>OX328103.1:55758268-57226268 GCA_946811185.2 Hippopus hippopus
GTGTCGCTCTTTTTTTTAAAGGTTTTACTCTTTTTTTAAAAAGAGTCACTACCTTTTACGTTTTTGTACTTTTACACGTAAATTCGCATAGGGTCCGTTTCAAAAAGTGTCACTTATTTTTCGAAAAATGTCACTCATTTCCTAAAAAGTGTAACTCATTTTTCAAAAAGTGTCACTCATTTTCTTAAAAGTGTTACTCATTTCCTAAAAAGTGTCACTCATTTTTCAAAAAGTGTCACTCATTTTCTTAAAAGTGTTACTCTTTTTCTAAAAAGTGTCACTACCTTTTACGTTTTTGTACTTTTACACGTAAATTCCCATAGGCTCCGTTTCAAAAAGTGTCACTCATTTTTCAAAAAGTGTCACTCATTTCCTAAAAAAGTGTAACTCATTTTTCAAAAAGTGTCACTCATTTTCTTAAAAGTGTTACTCATTTCCTAAAAAGTGTCACTCATTTTTCAAAAAGTGTCACTCATTTTCTTAAAAGTGTTACTCATTTCCTAAAAAGTGTCACTTATTTTTCAACAAGTGTCACTCATTTTCTTAAAAATGTTACTCATCGCCAAAAAAGTGTCACTTGTTTTCTGAAAAGTGCTATTCATGACCCCTAAAAGATAGAAACGGCTGTCAGATTAGGGTATAAAATCAAAGAAATATACGGAGTGTACCACTGAGAGGAAACCATGACTCTTCAAACGGGCGAAGGGGGACCAGTCGCCTCTTGTTCAAAGTTTAGAAAGGTATTTATGTATTTGGCGACTGGTCCCTCCTCGCACTTTGAAGAAAATGAGTGACACTTTTTGAAAAATGAGTTACACTTTTTAAAAAATGAATACTAATTTTTAGAAAATAGATGACACTTTTCGAGAAATGTGTGATACTTTTAAGAAAATGAAGGACCTTTTCTGAAAAATGAGTCACTCTTTTTAAAATATATATGACACTTTTAAAGAAAATGAATGGCACTTTAAAGAAAATGAATGACATTTGTTTTTTACAAAACAACCCCAAGACAAAGTATAAAGACGACTATCATTTTGTATCAAAGTGGTCTACTTTTCGCCTTTCTGTATAAACCATTTGATACATTTTCTCTTCCTTGCGATTGTAAAGTTTTCTTTTTCGTTTGTCCCTACATATTTTATTTGGTTTAGTAATAGTAATACTTGAAATGGTTTCATCGGTTACTATATGCTTCAGTGTTATTGATTGAACATACACACACCGAGAAAAAATGTTAATCGCTACCAAAACGTATTTATTGACACCATTTTTCTTTCTTTGTAAATTGACCATGTCCATGAGATCTGTATCCCATTGACTGTCAATACCATCAATAATAACTCTGGATAGTACAAATCGGCGTCTAGCTCGCCTCGTAAGGGAATAGGACTCTTGATCTTGAAGCCATTTCCGTATTCGATGTCAACCAATTTTGTATTTACCCCGGGCTTTCACATACTGATACAATTTCTCGGGGCCGCTAAAACTGACAGGATGGTTAGCATCAAAATAAATAGAGGACAAGTATCTTTTTCAGTCATCCATTTTTATTCATATTTACATATACATAACGTACATTTTTACAGCATATAGAATTACAACAAAATTGAATACAAAGGTCTATTTTGGTAAATATTTAAAAGAGCAAGAAATCGTTCCATTTCAATTTCTATTTCTGTTTTTATATGTCTATAATGTATCCATTCACCAATCAATGAAACTATCATATGCACAAGTCCAAACATGATCACTCATCTATAAATTCATTTGGGTTACACTCTGTACATTGAAGGGCTCCTAACTGATTCATATGATCATTCTGCAAGTAACAGGATACCACACTATCCAATTCGGGTAAGTCTTTTCCGATGTTTGGTATAAGTTGTTTTAATCGATTGTATTCTTTGGGTCTCAAACAGATGCCTTTCCTGGTAGGCATCACTTCTTCATTCGGCTTTCAGTACTGTCTTATATCTGCACAAAGGCTACTTTCGCCAATACTGTAATATAAATTACCCCAAATATGATATCCGAACGTTACTTTATTTTGGGGGGATTTGTCAGCATGTTCTAGTTGATCTACTAGGTTCTTCCAACACATCATAGTTAAGCTTATGCCCTTTTTTTTATTGTGGGTTTGTCACCTTTCCATTCTCTGATGTCGACTCTCAGCTCCCTTTTCCATTTACTGACCTGTACGTAGCGATTGTTACCAAGACTGAGTTTGAATCTGGTGTTTGCCATGTTTGAGTATGGGAACACTTTTGGCATACACACTCATTACAATGTCTTGCATGGATCAGAGTCTCTTCTGTTTGGTCCACTTCCTCTTGCATCTGATTATTTGTAAATCCTAAAAGTCCAACATCATAATTGAACGTTTTGGTCAATTCAAAGCGTTTGCCACACTGTTTCTCTGTGTCAGGATGGTTTAAACACTTTTGTTTAAACACTATACATAACTCGTTTGTTGAAGATTACAGAGGCACTTAAATTATATGCATTTAAGTATTTTTCGATGACATGAGTCGAAAGTGAAAATGTAGGTTTCATACTGAAGTTCTTTAACGATAATAAAGTAAATGGAATACCGTAGGATAAAATGAACTAAATAAATGACCTCATGCTTTATTATCAAATCAAGGACGTTTTAAATCTGGTCAAATGCAAACGTGTTAAAACACACACTAATGCCATTAGGTGTAATAACATGTATAAAGCTATTTTTGACTTGTGCTGTTCTTCTATAGTAATTTTTATAGAAAATGGCGTCATTTCCGGCCGCCATCTCACCAAAAATGTATTCGTTAGCTTCATAAATGGATTTCTGAGGAAAAGTTAGTACAATTAGACACCAAGATCATGAAAATCGGTTCATAACCAATGATTTTAGCCATTTTTGTTAAAGTTAGTGCATTAATAACGTATCTGAAATTTTTCAGGTAAACATTACGATCTCACTATGATCTTTAGGTAAATTTTGACTTCAGATTTGACTTCCCAGGGAAAAGTTATCGTAGATACACACCAAGAACGTAAAAATCGGTCAATAAATAACGATCTGAGCCGTTTTTGTACCAGTGGATGCCAAAAGCTTGTATCTTCCAAAGCTTTAATCCTTGTATCTCCGTTGTAAATGAAGTGACACCCACAAAACTATACATTTTCTTGATCAGTGTGAGAAGACCATTCCAATGATACCTATATCGATTCTATCTGACTGCAAATTAAAATGTCGACATTTTTAAGCAAATGAGCACTGGCTTTGAAATGGCTAAAAATTGAATCGACAATGAGGGTCAAAATGAAAGACTAAAGTGTCATGTATCATTTGGTAGGATTATCTCAAATTGCATGAAACTGTCACAAAATGAAAGAAAAAGACGACTATCGATTTATTTGCTTAGTTGTCCTAGAATTTGGTGCCATTGCTTACATTCCTAGAATTAGGCTTATCAGTACACAGCTTTACTTTCTACAAGGTTAGAATGTTCAAAAAATCACTTCATTACTAAAGGTAACAACTCCTATAACTTTCGCTAAAATGTTAAATTTTTACAATATTTAATCCGTTACTAGGGTTATTATAAATCTTTATGTAAATATTAGCCTGCTGTCTTCATGAGCTATCTTAATCCGATTTCAAGTCAAAAAACATTGACAATAGAAAACAAATGAACCCAAGAGGGAGTTCACTTCATGTGAGAACTTGTAGAAGCTCGACATTACTTGTCCAGGTCATTTTAGACTAGGCATATAATTACATATACCTACACTTCTCAACTTTCTCTATCAGGACAATGATAATGGATTATATTTGTGGGTAAATTGCCTATTTTTTGACCGTTACTCTGGAAACAGTGTTAACGTTTGTTATGGATATTTCTTATATAAGGAAAGTTTTGATATGGAGTGGGGAAGGCGAGCATTATATAGGTAAGCTTTATTTATTTCATCTAATAGTAGTAGCAACAGTCTGGTTTGATAGTATCTTGTAGAATATATTCAACCTTTTATTTACACTACGCAAGTTTTTCTTCACGGTAGAACAAGTTCTACCTTGTATGTTGCTATACCAACCAGGGAGGGTTATAGAAAATGGCGTCATTTCCGGTCGCCATCTCACCAAAATGTATTCGTTACCTTCATAAATGGATTTCTGAGGAGAAGTTAATACAATTAGACACCAAGATCATGAAAATCGGTTCATAACCAATGATTTTAGCCATTACTGTTAAAGTTAGTACATTAATAACGTATCTGAAAATTTTCAGGCTAAAAAACGATCTCAATATGATCTCTAGGTACATTTTGACTTCAGATTTGACTTCCCAGGGAAAAGTTATCGTAGATACACACCAAGAACGTAAAAATTGGTAAATAGATAAAGATTTGAGCCATTTTTGTTCCAGTGGATGCCAAAAGCGTGTATCTCCCAAAACTTTAATCCTTGTATCTCCGTTGTCATTAAAGTGACACCTACAAAACTATACATTTTCTTGATCAGTGTGAGAAGACCATTCCAATGATACCTATATCGATTCGATCTGACTGCAAATAAAAAAGTCGATCTTTTTAAGAAAAGGAGTATTGGGCCTGAAACGGCTGAAAACTGAATCGATAATTGGGGAGTCAAAATGAAAGAGTAAAGTGTCAGGTATCATTTGGTAGGGTTATCTCAAATTTCATGAATAGAAACTGTGTCATAAAATGAAAAAAAAAAGGAGGAATATCGGTTTCATTGCTTATTTGTCCTGGAATTTGATGTCATTGCTTACATTTCCTAGAATTAGGCTTATCAGTACACGGCTTTACTTGTCAGAAAGTTGGAATGTTAAGAAAAAGCATTTCATTGCTGAAGGTAACAACTCCTATAACTTTCGACTAAAATCTTTCATTTTGCAAAATTTAATCCGCTACTAGGGTTATTATAAATATTTATGTAAACATTAGCCAGCTCCCTTTATAAGTTATCTTAATCCAATCTCAAGTCAAAAAACATTGACGTATAAATGGGTACTGGACCTTAAAGGGGTTGGGGTCTTGTCCAATCTTGTCAACTTTTTGCTTTAAAGGGGGGCGACTTGATTTTTCGGCTTTTGCATCATAATCAATGGTATAAATGGGTACTGGACTTAAAAGGGGTGGGAGGATCTTGTAAAATCTTGTTAGAGTCATTTAATCTTTTGTTTTAAAGGGAAACGACTTGATTTTTTTGTTTTTGCACCATAATCAATGATAAATGGGTACTAGACAATAAAGGGGTGGGGGGGTCTGTAAAATCTTGTTAGAGTCATCTAATCTTTTGCTTTAAAGGGGGACGACTTGATTTTTCACTTTTGCATCATAATCAATGATATACATATAACTGGGTATTGAACCTTAAAGGGGAGGGAGGGTCTTCTCCAATCTTGTTAGAGTCATTTAAATTTTTGCTTTAAAGGGGGACGACTTCATTTTTCCGCTTTTGCATCATGATCAATGATATACATATAAATGGGTACTGGACCTTAAAGGGTAGGGAGGTTTATGTCCAATCTCGTTAGAGTAATCTTATCTTTTGCTTTAAAGGGGGGGCAACTTGATTTTTCACTTTTGCATCATAATCAATTATTTACGTATGAATTGGTACCGGACCTTAAAGGGGTGGGAGGGTCTTGTCAAATCTTGTTAGAGTCATTTAATCTTTTGCTTTAAAGGGTGGTAACTTGATTTTTCACTTTGATGGATATCATTAATTTCTTTTCGGCATTTTTGTTAGCTCCAATAATAAATGTGATTGTTGAAGTTAAGGATGCAGTGGATTTCCATATATTTTCTGGTATTGGAACCAACATTTCGGTCAAGTGAGTGTTTCGTTAGAATATATCCTTGAAGATGATATCTTGGTAAAAGAGTGTGTTTAAGCTGATGAACTAGTTCATTTTCTGGAACATGAGGTTTGAAGAGAAAACATGGACAAAAAGGTACCATTTTATTTTTTCACTATTTTCATTTTGATTTTTCTGCTTTTTCTTCATTTTCCCCTTTTAATATCTTTAGAAAGTTATCTGTACTTTTATTATGTTTACCCGTAGACTATGTTTGACTTTTCTACTTCTTCTTTTTTACTATAGACTATTTTTTTCTGCTTATTCCATTGTTTCTACTTTTATATTTTTACAGGCAGACTATTTTCTTTTCATTTTTCGCCTTTTTATCATTAAGAATAGTTACCTTTTTTTCTATCGAGGACCGAGGACAATGTCCGAGACTATGTCTTCAATGGGGCATACAAGTCGGTTCTGTATCACCTGATCCTTTGTTAGAGGATTAACTTTGACAGTTGAATAGGCTATTGTCTGTACTTCTTTCCCTAAATAAATAAAAACCAGCCAGTGTGGCGACTTTAATGAAAGAGTATTGATCAACTGCACATATCTGAACATGAGTATCTCAAAATGGACGCGTGCAAACTGATGATAATAATCTTGGTCATTTGAGTATAGGACGTTGAAGGGGAAACATCAATTAAAAGGTAGAGTTATGTAAATTTTACATTTGTGTAAAATGAGAAACTTCAAAGAGCATGGATGTGTCGTTAGACTGACTTAACCATGTAGACTTGGTCAAGGGTCGAAGTATGGGTAGGAATCAGCTCTTTGACTTGATGAAGCGTTAAAGATGAGTCTAAGTGGGAATGTCTCTGTCTGGATAAAAGGACCTGACCTTCAATGTCCGCCAAAAATAACTAGATAGGGTATACAAGTCAGCTCTGTATACCGTAAGGGTGCCTACTTAAACAGCTCATTTTTAAAGCTATTTCTCAATAGGGGATTAACTTTGACAGTTGAATAGGCCATTGTCCGTACTTCCGTCACATAATAAACAAACCCAGTCGGTGTGGAGACTGTAACAAAAGACTCTTGTTCAGCCATCTGGTCCTTTGTTAGGGGGATTAACTTTGACAGTTGAATAGGGCATTGTCCGTACTTCCGTTCCAAAGTAAACAAAACCAGTCAGTGCAACGACTTTAACAAAAGACTATTGTTTCTCCACCTAGTCCTTCATCTGGGGATTAACTTTATCAATAGAAGAGGCCATTGTTCTCACTTCCGTTACAAAATAAACAAATTCAGACAACCTGGTGACATAAGCCAAACGTGTTCAAACACGAAAAACATGATGCATGCGCACTTGATATATTGAAATAAGACTTATAATTTTCCTCATTTCCAATTAGGACGTTGAAGAGATCACATCGAAGGTACCATTTTATATTTATTTCCGTATTTTATTTTTGTAATATTTTCTGAGATACTTCAAAGAGCATGGATGTGTCGTTAGACCGACTTAACCGTATAGACTTGGCCGAGAGTCTTAGTACGGTTAGGAATCGGCTCTTTGACTTGGTGCGGCATTAAAGATGAGTCTAAGTGGGAAAATCTCCGTCTTGTAAAAGGGCCTGACCTTTAATGTCCGCTAATAGTACTAGATAGAGTATACAAGTCAGCTCTGTATACCGTAAGGGTGCCTACTTAAACGACTCATTTTTAAATCTATTTCTCAAAAAGTTCTCGCCAAAATGATGTTGAAGGGAAAATATCAACAATAAGGTACCATTTTATTGCTATATTTACGGAATATTTCTTGAATTGCAAAATCTGCTTCTTCCAATCTGTCATTCCCCTCATGATGATTCATCAATAAAAAAAAAAAAGTTGTTTTTTCCGCACTATTTTCTATCTAGGACCGAGGGCCTGACCCTCAATGTCCACGACTACGTTCTAGATCGAGGTATAAAAGTCAGCTCTGTATATATTTCCGAAAAAGTAGATCATTCAAAATGGTCACATAAACGACCATTAAAATTACCGCCAAAAAAGTAGGTCAATGCTGCTTTTTTTGAAAAAGTAGGTCATTCAAAATGGCTGCCGAAATAAAACAAAAAATACAAAAAAGTAGGTCATCCAAAATGGGTGCTTGTCATCCTCATATGCAAATGAGTTACTATTTATAGTAACTAGGTCATCCAATATGGCGCCCGTTTGTTTACACACAAAGTGGCCCCTATACTACTACTGTGCACCAAACGACAACATTTTAGACAATGCCAAATTGAAAGTATTTGGACATTACGTATCAAGTTTTGCTTAAATAGTGGGAGTTAACTTTGAACGATGTGAAACGTTTCGGGAAAAGAAGAAAAAATGCTGGTCACCAACATTTTTTTCTTTTCCCACAGTGTTTTCAAAAGCTTTCCTGCTTAGGGTCTTGAATACACGGGATTGTTTAGTAAACAATTAAAGTTTGTCATTTTGGACGGATTTAAGATAATCAACGAAGAGTAGATGGAGAAATGCATTTAAGATACTTTTTTTTTCTAAACTTAGAGGTTTATAGATCAACAAAAAGTTGAAAAGGGATACTTAAGTAACTTTAAATTTGGAGAATATACATGTAATTCCCATGAGCCAAATGACGTCGTTGTATATTTCTGGAAAGATATAAACCAAGGAAATGAGTTGTATCTGTATCTTTTTTGAAAAGTTCCCCCTTTCTCGCAAGAACTCTTAAACCCCCCCCCCTCCTTAAAGAAGGTTTATTGTCACTTATGCTGTCTTTAGAAACGTCTTATTCATAAAGATTTTTGTTGTCGCGTTGTATGTTTTGATATGTATACCTATATACGGTTATTAAATAGAAAGGTACGTTTCGTGCATTTTTACAGAACTATGATGGATAAACCGACTTTGAAACGACGTTTGCTGATCCTAGCTTTATTCACTGCTTCGACCCTGTTAACGCTTGGAACCTACTACCAAACAACCCTAGGTTTGTAGCATTTGTCCCATAAAACCTGTCATCGCGTCATAAGCGATGTACATGTAATGTGCTCATTGCGGACGGTAAACCTATAGTTCATGATCAAAGTGAATCGAACATGTATAATATTATCTACACCGTCTTTGTATTAATTCGAAAATAAAAATCCTTTTAACCCTTACGCTGCAAAGCGTGACTCAATGACCATTTGCGGACAGTGTAGATCAAGATCAGACTGCACAAAACGTGCAGTCTAATCTTGGATCTACACTGTCCGATAAGAAGATGTTTTTTCTTCAAAAAGCAAGTTTGAAATAGCCTCATTCGGTTTTTTTCTAAAGGCTTAAAAGTTTCATTTCACTTATTTAGCAGGATAAGGGTTAACTAATCATTGTTGGATTATCACTGAACGTGTTTTGTTCGTGTTAATATTCATCGTATCGCTCATGTCACCAGGACGTACATAGTAGCGGATAGAGCAACGAGTAGTCTAGACTTCTTCGACCCCAAACCTGATCGTCAGTCACTTCGAACTTTTTCAATGTTTCTGTATGAAAAATTGCAAAAAAGGAGAAAATGTTGGGCGACAATTTCTTCTTTAAACATCTTTACGTTACACTGATTGAGAAACTAATTCTTTAAACTTATAATAATATACTAATTTTTCTTCCTTCTGCTTCCTGGAAATCGTACCTCTACTTTTTATTTTACTGAAATTTCATCAGTTTTTTTTTTAATGTTTCATTTAGTCTCAACACTCTGGAGTGTTTTTTTAAGGGGTGAGGATAAGTATCGAATTAATAAATTCACTTCCATTTTTTTCCCATCTTCCTTTTTCAGAACGCTTTCAGCCAGTTTTAAGAGTACTACAGTCTTGTGAAAAAGATATCATTGGAAGAGAAATATTAATTCTTCCTTCGGTGGACAAATTAAACGCACTGAACTTTTCAGCAGTTCTTGCTCTGATTCACCAGTAAGTCGACCGTTTATGGCTGTTTTGGATTTTTTTTTTTCTCGTCAATTTTTTCATCTATACAATAATTTGATATATTATACCTCTTCTGTTTTCAGTGTGACATCATACGGTCTATATAATCTTATATTGACCGGCCCCGGTCCATAAAAAGTTATATTGATCGGGTGTGTGTAAATTATTACCGAAAGTGAATTTCATGCACACAAAGGACAACAAAATCGCGTTATCAAACTTTACATGTACGCCATAATAATGTCAGAGTCTCAGTAAAAAAATAACACGATAACACCTTTTATTCCGCCAGGTTATAAAATTAGTTCAATGTTGACTTCTCAAAAGAATTGCGTTGTCCCGACGATTCTTCAGAGAAGTAACACTATAGCACAGAAACTTAAGAGAGCAACCTGTGTGATTTTCAGTCTCTTTTCTAATGGCTCTTCTATTATGCTTTACTCGAACCTATGTTACATTAGAAGATCGTGGAGACTGACTTCATCGCTCGCCCGAACACTGTAATATGAACACAGGCAAAGCTGAAAGTGAGCAGCGCTTAACGTGTTTGCTCCGTTTATATTGAAGAAAGTGAATCACCAAGCCTAATGCCTTCAAATGACAGAGGTTGATCTAGATATAATTCAGGATTTTACAATTTCACTAAACTTCAAAATTGATTCATCCCTTAATTATGGAAGGGAGTTGCTGGCAAACCATCATTAAAGAAGAAAGACAAATGTAATACAGAAAAAAAAACAAAAAGTCGGTGGAGTTTTCACAGTGGGCTAGGTAGCCCCTCAGGATATAAGTAGAATTCGTGCAAGAATTTCGGAGAGGCTTGTGGGAATGTCATATTCATCAAGAATATGGATCCATCATATGGGATTGCATTCTAACAAGTATGATGATGTCATATTTGATATCATAAAAATAGACAGAGTTATGTCTTGCAAAGCAATCAATCCATTATTTGATCGCCAAATTTTACTGCATGTAATCGTCCAGTGTTGTTATGTTTGCAGAGAAAAGTTTAATTGTAGTAGATCTACCACCATATTCATCGGTGTGTAACAAAAAAGTAGAAAAAAAGAAAACGTGGCTTAAACATTGAAATATTTTATCTCATATGATATAGAGTAGTCTGGTAGCTCAATTAGTACATCATACACTCAGCTAGAGTATGAATATTGTGTTGGAGTCCATTTCCAGGGTAGTATTTCCCGTTGATTCTCAGCAAAAGAGTGACAAGATTAATTTGTGTGTGTTAACAGGTGTTGTTGACCAGGGGATATAACGAACGAAAACTAGGAGCTGTTATATCAACTTTGTTGCCTTCAAGTTTGTACAGCAATGCCCTATTAGTCAGAGGTATCATGTTCCAGTTCCACGTTAGTCGCCATTTTTCCCTTTATCACTGGTCCTGTTTGAGGAAACGGATGGACAGACAAACAGATCTATCAGGGACTTACAAAATTACACAAAATCAGAGTACAACTCAAAAGTTTTATAAACATTTATATGTGAAAATGGCACCCTCCAAAGAGTTTTAAGTTGTCTTGGCTGGCTAATTACTTGAATTTGTAATAAGGTCATAGGTTTGATCCTCACCTAAGATGATGCTTCACCTTTTTTGGAGTGTTTTTAGGCAATGCAAGATGCATCCCGACCATGGACTACTTGTAAAACCAAGGAATGCATTAACAACAGAGCTGTCAGTCTGATAGTAAGACTGAAATGATTTTGAAAGGAGAGACTGAGTAGAACATCAATCAATTAATCCAAAAAGTTCTAGTTTCAAAAATGAAAGAGCCAAAAGAGTCCGGTTAAAATTTTAATCCTTTTTTTTCGAATTGTTATCTGAAATTGGTATTTGAAATGAAGTCATTACTATTTAGTCATAGTTTGGCAACATAGTATTTCTTTATTAAAGTTATGAACAACGTACATTTTTATTTGCATGGATCAGGGGAAATCGTAAAGACTGAGAAGTTTCAGAGATTTAAGGTTGTAAATTTTGGTTTGAATGAAGTTTGATATAAATGTTACTTTTACAAGAAATTCAATATACGTATGGTTATTAATTATATCTTCCATACGCAAAGTTTCAATAAGTGCTAGCCTGTTGCTCAAAGGTACTCCCACATGACTGATAGAGCAAGCGAGGGTTGAAATAGGATTTGCTGATAACAAACCCTTTGCTTTGAGCATACAGATGCAAATCACCCCAGGGATACAATACAGTCAGCTACAAAAACAAATCTACAGAAAATATATTTCAGCGACTTTCAAGTTCTTCGTGTAACTTTGCTACAAATCTATTCGTAACAATCAATTCACGTTACTGGTACTTTTCATTCTCATGCAGTTAATGGTTTTGCTGGGATGTAAAAAATTGAATTTGTTGAAAGCCCGAGTAAAACAGGAGTGTTAAAAAGACATAACACCAGATTTTGTTTTGGGAAGTTAAAAATATCTTTTCAAAAACTAAAAGACAGTATTATTGTGCAAAAAAGGGGCTTTAGACCAAGAGATATTTCAAGATAAAAGAGATAAAGAAATAACCTTTTTTCCTTTTTTCATTGTTTTAAATATCTGAACTGTTGACTCATTGTGTAACAGGGTAGTACTAAATATATTTTAGCATGGTTGACAGATACCATGATTTGGATGATAAGGATAATTTCAGTTAATGGAGGCATTCTAGGTATTCATTGTATAGGTTATGAGTTTATGCCCTGGTGCTCACAATTTTGGTATTGCCTTTTTTTTTTCTCACCTTGACCTGTCTGAGAGTAGTGTCATTTCCTGGTAAAGTATCTTGTCAACTAACAAACGCCTTTAACAAAATTGTTTGCTCAAAATCCAGTATTACGCAGCTGTAACCAGAGAGCAGTGCAGAATAGTTTAGTAAAACCCCCTGTTTCAGTTTGTAGAAAAGACAGCTATCATAAATTTAAATACGTTTTATTAATTACATCTGAGGATCTGCACCAGTCAACAGTGTAGACCCTATTTTAGAGTATATGTGGATTCAAGAACAGGCTGAACAAAATTTTATGTTCTTTGAAGTCAACGTGAAATCTAGATCTTCATTATCAACAACGTAAAACCAAAATCTGACAGAGTTTGATAGAATTTACAACAAGCATAAATGGGGAGCTAATTCACAGCAGACAGACGGAAACATACCAAGATTAAAAAGGAAAGTGCATTTCCTCTGTTACAGGAAAATACATGTAGTAATTTAAAAAAAATCCCTGCTGTAAGTAGGCCAAATATACCCTTTTGCTCCGTATAGAAAAAAGGAAAAGCCGATTAAACTCCAAATCTAGATCTAGATGCGAAACTACTCTGAATTTGTAAAAATCTACTTCACTCCTGACATTTTTTTTTAACTCAACTGGTAGATAACAATTTTTTCAGAATCTTTACCAATAAGCTCTCGATTACGCAAGGCGTCGCATCGCGACACCTCTTGTGCACTGCTCGCTATTACATTTTTGGCGATAAAACAAGATTCTATGTCGATCTGATTAGATTTTCACCATTATTTTACATTTACTGTTGAACTAGTTCGATTAGGTATGATCTGTTTTTCAAATAATTGTTTGTGACACTACTTTTCTGTGTTCTGATGCGTCATTTGATAGATTCAGTATGATATAACAAATAATACATGACCTTGAGGGCAATATGGAATTTTACGGACTGATCTGTCGGACCTCAGATGTTATATGGACCTAAGTTGCGCTTCGGTCCATATAACATCTGAGGTCCGACAAACCAGTCCATAAACTTCCATATATCATGTATCATTTGTTAGATATTCATCTTTTTATAATATATACTCCGCGTCAATGAAAAGTCACCAGGTAAGAGACGAAAAGAAAGTGAACCTTGGATAGTTTGCCTTCAGAAAATTGATTAGAATTCATTTTTGCACGTGCAAATAAAGATGGACTACTCAGATGTGCAAGCATGTGAAGTTTTTCAGATACGGGTCGGGAAATGAGCATAGTAACGTTCAACATAATTGAAAATTTCTCTCTTGTGGCAAGGTGAAAATTATTCAACTTAAGTACCTGGTGACTTTTCACTGACGCTGAGTATATTTCCTTATTTATTCATTGGTTTGGATTGTTTTTTGATATACAACCGCTAAATATGTTTTTTCCTTACAGCAAGAACGTGTATCTCTATCTATGATAAATTGTCAAGCTAACCATCTAACTGGCCGGTACTATTAATGTCACTTTGTTTGAAGTACCCGCACTTGACTGGGTGGCGGTTTCATCTCACTCATGGCGACCATGGCTCTTCTCTAAAATCTTCCAAATCGCTGCAGAAGCGCCGAAAAGTACAGATTTTGGGATTTTTCAGTAGGCCTACGCTTCGGCAACAAGATCGCTGTGCTGGTCACGGTCCTTTCGCGCTATTGCCGCTCTTCTATGGCGCTTGAAGTCTCTCCAACGCGTTTACATTGTGTTTCTTCTAGAGCAAGGGATTTCAGGCTACGCCTAGTCTGCACTCACTCCGTTAAAGCAGCGACCTTGCTGCAACCTAGGAGAGGGGCTCCACTTCTGCTTCGCTTTTGGAATGTTTCTACATAAAATCGGTAATTTGACAGCTTTGGCTGCAGTTGACCATCAGCCTTCGAAGAAAATGCATCTAATTGTACTAGGAGCTGTACTTCAGTTTGCGATTATGAAAATTAAATGGATAAGGTAGTGTGTTGTGAGACAAGCCAAAAACGGGACGGAGAAAGAGGACCCAAAAGTTAGATGTCTGTCAATAATTGTTTTCAGAGCGAAGGCTCCAATTCGGTCATTATGACCAACTTATCAGAAAACTTAGGAAGGAAGTCACTTCACTTTTCAGTTACTCGTAGGTCTATATGAAAATGAAGCCTTACATGTTTGATGAGATTTTGCAAAGAGATGGTCCTAGAATCAAGTAGAGTGACAGCAACTTCAGGAAAGCAATTGAACAAGGCCTAAAGTTGAACAAATATCTCGACGGCTTTGTTACTGCGCTTTATGACTTACCTACACCTTTGTTTTGCTTCCAATGCACGGCGATTCCTCTACGTAATTTTAGGAAGGTCAAAACAAGCGCCGTGAAGTGGCGATCATAAAGCTTCTGCGCTGTTGCTGTTCCTGCAACGATTCAAGGTCTTTTGACCATACTTTCGAAGCGCAGCAGAACCTCTGCCCAGTCGAATGGGTTGTTTTTTTAGCCCTTGGGTTCCTGGAACATATATCTTAGTGTCGAAATAATGATTTCAAGATTCCAATACTCATATCTTATCAGCTCCAGGGTAAATTACAAAGAATGATTATCAAATATCTACATACATCGCAGAAAAAAAAATGAATTAACAGATACAATGATAGTGGCTTGACAATTCCCTAGAGATTAGATGGAATAAAGTCACTCAGTCATATGAAGTCCCATTTATAATTACTAAAGCCAAGTTAATGGGCTTATAGATAGAAACTCTCAATGTATGTGCAACATAGCTTTTTTTAAATGAATCAGTCGGTAAAGTTTGTCGCATTAAAGCGGAAAAAGGCACACGGCATTTTACGGTAGAGATTCGTCAGTCCGTACCGCAGAGAGTGGTACACAGTTGTTTCCATTAAATAGTTGTCAGTCAGTACCGTAGATAATGGCACACCATGGTATAATGTAAATATTCGCAAGGGAAAGAATGGTATACCAAGGTTTACATAATGTAGAAGTAAGTCAGTACTGTAGATAATGGCCATCTTGGTTTAATGTAAATATCCGCAAGGGAAAGAATGTCACACTAAGGTTTACATAAGATAGTCGTTTGTCAGTACCGTAGACAATGGCACGGCTTGGTTTACTGTAAATATTCGCAAGGGAAAGAATCACATACCAAGGTTTACATAGTATAGAAGTCAGTCAGAACCGTAGATAATGGCAAACCATGGTTTAATGTAAATATTCGTAAGGTAAAAGATGACATAACAAAATTTCTGAATGACTAAAAATCACTCTAATTTCCTGTTATTGCAAGTGAAAACAATTATTTCCAGGTATACCAACACATACCAGATCCTTTGTCGAAACCAGCTTCGAATAGGCAACGTTTTTGATGGTGGAAAGGAAGTGTGCGTCGATGAACCTGTTGCACCCAAAAAGCCATGTTTAGTGTACTCCTTTGGGTAAACCACTTTTGCTATTAGTTTTCATATTTTGAACATGAATGTAGCACCGTGTATTAGATCTCGAGTATGATCAAATTACAATTGAGGGGCTAAAACTGGCTTCTGAAAACCGCTGGCAAAATGACCTATGTTGGAACAAATCTAACAACTGCATGGAGCAGATGCAGCTGTTAGCTTTGTTCCAACATAGGTCATGTTGCCGAGAACAGACAAAACTTCGTATATGAACCTCCCATACTCCTGCATAGTCTATCAGTTTTAAGGCTATACATTTTATAAAACTATATGCGAATTTAAAAGGTTGAAAGTTTGGGTTGATATTAGAGTAAACTATTTCTGCATGGAAACATTGATTAGCCATCAAAATAATCATAGTAAGAAAACTGACATTTTCAGACATGAAGTCAAAATTATAAAGGCATGTTTTGGACGACGTTTGTTGAAAAATTGCTAACAGTGCAGCAGCTTCAAGACCAGGCTGCACCTACATGTAAGTTAATCTTTTTTTGCGCCATACAGGGTTAGTGATGCCAGTGTTATTTCTTTCTTTCCCAGTTCGCACAACAACTTTGGTTTTGAATCGGACATCATTCGATGGTTTGGTTGCGAAGTTCATACATTTGACCCAAGGTAATTATCTCGAGAACTGATTCCTTTCATGTTTATCGTGTCGACAGACCCGAATTGATCATTTTAACACAACACAACCCCCCCCCCCCTCAGTTTATGGAAATAGATTTGGGAATGGACGACTCAACCCATTACCAAAAAGATGGAGAGTCAGGACAATATCAGAATGGTCGTATCGGCTTTTTATCTTGGTGTAAACTCCTGTGAAAATGAATGGTAGCACATACATGGTGGCATATGACAAAATAATAGGTATTTCTTATTTTCTGTCACTATTTGCTTTGCTGTGCGTTTTTGATTTCCTTAAATGATGCGACTGTATTTTTGCGCCGGCAGAACGCCAAGCCCTAGTATCTTAGTGGTTAGCCACACGGGCTAATTCAGGAGGCATTGTTTCGACGTTTATATACATGTACATGTGGATAAGCAGGCAGCCTCTTGGAGAATGTTAATTTAGCACTAATGGAAAAGTCGAGAAATGTGTCGCCGGCAAGCCAGTTCGTTAACTTGGCAGAAGGGGCAAAACAACGACAACAGAATCAGTTCCTTGCTACGTCAATGTAAATAGATGGTTTTTTTCTGTAAATAAACATGAACAATCATAAATACCGGTACAGAACCCTCAATACATATATAATTCTTACAAAAATGAGTACTTAAAGGCATGATAATGTGACGAAAATAATATGAATAGTTACCTGTATTTATATTGATGTATAAATACGATGACTTCAAAAACAAACAACTTGTCATGCACAAACAAAAATGGCGGATGAAGTGATTTGTGCAGTCGATTATTATAACTGAGTGGTTAGTTTTAGTAAATACGGAGAGTAAATCAAACAGTAGAACAGTCTTAAAGGAGTAGCTTTGCCAAAGGTAAAAGGTAAACTTTGTAATAAAAGGGTTTGGAAATAAAAGATAACAATACTGGGAAATTTTATGGTAATTTTGATATATCTTTACTTTCACCCCGTGACAAATGCATGGATAAATGCACTGGCTAACAGTGATATAATTGAAATGCTGTTCGCATTAGTGATTATATTAAATTACATGTATTTCAGCCCCAAATCTATAAATCCGATCTTTTTCAACGAGTGAAAACACTCTCAGTGGCCAAAATTGAGTTCTCAACGTCACAGCAATTTCATGACGTTCTCTCAACTGTAATGACAAAAACGTAAACAGTGGAAAGAAATACACAGATATTTAGATTATTACTTTGTTACATGGTCATTTGCCTCTTCTGATTTCAGAATTATGTTTTCGAATATTGTTGTAAAGTATATACAGTTATGGAGGTCCTAGTTTCGTATACAATGTTTATAAGATCTCCTTTCGATCAAATTCCATTCAACTTTTTTTCTTGCCATTTGTAAAAATGTCACCATAAATTTTAAATAATACCAAGGCATTGGTTTTGAAGGGGTCTATCAAGCAGGCCGAAATTATTTCTCCCCTAATATATTTAAGCGCTAAGCACATATGGTGCATTTTCTTTGTGGAAATCCGGGATTCAATTCAGAAATTCAGCTGCAACTGGCTAAAAGTAACTGCAGGGTTTCCCCTGCAAGTATTAATTTTTGCGCCATCAAATTCGCCAGCTCATAAAAATTGGGGCCAATAGGAGCCAACTGAGGTGGCCACATAGTACATTAGACACTTCAATTTATTGGCCCATGTTAAAGGTACTAAACCCATTGCTCAGTAATTCTGTACATGCTTACTTATGTTCCTTTTTCCCCCAAGGGTTTTCAAGGTTGTGAGCTGCAGGGACATAGAAGTTGTATTTGAACAGTTATACAGCGCTGTAATTCTGAAACTGCAAACCTGATAGACTTCCTTGAGTTTTAATAAAATTAAAGAAGAAATTTGGCATTGTGTGGTAAAGGGTTAATATATCATTTCTTTTTATCTTAAAAAATACTAACGGTTACATTTGTTAAAAGGTCCTTTTATTCTTGTCTTTTCTCTCTGTATGAGTGTCCTATACCTTCTCTGACACTTGCTCCAGTGCTATCATTGTAAGACAAAGCGGCCTTCAAAGTGCCATCCCCCCCCCCCCCGGAATTATTCAACATTTCCATGTCATAAAATCACCCGAGTTTTTTCCTCATTATTAGACAGATATTTTAGCACCCACTGATAGTTTTATACATATATTTGTGTAAATTTACTGTTTGAAGTCATTATCAAAGCTAGAAAGACAGTCTGAAGTGCTTCTGGTCGGACAACGTGAAACCGACATTTTGTTGTGTCATAGGTTTTCACGTTTTTTTGCGACGATGCATTTTTCATGTCAGTTAATTTTCGGAAAAGTATTTCCACATGATTTGATACAAACTTTTCATAAAGGGTAGCAGCTAACTTCAAAATCTGTCATTTTACGCTAGATAAGCGAATCGATACCATATTCACGTTTTTTCATTAATGACGTCGCTAAATCCACACAATAAATTGCTAGCCAGTGAGAGAATGCTCACCAGGTAAGGCAGAATCATGGCGTGGCTTAAGAAATTATGGGCGGTGTCGAGAGTCTGGATATAATTCTCACCGTTCATTATTCTGTTGCTTTTGACTAATCTACCCACTCTGTTTAAGCATAAACAGCCCCAAAGCCTAACCCTTATCGCCGATAGAAGTTGAAAAACTGACCTGCTCACTGTAGTAAACATTTCTCATCGTTCTTTCTCAAAACTTCTTGCTCTTTCTTATCACAATCTTGATTTGTATACTACAAATTGCATTTTCCCCTGTTTTCATTGACATTCCAGTTTTCCATTTTATATTTCGCTACAAAACCGCAAGCTTCTCTGACGATTTACTCTAGAGACGGTATTATCACTGAAACTCTTCTGCGTTTAAATCCCTTATTAAAAACCGTCTCTAAACTGTTCAGGCTGACAAAGTTCAGCAATTTTCTTCATTAAACGGACAGTTTTAATCTTGAAATTTCACGAGAAAAAGTCATCTATCGGTCCTCAACTCGGTTGTTTTCTTCCTTCCACTTTGACATTGGTTTTCTTTGCTAGTTGAAGAGCAAGCTTCTATTGAGATATGTGTTTTCGAAACCATCTGAGACTTACACTTAATGGTCTTTTATGGTTTGTCTTGAATTGTTTTTCGCTATCATTTTTTTTTTTCATATCACCAAAACTTAGCTCAATTGTATTTTCGTCACAATCATAGGATGGTAATCTTCAAGACAATGAGTCCCTTTGACCATAAAAATTAATGTACAACAGTACTTAACAGCTTGTTTGTGGAACTTAACCAGTTCATAGAATGCACCCTTCTTCATTTTATTGTTGTATGCCATACCAAATGGTGTGAATCAACGTTTGACTGGGTTTCAGGAAAACATCTATGGTTGGGCGTCGAAAAGAAAACAAAATGTAAACAAGAGCGTGCAAGTCTCTGATATTGAATCGTTACAATAAAAACCGAATAAAAAATGAGATAAGGGTCTCAAAAGTAGATTTTTTTGCTGTTTAAGTTACAGTACTTGCATGAGAACTGTTTTCATAAACAGGTAAACCTTTTACTCGGAATAGCCTTCAACCCTACCACTGTTTTTAAGCTGTTTTGTTCATACATTTTAACATTACATTGAGGGAAAAAAATTCAAACTAAGGTATCAATAATTCTGAAAATTTCACTCAGAGTTGATATAGGTAATATCATTAACTATGCAAATTTTCAGTACAATAGATAAAGCATTTGTTACATATTTCAAAATACAGGGGTCCCTATGAACCTCAAACTACCTAACTACCCATAAACTTCCCGCAGATTAAAAAAGAATCATTTTTCATTTTAAGCTTAACTTTCAGGTTTTCGAAATAAAAATCTTGAAGGTATATTCACGAAAGGGTTTACCATTTTGAAGTAGGCATGTAAACATTTCTTAAGAACAGAAACAGATTTTAGTCAAACGTCGAGTACGGTCTGTTACAGAGAAATCTAGTTTTGTCCAGTAGATTTGTAAAAATTGGCTATGGGGAAAATAATCAACTAATTCGACAGAATAATTAGGAAGTTACAAATATTGTTTTTTAGTTGAATCTAAATGTTTATATCATCATTTTTTTTTTTTTTTTCTTTTATTTATTTATTTTTTTTTTTTTTTTTTTATTTATTTATTTATTATTATTTTTTTTTTTTTTTTTTGTTGTTGTTGTTTCCTAGTGTAAGAACATTCTGCTTTTCGCTTGGCGACATGGGTTTTTTCGTGACCCTTTGGTAGAATAACATGTAATTTTTTTCAATATTTTTTTACCTCTATCAAAATGCTATTTAGAGTGTTCAAGGAGTTGCAGATTTCTGACTTTCACAAACCATTTCAAATGAAGCTTTACAATTGTAATTTTCACATACATTACTTTAGAGACATTGATTGTCCCGGTTCCCTGCAAATGAATCTTAAGTCCGTTTATTTTGCTGAGGTGAATCTGAAATTTTTTGTCCACTCAGGAAAGTGAAAACGTTACTACAGTCTGTTAATGTTTTTAAAACCATTGAAATAAAGGGACTGAACCAACGTCAGAAAATAAGTCTTAAGTTTTTTCGTGAAATCGGGCCCTGACATTAAAAGATAAATAGAACGGGTACATAGTGTTGTCGTATATGGGTGATTTTTAAAAAAATGAGTTTTTTTTTCCGATTTAAGCTCAGCTGAATAACTCTGATCTTTTTACATTAGCTTTGGGCTTAAATTATCTGTTAAATATCTAAATAGTTGCATTTATAGTTATATCAAAAACATTGTTGTCTCTATAGAACGATTATCTATATATTGGCAATGTGTTTTTCTCATTTTTGAAGCTGGATCCCACCATTTTGACTTTAGCACTTGTAAGATTGGAACCAAGCATCAGAAGGTTTCTCATAGTGACATTTTAAACAACACACATGTATCAAAATGTGTTTCAGTATGAATCACATACCGATGAACCAGGTCAAAAACCCTCCGGGATGTACATTCCATCGAACCGGCTTATCCAATGAGACCAAAGTCACAGACAAGGGCTGGCAGCTTCAAACTCTGGGAAAGACTGTGAACGACTTGAACCACGAAAAGGTATGTAGACGAAATTGAATACTAAATTTATGCACATGGAAAAAAAATGCCAAATAAGACGAGCATCCGAAAAGTCAAAGTTCTTGCGACTACCTACGCGCTGAAATACAGGAAGTTTTAGTTGAATACACAAACACACACACAAAGTGGATCAAACAGAAAACAACAAAGTTGTAATTGTTAAATAACTACATGTATGAATCCTTAACAATTTTACTTTCTGCAATAGATAGGTGAAACGTGTGATACCCTGATAATTCGATTTTGTTTTGGATTGAAAAAATAAACTATCAGTAATATGGAGGTTTTGAAAACCCATTTAGGGAATGATAAAAACGGGAAAAATGAATAAAAAGAAAGTACGAGTCGTAATACGGGTCCACTACTGTCGTACATATTTTTTCCTATAGACAGTGCAGCAGTAGTTCAGATATCTTTTAACTGCAATCCTAAGTGCTGAGACAACCACCACCACTCCAAAAGGCGTGCCCGTAATATTGAGCTTGAAATTACCATTTGTTCGGAATAAACTTCAAAAAACATACCAATCCGCTGTTATTCATACGAGTCTATTATTCAAACATTATCGATTTTCCTTCATTTCTAGTTGTTGTTTTTTTTTTTTAGCTCAACTGAGCACAACGTGCTCAAGGGGAGCGCTTAGGATCACGTTTTGTCCGTCGTGCATCGTGCGTCGTCCGTCGTGCGGCGTCAACAATTCTTTAAACATCTTCTCCTCCTAAACCGCTGGGCCCATTTGGACCAAACTTGGTCGAAATGTTCCTTGGGAAATCTTCTTAAAAAATGGTTCACAGAATTTTATTCCATCAAAAACTCTGGTTGCCATGGCAACCAAATGGAATTTTCTAAGAAATTCTTTAAAAATCTCCTCTGAAACCGCTGGTCAGATTTTGAAATAATTCCACAGATATGTTCCTTGGGTGACCCTTTTCAAAAAATGTTCTCCAAATTTTGATCCGTCGAAAAACATGGCCGTGGTGGGGGGTGGGGTTTTTTGCACTGTATGGACTTATCAAATTCTTTGAAATTCTTCTTCTCTTAAACAACTCGTCAGATTTTGAAATAATTTAATAGAAATGATCCTCGGGTGCCCCTTTTGAAAAACTGTTCGCGAAATTTTGATCCGTCAAGAAACATGGCTGTGGTGGTGGGGGGCTATTTGCACTATACGGGTATTAAGAAATTCTTAAAAATTCTTCTTCTCTGAAACCACCGGTCAGATTTTGAAATAATTTCACAGAGATGATCCTTTGGTGGCCTTTTATTTTCATCAAAAGACTGTATTGGTATTTTGATGAAAAGGGCTATTGCAGACGTTAACCTATACCAGGTAAGTGAGTGCACTGGTGAGAAATGCTGATATGTAAAAGAGCAAGCCATACAACAAGGGCAGATAACTCTAAAACGATTTTGTCAAAATTATGCCCCTTTTTCGATTTAGAATTTTAACTTACTATCTAGCACCCAACAGCCAATTGTTGGCACCCGCATGCGGTGCTCTTGTTCGACTTAATATTTTTAGCCACTATCGGGCATGTGCTTTTGTTCAAGAAATGGTCCTTGGGTCCCTATCCCAAAATTTATTTGCAGAATTCTGATTCGTCAAAAACATGGCTGTGGTGATGATTGTAGAGGTGGTGACAGATTTTGAAATGGTTTTTACAGGTGACCTTTTCAAAATTGCTTGGCAAAATAATGATTTTGTTTCCAAAATTTCAATACTTCAAAAAAAAATGGCTATGGTCCTCTCAAAAATTCAGGTGAGCGATCCAGGGCCATCTCCGCCCGCTTGTTTCTTCTTTTTTTCCAGAGAACCTTAGACATTCTTAAGATAGACATAGACCGCGCAGAATGGGTGGCAATCAACGAAATGATAGAAAGTGGTGATATAAATCGTGTAAAGCAACTTCAAGTGGAACTCCATTTTCCTTTCAAAGTAACAAACTTCACGTATGAATTGACAGTATTAAAGAAATTGTATGATTCGGGTTTCAAAGTGTTCAACCGAGAGCGAAACGTGTTTTGTCCAAAATGTAACGTACTTTACAAGGAACTTGGATACAAAGTTTCACACAACGTGGAGATGTGTTATATCAATACGAACCTGCTTTGAAAAAAATGCTTCATCACAGTGCAGGACTGGAAGTATGCGTTGTATGTGACTTGGGATTCTGTACAGTAACAGTCTGTCACTTGAGGGTCAAAAATTATGTTCACTCGATAGGTCAGGCTGGTGCTTTCTCATCTACTTCGATAGTTATCATAAAATATAAATTCCAGTTGTTTGTTTGTTATATATAGACCATATTAGGAACACATATGTGTGCTTGAACCTTCCGCAAGTGAAAATATTGCCGATGATGTTCACAGCCACGAGTGAAAACATTACCATTGGTGTTCACTCGATGAAATAAATTTCTATATTCCCGCGAAAAACGGATATTTGTAGAACAGGAATGAAGTTTTGGCGGGTGAACGTCACGTTTAATGACATAGTCAACATCACTTATGACGTCATTGTTGCAGCTTGTCCATATCCGACCACATTAAATAGATATATTTCGCTTGAAAAAACGCCTATATTTTTCACAGTGCGCAAAAACTAGACGTGGAAAGAAAATTTAAAGTGAAGAACATAAAAGAATAGGACAATTGTCTGTTTCGGTGTAATTGGAACTTCTATCATCTCGTGAAAAGCAAAGGCCATATTTTCACTCGTGACGTCGCCAATTGTGAAAACATAGCCCTCTCTTTTCAATCGATGAAAGAAATTTCGATCAACAGTCGTTCTCAGAAAATAGGACAATTACAACTGAAAAATGTCCAATTTTTTAGCTTCTCAAACGATTACCATATCTTTTCGATAGTAAAATTCAAATATCAAAGAAAGTATCTGCAAAGTTTGACAGAGACAACATTAACCATCTCTGAGAAATGCGCCGGCAAAGTAATTAAGTATCAGACACTGTTATGTTACGGAGGTTAGAAACACTACTTTAACATGTGTTGAATAATATTACTTTTATGATGGAGATATGTTGTGTAAGTTTGGGATTTTGACCGATGATTTCATAACCCTTACAGAGACTAGCAAATATTTGGCCAAGTTTCATGATAAAAGTGATAAGAACACATTATTAAACAAAATCGATATTCTGAGAAAACATTTATTTTGTTAAACACATGTTTAATGTTTGTAATTAAATCTCGGATCAGCCTGCACAGTGCGCGCAGGCTAATCCGAAACGACACTTTCCGTTTTTATGTAATTTTCTGTTTTGTGCAAGTCTACTGTAGCACAAAATCTAATGTAGTCGTAAAGTGCCGTCTTGGATTAGCCTGCGCGCACTGCGCAGGCTGATCCGAGACGACACTTTACGCAAATGTCCGAATGCCCCTTTTCGCGTGTTTGCAAGCCATATAGATGCGATGCGCTAATAAGCTACTCTTTGCATGGTATCCGGTGATCAAGCAATAAAAATATCCGTATGCCGTGATGGACCAGTGGAGTTTCAATAACCTATGGACAAGCCAATTTTGATTTAAACCATCCAAAACACACACACACACACACACACACACACACACACACACACACAAAACCAGTCAACATAGATTGATTGATTGAATGGTGTTTAACGCCGCTTTAAATATTATATCAGTCATATCTAATGCTCACATGTTCATGTTGGTCCTGGGTGTCAGCGGTACTAGAATTGAGCTCAGAATTGTCTTACGCAAGGACATCCCTACGAAAAGCCCAGTTCTTCCAGTGGGATCGAACCCGGGATATCCAGGTTACGAGTCTAACAGTTTACCATGAACATCACAGGACCCCTCCGGTAAGCATAGCCTATGAACACAACATAACGAATAAACCGTTTGACAAGTCACCGTCCTTTTCTTACCAAACAAAACAAAGAGTCGACAAGTCATGGTATCCCCTTAACGTAAACACATGATATGTAGACATAATAAATCAACAATTTTACAGCTGAACATTGTTTGTGAACCCCATAGTGTTAAATACAGAACAAAACACATGTCAGGTAGACACTATTCGACAAAATGAAATGCTGTACCAGCAAAACAACTCAAAATATGTTACAATATGACAGCTATGGCGTTCCATACTTGGGGATGGACTTGCGCTGTATTCCTTAACATAGCAGGAAATTGACTATTGTTGAAAAAACAAATAATAAATCAATTCTGTTAAATACTCATATCGCGCATACTAATGCTTTGCCTTATAATAATCATATAAAATATTTGGTAAACGTTTAACCAAAATGATTATATGTGCTATCTACACCGATGATGGTGTGACAGGGATTGACAAAGGCGGGCGACATTTGCTATATCTATCGTCAAGGACCCAAGAGTGTTAAGGCAGGCAAGGTCTTCCTTTTCTTACACAGAGCCTGATCAGTAATTTCAACTAATTGTTTAATAGATTTTGTATGTTCTTTCTTTCTTTCTTTCTTTCTGTCTTTCTTTCTTTCTTCCTTCCTTCCTTCCTTTCTTTCTTTCTTTAGTTTAAATCAGCGACATTTTCCTATACCCTCCAGGTTATCTGTCTGTCAGGGCAAGTATTGCGTGTTTTTTTTTCAGAGACAAAGCCTAATTCGTATCACTTTCCATTTCGACTGATAGTGTGTATTATTTCATAGTTATCGGTAGTTATCGAAAACTACTGGTGGACTATGGTTTGATATTACAGTGTTACCATTACTGAAAAATAGAGATTGCATATTTTCTAACTCTTCAATTTAAGGCTGAAACAGTAGTTGCCGCGCACTATTACCTAGGTAAACAACACATGCCATTCAACAACAGGAAAAAAATGGAGTGATTTACGCGCATTTACACCACATTTCTCGTGCTTTACATACAATATTGTGATGCATTATTATGTTAAAGGGTACGTTACGGGGAATTACCGAAAACAACTGTACTCCAAACAAAAATGGGGTCAGAACCATGAAATAAATAAAATATTTTTCTGGTGAAAAATCGAAATTTATTTATCGAGTGAACATCATCGGTAATATTTTCACGAGTTGCGGAGCCACGAATGAAAAATATTACCGATGATGTTCACTCGATGAAATAAATTTCGATCTTTCACCGAAATAAACAAATATCCTCTATCTGTACTGCTGACACGAATGCCCATAACAGGTGAAACTCGGCGAAACTCAGATTTATTGAGCCGTCACTCTTTTATATATATATAAAATACTGTTTAAAAACTGTGTAAAACACTTTGTTATCAAAATAAGCATTTATTTGATTACAACAAAGCTTGTACAAATATTTACAGGAAGTATTTCTAAAAACTTTTATCGTTACATATCTTACCAACAGCCTAAGGGTATTGAAATGACAGTCATTAACTTGAAGGCCCATAGGAAAATTTACAATCACCCTTTTAAGGATAAGGGCAACTTGAGTGTTTTTTCGGACAACGTTGATTAACGTGTAGTCCGATCTAAAAGCTCTACAGTAAAAAGAACAAAAAAAAAAGATTGTCGGGCAAAATACAGTCTTCAACGCTACACGCTACAGTCTTCGAGACATTTAAAGTCCATTTACTTTATTTAACACTTTAATTCTTTATCAAAGGATCCAGCGATTTTCACAACACCGAAGAGGAAAGATTCTAATAACATCGCGAGAAAAAGAGAAATACCAGTAATTAACTTTTCTTTTCCTTTTCTCTCAATGTTTTTATCTAGTGAGAGATAAATCCTATCATCTAAACTACATCTGACTGCATTGAGGCAAACAAATGTTTCCAGTACTGAATGTCCGAAATATTTGTTGTCATGTTAAAAGTTAACCCTTTACCAAACAATACCGGGGTTTTACAGCCCTGAGAAAGAGGGCTTTTGAAAACATTGTGGAAAAAGGAGAAAATGCTGGTAACCAACATTTTCTCCTTTTCCCACAATGTTTTCTATCCTTCCCACTGGAAATTTTGATTTTTGAGTCACATTAATTTTGTCGACTGCAAAGGTTTTCAATTTGGACAAGCCCAAAATTTTGTTGTTTGATAAAGAGTTAAGGGTAAAAATCCTGTTTCCTCAAGTAAGGATGGACACGTAGCTGGTGTGTTATAGATCGGGGTTGGTTCTGTATCAATACAGAGGATTTTGTACCTGACCTGTCTTAGAATATTAAAAGGTAAGTCATATTTTGTAAATGAAAGTATTTTTGTTTTCAGTCAGGTACTAACCACAAACAGAAACGTATTTTGTTTTTTTGTCTAATGACGAGTTTTGGTATATCTCTGTCTTCACGCGCTTATAATTCGAAAAAAAAAGTGGGCCCGAATTCACCAGCCATTCTTAAGAACATTATTTGTCTTATTCTCCAGAATTTTCTAGATTTAAAAGTAAAACAACTTTTGACTGACTAAACCATTCAGCCATACTCCGGCAAAAGGGGGCTTAATGCATATCCGTGATCAATTGTACCGAGCAAGGCATGGAATACGTATGGATCCATAACAGCCACTTTATTTAACGATTGATTTAATCATGAGGTAGACTGGTCATTGGACATACAGAAAATTAAGCAAGAGCGACAGGTTTCGGCCTGGGACAGCCTGTGCGGACTATGCAGGCTGATCTGGGCCGAAACTTTTTTGCTGATGCGTTAAGTCCCCTTTTCATAGAGCATGGCTCATTTGATTTAGCCAATCAGAAGTTGTGTTACTTGCAAATTTTGAAAATCTTGAAGAATAAGACTAAGAACGTTCTTAACGACGTTTGATCGGGTTGTCAGTGCGCAACATTTTTGCGCATGTCTCTTCGCTTCTTTGTTTTCTAGCGCGTAACTTTGTCTGATTGTAGTACTATTATTGGACTTGTGATTTTTGCTGCAAGACGTGGAGAAAGTAGTGGTAGATACATTTTTTTTTAAAAGATCAGTTTATGAAGGTGTAAATCATTCCTAAACAGCGAAAACGGAACATGTACATTTGTCGGACATTACTTATCCGGATAGTAAGTTTAGTGTGGTAAAAAGAGAAAATTACAAGTATTTTCTCCTTTTCAACGTTTTCTAACCCTCTTTCCTGGGTATTGATAGAAATCAGGATCGTTTGATTCAGTTTGCTATAAGGTTCGTAAGTAATCTATGCCTTTGAGTAATTCTGGACAGTTCTACTTGTATTGTTCTTCCATTCTCCCATCTATTAAAATATACCATATGTATTTGGTATTAACCCTTTCCTAAATGAATTAAATTGGAACTTCAAAATTGAAAGAAGCTGCAGACGACAAAATTAAACAAGGTTTAAATGAGATTAAAAGAACCGTTTGTGCAGAAAAGGCTGTGGGGAAAGGAACAATTGCTTGTAATGAACAATTACCCCTTTTACCAAAATGTTTTCTAAAGCCGTCCCATATCAAAGTTAAAATCGAGACTATATCAAGGAAAGGGTTGACAGGGTACCATCTTTATTGTGAAAAAAACATGATTTAGTGCTAGAAATAATATACTCAGTTCCATAAATAAGTGTGCACTTAATTTTCTTTTATTTCTCGTCGCATGTTTTACTGAAGACCAACAAATTTGGTATCATACTTTAGTTCAGAGTCTGTAGAAAATGCCAGGCTAATCAGATTTTGATTGTATTGGAGTTAAACGCCGTTTTAACAGCTTTTGGTCATATCACGGCGGTCAGTACACCTGCGCATGCGTTTCCTGGCTTTCTCACACCAGTACTGTCTCAACTTTTTTTCCAAGTCATTGACTACTTTTCTCACATGAATCAGAGGTGAAAGGCGAAAAATCACCGGAAAGAAAGTTTACCTCAACCGAATATTGAACTTGCAACCATCAGGTCGCAAGTCAGATACGCTAACCACTGAGCTACCCGGCTGGGCCTACATAGTTTGCCAGTACAGCTGTTTATAATATAATGTCTTTATTTCTCACGATGAAGATCAAGACCTGTTAGAAAAACAAAATCTTTAACTGGCATTGGGGTGCAATAGTGCAAGAGGTATGCGATTTCACGCTGTGATGATTAGGTTTTTAGCTGTAAATATTTTGTAAGCAAGTGAGGTGAAAGGACAACAGAAAACATTATTTTTGAACTAGTACATAAAAGGTAAAAACAACAAACGATTTTCTTCTTCTCCAAATGGATATGTGTAATCTTACAGTCTTAGACATAATGTTTTCAATAGTGATAAAATGCAAGAACAGTTTATTTTAAACATATTTCATTCAATAGATGAATGGGGTCGGGCCACAAGTTCTTACAGCTTAGATTCGGCCCTTCCTCTACAATCAAATAAACAATACAAGTAGATAGGTAATGACAACTAAACATATAAAAGACAAGGTGTAGATAACTAAATGTAAAAAAAAAAAACATAAATGTACATTTTCCTAATTATTGGTCTATAAATGTGCATCATGCTTTCAAAAGTGTCAAACTGCAATAGCAAGAAGAAGTCTCATTAATTTAAAAAAGTTTTATCAATGAATATGGGTATTATTGGGTAAGATTTAAATTAGTTGTCTTTTATGCAGTGCACATCCTTATCAAGACATGTCGAAAGCTGTCAAGTTTACGTGTCTAATGCTTGAAAATATTCCAGCAAATAAGAACCAGCGTATTTAAATACTCTCACATTTTTATACTTAGCAATAATAATGTCCGCCAAATCATTAACATAATTAATATTGTTCAATATAAATATATTTAACTCTAAGGCTGCTAAGCACGACTCAAGGACCGTTTGCGGACGGTATAGATCAAGATCAGACTGCACAATGTGCAGTCTGATCTTGGATCTACACCGTCCGATATGGAGAAATTTTCCCGCAAAAAAAAGATACCTTTGAAACAGCAAAATCTGGATTTATACTCTATGCTTGAAAGTTTCGTTTCATTTTACTTAGGATAAGGGTTAAATATATTGCATGCTTTGAAATTAATTGTTATAACCATTGAGCTTGTATGCTTATGTGTCAGAGAAAATTTCTGTTCTGTTCTTTAGTGTCACAAAAATTAAATGAGTGGTAGATATTTTTTTTCTTCTTCTTTTTCCACTTATGTCGTGTGATTTACTGAGCATAAGTGTTCGTTCCTTTGTTGTTTTACGTCGTTTTCAGCATTACTTCAGCTATTCTGCGGCGGTTATTGCACCTATGTATATATTTTTCCCCAAAGTTTTTTTTAACATAGTATTCTTCCCGAGCCACATGCTACTTTCCCACATAACCACCGTCGAAACGATGATTAGTGAAGAGAGTTGAGTTAATCCTGTCGTAATGAATATGTTCAATCCTTGAAAAGAAATGCGAGACGCGAGCCATCAACCCCATGATTTCAAGCATGCATGCGTTTGAGATTAGGAAAAAGAGAGGGAAACTGATAGACTGCTTGAAAACAAGCAAAAAACTACAGGCCCTTGAGGGCCTCAATTACCTGAATCGCTACAATGGTAGTTTTTTTTTTTTTCATACGTCAAGACTTCCTGATGCAAAAAAGACAAATGCACACACACACAAACAAAAGGAGGGTTTGTCCAATATTCTTATTGCATTAAGCAAATCTATAATTATAGTGCTAAAAAGGTAGGAATTCCTACATTGCGTAACAAAGATGGAATTCCCACTTCGCGCAGGATAACAACGTTGATGTTGTTGGTAATCGGTGCCGCCATGTTTAAGATCATGTGACTGACAGTACTTCAAAATGGATCCTGGATACGGTCGAAGTTGAACGTACTTATGGAATCGGCTGAGTTGTGACGAGTGATTTAATACGTAGATGCCCCGATGAGCGTAGCGACTTAGAATACCGAAAGCCGTGCTATACCAGCGCATGGTTTCTAGTGATATGCTGGCTAGAGCTTTCTTAAAGCATGACCTTTCACAGGCATGGGCTCAGGCTTTTTTTCAAGAATATTTGTTTTGTGGTGATTAGGGGCAAAGTTCAAGTCGAAAAATAAAGGTTTGCTCAGTTCGATTCTGTTAGGAAAATATATACAAATTTCTAGTGCATTGTACGAGTATTTTTCAATTGAGGGAACCAATTACATACGGTACGATAATGATCTTTTCCAAAATGCTTTATCGGAAGCATACCACCATATTCCAAAAAGTTGCTATTTGTGAAGGCGTTACTAAGCAACGGACAGACTGTAAAGAGAACTTTGCCAATAATCAATGAAAAGACACCTCTTTTTTCCTTTGTTCATTAAGGAAGCGTTATATGTGTGTGTAATCTTTTCTATGTAGCTGGAATTGTGAAAAATGATATGAATACCCATCATGGCGCGGTCACAGATTAAAAGGTTTTCTTTTAACTTATAATCTTTCTTCTTGCAAAAAATTGATAACTGATTTGACTCTGTAATCTGATCACACTTTTACCTTTATCGTGCCATTCGCGACCACTAATGTCTCATGCGGAGAGTGTACAGCAAGATCAGCCTGCACATACGTGCAGTCTGATCTTGCTCTACCCCCTCCGCTGCTTTATCGGTAGTTTTGGATCATATAAGCCCAGCCCAATGCCTGTACATATAGCAAAGTCTTTCTATGTAATCGTTAACATTTTTTATTCTGCAGTATACGGGTTAAGTACCGAACAAACCCAACAAACATTTGAAATTTAAAGATAAGAGCCACATAAATGCACAATAAATGTTGAACTAGCCCAGACCGCAGAGCGGACAGTGTAGATTAAAGATCTGACTGCAAGTTTTGTGCAGTCTGATTTTGATCTACACTATTCGCAGCTGCGAATACGGTTGTAAAAATGCTTGTCAGGTTAAAAGCCCATGAATTTTTATCGTTTTATACCCGTTTATAGCCTGGGTCACGCCGGTAATAATCTTTTAATCACTTACAATCGCGGTCTCCTTTCGCGGTCCATACAGATCTGTGGCAAAACAATATATCGCTTCCGTAATTATTGCCTCATTTCTGATAAAGTAACGTCCGATCATGTATAAAAGGAAAAACAATTATTGGTCGGGCTTGAACCCAGGCTAACCCTTTTATCGCAATAGACGAAAACAAAGTAATTTGCCAACGGCATAGATTCGGATCAGACCATACAGAACTTGCAGTCTAATCTTGGATCTATTCCGTCTTCTTGTTTAGTCAAGCCTATAAGATAGAAAGTCTTTCTGAGTTTCAGTGAATTGAATGTTCAGGAGCCCTGATCAGCATTATGAAAACGGCTTTAACGCCATATAAACAAACAAACAAACAAACAAATGAGTCATGCTCTGTGAAAACGGGATGTAGTGCACCTGCAAATTTTATCGACCAAGGTCAACCTGCGGTGTCTGTCAACCTGTGCAGTCTGCTGGATTCAGCCGGTTTTTAGGCAAAATAGATTTTATGGATCAAGAATTACCGCCTCTGCGATTCCTTACTCGACGAAAATTGTGTCTGAGGATTAATGAAAATCACTATCACAAAAAAGAACCACACTCTGTGAAAAGAGGGCTTAATGCATCTGCGAAAAGTGTCGACCCAGGTCAGGCTGACCTCGGCCCAAACTTTTCACTAATCGTCAATTTTCTTAATGTCCAAGGACAAGTCTACCTTGTGATTAAGCCGTTAACCATTTTCAAAAAGTGGCTATTATGAATCCATAATAAAGTGATGGCTTGCTTAGTATAATGGATCACGAAGATGCATTAAGCCCCCTTTTGCCAGAACGTGGCTCAAATGTATTCCCTCTCTCATCGCTGAACATTGTTTCGACGATCTTTGTCGTTGTCTGCATATGTCATATTCTTTGAAGATTGACCCGAGTGCTAACACGCATCACTATCCCATACAGGATAATTATTAATCATGATTGATACAGTGCGTATAACTAAACTCCCCCGCTAAAAAGTAGCGACAGGAAAACGGCTATATATTTGTGGAGAAATAAAGCATATTTTTCGCTCCAAATATCCTAAAAATATCATAATTTCACACGGGAACATAATTCAAGAAAATACTATGTTTACTGCAGTTTCTTTTTCTTTTCTTTTCTTTTCTTAAATAAAGTCTCTAGATATAGGTTTAAGGTAAACCGAGATTTGCGCTGGTTATGTTTTTTTTTTTTCCACAGACTGTAACAACAACAACAACAACAGAAAAATGCCTGCATCATTGCGGTTCACACCGGGACTATTTCCCAGGCCTATACGGCTTGTGCATAAGAGATGCAAGTTAATCATGGCTAGATATATCGTATCAATTAGCGGCGTTTTGAATAAAAGTATATTTTGTTTTGAAATTCGCAAAATTTGGAAAGTATATCGGTTCTGTACCCAGGATGCACATATAAGATAGATTTGTATTTGAAAAAAATGCCACCTAGCCGAAGATAATGCGATGTTTGTATGTAAGAACAACCAGAAGCTTCGAAGGAATTTACAAAGTATCGGTAAAGAACTCAAGGAAAGCACCAGATAGGTGCACTAGCCTCTGCTATAGCCTATATCCGAAATAGTGTTGAAAATGGCGTAAAACACCAATCAATACGAAAAGAGAGAAGCTAAGATTCTGAACACTCAATCAAAACTGCTGCAACACTTCTTTATTGACAAACACATTTATTCCAACTAACAATTTGAATCGAGCGAGTATGTTCGAGTAATTTCATGTTCGAATAATTGAGAAATTACTTGCTCCACAGAGCTACATCTAAATCAGACAGAATTGTGATAAATGTATCAAATACAACAAGACAAGGCGTTGTTCTCAGTTAAGTTATCAAACACACGTTTTGTATCATAGATTAACGCGTTTAAACTTTTCTAAATTTAAGACATCTGAAGAAGTACAAATTCAAAATTGTTGCAGATGAGCTGAAGTCCCCCGATAGGGTAGAAAACATTTTGGGAAGAGGAGAAATGCTGATAACTATTTGTACATGAATGAATTAAAGATTTGGAGAATGGATCGTTAAAAGTGGATGTTGAGAGTTTTTTTTTTTCTGTGAATCAAGCACTTTTCATAACGTAACTAAATTGTCTCGTTGACACCGATTAATACAATTACATTTATATGTCTTTGAAAGCAGAGAAACTGTGTTCATGATTGCTCTAGACATATTCCGTCCACGGTCTCTCGTCCGACAACTTTCGACAGTTTCCGTTCACCATCACCACTGCCGACTGGTATTGGATTTCTACGTAGTTTGAGGTTCATAGGGACCCCATGAATTTTGAAATATCTTGAAAAATCCCGTATCAATTTTTATGAAACTTTTCATAGTCTTTTAAAATGACCTTCCCAACTCTAACAGCGAAAATTAAAATTTTTCTTCCGCAAGAAGGAGCATTTTGCCCATTCCAGTAACGTTATTTTTTTTTTGTTCTGAAGCTTAATCTTTTCCGATGGTTTCGCACAGTGACAAAACAGCAAACATAACTGGACAAGTGCATGACTTCAGTACCTTACTTAGTTAAATATGAGGCCCTAGAATTTTTTTTTTTTTTAAATAGTTCTATACCTTACCTTCGATATTCTTTTCGTCACTTTCATACAAATTTTCGAAGTCTAAAATAATTAGCCTAATGTTCTCTTATATGGTGTCTGTTCTCCAAAATTTAGTCCCAGTTTTTTTATCGGCATGGCTTCATATTTTATACCACTTCTGTTGAGATATGTGTTTTCGAAACCACCTGACACTTAGACTCTAAGGTCTTTTATGGTTTGTTTTGAATTTTTTGCTATGATTTTTTCACTTCGCCCAAAATTAGCTTAAAACTATGTCCCTTTGACCGTAAAAATTCATCTACAACAATACTTTGGAGCTTGTTTATGGAACTTAACCAGTTCATAAAATCACCCATCTTCATTTTATTGTTGTATGCTATACCACATGATGTGAGCCAACGTTTGACTGGGCTTCAGAAGACATTTATGCTTCGGCGTGGAAAAGAAAACAAATGATATTGAATTGTTAAAATACCCGCCCCCTCCCCTCAAAAAAAAAAAAAAAAAAATGAGATAAGGGCCTCAAAATTTGAAGTTTTTGCTGTTCAAACAATAGACGACCACAGTTACTGTACTTGCCTGAGAACTGATTTCATAAACAGGTAAACCCTTTACTTGAAATAGCCTTCAACCCTCCAACCGTTTTTAAACTAATTAGTTAATACATTTTAACATTGCATTAAATGCAAAAAATCCAAACTAAGCTATCAAAAATTTTGAAAATTTCACTCGGACTTGGTATAGGTAATATCATTAACTACGCAAATTTTCAGTACAATAGCTTAAGTACTTTTGAAGATATTTCAAAATTCAGGGGTCCCTATGAACCTCAAACAACCTATACTCCATGCGCTACTCAACCATAAAATGTTAAAGAAGATTTTAGCTTTTTAGTAATAGACAGTATAGATTATGTCAGAGTGAGTAGCAAACATAGTCTGATGCTTGCTCTACACAGTCCAATATCTTGTAAAAAAAAAACTACTGAAATGTCCTTGGAATTGATGTAATTGGGTAGAATGTCTACTTCAGAAATGCAATCGGTGTATTCCGTCCATAACAGCAATGAGAGACTTCTTTCGGCACTTTCCGTTCAACATCGTCGTCTTATCTCCATGACAAGGCTATCAGAGTTCGTGATAAGCATGAAATTAGCCATAAAATATGCTTATCTCTACCAGCGGCAAACATATAAACTCGATATCCTTCATCGGTTGAAAATACAATCCAGTGAAACTCAGAATATTTTTTTTTTTTATTCTATAAGACTTAACAAGTGGACGGTTGATATATAAAATCATCCTGCAGGTTCTGAAATTTTTTGACATTGGTCAATTTTCTGTATGTCAAAGGACCAGTGTACCTCAGTCGGTTGTCGGACAAAATGTGTTTTATGGATCCATGATCGTGTGATGACTTCCTCGGTATAAAGCATCACAGAGATGTATTAAGCCCCCGTTTTCCAGAGCGTGGCACAAGTATTATAGGTTTTTTTTTCCGCATTGTATTAACCCTTTACCAAACAATCCCTGGTTTTTACGACCCTGAGATAGAAGCCTTTTGAAAACATTGTGGGAAAAGGAGAAAATGCTGGTAACCAGTTACCAGCATTTTCTCCTTTTCTTACAATGTTTTCTACCCTGCTGGAAATAAATTCCAATTTTTGAGTTACATTTATTTTGTCGTCTGCAAATGCTTTCAATTTGGACCAGTCTAAAATATTGTCGTTTGGTAAAGAGTTAAACATTGCATGTGATATCAGTCCCCTAACTCTTTACGAATCAAATCCTAGTTCTGACTACCCTTTTTGAGTCAGCTTTTGAAAAGACCTCGGGAAAAGTAAAAAAAAATTCCGGTAACCAGTATATTCCCCTTTTCCCACAGTGCTTTTTACCCTATCAGAAAATTTCGGCTGATTTTCATAAATTTTGAATTTTTCGTCCACAGATTATTTGAATTGGGATAAATTTTAAACTTGTCATGTGGGAAAGGGTTGAAATCGTTACACTCCTGTTTAAGTGATACAGTGCACGTCATTGCATGTTTTATCTTTTAGGACACTGTACAGTCTAACCTGTATTAAGCACACAGTAAGGGACACTTAATTTGGGCAAGTGCTCGCTTAATACATATACATTTCAAAGTACTTGCCTTATTTGTTAAGTAATAGAGTAGACGGTAGGGCTTTTTACCCCCCCTTTACCACGCGATTCCGAGTTTAAACAGGGATCGTATATACACAGGGATAGGCAACGCAACTGGAGTTAAGACCAATTATCGATTTTTCACCGACTTACCTGTACGGCGTCCAATAATCCGTTGTTGTTCCTTGCGAGTTATTTTCTTCCTTTCAGATAATATAATTCCTTGCCGATTCCGGCAATTTTTATATCCGCCAAAGAAGCGTTTCAATATTTATGTCAATGTTTTTCTATTATTGTTTTTTTCAGTTAAAGTGTTATTTTTTTATCTGGAAAATTTAAAGTGTCGACTAATTGGGCGTTTCAGATATACAGGTCATGTTGTCAGTCTTGATTTCACACGAAATGTAAATTGCGAATGGAGATCAAAACGGCCCGGTGCCAAAACGACCCATTACCGAAACAACCCTCTTCTTTGTAGTAACTTAAAATATTTTAATATTTCTGCAGTGGATATCTATTGCAAACAATTCGGGAAAAGCACACATCGCCTGTTGAAGGATTAAGTCCGTCTAACGTTTCGGAAGTGGGCTGCTTTGGTCAGGTCAAAAGCTTCTCATGTTATCAGGAGTGACAAACATTTCACTTGTATGTAGTACAATGTATTAGGCCGGTGAACACAGAGATCTGTTAATAGTTATATACCCATTTTTCAATAGCAAACTACACAAAGGGCATATAGAACCAGAAAATTGCCTTCACTGCCCATTAAATGGACCTTCCAGTACATTTTCAGTTCAGCTTGCAGCTACTCTTAAATCACTGTCTTTGACAGAAAAAAAGGAGAATTTCCTGCAAAATGGAAAGAATTAGTGAACTTTCTGAAAAAGTAGGCTGGTGAAGTGTGAGGACCTGTCTGCAACTCTGTTCCTACTTTTATACATTGGAATCAATTACATACACCAGTGGCCTTCACAATTGCATCATTTCGAATTAACCTGTGTACCTTACAACCTTGTGTGTTTGATGACTTCGGAATTTTTAAAGCTTCTTGAAAATATTGTGGGAAAAGAACAAAATGCTAGCCTAGCACATGTGCCTGTTTTCAGCATTTTTATCCGCAATGTTCAATACCATGCAAAAAAAATCCAATCGTTTGAATCAACTTTCAGTTGTCGTTTGCTAATACTTTCAATTGGGGATTCCAAAGGCCCCCCAAAAATTGTTCTTTGGTAAAAAATAGTCAGTAGCATAATTATTAGAAAAAAAGACAAATCTGCAATTATCCCTTTGCCACACAACCCCGAGTTCTGATGACCAAGAGAGAGAAGCCTTTTGGAAACATTGCAGGAAAAGGAGAAAATGCTGGTTACCAACATTCTCTCCTTTTCCCCAAATGCTTTCAATTATATCATTGACAAATTCCATAATTTGAGTCGCATTTCAATTGTTGTCTGTAAATGCTCTCACTTCGTACAAGTCTACTTCTGTGTTGTTTCAAAAAGAGTTAACAGTGTGGCAAAGTAAAAGTTGCTTTTGACAAGCAATTTTTCCTTCTTTAATAATGGTTTTTTATTCTTTGTCAGAGAACTTAAGGTTATCTAATAACTTTGAAAGCTTTGATTTTGGACCAATTTGAAAAGAGTATAAGTTGTGTAGGACTTTGTACAAATTTGACTTTTCGCTCCTCATACAGTGGACAGCATTGGAAAACATTTGTAAAAGACCAGTTGCAGCCAGTGATCAATTCTTTTCAAAATGATTTCTGTGCTATTAAAAATATTATGTTTTTGGCTTTCCTTCAAATGTTTTTCATTTTTTAAATTTTCAAAAAAATTCACACTGTACACAGAAAGTTTATGTTGAAATTGATATTTTAAAATTTCTCACTAAAAACATCAAGGCAGCCATGAATATTGAGCTACACGTGTGTTACAAAATTAAATGGTGCTGAAAAATGTGTTCCTTTAGCAAGTTTTAACTTAATGCCTAATAAATTTGATTTTACATAAATCCACTGTAGAAATCTTTGGAAAACAGTATGACACAAGGACCAATCTTTTTGCGATAAAATGTAACATGCAAATGGTTGGTTGCTTCCGCAAATGCTTTTTTCATTGAATGTAGACTTTTATCTCCTAAAACTTTTTCACTGTGGCAAGTTGCAGTTAATGATGATGGTAAAAGTATTGTGTATATGAGATATTATTGGTATATTAAACTATCATTATAATCCTGGTGTATGTCATACAAACGCCCAAAATATACTTCTCTCCCTCAACAGAGATTTTCAAGTAGAAACATTCCAAACTCTAGTAATACATGTAATATGGATAGCTGCATTGTTTGCTGTGATACAGTTGCAAAATGTTGAAAGCAACCAACCTTCAGGAACACTTTGCCAGACAACAAAATTTGAGACTTATCTGATTTGGAATTATTTGCAGACAAGAAATGAAATGTGTCGCTTGTGTCTTTGCTGAGAAAATGAGAACATGCTTGCCAACATTTTCTTCTTTTCCCACAATGTTTTCAGATGTGTAAATATTTCCCATGGTAGTGAAAACTTAGGATTCAGGAATACTGGCATCTGTCACAGATTATTAGATAACTCCTTACCACAAGTGGCTTATAAGACTGTAGATACTGAATGTACTGTGTTGTTTGAAGAAACCAAAAGTATGTCAAATTTAATACATGTACTTTTAGTGTTTTATGACAATAGTGTGAGTTGTGGGAAACCAACATCATGATTCTCAGAGAATTTTGCACAACACAGATACATACTTTTCTCCCTCAAAAAATATGTTGATGAGGAAAAGCAACACGCAACTTGTGCAGACAGTTGTGCAAATTCAAAAAACAAATAGATAAGTATAATGGCTGCTATGATACAACTAAAATGTTGTGAAACATTGCAAATTGAGCAAGGTTCCGTCCTTAACTTTTTGCCAGATTACAAAATTTTGGACATGTCTAATTTGAAAGCATTTGCAGACGACAAATGAAATGCAACTGAAATCAGGAGACTTGTTTTTCCTGGGGAAATGAGAAAATGTGACATGTACTTACCGGTAGTTTCCTCTTTGTTCACAATGTTTTCGGAAGTATGGATATTCCCCAGGTTAGTGAAAACTTAGGATTCAGGAATACTAGCATTTGTCACAGATAATTAAATAACTCCATACTTCTAGTGGCTTATTGAGCTATACATACTAAATATACTTTTGTGGTAGAAGAAGCTCACAGCTTTCATATTCAAATACATTAATTTCACTTTAGCATTTTTCTTGCAGGTTTGTACAGTTCACAGCTGATTTGGTCTTTAATATTCCAAGTTTTCAAGCCCAGCTTCAGTTTTATACTAGCACACTTTATGCAGAATTACAAAACCATCTTCAATGTCATTCTTCTGTTCACAGGATGCATCACAACAGTATGTTGACAGCTCTTGAAACCATGTTTTGAAGTGTTTGTGCTCTCACAATACATATCTGGAAAAAAAAAATAGAACCAACTGAATTTCAAATTTCTCCTTTTTACAAAACGTAACATTTTAATTCTTCAGTTCCGTTGCAAAATATGGTTTTATTTTCACATGGTTAGACTATAATGGAATTTGTTCAGGATATGGCCAACTGTCGGAGATCCAATCATTTTTGACTAATGTGCGGTACTGCGCTTCCACCTTTACTGAAATAACCCCTTTTTAGGCTGCCATCTTGCAATTAAGACCGAAAATAGCCAAGTTTTTGAGCCCACAGTTATCCAACCTTAGCATCGAAAATCACTAGATTTGATTTAAAAACAAAAAGAAATACTTACAGCTTATAAATATGTCAAAATCTGAACAAATTTATTTCTAAAAATAAATTGAGAATGCTACAACTATCACTAGGGTCCCGCCAAATTCACCACATTGGTCTGCCATTTTGTGATGAAATACCGAAAATAGCCCAGTTTTGAGCCCATAATTATCTAACTTAGGAATCGAAAATCAGCACAAAATTAGCTTTAATACAAGGAGATGTACTCTATCTCGTGATTTTTACCAACATGTTGCTATTTGGACGCTACTTTATGTACTTAAAAAGTACTTTTGCACGTCACTAAATCCTCCTGCCGAACATCCCCTACGGGGCAAACATGATTAGTTCATGATTTTTTAACGCCAAAATAAGCATATAAAACAAAATCTCCGAAAAAATTGATGTTACATATATTCTAAGCATGTAAATATTCGGAAACTTACCTGTTGAGAAGGACGTATGGGATAACCAAGCAAAACGTTGATTAAAACAGTGACCGTCATATGCCGAAATTTAAGATGGCCGCCGTTTTTTTCCTTTGCGGTCAATTCGAAAGAAGACAGTGAATAACCGGAAGTTATACCGCGTTTCCTATCCCTGTATATAAGATCCCTGGTTTAAACGACCCTGGAGGAAATTGGCTTTTGAAAACATTATGGGAAAAAGGAGAAATGCTGGGAACCAGCATCATGTTTCTCCTTTTTCCACAAGATTTTCCTGTCCTTCAATGTCAAACTCCCGAAATTTGAGCAGCATTTGATTTGTGGTTTGCAAATACCTTTGCTCTGGAAAAGTCCAAAATTTTGACGTTTAGTAAAGAGTTAATACAAGTAGTTTGCTTGTTAAAGGTGGCCAGTTAGGAAAAGGATTTACATGTATTGTATTTTCAAGTTTAGACGGTCTATCTGTCTGGTCAAATATACATAACTCAAAAGAAAGACATTTCAAGGGTATGAAAATGTCTTTCTTGACTGATATGGAAAACATTGTGGGAGAAGGAATAGTTGGATATATAATGCTTAAAAAAAAACTTCCCACAGTGAAGAAAAGAAAAGCGTTTTTTCGAGGAGTGGTACGCGTTGAAATGCGCTTTTGAGTGTGATAGCAGGTCAATTTGTTATCTTCTTATCAGACATTTTTTCCTCTGCGCGCCAAAGTAAAGCAATGGATCGTTTAGTTTAGTATAATAAGCCCTAAAAACTCGAAACTTCAAAATTGTGTTTTTTAAAGACAATTACAGACAATTTTCGCCCACGTGGATCAGGATCGGACAGCACGTTATATGCAGTCTGATCTTGGTTTTTATTGTCCTCAAGGGTACCTTAAAATCGCACGCGGCGAGCTTGAGAAAAAAACATAGGGTATATGACGTAACAACGCAAGTACCTGAGTGTAATGCGGAAGAATAATAAATCTTACCGTTTTTAAGGGTTTTCTTGTGCATTTTTACAGAATTCTGATGGATAGACAAATTTTGAAGCGTGGTTTGCTGATCTTAGCTTTAATCATTGCTGCGACCGTGTTAACGTTTGGAACCTACTATCAAACCAACCCAGGTTTGTAGCACATTTGTTTTCTTATAAATCCGTAATCCCATTATAGACGACGTAATGTTGCAAATGATATAGATTAAGAGTACAGTGAATAGAACATATAAAATAATCCTAGATCTACATCGTCTTTGTATTGAATTAAAAAAAAAAAGGAATACATTAGAAAAACATTGTTTGAACATTACGAACAATTATTTGTTCATGTTTATTACCACCTTATCGCTCTTGTTCGCGGACTTACATGGAAACGGATAGAACAATGAGGTTTTTTTAGACTTATGAATTCGTCCCCAAACCTGATCGGCACTTCGAAACTTTTTACTTCGAAACTTTTTTTTGTGTGTTTCTGCATGGACTAATAATATCAGCTATCGAATTGATTGATTTAAAAGAATCCGATTTAGTTTAATATAGGTCTTAAGATTCCTTATTAAGAATCTGGCTTTCGAGGTGGAGTTTTATTAAAATTCGTCAAAGAAAAAAAAAAAAAAAAAACTGCTATAGATCTCGTTGAAGGCTTACTTAATAGCATTAATTATTTTGTTGTTTGATAAGATTCTATCTCAAACAATAAGTTATGAAAGATCCTACATGGCCTGCAGAGATGGCTTTAAATCAACAGAGACATATGGGCTGCAACACGCGAAAAGGGGCATTCGGACACTTGCGTAAAGTGTCGTCTCGGATCAGCCTGCGCAGTCCGCGCAGGCTAATCCGAGACGGCACTTTACGACTACATTAGACTTTGTGCTACAGTAGACTTGCGCAAAACAGAAAATTACACAAAAACGGAAAGTGTCGTTTCGGATCAGCCTGCGCGCAGTGCGCAGGCTCATCCGAGACGACACTTTACGCAAATGTCCGAATGCCTCTTTTTGCGTGTTGCAGGCCATATAGAAAGAACACAAAATGCCTCAGTTGTTTCATTTTGTCAGTTTTCGTTTTTTATCCCGTTTGTCATAGCGTCGCCGTTATATCTTATATAGGGATACATAAGAGCGATGCTCTGGCAAAAGGGAGACTGAGCAATGCTTTGTGAAAAGAGGGCTTAATGCATCTGCAAAAAGTATCGATTCATGTCAGTCTGCGCAGTCTACGCAGGCTGACATGGCTCAAAACTTTTTTGTTAATCGTCAATTTTCTGTATGTGCAAGGACCATTCTACACCGGGATTCAGCCTGTTTTTAGACAAAATGGACCCATAATCATGTGATGACTTTCTTGGTATAATGCATCACGGGGATGCATTCAGACCCCTTTTGCCAGAGCATGGCTCAACTTAAAATGCCTCTTCATGATGCATTATACCTAGCAAGTTATCGCATAATTTGAGTCCATTGTCTGTAAATGGGCTGAATCTTGAGGTAAAATAACGTAAGAACTTTGAAACGCAGAAAGTTTGCCGTTAGCAAATATTTTCGACCCATATTTAGCCTGCGCGGACTGCGCAGGCTGACATAGGTCGACACTTCTTTGAAGAGCCGTTCTTTCCGGGCTATTGGCTGCTTTCCCACATGGCCATTGTCAAAACAATGGTCAGCGGTGAGAGAGGAATGAATCCTGTCGCAATAAATACCATAAATCCTCGGAAAGAAATTGGTCAAGCTCGGGATCGAACAAACGACCTCCTGTTCTCAAGTGCTTGACGCTTCCGACTGAGCTACCGGTGCTCGGCGAAATAATTGCAGACGACAAATTAGACACTGCTTTATCTATGCGATTCGATATCTCGTTGAACATAGAGATAAGACTGTGCGAATAGGAAGAAAAAACAAATAATGTGCATATTTTCTTCTTTTGTCGTAATGTTTTTCAAAGACCCGTAGCCTTAAGGTAGTGAAATCTTGGGAACATTTTCTTAAGGGATTAGAAAGAGGTCATTCGTTTATTACTTTACCAAACGACAAATTGTAGACTGGTCGGGAATGAAAACATTTGATCCGTGCTCTGTGAAAAAGGGGCTTAATGCATCTGCGAAAAGTATCGACCCAGGTCAGCCTGCGCAGTCCGCGCAGGCTGACCTCGGCCGAAACTTTTCGCTATTGGTCAATTTTCTGTATGCCCAAGGACCAGTCTATCTCATGATTAAGTTTGTTGTTAAAAAGAAGTGAATCTTATGGATCCCTAGGTATGTGATGGCTTGCTTGGTACCATGGATCACGGAGATGCATTAAGTCCTCTTTTGTCAGAGCATGGCTTATTTGCAGACGACACATGAATTGTGGCTCAAATGATGGACAGGATATAAAACATTGTGGGAAAAGAAGAAAAACGCTGGAAACCAGTATTTTCTCTCTTTTTCTCACAATGTTTTCAAAGCTTTCTTCCTCAGGATCTTTTAACCTCGAGATTGATTGGTAAAGGGTTAATAAGTCTAAATTGAAAATCAACTTTTTTCTTTCTTTCTTTTTCAGAACGCTTTCATTCAGTTTTAAGAGTACCACAGTATTATGAAAAAGATATCATTGGAAAAGAGATATTGCTTCTCCCTTCTGCTGACAAAATAAACGCACTAAACATTTCAGCAGTTTTAGCTCTGATGCACCAGTAAGTCGACCGTTTGTGGTTGTTCCATTATTTCATCAGTTTGCTTTATGCATCTGTTTATGCTCTATTATAGGCTGTAAGAATGGGGGCCATTCCTCTACATTAAATTATCTTCCTTGCCAGATAAAAAATAAAAGTAACCAAAATAACAGATTGGTCCTTTCACCTGTATGTCTTTGTTTTTATCCTTGGTTCCCTTGGAGATATTGTGATAAATATAGTAATGATTTATGATATATGTGTAAGGTCCCCGTGTAATTAAAATCAAATTCTGTTCTTAATCAACTGGAACTGTGTATAATTTTATTATTAAAACAATTTGACAAGATTTACATGTCATGTTATCTCAAGAACATAGCTGTTCAGTGCAAGAAAATCAAGGATAAAAACCAAGCAACCCCCTTATCAGGTCCAATGTAGTACTGGAGAAAAATCAAGGGAAGTAACTGAAGAATGGTCCTCATTGACCTGGCAGGGAGTGGGTAACCTTTCACTTAAGACAACCAGTTTATTTTTCACTTTAGTGGCTTTAAGTCAGTTTGGAACTATTCGTCTTAAACCTATTTAAACACAGGCGTCATAAGAGTACTTTATCAATCCTTTGCTATATGGACACGTGTAGTGCTCTTTAGCCGTCTGAAAACCTTGTGAAAAAAAGGTGCTTCTCGTCCATGTTGTTCAATTCTCGCTCACCTATTTTATTTAAGGAATGAAGAGAATTGTTTTTGTTGTCATGGAGGTATGAAAAGAAAACCTAATCGCACTGCGAAGCGGTTTCATATAAAAGTGTAATTAGGGTTTTTTTTCATACCTCCTTGAAAACAAACAAAAAAAACAAAAAACTCTTCATTCCTTATAATTCAATATCATAGACAATAAATAAGCGCCTAAATAATACTTACCGCTTTTTTTGTAAAACCAACTTTGCTATTTATTTAATGTCCATTTCATTAATATTTCATAACGGTAAAACTGCTCGTTCATGAGTGGATATGACGTAAATTCATGAGATTTAAGAATTAATCTTCTTTCTATCGTGGTTTATCGTTCATTCTAACATACACGCGAATTCGGCTCTATAAACAGAGTGCAAGGAAAGCGTGGTAAAATCTGCGATATTCCATGCAGAGTGACGTCATTCTGACTAAAGTAAGTTAGTGAGTTATTCAATAGAACATAGTCTTCATCCGCGTTTTTACTCTAAGGATGAACTTGTTTTCCTTTCATAAAGAATTGATCATGTTAGAATCGAAATAATCTTTCTATTGTGGTTTATCGTTCAACAAACCACGTTGTGAGTTATGAGGCGCAATGAATAAGCCACTTGGGCTATCGCCCTCTTGGATTATTTATTGTGTCTCATAACTCACAGCTGTGGTTTATTGAACGATAAACCACGATAGAAAGAAGATTATTTCTTAAATAAACCACAGTTGTAAGTTATGAGGCACAATAAATAATCCACGAGGGCGATAGCCCGAGTGGTTTATTCATTGCGCCTCATAACTCACAACGTGGTTTATTGAACTATAAACCACGATAAAAAGAAGATTATTTCGATTCTAACTTGACCAACTTTTAATGAAAGGAAAACAACTTCATACTTAGAGTAAAAACGCGGATGCAGATTATATTCCATTGAATAACTTACTTACCTACTTTATACAGGATGACGTCACTCTATACAGAATGACGTCACTCTATATAGAATGACGTCACTCTATATAGAATGACGCAGGGTAACTCACAATAAATTGGAATCAAAAATCTACACATTGAAGAGAAAAAATGGAATAACAGATATAATGAAGAGTACACAATGGTTTATTTCAAATACAAATCAGAAAGTCAAGCAAAAACTGGCACACCACAGTTTATTGTAAAATGAGTCAGCCAGTCAAGAGAAAAAGGCACACCACGGTTGACTGCATTATTAGTCAACCAGTCGGTCATTGGAAATGGCACGCCATGGTTTACTACAATATTAGTCACCCAACCAAGAAACAATAGCACACCATGGTTTAATATTGCATTATTAGTCATCTGCCAGTGACGCAGATACTAGTAATTGCACGCGATGGTTTATTTCAAGTAAAGGGCAGTGAGTCACAAAAAAAAAACGGTTTATTGCAATATCTTTTAGCCAGTCAAATATGCACACAACGATTTACTGCAATAATGGTTAGCTTGTCAAAAAGTAAGGGCACAAAAAAAATTGTCAGCCAGTAAGGAGATAATAGCACCCCACTGTTTATTGCAATATTTGTCAGCCTGTAAAGAGATAATTGCATACAGCGGTTAATTGCAGTATTTGTGAGCAAGTAAATAGATAATGGCACATCCCGTTTTCCTTCGATACGATTCATGAAGTCAACACATAATGGCACAGCACGGTTTATTTCAGTATTTGTTAGCCAGTCAAGAGATAGTTGCAGATCACGGTTTATTGCAATATTAGTCAGTCTGTCAAGAGAAAATGGCACACCACGGGTTTTTGCAATATTAGTCAGCCAGTCCGCTGACAATGGCACACCACGGTTTATCGCAATGTTTTTCAGACAGTTAAGAGATAATGTTACATTATGGTTTATTGCAGTATTTGTTAGCCAGTCCAGATATAATGGCACACCACGGATTATTTTAATATTAGTCAGCAAGTCCTCAGATAATGGCACACTACGGTTAGTTGCAATGTTTTTTTGACAGTTAAGAGATAATGGTACACCACGATTTATTGCAGTATTTTGTACCCAGTCCAAATATAACGGCACACCAAGGTGTATTGCGATATTTGTCAGCCAGTCAAGATATAGTGGCACACCACGATTTATTTCAATATCTGTCAGCCAGTCAAGAAAATAACAGTAAACTGCGGTTTACTTTAAAACTCACCAGTCATACAAACACTTAATCACACTGGAGAGACCTTACGTTCTTGCTCCAGGTCAACGCTACTGCTCCTGTCAATTGAACGTACCCGCTCTAGGTAAAAACATGGCTGCGCCCTAGAATTTTGCTAGGTAAGCACCAAAACATACTTCATTGACAATCAGATGAATAGATATGCACTAGACGGTTGTCCCACGGAATGTCTGGGATGTCAGTGCATATTTCTGTGTTGTTCTTTTGGTGGTTGGTTGGTCGTTGAAGACGTTTAATCCGACAAACTTCCGTCAGCGACTATGATTTCTGAATAATCAACTCGTGGAAGTAAGCAAAAAGCTTTGTTAAACATACAAACACGATATTCTGAAGTTTGTGCTCTGCCAAGTGATTCATATATGCTTTATTCACCAGTTCTAAGAAAAAAAAAAAAAAAAAAAAATACACGGTGTTCATTACAGAGCAACTTTCTGTCATTTTTACAGGCAACGCTCCATGCTCCAAAACTCAATAAAACGACCCAGCTCCTGAGTTGAAACAGAGTACGATATTATAAGCGATTGTCTGCGAGTTTAATCAAACAATTTGTCTTTTATGATCAATATGTATAACTGTCTGTCTGTCCGTCTTTCGGTCTTTCTGTCAGTCAGGTTTCTCGTCCTGATTATTGATGCTTTTAAAATGGAATGTCATTATATACATGAAGAGCTGGATGACAGACAGTATCATGCACAAGATCCATAACTATCATGCACTAGATTCATAACTATTATGACTATCATCTTCGATATCGTCATCACAAGACTCCTCTTGGTTAATGTAAATTAATAATAATGATCAACGAACAACCAACCATATGCCTTGTCAGCTGCACACCTAAAAGCATCTAGTTATATCTAATACTAAGATATGTAAAGATCTTTTCACACCTTTGCAAAACAGTAGATCCTATTTAAACCTTAGAGTAGCTTACAAATGACGAATGACGAATTTGTTTCAAATTAACAAGCCTTTTTTTGTGTGAAATACACTAACGTTATATAGATGCATAGTTTTTTATTTTTTGCATGTAAAACAGATCCGGGCACCAGAAAACAACATAGGAAAATAATGCAGTCCCAGATCAACCGCTACCGAAGCTTGCGGTGCCTGATCATGACATTTCGCAATTTGCGTGTAGTGTTACTATGCATAGATAGGGGAAAAAAGAACGAATTAATGTGATTATCTACGGCAGTTTTTTTAAAAGTATTTTCATATTTTCATACTTAAAGAAATCATGTTGCAGACGAGATTTATATTGATATTATAACATTTTTGCACATTTCTAACCGACCAGAAATTCCTTTGATGTCTATCTTGAAATTATTTGTTGATACTTTTGTTAGTTTCCTGAAAAGGGAGATAATTATTATCTCCCTTTGTAATGAGAATATAGTGGTTTTAGATTTATAAATGATAATTCTAAGAAGGAAAAAATGGAAAAAGTGGCTCGGTTAAAGTAGTACAATAATACTCATTTTTAATTATAGCTAATTTTGTAGGATGATATTATACTGGAAATAGCTGTTTTCCATTTGGATGGTACTACCTTAATATTTGAATGAAATATGTATTCAGCCTTGACCACTTTCATAAGGAAAAAAAAAAAACTCATAAACTGTGTATATAAAATTGTTACAGACAACTTAAGATCGTTAGTTTCTGAAACACATTGAGAAGACAAAGGGCTATTAGACGAATCCGCCCCACCTTATCTCTCCCTCTGTCTCTCTTCCTTCCGCTCTCTCTCTCTCTCTCTCTCTCTCTCTCCATTTTTTGACGATGACTGTCTGATTCTGCCAGCTTAATAAAATTGGGGAGAGAAACAGAGAACCTGAGATCGCCTGAATACATGCTCAATAAGATCAGGCCTATAAATTAAAAAAAAGGAAAGGTTCAACGTGCTGTAGTATTGTACTGCCATTCAAGTATTTATTAAACTAACCATTCGAACCGATCTACCGATCTATATCGACAGGTATCAAGTTGCAGAAATCAATTTAAAATGTGACTAAACTGAAAGATACCTATCTCATTGATAGAATACAATGTGAGAAAAGAAAAAATAAAGCCCAAATGTTTTGCTTAGTATTCTACATCAGTTTATTTAAATTGGGAAATATTGGTAAAGGGTTAAAACATACAGGTTTTACAGTAGGCTGTGTAAAATATGTTCACTAACTGCAACACCAAATAAGGATGACAATGTAATCTTAGAGATGTGACGAGGCCACAGTGTTGAACACTGCACCTGTTCTTTTGGGGTGTATTGTATTTCTGTAGAATTCACTATTTAGCCTGAAACTAATGCCTGAATCAATGTCTATAGATGTTCAGCTGAGTTGGAATATATAGTTGGTCATTCATACCGATAATTATTGCTATTATCAACGATGGCGAACCTATGACTGTGACCACGATAATTAAAATAGAATCTTGACCAAAATGACAAAATCGTTTACTGTAACACGAAGACTTACGCTGATCGTATTTCAACTCAGGAGCTGGATCGTCGTATTGAATTTAGGAGCATGTTACGTTGTAATGCAATAATGGCAAAATATGGTTTTATAATTGCAATTTAATTTTTTTTTTTTTTTTTCGGTTTATAGTTGTGAGGAATAATCATTATATTGGTCACCTGACACGGCACACATTTCAGAATATCGAGTGTATATGTGTTACAAAGGTTTCTGGAGACTCCAAGTATTGATTTTCCAGAAAACGTAGTCACCGACGGAAGTTTGTCGGATTAAACGTCTTCAACAAACGATTAACCACCAAAAGAACTATGTACAGATTAACGTGCACTGACATCCCAGACATTCCGTGCGACAACCTTCAACTGCATATCTATTCATTAACATGTAAAAAAATATTATTTTGTACTTACCTTGCAAAATCTCATGGGCGCAGCCATGTTTTTACCTGGAGCGGGTACGTTCAATTGACAGGAGCAGTAACGTTGACCTGGAGCAAGAACGTAAGGTCTCTCCAGCGTGTTAATGAAACGCTACGGATTACTCTTCACATTCGTTCTTCAGTCAAGCAATCAATAGCACACTTCGCTTTATTTCAGATGTTCGTCAGTCAATTTGTCAAATTCAAACAGTTGTTGCCCTACCATGTTACTTAAGATATTCTCGAGTCAGTCAGGTAGATCATGGCGCGCCATTGTTTATATGCCCGAATTTGACGAATGGACAGACGAATATGCGTCAGTCGATTCGTAAAAATCGGGCATATGTTTACTTGCAAAAGATTTATAACATATCTATCATTTGTCTATTGATCAGTTTCAAGCAGATGACTGAAGTTCAAGTAAACGTTTCCTTTCTTTTTATAATTTCTAGTACTAAAAAATAGTGGGCGTCTTTTCAGTGAGTTAGAATGAAACAGATATTTTAAAAAATGTTTCAGGGCTTCATTTGACAACAAAATGTTTTTGAAAGTCACATCTGTAAAGTATAAAAGTACTGATATGCAATTCGCAGTATACTCAAAATGACAGTGTACGTGCGAAGATGTGAGGTTGGTAACACGTCACAACGCAACACAGCACTTTATATGGAACGCCTTTACTGCCTCATTATACGGGGTTTTCTGTTATTAGGTACATTCCTCATATCGTTATTTACAAACTTCATCCTTTTATGTCAAACGGTAGGTTTTCTAAGTCAAAACCACATATTATTGTGTGCAAACTTAATAATGCAGTGTAAAATGATAAGGCTGTTAAGTGCATTCTTTGTATCATTGTTTGCAGACTTCATCATGTAATGTCAAACGGTAAGATTGTTGGGTGCATTTATTATTTCGTTATGCGCAAATGTGTTACCTTTATTTCAAACGATAAGACTGTTAGGTGTATTTGTTATTTAGCTACATGTAAATTTCATTATAGTATGTCAAATGGTATATTTGTTCGGTTCATTTATTATTTCGTTACATATAAAACTAACGGTAATACGTAAAACGGTACGTTTATTTGATGGATTCTTTATATCGTTATGTGCAAATGTCATTATGCTTTCTAAAATGGTTAGGCTGTGAGGTGCATTGTTACTATTATTAGGCGCAGACGTCATTATGTTACGACAAATAAAAAGTTTATTCTGTCCATTCTTTCTTTCGTTATGTGCAAATGTCAGTATGCTTTCTAAAATGGTTAGGCTGTGGGAGCATTGTTGCTATCATTAGGTACAAACGTCATTATGTTATGACGAATAAAAAGTTTATTCTGTTCATTTTTTATATCGTTATGTGCAAATGTCATTATTCTTGTTTTGCTGAAAATACTTACATTGTTATAGTGTAGCGACACAGACAGGTGAGGGACAATAAGAGAGACAAGACTCCAAGAGAAAGATCCAAGTCTTTTTTTTCTTAAATAACCGACCTTATCTCCCCCCGCCCCCCCCCCCCCCCCAACACACACACACTGGGAATAAAAAAGTTTAGGAAAGGTTCCTTTCGTTCAACCTGAGTGAAATTCACACACTTCGGAGCTGAAATAAACTTAGATTCTCTTTCTCACAGAATATATGGGATGAACAAGACGTGTAACAGGAATAAATCTGACCGGGACGAAAACGTCTGTACGGAAAAATAAAGGACGAAAGAGACCAATGCCCGCAAAGTGAGGCTTTTCGTTATGAAAATCCTTTCTTTTACAAAATGAACGCAATGACTGGAAACATCATATACCTTCGTAGCAAAGAACTTCCTTTCGTGACAGGAATTTACTTTCACGGCAGTGTCGCAATGAATCTAACTAGTGCTCAACACATTACCTGTACAATTACTTATTAATACGCACATTTTCAGTTACAAGACTTAAATTGAACGTTTAAAATGTATCCATATTGAAACAATTAACCTCAGTTTGAAAAGAAACCTTCCTTTCCTGAAAGAAACACCCCTTTCATGGCAAAAAAAAAAAAAAAAAAATCCTTTCTTAAAAGGATTTTCCTTAAAATAAAGGAACTCTTACTTGGCAACAACATTCATAACAAATAATTAATACACACAGTTTCATTTAAAAGCTCTTAAATCTAACTTGTAAAATATATTCATATTGATAAAAAATTTCTAGATTTAAAAAAATCCTTGCGTAGACTAATACTACTTTCGCAGCAAAAATCTTCCTTTCGTGACAGGAACGTACTTTCACATGGGAACGCTATTTATAGTAACGCTATTTACAGCGCTATTTACAGCGATACTTAACACAAGTTTTTCGGTCTAAAACACTTAAATTCAGCACTGAAATTTAATATATATTGCAAAGATGTGCTAACTTCTCAAGGAAAACTTCCTTTTATAACAGAAAAATCTTCATTTCGTCGACGAAATCTTCCTTTCGCGAAAGGAAGTTCCTTTCGCTGTTTAGCTATACCGCTCGGCTGCCATTTTTTTTCTCAGATTTACGACAATTGATGCAAGTGTGCCGCTTTTCGGCAACATAACGATGGTTGCACCCAACATAATGACGTCTGTACCTAACAATAGAAAGATCGACATCACGCTATTTTGAATGCACACACAAACGAATTATTTTTAGATAATGATTAAGATAATGCACAAAACAAACTTACAGGTTGACATACACGTATGACGTTTTACACGACGATGATACGAAAGCACCTTACAAACAGATTTTTTGCCTTGACACTTGAGTCTTTTGCGCTAAACGATAAAAAGAACGCACCTAACAAACTTTCCATTCGACATGTGATTAAGGTGTTTTCACACAATGACATGAGGAATGTACGTAACAAACAACCATTTGAATTAAAAATATGACATAGACACACAGCGATAAATAGAACGCACCTCATAAAATTACTTTTTTGGTATACAATAATGGCCTTTTCACATAATAGTATAAAAAGTGCATTTCGTAAGGCTTGCCATATGACTGCACAAAATTAAGTCTAAGAATAACAACATAAGGAATGCGCCCAACAATACTACTCATTGACAAAACAAAATGACGTTTGCTCAATACAGCACAACAATGCACCTAACAAACTTACCGTTCAAGACGTACCATAAAGGCATTTACACATAATGGAATAGAAAGTGCTCTCAACAACTTGATCGTTTAAGATAACTTAATGACATCTGTTCCTACGAAACATAAAGACTGCACCTAACAAACGAACTATCGTACACAGAACCATGGCATTTGAACATAACGATGTGAAGAAGGTACCTAACAAACTTACAGTTTGAGACAACACAATGACATTCACCCATAACAATATAAGAATGCGCTTAACAGACTTACTATTTGACATAGCACAATTGCGTTTGTACATAACGATGTGAATAAGGAACCAAATAAACTTACCGTTTGAGATAAAATAATGACATTTGCCCATAACAATGAGAATAATGCACCTAACAAACTAAGTATTTGACATTGCATAAGGTTATTTGCACATAACAATGAGAAAAATGCACATAACAAACTGTCTGTTTGAGACTATATGATGACATTTGTCCATAACAACGGTCAAAACTGCAACTAACAAACTTTTTGTTGTAGACAACATGATGACGTTAGGACATAACGGTAAGAAGAATGCACCTAATAAACTAATGATTTGACATAACAGAATGACGTTTGAACATAACAACGTGCAGAATGACTAATCAAACTTATAATTTGGCAAAATATAATGACGTTTCGATATAACAATAAGAAGAATACACATAACAAACTAACGGTTGGACATAACAAAATGACCTATGGACATAACGATAAGAAGAATGCACATATCAAATTAATGATTTGGCATAATATAATGACGTTTGGCCATAACGATAAGAAGAATGCACGTAACAAACTAATGGTTGGACATAACTTAATGACATTTGGAAATAACGATAAAAAGAATGCACATATCAAATCAATGATTTGACATAAGAAAATGACATTTGGACATAATGATAAGAAGAATGCACATAACAAACTTATGATTCAACATAACACAATGATGATAGGAGTTATGACAACATAATTACGTTTGGGCATAACGATATGATGTACGCACTTAACAATCATACAATTGAACATAATATAATGATATTTGCACAAAACGGTATGATGTAATGACCAAACAAATCAACCATTTCTCATAATGATATGAAGAACGTACCTGACAAACCTACTATCTGACATGACAGTATTGCGTTCGGTCATACCCATAAGAAGAATGCACCTAACTAACACATCATTTGACATAAGATAATAAAGCCTGCACATGAATATATGAAGAACTGACCTAATGAAATAAAGTTCAGTGTAATGAGGCAGTAAAGGCGTTCCATAACTTTATCTACTACTCGTGTAGTGTAGTAGGGTTACACGATTCTGTACTCAGGATGACATTAATTAAACCATGTAAATGGATTTAAATTTACAAAAAGTTGTTAACTGTAAACAGGACATGCTTGGGAAAAATGATAGGGTATAAAAGATTCAGAGAATAATATGAAAGTTGGGACACGGTTGACTTTGAAAAAAGCGATTGAATGAAAGCATTCCAAAATTCCTTCTATTATATTTCAAAACAATTATTTTTAGGTATACTAACACATACCAAATCCTTTGTCGAAACCAGCTTCGGATAGGGACCGTTTATGATGGTGGAAAAGAAGTGTGCATTGATGAGCCTGTTGCACCGAAAAAGCCTTGTTTAGTCTATTCCTACGGGTAAGCCACTTTTACTATTGCTTTTAACATTTGGTATTACATCTCAAGTATGATCAAATACAACCGAGTGGCTGAAACTGGTTTCTCTGAAAACCGCCGATTGCAGAGCAAATGCAATGGTCAGATAAGTTTCTATATACGAGCGTAGATCTAGGTTAATTTGCCGAGTACAGACGCTAATCTATGAACCACTTATATTATTATAAAGTCTAATGATTTTAGGTCTTTACATTTTATCAGATCTAAACACCATTGAGGAATAAGAATTTCGCATGAAGACAAGGATTAACCATTAGAATGATCTGACAGGAAATGGACCTTTTTTAGTCATGGAGAAAAAGGGCCTGAAATTACAATTTTCAAGGCAGGTTTTATGCAGAGTTCGTTAAATTTACTGACAGTGCATACGAAATCTAATCTTGATCTATTTTAATCCTCTGTTTGCGCCATACATGGCTAGTTATGCCAGTGTCATTTTTTTCTTTCCCAGGTCGAACAACAAGTTTGATTTTGAATCGGACATCATTCGATGGTTTGGTTGCGAAGTTCATACATTTGACCCAAGGTAAATATCTTGACAACTGGTTCTTTTCAAATTTATCCTACCGCCGGAACCGAATTGATTATTTCGACAAAAAAGAAAAGATTACGCTAGGTTTATACACATAAATTTGAGAAGAGATTTGGGAATGGATGAGTGAACCCACTGACAAAAAGTTAAAGAGTGTGGAACGATATCGAAATGGTCGTAAAGAAGCTGATCTTGGTCTAGACTCTTGGGCAATACATGGTCGCACATACATGGTCGCATATGATAAGATAAGGGTATTTGCTATTTTCTGTTTCTGTTTGCTTTTATTGTGCGTTTTTTTTTTAAGTATTGAGTTCTTCAAAACAGGCATGATGCAAAATGCAATTAATGCTCTTAATTTTCAAGCCTTAAAATCCATAATAAGGTTCTATCTTTATTCACAAAAAAAGGTTTAATTACATGGATTTTTACAACAAAATTGCTGTATTTGACACATTGATATCTCTAATTTTGTTGTAAGCAGCAAAATTTTGGGATATGTCCATTGAAATCTATCAATAAATCACATTTGCAAAAGGTCAATGAGTCGCACTTAGCAGTTTAAAGTTTAAAACGCACGTAATTGTCTTAAGTAAATTTTACATGTATCTTCAAACCGTGTTAGTCAAACATTAATAATACAATTTTTAATTTTTCAAATGTATATATGTGGTTCATCAATAGCTATGATATATCTAAGAAGTCGGATATACGTATCTATCAAAAAAGAACACGTGTATCTTTATACTTGCATGCTTCGAGATTATCATATATACGAAAACATGGATGGAAAAACCTTCAAGAAGGAGTATAAAATTGGATCCTAGTATTGTGACTTTTCAATAAGATGGGATCATATCGTTAGCCCATGATGACATATTAAACAACACACGTGTATCAAACATTTTTTTTTCAGTATGAATCATATACCGATGAACCAGGTCAAAAACCCTCGTGGATGTAGCTTTCATCGAACCGGCTTATCCAATGAGACCAAAGTCACAGACAAAGGCTGGCAGCTTCAAACTCTGGGAAAGACTGTGAAAGACTTGAACCACGAAAATGTATGTAGACAAAATTGAAAATTAAATGTGTATATCAGCCATGCTGTGTGATAATGGGTCTTAATGAAACCACAAAAAGTATCAACACAGGTCAGCCTGCGCAGCCCGCACACGCTGACCTGGGTCGAAAGTTTTTGCCTATGGAAAATTTTCTGCATATCAAAGGACCAAAGATGATTACGTGTCCCAAGATATACACAAATGGCTGCCAAACACGATAAATTTCTTTCTTTTTTTGTCTTAGAATTTACATGTCATTAACGACTTCTAAAAGCGCCTTGAAAGGTAATGAAACCTTTGATAATTTGTTTTTGGTCATGTGGATCAATGAAAATTAATTGATGTTTGCTTCAATACATGTATACCGACGAAACAGAAAGTCAGTACAGCGCTGTAGCTTTTCTCCCGGAAAATTAACGATGGGCTTGAGACGGCACGGTGCACAATAAACGTCCGAGTAAAAAAAAAACGCCGTAAACGTCTGGTGATTGAGACTTCCCCCAAAGATATAACCATTGTTTTCTATACTATACAATTATCGACTATTGTTACCTAAATCTTTTTTACATTACCCAGACAGTTACTTTCTTTCAGTGTGGTTGATTTGCCTAAGGCCCTTATGGAACGTCATATGCAACTGATGTTAAAAAATTGGAAATTTTGGGTGCAACCCAGGAGTTCATTTAACAAAGTGGCCTATGTACGAGTCAATGATCTAAAGTTTACTTGTCATGTTTGTTACTTTGGCTGTGTCGGTACATAATCATTGTTATGAACACAAGACTTTTTTTATTGCCTTTCTTCGTTATTTGAGGATTATAAAATATGTTTAACTTATCCTTTTTTCGCAATAATAGAGATATTACTACAAAAGATTATCATCTCTAACTGATGATAAGCTTCAAAGCATTCCGACGCACTGTTAGTAATATATGTATATTGCTTTTATCCAAATAGAGTCGAATATTCTTTCATTACTATTGGTTTTCTTTCAGAGAACTATAGACATTCTCAAAATGGACGCAGAGGGAGCAGAATGGCGGTCAATCAGCCAAATGATAGAAAGTGGTGATATCAACCGAGTCAAGCAACTTCAAATGGAACTACATTTTCCAATCAAAGGAAAAAATTTTACAACCCATTTGGGTGTATTAAAGAAACTCTATGATTCAGGCTTCAGAGTGTTTAATCGAGAGAGAAACGTGTTTTGTCCAATGTGTAATGTGTTTAACAAGGAACTTGGATACCAAATTTCGTACAATGTAGAGATGTGCTATATTAATACGAATCTTCTTTAAACCGTTATCACAGAGTCCCGGGTTTTAAGGAAGAATGCTTATGAAAACATGTTGGGAAAAAGAGAAAATGCTGGTGACCAGCATTTTCTCTTTTTCGCAAAATGTTTTCTACTCTTTCACCGGACAAAGCACTTCTTTTCAGTAACATTTAAGTATTGTCTGCAAATGCTTTCAATTTTGACCCGTCTTTATTGTGTCGTTTGGTAATGAGTGAAAGGAAGATGTTTACGCATAGACACTTAAATCATCGCAACTGAGCACGCAATCAATTCCAGGCTTAATAACGAGCAACAGCGATTTATGGACAAAGCCCGTAACGAGCGAAGCTCGTTTTGCGGTAACACCGTTCTAGATTTTTAAAAATAAAATATCCGACTTCGTTCTGAGTTTTAGTCTAAATCTAAATAGGGATGACTAAAAATTGAATGTCTTCCGGTTGGTCGCACAGCGTCACACGTATCACAATCTTTTGCACATTTACCTTATTGGTCAAAAATGACAAAAATAACCTACCGATCGGATTATTACTTAAAAATCATCGTCAGTTTAATGAGTACACATCTGATTTCCTACTTACTTTCAGGGTATTAAACGTCTATTTTTGTATAAATATACGCAATGATCTATGCTAGCAAATGATGACGTCATTAATCATACTGCAAAATTACGTCATGCACGAGCCGTTTTTTCGCGGAAAATATTGTGTCGAAGAAATCATGACTAAACTAATTCTAGTTTCTTGACTGTTTCAAAATTACCATTTATGGAGAAAGTAGGATTTATGATCTGTGAAAAAGGGGCTTAATGCATCTGCAAAAACTATCGACCCAGGTCTGCACACTTCGCACAAGGTGATCTGGATCAAAACTGTATGCAAGATCTTTGATAAATTTTATGTATTAAAGGACCATGCCTCGTGATTCAGTAAGTTATCTTACAAAATGGATTAGACCTCTAGGCCTATATGGATCTAGATCTATATAATTATGTGATGACTTGCTTGGTGCTTGGTATCATGCATCACGAAGATGCATTAAACCCTCTTTTACCGCAACATGGCTCAAGTATATTTAGATCTATTCAAATGTTATAGAAGCTTGTTGATAGATCTAAAATTCTGGATATCTATCCGATAACTCAGCAAATATCTATCTAGGGATTGATGATAGGTTTAGTCATTGCGACAGAATTCATTCCTCTTTCTACACTGGTCACTGTTTCAACGATGGACGTGTAGGAAAGTAGATATGATGGAAAAGGAAAGAGCTCAACAAATAATCTGATTTTTGCGATCTACGCACTCTCATTTTAAAGAAACTCCAGATAAAACATGGGTAGTCAAGATATTCTTGCCGCCATTGACACATCTACAAGTGAAATAATGTCGAAGTGTAAACTTGTTAAAAATCTTAGTCGCAAAAAACACCATTATTCTCCAAAGATGGAGAGATCAAGGTGTGAATCAGGTCTGAGAATGATCAGATGTCGCTGCAGTAGCGAACCGTTAGCGGTGGAAACAATTCAGTCGACCATAAGTTACACCAACTAAACCCTTCAAAATGTGGTGGTCAGATATGATTCCCTGGCGATCAAAGCCACTGAAGGTATTGCAGAAAGACAGCAGCGTTCCATGAAATTAGATCTATATAGATCTATAAAAAAAGAAGGTTTCTTTTCCTCTTCGCCTTTTTACATGCAATGTGAAAATGTGACCGTGAATTTCTTCCTTTCTGTCTTTTCTTTCTCTCTCTCTCTTATAGATCTAGACATAGATGCAGTGAGGAATTGTCCCCGTAAATTGTTCTTTAAAAGCACGTGAAACAACTATCACTCCAAGTTATTACTTTTTATATATAAATTAACAAAATTGCCAAGGAACTGACTTAATTTTGTTAAGGGAGTCCTGGACCGTTCGCCCTATTTCACATGTATAAATCTACGAAAGAAGTATACTTTCTACTTTTGACAATGCTCAAAATTAGTTTTGGCAAAGACGGAATTCGAACACAAAACCTTTTGGTTTCAAGGTCTAGAATCTAGGTCTTCATTCGAATTAGTTTGTTCTACAGATCATTCACGTCGCTCGTATTGAGGCTTTGCCTTTTTCATATTATATTTTCGTTTATCAGTATACTGCATACTGTAAAACCGGAAATGTTGGCGTCGTGAAATCTTGGCGATTCTCGCGTATTGATAAAAATCGCGAAGATATCCTCCCGCATAAATTTTGCTGCAATAAGGTATATTTTTTACCTAGACACCAGGTTATGTGCAAGTGATTGACTGGGACCATTGTCGACATCAGTGAATGCCCCTTTTCATTGAAGTCGACTAGTGTACCAGTCTAGTGGTGCTTATTACTGCCAATTAAACACGTTTCACCGAAGTAAAAAAGGAGATTTATGAAACTGAATAATAAGTTAGTTTTGCAGCACACAGAATAGAAATTTTTGAATTCTGTCTTTAACTCTCACGGAAATTAAAACACGCGTAAGGTCAGTATTTCGTGATTTGCGAAATTTTAGACCCGTAATAATATCCACTTTAACAGTTATTATTTTTCAAACTTTAACATTAAAGATACATCTGTATTCGTTTTCAATCAGCTTTTAACCCATTTCATCTTTAAGTTATCGAACTATAATCATTCTTGTATCTTCATGCCAAATGTTGCCCCTGACGATTGCAAGGTTGCATAGATTACGACCGATAGAAAATGCATTTCATTTTCTAGAGTCTATCAAAGAAATTACTGTTGTGACGTTTCCGGTTTTAAATCGAAGATTTCCGATGTGTTTATCCCTTACACTATATATATCGATACTATATCGATACTTTATCTATTTTTACACAGCTGAATAAATCTGGACCATTCAACAGTCTATGAAATTTTAACAGCGTTATCCTCCCTGGCTGTGATGTATCTGTAAAGTCTAGCATTCTGATTAGACGAGACAGACCGCCCAAGCCAATCAGTTAAAATCTGAAAGTAGTATTTAATTTAAAGTAAGTGGTTTATACGGTCTTTGGAATTCTAACAAATTACTCACGCGAAACTCGATGGAAGGCTTTAGAGATAAGAACACGTCATAATAGGGTCGTTAAAGAGAAAATTATATCAAGACTATTTGGTCAAAACTATTAGTTGCAATATTTTGATTTGTTTCTATTCGTTTTCATGTATTACGTTTGCAAGGTAACAGCTAGAGCTCACTGACCTCTCTGGGTGAAAACTATAGAACTATAAAGCCGTACGGAATGTATAAGAAAGTCGAAGTGATACGTGGCCTTTAACGCGTGCTACGAAGACCGGTACATAAAAAATTAATGTATATAATTATATACTGACTTTTTATATTATTAAGATTTTTTTATGCGGTAATTTTTCACAGAACAGAAACAAATAACAAACATCGAAAACAGGATATTCATAGCATGACAAAAAAGTTCTGAATTACCTCCCTTTAAAGTCTCATGTAAATGTGGGCAATGCTCTGTAAAAAGGGGATTCAATGCATTTGCAAAAAGTATTGAACCATGTCAGCCTGCACAGTCCGTGCAGGCTAACACGGGTCGAAACCGTTGCTTTTAGTCAACTTTCTGCATTTCCAAGGATAAGTAAACTTCATGATTTAGTCGGTTGGTTGACAAATTATATGAACCGTGCTCTGTGAAAAGGGGGCTTAATGCATCTGCGAAAAGTATCGACCCAGGTAAGCCTGCGCAGTCCGCGCAGGCTGACCTGGGCCGAAACTTTTCGCTATTGGTCAATTTTCTGTTTCTCAAAGAACCCGTCTACCTCATGATTGAGTCAGTTATTTAAAAATGTAGCTCTTATGGATCCATAATTATGTGATGACTTGGGCTGGTATCATGTATCACGATGATGCATTAAGCCCCCTTTTGCCAGAGCACGGCTCATATATTTTATCGGTCCATAATAATGTGATGATTTGCTTGGTATCATGCATCGCCGAGATGCCTTAAACCACCTTTTGCCAGAGCATGAGTCATACCTATTCATTATTCCCTTATATTCCAATACTTGCCACAGTCGGTATTTCGACCTGTCAAAAGTAAAAATATTTTTGTTATTTAATCATTTATCTCGATCGATGTTTTTTTTTTTTATTAAATAGGATATATTTGTAATTGTTTGCCGAAAATTTTTTCCAGGAGTTAATGAAAATAAAAGTGCAGCAGCAGTTCTGAAAGCAGACATAAGCAATCAGATTAGAATTTTTTAATTTTACAAAGGATATTCCCTTTGCAAGACAATAAGTACGTGTATTTAAATGAAGCAATGTACACTGAGCAAAACGTATAAACCACCAAAGCCCATTTTGCAGAATTACGGTTTAAACCGATTATAGAAATCAACACATTGCAATGTGATGGGTTACTCAATTTTATTGTAATAAGTGTTTATAGTATTAAATGCGTGTAATTAGAAAGAAGAATTTGATATATGACTTTTGGTATGACTTTTCAGTGTTGTTTTGAACAAGTGCCGGATGTATAATATATTTTCTAACGTGGTTGTTTATAAATTTTGTTAAGTTTATTTGAACTGGAGCATAATTTTTAAAAAAAAATCGAGAGTTTTACAGTACAGTATAATGCGTTAATATTTATTTCGTTGTTATTAGCGACCAACACATGTATTAAATAACGTTTACATTCCAGTATTTAAAGAGTCATATTTAGATACGAGGACTCTTGCCAAAACTGTAGAATTCTATACTCTTAATTATTTATACTTTTTTATTGTTATTATTGTTTAGTCCAGGTGAGGAACTCCATCTCCTAGCCTAGGTTCCAGGTTCGATTTTTTTATTCTTTTTTTTTTATTTTGGACGTTACTTTGTCAAAAATGACGCATCTTTGACAAAGTATATTCCGAATATGTAAAAGGAAAAAATGATGGGGCTGGAACCCAGGCTAGCCGTCTCCTGGTAACTTCTCTGGAAATAAAAAGATGCTTTCAGTGCAGTATGGGTTGTATAGAAAAAAACAAAACAAACGAATGACTTAGCCTTCTAACCCTTTGAGCGCCAAAGGCAAAACCATGGGGTTTTGGGGGCAGCATAGATCAAGATCTGACTGCTCAGAACATGCAGTCTGATCACACATCTATACCGACAACTTGTTTGGTGAAGCCCATAACTTGTAATGCTTTCTCAGTGTCAGTGGTTCGTGTTTTTAGTCGCCGATAGTGGCCGGGCTTACGTTAATATAAGTCATGCTATTTTAACAGGGGGTTTAATGCATCTGCAAAAAGTTTCAACCCATATCAGCATGCGCAGTCCGCGCAGGCTGATTTGTGTCGAACTTTTTGTTATGAGTAATTCTTTTACGAGTCCAAGGACTATTCAACCTCATGAACCAGTCGGCTGCTAGAAAAACGGATGTTATGGACCATAAGTGGCCTGCAACACGCGAAAATGGGCATTAGGACATTTGCGTAAAGTGTCGTCTCGGATCAGACTGCGCAGTCCGCGCAGGCTAATCCGAAACGACACTTTCCGTTTTTATGCAATTTTCTGTTTTGCGCAAGTCTACTGTAGCACAAAATCTAATGTAGTCGTAAAGTGCAGTCTCGGATTAGCCTGCGCGGACTGCGCAGGCTGATCCGAGACGACACTTTACGCAGATGTCCGAATGCCCCTTTTCGCGTGTTGCAAGCCATTAGTATGTGATGACTTTCTTTGTATAATGCAACACGGATATGCTTTTTGTCGGAGCTTCACTGCTCATTTATTAAACTGGGACAGTGACCGACTTCATACAAAAGCCACTGGGTACATACGAGTACAACGCTATAAAAGTTCTAAGAAAATATTATTTAGCACTTTTTCCTGTGATTAAAACAGACCAGATGCTATCCGTACCTAGAACATTAACATAATTTGACAAAAATAATCAAAATCTCCCTTTGAAACTTAAATGATAGCGTCACCTTTGCACAGAACCGCATGGATACATGCACTGGTTACTGTTAAGATATTGAAATACTGTTTAACTCTTAACCATTACAATCCCGAAGTTTAACGACCCCGAAAGAGACGGCTTTTGAAGACATTGGGGGAAAAATGAGAATGTGCTAGTAACAAGTATTTTCTCCTTTTCCCACTTTTTCTACGCAGTCAAAGAACTTCGTTTCATTTGTTTCACTTTTGAATTTTTCGACTGCTGATGCTTTCAATTTAGAAGAGCCTGGATTTTGTCGCTTGGTAAAGAGTTGAAACTTTCCAAAAGAATCCCGTATCCTAGCGACCCTGACGAAGAAAGGTCTTGAAAACATTGTAGGAGAAAATGACGAAAATTCCTTGTGGAATAACGTAGGTAATACTAGAATGTGATTATTTATGTTTTTTTATACCAATATCATGACGTATTTCTATGTTTAGCTCAATTATAATGTGATAAGAATAAAGTTATGTTCAAGACATGTCTTTGCTGCATACTTTCTTCCAGTGTTGGTGAACAGAGGAACTGTCAAAGTACCGCTGCTCACACGCCGATAAGTTTCATTCTCAAAGGCCAAGTAGCGACCACATTCTTTCATTTGTAAAGGCCCAGTAGCGACCACATTATTTCAATCTTAAAGGCCAAGTAGCGACCAAATGTAAATAATGCGGGTGTTAAACGCATTTAGAAATCCAAATCATGCCAATTATTAGCATGGAAATTATTGTGAATATGACATTATTTCATTCTTTACGGTAATTTATCGGGAAATAATGGTGGATTATAAGGCTTTATGATTCATGTTTACGACCAGTAATTAAGATTAACCCAAAGTTTTTCCGTAAGTCTTCAATTGAAGGCAGAAACAGTAGTTCACGCGCACTTTTTACCTAGGTAAATAGTGCCATTTAACCAGACAGAAATATGATGTAATTTGCGCGCTTTTACCCTACATTTCTCGCGCTTTACGTAATTTTGTAATGCGTTTTTATGTGTCGGCGCAGGGGGAGGGGGTTTACCGAAAATAACTGTACTAGAATCTGATGAAAGTCCCAACAAAAAAGGGGCTAGAAGCATGATATAAATAGAATATTTGTTTTTTATTTCATCGAGTGAACATTATCTGTAATATTCTAACGAATGGCTGCCGAAAGAAACAAATATCCTCTAGGTGTGTGGTTGTGCGGTGGGTTCAAGTGGTAGTCGCCCACAGAAAAAAAAAGAAAAATTTAAAATCAGATAAAAAGTAAACAAAAGATAGAGCGACTAGGCAACTTTTGACCTAGTTTTTTTATATAAGACATCCGATTCCTATGATTAAGATTATATTGTGTATCTGGACGAAATTCTTAGTTGATAGAGTTTCAAAGCTGATATAATAAACTTTCAAACTGTATAAAGACATTAAGAAATGAACAAATCTACACAATCGAGTCACAGTAAATATATGTTAAATATGATGAAGGTAGACATTAGAACAAGGTATAATTCTGGATTTTGTCTTTATGGGTTCACATTTTGGCAATGCTAGATACAGGTTGGTTTCTGAGATAGATAGGATCTGACATAAGTTGGATATTGAGACATGATATCTAACGATGAAATTTGTGATATTAGCGGCCATTTATATTTTGATTTTTGGACATACATTTTTTTTTTTTTTCCGATGAAAGATCGAAATTTCTTTCTTCGAGTGAACATCATCGGTAATATTTTCACAAGTGCAGCAGATGATGTTCTCACGATGAAATAAACTTCAATCTTTCACCGAAAAAAACAAATGTTCTATTTATTCTACGCTTCTTACCCCTTTATTGTTGGGACTTTCGTCGAAAATCCAGTACAGTTGTTTTCGTTTATTCCCCGTGGCGTACCCCTCCACATAAGAATGCATTTCAATATTACGTAAATCGCGAGAAAAGTAGGGTAAATGCATGTAAACTACATCATATTTGGATGAATGGTCACGTGCTGTTTACATAGGTAACTAGTGCGCGGGAACTACTATTCTGCTTTCAATTGAAGAGTTAGAAAATAAGAAATCGGTATTTTTCACTGGTCGTGACCACGAAATACCAAACTATATCCACCATTATTTCTAGATACACGACCGCAAAGCATCAAAGAGGATATAGAGAATGCGTACATAGTGTTGTCGTATATCAAAAGTATCTAACGGGGTTGGAAGAATTGATAATTGTCGAGCCTTGGTGACAACACTTTTTACGTATTCTATTTATCTTTTAACTTTGTTGTTGCTACAAAAAACGAGGTGCTCTTCAAAGTCTTTTTTGCAGTAAATGTTAGAATCAACCTCACCTGACACGAAATCTAGATGAATGACTTTGTTGCAGCTACAAAAAAAAATCAGTTCTAGTTTTGTTTGCTCTAATGTGAAATCTGACAGTTCTTGCACTTGTAATTCCAAGAAATGTCAGAATTGACCTCACCGGTATAACAAAATCTCGATTAGTCGAAGAATGCGAAAGTAACGTTCAAGTTTTGGCCGGAATGGGCATTCATTTGACACAGGTGCATCGTATGCGGGTAGCCTACCAAGGGTTGACTGCAGTTGCCTCTTTAGTAAAAATTTTAAGTCTGAAAGCGTTCATAACTGTGTCAAAATAATTTGGGAGTTGTCTGCCAATCTTACATACCCCCCTTTTGTACACAAAAACTAGCTCAGGTTTTAGGTAAATACGTGGCTCTCAGTAAGAAAATACAGTACTGTGAGAAAATATCAGTTTCTGCACCGTAAGAATGCAAATCTATGACAACATGGCTATGACAATACTTCGACGTTTTTGTTTAGCTTTTTCGAAACAGCCAAGGTAAAATTAAAGCAACACTCCTGTTTCCCTCATGCATTTTGTTTGTTTGTATAGTTAAACATGCGTTGCATTATTTCAGTTATATCGCGGCGTTCAGTGCACCTATACATGCTTTTCTGGAGATTATTTCACCAGCGATTTGCACAATAATCTTCCCGAGCCTCTGACTGCTTTTCTACATAGCCATTGTCGAAACAATGATCAGCGGTGAGCGAGGGATAAATCCTGTCGCACTGGCTTTGATCAATCCTAGGAAAAGAATGCACCGAGCTGAGGATTTGACGAACGACCCCCTTGTTTTAAGTCGTGTACTATACCGAATGTACTACCGGGCTCGACTCTCATATACGGCCTGCAACAGGCGAAAAAGGGCCTTCGGACATTTGCGTAAAGTGTCGTTTCGGATCAGCCTGCGCAGTCCGCGCAGGCTAATCCGAAACAATATTTTCCGTATTTATGTAATTTTCTGTTTTTGCGCAAGTCTACTGTGGGACAAAATCTAGTGTAGTCGTAAAGTGCCGTCTCGGATTAGCCTGCGCGGACTGCGCAGGCTAATCCGAGACGACACTTTACGCAAATGTCTGAATGCCCCTTTTTGCGTGTTGCAGGCCAGACTTATAAGCCTACTAGCAATCGGAAGTGATGAAGAACTGTTTCCTACAAAAAAAAAAAAGAAAAGGATAATTAACATATGATTCATTCTCTGTGAAAGGGGGCTTAATGCATCTGCAAAAAAGTGTCGACCCATGTCAGCCTGCGCAGTCCGCGCAGGCTGAAATGAACCGAAACTTTTTGCCAATTGTAAACTTCCTGCATACATGTTCAAGGACCTTAAAACCTCATGATTCAGTCAGTTATTAGACACAATGAAATTTATCTAACCCTAGTTATGTGATGACGTGCTCGGTAGAATGCATCACCGAGATGCATGAAACCGCCTTTTGCCAGAATATGTCTGATGTGTAAGGCAAGCATCTGTGCATGTTTTCTTTTGACTGTTTACTGGAGAAACAAAGATTTAATCCAAGGCATTAGCAGACAATAATCATAATTTACATGATTTAAATGATAACATTTGCACATGAAAAGGTTGATAGCACTTTACGGTAAGATTGAAAAGCTGGGTACCAGCATTTTGCCTTTTTTTCCACAATTTTTATAAAACGTAGGATCGTTGAGTAAAGAGTTAATCTTTTTGTGATCTTTTAATAAAGATATATCACCCTTTCGAACTAAATTTTAGATTCCATGCTTTTCGGATTATAAGTTATTGGATTCTTCGAACTACTGCATGCCCGACTAATCGAGATATTCCTTATTTCATTCTAGATAAATCGAGTATTAATAAAACACATTTCAACGTTACTAGAAATAACAAATCCAAGTTGCTTGTTCTCAAAAACACAGGAAGAACAAAAAGTGTTTCTTTCTCTATTAAATATTCTCAATCCTGCATCATATAGCCTTTTCAAAACCATCACTCTGGCTGTGTTCTTTTTTATTTTTTGGAAATGTAGTTCTACTAGAAGTTGTTTAACTCTAGATATCACTCCGCTCTCTATGATTTCATCCAAAGCTGTCCATTCCGCGCCTTCTACATCGACTTTCAATATGTCTAATACTCTCTGCAAAAGAAAGAATTGAGCCATGCTCTAAATGGGGTCTAGTGCATCCGGACAGGTATCGACCCGGGTCAGCCAGAGCAGTCCGCGGAGGCTGACCTGTGTCAAAACTTTCACTATTGGTCAATTTTCTGCATATCCATTCTACCTCAGGATTCAGCAGGTTTTTAGAAAAAAATGAAATTTATGTAACCATAATCACGTGATACCTTCCTAGGTAAAATGCACCATGGAGATGAATTAAACCCCCTTTTGCCAGAGCATGGCTCGATTTCTGGGTGAATGGTGGTGTTGTCTGCCACACTCGACCTTCTGTCTGGTTATATTCACGGCAACAGGTCTTTAAAACATGTATTTCTGTATTTTACAGCTTCTAGGCCAATGCTCTGGTATGTCTTGCCCAAGAACATTCTCACATTTACCTGAATGCCAAACGGGAAGTAAGACAGAGGGAATCGGCGCAGACAGCCTGCGTTATATTTTGTTTTGAAGGTATTTAACCGCGATGTCAAAAAGTATTCAGTCATGTATATTTGGTGTTCTTATTCGTTTTGAACAATATTTCGGTTATATCACGAGCACATGGCATTTATGTGTTTCACCGGGTTTCAATAGTAATGGGCACGACATTTTAGGTGTCTTAACCACGCGCACCGCGGGGTTTACAGACAAGGATAGAGACGCCGAAATACTACACTTTGTCTTTGGTTGGTGGTTTATCCCGATTTCATCAATAATTCGAAATACCAATGAGACAGATTACTTATTCATGTACTTCTCGTGTTTATCCACTACAGGTAATTTTCTACAGATTGAAAATAGAGAGATGATCCTCTGATCGCTGACGAAGCCGGAGTTTTTCAGTTTATTTCCCTGAAAATTAAATCAAATGGCAGTTACAAAAAAAAGATAGGAAAAGTGGCATAATTAGCATCAACTTTATTTTTGTATTTGTCTCAGCTCTTCCCGCAAAATAATTGGAATCGACATTTCTCGAGTTCTAAAGGTATATTTTCCTTGCTTTTGAAGCTGATTTTTGGTCAAAGGTTAGTATCATGTAACGAATGGTGTAGATCCAAGATCAGACTGCACGTTTTGTGCAGTCTGATCCTGATCTACATCATTATTCAAAACATGTCCAAGGCGATTTTGGCAGTGAAAGAGTTAAATACGTCTTCCCTCGGAAATCAAAAGCGACCCTTACTAGTTCAAAATCATGTTTTTTTGATGTATGCATAGATAGAGACATTAAATAGATCCAAAAAATAATAAAATTATGCCCACTCCCTCAAGATATGATCAAAAACGATTTTAGATCTGTCTTTTCACGTTTCTTTTTTTTTTTATTATTATAAAACATTGCATCTTAGTTGCTCCTGTCTAATTTTCAGGTGAGACAACATTAATTTTGACCACTACGCCCCGGAAGCTTTCCATTCTGGTGTTACACATAGGATCTGACATGAGTTGGTTTTTGAGATAAAATTTTATTAAACGAGTCTACGAAAAATCTTATTAAGCGAGCCTATGGCGAGCCTAATAACATTTTTTGTGGACAAGTTTAATAAAATTTTACCTCAAAAGCCAACGATTGTCAGATTCTTTTTATCACATAACTGTATAACAAGAATTCCAGTCCATAATGTGCTAAAACAGAGGCATACATGTACAATGTGTAGTGAAATTTACATGAAGCTCATGCGCTTCCTTGACAGGTACATTACGAACGAAAAATTGTTCCGAAGAAACTTGCATATATTGATTTTGTTTTGAATCTAAAAGTGTTTAAATTAGTAACTTTATCATGATTAAGAATTTTGACCATTAATTCCTTCAGGAACCTAGGTCAGCAATGTTTTAGAAATGAAGCGTATAATTACAGAGTATCGACCAAATACAGCACTATTTTCTTAACTCACACGTGTGTGAGACAAGAAAATTCGTAATGGCTGTATTACATTGAAAACAAGGGGAGTTATGTGATAAATCTATATATTACATAAGCAAACTCGGTTACTGACAAAAATAAATCTATCCAAGACCATAATTGTTTCAATTCCTTTGACGCTGTATCACATAAGTCCGAGTTTTAACGAAAATGGAGAACAAAGCTTTTGAAAACATTTTGGAAATAGAAGAAAATGCTGGTAACAAGCATTTTCTCCTTTTCCCACGGTGTGTTCTATCCTTTCAAGGACAAAAGCCTCATTTGAGCCCCATGTGGTTTGTCGTTTGAAATTGCTTTCAATTTTGACAAGTCTAAAAAATTAGCGTTTCGAAAAGAGTTAAAAGGAAAAGCTTCGGCCATTCATTTCTTGTGAACATCATCGGTAATATTTTCACTCGTGGCTGCACCACTCGTGAAAGTATTACCGATGGTGTTCACGAGATGAAATAAATTTTTTTTGGGGGGGGACTTACGTCAAAATCACTCGTGGCTGCGCAACTCGTGAAAATATTACCGATGATGTTCACGAGATGAAATAAATTTCGATCTTTCACCGTACAGAAAACAAATATTCTATTTATTTCATGCTTCTAACCCTTTTCTGGGGGTGGGGGGGGGTCGGGGAGGGCTTACATCAAAATCCAGTTCAGTTCTTTTCGGTAATTCCCCGTGGCGTATCCCCTCTTCATAACAACGTATTACAAATATTACGTAAAGCGCGAGAAATGTATGGTAAATTATGTCATATTTCCTTCTGCTTGAGGGACATGCACATTTTGCCTAGGTAACTGGTGCGCGGGAACTACTGTTCCCGCCTTCAATTGAAGAGTTAGAAAATATAATCAGTATTTTTAATTGGTTGTTACCATGAAATATTGAAAATTCTAACATGACACGTAAATTCAGCTCTATAAACACAGTGCAACGAAAGCGTGGTAAAATCTACGTTGTTCTATGTAGAGTGACGTAATTCTGTATAGAGTGACGTCATTCTGTATAAAGTAAGTAAGTAAGTTCTTCAATGGAATATAATCTGCATCCGCGTTTTTACTCTAAGTATGAACTTGTTTTCCTTTGATTAAGAGTTGGTCATGTTAGAATCGAAATAATCTTCTTTCTATCGTGGTTTATCGTTCAATAAACCACGTTGTGAGTTATGAGGCGCAATGAATAATCCACTCGGGCTATCGCCCTCGTGGATTATCTATTGTGCCTCGTAACTCACAACTGTGGTTTATTGAACGATAAACCACGATAGAAAGAAGATTATTTCTTAAATATTTCACCTTTATTTCTCGATAAACTACCGGAAAGCATGAAATAAAATGAATTATCATTTCTCTTTTCTATACGTACATTTTCATGATGCAAATCTTTCATTGTCGTTCCAAGCGTTCTAAGCGTCCAACTGTTTTTTGTGACAGTGTTCTCACTACCTAAACCTGTCCGGTGAAATGTGCAGCCTGGAGGGTTTTTAACCTTAGTCTCGTCTAAATTGTCCATACTGAAAACATTTTCAACAAATACTTCTGTATGTGCTTTCATTTCAACATCAGAATTTAACCGCAATTCTATAACGTAATTGAGACAAGCTCTGTGAAAAGCACTGAACCACCCACGTAACATGACTGAGATAATCCTGAGAGCTGCGGAAAAGAAAAAAATCAATCAATCAATTAATCCACTCACCCACTCATCCATCCATCCATCCATCCATCCACCAATCAATCAATCAACCAATCACTTAATCGATCGTTTAATCCATGGGTCGACCGATGGATCGTTTGCTTACAATAATAGTTGGACGTACCATAATGGCCTTTATCGCACACGAATTTGTGCGTTCAAAGCATAATTATTTATTTTGCATAACAATGAGCCATGCTCTGTGAAAAGGGGACTTTATGCATCTGCGAAATGTATCGACCCAGGCAATCCGCGCAGGCTGACCTGGGCCGAAACTTTTCGCTATTGGTCAATTTTCTGCATGTCAAAGGTCTAATCTACCTCATGATTACGTCGGTTGTTAAAAATGTTGCCATATTGGATCCATTATTATTTGATCTTTTTGCTCGGTATCATGCACCAAGAAAATGTATTAAGCCCCCTTTTGCCAGAGTATGCGTCAAAAATATGTACATAAATAAAAAAAGAAGAAAACCCAGTACCTTGGATCGAACGTATGAACTTCACATCCAAACCATTTTATCACATCTTTCTCAAAATCGAACTTGTTTCGAGATCTGCAAAATAAAACAAAGTACTTCCTAATGATTTTGCCTACTTTATTTAACCTGACCCTGATCTTTATGCTGACTATATAAGAAGGTATATAAATAGAACTCCGAGTATTACTCAGGAAGTTATACATGTATATGTTACAGTAAATCTGTGAAACTAGGAATTTCACGAAATTCCTAAAAAATCAGGAAATTCGTGAAATGACTGTTTCACCTAGGGATTTCGCGAAATGCCTGATTTTTTCAGGAATTTCGTGAAATGACTAGAAAATACCTTCAGTCATTTCATGAAATTCCTAAAATGACTTCATCTCCATTATTTTATTGATTGGCAGTATGATATAGATAAATCCCAGTTTAGATAATTTTGCATGACTGGAATACTTTTAACTCTGTACCAGACAACAAATTTTTAGGTTCAAACGCTATTTATACAACACGTATGACTATAAACTTTGTAAATTTTTTGTCAAATAAAACGATGTTCTGTTCTTTTCTGTTCTGCTAAAATTTGTTAAAGAAAGGATAGAACACATTGCTGGAGAAAATACTGGTTACAAACTTTTTTTCCTTTCCCAACAGTTTTTCAACAGTTCCGTTCTAAAATGTGACTTGTTTATTCTTATGTTTGTTCATGAAATTTTAGGCATTTGACAAACTACATGAAAAATTAACTTGATAAGATATTACATAAACAAGAGGCCCTTGAGGGTCTGAATCGCTCTACTGACAGAGAATTTGCTTATTTTCTGGCATAAATCATTCATTCATGATGCAAAAAGGGAAAAGACAAACACAAAAAAAAGGGAGAGGGGTTGTTGCAACTGAGCTTGAACCTTCTTAAATAGCATAGTAAGTGGGCATGGTGAGCTGAACAAATAGTGAAGTAATTGAAATAAAGTTTGTCAAAACCAATACTTTGGAATCCAGCAAAATTTGATAGGGTTTAACAACTCACTGTAGAAAGCAAACCCTGCAAGTTTCAAAGAAATGTGACCAATAATATGGATTATGTTGAGTAAACAAAACTAAGCCATCAAATGGCTGCTTTTCCTAAACTGACTGCTGGGTTTTGTTCATTTTTGACAGGGTTCACTTCCTTGATGATTAACATGATCTGTGCAAACAGGTCATACTGTTATGGTGTTTTAACTGTTTTAATTGTTATCATACACATCTTTCATTTTCATACTTTCAAGTATTGAGACAAATTATGAAATTACTCATTCAGTCCAAACTCACTTTTTCTCTCAATGTAGGAAAGGGCTAAGCATTAACATGTGTTAATGATTCTAAAACCTATTATATTAAGTGCTTTAAGTAAAGTTTTGATTTACCATTTCCTACGTACATGTGAGTTAAACAAACTCAGAAAGCATATCAATTAAACTGGTATGTACGAATAAATATCACTTGTGAGTTACCAAATGTCAAATTATTAGTTTTTGTATTTACAAGTCAGACTATTATGACGTATACTATTGCAAAGCCGCTGCACCTGCAAACAAATCAATATATTTGTATCAACTTACGTATTTTTGGTATCTTTATACAGTTATTACAAATTAATGCATGTCAGATTTTTTTACAATAAAATGCAATATGACTTCAAAATTTTTAAGCAAGTCAATAAGTATGTGTTTATTTAATGAAAAAATAGCAAGTTAGAAAGAGTTAGTTATTAAGTATCACACAACTGTTTAAAGGACACATCATTTCACACATTTTCTGAATCAATAAAATGCAATATTAACTCGGACTTTTTCAGCAAGTCAATAAGCATGTGATTAATTAATGAAAATGATAATAATAATAATAATAAAAGAAAAAAAGCAAATTATAAAGACTAAGTCATTAAGTTTCACACGAGCTGTTTAAGAGACACATCATTTCACACATTTCCTGAATCATGAAAAGGCCTGTAGTAAATCTGTGTAAAAATGTCTCACAATTTTCAGTCATTTCGCGAATTTCCTGAAAATATCAGGCGTTTCGCGAAATCCCTAAGTGAAACAGTCATTTCACGAATTTCCTGATTTTTTTAGGAATTTCATAAAATTCCTAGTTTCACAGATTTACTGTACCATATATACACGGGAAGGTACAGGTAAGCAACTCAATTCGTGCATACCGTATGGAATATTTCCGTGACGATACGGGACAAAACCGAAGGCAGCCCCTTGTGATGCCGAGGGTAAAAATAAAATTTTAATTTATGTAAATGATGTTGACCAGGGTCAGGTTAATAAATGAAGTAAGTAATAATGTGTATATTATCGGAAAATGAGAGCTATACTAAGTATTTTTCGATATTTATGTTATTGATCTTTATCATAAACAAAACAGGATCCCGCAAATTTGTACTGTAAATCACAGATTTCTTAATTCATCTCTTAGTTCACCAAATAGCCTAAATTATAAAATCAGTCCAAGACCCCCGGATATGTAAATTTATCTCTTTACCAAACAATTCTTTCATTTGGGCCACATTAAATTAATTGTTGTTTTGTTTGTGGAAAATCAATATGGGCCTAAAAAATTGCCGTGTAGTTAAGATTTAATTTTTCAAGTGCTGAATAAATCAAAAGGACTTTCCAAGTCTGGGAAAGAAGAAAAAAAAAAAAAAAAATGCTAGTGTCAAAGATATTTTGCCAGGACAGTTCACAAAATATCGGATAATTTAGATCCAAGATCATCCAGCAAGCTCTGTTTTTTTTGTGTTTTTTTTAGATGAAAGATCGAAATTTATTTCATCAAGTGAACATAATCGGTAATATTTTCACGAGTAGAGCAGCCGCGAGTGAAAATATTACCGATGATGTTCACGAGGTGATGTTCACGAGACCAGGGACTGGTCGCTGGTTCGAATCCTCAGCTAGGCGAAATTCTTTCCCACGAGTCATTCTTCACTCATGCTGATCATTCTATCGACAATGGATATTTAGGAATGTAGCCAGTGGCTGGAGATGAATATCAAGCGAAGTGCTGGTAAAAGAAACCTCAGGAAAGCACGGATAAGTGCACTAGCCGCCCCGATATAACTGAATTAACGTTGAAAACGGCGTTACACAGCATTCAAACAAATTTATATATGGATAAGTTAAGTGTTACCACAGAATGAATGAACTTAGACAACGCCAAGATATATTCAAGCTATTATTGGCCTTTATCCCACATCAATTTTAATTTTGACTGTTGTAGATATCAACCTCATTGGCATTTAATTGGGACTATATAACCCAAGACCGCAATCATAAGTAACACGAGGAGGGTGTTGACTAGGATCACACTGCACGTATGAGCAGAATGATCTTGATTCACGCCTCCCGCAAAATACAACAGTGGTGGCTAACCAGAGAATAAAGGGTTAATTGATAACTATAATAACTCTAGCTTACCCAAGAGAATAGACTAAACAGGGCCTTTTCGGTAAAACTGGCTCATGTATGCACACTTCATTTCCGCCGTCATATATAATACAACCTTTGTAGCCAACCAGAGAACAAAGGGTGAATTTATAACAACTAAATATGGCTTACCCAAAAGAATAGACTAAACAAGGTTTTTTCGGTAAAACAGGCTCATCTATGCACACTTCTTTTCCGCCGTCAAATATCGTCCCTATTCGAAGCTGATTTCGACAAAGGATTTCGTAAGTATCGGTATACCTAAAAATAATTGTATTGTATATAGGTAGTTTGCAGTGTAAAGGGACCCCCTGAATTTTGAAATATCTTGAAAAATCCTGAATCAATTTTTATGAAACTTTTCAGGGTCTTTTAAAATGACCTTACCAACTCTCAAAATAAAATTAGAATTTTTCTACCGCAAGAAAGAACATTTTACCTATTCCAGTAGTGTTAAATTTTTGCTCTAAAGCTAAACATTCTCCGACGGTTTCGCACAGTGACCAGAACAGCAGACATAACTGGACAAGTGCATGACTTCAGTACCTCAGTTCAGTTAATTATGAGGCCCTGAAATCGGATTTTTTTTTTTTTGTACAACTAATATAGTTATATACCTTACCTTAGATATCGCTCTCGTCACTTTCATTCAAACTTTAAAGTCGAAAATGATTTATCCAATGTTTTCTTATATGGTGTCTGTTCTCCAATATTTGATTAAATTTTATTTTCGGCATGGCCTCAAGTTTTTATATCACTGCTGTTAGATATGTGTTCCAAACCACCTGACACTTAGACTTAAACGTTATTATTATTTTGTATTTCCTCCATACAGAAGATTTACAAACACGTTCACAAAAAAAAAAAAAAAAGAGAGTCAATGAATATAAATCAACAGTAAACATAATTATAAGAATGATACATTGAGAGAGAGAGAGAGAGAGAGAGAGAGAGAGAGAGAGAGAGAGGGGGGGGGCAATGGTAAATTTCACTTGGTGCTAGACATAGAGGACTTAACCGAAACGAAAAATTAAGTCAATATTAAGCACCAAGTAAAGAAAACAAATGTTATGCTCGAGATAAGCACATCACACAATGTGATGTGCTCGCGTGTATGAGTTCAAGATACTATGTAGTAAATAGACTACATTGACATAAAAACTTTCACTCATTCCATTAATAATAGAATATAAATTTGGATTAATACCAAAAATTGTATATACGAAATCCTTGTTTGACATAGACTGTAAACATATAAAAGTATTTTGGCCATATAACACTCTAACGTTTTCCATAAAAGAAGTAATGAGAGGTTCAATCAAAGTACAGCGTGTTAATAAGTGCTCAGTGATGCTTACATGAACATAGTTTTCTCCACAACGTGAGCAATACATTTCATAGTGGGAAAGATTCACAATCAGCTGAGCAACAGAAAAACAGGCACCTAGCAGTTTAGGGTGATATTTTGCATCAATCCATAAAGGACTGGAATTATATTCTTGTTGAATCTGTCTATAGATAACAAACTGATGGGTCGAAGTTCGAACTTCCCATTCATTTATATAGTATCTACCTATACTTGAAGTAATGGAGTTTTTCCACAAAAATTTACTCGGAAAGGAACCGTCTTCAATATATTTATACATAATATCATGAAGATTAAACTTGCGTGAAACAATAGCAATGTCATTGATAAAACTGTACTTTGATTTATCTAAAATATATGAAGATAAACGCAAAAGAAACAACTGTTTTGCTGCACAATCCCTCTTTAGTCGACAAAGTTGACCGAAAAAAGTTAGTTTTCTTTTCTCGATTTCAGCTTCGATTGGAAGAATACCGAGTAGTCCAAGAACTACATCAGTTATTGATCTACTCCGTAGTCCCTGCATTTGTTAACCAGTGTGATCTTCCTAGAGTCATCCTATCTCGACTAGATAGGAACTGCAAAAACTCGGAGCCAAAAAGTGCTCTTGCAAACACAATAGATTTATAAATCTTAACACTTGTTAACGGATTTAAACCATTCTTATGAAGTCCATCTTTAATAAGGCCATAAAATGTTGTCCTTAATTTCCTGTCCAACTCCTCAACTAAGTAAGAAGAGCCATTAAATCTGTTCCGCTTTATGCCCAATTGAATAAAATCTATATTTTCAGTTATCTCTTCATGACCAATGAACCACGTCCTTTTACAACGTTTATAGTAATGTTTTGACTCATTGAAAGTAACAACGGCACATTTTAATGGGTTGTATTGATAACGTCACAAACATGAGTAACGGTAACAAATAGAGATCATGGATTGTAATGCTTTACACGATAAAGCCTGAAGGGTCATATCGTCTGCAAAGGACGGGGCACAAAAACTGACACCTTCAATCTGAAAACCAAGTTTATTATTGACTAACTGACCGATCAAATCATTAATATATACTAAATACAAAAATGGGGACCAAATACCACCTTGTCTGGTGCCCTGCAAAATAGGGAACCAGTCTGAATATAACCGTTATATAAAATACAGCTGGTCATATACGACTGCATAGCAATAACTGTTTTTAAAAGCTTGTGGGAAATGCCCAGTTCGCTCAGTTTATAAACTAACCCATCGTGCCAGACTCTATCAAAAGCTTGACGTGCGTCTAAAAAGCAGACATAAAGTTTACTACTTTGTTCCTTGCAGAAATCGATACTTTCGTGTAGGATAAAAGAAGTCATTGCACTACTCATACTGGGTTGGAACCCACTCTGCAAGGAGTTAATCGGCGTATCTATAGAATTTTGTAATCGGTTAAGAAGCACCTTTTCATACAACTTAAGAATTGAAGAAGAAAGGGTTATAGCCCGATAACTGTTACATTGGTTTTTGGGCTTATGGCCACCCTTGTACAAAGTTAAAATGGTTCCTCGCTTTAAAGCGGGCAGAACGTACGCAAAACAATACATGTAGTCGAATAACATTGCAAGATAAGAAACTAATAAATCGCTACCATTTATCAGATGCTCATTACACACATTATCCATACCACACATCTTTCCAGTTTTAAGACAAGAGAGTGATTTAGCTACTTCTTCCACACTGATGTGATCATCATCAGCTACCAGTGGTTTTGCTTTACTTGTCTGATAAGTTAAACAATTTGATTAGGTCGCATAGTGCGGCACCTCTCGAATCAATTTGTTTAATGAATGACGGTCCGTTCAAATGTGCGTTGAAATCGCCCAATAAAATAACTGTACCCATTTGTGAGTACATACTCACTGTATTATACAATAATTCTATATACTCGTGGTACACAGAAATGCGGTGATTTGAAATAGTTAAATAAACCTGAAAAATATAAATATACTCGTTTTGGCTTATTTGAACTTGTAGGCCGATTACTCTATCACTCTCAACAGAAAGAGGACATATGTTGCATTGTATTTTTTTCTTCCATAAAAAGGCGACACCCCCTTTACCTACATGTCTACCGCTGTTGAAATTTAAGCCTGAATCACTTATACCGAAAGCAGTATAACTGGGATGTATGCAATTCAAAAACTGGATACCACTGGGAAAAAGCCAGTGTTCAGATAAACCGAATATATCAATAGATTCTTGATCAAGAAGGTTACTTAAATAGTATGCACTGGACATTAATCCAGTGGCATTCCAAGTGCCAACATTAAGCGTGCAAATGATTAATGAAACGACAGAACATACATCAGTACTGTGTTGACTATACATAGATATCCTTGAGATATGGCAAAGTTAACCATATTGGTTATAGTTATCCTCATAACCTTGTCGGTATGAATAATAATAATTACCATCATTATCATAACGACCTGGATTTGAGGAGCCGAAATTCTGTGTGTCACGTGACTGCCTAGAATAACTGTAACGATCATTCTGCTGGTTGTAGGTGCGATAGCGTTTCACATGATTCGTGTTATCAAAACGCCTGTCACTTTGTCTTAGAAAAACGTCATTGCTCAAGTCTGTCGGATCTGTATCCGTCTCCGCAGCCTCAAAAGTTCTACTATTTCGACGGAACTTTTTATAGTACGAATTTCTTGTCATCCAAGGTCTACATGTGACGCCGTCAGGCCAAAAACCTGGTTCAGTTAATTTTTGAGAATGTGGAACCTCAACATTTAGTCGAATCACGACCGCACGACTGAATCTTTGCCGAAATATGCGAATCATGGTCACTTTTGGACCTCTATTGGTAACATAACTTGACAGTTTTGGAATCGTTATGGACGATTTGAATCCACCTACGTAAAATCGTTTAGTTTTCTTGATTACATGTTCAGAAAAACCGTCTTCATCACTGTATGCAGAAATCGAATCAGCATCATCGATGATCGATTCCTGGTGTGATGTTAAATGTTCTTTCGACAGAAGATCAAAGTTCACAGATCTTTGCAGTCTATTGCGTGAAATACACACAGTGATTTGTTGAATATTAGACTGAGCAGACGAAGATACGCTAGCCGTAGGTTTGCGTCCAGACGCATCGCTAGCAAGGCGTCGGTCGTTGAGTGACATTTGCTCGCGCCATTCTGTATCTCGTGCGTGCTGCTGCTCGATTGTGTCGATGTAGGACTTGTCTGATCTGTTGAACCCCCAATCAAAACAAGATTACGACTAACTGTAGAATCCACGTGCTGACTTGTTTGATCTGGTAATGACCCCATAACGGTAGAGTTGTTCAATAAAGCGTCACGATATGAAACCAGGTCTTGATTAGAAGTGCTTGTATTACTCCTACTGTCATTTTTAGGCTTCGAATAATCACTCGAGCCTACACTGGCATTATTTCTGTCACAAACGGGTAGGGCCAAACTGTTGATTTCCGAAATCTTGCTATCTATTTTGCTGTTTTGCCGATCAATGCGTTTTGAAATACTCGCAATTTTCTCCCAAAGTGTTTTAATTTCACTTTCAGTACATTCTTTGATCTGCTTTACATCAGCAGTACATAACTTGAGACTGTTCCGTAAACCTGCTATTCCATTCAATTTCTCATCTTCGGCATGGCCTCAAGTTTTTATACCACTGCTGTTAGATGTGTGTTCCAAACCACCTGACACTTAGACTTAAAGGTCTTTCATGGTTTGTTAAGAATTGTTTTTCGCAGAGATTTTTTCAGTTCGCCTAAAATTAGCTCGATTGTATTATGGTCACACTCATAGGGTGGTAGTCTTAAAGACACTTTGTCCCTTTGATCGTAAAAATTCATCTACAACAATACTTTTGAGCTTGTTTATGGGATTTAACCACTTCATACAATGCACATTCTTCATTTTATTGTTGTATGCTATACCACATGATGTGAGCCAGAGTTTGACAGGCTTTGGAAAAAAAAATCTCTGGTTGGGCGTGGTAAAGAAAACAAAGCGTAAACAAGTGTGTACAAGTCGCCGATATTGAATCATTAAAATAAAACCCAAATAAAAAAGAAGGTCAGGGCCTCAAAAGTTGAAGTTTTTACTATTCAAACAATAGACGACCACAGTTACTGTACTTGCATGAGAATTGTTTTCATAAATAAGTAAACCCTTTACTCAGAATAGCCTTCAACCCTCCTACCGTGTTTAGGCTTTTTTGTTCATACTTTGTAACATTGCACTGAATGCAAAAAAGTCAAACTAAATTATCAAAAACTCTAAAAATTTCACCCAGAGTTGGTAAAGGTAATATTATTAACTATGAAAAATTTCAGTACAATAGTTTAAAGCAGATTTTAAGATATTTCAAAATTCAAGGGGTCCCTATGAACCTCAAACTACCTATACAAGTATATACGTTTCAACATCGTCAATGAGCCACCATATATACCTTGAATCACCTTAACTATTTACCAAACCACATAGATTTGGACTCGACTAAATAGAAAGTATTTACAGACAACAAATCAATAGCAGCTTAAAAGAAGACTTGTGTCTTTGAAAGGGTATAGAAAACATTTTGTGGGTAAAGGAGAAAATGCTGGTTACCAGCATTTCTTCCTTTTTCCACAATGTTTTCAAAGGCCTACTCATGGTCTTTAAAGTTCGGGATTGTGTGGTAAAAGGTTAAACTGGTCCTCGTGGTTCATATACAGATAATATACAGTAACTCTTTACCACAAGAAAAAAATGTAGACTTGCCCATTGAAAGCGTTTGAAGATGACAATCTAAATTGGCTCAAATGATAGAAACTGTCTTTGATAGGGTAGAAAACATTGTGAGAAAAAGGAAAAATATTGGAAGTCATCATTTTCTCCATTTTCCATAATGTCTTCAATTTTGTTTTTTTTTTTTTTTTTTCTTTTCATGATCGTTAAGACTCGGATTTTATTGGTCTAAACACCGTTATCACACATAAACAAGCAAACACCGATTTGCAACAGCCAGACGGGGACGCTTTATTAGGCAGCACAGACAACCCATACAAAAAAATGTTATATATACCACAATCTTGCATAAACTTAATACAAAACGGAATGGAATTTCCTAATAAGGATACTGGCCGTCCACGTAAAACCCCTCAGTGAGAGGAACCGTGTATCCGCAACATGCACAAAACAACGTAGTGTTTCTCAGACTATCCATAGGAAATCAGGGTTGGCGGATTTCAACCTACTACAACCGTTTTACCCCCTAAACATTTATCAGCTAGAGACGATATCTCAAAACCTTAAGCAATTCGAATGGCATTGGGAATTTGCTGCCTGTATGTCGGACGTCTGACGTGGAACTGACCGAATACACCCCATCCCGCCACTTCGTGCTTCATGCGCACGAAGACACACAATACATATGTGTGCATTAATCATGCTAAGACAAACATTCTCCGCTATACTACGTACCGCGGAGAATTTATAATTAAAGAGTTACACTTTGTTGAATCAGGGAAGGTAACCGATCTGGAAACCTCGCACTTCATATAGGGTATCTTAGACTGGTTACTTCCCTAATACAGCATATGTTGCTACACCAAAACGAAATGCTTCCGGGTCGTAGTAGACCAGAACGAAATGCTTCCGGGTCGTAGCGGTCGAACGTAGTCCCACTTGAAAATTTGATACCAAGCACTTCTGCCACACTGTATTATCATGAAGTGTGAGAGGACAGGTCTAAACTGTGTTTCTGTAGTTGATTTAATTATTTCTTCAGAGAATGAATGCATTTTACGTATTTCTTCCAGGACTATTTTTTGGTATGTGTCCAGGCAAAGAGGCATGGTCTATCACCAGTTAGGGCCTAGACTGACACCGCTTTTCCGAGGGTCGATGTGTTTAAAGAGAAATAGCAAAAAAGTTCATCGTTTATGATGCCATTTTTTGCTGCTATTTGTGGAGGACATTGGACATATATGCAAAGCTCCCGCTTCGTCAGGGATTCAGCAGCAGCCAGTCGAAGATCGCGGTTTTTACTATATTTTCAATTTGCCAAAAAGTTACCGGTGTGACACTATGTACCGCGTATTAATGTGACACGAGGACCAGTTAAGCGAAATATTTGTCTCAGAAAACCTCGTTCCCCATAAAAAGTTAACCCTTGACAAGCTCAATAAGTTCAAAAAAGCTTTCAAGCCGATTAAAAAAAAACACGAACGATGCTATTTCAATCTTATTTTTTGGAGAGAAATATCTCCATATCGGACAGTGTAGAGCCAAGATTAGATTGCACGTTCTGTGCCGTATAGTTTTGAAATACACTGCTGGCAAAAGGTGATTGAGTTTCGCCTAGCAGCCTAGGGTTTAATGAAGTATTTCATTAGGTGAGTTATCTCATTTTTTGGAACTTTCGACCAATGGATTGACCCGTAATAAATTACTTTTAAGAGGGGACTTTTCAGCCATAGTTTTAGTACCGGTAACAAAATTTCCAAATGATGTCATATATCCCATGTTGACGAGTTCTCAATTAAAACCAGGGTCTATACTCCTCAACCACTCTTAAGAATGTTTGTAGACTTATTCTCCGCAATTTTCTAAATTTGAAAGTATCACAACCTCTGATTGGCTAAACCAAATAGTTTAGCCAATCAGCAGTTGTGTTACTTTCAAATTTAGAAAATTGCGGAGAAAAAGACTAAGAACGTTCTGAGTAATGCTTGTTAAATACATACTCAGCATTTTTCGACTAATTCAAGTACAACGATGTGCTTCATATACGAGTGACTTTTCTCTCCATTTCGTCAATATTTATGCGCCAAAACCCCAATTGCTCCGATTAAAACTCTGGACCCGGTATCACTAAAAAAAAAAAACTTAAGTCTCTTATGGAGAGAAAAGTCACTCGTATATGAAGCACATCGTTGTACTTGAATTAGTCGAAAAATGTGCGGTTATCAACATTGTGACGTCACTCAAGAAACACGTCTATAATAAGATTATCGGCCAAAATGATAATCATGGCGAGATACTTGAATGTCCCCGGGCGGTAAAGATAACGAAAGCCATGAATAGATAGAGCCACAGATCAACGACAGAACCCATTTAGGAGACCGTGATACAGAGTAATTATCAAATTGTTACTGCCTGTACCCAGGCTACTCAAATGGTTTGGCCAACCAATATACCTTTTTCAGCGCCAAGTATACAGTCTCGACCTCTATTGACGACTAAAAATATTATCTTCAGAATGTTGTAGTTGATGTTGGGTAGACTCACGACCAGATGCCCGGCTAGCTCAGTCGGTAGAGCTGCGGTACTAGTGTTCTGGAGGTCGTGGGTTCGAGTCCCACGTCAACCACAATTTTCTCCCTTGGTTTACTTCATTGGCGACGAGGTCAATTGGTGAGCGCGGGTTAGCAGCACCGGCAGTCAGTGGGGACCGGGGAGGAATGGGTGACTCCAAGAAAATCAAGAGGGGCAGGAGTGTTGTAGTTGACGTTGGGTAGACTCACGACCAGATTTCCCGCTGGCTCACTCGGTGGAGTTGCGATACTAGTGTGCCAAGGGCCGTGAGTTCGAGTCCCACGTCGGCCACGCTTTTCTCTCTGGGTTTACTTCACTTCTGAGACTCAGGAAGTATTTCGCTTGATAGGCTTGACAAGAAAAAGAACCGGTATAGATCCGAGATCAAACTGCACGTTCTGTGCAGTCTGATCTTGATCTATTTGGTCCGCAAGAGCCACTTTTTCTCGCCTGAAAAAGGGTCTATAAATCATGGATTATGTAATCAGTACGTTCTTAACCAAAATAGCAAAATCACATAACTTGCTTACCTGTGAATGAGCACTAGGAACTCTGACTGGTTTAGTGATTTGAGCTTGTCCATTGGTGGTAGCAGCGTTATTTCTTTTCCAACTGTATTCCCATCAAACCTACTCGAAACATATGGAAGTCTTGAGGGTTGGCCTGTATCGTAAATAAAGAAAAACAAAATATACAAGATATAGCTTAAGCCGAGCGACCGGCAGCTTAGTCGGTGACATATTTAAAGTTCGAAACCGGGGGTCGCTGGTTCGCTTCCCCAGCCCCACCAATTTGTTTCCTAGAACTGACGACGGTCTCTCTCTCTCTCTTTCTCTCTCTCTCTCTCTCTCTGTTGAAGAATATTGTTTCGATGACGTGCGTGCTGGGAAGTAGCCATTGATTTCGGCAGAATATTGTGCAAAGTACTTTAAAGATAAACCCCGGGAAAGCATCAAAAGGTACACTGGCCGCAGCGAAATAACTGAAATAATGTTTAGAAGGGCGTTTAAAACTGTACAAAAAAGAAAAAAAGAAGAACAAAACCAAAAACAAATACTAAATACCTTACAGCGCTAAATAAATTAAATGGATAGTCTCAGTCAGTACAGAGGATAGAGATAATTTTAATTTTAAGACTGTTTTTGTCAAAAATTTTGCAAAGTAGAGGGCAGTGTAGATCAAAGCTCAGACTGCATACATGTATTCTCGGCAGTCTTATCGAGCTCTACATTATCCTCAAGAGCAAAGAAAAACGGCTGGCATTAGCGTGCAGAGTCCCGTGGATATCGTTTGCCACATAAATTATGCCGTTATAACGAAATACTAGTTGGAAGAAAATTAGATATAGATTTGTTATAAGGATATTATATTTCAATTCAACGAAATGATAATTCGTTATCTCGAAAAAGTTCTCGGATTAAATAAAATGATAATGCGTTTTAACGAAATAATAATTCGTTTTTAAGAAATTCTATTTCAATAAAACGTAATATTACTCTGTTAACAGGCATTCGATGCATAGCGGACTAAAACTAACGACTGCTCTGAACACACGTATTTAGTTTTCTCGAAATATCATTTCGAGAAAACGAATTGGCACTTCGTTTTCTCCAAATAAGATTTCGTTTTGACGACTTATCATTTCGTTTTATCGAGTTAGCATTTCCTTTAACGAAATGAAAAGTGTGTGAAATGGGCTGCAACACGTGAAAAGAGGCATTCGGACATTTGCGTAAAGTGTCGTCTCGGATCAGCCCGCGCAGCGTGCGCAGGCTAATCTGAGACGGCACTATACGACTAAATTAGATTTTGTAAGAGGTTACAGTAGACTTGCGCAAAACAGAAAATAACACATGAACGGAAAGTGTCGTCTCGGATTAGCCTGCGCGGACGGCGTAGGCTGATTCGAGACGAAGCTTTAAGCAAATGTTTGAATGCCCCTTTTCGCGTGTTGCAGGCCATATGACATCTACAGGGCTCCGTACAAGCTCTTTAAGGGTAAAATAACATGCGTTAGTTGAAAACTTATTTCGTCAATTATATTTATTTTTTCTACATTTTTTTGTAAAACTTGTGGGGAAAAAATCGCATTACGAAAATTAAACCGTTCGATCTTTTATAAAGTTTTCGTCATGCGTCAATCCTTAAACTGCTAAATTAGTGAAACTTTTTAGACGATGGTAAACCGCCCCCCCCCCCAAAAAAAAAAACTATTACTATTTCAAAGCTACTTAAGGGACAAAAATATATCTCCATATCAGACAGTGTATATCCAAGATTAGACTGCACTTTCTGTGCAGTCTTATCTTGATCTACAATGTCCGAAAAAGGTCCTTGAGTTGCGCCTAGTTGTCTACTGTGACCAGTTAAGGTAAAAAAAAAAAACTGGTGGCGATTAAAGTGTTCCGTAGTTTATTAACACACAAAAACATGATACGGTGCACAAGACTGGTATCGACTAAAACATTTTACACAGATAACAACATTTACAACTTGTCAAAATTAAAACCCTTTACAGACAATTTAGATGCGTTTGCAAATGACTGGATTCTTCGCAAATGATAGAACTGGTGTCTGAATGGGTTGAAAACATTGTTGAAAAAAAAATGCTGGTTATCAGCATTTTCTTCTTTTTCCATAATGTTTTGTGCTTGTTTCGGTTTGTTTGAATGGTGTTTAACGTCGTTTTCAACATTATTTCAGTTATATCGTGGAAGCCTGTGTGGATATCCATGCTTTCCTGGAGTTTCTTTAACCAGTATTTCGCACAGTATTCTTCCCAAGCCACTGCCTGCTTTTGTTGGATACTGGTCTATCCAACGGATAGATATAAATGTATAGCTTGTGTTTGTATATAAGGGGACATGTATATTGCCTTGCTTCGCCTTAGGACCTGGAGGTCCAGGGTTCAGTACTCGCCTTTGGAGATTATTTGTCAGAACTATTACACTTTCTCACATGACAATCGTCGAAACAACGATCCGCTGTGGGAGATGAACGAATCCTGTCGTGTTGACTATCATCAATCCGCTGAAAGAAAATCGCCAAGCTACATGAAATTCGAACCAGCGACCCTCAGATTTCAAGCCCTATACGCTACCGGCAGAGCTACAGTGCTAGGTAGAGAGGAACACTGATAGGTATTCCGTTTATTCATCGTCGCCACCGGTTGCCTATATGGGCGACACCCCTTGAAGACTATTAGTTATGTTACGGGGGATAGAGCAAGATACAGGACGAAACCCATCAAAAGTTACGCCTGTTTTTTTTTCAACGTGCTCGGTGAACGAGGGTTGTCCCAAAACTCCGTGACAATTTCATTATCAAAGGAAAATGAAGCGCTACAAATGCAATTTTCAAACATGTTTTCAATACATATTATCGAAACATGTATATAAAAAATCACACAAAAATCTTTACAAATAAAAAAAATTATAACATAAATACCACAACAAGTACCCACACTGCGGCGCACGTCAAACGTTATTAACGACGTCATTGTTTAGTTTAAGAGCCTTTGTCAAGGGATTCTCCGTCAAATTCAACGCATTTGCCAAGTCAATTAATCCACGACAGGTCAAAAACTGTCTTAAACCAAATTTCTGTCAGACCTCTGTTAAATGAAATACAGCAGACATCAGCTGACTAGTGGAATCGGACTTGCGACTTCGTAAATCCTCTTTAAGCTGTGGAAAGCAGGCAAAGTTGTAAATCCAAGTAGAAATGTTTGCCTTCTTGGATGGAGGGGTCCCAGGAGTCTTCCATATACAGGACTGTCGCTTTCTTTCGGGTTTGAAGTAGTTTCACCACTTCTCATCTGCTATAAAAAGAGGATCCAACAGAGCGTCGTCTGCTTCAACTCAGGCATGGGACGTGTGAACCTTCTTGTTTGTTTTTATCAGATAGCAGATGTGGAACCCATCTCGCACAGATTCGTGACATGTTCGGTTTGTCCTTAAGCATTCTGTTGAAAGAAGACCTTGAAATGGCGGTTGACGACGATATCTCTCTGGCTATTAATCTCCGATCTGCGAAAATGCATCTCTTCACCAAATCACATGACTCTTCATCTAAAGAAAACGGGCCACCATTTCGCGCTTTCTCCTCAGTCTAGCGTTCACCTGCCCTTAAGTCTGTTTTAATCCCATGGCACTTGTAAGCCAGTGCTCGAGAAATGTTTTAAACCTATCAGTACGCCAAATTTGTTCTATAGTCTGGACGAGTGTCATTCCAAGATCGGCACAAAATTTTATAACTGTCCGCTGCGCCGCGCGATCTTCTAATCGCCACAGGCGAAAACAAGAGCTTTTGCGACCTGCTTAGATCGAGGTCAGGCTGTAAAGAAAATTATTCTACACCTTGTAAAGCCAAGCCTATAATTTAAAAGAAAAATTCTCTGTTTAATTAATTGGATTGTATTTTCTGACGTCGAAAGAAGTCGTGTTTATATAAACTGTTCAAAAGAATTAAAGGAGCACACAAATACACAAATTTGAATCTTCCATTTTGCCTAACACTCAGTCTTTCGGCTCTGAAAACCATCAACTTACTTTCTTACTAGACAAAATGACTTAATATTTTTCTTGTTGGTTTGATTTTAAATGCTGATAAGCCATGTTATGGAAAAAAAATCAAGAAATTAGTTTTCCTAGTTCTTTGTTAAATAAGTCATATTTTTCCAATCTTTCAGTGATCTTTTTTGTCATATCATATGAAAAAAGATAACGACCAGAAAAAATGACACCGCCGGCTCTCTTAAAAGCCTGCGTGGCATATCAAAAAGACGGCTTTTACAGTCATAACCTATACCTCTTTTGTGCAAACTAAATCGTTTTGCCTGATTTGAGATTTTATAGTGTTAAGACTGAATGAAGTTACAAGCAGAAAATTATTTGCATTGTCATATACTGAAAGAATTATCACGTGATCAAAATCAAGGACATGTGTTCCTTTAATATTTTTGAGCAGTGTATATGGTGCTGATAGATCAAAAGAATCGCATTTGCTTTTGAGAATACAATAAATATTTTTGTTTGTATGAATATTAACCAGTTCAAACCAATATTTCGCTATTCACTTACAGCGGATTAAATCACGTCCGTTTCGAGCTATTTACGATTAATTTGAGATGCAAAAACTTCAAACGAAATTTCAAATGCACCATCACGTTCTAATATGTATGAGCCATGCTCTGTGAAAAGAGGGCTTTTGCATCTGCAAAAAGTTCCGACCCAGGTCAGCCTGCGCAGTCCGCGCAGGCTGACCTGGGCCGAAACTTTTTGCTATCGGTCAATATCTTACGTGCCAAAGGACCAGTCTACCGCAAGATCTAGTCGTTTTTTAGACAAAATAGATTTTATGAATCCATAATTATATGATGACTTGCTTCATATGACAGATAACGGAGATGCATTATGCCCCCTTTTGCCAGAGCATAGCTCATTTACCCGAGTCATGCTTTGTGAAAAGGATAATTTTAATTTATTAAGTAACCTCATAGCCAAAAACTGACTGGAGAAAATTGTATAAGGTATGTTTGTTTGCTGTTCAACGCCGTTTTCAACATCATCTCAGTAATAAAGCGGCGGTCAGTGCGTCTATGTTTATCCTGGGTTCTCTACCCTTACTAGTTCTTTGCACAGTATTCCTCCCAAACCACATCATCTCAGTAATAAAGCGGCAGTCAGTGCGTCTATGTCTTTCCTGGGTTCTCTACCCTTACAAGTTCTTTGCACAATATTCCTCCCAAACCACTGGTTGCTTTCTCATACGTCGAAATAAAGCAAAGCAGGGACAAAGAAATGAATCCTGTCGCAATAACTAACATTATTCCTCGTAAAGAATTGGCCGAGCTTCGCAAAGCAATCCCATATCTTCAAGACGAAAGGGAAGAAAACTTTAGCAAACATTGCGGGAAAAGGAAAAATTACTTGTAACAAGCACTTTTTACTCTATTGGAGAGCTAAAGCTTTTCTGTATCAATTTTTAAATTGTCGTCTTCGATTCTTTCCGTTTTTACGAGTCTAAAATTTGTTTATTTGGAGAGTGTTAATTTGTCTTTTTTTCGATGGGTCAAAAGACAATGTAATTTTTCGAAGAATACGTATAAACCATGCTCTGTGAAAAGGGGTTTAAGGCATCTGCAAAAACGATCGACCCAGGTCAGCCTGTGCAGTTCGCGCAGGCGGACATTTTGCTCATTGTAAATTTTCTGTATGTCCAAGGACAATTCTACATGTACCTCGTAATTCAGTCGATTGTTAGGCACAATGGATTTTTGGGATCCATAATTACGACATGACGTGGTTAGTATAATGTATCATAAAGCAGCATGAAACCTCCATTTCACAGAGCATGGCTCATATATAGAAAGAAAGAAAAGAAAGAAAAACTTTGTGGGAAAAAAGAATAAATTGCTTGTTTCAAGAGCAACTTTCACCTGTATAGAACGATTTGAAAAAGAACTGTTTACTTCAGCGTCGTCAAAAAAGACAGTGTCCTACTGTATTTTTTGAAAAGTTTTTTCTTTGAGCTGTAATCAAAATAAATAGTCTAGACATATTTTTTAGTAAATACAGAGATTAAAATATTGCAATATCAACGCAGTTCGGCTCGCGATGTACATTAAAGATAGAAGGATACTCATTCTGTGCAGTCTGATCTAAATCTATGCAGTCCTTAAATGCACCAGAGCTTGTGTTTAGAATTTAGGTAAGTACAGCTGTCGGAAAGAAAAAAAGGTGAACATATTTCATTCTTCAAAGGAACAATATACATGAGTCATGCACTGTGAAAAGAGGGCGTAATGCATCTGCAAAAGTTATTGACCCATGTCAGCCTGCGCAATCCGCGCAGGCTGACATGGATCGACACTTTTTTGCAAATACTAAATCTTCTGCTTGTCGAAGGACCGCTTACCTCCAGATTCAGTCGGTTGGTAAACGAAATAGATTTTGTGGATCCACAATCGTGTGATGACTTGCTTGGCATTACGCATCACGGAAGATGCATGAAATCCCCTTTTGCCAGAGAACGGCTCACATAAACAATACAATACAGTACAATCAATTAGCAAGTATAAGCGTTAAGTCAGCAAGTAAAACAGTCTTATTACCAATCGCGGTTGTTTTCATCTTTAGCCTGCTAGAAAGTGAAATGAAACTTTCAAGCTGAGAGTAAAAACCCAACTTTAACTATTTGAAGAGTATTTTTGGGGAAAGATTTCTCCCTATCGGACAGGGTGGATCCAAGATCAGACTGCACGGAACGTGCAGTCTGATCTTGATCTACACTGTCCGCAAAAGGTCCGTGAGTCGAGGTTAGCATCTTAGGGATTAAGAATGGTTGGAGGTCAACTCTTTCTATAACGACAAAACTTGTCCAAATCGAAAGCGAGAGCAAACGACAAATTAAATGTGTCTCGAAAGAAGCATTGTCTTGGAAAGACAATGTGGGAAAATGCTGGCATTTAAAAAAAAAAAAAAAATCTTCAGGGTCGTTAAAACGCGTGGTTGCTGGATAAAGTGTTAAGTTGTCCATTTGCCTGGCCCCGGTAGACTAGCTCAGTCAGTAACTCACAGGTTTGAAACCAGGGGGTCGCTGGTTGGAATCTCCGCCTTAACTAATTTCTTTCCGAGGACTGGTGATAGTCACTGCGACAGGATTAGTTTCTCTCTCACCGCTGATTATCGTTTCGCCTATGGTTATAATAATGGGAAAACAAGAAGTGGTTTAGGAAGAATAGTAGAATGCAAAGTGCCGGTAACAGAAACTCTAGGAAAGCATAGATAGGTGCTCTGGTCGCCGAGATATAACTGGAGTGAAACAAAGAAATCTGCGATGAAACCAAACAGACAAGCACAAATAAGTTATCCAAAATATCTTACCCCCAACTATTCCATAATAGATGCCGAACAAAAATAACATCACTGTCAAGGTTATTCCACAGACCAATAGTTTGCGTTTCAACACCACTTTCGACATTTTGAATTAATGAAATATATCTTGCACGGGATTGGAGAATGACCGACCTCTCGACCCTATGTCACACAGTCTCGAGTTCAAACGACCCTGGTGAAAAAAGGCTTTTGAAAATATTGTTGGAAAAAGGGAGAAAATGCTGAGACCAGCATTTTCTCCTTTTTTTCCAACAATATTTTCTACACTGTCCTAGAAGTATAGCTCGCTTGAACAAATTTCAGAATTGTGTACAAGTATGTGTCGTCTTCATTTAATTCCGATTTTAAAGACTCAATAATTCATTTGGGAAAAAGAAAAATCGCTTATCCTAAACATTTCATTCACGCCTGAATGCACATGCTGGCTCAGACTAAGGCCAATTTACACGGTATATTTTTTTGGGTGTGTGAAGTTGGCAGTAAGTTCGATAATCGGAGTGTGTGTATATATATCGCAGGAATTTGTGTGTATATACAGATACTGAAATTGTAGTTATACTGTTTTTAGGTATATTCATTCTCCATGGCAAGTCCTAACTTAAGGAATTATACTTAGTCCACAACAGTGTTTTTTTCGATGTTAAATGCGGGTAGATTTGTTTATTGTAAGTTTATGTGTGTGTGTGTGTGTGTGTGTGTGTGTGTGTGTAAGAGAGAGAGAGAGAGAGAGAGAGAGAGAGAGATGGAGTGAGAGAAAATAGAGAGAGAGAGAGAGAGAAACTCTATTAAGTACCATGCCATTTGTAAAATTATTTTGTATATGACGATATACATGTGTATGTATAAGTCAATAAAGATTCTGATTCTGATTCTGATATTCAATATCGAAATGAATATGCGGATGAGTTGAATTTCATGCTGCAGTAAATTCGCTTTTTTTTCAAACTCAAGGGATAGTTACGAAAATTAATGAATCCTGATTTGAATATCGAAATGAATTTCATGCTAGCAGCAGATTCGCTTTTTTTTTATGTAGGAGCATATGGATGGTGTATGAAATCGAATGTCGATTTGAATTTTGAAATGAATTTCATGCCAGCAGCAGATTCGCTGTTTTTATGTATAGGCATATGGATGGTGTATGAAATCGAATGTCGATTTGAATATTGAAATGAATATCATGCCAGCAGCAGATTCGCGTTCTTTTTTTAATGTATTGGCATATGAATGGTGTATGAAATCGAATGTCGATTTGATTATCGAAATGAATATCATGCCAGCAGCAGATTCGCGCTTTTTTATGTATGGGCATAAGGATGGTGTATGAAATCGAATGTCGATTTGAATATCGAAATGAATATCATGCCAGCAGCAAATTCGCATTTTTTCATCTATGGGCCTAAAGATGGTGTATGAAATCGAATGTCGATTTGAATATCATTATGAATATCATGCCAGCAGCAGATTCGCGTTTTTTCATGTATGGGCATAAGGATGTTGTATGAAATCGAATGTCGATTTGAATATCGAAATGAATGTCATTCCAGCAGCAGATTCGTCTTTTTTTATGTATAGGCATAACGATGGTGTATGAAATCGAATGTCGATTTGAATATCGAAATGAATATCATGCCAGCAGCAGATTCGCGTTTTTTTTTTATGTATGGGCATATGGATAGTGTATGAAATCGAACTAGTTTGGTGTGACAGGGGCCTAAATAAGATAGAGGTCTACAACTGTTATGATTTTTATTCAGTTTTTATATTCAAATGTGTAGTGATTAATGCCATGCCAAATGTGTTTAACGGCGACAATTCACATATTCATGGTTTCTTACTATCTAAAACCCGTCTTTGGATCTGCAGGCAAGCTGTTTCGCATTCATTTCAACTGAAATCATCGAGAAAGCGCTAGTAAGCCCTTGTAGACTCATGAAACATCGTGGTGAAAAGCATCGTTTTGAGATTGCTCCGTGGGGAGAGGTATACATGTATGTAATTAACCTTTAACCACATAATTCCGAATTTGACGATCCTGAGGTAGACGGCTTTTGTGGGAAAATGTGAAAATGTTGGTAACCGGGACTTTCTCCTTTTCCCACAATGTTTCTGACCCATTAAAGACAAAATTAATAATTTGAGTTCAAAATCAAGTTTTACCTACTTCTGTACAAATACGACTTCTTACGACACTGCAGTTGGTCGCATTTGAAAAATCATGGAAACATGCGCAGTAATTATTTTTTTACAAGTCAGGGCCGTTGTCGGCTTGTTAAAAGTGGTACGGCTATGGAATGCAATGCAATGGAATGCATTTGGCGTTCCCTGACAGCCGAAGGCACAAGTGTGTGTGTGTGGGGGGGGGGGGGGGCAGCAAGACAGGGGATATCCCATCTAGTGACGTATGTTTCGGGGCCTACCGCATAAAGACTTTTTATTTTGTTACAGGGCATATTGCAGGATACAGAACGAAACCCACACTGAGTTGAGCATGTTTCTGTCAGTGTAAAGTACTGCCACACGGGACCTCGATTTAACGTCTCATCCGAAAGTATTAAGTACTATTAGTATTTTTAGATAGCTAGCCATGGGGCTCGAACCCACACCCTCAAGTGACCCAAGACTTGATGCTTACACGTCCTACGCTCTACCAGTTGAGCTTTGCCGGCTGGTCAACTCAGAAAGATTGATTGAATTTGCGTTTATTTATTGTCACCACCGGTTTCCCATATGGGCGACGCCCCTGAAGACTGTTAGTTTTGTTCCGAGGAGTAGTAATAGCGTCTCTTTGCTTGTAAACAAAGATGCTAGGTTGTTATAGAAACATACATGTTGAAACTTGTTTCACCATGAAGACTAACCTACTGTGTAGTATACGGGTTATTATGATGTCATCTATTTGAATTGTTTTTCAATAGCGCCACTCGTCTTTAAGTGCTTTTCAAATATTGGTGATTGGTACTTAATCCGCCTAAAGATACTTTGAGGTATATGAAGACTGATTAAAGATGTAATTTGATTGTGTCTTTAAAGTGAAGACAATGTATACATTATTTGAAAAACCTTATTGGTACGAAATTTGAAGCTCTGATAAATGGTAAAAACATTGTGGGAAAAAAGATGGTTGGACGAGGTATTGAGATAAAACCCACCACCTTTTAATTATTATAAACCTATTGGCTGGTAAGCGCGACTAACTGACCTTTTATGGACGATGTAGATCGAGCTTAGACTGTACAGGATATGCAGTTTGATCTTTGTTAAGGACAGTGTAGATCAAGATCAGACTACACAGAACATGCTGAGCGACCTTCTAATTATAATTAACCCTTTGTGTAGATGAAGATCAGACTGCACAGAACATTCAGTTTGATCTTTGTTGCGGCTAGTGTAGATCAAGATTAGACTGCGCAGAACATGCGGCGCGAGCCCCCCAATTATTATTAACCCTTTAGCTGTTGCGCGCGACTCACTGACCTTTTACGGGCACTGTAGATCAAAGTCTGACTGCAGAAGAACATGCGCTTTAATGTTTGTTGCGGACAGTGTAGATCAAGATCAGACTACAAAGAACATGCAGCCGTCCAATTATTATTAATCCTTTAGCTGTTGCGCGCGACTCACTGACCTTTTACAGGCACTGTAGATCAAAGTCTGACTGCAGAAGAACATGCGCTTTAATGTTTGTTGCGGACAGTGTAGATCAATATTTCGGTTATTGATGTCGAATTGAAAATTTAAGTGTAGATCAAGATCATACTACACAGAACACGATAAGGTAATATTATTTCCCCCTAAATCATAACTTTGAAACAGCAATATTTGGGTTATTGGAGGTTATTGATGTAAAGGATGTGAGCAGTACGTTTAATCTCGTTCAAACGTGTCCAGTCAAGTTTCTTTTTGTCGGTTATTTCATTATATAAATTTTACTACGATGTCTTTAAACAATTATTGACTTTCCGCCCCCTTTTAATTGCCAAGCGCCACTCACTGACCTTTTGAGGACAGTGTAGATCGAAATCAGACTACAAAGAACATGCAGCCGTCCAATTATTATTGTTAAGTTTCTTTTTGTCAGTTATTGCTTTATATAAATTTTACTGCGATGTCTTTAAACAATTATTGACTTTCCGCCCCAATATTATTAACCCTTTGGCAGCTTAGTGCAAATCACTGACCTTTTGCACACAGTGTCGATCAAGATCAGACTACAGAAGAACATGTAGTTTAATATTTGTTACTTATTGGGTAGATCAAGATCAGACTGCGCAAAACAGAATAATGGCCTCGGGTAAAAACTAGTAATTGTAACCTTCCCTGAGTGTTACAGAAACATACATGTTAAAACTTGTTTTACTGTGAAGACTGACCCTGCCTTCTGATTGGTTATTTTTCTGTCTAAAGGGTCGACATGTCCATAGCTGTTTGATCCTAATCTGAAAATAGTCCACTAACCAAAATGAAGAATTATGACGTTATTTCTAAAAATAAAATCACGCCTCTTTTTGAAAACGAGGCTGTCGCTGCAGTTTTTATGGACGCTATTGACCGTTTCTTATCATTCTAATTCTAGAATTGAAACCGTCAACATGAATACTTTTGAAGCTACTTTAGAAATTATTGTGAACTCTTTTACCAATGCTGAGGAATTAATGAATTTTGCGGCAACGATAGGAATTCAAGATTCTCCGATAGTGAGGTTCCGTTTATTTCAACTACAAAACCTGGAATACGATTCTGAGTTTGTGAACGGACAAATAGAAAATGTGTTGGAACATTTGGACGGGCCAATAAACATTACGAGTGAGACCATTACAGACGATTTAGAACTGGCACTGCAATATATAAGAAGGGAAGAGGAGATAGAGGCAACCATTAAAGCTCTTCTATTTGACGAGGAAATGGACAATATAGCCAGAGTCTGTATAGAAGATGGAGAGTGGAACCCTGAATCTCCAAGCACAGTGCGAGAATCTCAGCAGGGGTCAGCGTACAACTTAAACTATACGATGAAAAAGAAATCAGAAAGAACGTATGCAAAAAATGCGGCAGTGGATCGGACCTACCAAGTGAAAATGAATGAACAGCATCATGGATTACGGTTACAAGACGTAAAGAAAGGACTTCACCAGATGTTTGAAGATGTGTTAGAAAAAGCTCGGGGTTATTTAGCGGAGAATGATTTGGGAAGAGTGGTCATCCACCATAATGGATTACACGATCCCATTATTGTTCCCCTACAACCCTGGGAGAACCTACACGTCGACACGGTGATGGAGATTATTGAGAAAGTACTTAACAGCAACCAAGATCTCTCCATTGATGATAGTTTTGAGATTATCGTTGGATCCATTGACCTACCCAAAGGAGGAGCGAGGAGACGAATTACAAAAATTAAAGGTGAGAAAAACTCTCTACATTTAAAAAAGTCAATTGTTACTATCGAGAATGAAGACAACATGTGTATGGCGAGAGCTATAGGCGTCGGCTGGGCAAAGTTACGCCGATGCAGTCAAGAAGAGTGGAAGGAGGTGACGAAGAAGAGACAGGGTAAAAGTAATTTAGATTTAGTATTGGAACACCAGAAAGTGCCAAAAAGCTATTACAATGATCTAGTGAACAAAAACCTTAAACAGCAGAAACAGTTAGCAGAAGCATTATGTCAGTATGCCGGGGTAAACGCAGACAGACCGGCCAGTCTCAATGATGTGGGGGCGTTTGAAGAGCTTCTCGGGGTTCGTGTGATGGTGGTGAGTGCTCGTTTAGGCAATAAATTTATTACAGCGCCAAGCAGTGATGACCGCCCGTGTGTCTACATTTATTTAGTGGACGACGAGCACTTTCACGCCATAACCAGCATCACGGGGTTCTTCAGCGCCATATACTTTTGCGATAAATGCCTCAAACATTATGATCATAGGGAATACCATGAATGCGAAATAAAGTGTATTGTCTGCAAGAGAAACTTATGTTATGATGAGGAGCCTGTCAAATGCGCGAACTGTAACATGACTTGTAGATCAGTAGAGTGTTACGACGAACATAAGAAGGTCCCTTTACATACCAAAGGGAAAAAGAAAGGACAGCCCAGTGGCCCTTCACAATGCGAAAAATGGTGGAAATGCCCCACATGTTTCAAGGTGTTGAGAACAGACAAACGTAAAAAGGAGGAGCATCGATGTGGCGAATACCAGTGCTCCTCCTGTCACAAATATGTCATGGATGATCATAAATGTTATCTAAGAGCCACACCGGCCAAAGAATATTACATTCCAAAATTTATATTTTTTGATTTTGAATGCAGTCAGGATGAGATGAGCTACTGCGTTGAAGGATACGTACCCGATTCTAAATTGAATTGTAAGGACTGCCAATTGCCAGAGATATGTAAATCTTGCTCCAAATGTCAGAATTGCAAAACAGCATGGTGCGGTAAAGCGACCCACCGTCCAAACTTTGTTGTAGCGCATTCAGTATGCCCTAAATGCATTGAAAAAGAACTGACACCCGATTCCGTATGTAAGGGTTGTGGTACTCGTTGCGAAGAATGTGACAACACTGATCTGCACGAGAATGAGGACCCAGGTCCTTGTCCCGGTAAATGCGGATTCAGAGAAGTCATATTCGAGGGCGCGGATACCGCCGAAAAGTTTGGACAGTGGCTCTTTACGGATCAACACGAATATTTCAAGGTTGTTGCCCATAACATGAAAGGGTATGATGGCTATTTTATTTTGGAATATTTGATCGATCAATCCATAAGGCCGGACAAAATTATTTACAACGGTTCGAAAATTATGTATATGACAGTGGAGAAAGATTTACATATGAAGGTGATTGACAGTCTCAACTTTTTACCCATGAAATTATCAGCACTCCCCGAAGCATTTGGCTTACATGAATTGAAAAAAGGGTGGTTCCCGCATTATTTTAATACTAGAGAGAATCAAAATTATGTTGGACCCTACCCTGATGCTAAAGATTATGGTTACGATTTTATGAGTGAGAAAGAAAGAAGCGAGTTAATAGCGTGGTTGAGTGAGAGAGAAAATGAAATATTTGATTTTAGAAAAGAAATGTTAGAATATTGTAGAAGTGATGTTGATATTTTAAGACAAGCTTGTATGAAATTTAGACATTTATTAATGAGTGCTACGGGGGAAGAGATAGTGGTTGTCAACAAAAAAGGGAAGGAAGAGAAAAAATGGGTTGGAGCCGTGGATCCATTCGATTCAGTCACTATAGCTTCCGTTTGCATGAATGTTTTTAGAACCAAATTTTTGGAAGAAACATGGCGCGTAAAACTGCAAGGCAATAATCAATGGGTACCCGCAAAAGTCATCGACGAAAAATTGTACATACAAAAAGGAAACGAATGGGTCAACGAATCCAAATTGAAAGGAGTGAAAGTGTGCAAGAAAGAATTTGTAAGTACCCCCATAGCGGAAATGGAAGAAACATGGCGCGTAAAACTGCAAGGCAATGATCAATGGGTACCCGCAAAAGTCATCGACGAAAAATTGTATATACAAAACGGAAACGAATGGGTCCACGAATCCGAATTGAATGGAGAGAAAGTGTGCGAGAAAGAATTCGTGAGTTCCCCCATAGCGAAAATTCCTCCCAGTGGTTACAATGATCAGTACAGTAAAGCGTCAATTCAATGGTTAGAGTGGAGGGCGAAACTCGATAACGTCCACATCCAACATGCTTTGAATGAAGGGGAGAAAACGATCCCCGGCACTCGCTACAAATTGGACGGATATTGTAGAGAAACCAACACGGTCTATGAATATCACGGTTGTATATTTCATGGTTGTCCCGTGTGTTTCTCTGACAATCGTGAAGAAACGTACCATCCACTCACACACCAGTCTTTGGACGAATTGTACGCATTGACATTAAAAAAGAAAACACACCTCGAAAATTCAGGTATGAAATATATTTGTATTTGGGATCACGACTTCAAAAAACAACAAAACCAAAACCCTGAACTTCGGCAATTCATTTCTCAGCTAGATATCATGGATCGACTAGACCCGAGAGAAAGTTTCTTTGGGGGTCGCACCAATGCGAGCCGGCTCTATTACAAAGTAAAAGAAAACGAGCGAGTGAAATATGTGGATTTTACGAGTCTGTATCCATGGGTAAACAAGTATTGTCGATATCCCTTAGGTCACCCCACAGTCATTACCAAAGATTTCGGGGACATCAAGGATTATTTTGGTATTGCCAAGGTGAAGATTATCCCTCCCAGGGGACTCTATCACCCAGTCCTTCCTTACAGGTCCAACGGCAAACTAAAGTTTTCTTTATGTCGGACCTGCGCGGATACCGAAAGTCAAACCCCGTGCGAATGTACAAATGAACAAAGAGAGTTGACTGGTACGTGGTACACCCCCGAAATAGAAACGGCTGTCAGATTAGGGTATAAAATCACAAAAATTTATGAAGTATACCACTGGGAAGAAAGCACTCAATATGAACCCAAAACCCATGAAGGAGGACTGTTTGCTCAATATATTAACACATTTTTGAAATTTAAACAAGAAGCAAGCGGCCCTCCCAAATGGATTAAATGTTACGATGATATGAATAAGTACATCGGACAATATGTGGAAAAAGAAGGGGTCTCATTGGATCGACAAAATATTCGAAAGAACCCAGGACTTAGAGCTTTGGCAAAACTGTGTCTCAATAGCTTTTGGGGAAAGTTTGGTCAGAGACTTAATATGCGACAAACGGAATTTTTTCACGAAAGTCAGGCCAACATGTTTTTTCAACTTTTTTCCGATCCATTGAAGCAACCCATCGATTTTCATATATTGTCTAATGATACGATACAAGTCGAATGGCAGTATAAGGACGATTGTCAACCCGAAGATAACAAAACCAATATATATTTGGCAACATTTACAACGTGCTGGGCCAGACTTAAACTTTACAGTGTACTTGAGGCATTAAACAGAAGAGTCTTGTATTACGATACGGACAGTGTGATATACGCGAGTCGTCCAAATGAGTATGATCCACCTCTAGGTGATTACTTGGGTGAACTGACGAATGAGCTTCAGAATGGAGAGTACATTGTGGAGTTTGTGTCTGGGGGGCCAAAAAATTATGCTTACAAAACGAATGAAAACAATGAAACTTGTAAAGTGAGGGGATTTACCCTAAATTATAAAAACAGTCAACTCATTAATTTTCATAGCGTGAAAGATATAGTCACAGACCCTCAAAGTAGTTCAAATATCACTGTGACCAATCCTAGTAAAATTTGTAGGGATAAAAAGAAAAGAAAATTGTATAATAGAGAAGAACAAAAAAGTTATCAAATGGTTTATACAAAAAGACGAAAAGTAGACCTCTTTGATACAGAGCCATACGGGTTTTGATGGTCGACCACTGTCAAATTTGCTTTCAACGATATTACGACATTTATATATAAACCTGTAAGATATTTCTTCATTGTCACTCAATTCTCAAAAAGAAAAAGAAAGTGTCACTCAATTTTCAAAAAAAATGTGTCAGACAGATACTAAAAACTGTCACACAAATATTAAAAAGTATCACTCATTTTCTTAAAAGTATCACTCATTTTTCAAAAAGGTCACTACCCTCTACGTTTTTGTACTTTTAAACGTAAATTCCCGTAGGGTCCGTTTCAAAAAAGTGTCACTCATTTTTCAAAAAGGTCACTACCTTCTACGTTTTTGTACTTTTAAACGTAATTCCCGTAGGGTCCGTTTCAAAAAAGTGTCACTCATTTTTCAAAAAGTGACACTCATTTTCTAAAAAGTGTCATTCATTTTCTTAAAAGAGTTACTCATTTTTCAAAAAGTGTCTATCATTTTCTTAAGAATGTCATTCATTTTCTTAAAAGTGTTACTCATCTGTTGTTCATCTTATTGTATCATGATTGTATTGCTTGTAAATAAAAAGATATTAAGAATGAATTTCCCTTTGTGTTTTGAGTTAATGAAACAAGCAAGAAATCGTCAACGTTCTCTATTTGATTTACCAGGTTCCTCCAACGCGTTATAATTAAGCTTTTTTTTTTTGGGGGGGGGGGGGGAAACACAGCTTTAGTATATTTAACACAAACATGATCTAAGAAGATGCAAAAATTATAGGAAAAATGCAAATTTAAAGCTTAATGTGAAAAATGCATGTAAAAACTGTCGTGTTAAAAGAAAATAAAAGCTGTATGACACCAATACTTTGAATTTTTTACCACTAGGAAAATTTTCAGATATTCAAAGCAATTTAGCTTTTTTGCTTAAATGATTGACTCCATCTCTGAAGGAGTCGAAAATATCGTGAGAAAAGGAGAAAATGCTGGTTACCAGCATTTTCTCCCCCACCCACAATGCTCCCACATGCTCTTTACGTACAACTGTTGGAAAAAAAAAACAGCAATGCAAAAGTTACTGTAGCTTATAAAGCTACCTAATAATCGTAATAGAGAGTGTGCATTGAGGCAAGATCAGACAATGCAGTAGAGCAGGCTGACCTGAGTAACATGTAAATTGAAGTCATCAGTCATCTTGTCTCCGATTCAAATTAACACCAATGATAAATAAACTGTTACCAAACAACCCTGTTTCAAAAATCCCTATTGGAAAAAACGGGAATATGAAAACACTGTGAGAAAATCCAGTAGCCCGCAAATGCTGCTTTCCTCACACTGTCCCAATCCCTTTAAAGATGATTTCTATCACTCAGACCATATCTACCGGAGATACATATTCAATACAACTACTTCTAATTACTTTAACTCTTTACCAGACGACAAAATCGTGGACTTGACTGAAATGAAAGTATTATTTCTTTGCAGACGACAAATCAAATGTGACTTAGAAATTGAAATTTGTTTTGGGAACAGTAGAAAACATTGTGGGAAAAGTAGAAAATGTTGTAGGAAAAGGAGAAAATGCTGGTTACAAGCATTTTCTCCTTTTACCATCATTCTCCCCTTTTTCCACTATGCTCTCAAAGGGCTTCTTTCGTAGGGTTTTTAGAAGTAGGGATTGTGCGGTAAAAGGTTAGATATATATATATAGAATAGTAAGCTCCTTTCTAAAGAATTCAAATAATACTTTAGAATTCATTCCATGTGGAGTAATAGTACCAAGAATGTGCATCCAAGATGTTTCTTTCAATAGTCTTTTCCTGTTATTTGAAACTTTCTCAATAGACATAAATGTAAAATCATGAATGATATGTCCAGGGGAATTGAAATGTTCTGAAACATTTGTAATCATATCAGGGAAATGTAGAATGTCAAATTTATGTTTATTTATGCGATTGGCACATTTCTGGTGGGTTTGTCCAACATACTGAAATTTACATTTCTTACATGTAATTAAATATATTATATGTATTTATATATATTACATCAGTAGAAATGCAGGAAAGGTCTTGCTTTATTTAATGCATGCATGATGTAGTACTGCTTGTAAAACAATCAGACTCATGAATGGTTAAGCACTTAATGGTTGAAATGTTTCAGTATGGGAACTTTTTTTGACATACACACTCTTTACAATGTATTTTACGGATCAGAATCTCTTCTGATTAGTCCACTTCCTTTTGCAGTTAATTGGTTGTCTAATTTTAGAACGACTGTCTGATTTCTTAACAGGTCATTTTCGTCATGATCTAAACATAGATAACGTGTCCAATCATGTTTGTCAGTTTATTAACTAGACAACAGGATAAGTAGTTAAAACAATCTGATGCCATTTCTTGTCCTGGTAAATATCATTTCCAGCTTGTTACTCGGTTTATAAAATTCTCAATGTCAGATATCATAATTGAACGTTTGGGTCATTTTGAAGCGTTTGCCACACCATTTCTCTGTGTCAGTATGGTTTAATCACTTTTGTATTACACTATGCATGACTCGTTTGTTGAAAATTACAAAGGCACTTAAATTACATGTTTAAAAGTGCTTTGTGATGATAGAAGTCGAAAATGTGAAATGAAAGTTTTATACTGAAGTTCTTAACGATAATAAAGTAAATGGAACACCGCAGGGCTTAATGAACTTAATAAATGACGGCCTACTTTATTATCCAATCAAGGACGATTTAAATTTAGTCAAATGCAAACGTGTTAAACCATACACTAATACCAGTATGCGTTATAACATATATAAAGCTACTTTTACCTTTTGGTGTTCTTTTATAGTAATCTTTATAGAAAATGGCGTCATTTCCGGCCTCCGACTCCTCAAAAATGTATTCCTTACCTTCGTAAATGGAGTTCTTAGCAAAAGCTAATACAAATAGGTACCAAGATCATGAATATCGATTCATGAACAATGATTTTAGCATTTTTTTGTTAGAGTTACTGCATTAATAGCCTATCTGAAATATTTCAGGTAATATTACGATATCACTTTAATCTCTAGGTGAATTCTGAGTTCAAAAGTGACTTATCGTGGTTAGAGACCAACAGTGTTAACGTTTATGAATATTTCTAATAAAAGGAAAGTTTTGATATGGAGTGGGGAATGTGAACATTATATGGGTAAGTTTTATCTATTTCATCTAATGGTTACAGTAACAGTCTGGTATGCCAGTATCTTGAAGAATATATTCAACCTACGTATCATTTACACAACGAAAGTTTTAGTTCCACTGGCCAAAGGTCAGCAAGCTTATGTAATGGCCCTATGTCTATCGTGCGTGTATGCCTGTGTCCGCCCATTGTCTCAATTTTCGAACAACTTCTTCTCATAAACTACGAGGGTTATTTCAAAGGATTTTACCTGTTTTTTTTTTCTTAATGCTAATGCCAGTGCGTATAATAACATATACAAAGGTTTGTTTTTGTTTTTGTCTTGTGCTGATCTTCTATGGTAATTTTTATAGAAAATGAGGTCATTTTTAACCGCCATCTCACCAGAATGTATTCGTTACCCCCCATAAATGGATTTCTGAGCGAAAGTTAATACAAGTGGACACAAAGATCACGCAATTCGGTTCATAACAAACGATTTTTAGCCACTTTTTGTTTAAGTTACTGTATTAATAGCGTATCTAAAATCTTTCAGGCAACGTTACGATCTCACTATGATCTTTAGGTAAATTTTGACTTCCAATTCGAATTCCAAGCGAAAAATTATCGTGGACAGACACCAAGAACGTAAAAGTCGGTCAGTAAATACAGATTGGAGTCATTTAGTGTCAGTGGATGTCAAAAGCGCGTATCACCCACAGCTTTAACCCCTGTATATCCGTTGTCATTTAAGTGACACCCACAAAACTATACACTTTCTTAGTCCGTGTGACAAGGCCATTCCAATGATACCTATATTGATTCGATCTGACTGCAAATAAAAAAGTCGATTTTTCTAGGAAAAGGAGTATCGGCTCTAAAACGGCTGGGAATTGAACGACAAATACGCAGGTCAAAAGGAAAGAGTAAAGCGTCACGTATCATTTGTCAGGGTTTTCTCAAATTTCATGAATAGAAACTGCCAGAAATTGAAAGAAAGGGTTGAATACCGATTTCTTTGCTTTGTTTTTCTAAAATGTGGTGCCTTTGCCTACATTTCCTAGAATTAAACTTATCAGTACACGAATTCACTTGCTAGAAGGTTGGGTTGTCAAGAAAAAATCATTCCATTGCTGAAAGAAACAACTTCTATAACTTTCGACCAATATCTTACATTTTTGCTAAATCTAATCCATTACTAGGGTTATTAATAATATTTATGTAAACATTAACCGGCTCTCTTTATAAGTTACCTTAATCCGATTTCAAGTCAAAAACATTGACATATAAATGGGTACTGGACTTTAAAAGGATGATGCGTCTTGTCCAATCTTATTTGAGTCATTTAATTTTTTTAATTTAAAGGGGAACGACTTGATTTTTTTTGTCATTTGCATCATAATCAATGATATAAATAGGTACTAGACATTAATCCATAGGCTGCTTTGCGGGGCTTTATGTGGTTTTACACCCAGTGAAGATCCAGGAGCCTGCGAGACTGCACAGAACGAGCTACCAGATCTTGAGTCTACTCTGTCCGATACAGTGAGAAATTTTTTGCTAAAAATATTTTGGAAAGAGCGATACAAGTGACCATGTAATAAAGAACCAGTTTATTGCTGCAAAGTCGTACGCTCTTTTTTACGGGTTTGATTTACCAGAACGGGTTAAAGGGAAGGGGCGTGACATTGTAAAGTCTAAATAGGGATAAGCGACGAATTTGGGTGCGATATTGTGAAATATAAACAATAATGAACAAGAAATCGAGTCGTGTCATTGTAAAATGTAAACATATTGTGAGTCATTGTATATTTTCTTAACGTAAAACATTGTGAGAACTACCATCGAACAATATAATGTCGTAACACATTCAGGAAATAGGATGATTTTTGAGAGAAAATCTCCCTATGTCATTGGCACAGGCACTAATAAAGAACCAATTTATTGCTGCAAAGTCGTATGCTCTTTTTACGGTTTTGCTTTATCAGAGCGTATTTAATAGCAAGATTTTTCCCCATTGTAACAGCCTATCCTGTTGGAAACCTAACAAATCGGATCGGTTTTCATTCTTTGACTCAAAGTATAAAAAGCTTTCCTTGGGAAAGTCAACAAAAAACAACATATTAAACACACAGACACATAAACATGAACGCATGCATGTACGTACTTTACAAGTTTAAAGATATACATACATGCAGAAACGCTTATTACCCGAAACCCGATCGGGTAGCTCAGGTAGCTCGTGATCAGAGAGTTGCGGGTTGGATCCCTATTTGAGTTTCAGGCCTCCCACCTCTGATGCATGTGAGAAAGTTGCCAATGGCTTGGAAAGAAAGTTGTGTTTGTACTGGTGTAAGAAAAGGAAACACACAGATAGGTCCACTGACCTCCGTAATATGACATATGCTGTTAAAGCGGTGTTAAACTCGAATACAATACAATACTTACTACCACAAAACTCATTTTATAGTGTAACTGATTAGTGAGAATGAATTACATAATAAGTGAATTGTGCAATTTGATATTAGTTTACACCGCTCGAAAAAGAAAGAAAAAAAAAACTGAAGACGTAGTGAATGGGGAATTTATCTTTTAAAGCTTGTAAAATATTTTGATAAAATATTTCTCGTTTGATAAATGACTTTTCTTTTTTCGCAATGTTCTTGTTCCACCTCAACATGGTGTGTGGGTGTGTGTTTAAGGGTGTATATGACATATAAATCGCGCCAAAACCGAGTCTCATTAGCATGGCTGAATAGTTATACGGGGTCGCGGACTCGTCCCGTACCAGCGGACAAGTTCATTAGTCAGTGTTAAATAACAGTCAGGGGTTTAGGGATGATAATAAAAAAAGTTTGTACCGGAAAAGAAATACTAGAACACTAACTCTGGTTATACGTACATAATTAAATGTAATTGAAAAACGATGTTAAACCCGCTCTTAATACAAGTAACTTTGTTCCTTCATTTATGAAGGCTCTTTTCACCTTAAGTGTTGATAAACATAACGTAAAACGAAATACGACATTTTCCGATCTCATCTCCTTTAAGATTTCAAATTTGTTTACTAACTATAAATCTCAATTACTTTAACAAATAGATACTACGAGTGTGCTTTAATCATGTTTAAAATATAAGGATAATACGTTTTCTTTTTCCCACAGTGTTTTCCGAATCATACATTAAATCGAGTAATTTGATCATAGTTATCAGACGGTGTCTTTCACGAATAAAGTTTGAGTAATTTCTCTTTTTCCCACAATGTTTTTACTGCATCAGTATCTCTTTTCCCCACAATGTTTTTACTGCATCAGTACCTCTATCACAATTTTGAATAAAAGTTAGCACTGAATTTTGTTAACTTCTTTCATAGTGTACTTTAATGATACATTTCTTGTCTGGACACGCTTCTTGTACTTTTTGCCACAGGGTAAACTGTTACTACGCAAATTTTGTATTTGGTCCTGGAATAAACGACTTTAACGGTATGATATTGGGGAAAGGTGGGGGGGGGGGTCGCGCTGCATGTTCTGTGAAGTCTAATCTGATCTACATCGTCCACAAAAGGTCAGTGAGTCGCGATTAGCAGCCAAAGGGCTAATAACAATTGGTGGGTCGCGCCGTCTAATCTTGATCTACACTGTCGGTAAAAAGTCCGCGAGTCGCGACCGGTCAAAGGGTTAAATAATAATTTGGGGCAGAAAGTTATGCTCTCAGTAAATGTTTAAAGACATCGCAGTAAAATTTATATAACGCAATAACTGACAAAAAGAAACTTAACAATAATAATTGGACGGCTGCATGTTCTTTGTAGTCTGATCTTGATCTACACTGTCCTCAAAAGGTCAGTGAGTGGCGCTTGGCAATTAAAAGGGGGCGGAAAGTCAATAATTGTTTAAAGACATCGTAGTAAAATTTATATAATGAAATAACCGACAAAAAGAAACTTGACTGGACACGTTTGAACGAGATTAAACGTACTGCTCACATCCTTTACATCAATAACCTCCAATAACCCAAATATTGCTGTTTCAAAGTTATGATTTAGGGGGAAATAATATTACCTTATCGTGTTCTGTGTAGTATGATCTTGATCTACACTTAAATTTTCAATTCGACATCAATAACCGAAATATTGATCTACACTGTCCGCAACAAACATTAAAGCGCATGTTCTTCTGCAGTCAGACTTTGATCTACAGTGCCTGTAAAAGGTCAGTGAGTCGCGCGCAACAGCTAAAGGATTAATAATAATTGGACGGCTGCATGTTCTTTGTAGTCTGATCTTGATCTACACTGTCCGCAACAAACATTAGAGCGCATGTTCTTCTGCAGTCAGACTTTGATCTACAGTGCCCGTAAAAGGTCAGTGAGTCGCGCGCAACAGCTAAAGGGTTAATAATAATTGGGGGGCTCGCGCCGCATGTTCTGCGCAGTCTAATCTTGATCTACACTAGCCGCAACAAAGATCAAACTGAATGTTCTGTGCAGTCTGATCTTCATCTACACAAAGGGTTAATTATAATTAGAAGGTCGCTCAGCATGTTCTGTGTAGTCTGATCTTGATCTACACTGTCCTTAACAAAGATCAAACTGCATATCCTGTACAGTCTAAGCTCGATCTACATCGTCCATAAAAGGTCAGTTAGTCGCGCTTACCAGCCAATAGGTTTATAATAATTAAAAGGTGGTGGGTTTTATCTCAATACCTCGTCCAACCATCTTTTTTCCCACAATGTTTTTACCATTTATCAGAGCTTCAAATTTCGTACCAATAAGGTTTTTCAAATAATGTATACATTGTCTTCACTTTAAAGACACAATCAAATTACATCTTTAATCAGTCTTCATATACCTCAAAGTATCTTTAGGCGGATTAAGTACCAATCACCAATATTTGAAAAGCACTTAAAGACGAGTGGCGCTATTGAAAAACAATTCAAATAGATGACATCATAATAACCCGTATACTACATAGTAGGTTAGTCTTCATGGTTAAACAAGTTTCAACATGTATGTTTCTATAACAACCTAGCATCTTTGTTTACAAGCAAAGAGACGCTATTACTACTCCGAGGGATAGTGCAACATACAGGATACAACCACCTTAAGTTACGCCCTGTTCTTTAACGTGCTCGATTTATGGCACCGTCACACGGGAAATCGGTTTAACGTCTCATCCGAAAGACTATTGGTAATTATAGATGGTCAGCCGTGAGGCTTGAACTCTCAGCCTATAATAACCAAAGACTTGACGTTTACAATTCAGGTACGCTCTAACACCTGAGCAATGCGGGCTGGTCCAATTCAGAAAGGCAGTTTGTCAAAAACTTTATACTTGATCTGGCCGTCGGCATGTTGTTTGATTTCATTTCATAACTAGTTTGTTTGGTGAAATCACTTGTCTAAATATATTCGATTGCATACACCATCTGTATGCCAGCGTTGAAATTTTTGTGTATCATACTGCAGTATGAAATTCATTTTGATATTCAAATCGTTATTCGACTTTATACACCATTTGCATGTATATATGCAAATACAATGTCGTTTGGAAATCTGCTGCTCGCATGAAACTCACGTCAGTATTAGATTGTACACACTTTATACATGAGCATTCATTTATTGATATCCATTATTGTCATTTTTATTGTTTTTCCTCCAAATCGGTGAACATTTTAACAACAGTAATGAAAGACATACAACAGAAAAGAAGGGGGAAAAAAAAGAAGTATTCAGCAAAAATGGTTAGAATGAGAAACATTGCACAACTAAAATACAACCTGAAAATGGCACTTGTAAAAAATATGAAAATCAAGTTTTGGAACTTTCCAACGATAACGAAATGCAAGGTCAAAAAATGGATCAAACAAAAATATGGAACAAAAGAATAAATGGACAAATGAACAGATGCCTAGAATAAATGCATTAAGTGAGCAAGTAAATATATATATATAAAATAAATAATCACTCAATCACTCGATCAATCAATCAATCAATCGAGCGATCGATCAGTCACTACCAACTGAAGTGCTCTAGTTAGCGACCCCTTAAAAGATACTACTAAATTTCATATAAGACAGGGTAATACGTTCACAAATTAATGTTGGTTTTTTCCGAACTGCTTCTGACATAAGATTCAAATCGATGGTGAAATCTTTATTCGATTTCATAAACTGTTTACATGCTCAAATTTAAAGATTTCATGGATCAGCTGCCAACATAAAACTCGTATAAATTATTAATTCTATATTTGATTTCATAGACCATTGTCATGTCCGTAGAGAAATTATTCCGAACCATATTCTAGTATGACATTCAAAATCATTATTCGGTGTTAAACCCCATCTATATACCTTGCCTATGACCATATGGAAATTTCGCAAATCCGTTGTTTGCATAAAATTCATATCTATATTTAAATAGATATTTAATTTCTTATAAGAATTATAAGTACGGGTAATTTTTCTGTAAAGAATCTAATGCCGTCATGAAATCATACCAATATTTAAATGCCAATGTTGGTATTTTTGCGAATCGGCTTCTTGCATGAAATTCAGATAGATATTTCAAATGATATTTGATTCCAAATATCATTCATATGTCCATATGGATATTTTTGCAAATCTACAAATATTTCTGCTTATCCAAAACCTGCTCTTCATTTAAAACGCCATCTTCGTACCTAAATTAACATTCGATTTCATTCATTATCTACATCCTCATATTGACTTTTTTTGCGATTGTGTTGCAAACAGAAAATTCACTTCGATATCCAAACCTACATTTGATTGCATAAACAATCAATATGTCCATATAGATTTTTTTCCGAATCTGCTGCTAGCATGAACTTCACTTCAACATTCAAATCTACATTCGATTTAATAAATCATCTACGGGCCCGTGCAGAAATTTTGGCGAATCTGCTGCTAGCATGAAATTCAGTTCGATATTCAAACCTACATTCGATTTCATACATCATCTACAGCCCGTGAAGAAATATTGGGGAATCCGCTACTAGCCTAAGATTCAGTTCGATATTCAACTCTATATTAAATTCCATACAAAATCCCAATGCCCATACAAACGTTTAGCGAATCTGCTGCTAGCATGAAATTCAGTTCGATATTGAAATCTACTTTGGATTTCATACTGTATCTGCATAACATACAGATTTTTTTTTTTTTTTTTTTTCGTATCTGCTGCTAGCATGAAATTCAGTTCAAAATTAAAATCTTAATTCGACTAAATAAGCCATCTACATGACCATTTAAAAATTGAACCGAATCTTCTGCTAGCATGAAATTCAGTTCCAAATTGAAATCTCAATTCGGATTAATAATCCATCTACATGACCGTATAGAAAGATTAGCGTATGAAATTCAGTTCAACATTCAAATCTACATTCAATTGCATACAGTCTTTATGGCCGTTCAAAAAATCTAGCGAATCTGCTGCTAGCATGAAATTAAGTTCAACATTCAAATATACATTCGGTTTCATGCATTACTTTCACGCCAGTACAGAAATTTTAGCGAATCTGCTGCTAGCATGAAATTCAGTTCGATTTTCAAATCTACAAATGATTTCATTCATCACTTTCATGCCCCTACAAAGTTTTTTCGAATCTGCTGCTTGCATGAAATTAAGTTCGATATTCAAATCTACATTCTATTTCATGCTTCATCTTCATGCGCGCACAGAAATTTTAGCGAATTTGCTGCTAGCATGAAATTCAGTTCGATATTCAAATCGACATTCGATTTCATAGACCATCCCTATGCCTATACATAAAAAAAAAAAAAAAAAAAAATGCGAATCTGCTGCTGGCATGATATTCATTTCGATATTCAAATCGACATTCGATTTCATAGACCATCCTTATGACCATACATAAAAAAATAAAAAAAAAAACGCGAATCTGCTGCTAGCATGATATTCATTTCGATATTCAAATCGACATTCGATTTCATACACCATCCTTATGCCTATACAGGAAAAAACGCGAATCTGCTGCTGGCATGACATTCATTTCGATATTCAAATCTACATTCGATTTCATACACCATCTTTATGCCCATGCATAAAAAAACGCGAATCTGCTGCTGGCATGATATTCATTTCGATATTCAAATCGACATTCGATTTCATACACCACCCTTATGCCCATAGATGAAAAAGCGCGAATCTGCTGCTAGCATGATATTCATAATGATATTCAAATCGACATTCGATTTCATAAACCATCCATATGCCTATACAGGAAAAAACGCGAATCTGCTGCTAGCATGAAATTCATTTCGATATTCAAACCGACATTCGATTTCATACACCATCCATATGCCTATACAGGAAAAACGCGAATCTGCTGCTGGCATGATATTCATTTCGATATTCAAATCGACATTCGATTTCATACACCATCCTTATGCCTATACATGAAAAAATGCGAATTTGCTGCTGGCATGATATTCATTTCAATATTCAAATCGACATTCGATTTCATACACCATCCTTATGCCCTTACAGGAAAAAACGCGAATCTGCTGCTAGCATGAAATTCATTTCGATTAATCAAATCTACATTCGATTTCATACACCATCCTTATGCCTATACAGGAAAAAACGCGAATCTGCTGCTGGCATGATATTCATTTCGATATTCAAATCGACATTCGATTTCATACACAATCCATATGCCTATACAGGAAAAAACGCGAATCTGCTGCTGGCATGAAATTCATTTCGATATTCAAATCGACATTCGATTTCATACACCATCCTTATGCCCATACATAAAAAAACGCGAATCTGCTGCTAGCATGAAATTCATTTCGATATTCAAATCGACATTCGATTTCATACACCACCCTTATGCCCATAGATGAAAAAACGCGAATCTGCTGCTGGCATGATATCCATTTCGATATTCAAATCGACATTCGATTTCATACACCATCCTTATGCCCATAGATGAAAAAACGCGAATTTGCTGCTAGCACGATATTCATTTCGATATTCAAATCTACATTCGATTTCATAGACCATCCATATGCCTATACAGGAAAAAACGCGAATCTGCTGCTGGCATGATATTCATTTCGATATTCAAATCGACATTCGACTTCATACACCATCCTTATGCCCATACATGAAAAAACGCGAATTTCCTGCTGGCATGATATTCATTTCGATATTCAAATCGACATTCGATTTCATACAGAATCTATATGCCTCTACATAAAAAAAAAAAAAACGCGAATCTGCTGCTAGAATGAATTCATTTCGATATTCAAATCAGGATTCATTAATTTTCGTAACTATTCCTTGAGTTTGAAAAAAAAGCGAAGTTACTGCGGCATGAAATTCAACTCATCCGCATGTTCATTTCGATATTGAATATCGAACTCCGATTATCGAACTTACTGCCAACTTCACACACCCTATTTTTTTTTATAGAATGATATGGTAGGTTTTATTTCAAAGATTTGTGTTATCCACGTCTACACGGTATATTCACTGGATCTGTCTCGTATTATCTAGTTTGCCTCTTCAGGAGAGAATAATAACCACATGTAATTCGATATTTAACCTTTCACAAGATGACAGTTCTTTACACATGCCCAAATTGAAAGCATAATTGCTGACGAAATAATAAATGTGGCTATAATTCAGTAATTTCTCTTTGAATATATAAAAAAGTATGGAAAAATGAGACGCGCTACAAGTAACCAGCATTATCTCCTCTTCCTACAATGTTTTCAGAAGGCTTTTTTTTTTCAGTGTCGTAGGAAACTCGAGTTTGTTTGATCAAGATCATATTTACACATCTATACATACAGCCACTCGTGAAAATATTACCGATGGTGTTCACGAGATAAAATAAATTTCGATCTTTCACCGAAAAATACAAATATTCTATTTATTTCATGCTTTTAACCCTTTCTGTGAGAAACTTTATCAAGATCCAGTACAGTTCTTTCCAGTTATTACCCGTGGCGTACCCCCTCCACATAGCAACGCATTACAATATTACGTCAAGCGCGAGAAATGTAAGGTAAACTTTGACGTCATATTGCAATCTCGGTTGTGAGTCACGCGCATTTTACCTAGGTAACTAGAATATAAAAATCGGTATTTTCACTGGTCGTACCCGTGGAATATCGAAAAATATTTTCACTGCTATTTCTCGATATCCTACCGGAAAGCATGAAATAATGTCTGCTCATCCTTTACGTATACAAACTGGCAGATATGGTCAAAATAGAATCCTAAGACATAAGAGGTTTTGTATGCTTTGTGATTTAAATGAATTAGAAGATATGTATCATTCTATATGTGTATGTCCAAGTTTTGTCATAATTAGAAAAAAATACATGTACCTACCGGCATCCTATATCAGAAAATCTTCTATGTGTAAACTATGCCAGCTATTTCAGCCTGAAGAGAAGAAAACGTTGTGTAACAATGCTCACTTCCTTAAGGAAGCGTTCTTCTTTCGAAACAAATTGCAATTAGAATTAAGAATTAATTAATAAATAACTGACTTAAGTAATTTGCATTGTATCCGTAACTTTCCTTTTTTGACTTACTCTTCAAGACATTATTTCAAACAAATGTCTAATGTGTTATTTCAGGTAACTTAGATTCTTTCATTCATTTTTTTTTTTCATTGCTATTATAGTCCTTTGCTTGCTTTGATCTATGTAAAACAGTATATTTCTTATATTAAATATGTATAAATGACGATGTATCTTGTGTACAAGTCAAAAATAAACATGTGTTCTGTTCTGTTCTGTTCTGTAATTTGATGTTTAAGCTTTCACAAGATGACAATTCTTTACCCATGCCCAAATTGAAAGCATTATTGCTGACGAATATAATAAATTTGGCTATAACTCAGTAATTTGTCTTTGAAAGTATTAAAAAAAAATCACGGTAAAATTAGAAATGCTTGTAACCAGCATTTTCTCCTCTTCCTATGTTTTCAGAATCCTGTTAGTAGTAAAAGGTAGGAGACCTGGTATTTTGGGGCATGACAAAATACCCAGTCTCCTTACCCTGAGTGGGTTCGTACCCAGTTTGCCTACCCCCGGGTAAGCAAACTGGGTACGAAACCCCAAAAAATTCAGATTAATGTTCTATTTTTAGTAACACTGAGGCATCATGGGTAGGATTTTTTCAGAATCATACTTACTTACTCTGAGTGGGTTTCGTACCCAACGGGCTTCGTACCCATATTGCTATAGTAAGACTATATAGGTTCGCTACGCTAAGAAGGATTGGCACATACCCTGAGTGGGTTTCGTACCCAACGGGGTTCGTACCCATATTGCTATAGTAAGACTATCCTGAGTGGGTTTCGTACCCAGTGGGGTTCGTACCCATATTGCTATAGTAAGACTATATAGGTTCGCTACGCTAAGAAAGATTGGCACATAGTTTGTAGTTTAGTCAGCTGTTGCTTGAGACCGTGATATGGAATAGGGCAAGATGGAATAGGGTTAGGACTGATCTTTAGTCCTTACCACACGTCAGAGTAGAGATCAATGGGACTGTGTTGTACTTAGACTGCTTTATTGTTTACTTTTATCCACTACTTGGGCTTTAATTGACATTAGGATTGATATGGAATACAGTTTGATCTTGATCTCACTGCACCAGAGCTGAGGCTAGGGGATTGGTTGGACTTAGGCATTTTTTTGTGTGTAACTCTTACAGAAATTGACAATTTGAAGAAAGATTGCTCTTTCTTGGTGGTAGGGGTAGCCCTGAAAAGGGCTGTTTTTGAGTATTGATTTATCTACCAAGTCTACTGGTCTTCTGGAATGAATTCACACCCACAATTTTCGCAGCATACTGTTTTTGGCTGTTGATTTTACTTTGATTGTTTTTCTTCCATTACAACAGTCACGATTGAGTCTGCTAGTTTATGAAGACTGCTTTTATCAAACTCAATCTCCTCTGGAACCTTCACAGCAACAACTGAAATACGCTTTCTCTGTTGGCATAATGGCTCAATGTTTTTGCTCAGTTGTTCGGTGTTTGCGTTCAAAGTCTTATTCTCCTCCAATTGTTTGTTGAAAGTCTTCAGTTCTTCTAAAATCCGAGTCATTACAGAATCTTGTTTTGAATTCAACTGTCTTACTTCTTCAAAAATGCTGTCCAATACCGTCGTTGGGTTCATGAGTGTTGTATTTATCGCTGTCGATGGGTTGACGAGTGTAGTATTTATCGCTGTCGATAGAATATCCCCATTGTTTTCTTTTGGTAGGAATTCGTCTATGTTCGAAACCGTCCAAGTTGAATCCGTCTAAGTTGAAATCCATTTTTCCGTTAGCGCTTATCCGTACTACTCGAGAGCTGAGAGTCGAATGATTCATTATGTGATTGATTGAATTTGCGTTTATTTATCGTCGCCACCGGTTGCCCATATTGGCGACGCCCCCTGGAGGCTGTTAGTATGGTTACGGGGGATAGTGCAGATACAGGACGAAACCCATCTCAAGTTACGCCTGGTTCTTTTACGTGCTCGGTGTATAGCACCGTCACACGGGACCTCGGTTTAACGTCTCATCCGAAAGACTATTAGTAATTTTAGGGTGACCAGCCGTGGGGATCGAACCCACACCCTCAAGTGACTCGAAACATCACGTTCACGAGTCCTACGCTCTACCTATTGAGCTATGCGGGCTGGTCGATTCATTATGTGGAAAATATCGCCGGCTTTTATACGCTAACGGGAGGATTGACCTACTTTGACTCAGAATTAACGTTGACCAATCAAAAATGTGTAATGATATAACGAACGATTCGATTTGACAACGTTAATTCTATGACAAAGTAGGTCAATCCTCCCGTCAGAACTAGTTTTGATTCAGAATTAACGTTTTTGACCAATCAGAAGGTTCGTTGCTTTAACGTTGACCAATCAGAACCTTCGTTATATTTCTTTTTTATTTGTGTGAGTAAAAAAGAAGGTAGAAGGAGAAGATCGTGTTATGGACAACCGTTTGACTTAGTCTTTCTTTGGTATGGAATACAGTGTGATTTTGAGAGAGAAAACTAGGGCGAACTGGACTTAGACTTTTTTGAGTGTAACTCTTAGAGAAATTGACAATTTGAAGAAAGATTGTTCTTTCTTGGTGGTGGGGTAGCCCTGAAAGGGCTGTTTTTCTGTGTTGGTGTGTTTTTCCCCTTTACTGGCAGCTTTTCTTTGGTTTTTTCGGGATCTTGAAATCATCGAAGTCATCAATCTTTTTTCCGTATTTGCCCTGATCCGTTATTGTCGAGATTGTCCAGTTGTTGGGAACTCCTTGTTTTTTGTGAAGTTGACTTTTGTCTTCCTCTGATTTTTGTTTAGTTGCTTTTGGCTGCTTTTCCTTTGGCTGTTGATTTTCCTTCGAGATTGTGCAGTTATTGAGAACTCCTTGTTTTTTGTGAAGTTGACCATCGTCTTCCTCTGATTTTCGTTTCGTTGCTCTTGGCTGCTTTTCCTTTGGTTGTTGGTTTTCCTTTGTCTGTTTTTCTTTCCTTACAACAGTTACGATCGAGTCTACTAGTTTGTGAAGACTGTTTTTATCAAACTCAATCTCCACCGGGATTTTCACCGGAATCTCTACAGGAACTGCTGAAATACGCTTTTTCTGGTGGCATAATGGCTCAATGTTTTTGCTCAGTTGTTCGGTGTTTGCGTTCAAAGTCTTTATCTCCTCCAAATGTTTGTTGAAAGTCTTCAGTTCTTCTAAAATCCGAGTCAATACAGAATCTTGTTTTGAATTCAACTGTCTTACTTCTTCAAAAATGCTGTCCAATACCGTCGTTGGGTTCATGAGTGTTGTATTTATCGCTGTCGATGGGTTGACGAGTGTAGTATTTATCGCTGTCGATAGAATATCCCCATTGTTTTCTTTTGGTAGGAATTCGTCTATGTTCGAAACCGTCCAAGTTGAATCCGTCTAAGTTGAAATCCATTTTTCCGTTAGCGCTTATCCGTACTACTCGAGAGCTGAGAGTCGAATGATTCATTATTTGGAAAATATCGCCGGCTTTTATACGCTAACGGGAGGATTGACCTACTTTGACTCAGAATTAACGTTGACCAATCAAAAATGTGTAATGATATAACGAACGATTCGATTTGACAACGTTAATTCTATGACAAAGTAGGTCAATCCTCCCGTCAGAACTAGTTTTGATTCAGAATTAACGTTTTTGACCAATCAGAAGGTTCGTTGCTTTAACGTTGACCAATTAGAACCTTCGTTATATTTCTTTTTTATTTGTGTGAGTAAAAAAGAAGGTAGAAGGAGAAGATCGTGTTATGGACAACCGTTTGACTTAGTCTTTCTTTGGTATGGAATACAGTGTGATTTTGAGAGAGAAAACTATGGGTCTGCATTTAGACTTTTTTGAGTGTATCTCTTAGAGAAAAAATGACAATTTTGAAAAAGAAAGATCTTTTCGTAGTGATTGGTAGCCCTGAAAAGGGTTTTTTTTTTTTTTTTATAGTCTTTTTTGTCTGCCAAGGCTATTCATTGACTGTATAAACTACTGGTCTAATCTCTCGCCAGCAATATTCGCACCAAACCCCTGGGCCATCATCTTTATCATCATAGAACCCCTTATCAGGATTTGGACAGTTGTGCTTTTGTCCATGATACTGCAGGAGTGTAGCACATTTTCCACACTCAATATCGCATGCTTGAGCACACAGAGGGCAAAGAATAATCTAAACCATGGTGAATCGATTTTGATTTGATGTATAAAACATTGACATTTTATAGTTTTGCTGGGTGGATTGACCTACTTTTGACTCAGAATTAACATTATCCAATCAAAAAGTTCGTTATATCTTTATAAGTTTTGATTGGAGAGATGGGTTTTTTTCTTAGTCAAAATTACTGATGGACTTAGTCTGAGGAACGATTTTGTTCTTTGGAAAAAGATTTAGCTAGAGAGTTGTCGTCAGAGACCCTTTTTTCTCTGTCTTTAGTTAATACTAATGGTTAAGGTTACCTTGTCTATCTATGATGGGTTTTTTTTTCAACCAAAATGGAATTGGACCTAGTCTTTTTTCGACTGTGTTTTTTAAAAAATGACAATTTCTAAAAAGAAAAGCTTAATCATTTTTGGAGGGTTTCTTTTTTAGAGAAAATTGACAAATTTGAAGAAAGATTGCTCTTTCGTAGTGTTGGGTAGCCCTGAAAAGGGCTGTTTTTTGAAGAAATCAACTCGAATAATTATTCAGAGTCGGATCTAATAGTCGAAAAACTCCCGGTAAAGTTCATCCATCTGCCCACGCTTACAGCGGTAAAAGTCGTAGTACATATCGAGTGTTTCTTCAATAACCCAAAATTTTATCCCAAAGTAACAGCAGTACAATCTGTTATTTGCACGTTCTGACATCTTGTATGCTTTCTCCAACTCGTCTTGACGATGTTCTAGCAAGTCTATCTGTTTGTGGGCTTCCATAAATTCTCGTTTGACAACATTTATTTTGCGTTGTATCTTGCGTCACTCGAAGTCAGTTTTCTTGAAAACATGATGATTCGATTTGGTTATCTAGTTGATAATACTTTTTTTACAATTGGGCCCGGACTTTATATATTCTTGCATAGGGACTGACCTACTTTGACTTAGAATTAAGAGCGCGTTCCCGGGCGAAAGCACCCTATGAATTAAAAGAGAATTATTGAATCGTATTCCTGAGACATAGACTTTGGTCAAACTTTTTTTTAGTTTGGTACATAATTAACGTTTTTTAACCAATCAAAAGCTTTTTTGCTTTAACGTTGTCCAAAAAGATGCTTCGTTATATTTCTTTATTTGACTGAGAAAAAAAAAAGGCTAGAAGGAGAAGATCATGTTATGCACAGGAATTGGACTTAGTCTTTTTGTTTGGTATGGAATACAGTGTGATTTTAATGCCCACACTGTCTTAGATCAGAGGCCTGGTATTGAACTTTGACTTTTTTCACAGTGATCCAGTAGAGAACAGCACTTGGATGTGCTTTGACTTTTTTTGAGTGTAACTCTTAGAGAAATTGACAAATTTGAAAGATCACTCTTTCTTGGTAAATGGTAGCCCTGAAAAGGGCTATTTTGAAGAAATCAAGTTGAATAATTATTTAGAGTCAGACGAATCGTTGAACAGCTCCCGGTGAAGTTCGATAATCTGATCACCTTTGGAAAAGGCATATTCATAAAACATTTCAAGTGTTCCTTCAATGACTGTAAGCTTCAGTCGAAGGTTATAGCGGAACGATCTGTTGTTTGTACGTTCTGCCATCTTGTATCGTTTCTTCACCTCGGCTAGAAAATGCTCCAACAAGACGATCTGATTGTAGGCTTTTCTAAAACGTCGTTTAGCATCATTTAAAGAGAAACGTTTGTCAAGAGTTCTTATTCTTGAAGGCATGTTGATGATTTGGATATCTAGTTGACAATATTTTTTTACAATTGGAATCCGGACTTTATATATTCTTACATAGGGATTGACCTACTTTGACTCAGAATTAACGTTGACCAATCAAAAATGTGTAATGATATAACGAACGATTCAATTGGACAACGTTAATTCTATGTCATAGTAGGTCAATCCTCCCGTCAGAACTAGTTTTGATTCAGAATTAACGTTTTTGACCAATCAGAAGGTTCGTTGTTTTATTGTTGTCCAATCAGAACGTTCGTTACATTTTTTCATCCAAAAAACAATTGATAAACCTGAATTGATAGAAGATAGGATTTACGCTTTGACTTTTTTTTTTTTGGTATGGAATACAGTGTGATTTATTGTTGTCTAATCAGAACGTTCGTTACATTTTTTATCCAAAAACAATTGATAAACCTGGATTGATAGAAGATAGGATTTACGCTTTGACTTTTTTTTGGTATGGAATACAGTGTGATTTTTTTTGATACCCACACTGTCTCAGGACAAGAGGTCTGGGAAAAAAGACTTTTTTTTTGTCTGGTTAGAGCAAAAATTACAGACCTATGGAGTTAGACTTTTTGAGTTAACTCTTAGTGAAATTGACAAATTTGAAAGAAAGATCTTTCGAGGTATTGGCTAGCCCTGAAAAGGGCTGTGTTTGAGTATTCATTTATCTACCAAGTCTACTGCTCTTCTAAACGATTTAATGGAATAATTTCACACCCACAATATTCGCAGCATACTGTTGAGGTTTCGTTATCGTCATAGAACCCCTCATCAGGATCGGGGCAGTTGTGCTTCTGGCCAAGGTAGTCCAGAATAGTAAGACATTTTCCGCACTCTATATAGCATCTGCTACCGCACATCGGGCAGAGAAGAATCTGTACCATGATGACTCTATTTTTGTGTAAAAAAAACATTGGAATTTTATAGCTTGCAGGGTGGACTGACCTACTTTGACTCAGAATTAACGTTAACCAATCAAAAATGTGTAATGATATAACGAACGATTCGATTGGACAACGTTAATTCTATGTCAAAGTAGGTCAATCCTCCCGTCAACGTATAAAAACGAACTTTTATTTCATTATCGGGTTATTTTCATTTCACAATGAAAGACAACAAAATCATTAGTAGACTGTTTGGAAGGAGAAAGGGTGAAGAGAAGAAAAAGAGAAAAATGGAGGAAAGTATGGAGGAGAAGAAAAGAGAAGAAGACTATAGAAGAGAAGAGGCAAAGAGGTTGAAAGCTCTTTGCGAGTTTTTCGAGAGGCGAGGGTACGAGTTTTACACTCGTACCCCAAAGGTCAAGATGGGGAACATTTACCCCGACCTGAGGGATTTCATGCCGGCCACTGAACATCGTGGGTGGCAGAAGAAGCTTCACCATCTGTATCCTTCACTGGTATGGAATTAATTTATCCAGCCTGTGAATGGAAAAAACAGCCCTTTTCAGGGCTACCATTCACCAAGAAAGAGTGATCTTTCGAATTGTCAATTTTCTCTCAAAGACTTACAGTCAAAGAAAAAAAAGTCAAGCCCAGAATTATTTTATATGTTTTTATTCAAACTTTTGTACAATGAAACAAGACATGAACTGTGAAAAAACAATGGAATGAAAAACAATGGAATGAAAAAACAATATCTGTGTTAAAAAACAATATAGCATAAAACATTTCGTACAATTTAACAGAATCATATTTTAATGCAAATTCACAAATGCCCCGAGTTTTCCATTTTTCTTTATGTTCTGTAATAACTTTATGCAATTGGTCATTACCCAAATACAATGGATATTCACTGTCCATCTCACTGAATTCGCGTATTCCACTAAATGGAAAAACATGTTTTGTAACGCCTTTTGTTGAAAGAGATGAATATACACTTTTTTCTGAAACATCTCTATCAAATAAAATATATCCTTCCAAGGTATCCACTATTTCCTCATCGTTTTGAATAGATCCTCTTCTGTAGCGTAAATAAAAGTTAAATAAAACTGATTTCATTTTCAGAACGTTCAGAAAACTTTCTTCTGTTCTTCCTATGATAATGAAACACCATCGACTTGTGGATCGGATTTGTGTACCGATAGCACCGTCTTTCCACCAACAAGCTGCTAAATAAGCTTTGAGAATGAGATCTAAATCCGAATCGTCTACCATCATCGCAATAAAGGTGTGTATACCATACAACTTGCAGGACGAATCTCCTTTTGCGAAACCTCTGTGCAATTTATCTATCCAAAGTTTCACACAGTAGAATTTAATTGTAAGTTGCGTTTGTTCATCGAGCGTATGCTGCTGAACGAATTCTCCATAAATCTTCACGTAGTTCTATTGGTAAAGGCAGCATAATTTTTCAGCGATATTTTGCGTCTTACTTGGACCGTTCAGTTCAAAACAATGTAACATGGAATTATTTCCTCAGACTTCTATAACCATAGGGTACAGTGTCAGTATCATTTACAATAACTCTCTTGGTGTATACAGAACGAAACGTTTTTGTTTGCGGTTCGCTGGTGACCGTTCTATCTCTATGTCTTTTGATTCTACAATCATATTGAATTTTAATTTCTGTCGTGCGGTCCAAAGCACATTTTGAATATGTATCGAAATTCACCACTTGACTTGTAATCCAAAGTAATCCCCTTTACTTTACATTTGCTTTTCACTTTTCCATCTTTTGTTTTCATTTTGTAAACATAATTCTTTGGTCCCAGTCCTCTAAAATGAGTGATTTTACATTCAGGCTCTTCATCAGTCCATTTTCCTAGTCTACTGTTAATAATGGGTGGGTTCCATAATTCAGGATCATGAATATACATGCAGCTATCTGTATCGAAATACAGAACTCTGTCCTTTTACTTTTCAAGAACACTGTACAATTCCAACCTTGCATAAGCTGTTACGTAAGATCCTACAATAACATTGGCTGTAGCGTGAGTATCAATATGTTCCAACTTTGTTTCGTAGTTATCCAAGATAAATGGACAGTCATCGTCAAAGATTTCTACATGTTTCACAATGAAATTTGGATTGGTGACCAATTCAAAATATTTAGACGGATCATTGATGTATTCCGTTTGGGTCATTTTTTCACGCTGGGCTAATTTTCCCCAAAGACAGTTCAACATAATCTTAGCAAAGGATCTTCTCCCGGGATTTTTTTTAATATAATTTGGATCAAGACACCTTCTGCCTCCACATATTCACGAATAAACTGTTCTTTTTCCGAGTCTGATTGACACCAACTGGGGTAAGCACTAGCTTCTTGCTTAATTTTCAAGAAATTATCCACATAACCTTTAAAGAACTGATCCGACACAGAATCGAAATGCCAAATTTCATACACTTGCAATAAGCGATAACCACAGTCAAGAGCCTTGAACAGCTCAAAAGTTCCGATCAAAGCTCTCTCTTCTTTGTCATGCCTACAAATGTTCGAACTTTCTTCTGCACATTTCATACAGAGTGAAAAGATCATTTTGTTGTTACAGTGAACTGGGAGAACGGGGTGAAACAAAACAGCTGGGGGTAAAACTTTGCATTTGATTAATCCTTCATACTGACGAATATTCTTCATGTCAATATTCTCAACAGTCAAGATTTTTGGTTGACCTACAGGATACGATTTGTGTTTGCAAACATAAGGGTACAGAGGACAAATATCAATGTACTTGATTTCCTTCTCTCCTTTTTCCTCAGCATCATAGGCAATTTTTATTGCATTACATCTTCCTCCAGACAACCCCTCCCTCGGATCGATGGGATCACAATTTGGATACAGGTTTTCAATGAGTTTTTTGTACTCTTTATCCTTTTTCATCTTAGCATCAAATTCATGCTCCCATATGAACTCTACGTTATATCCCATTTTTTTGATAGCTCCTAGACGTTTAAATGTACGTTCGTACAATTCAGACATTGATCTTCCGGTGATGGGATTGACCTAATTTCGATCTGTATAACATACGGAGCAACCATGATACAAATCCCCAAGGAATTCATAGACAGTGTTTGACTGACGGTGAAATCTGTCTACACTGTATTTCCCGATTTGAAATTCACCACCATTTTTTGCGTGGCGAATATTGATTCATTTTTCCATAGCCACGCTTTGGATCCAGCGTATCGCTTTCATGGAAAAGCGACGTCTGGATGAATCTTTACTTGAAATGATAGCTATTTGATTTTCAGGCAAATATTTGCTTCGCCAAACCTTGTTACATGCATCGGCAATGGTAATCGCCTCTAGAAATGGACAAATACCACCCTGTTCAATAAACACCTTTCTGAATTCACCACATCCTCCTCTTAGGATATCAACATCTGATCTACAGTACATTTCCATCTTTTTGAAAATTGAATTCCACACCCCTTTGACCTGGCCTCTTCAGACATTGAATCGGGTTTGTAATAAGACATGTCCAAGTAGGGACCAATGTAACCCCAGAATTCATCTGTATTTGCCCAGTGAGGGAAGTAACCTTTTTTCATTTCTTGAAGACCAAATGTAGATGGAAATTTTGCTAAAGCAAAGTTCATGAAATTGAAAGAATCGATCAAACGCACTCCATTCAGTTCTAACTTCATAATGTTATTTCCATTCATGATCAAATTTGGAAGTTTTAAACCAATTTTGACAATATAGTCAAGAATAAACTGAACATCATAGCCTTTGAGATTACGGGCAATAGCCGTGACTCCTTTATGATGCTCTGAAAAGAGCCAGTTGCAAAATTGACTCAAAGTTTCCTCACCTTGAAAAATAATTTCTCTTCCTTCTTCAAATTCACTGCATGTGGAACAATGAAAATCAAGTGGTTTATCGATACATTCATCACATGCCCTGTGCGCAATACAGTAATTCGGGATATGTACTCCTGTGTCTTGTTTGCATTCAAAATCAAAGTAAATGAACAATGGTTTTTTGACTACAGAGAACTCGTCTTGTCATCGGTGTTTGTCTTACTTTGGTAAGACTGAATATAACATCGATGAGAAAAGTCAACAATTTTCTTGCAGATATGGCACTTTTTCTTCCCATTGCAGATATGATTTTTCTTTCTGACTTGATATTGTTGACCACATTTTGAACAGAGCTTCACTAATTCACAAGTGGATTTCTTTTCTTTACCTTGAACATTTCTATGATTTACCAAACATGCAACACTGAAAAATCGTCTATGACAACCACCGCAAATATATTCTTTTGATTCTGATGGACATTTTCCAATACGATAACAGCCTTTACAGATATTTGAACATGCATGACTTTCCCGTGCTGAGTATCCCACGTCACAGAACTCACATTAAATTGCACAACTAAGAAATCCTGTGATGGATTTGATGTAATCATAGTGGTTTTGATGAAAGTACAAATGAATGATCTCACCTTTCACTTTTGGATGTTCAAATACTTTTTCCACTTTTGAATGCTGTTGATGAACTTTAATGACATAGTCCTTTTCATACAAGAAATATTGTATTTTTTTGTATTCGTCAATTCCTACAGACTGTGTTGACAAAACTCCGGCTTTATTCAATAATTTTTCAGCTTCAGTCTTCTGGAGAGGTTGGTTTGAATGACGAATACGATTCCATCTCCTATTCCATGCTTCGGTGTTTTCACGTTCACTATAGCAAATGCCCACCACAACTGCTCTTGCAAAACATAGGTGATCATGATTGTTAATTTGAATAACCGATTGTTTCTTTTGGGCAAAAACCTTTGAATCCAATTCTGATGTTCTATATTTATGTTTTCCGTTACCACTTGGAGGTGTTGTATGCGTAATGTCAAATGTCATGAATCCATCGTTCAAGAGGAAACCTGTATTCGATTGTAAAACTTTTTCAATTTCATTTAACATAGTTTCGCCTTTCAACTGTTCTGTAGGTAAAAAGGGAATATGAATCCCCATATTCAATGAAGGATGGTTAATACTAATTCTAATCATATCCGTCGGCTCAGCATTTAACTTTTGAATGATTTGATGGGTAACATCGTCAAATAATCCGATCAGTTGATGTGGTGGTAATTCTTCAAATTTCTTAAAAGACACCGTCAACAGATGTGATTCTGTTCTAAATTTCCTCAATTTCTTTTTTCCCTTCTCCGTTAAGTCATACAGACTTTTCACGTCTAAAGTAGTGTTGTTACTTTCTTCTTTTCTGTCCTCAATCAATTTTTTCTTTGGTGTATCATCTTCACTATCACTTTCCATGATTGATTTTTTCTTGGGTGAAGAAAAATCGTCTTTATTGTCACTTTCCACGATCATTTTTACAGGTTTTTTCGAGGAGAAATCATCTTCACTATCACTTTCCACGATCATTTTTATAGGCTTTTTCTTGGGTGGAGAGAAATCGTCTTCACTGTCACTTTCTTCTTTTTTCAATTTATTTGGTGGTGGAAATGACTCATCGTCACTTTCACTGTCTGAATAGGGTACTATTCTTTTTCTTTTAGCAATCGTTTATGTCTGATTGTAAGACAATGACACGGTAAGTCAGAAAACTTGGCATTTTATAGAGCCTTTCAAGCCAATAGTGTATAAATAGAGACGATAGCTACGAAATCTATATCATTTTCTCTGATCGACTTCAGGCAGTACAGTTGACAAAAAATAATGAGCGACTTTAAGCTAAAAAGTACATTACTGCTAGGAAAGATGATGTATCTGTATGTTAGTCCATACACCCACGATTATGAGATTAGCAATGTTCCGTCAAAGTATCAAGTTCAACATATTGGGAATTACGTCGGATCATTTTTATCCCATCAACATTTAACAGAAAAAGATGTTTAACGTATTACCAGATACAGAGTTTTGCATCAAGCAACGATCGATAAACGATATGGGGTGGATGGAAAGAGAACAGATATTTGTTTTACATGCAACAAACCAGGACACTGGGCAAGAAAATGTCCAGAAAAAGAAAAGCAGACAGAAACAGTCGTTTTTGTCTATGTGGATCCACGCAGTCATGATATTAAAATTTCACCAACAATGGGAATTGGTGGTGAATTTCAGCACATGAAATTCGTCGGTGTTCTAAAATCATTTTGCAATGAAAATAAATGGAAAACATTCACACCACAGGCTACAACATCATCGGTTGAAAATATGCAGATCGACAAGACGACTATCAGCGATACAGAGATCTGTAAAATAACAGAACAGATAGAGAAAAAAGTATCTACAAACGATAATCTAAGAAAACAACCAACTTTGGAACTAAAAAACAACGAACTTTCTTCAGAGGAGGCTCTTTCACCCAAAGAGAAGAACAAGAGGACCATGATGGTCCTATATCGCTCACCTGAGTACTAAGCAGTAAAGGTCTACAATGAAGAAAAATACCAATGTGGAGGTTCAAGGCCAAATAATAATGAAACAAGCAATTTCGTTGAATGATATCCCCCGCCAAAAAAGACATGTTTTGATACAAACATATTAGAGGTATTGTGTGTTGCATGAACATGTGGCCTTTTTGTTAATGGTCCATGATAAAATTACACATTAAGCTTCCTTTTTCCATGGCACAGCATTTCATTAAATGAAAAATATATAAGCGGTCCATATGAGATCATACATTAAGTCCTCTTTTACCATAACATGGCATTTCATTAAATGAAAACAAATGATGAAAATATACATCAATCCCCCTTTTTTCATGATACGTCATTATATATAAAAGAAAATTGTATCAACGGACTATCCTAAGAAAAACATGCATGAAGTTTCATAAATGTTCGTCAAGGACTTCAGAAGATATCTGTCCAGGCGGACGAATGCGCGAACTAACTGTTATTGGTCCATGATGAAATTATACATTTAGCCCCCTTTTTTCATGACATGGCATTTCATGAAATAAAATCAAATAATTATTGTCTGTGGCTTAATAAAGATGAAGTTTAATTGCATTTTGTCCTGTAGTGAGAGATATTGGTCCATAATCAAGATATTTGTCAAGCCCCCTTTTTCCATGACATGACATTTAATGAACAAGAGCGGCAAATTGTCGTAAGATACGCCCGTCCCACTGCCAGTTGTCGAGGGGGGATAATAATCGTAAAGGGCAGGTACAGGAAAATAGTAGTGCAGCAGAAATCATGTAAGTGATTGAAATAGGCATGAATGTCTCCTCTAATGTTAAGGAAACATGCATGTAAGGTTTCAGGTCATTCCAACATGAATAGACAAAGTTATATTGTAGAGAAGCATGAAAAGCTGTAAAAAAAAAAATAATGAATAGAGAATAATTCCAAAAAGGCATTAGGTAAGGTTACGGCTCCAGTGCATTGCACTTTTCGTAACTGCAACAAACATGTTTACCAAGTCTCAAGTCAATTTGACTTGAGGTGACAAAGTTCCATTCCGGACAAGCAAGAAATACTGTAAAAATAAAGATAAAAGTGGAATTACTCAAAATCCGCGCTAGGTAGAGTTATTGTTCTTGTGCACTGTACTCCGTAATATTGCAACAAACATGCATACCAAGTTTGAAGTCGTTCTGACTTGAGATGACAAAGTTGTATTCCGGACAAGCACTAAAGGGAAATAACTCAAAGACAGCACGAGGTAGAGTTACAATTCTTGTGCACTGCACTTCCAAATATTGCAACAAATAAGCATACCATATTTCAAATCATTCCTACTTAACATGACAAAGTTATGCTCCAGACAAGCAAGAAATGCTATAAATATGAAGATCTAAGGGTGAATAACTCAAAATTCATGCTAGGAAGAGTTATGGTTCTTGTGCACAGCACTCTGTAATTTTTCAATAATCATGCATACCAAATTTGATGATGTTCAGACTAAAAATGACAAAGTTGTATTCAAGACAAGCAGAAAACGCTGTAAAAATGACGATCGAAGGGAAATAACTCAAAGACATCATGAGGTAGAGTTATGGTTCTTTGGCACAGCACTCCGTATTATTGCAACAAACACAAATGACAAGTTTCAAGTCAATCGGACTGGAGATGACAAAGTTATGCTCTGGACAAGCAGAAAATGCTGTAAAAATGAAGATCAAAGGGAAATAATTCCGACAGCACAAGGTAGAGTTATGGTTCTTTCGCACTGCACTCCGTATTATTGCAACAAACACAAATGCCAAGTTTCAAGTCAATCGGATTGGAGATGACAAAGTTATGCTCCGGACAAAGAACTATTCTATAGAACTTTCTAATTCAAGGGCAAATAACTCCAGTCATTCTGGTCCGATTAGACCCATAATCAAACTCATCCCAGATCTTATGATCATAAGTATTTTGACCAAGTTTGATGCTGATTGGTTAAAAATTTTAGATGCTAGAGTGTAAACAAAGTCAAATATAGCAATTTTTCTAATTCAAGGGCAAATAACTCCAGTTGCTCTGGTCCGATTAGAACTCATCCGAGATCTTACGGTGATATACATTTTAACCAAGTTTGGTGCTGATTGGTTGATATTTGTAGACGCTAGAGTGTAAACAAAGTCAAATATAGCAATTTTTCTAATTCAAGGGCAAATAACTCCAGTTCTTGTCGTCCGATTAGACCCATGATCGAACTCATCCGAGATCTTATGGTCATATATATTTTGACCAAGTTTGGTGCTGATTGGTTAAAAATTGTAGATGCTAGAGTGTAAACAAAAAAATGTAAACGGACGACGGACGGACGGACGGACGACGGACGCCGACGGACGGTGAGTGATCACAATAGCTCATCCTGAGCACTTCGTGCTCAGGTGAGCTAAAAAGCAAAACAACGAAAAAAAGAGAAAACAGGAAAAAAAGAAGTGTTTCTTTTGCAAATCAAAAAAACATGGGGATAAAATCTGCCCAGATATGGTATTAAAAAATAATGAAAGGGGAAGAAAACGGAAGAGAGAATGTGAATCTGACATTCCAAAGAAAAAAAGAAAAACACAGTGAAAAAAAGTTTCAACACAATATTGTTTTAACAAAAAAAGGCTGACTTGTTTAAATGTTTTCATTCAATTGGTTTTACAGTTCCTGACTTGTTTCATTGTACAAAAATTTGAATAAAAAACATATAAAACAATTCTGGGCTTGAATTTTTTTTCTTTGACTGTAAGTCTTTGAGAGAAAATTGACAATTCGAAAGATCACTCTTTCTTGGTGAATGGTAGCCCTGAAAAGGGCTGTTTTTTCCATTCACTGGCTGGATAAATTAATTCCATACCAGTGAAGGATACAGATGGTGAAGCTTCTTCTGCCACCCACGATGTTCAGTGGCCGGCATGAAATCCCTCAGGTCGGGGTAAATGTTCCCCATCTTGACCTTTGGGGTACGAGTGTAAAACTCGTACCCTCGCCTCTCGAAAAAAGCACACAGTGCTTTGAACTTTTCTCTCTTCTCCTCTTCTCTTCTATAGACTTCTTCATCTTTTTCTCTTTTCTTCTCCTCTATCTGCTCCTCCATCTCTCTCTTTTTCTTCTCCTCAGGCTTTCTCTTCCCAATTAGTCCACAGAAAAAGTTGCTGCCTTTCATTGTGAAATGAAAATAACCCGATAATAAAATAAAAGTTCGTTTTTATACGTTGACGGGAGGATTTACCTACTTTGACATAGAATTAACGTTGTCAAATCGAATCGTTCTTTATATCATTACACATTTTTGACTGGTCAACGTTAGCCCAACTGCATTTTCTCTATGTAAACACTATTCTCAGTGAACCTAGTTAAAATACTTTGTAGTCAACAAACGTATCCTTGCAGACTATAAAAGACAATCACAAAACACATTCAATCCTTCCATTTATCTCATTCGACACTCAACTGCTGTAGAGTTAAGCCAAACCAGCACAATGTTTGGACTAACAATTTTACTCACATTGCTTAACTGGATAGAAGAAAGAGAACGCATTAGACGTATAAGGCATGAAGTTGAGCATCTGATCAAAGTACTAAATGCAATGGAAACTAGGAAAATAAAGAAAAGAGGTTAAAAAAGTGAACCTGCACAAACAGCCCTTTTTAGGGCTACCCAACACCAAGAAAGATCCATCTTTCTTCAAATTTGTCAATTTCTCAATCAGTTCTGTATTAAAAAGCCTTCTAAATTTCACTCTTTGTCTAGTTCGATTGAATGCTTTCTACTTCATTCAAATAGATCTGCTCTAAAGAGAATTTCCACATATGTATGCATTAAGCTTTTTTTCTCAGAGCTTTGCTCAGGGTGCTTTCCGCCATGTTCACATTCGTAAGTCAATCCCCTCTGCAAACGTATAAAAGCCGTCGAATTTTTTCCAATATAGAATCATTCGACACTCAGCTCTCAAGTAGTACGGATAAGCGCTAACGGAAAATGGAGCAAATGAATAATCGACTTATTGAGACTCTCCGAGTCTTTCTGATTGCTGGTGAACAACTACTGATACTAAAGAACAAGATAGAGGAGAAAGAATAGAATACAACTAGAACGAATATCACTCCCATACATAAATCTCGGTGAGAAATTAGTCGAACTATTTCTAGAGACAACGCCTGACATTATCTTCGTTGATGTGGAATTCGGGTGGAGGATTACTTTTAATAATGGAACAATGACAATCACAAAAAGAGTCGGGCCATGCCCAATCTGTCAGGCAAATTTTGGATGTTGTCATTGAAGCTGGAAAACATACCAACACATAAAAACAGCCCTTTTCAGGGCTACCCCACCACCAAGAAAGAACAATCTTTCTTCAAATTGTCAATTTCTCTAAGAGTTACACACAAAAAAGTCTAAGTCCAGTTCGCCCTAGTTGTCTCTCTCAAAATCACACTGTATTCCATACCAAAAAAAGACTAAGTCAAACGGTTGTCCATAACACGATCTTCTCCTTCTAGCTTCTTTTTTTACTCACACAAATAAAAAGAAATATAACGAAGGTTCTGATTGATCAACGTTAAAGCAACGAACTTTCTGATTGGTCAAAAACGTTAATTCTGAATCAAAACTAGTTCTGACGGGAGGATTGACCTACTTTGACATAGAATTAACGTTGACCAATCGAATCGTTCGTTATATCATTACACATTTTTGATTGGTCAACGTTAATTCTGAGTCAAAGTAGGTCAATCCTCCCGTTAGCGTATAAAAGCCGGCGATATACAGTTGAATGATGGAAGAACTTAGAAAATCCGTTCGAAATTTAATGAGAGTGGCAAAGTCCCTCTCATTGAAACTAGAGAGGGTTAACAACCAGATCAATCAGTTGATGGCTGAAAAGGAAGAAAGGTCACCATCACCACCACTGCCGGCAGTCAACAAGAAGGTCGTCATCCCAGTGACAGAGTGCTGGGATGACGACGACGAGCCACCGTTCTCGTTACACTTTAACCTTGACGAGCAACAGTTGAGAAGACTGAGGAGGCGGGCAGCAAGTAGCTGTCCAGCCTGAAGAAAAGTTGGAGGTTGTGCCTAAAAAACACAGCCTCCAAAAAAACAAAACAGCCCTTTTCAGGGCTACCCAACACTACGAAAAGATCTTTCTTTTCAAAATTGTCAATTTTCTCTAAGAGATACACTCAAAAAAGTCAAAGTCCAATACCAGACCTCTGATCTAAGACAGTGTGGGCATTAAAATCACACTGTATTCCATACCAAAAAAGACTAAGTCAAACGGTTGTCCATAACACGATCTTCTCCTTCTAGCTTCTTTTTTTACTCACGCAAATAAAAAAGAAATATAACGAAGGTTCTGATTGGTCAACGTTAAAGCAACGAAGCTTCTGATTGGTCAAAAAACGTTAATTCTAAATCAATAGTAGCTCAATCCATCCTTGCAAGCTAAAAAAAAGTCAATACATTTTGGGATTAAAAGAATCACATCCTACCTCAGGTAGACAAACTAGTCAAAGAACCTCTCTTAGGGTAGGGAATCTGGGGATAACAGAAGGCCACGTGGCGTCATGATTACCAGTCAGTACCCAGTTTACCTAGTCGTCAGAATTCAAAATGGCGGTCAGAATTCAAAATGAGGTATTAATCAGGGGCAGATAACTTTAGGTCTGACTTTTTTGGAAGGAGACCGGGTATTTTGGTGTTTTCGTACCCATATTGCTTACCCGGGGGTAAGCAAACTGGCTACGAAATCCACTCAGGGTAAGTAGGGTGGGTATTTTCATGCCCAAGAAAATCAGGGGAAATAACATACGTCTGACTAATTTTTGGCCAAAAATGAGAAATTTTCTCATTTCATACCCAGTTTGCTTACCCGGGGGTAAGCAAACTGGGTACCAGGGTAAGGAGACCGGGTATTTTTTGGGCCAAAATACCAGGTCTCCTACCCTTTACTACACCTGTTTTTATTTACGAATAAAACTCTAGATTATTTGATGAAGGGCAACTCTTTACCAGACAACAAATAGACCCCTGCAAGTATAGTTACTCTTAAGATACAAGACTAGCGTCAAGCGCACTGAGCGCAGATTGTTCCATTCTCTCTGAAAACCAAGTTCTAAGGGTAGGGCTATACATTTTTCTGTAGTTTTTTTAGTAATTCAGATATGGAAGTAATAGGTTAAGAATATAATATTGGCCTGCAACACGCGAAAAGGGACATTCGGACATTTGTGTAAAGTGTCGTCTCGGATCAGCCTGCGCAGTCCTCGCAGGCTAATCCGAGACGGCACTTTCCGTTTTTATGTAATCTTCTGTTTTGCACAAGTGTACTGTAGCACAAAATCTAATGTAGTCGTAAAGTGCCGTCTTGGATTAGCCTGCGCGGACTGCGCAGGCTGATCCGAGACGACACTTTACGCAAATGTCCGAATGCCCCTTTTCGCGTGCTGCATGCCATATGATATATGTAAAAAGCAAAAATAGAATATCACATCCTAATAATCATTCAAGAAAAATGCTTGAACAGAGAAATTTCTCTAAAGTCTCTGTGGAGCCCTTGCGGAGTCCAGCAGACGATAAGATAGAATTATTAAACAAGACTTACTGACAACGGAGGGAAGTTGAAGTTTGATCTAGATTTTATCGTCTGCTAACTCCTGAAGGGCTTACACGCCCTCCCACTCAGCCCGTGTACTGGTATTTCTCTGTTCAAGAATATTATCAATGTCAAATTTGGATGGAAATGTTTTCACAAATTTGGCATCACATGGACTCTAAAGACTAATATTCATAAGTAATGAGCTACGTCATCTCTGGGTATGCCATTCAGGAGTTAGCAGACGATAAAATCCAGATCAAACTTCAAGTTCCCTCCGTTGTCGGTAAGTCTTGTTTAATCATTCTATTAAAACCGGGTTTACACGATGTGACCTAGCACTTATGTTGCAGTAGTTATGAAAAAGCAGGTTGTGTAAGTTGGTCCTAAATTAGATTATTTCAACCTTTTTTTCCCACATTACTTTTATACAGACAGGTAAAATGAAATAAACGAATTTCACGGCGCCAAGTATATCGGCATTTTAGTTAGTAAAGAGTGACGACCACCACGTTGCTGTTTTCAATGGGCTGCATTACAATGGGGCTAATTTTTGTGGCATTTGTCGAAGACAATGCCACTATGAGTTCAATATTGAATTTTGAGGACCATGTATCGTTATTTTGTGCAAAACCAAAGGAAATAAACCTAATTAAACTCAATTTTTCTCAGACAAATGAGATTTTTGATAGCACTCATCTATGCAATTGGACACGGCATATTGAAATAAACTGGATTAGGCCATCAGTCGTGGAAATACTTCTTTTTGATTGAATATAGCTTCACCAGCTCATAGCCTTCTATTGGCACAATGATATACACAAAATTTGTCTGCTGACCGCTGTGTTCCGGGCTTGTTCGTTCCAAAACCAGTTCGTGCCTGGGCTTGTTCGTCCCATGATTGCATGCTACTGCATTTGATTGTGCATGAATATATACAGATCGAAATAATTGATTGGGAATCAGATCTTGACGGCCAAAGATATCTCACAATCATAGTTTTCAGGTACAAGCCCTAATTTTGTTCGATATATTTACATGGTCTCTCTCTCTCTCTCTATCTGTCATGCATCCTACCGTCAAGGGATATTACAAATAATCCAAACTTTGGCATGAGTACTCTCGCTTTAACCAAAAAGGTATTAATTTGCTTAGTAGGTTGACTTTCAAGCCAATATTTGAATAATATGTCTTTTTTTTTTTTTTTTTTTTAATTATTAATTCCACATAATGGCTTCCTTGACAAATGCCACACCAGTGTTTTCAACGCTTTGATTAAACTCTGAAACTATAGAATGAGGCTAAATGAAAAAGTAAGAATGGGGCTACGCTTACCTGTACATTAACCTTTATCCTGCTAAATAACTAAAAATGAAATTTACAATTCGATAGTAAAAACCTAAATATTGCTATTTCAAAGGTGTTTTGGGGAATGATATCTCCTTAGCGGACGGTGTTGATCCAAGATCAGACTGCACGTTCTGTGCAGTCTGATCTTGATCAACACTGTCTGCAAAAGGTCATTGAGTCGCGCCTAGCAGCCTGAGGGTTAAGAAGTTGTTCACACCTATTACAAAGAATGAAAATACAGGTTGATAAATATCATGAAAAATACTCAACATAATCCATGATACTTTATTCTGTATGTTTTTTATCGACGAATATTTTATTGTGTTTCATTGATTCCATTTAGTATTTTTAAAACTAACAATTACTAAAATAGAAACTGACATGAGGAAGCATGTGTATTTCTGTCTGTAATGATTTAGTGAATTCAAACTCAAATGTGCTTATTTTACTTTGTCTGATCTTCGTTGTATATTACAGTATCTTAACAATTTTGCCTTTTCTGGAAGAAAATAAAGTAGCCCCATTCATACTTTTTTCATAGCCCCATCGTATTTTTAAGCCCCATTGTCTTGCCAATTAGCCCCATTGTGTATCGCCCATTCAATGTTTCCTATGACACCAGGTTTTATATATGAGCCATACTCTGTGAAAAGGGAGCTTAATGCATTTGCGAAAAGTATCGACCAAGATCAGCCAGCACAGTCTGGGCAGGCTAACCTGGGCTGAAACTTTTCCCTGTTGGTCACTTTTCTGTATGTCCAAGGACCAGTCTACCTCAAGATTAAGTCGGTTGTTTAAAAGAAGTGGCTGTTATGGATCTGTAAGTATTTGACAGCTTGCTTGGTACCATGGATCACAGAGATGCATTAAGCCCCCTTTTGCTAGAGCATGGCTCATATATATGAGCCATGCTCTAGCAAAAGGGGGCTTAATGCATCTGCGAAAAGTATCGACCCAGGTCAGCCTGCGCACTCCGCGCAGGCTGACCTGGGCCGAAACTTTTCGCTATCTGTCAATTTTCTGTTTGTCAAAGGACCAGTCTACCTCATGATTAAGTTGGTTATTTAAAAAATGGCTCTCATGGATCCATAATTATGTGATGACTTGGGCGGGTATCATGTATCACGGTGATGCATTAAGCTCCCTTTTGCCAGAGCATGGTTCATATACTAACAGTATTGAAATATCAACGCATTCTTTACGAAAACACACTGGTAGTTATAGACAATTAGTTTGAATGAAAATATAATTAACCTTCTGATCACATACATGTACATTCAGATGAAACAACTTCAATATTTGAGCCATGTTCTGTGAAAAGGGGGCTTAACGCATCTGCGAAAATTATCGACCCAGGTCAGCCTGCGCGGAGTGCGCAGGCTAACCTGAACCGAAACTTTTCGCTATTGGTCAATTTTCTGAATGTCCAAGGATCACTCTATCTAACGATTACATTGGTTGTTGGACAAAATGAATTTTATGGATCCACGATTATGTGATGGCTAGCTTGGTATAATACGTCGGGGAAATGCATTAAATCCCCTTTTGCCAGAGCATGACTCATTTCTTTATTACAGTGTTATTGATTTACAAAAACCATACCGAAATCAAAATTTTCACAACTATGCATATTCAGTTTTATGACTTTAACTACTAAACTCTATGGTAATATTTCAGCATTTTTTGGGTCTTAGCCAAAGAAGAGTGACAGACAGTTTGAGAACAGCCATAGACAGTAATGTTCAAATCATAGTTTTTGTAGTATTCTACTCAAAATTTGCTAGGGATCACCATCTTAGATTCAGCCGATATGTATGTATGGCATGCATCAGTATGGAACATTGCCTGACAGATGAAATAAACCATCTGAGGAAATTGATATTTTTTAGGCAAAACTGTATTTTTGTAATGTAACTCATCTTTAAATATCTAAATGATCACTATCAAAGTGTAAGTAGTATATTTCGATCTATACTTCGTTCCAATAGTGACTTTAAGTACAAAACTAGCATAAAAATACAAACAAACTTGTTAATTTCATGTTTTACAATGCTAACCTTAAAGTCATAGAAACAGAATCATTTGAGTACTAGTATATATCTTTATGAATTAAGTTCCCCTTTACATACAGCAATTTTATCAATTACCCTAACCAAAACTAGACCTGTTGCAAGCGGACGGATACCCCGACGTATTACCTTGTCACTGAATGACTGCACCTTTTCAAACCCAAAATGTAAAATTATAAAGGAAAAATACTAAAAAAAAATACAAAAGACACAGTTGCGGATCTTGTGCGCTGCACTTGCCCCCAATATGATCTACCTGCATATGACATTTGAAGTCAATAACTCTTATACTTTGGAAGTTATGCTCCGGACAAAAATCCAACATGAAAAAGAACAAAGGGCAATGACTCCAAGAATATTGATGACAGAGTTACTGATCTTGTGCACTGCACTTTTCCCCAATTTGATCTATCTGTATTTGAAGCCAATAGCTCTCATACTTTGAAAGTTATGCACATGACAAAAATCAATATGTAAAAAACAAAAGGCAGTAACTCCACAAATAATGATGACAGATCTATTGATCTTGTTTACTGCACTTCTCCCCATTGTGGTCTATCAGCGTGTGAAGTTTAAAGATGATAGCTTTTATACTTTGGAAGTTATGCTTCGGACAATATTTCAGCGGACAGACTAGGTGACTCCAGTATACCTCCACAAATTTCTTTTGTGGGGTGTACAAAGATGAGATACAAATGAATGATTACATGTATTTAGAGCATTGGTAACGCCATTACTGAAAAAAAAAAACCGTAGGAAAAGAAGGTATACTAGCTTAGGCCAATTTCTGTTTTACAGACAATGTTTTTCTTAAAAATGGCTGTATTCAAAATATATATGTGTAAGGATAGGTTTAATGAAGTTAGTTTTTCAATACGCTTGAATGTTAAGTATCCTACCTGAATGCTTTTAAATTGACCGTGGGATAGTATGCCTTTCTTTTGTTGCACTCTTGCTCTCATTTTCAAGTGTCAAAACTAACATGGAGTTCAATGGACAAAGTAATTAAAAAACAATGTCAATCCTTCGGCTGCTCAGCGTGACCCACTGATCTTTTGCGGACAGTGTAGATCCAGATCAGATTGCACAGAACCTGCAGTCTGATCTTGGACCTGCACTGTCCGATAAAAAGACACTTTTCTCAAAAAAAAAAAAAAAGATTTGAAGTAGCGTTATTCGAATTTTTGCTATCGGTTTGAAAGCTATACTGTCCGATAAAGAGACATTTTTCTCCAAAAAATAAGTTTGGAGTAGCATTATTCGGGATTTTACTATCGGTTTGAAAATTTTAGTTAAGTTATTTAGCAGGGTTAAATTCTTAAAACAATTTTCCCTGGTAGGTTTTGCAAAATAGGTAGGTAAGAAATTTCCGAAAACTTATTTCAAACAGATGATTAAGAGCCAAATGTCAGTTTCCATACCAATCATATGGGCAATAGGTATGGCCAAAATAGGTTCCAGAAACACGAAGGACTTTTTGTGCTTTGAGATTTAAATGAAGTAGAAGATATATATAATTTTATATGTGTATTTCCAAGTCTTGTTTCGCCCAGCCCGGTAGATGAGTCAGTAGTGTGCAGGACTTGAAAATAATTGGTCGCTAGTTCGATCCCCGGCTTGGTCAATTTCTTTCCATGGATTGATGATAGTCATTGGGACAGGATTCATTTCTTCCTCATGGCTGACCACTGTTTCGACGATGGTTATGTGGGAAAGCAGCCAGTGGCTAGTAAAGAAATATTGTGCGGAGTACTGGTAAAAGAAACTCTAGGAAAGCATGAATAGATGCACTGGCCGCCGCGATATAACTGAAATAATGTTGAAAACGGCATTTTGTTATCCCTATCTACCAATCAGAATCACCATGAGTGAGAAGCTGTGATCACGTGACCAAGACCCTCAGAGATTAATGCTAGGGAACTGACCAAGACCAATCTGGTAATTCAAAGAAAAGTTTTATCGAAGGATTCATTATTTATTTGGAATTTATGTGTTAAAATACGTTAGAAGTATACGTGAATAGTGGAATACTTGAACTGTGTAGTTTATGTAACGGGATATTTGGATTTACTTATAGGATTACTCGGATTAATTTCGGGCCCTTTGTCTAATTGAGGATGGACATAATGGCCGACGGGGCCAAAATGACCCCGACTTCTCAGCGTCAGGATACTCCTTTGACGTCTAGAGAAGATGAGTCTCTTCAGGGTTTACAGCCTTTACCGGCGCCTGGAGTCTCAGAACACTCAAAGGAAAAACTCGCCGAAAGCCACAGTAGGCGAGGAATTTTTAGGGTGTTTGCTGGACTTTCGCCAGCAACCTCTACAGCTATGAACCCACAGTCATGTAATTCAGTGATGGGGGGAGAGGAGCACGTCTTACACGCATGATAGTGGAGTGCGCGTTAGCAAGCCTATCGGGGGGGGGGGGGGCACCTTGCTTGATAGTGACGTACCGACACATCTGACCAATGATATGGCTTCAAATTCTGGTACATGGTTGCCAGGAAACAATGCGGGATTCACGTCTGGTACGGGAATCAATATGGCCGCGGTTCCTAACAACACTATGTTTGGGTTGTTACTGGAACAATATAAGGAAACCAGAGAGCTTTATAACAAACAACAAGCTTCTATGCAAAAATTAACTCAGGTAGTTCAAGATATAGCAAATCGAGTGAGTCATAGTGGACAGCAAAATACTCACGACTCTGATATTTCTGAAGGGGAAGATAGTCAATCTTCCGGAGACGAACTGTCGGAAGGTGAGCCTGCAAATGAATCGCGCTCGGGAAAAAGGGAGTTTAGCATAGAATCGGATTCAGAGGCTTGTAATAAAAAACTGAAAAAATTGAGAGAAGTTGAGGTCCAGTTCACAAAAAAGGAAGAATTTAGCGCGGATGTTCACGAGGTGGTTGCGTCAACAGTAAATAAGGGATTAGCAGAGCAAGTTGATCACAAAGCCGCGGCGGTTTAGGATCTGCTAAACAAATATAACAGGCCAGGTAATTGTGAATATCTGGAAGTGCCAAAAGTAAACAAACTTCTGTGGACAAATAAACAAACTAGTAAAGAACTAAAGCAAGCAGATAAGGGATTTCAGCGAACCCAAAATTATATAACTAAGGGTATGATCCCTTTAGTCAATATGAATAAAACACTTCAGATGGAGTCAGAAGACGCGGAAGAGCTTTTTGATTGGTCTTTGGACGCGTTTAATCTGTTAGCTTATGCGCATCGAGATTTCTCGGCACAAAGACGTCGGTCGTTATTACCAGCTATATCAGGCCGTTATGCTACCTTGTTCAGTGACAGTGAAAAGATTACGTCACCCACGCATCTTTTTGGTGAAGATAAAGACTTGGAGAAACGCCTGCGAGAAATTGACGATTCAGAAACTCAGCAAAAGCTTAACGGTTCTTACACCTGGGAAAATGCTCCAACAAAACAAACAATCATGGGGACACAAGGACTTACCGGGGCGTAATATGCCAAGTACTTTGCGGGATTTTTTAGGGAAACGGGCTCTGACTCACTTAAGTTTCCCCGAGCAAAAGATAAGGAGCAGGAAGGGAGATCAGGCCCAGAGAAAATTTCAAAGGAATCAAAAACATTAAACGTAAGTAAATGCCTAATTAATACTCCTGAAAATTTCTTTGGTGGGAAAATATCAAGTTTCTATGAAAATTTGAAACAAATTACTAGCGATCAATATATTTTAGACATAATTGCAAATGGCTATAAAATAGAGTTCATCTCAAGTCCTTGTGAAGAATGCAATCGTTCAGAAATAAAGTTTTCGGGAAAAGAAGAAAGGGTTATAGATAAACTGATACTGGACTTCCAAACAAAAAGGATTATCAAGCCAGTAACACCGTTACCCGACCAGACTTTATTAAATATTTTCATTCGTCCGAAAGCTGACGGATCCCATAGGCTTATTCTTAATTTAAGCAAATTAAATGATCATGTCAGCAAAAAACATTTCAAAATGGAGACACTCAAAAGCGCTTTACAGTTAGTAGGGAAAAACTGTTTTTTCGCCAAATTAGATTTCAAAGACGCATATTTCAGTGTTCCTATTGCAGCTTCGGACAGGAAACATTTGCGCTTTACTTGGAAAAATCAAACGTACGAGTTTCTCGTTCTAGCGAACGGGCTCTCTAGTGCTCCCAGAATTTTCACGAAAATTATGAAACCCGTCTTCTCCACATTGCGTAAAGAAGGTCATACGATTTGTGCATATATAGACGACGCATTATTAACAGGCAATTCGAGTCTAGAATGCGAAAGCAGTATCGACCGAAGTGTTGATTTAGTGGACAATTTGGGAATAACAGTGCATCCGGATAAATCAGTTTTACTACCGTGACAATGCATAGAATTCGTAGGTTTCATCATTAATTCCGTAGAAATGTCTGTAAAGTTGACGGAGGGGAAAAAGCAAAACATTATATTGGAGTGTAAATATATATTGCAACAATCCATAACAATACGGGATTTCGCAAAATTAATTGGGAAAATGGTAGCAAGTGAGCCTGGAGTTCGCTACGCTCCTCTGTATTACAAATCATTAGAAATTCAAAGAGATTCAGAATTAAAAAGACAAAGAGGTAACTTCGATAAGCCTATGACCGTATCAAACGAAAACCGTGTTTGCATTCGCTGGTGGATTGAGAATATTGGAAAGTCATTCAAACCTATACTGCTTCCCACTCCAACTAGGGTCATAGAATCTGATAGTAGCTTGATAGGTTATGGGGCTCATGATGTAACGCTTAATCAGCAAATCAGTGGCATATGGAACGAAACAGAGCGACAAGAACACATCAGTGTACTTGAACTCAAAGCAGCTTTTTTAGCCTTGCAGTATTTTTGTAGACAGTAACAACGCCCACGTACAGCTGATGCTTGATAACACAACAGCTATCAAGTACATATCAAAAATGGGGGGGTAGGATTCCAAAACTAAATGGAATGGTCAAAGAACTGTGGCAATGGTGTGCAGAGAGAAATTTATGGATCAGTGTTTATCACATTCCTGGCAAACTTAATGTCAGGGCAGATGCACTCAGTAGACAAAAATTGAATGACGATATGGAGTGGTCATTGCAAGAAGAGTGTTTCAATACGATTATGAAAATATTCCCGTCAAGTAACATTGATATAATTGCTTCAAAGCATAATTATCGAATTCCGAAATATGTTTCTTATACGCCAGATAGAAATGCTGTGGCCGTCAATGCATTTTCTTTAAACTGGTGTAATTTCAAAGCATACATGTTTCCTCCTTTCAGTAAAATGGGGAGTATTTTACAGAAATTGGAACAGGACAGAGCGGAGGCAGTATTAATAGCACCGTTGTTCTCGACTCAGCCATGGTTTCCTCGACTGCTACAGATGACGATCGATCAATCGCGAATATCCCCCCCCCCCTCTGACGAAAAGTCTGTGGCATCCGAAAGGGACACAACACAGACTAAAAACGATGACGCTAGCTGGTTTCAAAGTCTCAGGGAAAGCTTGTGCTCAAGAGGCATACCAGCAAACACTGCAGACATTATCCTCTCCTCTTGGCGAGGTTCTACAAAGAAACAATATGGGGTCTATCTCGGGAAATGGGTGCAATTTTGTAGTGAAAGGGAAGTTAATGTGTTTAATCCCTCTGTCAACAGCTTATTAGAGTTTCTGACTGAATTGCACATAAATGGATCAGGATACAGAGGGATTAATACAGCGAAGCCATCTGTTTCAAGTACCGTTTATACTGTAAATAATGTACATTTAGGAAATCATATATTAATCAAACAATTTCTTAAAGGGGTTTTGCACAAAAAACCGGCGTTACCGAGGTACAATTGCACATGGAATGTAGGGACAGTCCTGCGTTATTTGTCGAAAAATATGGCAGTATGCACCAATTTGAGAGACTTAAGTTTAAAATTAGTAGTTCTACTCGCTTTAACAACGGGACAGAGACTACAAACTCTTCACAGCATTTTATTAGAAAATGTAGAAGTCAAAGAGGACTTCATAAAAATTCGAATTGGTGATTTATTAAAAACTAGTAAACACAATCGTCATTTGTCGGAATTGTTTATTGAAAAATATGAACATGAAAAATCCTTGTGTGTGGTACAAACATTAAGAACATACCTAGAATGGACTAGAGGGATTCGTGGTAGTGGAAACAGACTATTTGTTAGTTACCAAAAACCACACAAAGCCGTGACAAAAACAACCCTCGCGAAATGGATTAAAAAGATTCTCTTGTGCGCTGGAATAGATATGACTATGTTTACACCCCATAGTACGCGGAGTGCTTCTACAAGTGCCGCGGTGTTAAAAATACCCATAGATACTGTATTACGCATAGCAGGGTGGAAGCGAGACGGTACTTTTCGGAGGTTCTATAATTTCAAAGTGACCAACGATTCCGAGTTCGCCCACAGTGTATTGGACGAGCATAGGAGCTGATCGTGTTTATAAGATTGTTTACACGAGTGCATAAGAACAAAGTTGTAAATAGTGTATATAAGATCAGGATTTATAAATTTGACTTGGGCAAAGTATACTTTTTGCAATCAGTGAAATGCTTTATGGGCTATCATTTGGGTTTGCTAATGAAATTCTTGACATTTGTCTCTGAAAACTCACGGTGATTCTGATTGGTAGATAGGGATAACAAAATTGACAAATTAAACGAAACTTACCTGTAAGTTGAACTTTGATGTTAATTTTGTTAGTCCCTATCTACCAGAATCACATGCCCGCCCATGCACTATAATGCAATATAATGCCCGCCCATGTGATATGGGTCCAGAATTTCATCGGATGTCGCTAAAGGTCTGAGGGTCTTGATCACGTGATCACAGCTTCTCACTCACGTGATTCTGGTAGATAGGGACTAACAAAATTAACATCAAACTTCAACTTACAGGTAAGTTTCGTTTAATTTGTCAATTATACCCTTCACCTCTGAGATAAAATAACTTATGTTTATGCAAACAATTATAAAAATATTATATTGATAATACTTTTTCCTTATAGAATTGCAAGCAAAGACTGTGAAAATAAGTTCTATTGTGCCAGGATAGAGGGACCAACTTAGAATTTAAAATAAGGTCAGGAACTAATATATAAAGCACATAAAAATCAAGGAGCGATCAGTTAACAGCCGTTAATTGCCCAATTCTCATACCAGCTTCATGATAGATAGTTCTGTTTCCTCATTCATTGCTTTATGAGCCAAGCCCCGGTACCTCAGTCGGTAGCGTACTTGACTTGAGACCAGGGGGTCGCTGGTTCAATCCCCGGACCTGTCAATTTCTTTCTGAGGAATGATAATAGTCATTGCGACAGGATTCATTCTTCTCTCACCGCTGACCTTTGTTTCGACAATAGTTAAATGGGAAAGCATCCAGTGGCTTGGAAAGAATATTGTACGGAGTACTGGTGAAAGAAATTTCAGGAAAGCATGGATAGGTGCACTGGCCGCCGTGATGTAGCTGAAATAATGCTGAAAATGGCGTTAAACACCAATCAATCAATCAATCAATCGCTTGCTTTATTTACATGTATGTCTGCAACATGCCAATAAAATTTCATAATTAAAAAAAATAATGGATGTATTTCTTTGAAGAAAAATCTTATGTCCCAAAACTCAGCTGGCAGTGGGTTTTTCAGCAACTAGACATTGTTACTTATGAATTTTTTAATTGTCAATTTAGTATTAATCACGACAACAAAACCTTACGCGATTGCTACAGTTAGGGGAGATAAGTAGGTGGAGAAAGCTGCAAAGAAGAAGGGGATATACAAGTACCTACCACTGCTTGCAAAGTCCACAACGAAATCAGAGGGAAAATGTGGATCTCATGTAGGTATATAGGATGGAAGCCCAGTCTATGGAAGACAATCTCAAACGCGATTAAGTACTATTGTAGCGAATTTTGTATTGTACAATAATTTAAGAATCAACAAGAAAAATCGTCCCCCTTTACTAAGACAGCGACATTTGTTTAAGAGAAAGCACAGCATTTCATCGCCTTTTTTTTTTTTGCTTAGTGTTTTTGTCCCATTTTTTTTTTTTTAACAATCTCGAGAAACTTGTTGGTTATAATAATACTGTAAATATTTATGCTACATGGCCTATGTCTCCTTTTACTTGTATATATTATTATACTGCAAAGAAATTTCTCGTGATCTGATTGGATAATATGCCCCGAACATATATATCATGTACACTGGCAAAACCCACGTAAAACTAGTTTCCCTTTCGAGAGCCCCGTAAACATGACCACACTTTCAACACAACATCCAAAAATGGCGGCGTCGATCGATCGATACGAGCCGCCCACAAGACAAACGTACTGAGTAGCCTGCGCCATAATATTACTAGTTTCCCTTGATTGTTGTCATTAAAACAGAAAGAATGGGTTATTTTTGAAAATAAATGAATATAGAACTTTACATGAATTTGGCTATCGTTTGATGTCATTCTTAAACAAATACACGGGAGGTCAAAACGAGCCATCCTTTCGGCAGGTAAGCAAATTGTGAAGTGTCGAAACTCATTGTGCATAACGTTAAAAGGATAACGTAATGGTCGTTTGAGGCAACTAATGGTCGTTTACTTTTGCCAACAAATCATTAAAATTCATAGTCACTTACCTTGAAGTTGTTTAAATCCATATTTAACTAAATATACGACGAATGTCTATCGCAGTGATACCATCAAGATTATACACCAAACTGAACGTTTTACCAAGGTTTAAGTGACGTCAGTTCCCAGTGACGTCAGTTTTCATTGAATTAGGACACTCAGAAGGGAAATTCTAATTCGTCAGCGTACTCAATTTTTGAGACCATAAAACAGGGAAATTTCGCCTAACACACGTTGGAATGGTAAAACTTTGCAGTATAATAAATTCGTTGCACGGTCAGGTGGCAGGGGATTTGGAAACTTGTTCACGACTGTATGATTCGCCACAGCCGTGAACAAGTTTCCAAGTCCCCTGCCACCTGACCGTACAACTAATATTGTACACGCCTAAGTTAATCGATGATTTGCTGTCTCTAGGCGCTCATCAAACCGTAAATAATCACTTCGTTGGTGTCCGCTAAAGGTCGGTAAAGCCGTAACCCCACTAGGTTGTGCTCAAAAGAGAGAAGGTATAAAAGCTGATGAAAGTCAGTTGAGCAGCAGTTCGTGTGAGAACAGCAGGAAGTTAGCCATTGCTACAACAACTCAAGATTTGGGTAATTAGACAGTTTGAATGCTAGCTTTATTTGTTACATTCTAACAGATATTATTGAGCATTTTGACGTCGTGCGGCTCGGCTCGGTTGTTGTAGATAGTTATTCTACACTACAAGGCAGAAGAACTCTGAGGCTAAGGTCTATATAGATGTGCATAGCGTCATAAAGGCCACTGTGAAAGCTTCATTGAAGCCACAGTGCATAGCGTCATTGAGGCCACTGTTAAAGCTTCATTGAAGCCAGACTGCAAAGCGTTGTTGAGGCTACAGTGAAAGCTTCATTGAAGCCACAGTGCATAGCGTCAATGAGGCCACTGTTAAAGCTTCATTAAAGCGACAGTGCAAAGCGTCATTGAGGCCACAGCGAAAGCTTCATTGAAGCCACAGTTAAAGCTTCAGTTCATAGCGCCACTGAGGCCACTTTGAAAGCTTCATTGGAGCCACAGTGCATAGCGTCATTGCGGCCACTGTTAAATCTTCATTGACGCCAGACTGCAAAGCGTCACAGAGGCCACAGTGAAAGCTTCATTGAAGCCACAGTGCAAAGCGTCACTGAGGCCACAGTTAAAGCTTCATTGAAGCCACATTTAAAGCTTCATTGAAGCCACAGTGCATAGCGCCATTGAGGCCACAGCGAAAGCTTCATTGAAGCCACACTGAATAGCGTCATTAAGGCCACAGTGAAAGCTTCATTGAAGCCAGACTGCAAAGCATTGTTGAGGCTACAGTGAAAGCTTCATTGAAGCCACACTGAATAGCGTCATTGAGGCCACAGTGAAAGCTTCATTGAAGCCAGACTGCAAAGTGTTGTTGAGGCTACAGTGAAAGCTTCATTGAAGCCACACTGAATAGCGTCATTGAAGCCACAGTGATAGCTTCATTGAAGCCATACTGAATAGCGTCATTGAAGCCACGATGTTAGCTTCATTGAAACCACATTTAGCATTCCTGAAGCAATTGATGCGGGGCTTCAATGAGAACCGAGGTTTTACCCGAGGCGGCTCAACAATCACCGTCCATCTGTTACTTATTGTTTGGGGAGTTGTCCTGCCAAGTTCAAAGCACTAACCCATCGCAGGAAGAACCCAGATACAGCCTGATAAACCAAAAATAAGAGGTAGAGTTGACAGAAAGTGGGTTCGGTACAGGTCAAGAATATCTTTTCAAGAAAATCTTGCAAACAGGTGAGGAAGGTGTTAGCACTAACGGAAAACAGATTCACTGAACTTGAAACAATTGGCATTAGGTTATTTCAAATTACAATCACAGAAATGCTATCCAATAGAGAAAATTGGTTTATGGAATCCAATGAAACCACTCATTCTACGACTAAGATGAAAGCAGAAGAGATCCAAGGTTTACATATACAGATTAAGAAACAAGTTTTTGTAACTTCTACTTATCTCTCTCGATTCTGGTTACTTGACACTACACAAGTACTCGCACCGAATTTGCGAGCCTATGAACAGTCCCAAAGGTGATAGCCACTCACGGGTACCGAACGCGGGACCTAATCGTTACAAGTCCCACACTCTACCTAACTACCACAGACACGACTGCCGTCCTGGTTGTTGTCGCAGGGCATGTTGGGACAGTGTTGCTAAGATACGGTCCCACGAACATGCAGCTCAACTGTCTAAGTCTACTGTTAGTATTACATCCTCCATTGATCATATTTCTTTCTATATCTTTTAGCAAGAAAAAACTTTTCTGGGCCTTTACCGCCATTTTTCTGCGCATCTTAGTGCAAAAGTCTCCTCTCCATGAATTTTTGTAGCATTTTTATATTCCATTGCGTTACTTTGAACCAGTTCAAACAGTAACATAAATACATCTTTATCTGTAATATATTGTTGCATTTTAAAAATATGGAAATCACAGCCGCAGAAAAAAAATGAGAGATTTACAAATGTTCGGTATGCCAGATCACGCCAAAATAAGAGTTTATTGTAAAGGGTGGTAATTCATTTTGTCAATAACCCTTAAAAATGCACAGTATCTCTAAAAACCACCTCTTGGTTTACTTTTTTTTTAAGTTATAATATATTAGAAAGCATTATTTCTGTGCAAAAATTTAAAAGAAAAAATGTTTGTTGAAAACTTTTTAATTGCAGAAAAATGTTCAGAAAGTAAGTTTTTGTTAACATGTACATTTCTGACTGCTAGTGATTTGTCTTCTGTCTTTGTTCTTCGACTTATCCTGTTTACTATTGGCAAACATCAAATTTCTAAGAATAATCATTTATTTTTTCAAATTTTAAATGAAAGGATATTTTCTGTAATTTTGCCAAGAGTTATCTCCTTTAAAGAACTGTATCTTTGTGTTTTGTACTGAAACATATGATTTTCTTTTCATTTTTCACTCGGTTTCATTTGAGTGAAAATGAACTAGAGCTATCATTCGGTTTCATTTGAGTGAAAATGAACTAGAGCTATCACTAAACGTGATCATACCCCCACCAGCTCCTTGTCACAAAACAGCTCTTTGTCACAGAATGCAGAATGGTTTAGTACAAAAGTAAGAGTTGAAAAAGAAAATGAAACTTCCAACAAAAGGTTTGCACTCGTTAAAGGGTTAGGTTAATTTGTCACAGTTAAAACAGAGAGACCAAAGGTATATAATAAATCTTTAGCAATATACATAGGCAGTAATTTGAACTATTGGAGTGATATAGAGGTAACATTACCATTAATATTTACAGAACATGTTTTTCCATGGAATTGCAGCTGTAATACATATTAAACACGGAATTCGCGGTGTGAGTGTTGTTATTCACACACATTAAACACGTTGTGAAACACATTATTAATTAGTTTTGTACATTAAAAATTGTAGGAGTATTACACTGGACAAATTGTGAATTAAAGCAATATACGAGGGTTGTTCGATATGTAATGTGTATTGTACGGTATCTCAAAAGCATTCGACTCAAATAGTGAAATGAACATTACATCCCTTCAAAGTATTCTCCGCGGTTTGAAATACATAATTTCAATCTCTGAATCCATTTCTGAAATGCGTCACGGTGCGTTGATTTAGGTAGACCTCTGAGGCACTGACTGATGGCTGAGCCAAGGGCTTGTCGGGACTTGTAACGACGACCAGATAAGAACTTTTTAAGTTTTGGAAAAAGGAAAAAGTCGCATGGGGCTAGATCTGGAGAGTATGGTGGGTGTGGCAAGACGGTAACCTTCTCCGACTTCAAAAATTGCTTCACAAGCTCTGATGTATGTGATGGAGCATTATCATGAAGTAGACGAACATGCCTAAATCCTGATACAGGGCGTCGTTTAAGATAATATTTCTTGACCTTTTTTAGTATAACATCTCGGTAATACCGACCTGTGACACTTTTGCCCTCCGGAATTTGTACGGCTATACCATCACATGAGAAGAATATGCAATAAAGAACCTTCTTTGTGCTTATGCTTCTTTTGGCAACTACAGGCGTTCTACCGTGTTTAGTTAGCCATATTTTGTTTCTAATTTTTCTTACTGGTTCGAAATAGTGAACCCATGTTTCGTCACCAGTAACAATGTTTGCAAATTGTCTTTGATTGAATTTGGGAAACATTTTGAGCAATTGCTTAGCAGTTTGTACTCGTACCCGTTTTTGGTCATCTGTCAATATATGCGGTATCCATCTGGCAGAAATCTTTCGTACTTTCAAAATACACTTCAAAATGAAATGCACCCGCGATAGCGATATGCCAACAGCGTTGGCAATATCACGAATCGTGTATCTACCATCACTTTCAATTATTTCCCTGACTTTTGAGACATTTGCCTTGCCTGTTACAGTAACAGGTTGGCCAGATTTTGCTGCATCTTTGACGGACTCTGTGCCAGTCAGAAATGTCTTTCTCCACCTACGAACTGTCTCATAAGATACCTTATCAGACCCATAAACTTCCCCCAATTCAGTAAAAATCTGCATCACCGAATGACCGAGTTTTGTGCTAACTTTTATATAAGCTCTAATTGCTTTAATATTCTTAATCCGTTTCCCAACCATTTTTACAACAGTGGTCAACGACTAGCTCTATTGAAATGACTATAAGTTTAAAACTATGTGGAGCTGAAGGCTCGTGTTTATACTGCTGGAAAGGTATTAAAGCGTATCATCATCCACGAAATCGTGCAAAGCATTATCGCGCTGTGGTACAATACACATTACATATTGAAAAGCCCTCGTAATTTTGCAAAAATTGCAAAGTTCAAGGGGAGATAATTCTGTAACACATCGCAGCAGGGTCATGAAAATTGCACATGCACAACTTCATATATATTGAAAGACTGTGTAAATTTGAGTTCAGTATCTGAAAAACTGTCGGAGTATTTCGCTGGACAAATTTGTGTCTACGGACAGACGGACGGACTGACGCACAGACAGCCATGGCGATTCCAGTATACTCCCCCCCACTTCGTAGTGGGGGTATAAAAAAATCTGTCCATAGGAAAAGAATGTGGCATATATCCCTTAATAGATGGGTCCTGTTAATTAGTCACTTTTGTTGCAGCACGCACTGTTTCTCTGTAACTTTGGATGGTTGTAGAAATAACATTTGATTACATTTTACTTTTCCAATGAGCTTTTTCAAAACGGTTTTGATGCTTAAGTTCTCTCAAAGCGTTCTGTGGGAACAGCAGTATATAAACCGCTGTTTAGAGAGATTAAAGGACACCATACTGAAATTTTTATTAGTAAAGATTTGCATTATTTCTGCAATTTGTTTCCTTTCTAGCTTTTTTCTTTAAACAGTCATCTATATTAAAATTGAGACAAGTAGATAGAAATCAGAATGCAAGCATTTATGAACAGAAAACTGCGAGTTAGAATTTAGGTTTAAAACTATATTAATGTAAAAGAATACTCTAAAGCCGAACTTCATTCTGAGACTTAGACATTTGTCCAAATTTGACGAGATATATTTTGTTGATTCAGGAATTACTTTGTTTATAGTGTGTTAGTGTACTGACTTGCCACTATCAATTCCCCTCCCCAAACCTATTAAATCTTGCAATGAGTTGTGAAAAGCTATAAAACTGTCTGCTGTTTTTAAAGCAAATTATACTGATTTATTTACTTTAAACAGATTCTTTCTTAACAAATAAATTAATTAACTTTACTTCTGTTCTTATTGCTTTATTCAAAATTTTAGCATTTGTCCTTTTAAATATTACCTCACTAATTTTGGAGTCAGCTTTAGTTTAATTTTCACTTTGGAGTCCTTTGTTTCCTTCTAAACAACTTTGGTCTGCATTGCTATCCGTTGCAAAGGATCTACACAGCTGGATCTACACAACAATGTTGTCTGCAAACGCTTTGGATGCATCTAAAATTTTATGGCATGGTAAAGATTAATTGATTGATTGTATGGTGTTCAACCTTGTTTTCAACATTATTTCAGTTATACTGCAGCAGCCAATCCACCTATCCATGCTTTCCTGGAGTTTCTTGTACCAGTTCTCCGCACAATTTTCTTTCGAAGCCACTGGCTGCTTTCCGACATAACCATTGTCGGGACAATGGTCAGCGGTGAGAGACGAATGAATCCTGTCGCACTGACTATCATCAATCCTCGGAAAGAAATTGGCCGAACCTGGAATCGAACCAGCAGCCCCCTATTCTCAAGTTGTGCAGGCTACCGACTGAGCTACCGGGGCTCAGTGGTATTGTAAAGAGTCAACTGTACATAGAGTAACAGATGTCATTACTAGGACAATAATCAGTCTGCACACGAATTCTTATGCAAGGCACCATATGACACTATTATGAGCTATCCAATTAATTTCAAAAGTTCAAAGTATCACATGAAGCTAACTCATTTACAAGGGTACACAATATTCACAGCAAATGGACATGTGACCATGGCATTACATGTCCAGTTTGGAGAAAAGCGTATAAAATAACATGTCATGATGACTTAGGTTTCTCTACTTCTTTCTCTTTCTTGCATTTCAGTATAATGGAGTCAAAGCTAGCGAGGTAAAACAGTCCAATCACACGAAGAAGCCCCATCAGCAGAAACTGAAAGAGAAGAAAATCTAACATCAAAAGTTCACCCTTTATTAAAATAATCCTGAATAATAACAACCCTGAGTGAGAAAGCTTTTGAAAACATTGTGGGAAAAGTAGAAAATGCTGGAAACCAGCATTTTCTCCTTTTCCCACTATGTTTTCTACCCTATCAAAGAATGTAAGCTTTTATTACCAATTTTGCACTCGGTGTCTCCACATGTTTTTAATTTTGATTGACTGATTGAACTGTGTCATATCAGAGTAACAGATCACATATTCATGTTTTCCTGGATTTTACCAGTACTAGGCTAGGGCTCTGAAGTGTCTTGCCCAAGGACACTCCCATGAAAAACCAAGTAGATCCAGTGCAGCTAGAACCCAAGGCCTAGAGCTTACGAGTCCCACACTTCACCACTGAGCCACGCAGGACCCCCTTTAATTTTGAAGTCTATGACATGTTGATTGGGAAAGGGTTATCCTTTTACTACACAATTTCAATTTTTAACAACCATCAGAATGAAAACTTATGAAAACATTGTGAGAAATGGAGAAAATGCTGGTAACCAGCATTTTCTCCTTTTCCCACAATGTTTCCTTCCCTATCAAAGATGACTTCCACAATTTTAGCCACATTTAATTTGGAATCTTCATATGCTTTGGGCTTGGACAGGTCTAAAATTTTGTCATGTGGTAAAGGGTTAAGAAATAATACTATTCAAAACATAAGTAGTGTTCTACCAAGGGAGACAGCGGTGTAAAGCTTGCTCATCAGGACCTCACATCAAAGGTTCTGTGTTTGAACCCCCATGAAGCATGGGGTCAACCTCAGGAAGTGACTACATCATGGCAAATGCACTCAGTGACTGGATAAGGTTTCCAGGGAGCAAGTCATCAAAAGTTATATAAGATATAGATGATATTTGTTTTTTACGGTGAAAGATCGAAATTTATTTCATCGAGTGAACATCATCGGTAATATTTTCAAGAGTGGTGCAGCCATGAGTGAAAATATTACCTACGATGCTCACAAGATGAAGTAAATTTCAATCTTTCACCAAAAAAAACTAGAGCTGTCACTGAATGTGACTTAATACCCCCACCAGCACTTTGACAGAAACAGGCAATTTAACCAAAAACTTTCTAAGTTCAAGGGGAGATTACCCTTGAATCATAGGGAGTAGATGATTGAAAACTGCGTCTTGCAAAACTTCAGTATACGATCAATGTAGCAACAAACTTTCAATACAGTAGCAGCAAAACTGTAGGAGGAGTTCGCAACACAAAATTACTAGTATTTTGTACACAGATGGACACACAGACAGGCTGATTCCAGTATACCCCCGAAAACATTTGTTTTGCCAGGGTATAAAAAAAAAACAAATATTCTATTTATTTCATGCTTTTAACCCTTTTATTTGCGGGGGGGGGGGGGGGGGGGGGGCCTGCATCAAAATCCATTAAAGTTCTTTTCTGTTATTCCCCGTGGCGTACCCCCTCTGCATAGCAACGCATTACAATATTACGTAAAACGCGAGAAATGTAGGGTAAATTACGTCATATTTCCATCTGGTTGCATGTTTTTACCTAGGTAATTAGTGCGCGGGATCGACTGTTTCCACCTTCAATTGAAGAGCTAGAATATAAAATTGGTATTTTTCACTGGTCATAAGCATGAAATATCAAAAAATATTTCCCCGTTATTTCTCGATAAACTACCGGAAAGCATGAAATAAATAATAAAACATGTTCCAGAATCGATGTAAAATAAACAGTTTTAAGGCTTTACCACATAATCCATAGTTTTAACGTCACCAAAGAAAAGGACTTTTGTAAACATTGTGGGAAAAGGAGAAAATGCCAGTAACCAGCATTTTCTCCTTTTTTAACAATGTTTTCTACCCTTTCAAAGAAAAAAATCCTAATTTTTGCAACATTTATTATGTCATCTTAAAATGCTTTCAATTTGGATCACTTGGTGAAAAGTAAAACTTAAGAGTTAAAAGTTACTCCAAGAGTGAAAAACTGCCCAGTTGGTATGATTATAAATACAACGACACTTTAAGAATCAGCAAGACAGAGTAGTCTTCAGACTTTCAATATACAGTAAAGCATTGTATAATGTTAACTTTTCACGAAAAAGTCCCTGTGTTTTAATGACCCTGAAAAAAAGGGGGCTTTTGAAAGCATTGTGGGAAAAGGACAAAGTGCTGGTTACCAGTGTTTCTCCATTTATTCAAAATATTTTCTACTCTTTTGCAGGAAAAGTCAATCACTATAGCCACTATTCATATGTAAAGCTCTGTGAGCAGGAGGTTAAATGCATCTTGGTCAAAATCTTTTGCTATCAGTCAGTTTTCTGCATGTCAAAGTACTAGTTTGCCTAATGATTCAGTCAGTTGTTAGACAAATGGATTTTATGGATCCAAAATTATATGATGATTTGCTTGGTACAATGGATCATTGGGATGCATTAAACCCCCTTTTGCAAAAGCATGGCTCATATGGATCAGACTGCATAATATTTTACCTGTACAATAACTTCCCCCAAAGATGTTGCTGGGGACATGGCTGCCCCTCCCATGGCTAGAAGCCATCCATCTAGCCCAAAATAACTAACAAACTTCCCATTCTACAATGGAGAAATAGAGGTTAACAGTTACTATTTAATTTTTTAAATTGAAATATATCTGAACTGTAGACTGTTCACATCTGGTGTTAAATGATGCTTTTAACAATATTTCAATCAAATTGCACAACCAGTGCACCTATCCATACATTCCCTTGATTTTTCTTATCAGTACATCTCAAAATACTTCCTTTATGCCAGTGGCTGCTTTCTTCCATAAACATTATCAAATCATTCTCAAGCAGGAAGAGAAGAAAGATTTGTCTTGTAGTGACTTTTATAATCACTTGGCAGAGATTCGATTGAACTCAGGAACTAGCTCTGTGTGTTACTGACCAAGTTACATGGCTGAAAGGGCTTTATATTATGGAAATCTTAACATAAAAATATTCTGGTCTTTTTATAAAAGCTAGTAATTTATCTAGCACTTTAAATCTTTACCAAATGACAAAATTCTAGACTTGTCAAAACTGAAAGCATTTGCATGCAACATTTTGAATATGGCTCATATAAGGAACTTGTCTTTAAATGGGTACAAAACATAGTGGTGTATAGAGAAAATGCTGCTTTCCTGGTACTTTTTCTTTCCCCGCAAAGTTTCCTTGAGACTTTTTCCATAGGGTTTTTGACTCATTTTTAATTTTTCATCTGCAAATTCTTTCAATATGGACAAGTTCAAAATGTATTCATATGATAAAGGGTTATACCTGCATTGCACTTTTTCACCCAGCAGTACACAGCTTTTGAAAACATTGAGGTTGAAGGACAAATAGCTTGCATGAAGCAATTTCCCTTTTTTCCAGAGTTGTTTGGCACATCTTTTCCTGAATTAAAAACTTATGTGATCCTAATAATCCACATTTCACCACTGATGGATTGTATGTTGTTAAATGCTATTTTTAACATTCTTTCTGTTACATAACATTGGCCATGTATCCATGCTTTCCTGGAGTTTCTTTCACCGCCACTTCACAAAATATTCTTTCCAAGCCACTGGCTGCTTTCCCACATAAGCATTGTTGAAACCATGATTAGCCAATAGATTGGAATGAATCCTGTCCCAATGACTATCATCAATCCTTGGAAAGAAATTGGCCAGGCTGTGGATTCCAACCAGCAACCCCATGTTCTTTAGTCCTGTACGCTATCAACTGCACCACCCACACTAGGCACGCATTTCACCACAATGCTTTCAAAATGCTCTACAGCAAACCAGGGGTCTAAGTGTTATATATTAAATTTTCAACATAAAAAATATTGGACAAGTTTTGGTTGCCCTTTCGGGATAAAATTCCCCATGAATTCTACAACTTATTACTTCGCAAAACACATTTACAGTGAAAACAACCCCAAAACCAATTAACATCAACATTGTGAGAACAGTAGAAACTGTTTATTTTTCACAATTTCTCCATTTATCACAATGTTCACAACAGCTCTTTTCAGTGGTGTAAGAAAGAGCTTGCATTCCAGAAAAGTTCTAACACTTTACCACATGACAAAATTTCAGACTGGTCCAAATTAAAAGCTATTGCAGACGATAAATTCAATGTTGCTAAAATAATGAAATTTGTCTTTGAATGGGAAGAAAACACTGTTTGAAAAGGAGAAAATGCTGGTTACCAGCATTTTCTCCTTTTCCCACAGTGTTTTCAGAATTCTTGTTTCCAATGGTTCTCAAAACTCCGAATTGTGTAGTAAAGGATTAAATTTTGTGATAGTTACAGCAAAGCACCTACCAAACTGTCCTTTAAAATTGTTCTAGCCACATCCTCCGCTTTTAGAAGCCCAGCTGTTTCCGATATCAACAAAGTCTCTTTAGGCTGTAAAGAAAGTATGAGTCATGCTCTGTAAAAAGGGGGCTCATTGCATCTGCAAAAAGTACTGACCAAGGTCAGCCTGTGAAGGCTCATCTGATCCAAAACTTGTTGCCATTGGTCAATTTTCTACATGTCAAGGGACCATTCTACCTCATGATTCAGTTGGTTGTTTCACAAAATGGATTTTATGGGTCCACATAATCATATGAGGATTTGCTCAGTTTAACGCATTATGGAGATGCCTTAAGCCCCCTTTTCACAGAGCAATGCTCAAATGGAATTTCTTTCTCAAACAAGAGCACTCCCTGCGGTTGCCAGCCATTGGCTGCAAGAGCTTCTTCAGTAAAAGTCAAAAAGGGGCATGGCTGTGTCAAAAATACTTTCACGGCTACCTGCCCTTTCAGTATGGTATCCCCTTATGATGGTTAAATTATAAGTAAATGAAGTAAATATCTTCTCAAGTACTTGAGAAATGAGATAATGTTACTCCTTCCCAAACAATCCGAAGTGTAAATGATCCTGCATAAAAAAGACTCTAATACACATCATGGAAAAATCCGACAAGAGGACCATAATGGCCCTAAAGTCGCTCACCTGAGCCTTTTGACCAAACGTGATCCATTTTAAATTTCTTTCGAGATATTATGACAAACATTCTAACAAGCTTTCATAATTCTTGGACTAAAAATTTGGCCTCTAGCTTGTACAGAAACTTTTTCTAGACTCACAAAAGATGTTAGACAAACATTTTGACAAAGTTTCATGAGTATTGAACTTAAATTGTGGCCTCTAGATTGTACCCAAGGTTTTTCAAAGATTTGACCAAGTGACCTACTTATTGACCTGACGAAACCTATTTTCTAACTCATCCCAGATGTTATCAAGAAAAACATTCTGACCAACTTTCATGAGTAGAGGACTGACAATGTGACCTCTAGAGCATACACAAATTTTTTCAAAGACTGGTCCCAGTGACCTAGTTTTTGACCTGATGTGACCCATTTTCAAACTGCTTCGAGATAACATCAAGACAAGCATTCTGACAAACTTTCAAGAGTATTTGACTAAGAATGTGGCCTCTAGAGGGTACACAAGGTTTTCTTAAGATTTGACCTAAAGACCTATTTTTTGACCCAATGTGACCCATTTTTTAGCTTATCAGAGACATCATCAAAACAAACATTTTGACCTACTTTAAAGAGTATTGGACTGAAAATGTGGCCTCTAGAGTGTAAACACGGTTTTTCTAAGGTTTGACCTAGTGACCCAGTTTTTAACCCAACATGACCCATTTTCAAACTCATCTGAGATATCATCAAGACAAACATTCTTACCGACTTTTAAGAGTATTGGACTGAAACTATGACCTCTAGGGCATACACAAGGTTTTTCTAAGATTTGACCTAGTGACTCAGTTTTTGACCTTACATGACCCATTGTCAAACTCAGTTGAGATATCATTAAGACAAACATTCTGAGTAATCTTTAAGAGTATTGGACTGAAACTATGACCTCTAGAGCATACACAAGGTTTTTCTAAGATTTGACCTAGTGACCTAGTTTTTGACCCTACATGACCCATTTTCAAACTGGTCCAAGATATTATCAAGACAAACATTCTGACCACCTTTCAAGAGTATTGGACAGAAAATGTGGCCTCTAGAGCGTACATGAGGTTTTTCTAAGATTTGACCTAGTGACCTAGTTTTTTACCAGACATGACTCATTTTCTAGCTCGTGTGAAATATCATCAAGGTAAACATTCTGATTAAGTTTCATGAGTATAGGATTGAAAATGTGGCCTTTAGAGCATACACAAGGTAAAAGTTGACGACAGATGACGCACTACGCAAGACGCACGAAGGACAACGTAAGCCGGACACAGCACAATCACAAAAGCTCACCTTGAGCACTTCGTGCTCAGGTGAGCTAAAAATGCAGGTAGCCTGCACTTTCTCCTTTTCCTACAATGCCTGTGAAAGAGGATTTTTGAAAACATTTTGAGAAAAAGACAAAATGCTGTTACAAGTATTTTCTACTTTTCCAAAAATGCTTTCTACCCTTTCAATGACAAATTCCAATGATTGAGACACATTTAATTTGCTGTCTGCAAATGTTTTCAATTTGGACAAGTCTAAAATGTTGTCATTAGGTACAGAGTTAAACAAATGGCACCTAAAAGAAGCCACGAAAAAGATTCATAAATATTCAAATTACAAATACATGGGGTGGGCATTTTCAGTCCAGCAGAACAGAACAACATCTAATGTTCAAGGTAGTTGAAGCCAGAATGACTCACAAATATTGGACAGTACAGGTAAAAAATGTGGTTTGTATTCATTAAACGTTCATAAATAGATTCATAAATATTCAAATTACAAATACATGGGGTGGGCATTTTCAGTCCAGCAGAACAGAACAACATCTAATGTTCAAGGTAGTTGAAGCCAGAATGACTCACAAATATTGGACAGTACAGGTAAAAAATGTGGTTTGTATTCATTAAACATGTTAAACACCCATCTAGTTTAACCCTTTACTAAACAATCCCAAGTTATAATGATGCAGAGGAAGAAGCCTTTGAAAACATCACTGAAAAGGGAGGAATTTTATTCCTTTCCCACAATGATTTCCATCCTTTCAAAACGCTAATCCCATTGTTTGAGCCTCATTTTATTTGCCACCTGCAAATGCTTTCAAATTGGACCAGTATGATTTTTTTTTCTTTGGTTTGGTAAACAGTTATTCTAAATTAAGAAAGTACCCAGTAACACAATTTCTGATTATCTAAACCTTTAGTTTATCCAATCAGAAATTGTGTAATTTTCAAATTTACAAAATTCAAGACAATCAAACTAAGATTACTATTTAAAATAGTTAGTGAATACAGGCCCAAGCTGTGCTGTCTGATCTGAATCTACACTGTCCACGAAAGCAGCTGCTTACTTGAAGGGTCATGAAAATACTGCATTGTTTGGGAAGGCAATTCAAACAATTGTTTACTTACTTTTCCCTCCAACTCCTGTTTAAAGCCTGGGGTGTCTGTGTCAGGAGGGAAGGCCACTGTTACTCTGACATTGTGCGGCGTCATCTAGACATAGATTAGTTATTTGTTAGATGAGCCTTGCTCCGGCAATAAGGGCTTTAGCCCTTTACCACATGACAAAAATGTAGAATGGTCCAAATTGAAAGCATTTGCAGACAACATAATAATGTGACTCAAAAATTGAAATGTGTACTGGGAAGGGTAGAAACATTGTGGGAAATGGAGAAAATGCTGGTTACCAGCATTTCCTCCTTTTCCCACAATGTTTTCAAAAGTCGTTTTCCTAAGCGGTCGTTAAAACTCGGGACTGTGTGGTACAGGGTTAATGCATTGCTGTGATATTCAGATTGCGCATGCTGAATATGGCTGATAATTTTAGAAGATACATAAAACCACCTTTTTACAGAGCAAGACTCATTTTGAAGGCTACTTTCCCACCTGGTAGGCTTCCGTTTTGACAGTAAGCAACAAGCCAAGTTAAAACTACAGTAAATATCCTAACACTTATCCTGCTAAATAACTAAAATGAAATTTTCTATTCGATGGTAAAAACCCAAATATTGCTATTTCAAAGTTATCTTTTGGAGATTGATATCTCCTTATCGGACAGTGTAGATAAAAGATCACACTGCACGTTCCGTGCAGTCTGATCTTTATCTACACTGTCCGCAAAAGGTCACTCAGTCGCGACAAGCAGCCAAGGGGTTAATAGTAATGACAAGGATATCAAATAATTTAGTCAAAGTTTTTGCCATGTGACAACACAGTAAATCAGACTATGTCAATAGTTAGCTTCAAAAACAACTGAGCTTAAATGGAGATTTTCTTGTTCTTTGCCATTAGATATAATTAAATTTAAGCATGAATTACAAGATATATATGGATAAATCAAAATAAAGAAATGATGTAATCACTGCTTTTGAAATGTGTAATAAGGTTTTCAAAATAAAGGAAAGAATGCTGATTTTCTTTTTTCTCATGCTAAAAAAATTAAGATACAGTATTTTCCTCCTGTTTATTGATAAACAGGAGATAAAAGTATTTTTCTGCCTCTTCAAAATCACACAGGCGGTGTGGTGTCTGGTTCGTTCCTTAGCTCTATACCTATCATAGGTGAGGAAAAAACAAGCAATTGCTTTGAAATGATATCCCCAACCGAAAAAGGCCCTTTCAAGAATGTATGCGACCGTATAACTCAAAATCACTCCCAGTCAGCCATTTTGCATCGAATCAAAAAAAGAAAAAAGTATATTGGCGGAATAGGTTATTGTACACACGTATAAAGTTTCATGAAATTCCGTCCAATGGTATTGCAGATATTGTCCTGGACGGACACACAGACGGACGGACAGAAGGACGGACGGACTGACGGATGGACAACGCTAAAACTATACCTCTCCGCCTTTGGCGGGGAAATAATAATAACCGATTTACATCTAATTTCATACACTCTGCTTTAATCTGTCTTTATCTCTATAATGTCCAGGAAATGTTGACAAAACATTCAACTGAATTGTGTTAAATATTTCAACTTGTCTCTGAAAGGATATAAACATTGTGGGAAAAGGAGAAACAAGAGGGGCATGATGGCCCTGATGTCGCTCACCTGAGCCTTTTGATCAAACATGACCCATTTCCAATCTCTTCAGAGATATTAAGACAAACACTCTGACAAACACTCATTAGTATTGGGCTTACAAATATGGCCTCTAGAGTGCACACAGGCTTTTTCTAGAATTTCTCTCAGCGGCCTACTTGACATGTAGAAATTATCCAGACATACATTCCGACAAACTTTCATGAGTATTTGAGAGATAATGTGGCCTGTAGGATGTATAAAAAGTTTTTCCGAGATTTGACCTAGTGACCTAGTTTTTTATCCAACATGACCCATATTCATACAAGTCTAAGATATTATCAAGACAAACATTCAAAGCAAATTTCAAGATTATTGGACTGAAAATGTGGCCTCTAGAGCATACACACGGATGAAACTTGGTGACCTAGTTTTTATTCCATGGGACCCATTTTCAAACTCATGCAAGATATCATCAAGACAAACATTCTAACAAAAGTTTAACGAATATTGGACTGTAATTATAGTACAAAAGGTTTGTCCGAGATTTGACCTTGTGACCTAGTTTTTTATCCAACATGACCCATTTTCATACTAGTCCAAGAAATTATCAAGACAAACATTCTGACAGAATTTCAAGATTATTGGACTGAAATTTGGCCTTTAGAGCTTATATAAGGTTTTTCTAAGATTTGACCTGGTGACCTAGTTTTTGACCTGACATGACCCATTTTCGAACTCATCCAAGTTATCATCATGACAAACATTCTGACCAACTTTAAAGAGCATTGGACTGAAAATGTGGCTTCTGGAGCATGCACAAGGTTTTTCAAAGATTTGACCCCACATGGCCCACTTTCGAACTTGTCTGCGATATTATCAAGACAAACATTCTGACCAAATTTCAAGAGTATTAGACAGAAAATGTGGCTTCTGGAGCATACACAAGGTTTTTTTAAGATTTGACCTAGTGACCTAGTTTTTGATCCAACATGTCCTGTTATCAAATTTGTCAGAGATATCATCAAGACAAACATTCTGACCAACTTTCAAGAGTTTTGGACTGAAATTGTGGCCTCTAGAGCGTACACAAGGTTTTTCTAAGATTTGACCTAGTGACCTAGTTTTTGATCCGACATGGCCCATTTTCGAACTCGTCCGAGATATCATTAAGACAAACATTCTGACCAACTTTCAAGAGTTTTGGACTGAAAATATGGCCTCTAGAGTGTACACAAGGTTTTTCTTAGATTTAACTTGGTGACCTAGTTTTTGACCCGACATAGCCCATTTTTCGAACTCGTCCGAGATATCATCAAGACAAACATTCTGACCAATTTTCAAGAGTTTTGGACTGAAAATGTGGCCTCTAAAACGTACAAAAAGTTTTTCTAAGACTTGACCTGGTGACCTAGTTTTTGACCCGACATGGCCCATTTTCAAACTCATCCGAGATATCATCAAGACAAACATTCTGACCAACTTTCAGGAGTATTGGACTGAAAATATGGCCTCTAGAGCATATACAAGGTTTTTTTAAGATTTGACCTGGTGACCTGGTGACCTAGTTTTTCACAAGACATGGCCCATTTTCGAACTCATCCGAGATATCATCAAGACAAACATTCTGACCAACTTTCAGGAGTATTAGACTGAAAATATGGCCTCTAGAGCGTACACAAGGTTTTTCTAAGATTTGACCTGGTGACCTAGTTTTTGACCCGACATGGCCCATTTTCAAACTCGTCTGAGATATCATCAAGACAAACATTCTGACCAACTTTCAAGAGTATTTGACAGAAAATGTGGCCTCTAGAGCATACACAAGGTTTTTCTAAGATTTGACCTAGTGACCTAGTTTTTGACCCGACATGACCCATTTTTGAACTCGTCCGAGGTATCATAAAGACAAACATTCTGACCAAGTTTCACAAGTATCGGACTGAAAATGTGGCCTCTAGAGTGTACACAAGGTAAAAGTTGACGACGCACGACGGACGACCCACGACGCACATCAGACACAGCACGATCACAATAGCTCACCATGAGCACGAAGTGCTCATGGTGAGCTAAAAAGCTTGTCACTAGCAATTTTCTCTTTTTCCCACAATGTTGTTTAAAGTGGTCTTCCTTAGGGTTGTAAAAACACGGGACTATGTGGTGAAGCCTTCACCCTTTACCATACAATGACATAGTTTAACAACCCTGACAAAGACAGCTATTGAAAACATTGTGGGAAAAGAAGAAAATACCAGTAACCAGCATTTTCTCCTTTCCTACATTGTTTTCTACCCTATCAAGGACAAATTTTGTCATTTGGGCCACCTTCAATTTGTTGTCTGCAAGTTCTTTCAATTTGGACCAGTCAGAAATTTTATCGTTTGGAAAGAATTAGGCCACCTAGCTGTTCAAAGGCAATCATATAACAAGACAATGACAAAAAGCATATCAAAAATACCTCCATCTGAAGAGCCTCAGCAAAGCCTCGTAAGGCAAATTTAGATGCTGAATACGCTGTAAAACCAAACAATCCGATCTGCCCAGCTTGTGATGATAACACTACAATTCTGCCTCCCTGCTGTCTGATCATAGATGGTATTACAGCTTTTGTAGCATGGGCTGCACTGAGGTAATTAGCTTCCACTTGTTGCTACAACATAAGATTGAGCCATGCTCTGGTGTAATGGGGCTTAATGCATCTGCAAAAAGTATCGACCAAGGTCAGCCTGCGCAGTCTGCGCAGGCTGACCTGGGCCGAAGCTTTTTGCTATCGGTCAATTTTCTGCATGTCCAAAGACCAGTCCAATTCAAGATTAATTTTCTTGTTAAAAAAAGTACCTATCACGGATCCATAATTATGTGATGGCTTGTGTGGTATCATACATTACAGAGATGCATTAAACCCCCTTTTGCCAGAGCACTGCTCAAATATTTTAACCCTTTACCAAAAAACCCAAAGCTTTAACAACTTCGAGACTAGTTTCAAAATCAACGTAATAAATTAATAGATTTAAACTAAACTTGCCAGAAAAATGACAGAAATGAAAAATTTTCACGATGTTTTTACACCTACCATCAACCCATTTTTGTATAAATAACCTTTGTTTGTTTGGTGTTTAATGCATTTTTCAATATCATTTCATTTATATCACAATGGCCAAGGCATCTATACATGTTTCCTGGAGTTTCTTTTACCAGTATTCTGCATAATATAATATTCTTCTTGGCCACTGGCTGCTGTCCCACATAATCATTGTCAAAACAACAATCAGCAGTGAAAGAATAAATAGACAATAATTCATGTCGCAGTGACAATCCCATTCCTCATAAAGAGGCCGAGCTGTAGATTTGAACCAGAGACCCCTTTTTCAACCCCTGTACTTTACAAAGCAGGACACATAATCAACTCTTTACCACTCAATCCCGAGTTTTAATGATCCTGGTAGCAAGGGCTGTTGAAAAGATTGTGAGAAAGGGAGAAAATGCTGTTAACCAGCATTTTCTCCTTTTCCCACAATTTTTTTGATCCTTTCAATGAAAAATTTGATTATCTGAATAACAGTTAACAGTCTTCTGAAAATGCTTTCAATTAGGACTAGTCTAAAATTTTGTCATTTGGTAAAGGGTTAAGCCAATCAATTGTCCTTATTTTATTTTCTCCAGGATTGGAAACAGCTCTTCTGTGTCTGCCTATTTCTGGAAAGTTTTACAAATCACACAAGTGTTTTACAGATACCCATTAAATCTCACAACAAAACTTTTGAGCATCATAGTCGAAATACTGTGGGAAAGGAAGATATTTCTTGTAAGTGAGTAATGCATGTAGTTGCTTCTTTTACCAACATGTACTCAATATATAGCAGAGGTGTAAAAATTCATAGAGCAAATGGAAAATTGACACCTACTTTGAAAACTGCTGGGTCTATGTCTTGAATAGATCTACTAACTGCCATTCCTGCTGAATTGACTAGCATAAAAACAGGTCCTAACTTCTCTTCCGCCTGTAAGGACAAACTTGTACGTAAAAAAAATCTCATTGTATTGAGCATGCTATCAATATTCAGTAGTATCACTTAGCCCTTTTATACCCAACAATCCTGTGTTGTAAAGCCCTGAGGTAAGGCTTTTGAGAAAAATGTGGGAAAAAGTGAACATGCACGTAATCAGCATTTTCTCCTTTTCACACAATGTTTAGTGCATTTTCAAAGGAAAGCTCTATCATTTGAGACTCCTTTAAGTTATAGTCAGCCGATGCTTTCAATTTTGAGGAGTATAATATTTCGTCATCTGGAAAAGGGTTTTTCTTGAAAATTTTCAAGTAATCAGATTATGTCTTTATAAATAAAATGATCTATGATCGCTCATACAAGACTTAACCCTTTACCACACAATCCTAAGTTTTAACGACCCTAACACAGATTGCTCTTGAAAACATTGTTGGAAAAGAAGAAAATGCTGGTAAGCAGCATTTTCTTCTTTTCCAACAATGTTTTTTACCTTTAACATATAAAAATCCCATCATTTCAGGCGCATTTGATTTGTCTTCTACCAGTGCTTTCAATTTGGAGAAATTTTGTTGTTTGGTGTGGTAAAGAGTTTAGAGGTGCTATTTTTTTTAACCCTTTACCACACAATCCCAACTTTTAATGACCCTGAGGGAGAAGCCTCTTGAAAACATTATGGGAAAAGGAGAAAATGCTGGTAACCAGCATTTTCTCCTTTTCCCACAATGTTTCCTAACCTTTCAAAAATGAATTTCAATTTTTGAGTCACAATTATTTTGTCGTCTGTAAATGCTTTAAATTTGGACAAGTCTAAAATTTTGTGGTGTGGTAAAGAGTTAAGTTTTTATTTCCACTGTTAACCACACAACAAATTTAAACACTTCTCTATACTAAATGCTTTTGTAGATGACAATTCACATGCTGCCAACCTGATGGGATTTATCTTTGAAAGGGTATAAAAACTGTGGTTAAAAAAAAAAAAAGGCGAAAATGCTTATCATTAGTATTTTTCCCTGTGCCCACAATTTTTTCACAGCCTGTCTCCTGAGGGTTTTAAACTATGAACCAGAGGATACATTTTAGACTAGTCCAAATTGAAAGTATTTGAAAATATTGTGGGGAAAAAAAGAAATGGGTTAAAACACAGCATAGTCATGTAGAAGGTTACAAACCTTACCTCACATATAGCTTTATTGACTAATTCAAAGTCTGATGACAGGTCGACAGATACACAATGAACTTTCCTATTGGCCTGTAGACTCTTCTGTAATTCTGTTTTGGTTTCTTCTAACTTTAGCTGTGGAAATACCAGGTAAAAGTTGTTTTGTCTTTTCCAAATGACAAAATTAAAAACATTGATGCAAAAGGAGAAAATGCTGGTAACCAGCATCAATTAATCCATCAATAAAGCCAAATTTGATTTTACTTCTGCAAATGATTTCAAGTTTTAATGACACTGACAATGAAGGCTGGTAATCAATATTTCTTCTTTTCCCACAATGTTTTCCATCGTTTCAGAGACAGAAATCATCTTTTGAGCAACATTTTTTCTATTATCTTCAAATTCTCTCTAAAATTTTGTTGATTGTACAAGAGTTAGGGTAACTGATTTAGTATCACTTATAGTCTGCTCTCATTTACCTTGTTTCTGGCTATTATAGTAACACTGGCTCCTCTCTGGACAGCTAGGATGGCAAGAGCTTTTCCAATACCACTTGAGCCACCTGTTATCTGAAATGAAATTTGTTCCAACTTGTTTGAATAAGTTTTACTGCCTCTTAAACCAGCATTCTAGTCATACTTATCATAGATAAAGCTCAATTATTCATATCTTTCCTGGTTTGACTGCTTCTGGGCTAGGACTCTACAGTGACTCTACAGTGACTTGACCAAGAGCACTCACATAATATTATGACCAGTGCAATCAGCAGCAATCGAACCAAGATTTCCTGATTAGGAATCAAACAAACTAAACACTAAGTCATACAGAAAATCTTTGTGAAAGGGACTTAATAACAAAAGTAAAAACAAGTGTGTAAGTGACCATGTAGTCTCTAACTGGAGTACTCAAAGTCTTCAACTCTTAAATATGAAAAAAAAAAAAACCCTTGTGTAATGTTGATATTCAATTTTGTTCAAGTAAAGAAAATAATATTAAAAATAGTTTTTGACATCTTACAGGATTCATTCTAGAAATCAAATCTATGGTGCCAACTGGCCCCTTTATCAGAAATTGAAAAAGTAGGGGCCATCAGAGAAATTTATGGGGCCAAGGGAACTACCCTAACCCATTAATCTTAACTCTATCCTTGCAATCAAAAGTAAATTTTTGTTCCATTACTGCCTTAATGACCTTTCCCCTCTGACTGCCTCATGCATGTGTATGTGAGAAGTTGTGAAAGCTTCAGTCAGCATATCTTTTTCGGGCTTAAAAACAAAACACTGTACATTTTGTGTTTGAGCCATTTAACGAAAACAATGAAATAATCTCTAAAGTATATTGGCTGAATTATAGATAAATTTCTTCCTGTCACTGGTTTTGCACCCAGCAATGTCTTTTTTATCATTTATTAGGAAAATTTTATTGTCAGTATTGCCTTGACATTATTTCTTTGGTTATTTGGGCCCAGAAATGTAAAAAGGATCTGCTGAGACATCTGCTGTATGATGGAAGTAACACGGTGTTTTATCAGGTTTTTAGGAATGCCATTTCTGATTAGATGATATGGGTAACACACCCACAGAAGAACCAATAAGAAACCTGGTAACGATTCACCGATCAAATGTTGGCTGCACCGTAGAAGCAGACATATATAGCTGCACTTAGCAGCTGCACTTAGCAGCCAACATATAGTGTAAATTGGAGAACAAATTCTAAATATTGATTTAACAACTTACAAAAAACATGCGCTGTTTCGGCCCTGAGGTCAGATTTCTGATGCGCCAGAGATGAAAAATATGTGCCAATGGCGCAAGGGTGTGCTCGAGAATGAACCCTGTCTTATGAAGTATGAAATATGTCTTTAATTGATAATTTTTTGTGATCTGACATACAATAATAGATAGATTGACAGACAAAGTGTTGCAGCCTGCTTCAACAGAAATCTGGTCATAGGGCAGCATTTCTGAGTCGAAATTCAGAATGACATCAAAAACATACTTTTAACAATGGCAGGTAAAAATTTCTACATTCTAAGAAACACTTACAAAACAGGTGCATTCAAATGAACATACTTGCGGTACAGGAATGTATCGAAGTGTGCAGCAGCATGTTGTCAGATATACAAAATGACAGGACACCGTTACACATTGTGCTCTGCAATACAGTATAACCTACACTCAAGTAATCTCAAACCTTAACGCTGAGATCTGCAATGGTGTCAAGTGGTGCAGCCTTGATAGAAACACCGGCTGATCTGCTACTAGAGCTATGTTTGCTACACACACCCCTATAGCTTAACCCTGTACCACACAATCCCAACTCCCATGTTTTCACTACCTTGAAGAAGAAGCATTTTGAAAATATTGTGGGAAAAGGAGAAAATGCTAGTAACCAGCATTTTCTCCTTTTTACACAATGTTTTCCACCCTTCCACAAACAGATTTTTAAGTCACACTTATCTTGTTGTCTGTTTTTTTTTTTTTTTTTTTTTAATCTAGACAAGTCAAAATATTTTGTCGTTTGATTAAAACAAAAAAGAGCCCCCCTGTAGGGCTTGACAGGTTGCGCCATTATCTTTTACTATAACTGGTCATGTAAATCAATTACAAAAACGCATAAAGAACACGTATTAAGCCTGGTTTAACACACTGCTTATGAACATCAGTGAAATGTATAAAACCGGAGAACAGAATTCAGAATCTCTCGTAAATCCCGGATAAAACGCGAAAATACATGAAAAAATACTCACCACAACATGTTTACCGTCAATTTCAACTGAAGTAGGAGAAATGCGAAGAGAAACGAATGTCAATGCAACACAAAGAATGACAATGCATATTAACCAAATCATGACGAGTAATTCAACACGAAACATCAAACAATCACCAAATCTTAATCTGGTTCGATAAGCACCGGGTCCGTTATATACGATTAATTGTTCGTCCAGGCTTTTTTCGCTCCTTACTTAAGTTCGTTCGTCCCCATTTCCCCTCACTATTTTTATTGTAGATCCTAAAAGAACTGAGTATTTCAACTATATAATTTCTCTTATGTATTTAGAAAATGATACCGTTATGTGGTATTTATTATAAAAAAGTGATTTAAAGAAAAACCCTGTTGTACTGTCAGGATTTGTTCCATCCGAATTAAGTGAATTAAATCATGTTATTTTAAGTCTAAGGTTAAACAGTTAAATATTTGGCACAAAGATAACATACTGTATCATAAAATACATATAATCAAATTGTAAGATTTACAACGCCTTAAGTTGCGCTCATGAATCGACAAACCGTCAAAATTAAGTATCTATTGAATTTAAAAAAAACTTAGGTAGCTATAATACATGGATGTTTTGTCAGATCTTGCCTTGAGAGGACAGAAAGGGGCTGCATGCATGTCGGCTAAATCACATATGATTGAATGGCGTTCAGAGTAGCTCTTACCTTGAAAATTTTGTCGTATTCACCATTTACTATTACAGGGTGTCCAGAAAGTAAGGTAACACTTTTATACAGTCATTATATGGCTTTTAATAATGATAATGATACCCCATTACCGAACGTATCCAAAAAGTCTATCACAGTAGATCTAGTAGATATGTGTGCTGTAGCACCACCCTGCATAAACTACGTGTTTTGCAATGAAACGGGCGCCCTTTGAAGCCTGGGAAGAACATTGTTTTCTAACAGCGATAGATAGCGCTGGGAACTAACCGTGTAGTTAAAGACATATGGCCCAGTAACACAGTGACATGACATTGTACACCATACATTTAGTTTTACACTGTACAGGGATCTCTCTGTGAAACAGTGTGGTTATTCATGTGCCAAGAACCGCATATTTCGTTTACAAACATGTCCAGACCACAGAAAGTGAGAGAACGTCATTGATTACTAAAGTGACGCCAGGGATCTTATATACATGTGTATATACGATCCCTGGTGACGCCAATGACGGAAAAATACTTCCGAATTGAAATCTGTATAAAAGTGTGTTATGTTATGAAAAATTAATGAAATTATCACACAAAAGACTTACATATTTTATATACATGTATATATACTTTCATATCTTTATCTGAACTTTAAAGTCATATTATAAATGTACAAAAGTGTTACCCTACTTTCCGGACACCCTGTATCAATTTAGATGATATACTATTTTTCTTTGATTCAAGAATACTGGCGTAGAAAAACAGATTGGCGTCTCTCACAATCGATCGGCTATATTACTAGTAAAGGGAAACAAATTGATGTTAAATATGACTCTCTTCTTTTGACAGTCACTTACCTTGGATAGATATATCAGGGATATTCGACGCAGTCTATATCAAAGGACTGAAGGTCCTGAAAAGGGGATTTGTGGTACAGTATTTGGCCATGAAAAGGGGAGAATGCAATATAGCTATTCAGAACATGAAATAGACTTTGAATTTAAAATTACTTGATGGAAGAAGCGGGGACAAAGAAAACCAGGGTTAAAACGATCACACTACGCCTCAAAGAGCTGTCACAGTTTAAACAATATTTCAGTCATGCCATAGCGACTAGTGCATCTCTTCAAACTTTTCTCAGGAATAACTTTTACCTGTACTTTGTAAAATAAATTCAGAAAATATTGGCTTCTTTACTTAAGAAGCGTCGTCGAAAAAATAACACTTGCTGAACACAACTAAAGTTATTTTTAAAATTAATATGAAATGAGATAGATCTGCTGTAGCGGACAATTAAGATCAAGATCAGACTGAAAAAAAATAGCTAGTATTTATAGCCTAAAACTTCTCATCTTGACTATTTCTTTTAGCGCCATGAGCTAATATAGGTGCTTTTAAGGATATCTATCACGATCAAAATCCACAACACGTGCATAACGTGCAGTCTGATCTTGGATTGAAACCGTCCGCATGTTTAAGTCATACGTAGGATAAAACTATTTTCTGAGTTTCAGTGAATTGTACTTTTAGCAGTCGAAAGATGTCGAGGTATTATATTTGGCAACGAAAGAGTTTCAGATAGCTTTGAACGCAAAAATCTTAACCAAAATTGCGAGTGATTTGATACCGTATTTCAGTTTTAAAAGCTCATTTCTGAAATGACTTCAGTCCTTGATTTTTTTTATTTAACCTCCAACCCCTTTACCCTTTATCAAATAATCTCGTATTTAACGAGCTTGAGAAAAGAATTTTTAAAACATTGTGGGAAAAGAAGAAAATGTTGAAATCCAGCATTTTCTTCTTTTCCCACAATATTTTTTCAATCCTTTCAGAGACTTATCCTACTAATTGAGACATACATCATTTTTTCGTCTGCAAACCATTTCAATATTTTGGACAAATCTAAAGTTATCGTGTTTAGTAAAGAGTTTTAAAAATCTGCCGCCGACGACTTTAAAAATATCAATGTTTCATTGGATAGTCAGTGGTGATGAAACAATGTTAAATACACAAGTCATTAAAAAATATTATATAAAGGAAAAAAATCACGCTCCTTTTTCTTGGAATTTCTCCTTTTTTTCCACAAACTTTTGCAAAGATGTCGGCCGCAGGACAAAAAAAAAAAGTCGTGTGCATGAGGTTAATTTGTGAAATTGATACACCACATCGTAACACCTGCGTTAATTCAAAAGGTTTAGAACGGGCATGTACTAAAACAATTAAATTTCTCTTTATGACTCGTACTTGAGTCATAGATGCTATCAAATGTCATTGAAGAAAATACGTTAAACTTAACCCATATCCTGTTAAATAACTAACATAAAACTTTCAAGTCGATGGTAAAAACCCAAATATTGCTATTTCAAAGTTATTTTGTGGGGAAAAATATATCCTTATCGGACAGTGTAGATTCAAGATCAGACTGCACGTTCTGTGCAGTCTGATCTTGAATCTACACTGTCCTCAAAAAGTCAGTGAGTCGCGCAGAGCAGCCTAAAGGTTAAAATCAGATGACTAAATTTTAGACCTGTCCCTATCGAAAGCATTTGCGGACGACAAATCAAAATGTGTTGCGAATAACTGGAATTTTCTTTGAAGGAATAAAAACACACGATGACTAAATTTTAGACCTGTCCCTATCGAAAGCATTGCAGACGACAAATCAAAATGTGTTGCGAATAAATGGAATTTTCTTTGAAGGAGTAAAAACACACGATGACTAATTTTAGACCTGTCCCTATCGAAAGCATTTGCAGACGACAAATCAAAATGTGTTGCGAATGACTGGAATTTTCTTTGAAGGAATAGAAACACACGATGACTAATTTTAGACCTGTCCCTATCGAAAGCATTTGCGGACGACAAATCAAACTGTGTTGCGAATAACTGGAATTTTCTTTGAAGGAATAGAAACAAAAAGAAGTGGGGAAAAGGATAAAATACTAATAACAAGCATGTTCTTGTTTTCCTTGAGTTGTTACGAAAGACATTTTTTTCAGAGTGGTAAACGAGATGTTTGAAAGGGCAAAACGCACTATTAGCAATAAATTCTTATATGCTCCGTATCAAAACCATTTGCATTCGACAAAATAAATGTGGCTGTGATAGCGAGACTTGTCCTTGAAAGTATAGGAAAAATCGTAAGGAAAGGAGATAATGCTGACTACCAGCATTTTATTCCCTTTCTCGCAGTCTTTTCTAATGTTTTTCTCCCCTTAGGGATCCAAGTTTACACAGCGAAATGTTTGGTAAAAGATTTTAAGCATTTCACTCCCAGTCATAAAACACTATTTGGAATCTGATGAATTGTATCTACATGTTTTGTGATGACGGCATCATCTTCTCTATTTTTATTGCTGACACATCTTATTTATGCTGGTGACTATGCCTGACATACGAGGGTTGTTCGATATGTAATGTGTATTGTACGATATCTCAAAAGCATTCGACTAAAATAGTGAAATGAACATTACATCCCTTCAAAGTATTCTCCGCGGTTTGAAATACATGATTTCAATCTCTGAATCCATTTCTGAAATGCGTCACGGTACGCTGATTTAGGTAGACCTCTGAGGCACTGACTGATGGCTGAGCCAAGGGCTTGTCGGGACTTGTAACGACGACCAGATAAGAACTTTTTAAGTTTTGGAAAAAGGAAAAAGTCGCATGGGGCTAGATCTGGAGAGTATGGTGGGTGTGGCAAGACGGTAACCTTCTCCGACTTCAAAGATTGCTTCACAAGCTCAGATGTATGTGATGGAGCATTATCATGAAGTAGACGAACATGCCTAAATCCTGACACAAGGCGTCGTTTAAGATAATATTTCTTGACCTTTTTTAGTATAACATCTCGGTAATACCGACCTGTAACACTTTTGCCCTTCGGCACTGGAATTTGTACGGCTATACCATTACATGAGAAGAATATGCAATAAAGAACCTTCTTTGTGCTTCTTTTGGCAACTACAGGCCTTCTACCGTGTTTAGTTAGCCATATTTTGTTTCCAATTTTTCTTACTGGTTCGAAATAGTGAACCCATGTTTCGTCACCAGTAACAATGTTTGCAAATTGTCTTTGATTGAATTTTGGAAACATTTTGAGCAAACTGCTTAGCGGTTTGTACTCGTACCCGTTTTTGGTCATCTGTCAATATATGCGGTATCCATCTGGATGAAATCTTTCGTACTTTCAAAATACGCTTCAAAATGAAATGCACCCGCGATAGCGATATGCCAACAGTGTTGGCAATATCATGAATCGTGTATCTGCCATCACTTTCAATTATTTCCCTGACTTTTGAGACATTTGCCTTGCCTGTTACAGTCACAGGTCGGCCAGATTTTACTGCATCTTTGACAGACTCTGTGCCAGTCAGAAATTCCTTTCTCCACCTACGAACTGTCTCATAAGATACCTTATCAGACCCATAAACTTCCCCCAATTCAGTAAAAATCTGCATTACCGACTGACCGAGTTTTGTGCGAACTTTTATATAAGCTCTAATTTCGTTAATATTCTTAATCCGTTTCCCAACCATTTTTACAACAGTGGTCAATGACTAGCTCTATTGAAATGACTATAAGTTTAAAACTATGTGGAGCTGAAGGCTCGTGTTTATACCGTTGGAAAGGTATTGAATAGAGCTATTCAAGCGTATCATCATCCACGAAATCGTGCAAAGCGTTATCGCGCTGTGGTACAATACACATTACATATCGAACAGCCCTCGTACTTTCGACTGGGATCAGACACTGCGTATTTAATAATAAGCTTCAATATGCATGTAGGTAATTTCTTCAGACTTTTGCTCAATATTGCCCAAAAACCTTTTTTTTTTTTAAATCAGTCTACATTCCCTAATGACGTGTCTTATTGGCACTTGTGACCCGAAACAAATTTGCAGCAGACGAAATTTGAAACACGCCAAAAATGTAGATAATCAACCTGAAATAACCCTTCAACTCTTTCCATACAACAAAATTTTAGACTTGTATAAACAGAAAACTTTTGCACACGACAATTTTAAGTGTATCTTAACAGATGAGGTTTGTCTTTTACAGGGCGGTTTGAACATGGGATTGTTTGGTAAATGGTCGAGGTTGTATCCACCAATATCGTATGTGGAAACATCGTTGCGGTTGGAGCAATTTATTTTTTCGAGGAATTGCACAAGGCAGTGTACTAACATAGGAAAGCAATGTATTCCAAATAATAATTACTACTTTATCAACATGTATGACTGAGTCATGCTCTCTGAAAAAAGTGTTTAATTCATCTGAAAAAGGCATCAGCCAATGTCAGCCTGCACGGTCCACGCAGGCTGACCCGAGTCGAAATTTTTCACTATGGTGAAATTTTCTGCATGTCAAAGGACCACTCTTACACCTGATTAAGCGGATCTATAGACAAAATGGATCCATATTATTAGTCTGCGACGACATCGTTGGTATAATGCATCACGAAGGTACTGTAACCCCCCCCCCTTCTGTCAGAGCACCGCTCATATAATGGCTTGCAACACGCTAAAAGGGGCATTGGGACATTTGCGTAAAGTGTCGTCTCGGATCAGCCTGCGCAGTCCGCGCAGGCTAATCCGAGACGGCACTTTACGACTACATTAGATTTTGTCCTACAGTAGACTTGCGTGAAACAGAAAATTACATAAAAACGGAAAGAGTCGTTTCCGATTAGCCTGCGAGGACTGCTCAGGCTGATCCGAAACGACACTTTACGCAAATGTCCGAATGCCCCTTTTCGCGTGTTGCAGGCCAATTATGAGCTATGCTCTGGCAAAAGGGGGCTTAATGCATCTCCGTGATAGATGATACCAAGCAAGCAATCATATAGTTATAGATCCATAATAGCCACTTATTTTAAACAACCGACCTAAACATGAGGCAGACCGGTGCTTGGACATACAGAAAATTTATCAGTCGCGAAAAGTTTAGGCCCAGGTCAGCTTGCGCGGACTGCGCAGGCTGACCTGGGTCGATACTTTTTGCAGATGCATTAAGCCCCCTTTTCACAGAGCATGGCTCATATAAATTATAAATCCCCGAAATAATATTATGATTTACGTCATGACCACAGAAGAAGGGCGCCTTCCGATACAAACAATAACGGACCAAACGCATAAATAGCTCATTCTTTTGATTTCAGAAAACTTTAAAGAACGCCACAGACATGCATATCGTTTATTTTAAGAAATGAAGTGTGATTAGGTTTTTTTTTATACCTTCATGAAAAAATAAAAATTCTCTTCATTCCTTATAATTTAATATTACAGACAACATACACCCACGGAAATAATTCAAACTGCAGTTTTCAGATCCCCAATACTGAAAATTAACCAATAAAACGAAAGTAAATGAACACGGCAGTGTGTAGGACCCGCACTGAGTAACCTTCAGCAAAAGTAGTTCCGGCATAACGTGATTTTTTTTCATGGAGCTATGAAAAAAAAATTTCAGCCAATCAGAAGTCGCCAATATTCATGAAAACAACTGATATTAAATTATTGAAGTGAAATCTCTATTTTGTTTTCTAAGTATGCGCTAACTTGATCCTTTACTCTTGGTTCTAAATATTTACGTAAAATGGTCAAACTCTTACCTACCCTCACTGAATTTGAAAAATAAAGAGATTAGCAGCAGTTCTAATTTTCAAGTGAATTATTGTATATACAGCTGCATTTCTCTAACTCTTTCAGCGCTAAAGACATATTTATATTTGCGACGCTCTGTGAAAAGGGACTTTAATGCATGGTTGCAGAATTAGGTTCATTTTGTCTCAAAACCGGCTGTACCCTGACGGTGTATGGTTCCTTGATATGAAGCAAATATACCCGTAACAAAAAGTTTCGACCCAGGTCAGCCTACGCAGACTGCGCAGGCTGACATGGGTCGATACTTTTTGGCAGATGCATTAATCCCCCTTTTCACAGAACATGACTCACAGATGCATTAATCCCCCTTTTCTCAGAACATGACTCATATAGTACATAGATAAACTCGACCTAAAATCGCTTTTCACAAAACACGTGTTTAATGATAGACATTGGGACAGGATTCATTCTTCTTTTACCGTTGATCATTGTTTCGACGATGCTTATGTGGGAAAGGAGCCAATAGCTTGGGAAGAATATTGTGTAAAATACTGGTACAAGAAACTCCAGGTAAACATGGGAAGGTATACTGGCCGCCGCTGTATAACTGAAATAATGTTGAAAACGACGTTATTTAAAACTATTGCAAACAAACTCACATCACTGACGTACATTAACTCTAAACATAATGAATACGAGCACGCAGAACTTTTATCAGTCCTATCACATGACTAATTACAAAAAGAGGCAGGTGTTCTGATAGACAATGCACTGTCATTAACTTTATACCACACAATCCAAAGTTTTAACGACCATCAGAAAAAAGAAAACTTTCGAAAACATTGTGGGAAAAGGAGAAAATGTAAATTGTGTAAATAACTGTTTTTAAAAAAAATCCAGGAAAGCATAGAAATGTACCGCGGGCATAGACTAAGATTAGACTGCACAGAAAATGCAGTCTGATTTTGGATCTATACCTTCCGCTTGTATTTCTTAAAAGCCTAAAGAGGCCGAGACAATGAGAGGTCGCACGAATAACATCTAAATTGAGCTTTTGATATGCCCCTTTGGCATGACACACCATTCAACAAAGTGATGTTACAAATGGCGTTCGACATAAACAAACAAAGTCATCAGGTAACTGCAATTCGGGGTAGTAACTATGTTGCTGGTGAAATCAAGAAAATGCATAGATAGATTTGACATTATCACAGCACAGTCAAGAACAGCATCATAGAATCGACCCTTTAAAATAGCGCCATTTAGTTTCAGTGGGTACAGTAGCCTTTAGACTGAAAAGCCCGACCTTAGACGCTTTTGCAGACAGTATTAATCAAGATCAGACTGTATAGAACGTGCAGTCTGATCTAGGATCTTATTCTCCGATACCGACTGAAATTCTCTATGATAAACTCTTTGATATCGATCTTTATATTTTTTATTCGGGGGTGGGGGGGGGGCGGGTCTGGAAATTTTTTATTTAGATAAAATATAGTTCTAGGGTTAAGTTGTTAAATATTTAAATGAATTCCGATTTCAAAAGCAGATTTTCAGTCAATAGGTACTGGTATCTCAAGATGGTGGACTGAAAAAGCCCAAAAATGTCACGCTGTGGGTTTTTGTGCTTACACTTGCTATAAAAGAAAACTGGAAACGAAAGGGTTTTATGGCTTTTGAAAGTTTTAGCTCTTTACCAAGCGACAAAATTTAAAATTTTAGGCTAGTCCAAATCTAAAGCACTTTGCTGACAACAAAGTAATGGTGACTCAAAAAATGGAATTTGTTTTCGGAAGAGTAGAAAACAATGTCGGAAAAGGAGAAAATGCTGGTTACCAGCATTTTCTCCTTTTCCCACAATGTTTTCAAAAGGCTTCTTTCTCAGAGTCGTTAAAAGTCGGGATTGTTTGTTAAAGGTCTAAAAGACGTCAGTCCAATAATGGTTGACGTAATATGAGAAATTCCGTTTGAGGGAGGATTTTGTAAACATTTAAATGCCTAACACGTCATCCTGCAATTCTTTTTATGGACAGAGTGGATCCTAGATCAGACTGCACAGAATGTGCAGTCTAATCTTAGATCTACACTGTCCGATATCTTGTGAGCTGTTCTCACAAAAAGCAGCCTAAAGATAACAAAAACATGTCAGTACATGTACAGTAATTTGGTATTTTTGTTTTTCAACCCTTAACTTTCTAAATAAGTTAAATGAAACTTTCCAGCCGATAATAAAAAACCAGAATATTGCATTTTCAAAGTTATTTTACTGGGGAAAAATAGCTCCTTATCGGACAGTGTAGATCCAAGATCAGACTGCACGTTCTGTGCAGTCTGATCTTGATCTACACTGTCCGCAAAAGCGCCTTGAGTCGCGCTTAGCAGTCTGTAGGTAACTAAAAAAGAGATCAAGTTATTCATAAAACGCTCAAAGGAAAAACAGAGTTTATTTATGGAAGAGGTAGGAAGAGTTTTCAATGATTCATAGAAGCCTAAATTCACTAAGTCATGATTTGCCAGAAGATACACCTATCATGTTCGGTTGTTCCTTACACCTCGAAAAGCCGTAGTTTACAACAGCTGAACAAATTTAATAATGATGATAATGATTGTGATGATGGCTGTGGTAACGGTGGTGGTGGTGCTTCTGCTGATGATGATGATGATGGTGGTGGTGGTAGTGATGATGACAATGATGATTATAATGACAATGATGACGGTGGTGGAGCTGCTGCTAATAATAATGATGATGATGCTGTTGCTGATGATGATAATGACGATGTCGGTTACCTATCCACACTTTTCCTGGAGTTTCTTTTACCAGTGGTTCTTACCAAACCACTGGCTGCTTTCCCACATAACCATCCTCGAAACAATGGTCAGCGGTGAGAGAGAAATTAATCCTGTCGCAAAGACTATCGTCAATTTTACCTTACTATATGGTCCCTGTGTTGTCCATTGGTTCTGTGGTAAGCTTTCATTTAGCTTTCGCCCAAGTCCTTTTGTAATGTAATTGTAAATGAGCCATGATTTGTGAAAAGGGGGCTAAATGCATTTGCAAAAAGTATCGACACATGTCAGCCTGCGCAGTCCGCGCAAGCTGACATGAGTCAAAACTTTTTTGCCAAATGTAATTTTTCTACATGTCAAAGGATCATTCTACCCCCAGCTTCAGTTAATTCTGCGAAAACTCACCTGGGTCGAAACATTTTGCTATAAGTAAATTTCCTGCATTTTGTCAAAAAACCATTCTACCTCCAGATTCACCTGATTATTATAGACTAAATGGATTTTATGGATCCATAATTATGTGATGACTTGCTTGGTGTCATGCATCGGAGAGACGCATTAAACCCCCTTTTGCCAGAGCATGGCTGATATCATAAATAAATATCCCACTCGCCCCCAAAATCTGAAAGGTAGGTAATCTGTCGAGTACTTTAGGTGACATTACAACAGGCGGACCCGTTAAATGCTGTGCCAGCTCTTTTCATGACGACAAAAATTTGGACTTACCAAATATGAAAGAATTTTCAAACGACAAATTCTGTACGGCTCAAATGATAAGATTTGTATATTAAAAGGTAGAAAACATTATGGGAAAAGGAGAAAATGCTGGTTTTCAGCATTTTCTCCTTTTCCCATAATGTTTTCAAAAGCCTCCTTCGTTATGGTCGCTAAAACCCATAATTGTGTAGAACTTTAAGGTTTAGAGACAACAGTGAGAGGTTGATGGGTGCCACAGCTGCAAAAAATGGCTTATCAGATCGCGATGATTTCTACGTCAACTCATGACAAGGAATATTTCGGGACTTTTTGCCAAAGAACCGCATATTAGAGATCGCATTTTACAGAGTTCGTCATACACAACAATAACCCTTTGTTTAAGAACAAAGCTTCGTGATTCACAGTACTGTCTCTCTTTTGTTTGGTTTGATAGTTTTGTTTTGTAAACAAGTCAATGTAGTTCAACTGCTTGCAATCATTGCTGGTCTTAAAGGGAGCTAATCAGAATTTTATAATCTCACCAAACTTAGAAAATAAATTATCGCTATATTAAGAAAGGCCGCAGTTAGTTGGCAAATCATCAGAGAGGAAGAAAGACAACAATATGATTTATTTTTTCCATAGTATTTCCTTAATGGGCTACGTAGCCTCATAAGGTACATGTGTCTTTAGATTTCGCACCGGAGTTTCGCAAAGATTTGTGGGAATATCACACGATCAATAACACGTCGATTAACCGTTGTCTGTGCATGTCATATTCTTCGAAGATTCGACCTGTCTGCTATGACGCATCACCGATCCTATATACTAGGGAAAAGAAGGTCTTATACCGAAGCTATTACCCAAGCCTGTAGGGGCTGTTTTGATTAATGGCCGGTGCATAGGTTACATGCTAGCTGATCATATCTGAATGAATCGCACCAGGTGGCGTTTTATTGAGTAAACGTTTATTTCATTTTGAAATTCAAAGTAACTGTTGTCGTTTTGAAAAGTAGTCTGGTTCTCTACCCAGAATGCCCAAATTAGATAAATGTGTATTTGTAGAATGTCATCTATGGGGAGATAATGGTCGATTACCAGGATTCGTATTCAAATCTTTATGATGACGTCATATCAGATGAAGCCTACTCGTAGGCTAATGAAAATCTATAGACGGAGTTACCAATCGCAAAACGGCTATTCCTTTCTTTAACCGCCCAAAATTACATCTTTTCACTGGATGTTACCGAACAGTGTATACGGTTGCAAAGAGAAATATAACTAAAACCATCTGTCTGTACTTATCGGTGTTTTACAAGAAATTTTTATTTACGGAATAAAAAACAAATAGGCCGCTTTAACTGTTTAACAGACTATTAAACCTTAAACTTGTCCGGATTGTAAGCATTTAACAAAATAAATAAGAAAAAAAATGACAATATTCGTCTCTGAAAGAATATAAATTATTGCAGAAAAGTAAAAAAAAATCTCACAATGTTTTTACATGTATTCTTCCCTAGTGTCGTAAAATCAAGGAACTCATTGGTAAAGATTTAGACTTTCTTTTTAAACCTTAAGCTGCTAAGCGCGACTCACTGACCTTTTGTGGACAGTGTAGATCAAGATCAGACTGCACAGAACGTGCAGTCTGATCTTGGATCTACACTGTCAGAGAACGAGATATTATTCCCCATAACATATTTTTGAAATAGCGATATTAGGGTTTTTAGTATCGAACTGAAAATTTCATTTTAGTTATTTAGCAGGATAAGGGCTAAATTTAGCAGCCAGAAGTACACAACGCATCGCCGTCAACAAAAGAGATTGCAAAAATGAAAAGTAAATCCGCCTCCACCATTTGTGGAGTATCATTTTAATTCAACATTTGCCTGTTGTTTGTAACAAAAGAGTATTGTCTAGAATCCGGTTACTCTATACAATAGCTCACGTGTCATTCTGTTTTACGAAGAAAGAATGACAAGTGATCTATTGTAGGAGTTTTTGAATAAAGGCTGGTTTATTAAAAGTGCTTTTTTTTATATTCCTTTGCAGTGAATCATTTTTTTTAAACAATGACAATAAGTACAAAATATACAAACGCCAGAACACTTAGCTTAAAGGGGTTCGAATATGGCGTTCAAATAATTGGACATTGAGTAACTAGTACCTCCGTCTATTTTTATATCAAATACCAGTATCATATGATCGTACATATTTACATACAGTCCAACAAGATCGACGCGTTTTACTGACCATACGACTTTCCAACAAACCTTTGTGAGTAGATAGATAAATGGGGGGTCTGAAACATTTTGATTAAATTTATAAAAATGTGTCAGGATGCCCATACGATTTTGTATGAAAAATCTATTTTCTCATAATTCTAAAGAAAATAAATTTCATCACCCACTAACCAATGCATCAATTAACAATTGTGTCCACTAACCAACGCATCGATTAACCCACTAACCAACGCATCAATTAACAATTGTGTCCACTAACCAACGCATCAACTAATATATATCGGGACCCCCCATATGTGTCAACGCAAGACATGAGGGACTATATAATTACTATATCCATTTTACCATAAATTCAAAAATAAAGAAAAAATTTTTTTGAATTTTTTAAATTTTAAGTCATAAAATAATTCAAAATGCATAACTTACATACAAATGAAGTTTTTTATGATGTACTTGATACAATGCCACCTAAAGCAAAAGTACTAAATTGGCTTACCTCTAATGAATTAGAAAAATTAGAAAAACATATCAAAACTAAATTTAATGAAATACCTATTTACGAAATTCCAGGAAGAAAAGTATATTTCCCAAATATTCATCATAATGATTATTGTACTGCTTTGAGAAAAGCAGCACCTGTTATATATTATTGTTTTAGTAAAGAAATGGAGAGACATGGTACACATGATTTATCTATGTGGGTGGGTCTCTATGATAATAAAACTAAAGAAAGAAAAAGAGTTGGTCCTTACTGGTTTGATACTAGACCAGGAAGTGGAAGACATCTAATTCCTTATAAAAATGAAATAAATTTTTGTGAAAAGCATGTTTTTGAATTCGAACCTGAAGTATTATTATACTATAGAGAACCAAGTGAAAATTTAGAAGATTTTAATTTTCTTTCACCTTTTATAGAATTTAGTAATAGATTGAAAAATTTATATGGAGACCCTGATGTGAATGAAGCATTAAAAAAAATAAAAAAATTAACAAAAAATGTAACACTATCTAATTATGTTAAAACTAATAGAAATGGCGCTACACTTGTTAAAATTACTGATGCATTAGGTAAAATAACTTTTATAAATAAAAGCGACTTCGATGATTCTTTTTTGGTTATAAGAGAAAGAGATTATTATAATATAGATTTTTTAAAACCTTTACCAATGAAAAAACAAAAAATATTTTTAGAGGAAAAATGTTGTATATGTACCATTAATAAACCTAATATATCATTTGGTTGCGGGCATCTATGTGTATGTGAATTATGTGATGAAATGCATCCTTTAAATAAATGCCCTATATGTAGACAGTAATCTTTTGTTAAAAGAATTTTATAAAATATTTAAAATGAAGTTTCTAAAGCTATTTTCAAAGAAAAAAGATAAACCTATTAATAATGATATTATTAAAAAACAAATAATTAAACTAGATAGGCGTATACAAGAATTAGAATTAATTATTGCTGGATTAATGGATATTTTAAGTGATATGAAGAAATCTAAATAAATATATAATATATTTCTTTATAATATATTATATATATCTACAAGTCTAATTCTATCAAAATAGATATGTAAGCGTGTGTTACATTACGACTATCTGTTCTCGAAATAAAGTTTACGATGTCGCATTGTTGTACCTCCAACGCCCTCGGAAAAACTACACAACTACAAGTTTCATCCTCTTTTTTAATAATAGAGTAATCAACCTGCTCATTTCCGTTTATCGATATATTAACTTTTATCTCTTCTCCTCGTACATTAACATTATCTTTAACAACCGTTAAACTTCCTCTTATGATTCTACCTGGAGCAGCCATACAATAACCTCCCAATCCATGCTTTCTACCTGAATTACCATTACCGAATGAAAACTCATAATTACCACCCCCTAATGGTCCATTTTCTTCAGCCCACACAGTTATAATAGGTTTAGGACCTATGAGAGAAGGAAGAGATACTTTTCTATCCACATAGGATTTTGTCACTAAATCTCTCTCTTCTACCGGTGTTGCCGCATTTTTTATAGAAAAACCTTGAAGGTCTATGTTAGTCACCGCCATGAAACTCCCATCCGGATTTTTTATAATAGCTCCACCGTTATCGACATAATTTTTATTGACAGCAGAGTCACGGGATACAGGATTTGGCAACCTAGTAATCGAGTTACCATTCATATCTATTCCACCATCTATTGAATAGGAACCATCTTGTTTTTTTGTTAAAGCTTTTTCACCCGCGGTAGCCGCTTCAATAGCGGTATCCACGTAAAACTTATTAGAGGCTTGGTCGTGTCTTGTAGGGATTCCAAGATTGTTAATTACTCGTCCTCCCATTGAGATTGCATCATCTGCCTCATACCACCTTCCATCTTTATAAACAAAGGCTCTATCAACATTATCCACATAATTTTTAGTAGCAGCTTCACCCGGTTCTGTTGGGTCCTTAACATTTCTTATTGGATTAAAACCCATATTTAAATATCCAGTAACATGGTATCCTCCGTTTTCATCCAACAACCCTGAGTTAGCGTCAACATAAGCCTTAGTTGCTGCATCTTGAGGATTTACTGGATTACTAACCCTCGTTAATGTATTACCATTCATGTCTATAGACCCACTAACAACAGTTGTTCCATCTTTACGTAAAAAATTATTATTTATGTAAGTGAGTGACACACCATCACCGCTTGTTTCACCATCATCTTTCATTCTTCCGAATTTGTTAACAGGCATTTTTTTTATATAGTACTAAAAAAGTTTATTTAAAACATTTTGAAACTGATTACCTCTAGATAACTCTTTTAGAATGTACAAACATAAATGACCACAAAATACTTGTCCAGCTTGTTGTAATTGGTCAGTATTGTACTGTATTGGGCTTTTTAAATAATCTCGAATTTCAATAGGTGGTTGTATGCCATAACTATCAAAATAAATTTTAGTTTTACCATTTTTATACCAAGCGACCCAATGTGTACCAGGGCCATTACTTTTATCAAAGTTTACTATACCACATTCTTTTTTACTTGGTTTTCTCGGTAATGTATCTAGTAAAAAAACTCCTCTAAAATAAGGAATCTTTAATCTTTTAACGGCACCCTCTAATTCGAAATTGTTCAACGGTTTATTCGGTAAAATTACGTTTTCAATCGAAATATTTGACATTTTTTTATAGTTAAATATTTCTAATATCTTTATTGTCAACCCACGAATTAAATTCATCAGGATAACCTTTCCACTTTACGAGAGATTTCTTTTTTCCTTTTTTAATAACCTTTTCTATCCTATACAGCTCTTGACTGGTTTTCTGCAGTTCAGGTTCATAAAAGGTACCTTGTATTTCTTCTCCATTAAAATCTTTAATTTTATATGTTATAGGTGATGTAAGTTTTACTTCAGAAACTGTAAAAACCTCCTCAGTCCATCTTGTTGTATAACCTTTTTCAAAAGTCTTTTTCTTTTTAGTTATCCTTACTTTATCTCCAACGGAAAACTTAGGATTAAAGTCTTTTATTTCTAAATGATCGGGGTAAAGATTTCTCCAAACTCTCGTTTCATTTTCTTTTTTACTAGCGTCTACCGGGGTCATCTTAATAGATGAATGCCTTGTGTTATTATATTTTTTAACCAAATCCGGTAGCACATTAATGTAAACGTTTGTAGAGTTAGCGGAGAAATACTTCCACATTTTTTCTTTCATTGTTCTAATCCATCTCTCAACCACACTAGATTTTTCCTCATTTTCAGTAGAATATAATTCAACCAAGTCTTTTACATCTTTGTTATAAAACTCTTTACCCTTATCCACCCACATTTTTTCAGGTTTTCTCTCATTAAAAATACTTTTTAATGCTATAGCAACAGATTTTCCTGTTTTATCTTTTAATGGCACCAGATATCCATATTTAGAAAAGATATCAATGACAGCGAGAAGGTATTTAACACCACGATTAAACTTAGAAAATGCTTGCATGTCTACTAAATCCGCAGCCCATATCCTATCTATACCGTTTACTCTAACTCTCCTTTTCTTAAATTTTCTTTTTACGGGTTTATGTAATTCTTCCGCTAAATTTTTTTTTTTACTCCCATTCCAAATTTCATTTTTGTTCCAATGAGTCTACTTACCAAACCTCTTTCCATTTTTTCTCTAATACTAGGATTGTAAATACCTTCTAACTCTGTTAACATATTCTTATCACACACTGCGTTTCTTGTAGCAGTATCGTTGTGTTGAAGATAGCAAACATCATGGTGATAAGCAGCTTTATCAACACGGTTTATAGGTTTACTCCACTCTTTTGGTGTTAAATCTGGATTGAGTCTTTTATTTAGTTTGGTACCTGGCCCTGTAAAATTGTGTCCTGGTAGATGCATTTCAACGGGTAAATTATTTATAAATTTATTTAATATACTACTCCCGGTAGTTTTTTTTTTATAAATTGTGATTTAGTTATTCCACAAATAACACATTTCCCCTGCATCATATTTCTTCCATTTTTAGAAACAGAATATTTTATATCATTCGTATCTGTATGTTTTTTACATTTAACGCAATACATGTTGTTTTATATAAAAAAATAAAAATATTTAAATAAAAATGGATATTATGAACTTATCATGGAATGAAGTAGTATCAAAGAGATTTAATCACTCCCTTTTACCAAAAAGTATTAGGGGTTTAATTATAGGTAAATCATCATGTGGTAAAACTACTTTATTGTTAAACCTTTTACTCAGACCAGATTGGCTTGACTACAACGATTTAAATGTTTTTGGAAAAAGTCTTTTTCAACCGGAATACCGAATACTAAAAAAGGCTTTTGAAGAAAAACTACCAAAAGAATGTATCTTAAGATTGTTTAACATGCGTGATGACATACAAGAAGTAAACATTCCACCAATAGCTTTAGTTGAAGAATGGGCTAAAACGATTAAAAACAAATCAGATATAAATTGCAACTTCTTTGAAAATGTTAGTGATGTGCCTGATCCGAGAGAGTTAAACTTAGAAAATAAAAATTTAATAATTTTCGATGATTTACTTTTAGAAAAGCAAAATAAATGTGAGTGTTACTACGTTCGAGGAAGGCATAGTAATGTTGACTGCTTTTACCTCTCCCAGAATTATTTTAGACTACCAAGGCAAACTATTAGAGAAAACGCTAATTTTATTTGCCTTTTCCCACAAGACCTAAAAAACCTTAATCATATTTATAGCGATCATGTAGGTGAAGATATGCCTAAGGATGAGTTTAGAAAGTTCTGTCAAAAGGCATGGGAAAGACCACACGGTTTCGCTATTATTGACTTAACCAGTAAAAAACATGATGGAAAGTATAGAAACGGTTTTGATAATTTTTACATACCTAAATCAGTATAAAAAATATTTAAATATTATAAAATGGAAGAACTTTTAGGACAAATTGTAAAAAATACGAGCCATAAATCATCGTCTCAAATCATAGTAAGCGACAACAAAACACGTTTTAGAACAAGGTTTAATCCTCCAATTCAACTGGAAAAGAATAAAGTATATGAAATAGCTATGGTAAACCTTGAAACTTACTACTCTTTTCCAAACATTGATGAAACGAACAACACATTCGTTTATTCTCCAGACAATGGCACCACATGGATTAAAATAAAAATACCTGAAGGAAGTTATGACCTTGTTGACATTAATGATACGATTCGTCAGGAAATGAGAAAAAATGGTCATTACGATAGAGTTAATGAAGAGTATCCTATTAACTTTTCTGCGAACACTAATACCCTAAAGTCTGTTCTTATTATTGATAATAATTATCAAGTAGATTTTAATCAACCAGGTTCCATCGCTAAAGTATTAGGATTTACTCGAGCTAAATATACGCAAGGATTTCACGAGTCAGAGGATGTAGTAAACATTCTTAGCATAAATAGTTTGCTAGTTAACATAGATATTATCTCAGGAAGTTACGTTAATGGTACACCAAGAAATACTATTTACTCTTTTTTCCCAGATGTTGCACCTGGATATAAGATAATTGAGTCACCAGTTAATTTAGTATACTTACCAATAACATTAAATGAAATACATAACCTAAATGTAGATATTACGGACCAAGATGGTAATTTACTAAATCTTAGAGGTGAAAAATTAACGATTAGGTTTCATATTAGAGAAGCGAGATAAGCTAAATAAAAAAATACTCGTATATAAAATGACAAGTTACACTAATGTTAAAGTAAATATATCTGAAGGGCAAAAGCAAAAACTTCAACATGCTGTTAAAGCTAGTTGCCCAGTAAGTATTCGTTTAGGTCATGAAGATTTACAAGGTAATGATGTTTTAGCAATTACCAATTCACAAGCGAAGAAAATGGCTAAAGCCTATGAGGATGGTGTGGGTATAACTATTAGAATGACTACAAAACAACTTAAACATAACATGAAAATAGAGGGAGGTTTCCTCGGAATGTTAGCTGGGTTAGCTGCTAGAGCTTTACCGATGCTTGCAAAAACCGTTTTACCAGCTTTAGGTGTTGGTGCTCTTTCTGGATTAGCTCAAACAGGTGTTTCGAAAGCATTGGGGTCAGGTCTTTACCTTAAAAAAGGAGGATGTGTTTGTCAAGTTGAAACTGATGGAAGTGGATTATACTTAAAACCATACAAAGGTAAAGGATTAGAGTCTGTTGGTGATGGGTTGTATTTAAAGCAAGGAGGAAAAATGTATGATGGAAAAGGACTTTTACTTGGACCTAATAGTCCATTTGCTAATATCCCTATCTTAGGAGCTATATTATAAATATTATTTACAATAAATAAAAATGGATATACATAAATTTGGTATAAAACCTAATATTACTACCCAACATAAAACTATATTTTGGAAACCTCATTCACATGGAGTAAGATATCCTCCCTTAAAGCAAGATTCTCTAAAATGGAAAATATACTCACAAGTAACTATCAAGATTCCTCCTAATAATGGTATGAGAGTTCCGTTAGGATTTGGTTATATAGCTACACGAGGAGTTGTAGTGATATCTATTAGTAATAAATGGAAAGATAGTTTAACCATTTCTAATGGTATACATCTTGATAATGATGTTAATGATATCTTAGTCTACATTTATAATTTCTCACAAAAACCAATTGAAATACCTGGGGGAGAGTTATTCTGCTATCTAAAATATTTATCATAAAAAAATTATTATATTTATAAAATGACAGATACAGATCAGAAACACCCTAATAAAATATATCCTATATTACCCAAAGAACCAGGTACCGCAAGCGCCCCACCTATTGAAATGGAAGTAATGGATAATGGTCATTCTTATAGACTTAAAAAAATATCTGAAGTACAAAATTTCCTAAAGAAGGAAATAAATGAAAGGGAGAGATTGAATAAGAAATATGCTAGAATGGCTAAAGTAGTTGATAATGTTGAAGGTGCATTGGTTGTTGTTTCATTAGCATTGGGTGGAGCAGGTGTTATTTTGCTTTCAACAGTTGCCGCGGCACCTGTTGCTGTTGGATTAGAGAGTGCCGCTGGCGTAATTGGTCTTTCTTCATTGGTTAGTAAAATATTTGTTAGGAAAACTACTGCTAAAGCTGAAAAACATTTGAAGATTCAAATGCTTGCTGCTGCTAAGCTTAATACTATAGATAATCATGTATCAAAGGCTTTAATGGATAACCACATATCTGATGATGAGTTTAAGTTGATAATGGATGAAATGAATAAATATGAAGACATGAAGAGTGAAATAAGAAGTAAATTTAAGAAGAAGGTAACAACAGAAGAAAAGGAAAGTTTGATTGAGAAAGGGAGGCAAGAAGCGAGGGAGTCCTTTCGGAGGCTTGTCGAAAACAAACATACTGTCTAGTATACCTTTTAAGTTACCTAAGTTAAATTTTAGATGTAAATGTCAATGTGAAATAGGAGATGAATAAATATATAAAAGCATTATATATGCTCTTATATATTAAAATCTATGATAAAAACTATGTTAAAAACTATGATAAAATCTATGTTAAAAAAATATGTTGCTAATTAAAAATGTCATTTCTAAAAATAACTGACCCTGCAAAAAGAGACTTAATTGTAAAAGAGTATCTCGAAACGAAAAAGAATATTCGTGATAATCTACTAGCAGAGAGAACAGGTGAACAACAACTTCAAACTGATTTGTCAAAGTTTTTTAGACCTATTACAGAAACGCAAAAAACTACAACAAAGGAGATTACAGAGGGGCTTAAACCTATTAAAGAAGGTGTAGAAAAATTACCAGAAGCTATTACTTTTCCAGCATTTCCATCTATCGCAGCTTATGATAAACCAGAATCAATGACAGATGAAGACGCTGAACTGATTAGGCAGTTTATAAAAGATTTGAGAAAAGAAGATATTAAAGAAGGAGTAGAAGAATATCCAATTTTTGTTGGACCACTCGCGGAGAAGTACCTAAGAAAGTTTACTACTAAGTCTGAAGCTGATACAACGTATGGGTTATATGACAAAGATGGTAGATTTTATATTGGCAACACACCAGTTGGCATTTTTGACGATGATATTGTAGCTGGTGATAATTATTATGAAGGTACCCCTGGTTTATGGGAATTAATCGTATCTAGAAAACCAGACGAAAATATTTATACGGATGAGGATTTTAAAAATTATAAGGAGATAATGATAAACACTAATACCCTCTATCGTAATAATAACCCAAAATCTAAATCTCCAAAAAGTGGTAAATCATATAAATGGAAAAACATGCTTTCCAACTTTTGGAATGATATGAGAATATTTGGAAGAGGAATTGTTATCCCATCTGACCCTAACGCATTACTAGAAAGACTAGACCTGTTGATGGCAAGTAAAGAAGCAGGTAATACAGGTGTAAGAAATGAGGTAGTAAGCATTTGTGATGAATTAAAAAGACAAGGTGTTTTAAATTCACACGATTATAAAAATTTAATGTCTATACTATAAAAAAGATGATAATCACTAAGAAACACGGATTTAAAACAAGATATTCATACGGTGGTTCCGGAATCTTTGATAGTATTGCTAACTTTTTAGCGAGGCTTTTTACTAGTAGTGCAGCTAAACAAATTGCGTCTTCTGCCCTTGATGTAGGAAAGAGTGTAGCTAAGGAAGGGGCAAAGAAAGCTTTAGAGGTTGGAAAAAGTGCAGCAGTAGAAGCAGGAAAAAAATTAGTTACGAAAGCTTTAACACCAAAATCGAAGCAAATTTTACAAAAATATAATGATACTCCTAAAACACAAAACATTAGTACATTAATAGATGGAAGTGCCATTGCTATTCAAGACATAGTTAAAAGGTTAAACAGTGGAGCGGGTATTAAAACAGTATGAATAAGTTAAGAAAATTATATTCATTATAAAAAAAGAATGTTACATTTTAATCGTGTAGATCATGAAAAATACAATAGTGCTACTATTGAAATAGTAGGCGCTTCTTTAAACATAAAAGATTGTGATATCCTTGAAATTAATAAAACGAAATATAATTATAAAAAAGCTGTTGTGAAGTTATCTCCTGAAAAGGTAACCAAGATGAAAGAGATTGAGGAAAAGGTGAATGAATATTTAAAAAATTTGGGTATACCTGAAATAAAACTTGTATACGGTAATAGAGTTTATCCTAAAGCTATACTGAATACTGCAAAAAGCATTAAACTTCGAGGTGTGTTTGTTAATGATAATAATAAGTCTTTTCCCCAGCTTTATTTTGAACAATTATAATTTTTATTTCATTTAAAAATTATAATTACTATTATAAAATGGATATTCTAAAAATAACCGAACCAATTTTAAAAGATGATAGTATTAATGAGTATGAACACCATGAGTATGAACCAATCACTGGTACCAATCTCAACAACGCAGGAGGAGAAATTAGGATTAACATTGAGACTCAAGATATTTTTACTCATCCTAGTGAAAGTTATTTACTTATTATAGGTGAATTAGTAAGAAGTGATAATGGAGCAGTTTATGATGCTAACACTAATATTTCTTTAACAAACAATGGTCTCATGTATCTTTTTAAAAATATTAAGTATCAACTTTCGGGTATGGAGATTGAATCTGTATTGAATCCTGGTCAGGCTACTACAATGCTTGGTTTGTTAAAATATCCGGATGATTTCTCTAAATCACAAGGGTTAAATCAATTATGGTATAAAGATACAGCAGCTAACGCAGGTGCCGGAAACACTGGTTTTATTGTAAGAAGAAATTATATTATTAATGATCCTCTTCCAAGAGGTACCTTTAGCTTCAGAGTTCCATTAAAACATATATTTGGTTTTTGTGATGATTATGATAAGATATTGTATGGAATGAAGCAAACTCTCACATTAACGAGAAATAATGATAATGATGCAATCTTTCGAGATGGTGTTGCTCCTGCTGATGGTAGAATTAATTTACTTAGAGTATCTTGGTTTATACCACACGTGCTACCTGCAGATGAAGAGAAAATGCAACTTTATAAAATTATTGAGAAAAAAGAAAAAATACCGGTTGGATATAGAATGAGGCAGTGTGACTCTATTGCGGTTCCCGAGTCAACATCATTTACCTGGAGACTTGCTGTCAAATCATCACCTGAAGTGCCACGTTTTATCATTGTTGGTTTTCAGACTGGTAAAAGCGGTGACCAACAACAAAATCCAGCTATATTTGACCATAGAAACGTTAAAAACATTTATGTTACGTTAAATGCTACTAGATATCCCGCTGTTGATTATAATCTCAGTTTTACCGCAAACCAATTTAGTAGAGTGTATGGGGACGCTTCTCTATTTAGGTCTAAGTTTTATAACATGAATGAAATGGTGTCAAACCCTAACATTACTCCCTCAGATTATAAAACCCTTTATCCTTTGTTTTTGTTTGATGTTTCCAAACAGAGTGAGAAATTGAAATACTCTGTCACTGATATCCAAATCAAAACACATTTTACTGAAAATGTGCTTGCAAATACAGAGGCATATGCTGTTATTATTAGTGATAGGTTAATTAACTTTCAGTCTGATGGAAATAAAATGAGTGTAGTGTATTAAGATTTTTTCTTTTTTATATAAAAATGATAAAGACTACAGATTTAAAACAAATTCTTAAAGAAAATAATATAAATTTCTACTCATACTGGGATAAAAAGCGTTTAGTTGAGTTGGTGAAAGAACATGGGTTGTATCCGAGTGAATCACCTAAAGAAGAAAAAAGCACAGACCCTAAGTTTGATAGATTAAAAACTATTATGAAAAATCCTAAGAAAGTTAGTTTAGAGGATGTTGAAACTGGAGAAATAAAAACCTTTCCATCCATTTATAAAGCAGGTCAATTTATAGACCGTAGTCCACAAACGATTGAGAATTGGAATGGAAGGGTTTGGAAAGATAAATATAAGATTAACGTCTATTAAGTTCCCAAAGTTTCCAACCAGTTTTACCTATCATTTTTTTATTTAAATCTGGTTTGATACCATTACGAACAAGTCTTTTAACTAACTCATATTTTGGTTGATTTTTCATACCTTTTTCATCACCATATCCTTTAGGTACCTTAGTTTCACATATTTTTACTAATTCAAGTTGAGTATATCTTTTCATAAATTCTATTTCATCGTTCATTTTATATATATATTAATGGAATTTAATATATATATAATTTCAATAATAAATTTTTTGATACTAAGATAAGAAAATTATATTTACTTTATAAAATGCCATGGTTTAACAGAATTTCTAATATAGTTAGAAGAGCTGCATCAAATGTTGGGAGGGTCGTAACGAATGTTATACCACAATCAGTCCAACGAAGAATTAATAATTTCACTAATTGGCTAACTGGTAATGTTGAAGAAGAACAACTACCACAAGTTTTTAATGAAATTGTTCAAAATGTTAGAGAGAATTATCCACCAAGACAACCGTTTGAGGTTAGAAGAGAGCGCTCAGCATTTAGAGAGTTTGTTAATCAATATGTTATAGAGGGTAGAAGAAATTATAACCCGCAAAGATTTTTCACAGAAACGTGGACGCCTCTTATAAATACTCTTCGAAATAATTTACGAACAAAGGTTAAACTTGTACTTAGGTGTAAAATGTGGTTAATGACAGATATTGATCAGGGTCCCGTGGAACGTGCTTTTCATAGTAGTCAACATTTAAATTTAAACAGGGGAGAAATAGAGGATTTATTGAATACAATGATAGATGAAGTTTTAGAAAATTTAGCTAAGTTCCAAAGAGAAGGTAGTGGTTGGACTTTTGGAAGTATCGTAAAACTAGAACTACATACAGCTACTTATGTTCCTTTAAGAGCTAATGGTTGGCTACCTTTACCAAAATGGATTGCTAACAAAAAAGCAGTTATCAATATGAAAAATAAAGATGATAAATGTTTTTTATGGTGTTGTTTAAGAGATATTTATCCAACAGAAACTAACCCAGACAGAGTTGATAAAGCTTTGAAAGAAAAGGAAAGTAGTTTAAACATGGAGGGAATAAAGTATCCTGTTTCGCTTAAGGATATCAGTAAGTTTGAAAAACAAAATCCTGAAATTAGTGTAAACGTATATGGGTACCAGGAATATATTTATCCGCTTAGGCTTACAAAATGTGAAAAAAGTAAACATGTTGACCTTCTTTTTATTAAAAATGAGGAAAACATGCACTACGCTCTCATAAAAAACTTAATTAAATTAGTAAGAAGTCAAATAACTAATAGTCATAACTCTAAAAATATGGAAATTTGTAGACGTTGTTTAAATCATTTTGGTAGTAAAGAAATTTTGGAAAAACATAAAAAATATTGTAACGAACACGAACCTATTACTTTAGAAATGCCAGAACCAAATACTTGGTTAGCTTTTGAAAACCATTCTAGAAAACTTGAGGTTCCCTTTGTTGTATACGCTGATTTTGAAAGTGTTTTGGAACCAATGCACACATGCCAACCAAACCCAGAAAAAAGTTATACTATGCAACGTCAAAAGCATGTACCTTGTAGTTTTTACTATATTATAAAATGTTTTGATAATAATGTTAGGTCGCCTATAGAAAGAAGTTATGTTGGAGAAAATGCTAATGAAGTTTTTATAAACTGGTTAGAAGATGATATACGAGAAATTCATCAAGAATATTACCAAAAACCAAAACCTATTGAAATAACAGAATCAGAGAAAGCAAAGTACCAGAAAGAAACACATTGTTGGATTTGTGGTGGGAAGTTTAATCATGCTAATTATAAAGTAAGAGACCATTGTCATTTTACGGGTAAATATAGAGGTGCCGCACACAATGAATGCAATCTAAAGGCTAAAAATCCTAACTTCACGCCTGTATACCTTCATAATCTTAGTGGATATGACGCTCATCTTTTTATTAAATGTCTTGGCAAATCTGAAGGAAAGATTGATTGTATTCCAAACAATGAAGAGAAATATATTAGTTTTAGTAAAGATATTTGGGTTGGAACATATATAAAACATAAAATTAGATTTCTTGATAGCTTTAAGTTTATGAGTTCTAGTTTAGATAAGCTTTCGAGTAACTTAGAAGAAAATCAATTAAAAATTTTATCGAGATATTTTACTAAGAATCTCCTACCATTGGTTAGGAGAAAAGGAGTTTTTCCTTATGAGTACCTAGATTCATTTGATAAACTTAAAGAAGAGAAATTACCACCTAAAGAGACATTTTACTCAAGCTTAAACAAAGAAGGAATTAGTGATGAAGATTATGCTCATGCACAAAAGGTTTGGAAAACTTTTAACATGAAAACGTTGAAGGATTACTTAGAACTTTACAATAAAATAGATGTATTGCTTTTAGCGGATGTTTTTGAGAACTTTAGAGATGTTTGCCGTGAAAACTATAATTTAGACCCTAGTTGGTATTATACAGCTCCTGGTTTAGCTTGGGATGCAGCATTAAAAATAACGAAAGTAAACCTAGAGCTTTTATCTGATCCTGATATGCTTTTAATGGTTGAAAAGGGTATCAGAGGAGGTGTTAGTATGTGTAGTAAAAGATATGCAAAAGCAAATAATAAGTATATGGGTGAATTATATGACTCTAGTAAACCATCAAAATATTTATTATATATAGATGCAAACAGTCTTTATCCTTGGGCAATGAGTCGTCCTCTTCCTACACATGGTTTTAAATGGATGACAAATAAAGAATTAGAAATTTGGCAAAAAATCCCGTGTATATTAGAAGTAGATTTAAAATATCCTAAAGAATTACACGATTTACATAATGACCTTCCTTTAACACCTGAACGTTTAAAAATAGAAAAGGTAGAAAAACTTATTCCAAACTTAAATAATAAAGAAAATTACATTATTCATCATGAAGCTTTAAAAACATGCGTTGATTTAGGTTTAAAAATTACTAAAATACATCGAGGAATTAAGTTTGAGGAAAGCCCATGGCTTAAATCATATATTGATACAAATATTAAATTAAGAAAAGCGGCTAAAAATAATTTCGAAAAAGATTTTTTTAAATTAATGAATAATTCAGTTTTTGGTAAAACTATGGAAAACCTGAGAAACAGAGTAACGATAGAACTGGTTTCTAGTGAAGAGCGTTGTAAAAAATTAGTAGCAAAACCAAACTATGACCACTCAACAATATTCGATGAAAACCTAACAGCGGTACACATGAAAAACACTAAGTTGAAATATAATAAACCTATTTACTCAGGATTAAGCATCTTAGATATTAGTAAAACACATATGCAAAAAACTTATTATAATTACTTTAAACCTAAATATGGTGAAAAGGTTAGAATGTGTTATACTGATACAGATAGTTTTATTCTCGAAATAGAAACTGAGGATTTATATAAGGATATGGAGAAAGATGTGGTTGAAATGTTTGATACAAGCAATTATCCTAAAGACCATTTCTTAAAAAATGATTGTAATGCTAGAGTAGTTGGAATGTTTAAAGATGAGTTAGGTGGTAAAATTATGACTGAGTTTGTTGGTTTAGGAGCAAAAATGTATGCTTATAAAACTTTAGATGGTAAGGAAGATAAAAGATGTAAAGGTGTTAAACAATCAGTTGTTAAGAAAGAAATAAACTTTAATAACTACAAAGAGTGTTTGCTTACAGAAAAGGACCAGTATAGAAAGATGACTGTTTTAAGAAGTAGGGAGCATAATATGTATACTGAAGAGTTAAACAAAAAAGCGTTAGGGTCAAGTGATGATAAAAGGTTTGTTTTGGAAGACAAGATTGATACTTTAGCATGGGGACATCATAAAATATAATTTAATTTTACTGATTAAATTATATTTATAAAAACTTTCTTTAGCTTAGGAATTCAATGTCTTCAAAAAACTTATTTGTTGGTTTTGTATTAAGTATTGTATTTGACATCTTATTCTCTTTTATTTTTTTGGTTCGTGAAGGATTTCTAGGTAAAATATCTTTTTCATACAAATAGAAAAAATGATATGCATATCTACATATCATTTGGTTTCTAGTTAATTTTTTATCTATTTTAATCCCTGTAGTCAAAGAAAGTTCAATTCTTAAGACTTTTTTAGATAAATTTTTTGTTTTATTAATTTCATAAAGGAATAAAGACTTTAAAGGTATGGATTCATTAATTTTAGGATCTATAGATCTTAAAATAGTTTTTACATAGTTAGCTATAAGTATAGCAAATTTCGCTAATAATTCTTTATCCGAAATTAAATTTTTAAATTTATCTTTAACTATATCCATATTTAACAAACTTTCTTCCATGTTATCTATAGACTTCATTAAACTTTTATTTTTATCTAAGTTTAACTCCTTTAAAAACTCCTTTAACGGTTCCATATTTTTTGAATTATTTTATGACTTAAAATTTAAAAAATTCAAAAAAATTTTTTCTTTATTTTTGAATTTATGGTAAAATGGATATAGTAATTAGATGGTCCCTCATGTCTTGCGTTGACACATATGGGGGGTCCCGATATATATTAGTTGATGCGTTGGTTAGTGGACACAATTGTTAATTGATGCGTTGGTTAGTGGGTTAATCGATGCGTTGGTTAGTGGACACAATTGTTAATTGATGCGTTGGTTAGTGGATGATGAAATTTATTTTCTTTAGAATTATGAGGAAATAGATTTTCATACAAAATCGTATGGGCATCCTGACACATTTTTATAAATTTAATCAAAATGTTTCAGACCCCCCATTTATCTATCTACTTTTGTGGTAGTCTGTCTCGAAATCTAAAAGTATATTGGGAGGCTACGATGCCTTTTAAGAAAGTACCGCCAGAAAGTCTGAAACTGGATGACGTGAACGTTTACTTAACGACGTATATCTCAAATGTTCGCGCGTATCCTACTGCGCATGTCTTTTTCTCATGGATAGTGAATAAAAAGTGCACCTATGTATTTTTTGCACATATTTTAATACTATTGGTGCACTGAAACAAGTAGGACTTTTTTCGGGTAGTATTAGTATTAAAAAAAATTGGATCTGTGAACTGTCACCGTGAAATAATTAAAATACAGTTGACACGGCGTTAAACACCAAACAAGCAAACAAAGGCAGGAAATTTAAAGCTGTGGAAGTAAAGCTGTTTCCACTTTAAATTATTGTTGAAAAAGGGGAAATTTCTCCTAATGAGCAAATTCTCCTTTTCCCTCTATGTCTGCTGAGTTTTTATACTATTTTTTTCCTTGAAAAAAAAAAATAACTTCCACAGTGACCTTCATCCTTGTTTTCTGACGAGATAAGCACGGATAGAAGCCATTTTTATATTTTATTCTTGTTTAGAATTATGAATACTATAAATGTGGAAATTTTAAGAAAAATCCGTCCGTTAGAAAGTATGTATTTATTTAGAATTAACCCTTAATTTTGTCAAATTATCTCCCTTTTTAACTCAATGTTCTGTATATCACATACATATTTGTAGATTTACCATGCTCAAAACCAGGCTTTTATATATTTTTTGTGCAAAACTAAATGAATTTTCATTAAAATGATGTATATTTGTATATTCTTCCAGTAATTTTCCTGTTTAACTATTAAAGAAAAGCGTGTTAAATCCAATATAAGCTGATTTTTGGAACTGTATATACCTTTCTCAAAGGCAAATTTCTCAGAAACGAGCACGATGACCCCTATCTTTGTTTACTGTAATCCCCTAGGGACATGATGAGCTTTGTATGTGCAAAGTTTTAAAAAAATCTGTCTTTTAGAAAAAATTGTAATATACGTCGTTAAGGAATGAAGAGAACTTTTTTTGTTTTCATGGAGGTATGATTGATTGATTGATTGTATGGTGTTTAACGCCGTTTTCAACATTGTTTCAGTTATATCGCGGCGGCCAGTGCACCTATCAATGCTTTCCTGGAGTCTCTTTTACCAGTACTCCGCACAATTTTCTTTCCAAGCCACTGGCTGCTTTCCCACATAATCATCGTCGAAACAATGGTCAGCGGTGGGAGAGAAATGAATCCTGTCGCAGTGACTATTATCAATCCTCGGAAAGAAATTTGCCGAGCCAGGGGTCGTAGCCAGGGATCGAACCCTGGACCCCGTGTTCTCAAGTCCTGCACGCTACCGACTGAGTCATGGAGGTATGTAAAAAAAAAAACCTAATCACACTGCGACAGTTTGGTTACGTTAATTTGACTGCAAAAGTAGTTCAGGCACTGCTTAATTTTTTTTTCATGGAGCTATGAAAAAAAAATTTCAGCCAATCAGAACTCGCCAATGTTCATGGAAAAAACTAATAGATCTATTGAATTATCTACATCTGATATTCGACACTATTTTTTTTTTTCATGCAACTCATCAACAGGCTCTAGGGTTTTTCAATTGATGTGCCCAGGTCACTTCCACTATGACATGCTACGTGTTTATCTGTGTGAACATCCGGGTTATAAATCCTACTCTAAATCCTTAACTACCAAGCGCGACTCACTGACCTTTAGCGGACAGTGTAGATCAAGATCAGACTGCACAAAACGTGCAGTCTGATCTCTGATCTACACTGTCCGATAAGGAGATATTTCCTAAAAAAAGAACCTTTGAAATAGCATAATTTGGGTTTTTACTATCGGCTTAAGAGTTTCATTTCTAGTAAACAGAGGAAAGATCATGGACACATGATCCTTGGGTTTCGTAATCCCATGAAAGGACGGACCCTTAGCATATCGCTAATCGTGAATAACTGTTACAGACAAGCGGAAAGCTGATGTCGTGCACTCGTCCCGGGGTTTAAATTTACAACTATTGCAGTGACAGAAGTTGTAGATGCTTTTGCGGATACTACAGATTATTATCAGACTGCACAGAACCTTTAAATCCGATCTTAGATCAACACAGGGCTAAATTTTTGTGAGAAATTCTGATCCGTAGTGAACATCGAAATTTTGTGTGTCTTTCTTACTTGCTGAAAAAGAATGATTAGCTCACGACCCGAAGGTAAGTTTCTTTGGTGATGGTCCAATATAGATAGCATTCGCGTCCTTCTGGTAAAAGGGGATTAGCTGCTTCTTCCCAATACATTACACAGAGCCAGTCGTCGCATATTATTGATCCATTTTGTCTGAAAACCGACTGCATTATGTAGTAGAACAGTCCTTTCACAAGCAGAAAATTTACCGATAGCAAAAAGTGTCGAACAGTGTCAGCCTGTGCGGACTGCACAGGCTGCGTCGGTCGATACTTTTTTGCAGATGCATAAACCCTTAGGCTGCTGAGTAGGACTCACTGACCTTTTGCGGACAGTGTAGATCAAAGATCAGACTGCACCTTCTGTGCAGTCTGATCTTAGATCTACACTGTCCGATAAAGAGACATTTTTCTCCCCCAAAAAAGCTTTATTTAGTATAATTCGTGTTTTTACTATCGGCTTGAAAGTTGCATTTAAGTTATTTAGTAAGATAAGTGTTAAAGTGCATGTTCGCAAAAATGGCTCACATCCATCTGGTTGAAAGGATTCTAGCGCTTTTTTCTGTTTATTATGAGGTTCCTGGCGAACACCTTGTAATTATTTCTTGTTTTATTCCCACGTTAAACGATACAGATTATCATAAATCTACCAGGATTACAGAAAACAAAGGCGTAAACCTCTGAAGCTTGTATCATTGGGTACAACATAGAGGTTAGACCACACCAAAACCTGTACCTTTCATTTTACATAATTGTTCCTGTCAAAGACGAAGACATCTCTGTGTAATAATTGTTGGAAAATTGACAAATGATTGTTCCAAGCAATTGGTCCTTTACCAACAATTGTTTTCCCTATCAATGAAAAACGACATGATATTTTCAAATGTCTCTTCGTCACTAGGCCTATCCATGCACTTCTTCGTTCGTATTTACCAACTATTCTGAATTGTATTTTTGGTCTAATTCTAGATTTAGAAAGTAACTCAACTTCTGATTGGCTAAACCATTTTCTTTAGCCGATCAGAAGTTATGTTACTTTCAGATTCTTGAGAACAAAGCTAAGAATGTTCTTAACAATGCTTGGTGGGTACTGATCTTTGGTGATTCCGGTAGAGGTAACTTAGTAACGTTATTGTAGCTATAGATGTCAAGTTATCAGATTGGACTTCTTTTCTCTTCGTTTTGGCGAGACACCGTAAGTCCCGTAGACTGGTATCAGTCCGTTAAATAGAGCATTTTCGTAAAAGAAAAAGTAAAAAAAAAGGTAAAATTGCAAAATAGATATATAATACGCCTGTATTTTAAGGCCCGTCTACACTAGCAAACATTTGTTTGCAAACACCATGTTTGCTATTGTTTGCAAACAAAAGTTTGCTAGTGTAGACCAGTCAGTAAACACAAGCAAACATCAAACAGCTTTTGATGATGTTTGGGCACGTCCATTTTTGTTTGCTCTCATTGCATTCGGCATACCTCGGGTGATATGAGCCATCAAGTCCCTAGGCTGTATCTGGTAGCTTGATATGCACCTACACTGTACATTTCATCGCTGGAAATATGCCTGTTTACCCTTCTGAAAATTGTACCTTTCCGTTAAAAAAGAAAATTTGAGTCTCAATTTTCTATAAAAATCTTTCTAACTATATTTCAGTTGACCAACAGTTGGTACATTTATTTTTTAACGTGGTTTATTAACTCCGATTGAAGTTTTCACCGACAGATAGACAGATGTGAATAAGTTCATCGAGGTTGTTTATGTCGTTGCTAAACGACTTACATTGGCGTCGCCATGTATAAGATCACGTGATTGGCAGTTCAAATGGAAACGACCGTTATACAGACGAGATTAGATGTAGGTACGGAATCGGCCGAGTTGTGACAAGTGCTCTCTTTGGTGATGTTTGGTGGTGTCTAATTATATTGGCCAGTCAGAAGATGTCTTTGTATCATGTGATCAAACATCAAAAATTGTTTGCCATTGTTTCTTGTAGTGTAAACACACTACGGACAAACATGACCAAACTTCACCAAACAAAACTTTGCTGGTGTTTGCAAAGAAATGTTTGCTAGTATAGACGGACCTTTAGATACAACAACACATATTTCTGTAGGTTTACCATGGTTGAGTACCTTGTATATTAGAATGACTCAAAATGCAGGGCCTGAATACAAGGTTATACATCCCGATAATTCGCTTGCGATGCACATTTATTGAAACTGTTGCAGTCTAACCCGGAGACAGAGAAAGTGGGCTTATCAGCTGACACAGAAAGTGGCAGAGCACGTAGTACGATATATAACCAGTAGTAACCTTGGCATTAATTGCCATAGAGTTCTTCACGCACAGCTTTATTACCCTTTGAACCTTGAGTACAGATCAAGTTGCCTATGCAGTCTGTGTGGATAAACCCCTAGGCTGCTAAGCGGGAACCGAGGCGCTTTTGAGGACATTTTAGATCAAGATCAGACTGCACAAAAAGTGCAGTCTGATCTTTGATCTGCACTGTCGGGCACGGTATTTTTTCCCGGCGAATCAACTTTGAATTCGCAATATTTGGGGTTTTACTATTGATTAGAAATTTTCGTTTTCTTTATTTAGGAGTTTAATGGTTAAGATCAGACAGCATAGAACATGTAGTCTTATGCAAGATCAACACTGTCTGCTGACTTTGTGACTTAATCTGGCAAAGACAGCCTTAAGATTTGATAATAGAGGCAGCTTTAATTTTCTTTCCAAACTGAAGATGTTGATGCTCAATGTTTCATACTGAGCGTTTTACACGTGCGAGTATCAAACAGCCATTGTCAGCCTGGAATCAAGACTTTGCCAATATCAAGCTCGTTTCGACCATCGATTCTTTTGCGAGGAGTTTAGACAAAGATCAGCCCGCACTTTCGTGCGGTCTAATCTTTGTCTGTACTCTTCGATACATACTTAACTGTTTAGCTTTACTACACTTCTTTCCTATAAAATCGACTGAATCAAAAACCAGTCGATTTGTCTGTATATAATTATGAAATACTATAAATAGGGAATATTATTTCATGCTTTCCGGTAGGATATCGAGAAATAGCAGTGAAAATATTTTTCGATATTCCACAGGTACGACCAGTGAAAATACCGATTTTTATATTCTAGTTGCCTAGGTAAAATGCGCGTGACTCACAACCGAGATTGAAATATGACGTCATTTACCTTACATTTCTCGCGCTTGACGTAATATTGTAATGCGTTGCTATGTGGAGGGGGTACGCCACGGGGAATAACTGAAAAGAACTGTACTGGATCTTGATAAAGTTTATCCCAGAAAGGGTTAAAAGCATGAAATAAATAGAATATTTGTATTTTTCGGTGAAAGATCGAAATTTATTTCATCTCGTGAACACCATCGGTAATATTTTCACTCGTGGTTGCGCCACTCGTGAAAATATTACCGATGATGTTCACTCGATGAAATAAATTTCGATCTTTCACCGAAAAATACAAATATCCTCTATTTCTTCTTTTCGTTATCCCGTGACACCTTTGCAAATATTTTTGTTAAAATATGAAGTTTGCTCTAGTCGATATTGATGAGAAAGACAAAGTAAGATTCAGTACATAATACACAATATCACATTTAACGTGTGAAACCAAATACTCATTTATGCCAGTGTTTTCAAAAGTAGAGTTTACCTCTTTCAACACTGTTTTTCAAAGCTGTCTAGGACAGGGACATGAAAACCCGTATTTGAATGCTAAGGGGTGTGTCCTGCGTGGTTAAAGTGCATTATACGTAATCGAGGTGCTCATCATATGGCTTTTCGTGGGAGCGTCGCATGGAAAATCACTTCAAACCACCAGCCTGACATTACATCGTCAAAACCAAGAAAACAAATGAATAAGTGATCTGTGTGCCTTGCCTGCAGTAACTCTCACGAGAAAGCCAACGCAATGGATAAGGATAAGGACTAGCAGAAAGTTTAAGTTAGGTTTTTGCAGTTTAAATGAAGGTGGTACTAAAATCAAAGTTGCAAAAGTACTCAAAGACTAAGGTAACATTAAAGTTAGGTTTTGGCGACCGCTCTCGTTCAGGAATGGAATAACATTTCTGATGCAATGATTTTACGTTATGTAAGGTCTATGCGACGTCAAATAATTGCCTGTATCGACAGCAGAGGTGGCCATACAAGATATTGATTGAAAAATTACAAGAACTTTAAGAAAAACCTAACTTTAATGTTACCTTAGTCTTTGAGTACTTTTGCAACTTTGGTTTTAGTACCACCTTTATTTAAACTGCAAAAACCTAACTTAAGCTTTCTGTTAGTCAAAATCTGATTAGCCTGGCATTTTCTACAGACTCTGAACTAAAGTATGATACCAAATTTGTTGGTCTTCAGTAAAACATGCGACGAGAAATAAAAGAAAATTAAGTGCACACTTATTTATGGAACTGAGTATATATAAATTCGATATCTTTTGAAGGCTGAAAATATAATCCAAGGAAACTCGAAAGTTTTTTTCTTAGCTTACTGGCATGACTAAACAAGCGGACTGTATAGATCAAAGATCAAACTACACGTTTTGTTCAGTATGATTTTGATCTATACGCACTGCAAAAGTCTCTGCTTCTATGCCTATAATATTGAAAGAGTTAAGGAAGTTAGAGATTTTTTTTGATAGATTATGGAAAACTTTGTGGGAATAGAGTGTTTTTTATTTTAATCAAGTGTCACCCGATGACTCGAAAGACATTAATTTATTTTCTTATTACACATTTTTTTTTCATGTCAAATGAAATAAAGGGGCACGCTTGAAGTAATGAAATATACTACAGTACTTTAAATAATATGGGCATTATGATGAGAAAAGAAGCAATTGCATGTAAAAACCAATAGCCCCTGTTCTCGCAATGCTTTCTTCAGTTGTCTTCTAAAGCACGTGAACATTCGTATTTGTACTATAATAGAATAACTCCCTTGGCGCCATGCATTTAAACTGGACCTCTGTTATAGGCCGAAAATTTAATTCATTGAACTTTATATAGATTCTTTTTATCTGGTAGGCTTGACTAAACAAGCGGACGGTATAGGTCCAAGATCAGACTGCACATTCTGTGCAGTCTGATCTTGATCTATGCCGTCCACAAAGCCCCTGTTTCGGCCTATGGCGCTGACAGGGCTTAAATGATAAAGTGTGGGACAGAGGGATAAAACTGATTGCTTTCCGAATGATTTATGTTAGGCAGATAACTCCAGGGCATGTTTTACACGGAAGATTGAGAAACAAAACCATGGCCACCCAAATATAAGATTTCGATTTCGGTTTGTAAAAATATACCCGCCTTGTGGAGACATCATGTTTTAATTGAGGCTTAATCAAATATTTCACAAAGGAAACATAAAACTGAAGGAGGACTTGCAACGGCGTATGAGAGATTGATATCCTTCTTGTAAAATTTCTCGTCTTTCTGCACCGTTCGAAAAGTAATAAACCAATTACCCTTGAGTAAAATTCAATTTCTCATGCCTCCATATGACAATATTTGGAACTAAAGCGTCTTAATTTAAGAAGCTTTGTAGGAGGAGACGAAGAAGCCGATGAAATCAAAATGATCGAAACCAAATACAGTATTTTGATTTTTAACACGAAAAATATTTTACCCGACTCTTGGGGGTCATTGTGTTTTTAAGGTAGTTTCATGCAATATGTATAGATTATGTCACAGCTGTATTAAAAAAAAAGCTTAAGGGACGGGTGGGGGCTGCCTGCAATCAGTTTATCTTTTTTGTACTTTTGTACTCTCCCCGTCCAAAAGCAGCACCAGTCGATAACTGATTAACCAAATTCCACCAAAATACTACTTTTTATGTCCTTTTACTCGACAACTTTTTGAACATATGTAGTATTTTAAAGGGAGAAAACTCGTGAGAGAATCGTAACAGCCGATATTGTCTTTCTTGTAAACTTTTCGTTAGTCTACATTTATGAACTGAATGGTTAAAACTCTGAAAGTTTAAATTGTGGTGGATTCTGTTTGTTATATAAACCCATGCATGAATGTTGTCCTTAGAAGTGAACAGTGGCAAGGAACGGCAGAAAACAGCATAATCTTTCCGTCTAAATAAGGAATACATGTCTGTTGCATAAAGTAGTCAGTTTATGCTTAGTGGAAAGGGCGTTGAATGCATCAGGAAATATTCCTGCAAAAAGTAGCGATTCAGGTCAGCCTGCGCATTTCGCGCAGGCTGACCCGAGTCGAAAATTTTTGCTACTTGTAAATTTTCTTGGTGTTAAAGAACCAATCAAACTCATGGTTCAACCGGGTTTCTGATCCATATTATACTATGGCTTGTTTCGTATGATGCATTATCAGAATGCACTAAAACCGTCTTTTGTCAGAGCGCCGCTCGGATGTACATGAGCCATGCTCTGGCAAAAGGGGGCATAATGCATCACCGTGACACATGATACCGGCCCAATCATCACATGATTATGGATCAATAAAAGCCACTTTTTTAAATAAACGACTTAATCATGAGGTAGACTGGTCCTTTGACAAACAGAAAATTGACAAATAGCGAAAAGTTTCGGCCCAGGTCAGCCTTCGCGGACCGCGCAGGCTGACCGGGGTCGATACTTTTCGCAGATGCATTAAGCCCCCTCTTCACAGAGCATGGCTCACATGTATTTGCAGAAAAGGACGGATGACGTCATCATAAGGGGTTGAAAAAACTTTTCGGTTTTCAACGAAAAAGATAAAGAATAAATAAAGATTAACTCTTCAACAAACAATCCCGTCAACGGTTTTCACAACGCTAAAGAAAATTATTTCTGAAGCTATTGTTGGAAAATAAAGATAAAGCTTGTAACCCTGTCGAAGACAAATAACTTTTGTCAATTTCGAAAGAGAAAAGAAAGTTAACTTTCTTTCAGGTTAACTTTTTTGATATTTATATTGTTGTGACTTTTCGTACCGCATACATTCAGCATTTGCTGTAAAAATAGAAACAAAACGTATCTGTACTTTCAGTGCTTTGATTTTCCTTTGAACTAGCCCCATTAATCATTATCCTGCTAAATAAATTAAACGGAACTTTCAAGCCGATGGTAAATATCCGATTAATGATATTTCAAATTTATATTTTGGAGAAAAGTATCTCGTCATCGGACAGAGTAGATCCAAGATCAGACTGCACGTCCTGTGCAGTCTGATCTTGATCTACACTGTCCGCAAAAGGTCAGTGAGTCGCGCTTAGCAGTCTATAGGTTAATAGCATTGACTTGCAAACATCATCAAAGGTGGCGGGTACGTGTTATAATGTTCAGATTTTCATCGTGTGGGAAAAATCGTCATTTCAGTTTCACGTCATTCGACCGTATTATGCAGTCTTCCCGGTCTTCCCACATATTATGTTATTATAAATGCACTTTTGGATATAAGAAAAGTCATAAAAAAATCAAGAGGTTTTTTTTTTTTGTTAGCTGATTTGTCCATGAAAAAATATATTTTTGCACGTACTCGTAATCTAGCGTTACATGTTGAAAAGCAAACAAAACAAATAAAAAAAACCCCAGAATTTCGCAGTTCTCTGACCGTTCAATGAGAACATATTGACGCCTAGGCTGCTAAGCGCGACTTTAGGACCTTTTGCGGACAGTGTAGATCAAGATCAGACTGCACATAATGTGCAGTCTGATCTTTGATCTACACTGTCCGATAAGGAGATATCTTTCCCCAAAAAATAACTTTGAAATAGCAACATTTAGGTTTTTACCATTGGCTTGAAATTTTCAGTCCACTTATTTAGCAGGATCAGGATTGAGGTGTTCAGACTTTCACTTTTTTATCTCCACTCGAGAAAACAGTTGTTGATGACGTCATCATTTAATAAAATCACTTACTACAGCGTAACCGCTGGACTGATAAGAAAACGAGGTTGTACATTTCACACGCTTGTTATCCTTACAGTTCAAAATAAATAAAATGAACATGAAAGAAATAACTCATTGTAATACAAAGCCTTTTAGACCGAAATACTCGACAGACTATTGAACAATATAGATCCAAGATCAGACTGCACGTTTGATGCTGTCTGATCTTGATCTATATTATCCGTACAAACATCAGATATCATGCACAGCTCTAGGACATAAAGTGAAGTTTCATAGCCAATTAGTTGCAGAGTTGGTGATTGTGTAAGATTTTCTCAGAAACCTGGGGCGTGGTCATTGTTTACGTTTTCTTCTGGTCTGATTTTGTACCTTTTTTACCCCGCTTATCAAATGCTTCAGCTCAGAAAGTACATTGTGCCGTCTGAAATCTTTACCATACGAAAACAATGTAGAGTCATCGAAATTCAAAGAAGTCGAAGAAGTTGAAGACGACAAATTGAATGTGGCTCAAATGGTGAGATTTGTCTCTGACAGGGTTGAAAAGATTATGGGAAAATGAGAAAATGCTGATAACCAGCATTTTCTCTTTTTTCCCCAATATCTTTTCAAAAGCCTATTCCCCAAGGTCGCTAGAATACGATGTTGTTTGGTGTTGTTTTGTCAACGCAAAATATGATAAACACGCCCTTTTTCGACGGCTGAAAATACAATCCCCTTAAAAGTTTCCTTAAGTGGACGAAATAGAATCAAGATCAGACTGAACGGTCTATGAAGTCTGATCTTGATCCATGCCGTCCACAAAGCTCCTGATTTTGCCTTTTTCGTTAAAACTGTCGACAGAACAATGTAGTTCAGGCTGATTTCACTCTTGCCTCGGGAAAAAAAAAAACCTGAAGGATTAGCGTAACGAGGAAATCCAGGCTCAATTCCTATCACCGACCCCGGTTGCACAAGAGTTTCCTTTGACAAGGTACTGAGGAACCCCAGGCAAGTTTGATAAAGCCCTAGACACATGAACAAGTGAGTTGTCGCCGTAACATGAACAAAAAACTATTGCGCTCCCACGTGACCAGCGCTGCTGTTGGAGATCGAACGGGGATTTCCTGACTACAAATTAGAGGCGTCAACCCTTCACTGAGGTACAAGGCTTTCTGAAACATTTTTGGAACAGAAGAAAATGCTGGTAAGTTGCATTTCGTCCTTTTCCACAATGTTTTTACAATTTTAAAGACTAATCATTTCAGACATTTATTCGTCGTCTTTATATGCTTTTTAACCCTTTACCACACGACCAATTTTAGACCTGTCCGAATTGAAAGCATTTGCAGAGGACAGTTTCAATGTGGATCATATGAAATGAATTTTCTTTGATAGGGTAGAAAACATTGTGGGAAAAGGAGAAAATGCTGGTTACCAGCATTTTCTCCTTTTCCCACAATGTTTTCAAAAGCCTTCTCTATCAGGGGTGTCAAAAGTCGTCATTGTGTGGTAAAGGGTTAATCCGGATAAGTATAATTTTCTTCAAGTGAAAACCGAGCCATTCAGCCACTATGGATGTCTCCCTCAATCAACTTATCACGCTGTCTCTTATCTCTTTACCAGAAGACTATATTTTGAACTGCTCAAAATTCAAAGCATTCCCAGAAGAAATATCAAATATGTCCTAAAAGTAGGACTTTTGCCCTCAAGATAATGGAAATCATTTTGGGAAAAGGAGAAAATGCTGGTTACCAGCATTTTCTCCTTTTCCCACAATCTTTTCAAAAGAATGCTTCTTCAGGGTCGTTAAATCTCGAGTGGTAATAGGTAAAGGGTCTTCTGTAGCTCAGTGGTTAAAGAGTGTAAGTTTTGCAACCTGGAAATCCGGGTTCGATCCCAGCTTGCGTCACTGATCTCCAGGAGGTACCTTTGGGCAAGGCATTGTCGAGACACCAGTCTACTACTTGTGAAACCCGGGAAACAAATGAATAGGTGACCTGTCGCCTTGGTGTGACTGACATCTTTTTGAAATCGGCATCAAATACTTTTCAAGCACGTCAAAACTAGATCACTGACAAACAGTCCACGACAAAATGTTCGAAACTTTCATGGCAGTTTTTGCCTCTTTTTTTTTTGAGGCTTGCCTTTATGCATGTTATAATGTACTTGTGTTCTTGGGCTAGAATCCCCGGCCTAGAACAGATGAAACCCAGAACATGCATAAATATGTAAATTGTCCCCGTAATATGACCAAAATAAAGTTGAAAACGGCATAAAACACGAATCAACCAATCATTTAATCAATCGTTTAATCCTTTAATCAATCAAGCAAGCAGGCAAGTTATCAATCAATCAATCAAGCAAGCAAGCAAGCAAGTAAGTAAGTAAGCAAGCAAGCAAGCAAGTTATCAATCAATCAATCAGTCAATCAATCAACCAAATTGAAAGGATAAATTGAGAATCATAAACCATTTACAGTATGATAACTTAGTAAATTCTTAAGACAGAAACTATGAAGAGCTAAAAAAAAAAACCCTGCAAGCTGGTTAAACTGTAGACGTGAGATATCGGAAGAAGAAAATGTTATATCGGTTGAAAACACTGAACTATCAAATCATGTTAAGGGTTCAACCTTTCACCACCATTTCTTTTTTTTTTCGAGGTCTTAAAACACGTTCTACTATAACCCTTAACCTGAAAAATAAGTTAAATGAAACTTTCAAGCCGATTGTAAAAACTCAATAATTTCTATTTCAAGTTCATTTTGTGGGTGAAGTATATCCTTATCGGACAGATGGATCCAAGGACAGACTGTACGTTCTGTGCAGTCTGATCCTGATCTGCACTGTCCGCTAAAGGTCACTGAGTCACACCTAGCAGCCTAAAAATTAAATTGGGTTTTGGGTCAAGTTAAACATCCAATTACCGGAATGTATAGACTTAAGATCAGACTTCACTTTCTGTGCAGTCTGATCTTAACCTATATCTTCCGCAAAAGCTTGTCATGTCATCTATATAGTAAAGGGTAAACTTGTGCAGAGCGCAAACAATCTGTGTACGTAGTACTACAGAAAATACTCTTCGTACTGTGATTCACCGATACGGTATAAAACCGCGAACGTAATCGGACTGGATGGTATTATCGTCTAGACGACATCTCGTGCAACAAGTCGCACTATTACCGAGTCGTTTGAAATCATTGAAAGAATATGTTTGATAGCTGAAGATAAAGCGTTAATGCATGAAAGTTTAATATTGGTGTCAACTTAAAAGAGATTTATTTTTTCGCTGCAAAATAGACGATATAGATGTATTTTAATTTGCTGCATTTTGTGTTGTGTTGAACGTATTTTTGATATCAGGAAATAGGTTGTATTTTAGAGATAGATTCTAATTTGCATTTGAAATTCTGATGATTTATTATTGCGCCAGATATGACTCAAAGGACTTTCTATTTAGAGGCGCATCTTTAAAAGCAGGACAAATTCGGTCGTTACATTTTTTTAATGAATAATAAATCATACATAAAGTTATAGTTCCGCATTACATCGTACAGAATTGAACATGGAAATGAAGCCTGTATTTGCGTGTGTGTTACGGATGTTATTTCTTGGTTATTGTGTGGCGATAGACTTGGATCAGGACCTCAGGAGACTGGCCGAAATGTTACCGGGTATCTATGCTAACACTCAGCGAAATTTTAGAAATTATAGAAACGGGTTTAAAGACTTTCCGTGGAAGCCCCACTCACCGGCGGAGGCCCTCACAACGATGCCCATAAACGCAATTTATCAGCCAGTAGAGGTGTCGTTTTTACCTGACTGTTTTAATTTGTACGTGGAACAGACTCTTTATGGAAGCAAGAAGCCGCGGATCTGGATCTACAGTTTTTCAGCGGAACATTCCACCCGATCTATCAGGTTAAAAATCTACGACATTTTACACACATCTGTGATAGAAAAAATAAGCAAAAATCCTCATTCTGTGAAATATCTGTCCGAGAGTGACGTCACAACGAGCAGTGAATGTGATATGTACTGGAGACGTCTCAAGGAAATGTTTGTAGGGACAACGTCACGTCAATGTCTAGCAATGGTCGGAGAATCTCAGGTACGTGGTTTTTTGGTCCCTCTCGTCAATCCTTACAATACCTTCATACAACTGTTTCTTTATTAAAGTCTGACCAATGTTTAGCAAACACCATAGGGGCACTTTAATGACGCGATTGCTTTTCTCTTTAAAGCTTTCGCTTCAAAATAAATAAGCCATGTTCTGTGAAAAAGGGGGTTTATGTACATGTATCTGCAAAAACTATTGGCCAAGGTCAGCCTGCACTGACTGCGATACTATTTGCTTTTAGTAAATTTTCTGTATGTCCAAGGACCATTCTACCATAGGATTCAGTCGCTTTTTAGACAAAATGGATTTTATTGGTCCATAATTATATGCCTCGCAACACGCGAAAAGGGGCATTCGGACATCTGCGTAAAGTGTCGTCTCGGATCAGCCTGCGCAGTCCGCGCAGGCTGATCCGAGACGGCACTTTACCACTACATTAGATTTTGTGTTACAGTAGACTTGCGCAAAACAGAAAATTATATAAAAACGGAAAGTGTCGATTCGGATTAGTCTGCGCGGACTGCGCAGGCTGATCCGAGACAACACTTTACGCAAATGTCCGAATGCCCCTTTTCGCGTGTTGCAGGCCATATGATGACTTACTTGGTGTAATGCATCACAGAGATGCACAAAGCCCTCTTTTCCCAGAGCATGACCAAATGAATTACACTTTTCAATGGCAACAAATACAGTTCTGTTACATGGTGATAAGACAGTTCGTTCATAATCAAGAATATAGTAGTGGACAGTGTAGATAAGAGATCAGACTTTTAGTGCAGTCTGATCTTGATCTACGCTGTCCACAAAAGCTTCTTGTGTCGTCTATGGTAAGGACAGAATGAACAGACAACAAACATTTTTGAATTCTGCAAATTGAAAGTATTTCTAGATTGGGCTTAAATGGGTAGAAAACATTGCGGAAAGAGGAGAAAATGCTGGTTACAAGCATTTTCTTCTTTTTCCAGAATGTTTTTAAAACCCTTTTTCCCCATGGTCGTTAAATCACGGGTTTGTTTGGTAAAGAGTTAATAAAGGGGCCCCGCTTAGTACACGTATCGACATTATTATTTTCCTTCTCTTGGACTTATTTATGCTTGCTTAATCCTTTACCAAAAAATCTCGAGTTTTAAAAACGGCACTGATGGAGATAACTTTTGAAAACTTTGTGGCAAAAGGAGAAAAATGTAGGTAATCAGCATTTTCTCCTTTTATCACAATATTTTCTACGATTCCACTCAATGGACAACCTAAGTTTCTCGTAAAAATCACGTCAAACGGTTCGATTCCGCCATGTCTAGAATGCGACCTCACCAAATTGCACGGAAACGCTAAAACCAACTTCAGCATTGAAAACAAATAGCAATTAGTTTAAAACCTTATCATTTCACTGTAAAATTAATGTCTCGCGTTAAAACTATAGGAATATAATTCGCAAAGAATTTTCTATAATCCGCCGAATATCGTGCAAAAAGCCATTTTTGAGCTAAATTTCGAATCCAAGTCGCCTTATTGACTCGCACAGTCTGTAAGGGGTATTTTGGCAAATTCAAGCATCCTTTTATCACTGAAACTGCCTGATGGATGGAATCGAATGTTTCGGCTAATTGTGAAAAAGAAAATGTTGCAATTTCAAAGATTTTTTATCAACTAAAAATTCTCACCGTATCGGTAAGTGTAGGTCAAGATCAGACTGCACATTTTGTGCAGCCTGATCTTGGATCTATACAGCGTCTTTGGTCGAGAAACCATCCTTGTATTAAGCAACCATTTTTCGTAAGTTCCAAAGTTTCAGTTTACCTTAGATAAGTGACTGGTTTAAGACCCACTTGTTCTTAGAGTTCGGTTTTGCGTGCTCCTTCGGATAGCCGATTATTCCTTTACCAAACAATCCTTGGTTTGCACAACTCTGGGAAAGAAGCCTCTTGAAAACATTGTGGGAGAAGGAGAAAATGCTGGTAACCAGCATTTTCTCCTTTTCGCACACTGTTTTCTACCCCTCCCCACACAAATTTATATTTTTTAGTTACATTAATTTTGTCGTCTGCAAATGCTTGCAATTTGGATGAATCTAAATTTTTGTCGTTTGGTAAAGAGTTAAGACTGGCTTAATTGTACTTGGAATAAACTCTGCTAAATCGAGATACTGATAGATAGATATAGCTTTGTCAGCTGGATTTATGTTGCTGAACTAGAATCGAGATAATAAACAGAATCTCATCATGAAGGTTAATTACAAAGGTTTGAACTTAACCTTTTTGCGCATAATTGTCTCGTGCAGACAATCTTTTACGTCATGCAGCAGATCGCTTTTAAAACGTTGTGGCTGATGGAAAACTCGCTTTTAAAAAGAAGTTTGTTCTTCTGCCACGATGTTTAATATGTATGCGTGAATATCTTAGACTCATCCAAGTAAAAAATTCGCTAACGACAAACTGAATGTAATTCAATTAATGGAATTTGCCTTCACAAAGATGGAAAACATTGTAGTGGCGAGAGAAATGCCGGCTCTTTTCTTTTTTTGCCTTTTCCTACAGGGTTTTAGAGGGGGCTTTTTTTGTGTGTGTCGGAGTCATTCATTTTTTTCACTACTGAATGAATAAATTGCTTTTTCTCTATGGCTATAAAAATAAAGTTCTGCGACAAGATCAAGAGACGGTTTATTTATAATCTAGAATAAAACAGTGTACAGTGTAGATCAGAGATCAGACTGCACATTCTGTGTAGTCTGATCTTGATCTATACTGTCCACTGTCGTCTTTGATATGGAAAGAGTTATAGCAAGGGGCTATTTCGTAAAGTTAAATCGTAATTCAAGTTGAATATTCATATTTTATTCCAAATGTCGTAGGTCGCAAATTTGTTTCAAGGGTAAAAATGTTACATGGCAGAATGATAGGTTCGAATGCAAAGATTTAGTTCTGTCTGTTATTTCCGTCTATTATTTTTATCAAGTCGGAGGTTAACATAATAATGAGTCACACTATGTGAAAAGGGGACTTAATGCATCTTCGAAAAGTATCGACCCAGGTCAGCCTGCGCAGTCCGCGCAGGCTGACCTGGGCCGAAACTTTTCGCTCTCGGTCAATTTTCTGTATGTCGAAGGACCAATGTACCTCATGCTTAAGTCGGTTTTTAAAAGTACTGGTAAAAGTAACTCAAGGAAATCATGGATAGGTGCATGGTATTATCCGTCTGTACCAGTTACTTGAGGTCTTTTGCAAAGAGCTCTGGTTTTGTCTTGCATGAATTACTAGCATTCATCTAGCTATTCTGGATTTAAAAATCAGAAGTTCAGTTGCGGCCATATTGTTTTTTTGTTGCATTTTCAAATAAAAAAAAAACGAATATTTGTCCCTGGTGGAAAAAAATGTTAAATTCACGCAAGGTTTTGGCTAAAATTAACCAACATATCGGAGAGTACAGATCAGAGATCAGACTGCATGTTCTGTTTAGTCTGATCTTAATCTATACTGTCCAGCAAAGTAAATTGAGTCGCGTTAAACAACTCTTTCCATACCGGAGACACTGTCCAGAAGCTTTTGTGGACAGTGTAGATCAAGATCAGACTGCACAGAACGTGCAGTCTGATCTCTGATCTACACTGTCCACTACTTTATTTTAGATTATGACCAAACTGTCTCTTGATCTTGCAGCTGAACTGTATTCGTGGCCTTTGAGAAAATGTAATTTATTCATCCAGTAATGAAAGAGTTAAACAAAATAAAGGTTTAAAGAGATGGGTAAACGCTTGAATATTCGAATAATTTGTTAAGATGTAGAGTTACAAAAAAAAAAAGTTCGAGTTTTGGAAAGTTAATTGATTATAATTGTAGCCTATATCGATAACATAATAAAGAGGTGCGCCTATACGGGTAAATAAGTTTTAGAGTGTATTTCTTTTCTACCATTTCGTTTGAAAAAATCAGTTTATCAATTCATCTGTAATCCTGCCTCACCGCTTTCCCCTCTATCCCATTTCTCAATCCTAAATCTGCTAAATAAGTGAAATGAAACACTCAAAGCGATAGTAAAATCCCAAACTTTGCAATTTCAAAGGTATGTTTTCGGGGAAAAGATATCGCATTATCGGACAGTGTAGATCCAAGATCAGACTGCACCCTTTGTGCAGTCTGATCTTGATCTACACTGAGGCAAAAGGTACTTGTGTCCAGCTTAGCAGCCTTAAGGTTAACAACAACAACAAAATAATGCCAAACTTGGAGAAACCTATAGTTTATAGTTAATTTGTCTTTACGGACAGTGTAAATCAAGATCAGACTGCTCAGAACAGAACGAGCAGTCTGATCTCGGGTCCACACCATCCGCTCATCTATAACCCCCGCAGTACCATTACACTCTATCCCATACAATGACAAGAAAAGTTTTCACCTTTCATTGCAAAATATGAATAGACAATTAAATACATGTATGAGCCATGCTCTGGCAAAAGGATGCTTAGTACATTTTCGTAATGCATTGTACCTAGCAAGACATCACATAATTATGGATCCATAAAATCTATTTTGTGTAACAACTGACTGAATCATTGGGTAGATTGTCCTTTGACATGCAGAAAATTGACTGATAGCAAACATTTCGACCAAGGTCAACCTGCGCGGAATGCGCAGGTTGACCTGGGTCGATACTTTGTGGAGATGCATTAAGCCTCCTTTTCACAGAGAATGGCTCATTTAATACATGTACTTAACCCAATACTAAACAACACTATCTTAGGCGAGTCCGAATTGAAAGCATTTGCACAAATCTAACGTAGCTCAAATGACAGATAGTGTGTTTTTAAAAGGTAGAAATAGTAGTGGGAAAAGCAGAAAATGATGTTAATCAGCTTTTTCTGCTTTTCCTACAATGCTTTCAAAAGCCTTCTATCTCATAGGTCATTAAAATCGGGATTGTGGGGTAAAGGGTTAGAGGATATATATTGTAATAATGTGATATTGAAAAAAAAGAGGTTTTTTCCATTCGAACAGTAAGTCATGTAGACTGAGTTCGATTCCAGCTAAAAGTCCTCAAACATGTGATAGCGCGGGTAACATTGATAGGTGTACTTTCGACGTGATATCATGATAACTGAAGTACTATTGAAAACGGCGTTAAACACCGCGATATAGGGCCAAACAGCTGTCTCTGCTGTCACGTGTCGTATTTTATTCAAGGTCGGTTATATTCGATATATTTGACATTTAGGATGGTCTGTAAACCACCAATAATTTAATAACTGTTATTGATAATGTATATATTTCTATAGTATAATTTCACACCAAACCACCACTTTTCTATAATGTTTTATTTGTTGATCTAAAATGACATTCAGTCACGCAGGATTGTCCAAGGACATACACGACAAATCATTCATAAATTTCGCCCCCCCCCCCCATCCCAATAAAATTTTGTAAGGGACCTTGACTGCCATTTTGCCAAGTACATAAATTCGACCTCTTTTAACTGCTGAAGACTCGGACAGATTTTCACTTTATAGGCTTGACAAAACAAGAGGACGATATAGATCCAGGATCAGACTGCACGGTTTTTTTTTTTCAAAATAATTATGAAAACAAAATGCGCAAAAAATGAGGCAATTGTTATTGTGATTCACAATATTTCCCATATTATTTAATTCTTTACTAAACAATAAAATTTTGGACTCGATCAAACTGAACGAATATGCAGATCACATATTTCATGTAGCTGATATCATGCTATTTGTCTGTTAATGGGTAGAAAACAATGTGGGGAAAGAAGAAAATGCTGGTTACCAGCATTTTCTTCTTTTTCCACATTGTTTTCAAAAGGATTCTTTCCCAGGGTCGGTAAAACTCTGGATTGTTTGGTAAAGGGTTAAAATGAAAATTTCTTCTCTATCATGTTGTTTGCTGTTGTGTTACGTCACATGTATCAGTTTGTAGTAAAACCTAAATGCTAGCCTGTGTCGTTAAGGTGTAGGCCGAATATTACATTGTAAAACATCGTTATCTAGTGTCAACTCTCTATATTTTTGTCTACAAGTGCACTTCAGTAACACATTTTTATAAAAATGCATGAATTATAATCTTGGAGTAGTTATCATAGCTGTTTTCTAAACCTAGACTCTCTGTGGGTATATTATTAAGAATGAACGAACTAATAAACGAACGTTCGTTATTAGCGAACGAACTTGGTCAACGGATCAACCAATTCTAATAAACGTATGACTGAATGAATGACTGAATGAATGACTGACTGACTGACTGACTGAATGACTGAATAAATGAATGAATGACTGACTGAATGAATGAATGAATGAATTTGAGTCATGCTTTCTGAAAAGGGGTTTATTGCAGTATGTGCAGGCTGATCAGGGTCGATACCTTTTGCTTTTAGTCAATATTCTGCATGGCAAAGGACCATTCTACCTCATGATAAAGTCTGTTGTCAGACAAAATGGATTTTATGGATCTATAATTATGAGATGACTTGCTTGATATGGCTTGCAACACACGGAAAGGGGCATTCGGACATTTGCGTAAAGTGTCGTCTCGGATCAGCCTGCGCAGTCCGCGCAGGCTGATCCGAGACGGCACTTTACGACTACATTAGATTTTGTGCTACAGTAGACTTGCGCAAAACAGAAAATTACATAAAAACGGAAAGTGTCGTCTCGGATTAGCCTGAGCGGACTGCGCAGGCTGATCCGAGACGACACTTTACGCAAATGTCCGAATGCCCCTTTTCGCGTGTTGCTGGCCAATTATAATGGATCAAGGATATGCACGAAACCCACTTTTACCACAGTACTTCTCATTTATTTGACTACATAGTTTATCAACGTACTTTATAATAATAATACGTATTACATAAATGAAAAAGACATGTTACACACCTACAAGCTCTCACACATACCTGTGTAGCCCAGCTTTTTAACCCGGAACCTAATACATTTACACAAATAAATCTTCATTCTACAAGATCGAAAACTAATAAGGACAAAACTAAAAATCTGATTGGCTGAGACTACCTATCTTAGCCAATAGAGTGGCTAGTCTTAGAATTCAAACAGTACCTAACCCTTATCCTGCTAAACAAAAGAAATGAAACCTTTAAGCTGATAGTAAAAGCTCAAATTTTCCTATTTCAAAGGTATATTTTGAGGGACGATATCTCTTTATCGGACAGTGTAGATCCAAGATCAGACTGCACAGAATGTGCAGTCTGATCTTGATCTACGCTGTCCGCAAAAGGTCAGTGAGTCGCCATACATTGGTCATGCTCTGTGAAAAAGTGGTTTGCATCTGTAAAAAGTATTGATTCTTGTCAGTCCGCGCAGGCTGACATAGATCGAAACTTTTTGCTAGCAATGATTTTTTTTTCTGCATGTCAAAGGACCATTCTACCTCATGATTTAGCCGCCTTTCAGACAAGACAAAATGGATCTAAATTACGCGGCGACTTGCGTGGTACAATACATTACCAAGATGCAGTGTAAGAAAGCCTGGAAACACATGGGTGCGTCACTGACCGCCATGATATGACCTAATCTGTTAAAATGGCGTTTAACTCTATTACAAACAAAACAAAAACCAAGATGCAATAATTAAACCCCATTTTTCCACACCACCGCTCACATATTGCATCTGATCGGAAAAAAATCTAGGACGTCTTCATAATTCGGGCATACATTGGGTAAACATTCACATAGACCGAAGGTAAATGTTAGCTTAGGTATATAATCTTTACCTATTAGAGCGCTTAGCAAATCTTAAGTTGTTGCTTCTTTTTGTCATGGAAAATTGAGATCCAAGATGAGAATGCTTTTACGGACAGGGTAGATCAAGATCAGCCTGCAGTCTGATCTTGGATCTACACTGTCCGCGGAAGTGTGCGATATTCTGGTATGAAGATCTTTTAAATTTGAACAGTTTAGTTTTTTCTCCTGAGACCAGCGCGAATAGCTTAAGTGGCACAGCGTGAGACTTGTAAAAACATCAAGTCTCAGACCACTTGAGGGTGTGAGTTTCGAGCCCAACGACTGGTCATCTGAAATTACTAATAGTCTTTCGGATGAGACGTTACACAGAGTTTCCGTGTAAAGGTAAGTTGAGCCCTTTACAGAACCAGGCGTACCTTAGGTCGGTTTTTGTCGCTCGTGAAAATGAAAAGGGGGTAAGGGTAAAATAAAATGTAAGGTTTCAGAAAGTCAAACAACAAACATACTTCGATGTTTAAATACATTGGGGCCAAATCCTCATGTATTTATAATCACATGTTGTCTTTCGCTGTGGGCCGAACCTTGTATCAGCGGGTAACGTATACTACTAGTATATAGGGCCGTATTCGAGGGGTGGGGGGGGGGTCGTAGGATAAAATCCCAGCGCAGTGCCAAACTCTTTTTTAGGACTGATGACAGCCATTGCGATGGGATTAGCAACTGCTGTTAGATTTGTAATCAGGAAATCCACTTGAGATTTCGGCCTGTCTGTTCTGTTCATATGTTGTTTCCTTTGGTAAGGCACTGCCCAGCCCCATTCTCACACTAGCAAAACCCAGAGAACATATGAACTAAGTATGAAATAAGTGAGCTGTGTCCGAAAAATGACAGATAATAGCATTGAAAACAGCATAAAATTCCATTCAAATTAATACTTAAATCAACCAAATCTCTAACTTTATTTATATTAGGTCTGTGCAACACAAGCTTAGATATTTCAATTCTAGTATTGTTATCTGACACTGTAACCTATGTTGTTGGTACCAAAAAGGGATGGTAGGTCTGTCTCGAGGTAATTGCAATAGATATCCACAACATAGATTTTAAATAGAGAACCCAACCGTTTTTAAAAATAAGCATAAGTGTACAACTCTGCATCATTAGATCATGTAATACACCTGGACTCATCAAAGCATTCCTCCAACAGGTGTTTTCCTTACTCTTACAGCGCTGAGTGCAGTTGAAATTACTTTTACGGACAGTGTAGATCCAAGATCAGACTGCACAGAACTTGCAGTCTGATCTTTAATCTACACCGTCCGATATCAGTGAAAATTTTAAGCAACACACGCTTTAGAATTTAAGTATTTTAATATTTGGGTGTCTGATAAAATAAATTCCTTTTACTGGGCTGCCGCACTGGAAGGCCAAAGAGAAAACCGATTTGTGGAGTCTCTCGTTTGCCCATCTTTCAGCTAGTGTCTATTTTTTTTCATTCAGAATCTATAGTTTGGCAGCGTGAGAACGTATATATTTATTGTATCCCATAATGAGAGAGAGAGAGAGAGAGAGAGAGAGAGAGAGAGAGAGAGAGTAGAAGGGTGAGAAGGAGAGACAGGGAGGGTGTATTACGAATTACGTCGATAATTAGGACTCTTCCCCCGCCCCCCCTTCCGACGATAATACATAAACGAGCAGGACTTAGACATAAGTTTGAATTATCAATATATTCGGATAATCGGAAAGGAAAATTGAAAAAAAAAAACCATCCGAAACTTGTTTCATAAAAATTGACAAATACATATGAGCCATGCTCTGTGAAAAGGGAGCTTAATGCATCTGCGAAAAGTATCGACCCAGGTCAGCCTGCGCAGTCCGCGCAGGCTGACCTGGGTCGAAACTTTTCGCTATTGGTCAATTTTCTGTATATCAAAGGACCAGTCTATCTCATGATTAAGTCGGTTGTTTAAAAAAAAGTGGCTCTTATAGATTTATAATTAGGTGATGACTTGGGCAAGTATAATGTATCACGGAGATGCATTAAGCCCCCTTTTGCCAGGGCACGGCTCATATACATTATTTCATAAGCCTTCGGGGAATGCGCAGGCTGACCTGTGCCGATACTTTTTGCAGATGCACTAAGCTCTCTTTTCACAGAGTATGGCTCTTATAACTTCGTTCCTACCTCAACCCTGCACTAATATGTCGAATTCCGTACCTGCCTGTGAAATAGACAGACATCTGTCATATCTAGGTTATAAATAGCTATTAGTGGTATTTATAGGAGACATCTGTTGGTGGTAAAATGGGAGGGTCCCTTCGTGTGAATTATAACATCTGTATTTGGTTTTTTGCGGACTGTGTAGAAGAAGATCAGACTGCACAGAAGTGTATCTGATAGCTGCAGTTGTTTTTGCGGACAGTGTAGATACAAGATCAGGCTACACAGAACGTGCAGTCTGATCTTATATCCACACAGTCCACTTTTTTGTAAGATAATTAAACCAGGTCGGTCTTGAAACTGCAATGCCTGTTGCTTCTATTCATTTATTCTCATTTTACACCATGCAGTTTCAGGGTAAAGGGAAACGATCCAGAACATCGAGCTATATGCACTTTAACGGCAGATTTTTTTTTAAAACCGTTTTCCCATTTATTCAGAATATCTTTCCAGATGTCTGTTGTTTTATATTTACTTTTTTGAATTTCAATGAAGCAGATCGGCAAAAAGGGCAGATTCTTCTTCTGAGCAATAATTCCATTTCCCATAATGTTGCTAAACAATTTCTACCCATAAAACCCGTAAAACCCGTATTTTTTGTAGCAATGGGATAAAGTAACGACACACACTCTTTAGCCAATGGTGTTATCATTTTAGGTTTTCTTTCTTATTGCACTTATTGTTGACTTCTATTTACGCCTGACAAAGCCTAGAGACACAAATATGACTTTACCCAGTTGAATCATATTGACGATTCAAAAGAAATAATTTTGCAACTCCTTATTCGCTATGTCAGCTCTTTAGTCCAACCTGTATTAAATAAGCACCCTAAGAATGTCCAAATTTGTGCCTAAAGGGGCCTATCTAATTTCCTTGTCTAGTTTTCATGTCGTAAATCAATCTTTTTTGAAGTACACCGATAATTACAAATGGATATGCTTTTCTTTGCAATCATATAGAAACTGTACGGTTACATTCATTAAAAAGATGTAAATTTTGGCGTTTTGCAATAGGGAACCTCGTCTATTCTTATTACATCAGATATGACGTCATTGTACTGGTTTGAATACTAATCCTCGTAATCGACGCGTGTAATTAATCACGTGACATTCCCATAAGGCTTTGCAAAATTCTGATGCGAAATTTAAAAATACTTTAAGCGACTATGTAGCCAATTAAGGAAATACCATCGAAAAACATTTGTTTTTCTTCTTTTGTATTTCTTTTTTACTGATATTTTGCCAGCTATATCCCGAATTAATCGAGTGATAAAACATTTTTTGAAGTTTAGCGATATCATACAAAAACTGAACAGCTGCCTTTAAGACAACTGCTTTCTTAGTACAAGGGCATTTCTATATATTTGCCTTCTCTGGGAACTCAATATAAACCATGCTCTGTGACCATGGGGTTAAATGCATCTGCAAAAAGTATCGATTCATATCAGCCTGCGCACTCCATGTAGGCTGACATGGGTCGAATCTTTTTGCTATTGGTCAATTTTCTCGTGATTCCGTCGGTTGTAAGACAAAATGGATTTTATGGAACCCTATTTATGTGATTACTTGCTTGGTATGATGCATCACGAAAATGCGTTAAACCCCCTTTTACCAGAGTGCCGCTCATATAATAATTGAGTTTGCTTAATTTAGTTCACCTAAAGGGTTTGTCTTTAGACAGGTTTAACTGCATTTCAGTTATATCTCTGTGGTATATGTATCTATCGGTGTGATCCTGATATTTCTGCATGTCGCACGAAACTCTTTGAACTCCTTAACAAACGACAAATTTTTAGACTTGTCCAAAGTGGAAGTTTTTGCGTACGACGAATTTTGTCGTTTGGTAAACAGTTAAACTACCATCATCCACGTTAATAGGGCTTAACTATTTACCACAATGTTTTGCAGGGTCGTCTGCCTCAAATTTTGTTTCGTGCGGTAATAAGTTATATAAACGTAATTTCGGTGTCGGTTGTATTTTTCGTCTGCAATTTATTGCGACAGTCGAGCGCTGAAATGTCACACCATTTGCTGTAGGGATTAAAGTGTCCCAATTACTTAACGCTTTATCAAACGATATTTTTTAGACTTGTCCAAACTGAAAGCATATGCAGACGACAAATTAAAAGTAGCACAAAAGATGGGTTTATCTTTTAAAGGGTAGAAAACGTTGTGGGAAAAGAAGAAAATGCTGGTTACCAGCATTTTCTTCTTTTCCCACATTGTTTTCAAAAGTCTTCTTTCTCTGGGTCATTTAAACACGTGATTGTTCGGTAAAAGGTGAAGTGTTACACTTTTTTCCCTTAAATCAAACAATCCTGAGTTTTCCGACCTTTGGAGGAAAAAGGCTTTTGGAAACATTGTAGAAAGAGGTGAAAATACTGGTAACCAGCATTTTGTCTTTTTTCTACATTGTTTTCTAACCTTTTAGATAAAAATCTCGTCATTTGTGACACATTTAATTGGTCGTCTGCAAATGCTTCGAAAATTGACAAGTCTAACATTTTGTCGTCTGGTAAAGAGTTATATGATATGTGCTGTGCTCCTCTTAATTTGTAAGTCTATTTCAAAAGCGGCAAAATATATTCTCTTTAGTAACGTAGAGCTGATATCTTAAAAACTATCTTTGAACTCGCCCTGTTTGAATACTGGTAACAACATAGACGAATCGAATTTGGAAACACAGGGGAAGCCAACAAGATAATTAAGTTGTCAGCTGCAAATACGACAATTTCAGAGATAAGATTTTCATTCAGTTTTATTTCGCCTTTTTTTCTGTTCTCCGTTAAATGTCAAAACGAAAGATTTATTATGTGAATCTATTGAATGAGCCATAAACGTTCCTTTGTACAGGATTGATATTGTGTATTTCTTACGTTCGACGTGTTTTTAACAATTACTTCATAAGATAATTTACTTTTTATGGCGCGTTTTTTCTAAGTTTCCTTTTTCATTGTAAAAGACTTTAAAGGATTTTATTTTTTTCTATTTGTTTAAACTTTTACTAAACAATCCAGGGGTTTTTCACGACCCCCAGGGAGAAAGGCTTTTGAAAATAATGTGGGAAAAAGAGAAAATGCTGGTAACCAGCATTTTCTCTTTTCCCCACATTGTTTTTTTATCCTTCCAGAAACAAATCCCATCATTTGAGCCAAATTCAATTTTACCACCTGCAAATACTTTCCTTATGGAAGAGTCCTTTTTTTGTCTGGTAAAGAGTTAAAATTCATCGGTAGGAAAGTAAGACACATAAAAAGGGTGAACCTGTTTCCAGAGACATTGCTGGGACAATTTTTGAAAATTACTTTTTAATACCAATCACTACCGGTTTTTGACGACCCTGAGAAAGAAGCCGTTTGAAAACATTGTTGGGAAACAAGAAAATGCTGCTAATCAGCATCTTCCGTTTTTCCAGCAGAGGTTCCAATCATACCAAAATAATCCCTATTTTTAATTTGACCGGAACTGTTTTGTCGTCTGCAATTGCTTTCAATGAGGACAAGTCTTAATATGACCTCAGCTGTCGACGGGCCATAAAACTCCATTCATCCAAATCACCCAGGTCTTAAATTTTGTCGTCAGGTTAGGGTTAAAGACTCAAGGCTTAGTAAAAATGCATAAGCTTCCAACAAGCAATTTTTCGACCTTTGTTGCCTGTGCGGCCATCATAGACCTAGATCAGACTCCACAAAATGTGCAATCGGGTCACTGATCTACACCGTCCGATTTGCGGAGGAAAAAAATCTTGAAATTGCAATCATTGGGGTCTTATTGGTATACTGAAAGATGTCTACTTGGTCAACTATTTACCACACTGTCGAAAGTTTTAACGACCTTCAACAAGTATACTTACGAAAACTTTGTGGGAAAAGGAGAAAATGCTGGTAACCAGCATTTTCTCCTTTTCCCACAATGTTTTCTAGGCTTTCCCAACATTTTACCAACATTTGATATGTCGTCTGCACATGCCTTTGATTTGGTCAGGTCCAACATTTTGTCATATAGTGAACAAGTAATACGGAAGGGTCTTCTAGGGGTGAAGATGAAAGTGCAAATGGTCGAAGTATCAATTTTCATTTCCAAACTTTACATAACTTTATACACTTTTCTCTTTGCCAGACGACAAAACTTTAGACTTGTCCAAATTCAAAGCATTTGCAGACAATACAGAAAAAATGTTTAGATGCTAGGAATTTGTCTTTGAAACGCAGAGACTGTGTGAGAAAAGGGGAAAATGCTGGTGAACCGCCATTTCTCCTTTTTTCCCCACAATGTTTTCAAAAAGTGGTATTTTTTAGAGACGATAAGGCTTTACCAAACAATTCAGAGTTTTAACATTCCTGAAGGTAAAGGCTTTTGAAAACATTGTGGGACAAGGAGAAAATGCTGGTAATACAGCATTTTCTCCTTTTCCCACAATGTTTCAACTTAGGTTCATTTGTATCACTTTCTACTTTGTCGTCTTCAGGAGATTTGAAATTAGAAGAGTGTAGAATGTGTCGTTTTGTAAAGGATAAACTGCAACGTTGCAATAAAAGTTACAAAAGATTGGCACATTAACTTTTTACAGGTTGGACGACATTAAGTTAAATGTCATGAAATGGTCTGGGTCGTGTCGTTTCTCAAATAAAACAATGTCGGTATCCACGGTGGAGCAAACTTTATGTGTAAGCCATATAGCCTAGTCTGGTAGGTCAGTCGGTAGGGTCACTGTCTAGTACAGTATAGTCTCGGATCTACACCCTCGCCGATTGCGCCTAACGTTGTCCTTATCATACTAGGGGACAAGAACCAATAACTGGTTACAAGAAATATAACCTTTTTCCATAACGTTTTAAGAGCGCTAAGACTCACTCTGATTTATTCCATGCTTATTTGTTGAGGTTGTTCAGCGTTTCCAAAGAACAAAATAAAAAGACAGATTTACACATAGACATAGACATAGACATACTTTATTACTTATACATATACATGTATCTTGTAATATAGAAAACACATCGTCAACTATCTGCACCAGTTTGTGCTGGTGACGCACTGGGAAAATGGGGTTTAATGCATCTTAAAACGACATTAAACCAAGCCGGTTATCATATGATATGGATCTATTTTTTAAAAAAAAAAAGCCGAAATGAGTCATGAGTTAGAATAGTCCTATGACATGCAGAAAATGTACTAATAGCAAAAGGATTCGACCCTGAATGTGAGCCTAAGCGGACTGCACAGGCTGACATGAGTCGATCCTTTTTGCAGATGCACTGAACCGCCTTTTCACAGAGCATGACTCACATATATTTATGACATTTTATGTTACCCAAAGATGAAAGGAAAATAGAGCAATACAAGCTTCACAAGGAGACATCATATAAAAGATTGCCAAGTTTTCTTTAAGACACATACCCTAATTTAGGCACTTTTTTTCGGCAACGTTTCGAATGTAAAACTCTATCGTAATTAGTGTGGTATAGATCAGACAGCACAGGACGTGCAATTTGATTTTGGATCTATACCGAGCGATATTTTAAAACATATCGATCTCTAATGCGGCCTTAAAAGTACATACATTTGTCTTATTCCATCGACTACAATATCTTTCACAACTGTATGCAGCATAAGGGTCCGGTTTCAATTTTCTAAAGCTGCACAGGTGCTCCGTGCAGTTAAAAGTCATGAATACAACAATGAATGACATCTGATATTTCATTAACGATACCTTTTTATGTGTTGGACCCTTAGCCGTTAGCGCTCGAAATGTTGTGAATGGATCGTACCAACTAGGAAAAACAGCTAAATTATATCTATTCAAAGCTTCTTTTTGCTAGAGTATGTATGAAAATACCGGACAGTGTAGATCAAGATCAGACTGCACGTTTTTGTGCAGTCTAATCTTGATCTGCACTGTCCGCTGAAGCAACTTAAGTCGTTTCCAGGGCTTTACTGATAAGCATTTAGTGCATTTTAATTTGATTAAACTGACATTTTTGACATTACAAAAAAAAAAATGTGTGGTCTGATCTTTGATCTACACTGACCAGTATAATTTTTTGAAGTCTCTCCAAAATGGCTTCCACATGGTAACAAGCATTCGGCAAATCTCGGGCGATCCGTTGATTATATAACTAGTGTATACCGATGGGTGTTCGGTATATTGAAAACAGAATGAACATCACAAGTTTTGACCCTCTGCTGTACTTTGCTGTTTGTTTTTATCAAAGTAAATGTCCAGTGGCCTTCACAAGCGGTATGAAAAAACAAATGTCACTTCAACCGACTGCGTTTTTCGCTATTCTGTCTCAAATACAGCTACCTTACAAAAACATGGTGATTAAGAAAAGCCTTCCAGGTAGTAGACCTTGTTACTTTATGAGGCTACAGGCACAGAATAGGTCCTCAAGAAAAGCAAACTCGCATTCAGTTTCCAAAGAAATCATCAAATCAGTACCAGACATATTATAGACCTGACTTTTCATTTTCTGTGATAAAACAGTGCAACAAAATTGCTTCTGTCTCAATTTGAAAACGGGATTACTTTTGACTAAATTACGACCGAGAAGCAGTTCGCATGCAGTTGTGCGACACCAAATCCCTCGATTGTAATACATAATGTTTTACTCTCGTATCGCATTCATTGTTTCACAGAAATCATCAAATCAGTAAAAGAAACCATTCTTGACCTGCCTTTCTATTTCTCTGATAATACAATGCAGTGAAAATGCTTGTTGTCAAACTTTTTTTTTGACAAACAGTTTGCAGTTGTGCGACACAAAATCATTTGATTGTAATACGTAGTGTTTTACTCTGATATACCTACGCCTTACACTTCTTCGCCGGAAATAGACCGTTTTACCGCTTTTAGAAATCATAAGACTCAACTAATTGCGTGGTCTGTGCAGGCTGACAAGGGTTGATACTTTTTTGCAGCTCCATTAAATTCCCTATTCACAGAGCACGACTCATTGATTTGTACCACATAGGTAGAAATAATTACGAAATAGTATACTATAAACATTTTGGCTAACACGCAAACAGTATGATAATCCTTTGGCCGCCAACGAATAATGTCAATCAAGATCAGACTGCGCAGATGGGGCATTCTGATCTTGATCGACACTGTCTAGTATTTTGCAATAAAATTCTAACCCCCACCTCAAACATTCCATGAGATCTATCTGACTCCGTCTTATAACCAACTCAATATTTACGACAAGACCATTATTTCTCTATAATTTAACCCTTAGGCTGCTAAGCCCGACTCACTGACCTTTTGCGGACAGTGTAGATCAAGATCAGACTGCACAGAACGTGCAGTCTGATCTTGGATCTACACTGTCCGATAAGGAGATTTTTTTTTTCAGAAAGTTAGTTTGAGGTAGCATTATTCGGGTTGTTACTAAACTGGCTTGAAAGCTTAATCTAACTTCTTTAGCAGGTTAAGGGTTAACCAAATAAATAATTTAAACCATTTTTTTTCTTTTAGGAATACTACGGTGGCACAAAAGTGACATGGAAGATATATTTTATACTACGTGCGCACGCAGTAGCTAATACGTGCGCACGTATTACATATTACGTGCGCACGTAATAATCCACCAATCAGAATCATGAACGGAAGCCATTGTTTCAAGATGGAAGTGGAAGATAGACATTTATTGATTCGTGATAAACTGATTGGTCGATTATTACGTGCGCACGTATTAGTTAATACGTGCGCACGTATTAGCTACTGCGTGCGCACGTACTAGCTACTGCGTGCGCACGTAATACTACTGCGTGCGCACGTATTACTTATTACGTGCGCACGTATTAGCTACTGCGTGCGCACGTATTACTTATTACGTGCGCACGTATTAGCTACTGCGTGCGCACGTAGTATAAAATATATCTTCCATGTCACTTTTGTGCCACCGTAGAATACAGATGTAATTCAGACGTTTTGCATTGTGCATGGATTTTCATGTAATACCGAGTGTTGTAACGATTTTAAATGAATATTTTATGGTTGTCATACACGTAATGGGGATTCCTATCTCTCTTTTTTTCTTTCTATTAACCAGTTCCCTCATGTAAGAAACAACCGCTGAAGACTATTTGAAAATATCGTTGTAACAATAAACATATGCATATTCATCATGTAAAAGGTTTATAACCTTTTCCTTACAAATTTAAATTGTTGACGATTAAAAAAATAGATTTTGTTCAGTTAAATGGCATTGAATGGGGTTTATATGATGGGGTTCTTCATAAATTTCACGATTTTTCTTTTGAAAAATAACAAAATATATACCTGAAGTTTTGGGTTGTTCTATTTAAAAAAAAAAGATGACGGAGAATTGTTGTAACCTAATAAATTGCTATTTTTTATAGTACAAGTACAATGGTTCTTTCAATTTCTTTTAAAGAAAAACCATCGTATATCTCATGTGTGCAAGATATTCTCATGATTAATGATATTCTCTGACTGGTTCCTCGTCAATTAAATGCAATAGTCTGTGCAGAACAGACAGGCAAAAAAAAAGGGGGGAAATGACATTCAATCAAACAAACAACAAAAAGAAACTTAAAACAATATTTTTTCTTATGATCTTCTCCCAATTAATCGCATTGATGTCATTATTTATGGCAGAGGTCAAACAACTAGTTATGAGATAAATTAAATAAGAGTCTTAATTACATATGACATTCTTTGGCATTACACCAAATTTCTGCGTCTGGTTGTCTCTTTCTTTTTCGTAGCGATTTAATTTTAATTTTGTTATGAAGAAGAAACATAATTCTATTTTTAAATGTAAATGGTATTGTATCTTTGCTTGGGATGAAACTGACTTTGATCTGCACCGTCCTTTGAAGGACATGTCAAGTTGGACGGATTCTAACATTTTCTCTTTGCTTAACTCTTTCCATACCATAGACGACACTAGAAGCTTTTGTGGACAGTGTAGATCAAGATCAGACTGCACAGAACGTGCAGTCTGATCACTGATCTACACTGTCCACTGCTTTATCTTAGATTATGAATAAATTGTCTCTTGATCTTGTAGCGGAACTGTATTTGTAGCCTTGGAGAAAATGCAACTTATTTATTCAGTAGTGAAAGAGTAGAGTTAAAGTGGTCTCAAAGAAATTCTGTGCACTACTTAATTAAGTAGAAAAAAAATGTGTTTAGGGAAAAATAATGCGATACGAAGAGCCGTGTCGAACAAAACATCTCAAAACCTTATGGATGTTGTGGATCCAGAATCCGACTGCATGCTCTGTACAGAAGAATCTTGATCTACAATGTCTGCAAAAAGCTACAAATGTCAAACTAAATATTCTAAATGCTAAAATGAGTATTTTGTTGTATCTTACGGATTCTTTAATACAGCGAAAAAAGCATACATCATAAAAGTGTTGGGTGGGGTAACACAATGTGTGCAGTCCCTTTGAAATATACATGTAACTCGAAAGTGTAATAAAGATATGTAAATTGTGTCTCCTTCTTCAGGAAATGCATAATGCAATGTTTGCGAAAATCTGTGTTAATTATGTCAGAGAAAAGCAGGTTAATATCTTATGTCATTTTCTACATTATATTATAAACAGATTGCCCGAAGAGTCCCCTTTTTTGTTTTCATCAGATATTTAACCCTTAGGCATCTAAGCGCGACTCAAGGACCTTCACAGGCAGTGTAGATCAAGATCAGACTGCACAAAAACACTGTCCGATAGGGAGATATTTGCCCCCCCCCCCAAAAAAAAAAAAATAAATAAATAACTTTGAAATAGCAACCTTTGTGTTTTAACTCTATCGACTTGAATGTATCATTTAACTCTCATTAATGAATAAATGAACTGCATTTTCTCAAAGTCTACAAATACAGTTTCGGTGCAATATCAAGAGAGAGTTCAGTCATAATACAGAATAAAGCAGTGGACAGTGTAGATCAGAGATCAGACTGCACGTTCTGTGCAGTCTGATCTCAATCTACACTGTCCACAAAACCTTCTGATGTCGTCTATGGTATGGAAAGAGTTAACTTATTCAGGAAGGTAAGGGTTGGGAAAACTGAGCGACCACGTGATCCACTTATAGTATGCTTTAGTATACTCCGGGTAGCATTTGGTGCTATGGAGTAACATGAAATCATGATTAGAATGCACGAAACATGCACTCTGATCTTTGACCTTCTGCTGAGCACGATAGGTCAGTCGGTAAGTTAGGGGAGTTGAAACCAGGCATACGCTGTTACGAATTCCTTACTCAGCGAATTTCTCTCGTGGGATTAACGACAGTCATTCTAAAAGAATACAGTACTCTCTCACCACTGATTGTTGTTTTGGCAATGGTAACGTGGGAAAGCAGCCAGTGGCTTGGGAAGAAAATTGTACTGGGCACTAGTGTTAAGGAACTTCAGGAAAGCGTGGATAGTTGTACTGGTCGCTCAGTTACATGTATATCTGAAACAACGTTGAAAATGGCGTTAAACACCATACCGTCATCACAATATAACATTATGCTGATAATAGCTTCACACCTCAACAATGAATAAATTTGCAGCAGACGGCCACGGAAACACCTTTATGAAGTACGGATCATTGAGAGGATATAAAGTTGATTACAAATGAAAATGGAGTGACAGAAGGATAAACAGCGCCATAACATTTTTTTTATTTATTCTTCTCTCTTCATAGTGGATGAAAAGAGTCAATTTAACACTTAGGCTCTTGAGCGCGACTTAATGACCTTTTGTGGACAGTGTAGATCAAGATCAGACTGCACAAAACGTGCAGTCTGATCTTGGATCTACACTGTCCGATTAGGAGATTTTTTCAAAAAAAAAAATAACTTTAAAAAAGCAAAATTTGAGGTTTTCCTATCCGATTAAAAAATTTCGTTTCTATTATGTAGCAGGGAAAAGGTCAATAATGGACGGAATAGCCTACCTTGCAGACAAAACAATGTCGAAAATAAATTATTAACAGAATATAGGATTGAGCCATGCTCTGTGAAAAGGGGGATTTAGCGCATCTGCAAAACGTATCGACTCAGGTCAGCCTATGTAGTCCGCACAGGCTGACCTGGGTCGGTACTTTTTCTTATTGGTCACTTTTATGCATGTAGAGGAACCTGACTACTCTACCTCATGATTGAGTCGGTTTTTAGACAAAACGAATTTGATGGATGCATAAATTTGTGACGAATTGCTTTGTAAAATGCACCACGGAGATGCATTAAACCCCATTTTGTCAGATCATGACTCATGTTAATGATATAATTCGACCTTGACCTTTATAAAGATTGTATAGCTAATATATAAGACTTTTTAGTAAATTATAGCACAAGGCATTTCAACGTGTTGGTGACGTAACTTAATTATCAAAAAGTAAAGTACGCTTTGATGAGGAAATACCGTGTAATTACAATAACTAGATGATTCTGTCTAGCTTTTTGCTGTTGAAGCGCCCGTTTCAGGAAATTCACCTTTTATTTTAGGAAAGGTAGCCAAAGTATATATTGCTCTTTTTCAATGTTGTTTTGGCCAGAATATGCAGCAAAGTAGCGGACAGTGTAGATATAAGATCAGATTGCAAGGTTTGTGCAGTCTGATCTTCATCTACACTGTCAGTAAAAGCAATTTAAGCCGAATCCAGCGCTGAAAGGGTAACTGAAAAAAAGAAAGGGATGTTCATTCCTTACGTAACGAAGTCCCGGATTTTGCTCTCTCAGTTCTATTTTTGTCATAAAATCATGCAAAATGTCTAAAAAGTGTATATGTAAGATCAGACACAGCATTCTGTGCAGTATGATCTTCATCTACAACGTAAAAAAACGAATTCTGTGGATGAACGCGCGCGTTTTCAAACCGAATTTCCGACAGACTTTTGGAGTGGTTATGTAATTATCATACAACGCTGAGACTGTTTTCTGTCTTACATGCTTGACGAAATGAGACGTTCTAGCGCATTCTGATCTTGACCTGTGCCGTCTGCAAAAGATCATGTTTTCGCTTTTGAAGCCGAAAGCCTTGAAACCGAATTATGAACTGTTTTTCTTTCATATTTTTGACTTTGTACCCTAGATAGCCTCATATAATTTGTCGTCTGCAAATGCTTTGAATTTGGACTATTCTAAAATTTTGTAGTTTGGTTAAGAGTTCATTGTTCTTTGAACTACCAATTACCTTTATCGTGGAAGACCTTTATAGAATGTCGAGAACACGAAATATGTACGTAACAGTTTCATAAGTATAATAATTATTGTCACGATCGTATTACTGTGACAGTTCAGTGCAAATTCGATTCCTTTCTTCTGAGAAATAATTCCAAACGCTAGTTTACCAGAATGGTAATTAACGTGTTTTGATATATTTAGATGATGATGATGATGATGATGATGATGATCAAACTGTACAATAATTCTACAATCAAGTATTGAGTGAATAGCAACATAACCGAGATGGATTCTCACCGAAATCTATTTGACTAGCGTCCTGCTGATGACTTTTTGAATGTTTTGCCACAATTCCCCCGAGGTTTTTCTGCTTGCTGCAGAGATTAAACTGCAATATCTAGGGTACCTTAGGCTGTTGCATACGTCGAAGCTAATCAAGTGAAATAATAGCGAAAACGCCATAAAATACCAGATGAAATAAAACTAGACAAGCTGTCTTGACGACATTGTCAAAGACGTGTCAAAATTTGTATGTGGTACTATGTTACAAAGTAACTCTTGACGAGACGACAAAATTTCAGACTGTCAAAATCGAAAGTGATTGTATACGAAAAATTAAAGGTGACTCATATGCTATATTTCATCTTTCAAATGATAGAAAACGTTGTGAGAAAAGAAGAAAATGCTGGTTACCAGCATTTTCCTCTTTTCCCGCAACGTTTTCAAAAGCTTTTTCTTTCCCAGGGTCTTTATAATACAGGGTTGTGTAGTACAGGATGAAAACATGTTCAAATTCTTGTTTTGCGGTTTTGGGCCATGTTAGGTTCAATGGATAACCGGAAATACTGACGAATTTAGCAAAGAAATTTGAAATGACATCACAAGAGTTCGCAAAATATGTGACATATTTGAAAATGAATTGTAAGTTATGAAGCCGAGCCCAGAGGCGCAATCGGTAGCTTATAGGACTTGAGAACAAGGGGTCGCTAGTCTGAATCATTGCCATAGAGCTCATTGTGGTGTCCGTGGTTTTGAGGTAGAGCGTCGGTTACGTTATCATAAGGTGCTGAGTTCGATACGAGGGGAGTGGGTTTCAACTTTAGGACTGTTCGTCGGCCAACGCATTCGGCGCGAGTACTGGTGAAGTTCCCAGGAAGTAGAATCGAGAAGTATAAGCTGCAAGAACTCCTTTCTCAATCGATGTAAAATAAAAATGTTTAAACTTAAATTAAACAGGGTTAATTCCTCCCTGATCATATTTTTTTTTTTTATGGCGGTTTCCGGGAAAGCAGTCAGTTACTTTGATTGGCGAAATCATCTAGTTTAGCCAATCAGAAATTGTGTTACTTTGAAAGTTAGACAATCATGAGAATTAGATCAAGAATACAATTTAGAAAGGGTTGTGAATATGGGGGCCTACAGTTCACCGTTGTACAAACTGTTTTGATCAACTGTGAAAGACAAGTTGACAATATTATTTCCAAAGTTGAAATTTAGGTCAGCATTATTTTATTCTGAAATGTCTAAACAGTTTGGCATATCGGTGTCATCAGCCAATCAAATAATCGGTTACAATTGTTCTGCCATCGATGTGTCATAAACCGGAAGTTGATATTGTGGTGACACGCTGAAAAAAAAGACTGTAAAATGGTTGTTACCTGCTATAGAAATATCTTAAATCTAACTCTTTCAGAGCCAAATATATGAGCCATGCTCTAAGAAAAGGAGGTTTAACACCTCTCCGTGATATATTATACCAAGCAAGTCATCGCACAATTCTTTATTCATAAAATCTATTCTACAACCAACTGAATCATGGGGTAGAATGGTCCTTGGACATGTAGAAAATTTACAAATATAAAAAGCTTCGATCCGGGTCAGCCTTCCTGTATTGCGCAGGCTGACCTGGGTTGATTCTTTTTTTTTTTGTCAATTTCATTAAGGCTCCTTTTCACGGAGCATGGCTCATATGAATGCGGCGTTTGTCGACAACTGAAAAAGCAGTCAACTCAAATCAAATTTTATCATACTGGCTTAAATGTCACTAAACAAGCGGACAGTATAGATCCAAAATCAGAATACACTTTTTGTGCAGTCTGATCTTGATCTATGCTTTTCGCAAAAGCCCCTGGCTTTGTCAATGGTGCGAAGGGTTGGGAAGCACTGATTTTCGGTCATGGGGCAAGTTTGGTAAAAAAGAAAAGTGTACCGTAACAGTTCAAAGTACTCATTCACATATAAGCTTTTGTATCAATAAACTAAGTTTTCTGTATAAATAAGTGTATTAACGATCTTATAGAAGTAAATATTTGTAAATGAACCCTTTGGGATACTAAAAGAGAAATTATTATTCGGGGACAAAAAAAATACAAGGGAATTATCATTTTCAATCTCTAAAGCGGCCTACAAAACTGGTTTAGTATTACTAACTCTAAGGCTGCTAAGCGCGACTCAGTGACTTTTTGCGGACTGTGTAGATCAAGATCAGACTGCACAGAAGGTGCAGTCTGATCTTGGATCTACACTGTCCGATAAGAAGATAGTTTCCCCCAAATAGCATAATATGAGTTTTTACTATCGGCTTGTAACTTTCATTTAACTTATTTCGCAGGTTACTGGTTCATTTAATTGGGCACCGAGTTCCAATCTAAAACCTCGTAAACGCTCACCATAAATATAGTTAGGAAAAAGCTTTGGTAGATTGCCTCCGACGGTTTAACGGCTCTCTGCATGAAGATCGTCGAGCCTGGTAGCTCAGTCAGTAATGTACAGGGCTCGAAACAGGAGGGTCACTGGTTCGAATCCACTGCTCAGACAATTTCTTTCCGAGGATTGATGTTAGTCATTGCAACATGATTCATTCGTCCATCATCTCTGATCATGGTTTAGTCGATGCTTATCTGAGAGAGCAGCCCATAGCTGGGGACGAATAATGAGCGAAGCATGGACAGGTGCACGGATCGCCGCAAAGTGACATCATGTTTAAACGGCGTTTAACACCATACCAACCACCATACTAGAAAAAGGTTATGGTCATACCAGCTAGGTCAAATTAAGCAGTGGTTGTCAGTTATACGTAAGTTATTTTCTGCGGCAACACAAGCCATATCACAAATGGCTTGCTAAGTCATAAGAAATCCACAAAAGTCAACCATATTAGTATCACGTGTATCGTGTATTATAACCTCCCTTTGTCACTCTCTTTTCACCGGTCCAGATTAAACACCTCAAATTGAAAAAACAAAATATGAAGAAAAATATTTTGACCCGGGAAATTTCTGAAAAAAAAAACCCACCAAAGTAACATGAAATGTATATATATCAACAAAAAAAAAATGAAATCGTCTATTTTCTTGTTAGTTAGAATATTTTTTATAAATCATTGCGTCATATGGACTAAACGTCATTTTTAATAAAGGTAAAAAATAACCCTTATCAAACAAGCCCGGATTTTAACGAACATGAGGAAGAAGGCTTTTGAAAACATTGTAGGAAAAGAAGAAAATGCTGGTAACCAGCATTTTCTTCTTTTCCCACAATATTTTCTACCCTGTCAAATCCCATCCTTTCAGCCACATTTAATATGTCGTCTGCAAATGCTTTCAATTTGGACATTTCATAATTTTTTCGTTTAGTAAAGAGTTCAAGGATACTGGCTATAATGTCACAACGAACAATGTGACACCTTGACCTACACTCTTACTATTTGGCTATTGGATTAATATAGGAAAAAAGTCATACAGCGATATGGTTCACCCTGTTTTGTTGTTGTTGTTGGTTGTTGGTTGTTGTCGTTGTTGTTGTTGATGTTGATGCATAAAGTTGCTATTTCTTCTTTTTCAAAACTACGACGTGTGTATCTGATTGTTTACAAATGCGACACTTTACAACCCTGAAATTGACATCTGTTTAACATTTCCCTTACCATAAACGACACAAGAAGCTTATGTGTACAGTGTATATCAAAATCAGACTGCACAGAACGTGCAGTCTGATCTGTGATTGACACCGTCCTCTACTTTATTCCAGTTTATTACTGAAATGTCTCTTCAACTTGCAGCGGAACTGTATTTGTAGCCGTTGAAAAGGGGTTATTTATTTGTTTGGTTATGGAAGAGTCAGAGCATTGTAGGAAAAGGAGCTGTTGGCTATGACAATAGAGATTGCCCCTTCTTTTGCGACAGTATCTTCCAGACTCAAAAAAAAAGTCGATTATTTTCTTTGAATATTTTTTTTCCTCATGTTCAAAAAATTTCTAACAGTTTTGACAGGTCCAAAACATTCTTTAGAGTAATGGAATGAATGAAAGCACTAGTCTTTCTGTTATGAAAGCTTTTATTCGTAAATGGTCAGACAGGGGCAATCATCCCATGGTTTCCAAGCCAAAGCATTGACCGATTTGACTGATGACCTGGAAAAAATAGAAAGGTGTACATTTGCTGGGATATTCCCGTTAATTGCTCTTTTTTTCCACAGTATTTCGAATATCTATCGACTGCAAGTGCTTAAAAGCCGTGTTTATAACGCAATGTAAGGTTCTACCTACACGATATTCCAGTGTTTATTGACATTATTTTCTCATAAATTCGACGACCAATAAATCAAAAGTTTAATGGCGTAGACCCACGTCGGCGATTATGCACGAAAACTGATTAAGATATTTGTCATAGGGTTGTAAAAAGAACGTAAATTTTGGATTAAAAAGCGATATGATTTCAGTGATGTAATATGTGTTTAACTCTTTATCCATAAAATCTATTCAGTCTAACAATTAACTGAAGCTGAAGGTAGAATGGTCCTTAAATATGCAAAAAAAATTGATCAAAAGTAAAAAGTATTGACCAGTGTCAGCCTGCGCAGATTGCGCAGGCTGACATGGGTCAATACTTTTTGCAGATACATTAAACCCCCTTTTCACATAGCATGGCTCATTTGTTGAGCCAATCAGAAGTTGCGTTACTTTTAAATTTGGAAAATCTTTGAGAATTGCACTAAGAAAGCTATTTAGATTGGTTGCTGAATACGGCTGTCTTATTCCAGGTGACAATAAATCACCACCTTCAATTTTCAAAATTGATGATGATGTAAAACTGCATGATTGATTAGGAAAATTGGGTTTAGTTTTCAAATGAATACATTAATCTTCTAGGCTGAATCATGAACATGCATAAGTAATGATGCTGTTGAAACCCTGTTTTCTACCACTTACGACGTATACGAGTACAAGTATTACCATTTCGTATAACTATGTACTATCTCCTTTTGTTCTCAATATTTTTGTAAAACCGTAGAAATTTGCTTTTGTTAGAATCTATGGGGTTGTTATTGTACACTTCACATGACCACAGGTATGGTAAAATCGTTTTTTATATTACAAGATACACGTATATGTATACATAATAAAGTATGTCTATGTCCATTATGTCCATTTCGCAGAATAGGCCCCACGTATTTTGTTGTATACAAAAACTTTCAATGTAGACGGCTCCAGAATTTAATCGTCTGATCAAGGGTTAAAGATTGTGGCGAAAGGAGAAATTGCTCGTCCCCGACATGCCAAAATGTTTTCACTTATTAAATTCATTTATTAAACCATTAGATATCTTGATGATCCTTATCTGACAAGAATGTTTACAAAGTGACCTGAAGAGCCCGGTATGTAAAACTCAGGAGCTTGAAACCAGGGCTTGCTGGTTCGAATCCCCAGCTCTTCCAATTTCTTTCCAAGGATTGTTGATTGTCACTGTGACAAGATTCAATCTTTCCTAAAACTGATCAGTCTTTCGACAACGTTTTTTTTTTTTATTGTCAAAGAAACGACAGAAAATCATGGATGTGTGCACTTGCTTACGCGATATAACTGAAATAATGTTGAAAACGGCGTTAAACACTATACTGTCGAACAAAACAAAATTAAATCACCTGATACAAAGTTTGTGGGGGGGGGGGGTTTAAATTAACCCTTATCTTGGTGAATAAGTTACATGATACTTTCAAGTCGATAGTAAAAGCCCAAACATTGCTATTTCAAAGGTTTTTTTTTTTTTTGGGGGGGGGGGGGGGGGAGAGGAAATATCTCCTTATCGGACAGTGTAGATCAAAGATCAGACTGCACGTTCTGTGCAGTCTGATCTTGATCTACACTGTCCGCACGCTCAGCAGCCTATGGGTTAATTTATACCAAACAATGTGTTTATGATGAGATAATATTCAAATTAAAATCCGATAAATCACAGTGATCTATCGATGAGTCACGATTACCGGGGAACCGATTTAACGCCAAAGTTCAAGGTAAAACGGGGGTTGATCTGATCAAATTCTGAAATATTTTTCTACTTTAAAACCTTTGTTGTGGACACTCATTATAATTCGTCTGATGAGTACCCACAACAAAGGATTTAGTGAAGAAATAGTGAGATATGAACATAAAACTTCCTCTTTTGTCCCTAGATCTTGGGCCAGTATTCACCAACTATTCTTAAGAACGTTCTTTGTCTAGTTCTTTTAGATTTTCTAAATTTGAATGTAACACAATTTCTGATTGGCTAAACCATTTGATTTAGCTAAACAGAAGCTGCGTTACTTCTAAATTTAGAAAATTTTGGAGAATAGGACTATAAGAACGTTCTTGGGAATTGATGGGGAATATGGGCCCTGGTTACCCATATTCTGCGAATGCTAACTCTAAGAGGTTTTGCGGATGATGTAAAGTAAATCAGTACCGGACTGCATTGAACGTGCAGTCTGATCTTGAGTCTACACTGTCCGATACTGTTATATTCGAACTTGGTAACCAGCAATTTATCCTTTTCCCACAATGTTTACGGGGGCAGTGTCACATTGGGTAGTTTAAACACGGGATTGTTTGGTAATAAATTATTAACTCTCTCAACGCCAAAAATATAAACTCGATCCTTTTCAATGCCTGAAAATAGAAACCACTGAGACTCAGACGGATTTTTGTCTCAACAAGCGGATGGAATAGATCCAAGATCAGACTGCACGTTCTGTGCAGTCTGATCTTGATCTATGCCGTCCGCAAAAGTCCCTATTTTGGCCTATGGCGCCGACAGCGTTAAGCATTAAAACTCCGATTCACGTTTTAATAAAACTCGCCGAGCCCCGGTAGCTCCGTCGGTAGCCTAAAGGACTTGAGAACAGCGGGTTGCTGGTTCGATCTCTGGCTCGGCCAATCCCTTTCCGAGCATTGATGATTGTCATTGATGATTGTCATTGCGACAGGATTCTCTCTAACCGTTGTGCATTGTTTCGACGGTAGTCGTGTGGGAAAAACAGCCAGTGGCTTGAAAAGAACATTGTGCGGAGTACTGGTAAAAATAAATCCAGGGAAGCATGGATAGGCGCACTTGGCGCCGCGATATAACTGAAATAATGTTGAAAACGGCGTTAAACACCAATCAATCAACCAATCAATCAATCAATCAATCAATCAGATAAAGCTCAGTCGGCACCAGAACCTCTTATCATAAACATCGGCTTTGCCCAACGTGGAAGTGTTCTTGTGCAAGCCACTACAGGGACCCAGCTTTGTGCAAATAAACGCACGAAATGAAAATGAACGAAAAGAGAAAATCCCGCTGTCGACGCAATTAGACAAAATTACAATAGAAAGTTACGTAAACTCCGTTTAATCAAGTGCAAATGAATTTGAGTGATACTCTGGGAAAAATGAGGTTGAATGCATCTCCGTGATGCATTATACCTTGTAAGTCGCCACAAATCTATTGATCCATAAAATCCATTGTCAAACAACCGACTGAATGATGAAATAGAATGGTCCTTGGACACGCAGACAATTTACAAATAGCAAAAAGTACCGACCCATATCAGCCTGCGCGGATTGCGCTGGCTGACATGGGTCGATACTTTTTGCAAATGCATTAAACTCTCCATTTATCAAAGGATGACTTATTTCCATATGGAGTTACTTTTTTAAAATGAAAGGTCTCTTCCCTTCTGATTCAACCTCCTCGCCAAATAAAGATTTTGAAAACAAAGTGGGAAAAAGAGAACATTCTGGTAATTGGCATTTTTCTCTTTCTTTTTCCCATTTTGCTTTTTACCTTTTATGTAGGTAAAACTCCCATCATATGAGCAACAATTAATTTGTGGCCTGCAACTGTTTTCAAATAGAACTCTTTACCACACAAGCCCGAGTTTAAGCGACGCTAAAAAAGAACTCTTTTAAAAACATTGCGGGAAAAGGAGAAAATGCTGGTAACCAGCATTTTCTCCTTTTCCCACTATGTTTTCTCCCATTTCAAAGACAGAAATCACATTTTGAGGTCGGAGTCCTGCGTGGCTCAGTGGTGAAGTGTGGGACTCGTAACCTGGAGGCCCCAGGTTCGAGCCACACTGGATCCACTGGGTTTTTCGTGGGAGTGACCTTGGGCAGGACACTTCGAACCCTTAGCCTAGTACTGGTAAAACCCAGAAAATGCATGAATATCTGAGCTGTCGCCGTGATATGACTAAAATAATGTTGAAAGCGGCGTAAAAAAACATTCAATCAATCAATTTTATTTTAAGGTACACAGGATTGGTCGACTTGCTTTCAATTTGGACAAGTCTAATATTTTGTCGTTTCGTAAAGAGTTAGATCTAAAGCAAGACAGCGTCTTGCACAATATTTACAAAACGTAAGGGGGGGGGGGAGAGTCCCATTCACACAAGGGCGATCTAAATGAAGATAACGTTCACTTAAAGTGAAATAAAAAACGAATTTAAATTCTTCAAAAACGCCGTAAACTTGTTATATATTACACTCGAGCCGTCTCTGATTTATTACCTAGGTCCTTCATTATATTGCAAATCCTCTTCATACAGTCTGAAACGTCGGTTTGAATCATTGGTACTTGCAGACGACATTTTTTTTCGTCGAGCAGCAGACGAATTTTTAAAGACACTTTTTCCCTTTTGCCATGATATTGCTCTGTGTATTTGAAAATTATGCGGTTTTTTATGTTCTTATTCTTATTGTTCTACACGAAAGTTTTTTTTTAGTCATCTTCTTAAATTTTGTTTCCGGAGGTTATACGTTACAGAAAGCAAGGATTTATCTCTGAAAAAGTAGACAAAAATGTGGAAAATATAAAATGGTCGTGAAAAATTCAGTTTCTCTTTTACCACATTGTTTTCACAAATGTTTGAGAGGCGATCTGGCGAATGGGGGTTTATGCATCTTAGTAATGCATTAAACCAAGCACGCTATCACATTAGTATGGATCTATAAAATCTGTTTTATTTTACAATCGACTGAATCGTGAGGTAGAATGGTCTATAGACATTCTTAAAATTTACAAATAGCAAAAACTTTCGACCCATGTCAGCCTGCGCGGACTGACCACCTTTTCTGTGAGCATGGTCCACTTATTGATATTTATAAATTCACGTGATGATTTTCGGCATTCAAGATGTGTTGAGCTAGGAGTGAATAAATTGCATAGAAATTTTCAACCGATAGAAGAATCTGCACTGGTTGCAAATTTAAAGCCGTCTAACCTAGGCTTGTTCACAAGGAATCGGACAGTGTAGATCCTACATTAGACTTTGTCGTTTTGTGCAGCCCGATCTGTATCCCACAGTGCCTTTAGTTTAACCTCAAGTTGTTCAGAAGAAGGTATAGATATGGTTGGTAATTTTTTTATCACCCGAATTTGCACTTACTGAATAGCTTGTTGACAATTTCAGAAAAGCAATACTAATTAACTTGATTAAAAAAAAAGGGGGTACTCTTTTTTCAAGCGACTTCATGGAAAATTTTCCTATATCAGTCCAATGCAAAGAATGTGAGTCGCGCTCAGTGAAAAAGTGGTTCAAAGCACCTGCAAAAAACTATCAACCAAGGTCTGCCCATGCAGTCCGCGCAGGCTAACCTTGGTCGATAATTTTTGCTACGGTCTTTTTTCTGCATGTCAAAGGACCAGTCCCTGTCATGATTTAGTCGGTTGTTAGACAAAATGGATTTGATTGATCTTTAATCATGAGGACTTACTTGGCACAAATCATTAAATATACATTAAACCCCCTTTTGCCAGAACATTATTCATAAGTATATGAGTATTTAATGTTAGTAAAGCTTTAGAATTACTCGAACTTTACTTCATAGAGATCAGACCCAGTTTTAGGTTGCATGGATGTGTAGTATGATCTTAGTCTTTCCTCGTAATGAACATGAGAAATCGTTGTAAACCTGATATTAGTTACGCACAGAAAGACGGACGGACAGACACACAGAGTGAGTGAGCTAATCAGGAGAATCATCTTCATCTACCCCCCCCCCACCCCCCAACCTCCCCCCCAAAAAAAAGAAAATAGAAAGCGATTATGCACTAGTAACAAACAGGGGGATTACCCGAGACCAACGCAGTGTGGGTGAAGGGACTGAATCCATCAACTTCTATGTTTAATAACTTTATTTCATAAAATATGTCAAAGTTTATTATTACAGGATATTTTCTGTACTATTCAGCGGGATTTCAATTGCGATTGTATGATGTAAAAGCGATTAGATTTCGGGTTAAGATTACCAGATTTGTATTGTATACCCACACAGTGCAATAACGTTATTATACGAACGTTGAGTTTTCTTTTCGTTATCTGAAAAAAGATCTGTCATTCAGAATACGTTATAACCCTTCGAAACCTCAATAAATGAAATAGTTTTTGTCAGTTAAACCGACTCAGAGTGGTGTTATGTCAAAACTGGATGGTAAGAATAGCTAAAAACTAAAATGGACAGTGTAGAACCAAGATTAGACTGCAAGTTCCGTGCAGTCTGATCTTGATTCTATACTGTCCGCAATCGCGAATCGCTACAAAAGTTTCTTTTTTAATCACATGCGGGAGGGGGGGGGGGAGTGAGTAACAAAGAACCAATTGTGCTGACCCGTAATTCTTATTTAAACGTCCATTTCACTATTTTCATTTCTTCCTTTATATTTAATGATTTTGACAATTTCGAATTTTCAAAATGCAGTTTTTGTCGAGCTCGGTAGCTTAGACGATAACAAGGAGGTCGCTGGTTCGGCACCCTGTATACTCTTTTAATGTGTTTTATCTATAGTTTTCAGCGTTATTTCAGTTATATCGCAGCGGTCAGTTTACCTATACATGTTTTCCCTATTTTTTTCCTATCAGCAATTCGCACAATATTCTGCCCTAGCAAACAGCTGCTTTTGAACATAATTATTATTCATCGTCGAAAAAATCGTCAGTGGTGAGATAAATAATTCTGTCACAATGACTATCATCAATCCTTACGGAAAAATGGCTGAGCTAGGGATTCGAAACACCGACCCCTTGATTTCAAGCGCTGTACGAAACTGACAGAGCTTCCAGGCTCGGTGTATTACTCATTGGAATAATCCAGAAATGTCACTCTGATATTGCATCGGAAGAATCAAGAGGCAAAAAACATACACGCAAGGCAAAAATGATAATAAATTGCGAGCCTAGTAACACACTTCCTAAGCTTGGAATTTTTATTAGCGCGTAAAAGAAGCTGGGGGGAACAGTATAATTAACCTTAGAATCGACGAAGACGCTGTAACAATGGCGTAAAAAAGCCGAGTCCATTAATATTTCTATCAATCCTTTTCCTAACGACCGATTTTAAACTCTTCTCAAAATGGAAGCATCTACAAACGACAAATCCGATATTGATACGAATGAACTGAACTTTTTTTTTCCACAACGTCAAACACACTGTAGGAAAAGGAAGAAAAATCTGCTAGTTACCAGTATTTTCTCCTTTTTCCAATTTTTTTTTTTTTTAAATCTCTTCCTCAGGGTTGTTAAGACATGATTGTTAGGTAATTTGGTAAAGGGTTGACTCATTCCGGTATTATTTTTAGCTATAGCACTGACTTGTACACGTGACCGGAAGAAGAAAAAATTACAAGCAATGAATATATCTGCATGTTTGATGATATGGGAATATGTAGCATACAATTGCTACTTTTACCAATCTTTTCAAAAACAATCTGATACAAGAGGGCGTATTTCGTACAATTTCCATGGTAACTCATTAAAGACATCCCAAAATTTACCTACAGCAAATATATGGGGAAACCTTTTTCTCTACCAGAAGCCTATTTGAAGAGCGCCTCCTCCACCTCTTCAGCTTCAAATAAGCATCTGGTAGAGAAAAAAAAAAATTCACATATATTTGCAGTAGATAAATTTCAGGAGGTCTTTAACCCTTTACCAGACGAGAAAATTTTAGTCTTGTCCAAATTGAAAGCATTTGTAGACGGCAATTTCAATGTGGCTAAAACAGTGCATTTTTTTTTTTTGAATGGGTAGAAAACATTTTGGGAAAAGGAGAAAATGCTGGTAACCAGCATTTTCTCCTTTTCCCACAATGTTTTCATAAGGCTTATTTCTCAAGGTCATTAATGAGTTACCATAGAAATTTTGCGAAATACGCCCTCTTGTAGCAGGTTGTACTTAAAGTAGACGAATATAGAGGCTGTCTTCTCTTGCTGATACTTGAAGCAGACGAATTTGAAAACTGTCTCCTCCTGTAGCGTATTTGCAAGGAAGGAATTTGAAAATCGTCTTCACCACCTTAGCCATGTTTGAAGCAGACGGCCTCGAAAGGAAACATACGACAGCACACAAATCCAAAATCATTCTTCTGCTCATCCTGAAACATACTTGCAGCATCCACTTCCTGAAGCGTAGTTGTTTTCAAAGGTGGTCTACTGCAAGACAAAAAACAGTCGTCTGCAAAACTGATGAGTTACTTACTTAAGTATGACACGTCAAGCCAAAAAAGGCACCATTTTTCTCACGTATAAAATGTTTGCCGACAAGAAGGTTGACGTTGCGGGTGAACGTTTTAGTGTCAAGAAGATGGCAAAAAAAAAATCCTAATCCTTTCTTACTTTCTACTAAAATATGAGTCATGCCCTGGGAAAAGTGGGTTTCATGCATCTCCCCGGTGCCTTATATTTTGTCTCACAATTGGTTGAATGGTAGAAAGGTCCTTTGACATGCAGAAAATTGACAAATAGCAAATGGTTTCGACCCAAGTCAGTCTGCGCGGAATGCCCACTACTCTTCAGTGAAATAATACATTCTTGTCCACGGTAATTACGCATTCATGCGTCCTCTGCTTCCGGTATAATTAACCCTGAGGTTGCTAAGCGCGACTCACTGACCTTTTGCGGACAGCGTAGATCCAAGATCAGACTGCACAGAACGTGCAGTCTGATCTTGGATCTACACTGTCCGATAAGGAGATAACTTTCCTCAGAAAATACCTTTCAGATAGCAATATTTGTGTTTATACTATCGGCTTGAAAGTTTCATTTCTTTTATTGAGCAGGATAAGCGTTAGATATTTCTACAGCTGGTAAAGCCTTGATATCGTAATACTCTGAGATGTTCTAGTTCTTTGACTGACCCGAGAAAAGCCTCTTTAATAATGTATTGACTGATTGATTGATTGATTGATTGATTGACTGACTGATTCTTTACGCCGCTTTCAGCATTATTTCAGTCATATCACGGCGACAGCTCGTATATTCATGCATTTCCTGGGTTTTACCAGTATTAGGCTAGAGATCTAAGGTGTCTTGCCCAAGGACGCTCCCACGAAGGAACCAGTGAATCCAGCGCGGCTTGAGCCCGGGGCCTCCAGGTTACGAGTCCCACACTTTACCATTCAGCCACGCAGGACCCCCTTTAATAACGTACATGAAAATTATATATCTATATGGTTAATATTAAACTATATATAACTGCAAATGCAGCAGTTGGCGAGATATTTTTTTTACCCCAAAACATGCACCGTTAGATGATTCACTTAGCATGGTAACCGAGTTTCTGGTGGGTACTTTATAGCCGAAACTGTTCAAAAAGTTGTTAAAAAGCACACAGCATCAATAGGTAAAGTACAAAGTTTATGAAGAAAGTCATTAAAGTCACCTTTCTCTGTATGAACTGTATGCTAACTTTTAACATGACGACAAAATTTTGTAAACTGATCTAAACTGAAAGCATTTCAGACGAAAAAATTAAAAATCGCTCAAAAGAATGGGCTTGTCTTCAGAAGGGTAGAAAACATTGTGGGAAAAGGAGAAAATGCTGGTATCCAGCATTTTCTCCTTTTCCTACAATGTTTTCTGTAGTTTTTTTTTTCTTTACGAGATTGTTTGGAATAGGATTAATTAGGCAACATTGTCGATGTAATAAAACATCATAAACGCGTGATTTTCTAGCTCGTTAAGTCCCTTACCTACTGACACAAATTGGCACAGGAGTTTGAAAGTTCCATGTCAAATACAAAAGATTATCAACGTGGAATAAGGCTTCGCACTTGAATATGAATGACCAAAAAAAAAATAGCAATAGGTTACATGTATTTAAGAACTATTTTCTTTTCTTCTGTCACTATATTTTCGGAAATGTTCCTCTGCAATACGGAAACGCCGTCTTCTAGAGGTAATTTTAACTTTCTACCGTTCTAAACAGGTTTAGACTTGCCCGAAATAAAAAAAAAAGAAACCGTTGCAGAGGACAAAGTAAATCATACCCAAAACATGAAATGTGTCTTTCAAAGAGTAGAAAACATTGTGAAAAAATGAGAAAATGCTGGTTACCAGCATTTTCTCCTTTTTCGCACAATGTTTTCAAAAGCTTTCAATATCAGGATCTTTAAAGCTCGGGATCGTGAGGGGGAGAATTCCGAGTAAGTCCGCTCTTTTATGTCAGTTTACGTTGGAACGAATAATAAATCCGCTTGCTTTGGGACTTATAATAAAGCTCGATGTCATTAATTAAAGCTTGTACCTGTAGAATACTTCCGTGGTGTTAATCTATATATGAACTATGCTTTGTCAAAAGGGGGCTAAATGCATCTGCAAAAAGTATCGACGCATGTCAGCCTGCGCAGTCCGCGCAGGCTGACATGAGTCGAAACATTTTGCCATATGTAAGGTTTCTACATATCTTAGGACCATTCTACCTTATGATTTCGTCGGTTGTCCGACGAAATGGATTTCATGGAACCACATTCATGCAATGACGTGGTCTGTAAAATGGATAAAGAGTATGCATGAAGCTTATTTTTACAGAGAACGGTTCAATTTTTATTGTGCACATCGCTACCTGTGGTACCGTGCGAGAAGAGAGCACACAGAGATCAGAATACATAGATATAACGTCTGATCTGATTATGTTCCTATGCGATACTGTGTGACATGCACAGTCTGATCTTGGAAAGGGAAGGTCAAGATCTGGCTGCATGGATGTGCAGTCCGGTCTTCGTCTCTTCAATACACACTGAAGTGCAGTCTAATTACTTATACGTCGTTTACCTACCTATACTTTTCAAACCACCAACTCTGACTGCCTTCGAAAAGAGAAAATACAATTAGATCAGCTTGCGTAAACGTGCTTTCTGATCTCTGTCCACAATATATGCTTGTTCTATTGGGAAACTTCAGTGGTCTTTAATTTTGCACTCAGATTCATGTTTTAATGTATGAAATGAAAACGGATTGAATAAACGGAAGTAAGTGTTGATTTCGTGTCATAAAGTTTTTTAAAAAAATCTGTTATAGAAGGGTCTTTTTTTTTTTTCATTAATTAAAAAAATCTAAACATACACGTATCATATCTAACTTGTATTTTCCCAGGGTTATTTCCCCATAATCTTTTTTGCTGATATATTTTTTTCTTTATATTCTTTTCAAAACATACCTTGATGAAAATTTAAATTCTCTTTGATGTGTTTTAATTTCATCTATTCACTCAGTATGAAATTTCTTTTCTTAATTAATTCGATAATCTTTAGATGAACTGTTTTTGCTTAGATGTGTACTAACTATATGGGAGTGTTTGCTGTCCCTTTGAAGCTCTTTCGCTATCAATTGCAAATCAGTTAACTTTTGCGGACGGTGTAGATCAAGCTCAGACTGCACAGAACGTGCAGTCTGATCTTGGATCCACACCGTTCGCTAACCTGTTCCTAACTTTTGATCAGAATGATGTTCCGTTGCATTAAAAAACCTACTGTAAGACCTTGTTAAAAATGGAATAGATTTAGTTGACTGTGAAAGAGTTCAGGTCTCCTTCTATCGCAGTTCATTAATCCTTAACTCTTTACAACATAACACACTTGAAGATTTCTCCAGGTTGAAGGCATTGAAATATATCTGAAAGGGCAGAAAACATCGTAGGGAAAGGAGAAAGTGCTGGTAACCAGCCGTTTTCCCACGATTACTTTTTCCACAAAACCTCTTCCTAATGGTCTTTTTCACACAAGTTTTTGCCCGAAAGACCTCTCCCTAGGAATAATCAAAACTTGGGATTGTTTGGTAAAGGGTTATACTTTTAGCCTGCTTAAAGTAGATAAACACTTTTAGTCGATCAAAAAAATAAAAACTCAGCTTTAAAATTGCAAATTCAAAGGCTGTTTTCGCAGGAAGTCTCACATCGTCTGATAGTATAGAGATCAAGATCAGACTGCACGTTTGGAGCAGTCTGATCTTGATCTTCACTTTAAAAAAAGACAGACAGATTCGCGTTTAAGAACCTTAGGGGTAAACTTTGACTGATTCAAATTTTGTAACTTTTTTCCGTTGGTCTCAGTAATGGCCTTTTAGAAAAGTTTTGATGACAGTTCAAAAGGTACCAGGTAGAACGTGAATCTTACATGGTACTGTTCAATATGGGATATTCTAATCGAAATAAGTATTGAAATTAGAATTTGTAAGTCTTTTTTAACTAACAGAATTCTTTCCTAATCACTTGTTAGACTTCCAAAGGATGAATCGTATGATTAATAAGTATTATGAATGAGCTGTATTCAACACATTATATGTCAACAAAATGAGTCATGCTCTGTGAAAAGGGAGCTTAATGCATCTGCAAAATGTTTCGGCCCAGGTCAGCCTGCGCAGTCCGCGCAGGCTGACCTGGGCCGAAACATTTTGCTATCTCTAAATGTCATGCATATCAAAGGACCAGTCTACTTCGCGATTCATTGAGTTATTTGAGAAAAGTAATTTTTGGGCGGGGGGGGGGCATATTTATGTGATGTCTAGATTGGTATAGTGCATCATGGAGATGCATTTAGTTCCCTTTTGCCAGAACGTGGTTCAAATTTTCCTTAACCCCGTGGGAAAATTGAATCGTATCAAATGAACAGACAACAAGCAAGATTGTCTACACAATAAACACCCAGTTGTTATTGTTGTTGTTGTTGTTCTTCTTCTTCTTCTTCTTTTTCTTCTTCTTCTTCTTCCTCCTCCTCTTCTTCCTCTTCTTCTTCTTCTTGTTTTTGTTGTTGACACAAGTATTTCTCTTTTAATTAGCCATCGAACTGGAGCTAAAGTAAAAAAAAACTGACCATAAAGATTAAGTCAGATTTTAGTCGTTGTCAAATCTAGTGAAATTTTGACAACGCTTAAGACTAAGTAAATTTTTCCATTATAACTCTTTTACCAGAATATAAAAAAATTTAGAATTATTCATGTTGAAAGAATCTGCAGAAGATGAAATAAAAGAGTGACTCAAATGAAGGCAATTGTCTGAATTTGTCAAGAAGACAAAATAATACGGAAAAAGGAGATAATGCACTTTGCTAATATCTTCGTCTTTTTTTTCCCATAATGTTTTCAAAAGCCTTCTTGTTCATGATCGTTAAAACACGATATAGTCTGAGTTAATGCATACGAGAAATGATCTAGCAAAAGGAGGCTTAATGCATATTTGTAATGCACTGTACCAAGCAAGACATCACATAAATAGGGATCCATGAAAAATAGTGTATTTTGTCATACAACCGACTAAATCATGCGGTAGACCGGTCGTTTGACATGCAGAAAATTGACCGATAGCAAACTTTTTGAAGATGCATTAAGCCCCCTTTTCATAGAGCACGGCTCATACTGAAGTCTCGCTAACCCATATAGAGCCTACACTTATCAGTCGAAATGGATCATGAGCCCGTATGCACCAGTCACTTTTTATTGCGTTCTTTGTCTTTTTCTGAATTCGAAATGTAACACAATTTCTGATTGGCCAATTAGAAATTTTGTTCCTTTGAAACTTGATAAAGAAAATATGAATTTAACTAAGACTGCAATTCAGAATGGTTGGTGACTACGGGGCATTGGACTTGTATTTACATTGTAAAGAGATTTAGACTTGTTTATTTTGGGCGTAGAAGTCTTAGAAAATGTTTTCTATTTGACATTGACTCAGCCAATCGGCAGAGTCTACAAGAGTCTCGTTTTGACTCAGCCAATCGGCAAAGTCTACCAGAGTCTCGTTTTGACTCAGCCAATCGGCCAAGTCTACTAGAATCTCGTTTCATTACAAAGACGTTGGCAAGTAAAGGACAGTCTTACTTATGAAAAGGGTCGAATCAATTTTTGATTCACGATGAAAAAAGCATGTGGGTAAATAAATGAATGAACTGGGATTTAAAGTAAATCTTGTGGGCGCAATAAACGCTGACAGTTTTTTTTTTTAGCATATGAATAACCAAGTCTTTATGAAATTATTATTGCTGAATGATACGTTTTCTCTCTAAAAGTGCAGCAGATCTAATCGCTCAAGCAAGCAGTGCAGTATTATACAGGTATTGTCAGTAAGAGATGGAGAAAAGTTTGGATATTTTCTTTTCTTAACATGTCACCGAAAACATCTTTGACGTTGTTTTACAGTCGTCTCTCGCAGAGACAATACAAATGTTTATCGACAGAGATGATAAGTTTTAGTGACAAAGTTGAGAATTTCTTTACAACAGACACATCCTTGTGGGCCAATCTTCAAATGTTTCCCTTGATTCCTCTTCCGTGCTACATTGGTCCATAAGAGGGAATTACTTGTTTTTTGTCCTTGAACTTCTTGCACTACACAAATATGTTCTTGACATAATATCTTTATACCTGGTTAAATTGTATTACAAATGAATACATGCGCAGTTCTCTGATGATTGAGAACAGTTTTGCCTTTAAAATAACATAAGTACTTTACAATATACATCATGAATCAATTATATCTATCGCAACATCCCTAAAGGAATCAAAGATAAAAACAAAGAAATGCAGATAAAAGGACCAATCTGTTTATTGGTTACCTTTGCTCTTTATCCCTGGCAAGGGAGACGATTTGACTTACAGGAAGCCCCCACAAACCCCCCCCCCCTTCCCATTGCTCCATTTGAAGTAAGAGGTCATAATATTTAATTCACAATCAATGTTTTTCTGCAATGAACTTTTTTTTAAACTCCATCGTAACCATACAAACAGAATTCGACCTTGTGCTCCGGTATAGAAAGATACTTACAAATTGACTAAAGATAACTTTTTGATCATAGAATAACAAAACAGACTGCACAGATCCAAGACCATACATCACGTTTTGTAAATCTGATCTTGGATTTACCCTGGCTGCCAAAACAACTTTCGTCGACATGGGATGTGAAAGGGTTACATCTACATTAAATAACAAATGAGCCATACTCCGGGAAAGGGGGTCTTAATGTATCTCCGCGATGCATGATACCAAACACGTCATCATAAATATGATCATGGATCCATAAAGTCCGTTCTGTATAACAGACGACTGAATCGTGAGGTAAACTGCTCCTTTGACATGCAGAAAATTGACCAATAACAAAAAGTTCCGGCCCAGGTCAGCCTGCGCGGACTGCGCAGGCTGACCTGGGTCGATACTTTTTGCAGATGCATTTAGCCCCCTTTTCATAGAACATGGCTTAAATTCTATTGACTAAGGATTTAAGTCCCCCATTGAATAAAGAGTACAAGCCTCTTTGTAAACATGAAGTAGACGACAGTCTATTGAGACAAATATGACATCCGACATCTGTTTATTTTTGTCGTCTGCTTGACATGAATTACAAGGTAAATTAGGTGAATGAACTGGATTTATTTTTAAACCATCGCCCAGTTGAACTGACCGAGTGCTAGACATGACTCCCTCCCAAAAGATGAAGCCCCGTACCACCTAAGGCTTGATTCTTCTATCAACGCTAAATATATAACGCCAACCTCTATCTACGACTAAAAGGATAATCTATTAAAACTCAGAAAGAGGCTTATCTTATAGGCCTTACTAAACCAGTGGACAATACAGAATGAAGATCAGACTTCACAGTGTGTATTGGCTAATCTTCAACTTTGCTCAATCCGGGCAGAACAAGTCGCCGGCTCAGCTTGATTAAATGACGAACAGCAGCAAATTAAATTGGTTTTTGACAACCTAAGCTAACAGTCCCGACATATTGTACACCTAGTGCGCCAAACGCCAAACTAGAGCTTTCTCAAATCAGCTTAATTCCAAGAAGACGTTATAAATATAGATCTATTTTTTCCGCGTAAATACATTTTGTCGATAATGATGTGCACCTCTACTTCCGGTTGCTCACAATCACAGCAGGGTGCTTTAAAGTAGCCTACTGTAGATTACAAACGCATCTAGGTGGAACAAACTTGAAAAGAATTACAACTATACTTTATAAAAGTATAAAATTGTCATTGTTGCCGATTCTAATTTTTACTAACCCCAAAAATTGCATGATGCCCATACGTCAGAAGTCTAAGTACACGTCTCTATGCGAGGTAGGATTGATAAATCGAGGCTGTCACTTTAACAAAATGAACAAGTCTATGTACTATCGTATATACATCGTTTTTCACTTAAACCAATTGCCGTTCAACTTATTTTTGCACACACCTTAGTAAAAGCGACACTAACAACACAATTTAAAAGAATAGGAAAAGCGTCTTGGAAAGTAGTTGTTGCGAGTGCGCTCGCCGCGTCAAAATGCATGCGGGTATCATAGAAAGCCATTGCATCCAACTATGTTGTTCAAACTCTACCGTATATCGTAGTGATGATTTTGGACAATTTAACGCTATAATTTTCCAAACGTCACAATTTTAGACTGACGTGTTAAAGTTAAAAGCATTTTCAGGCGACATACTAAATGTGGTCCACATGATAGAAGTCGGCTTGGAATGTGAAGGAAACATTTTGAGCAAATGAGAAAATGCTGGTTATCAGACATAAGACTATTTCCTCGTTAAAATTCGGGATAGAATAGTATAAGATAAATTCATCCTCGGGCTGCTAAGCGCGACTCACTGATCTTTTGCGGACAGTGTAGATCAAGATCAGACTGCACAGAACGTGCAGTCTGATCTTGGATCTACACTGTCCGATAAGGAGTTATTTTACCTCTAAAAAGTACCTTTGAAATAACAACATTTGGGTTTTTACAATCGGCTTGAAAGTTTCGTGTTAGTTATTTAGCAGGATAAGGGTTTGTAGACAGAAGCAGCGGGAATGTTAAGTGTGATGCTAATTGCCATAGAAACAAACAAAATGCATGGGCGGTTGCAAATGATCCCGAGTTTTGCGACCATGAGAAAGACTCTTTTGAAAAGATTGTGGGAAAAAGATAAAACACTGGTTTTCTCCTTTTTCTCCAATCTATTTCACCCCTTTCCAAAAAAAGACAATGCAGTCACTTGAGCTGCATTTCATTGCAGTCTCAAATTGATTTTAATATGGACGGTTTCGTATTTTGTCTACTGGTAAATATTTAATATATGCTAAATTGATTGATTGATTGATTGATTGATTGATTGATTGATTGATACCGCTTTTAACATTATTTTAGAGACATCACGACGACAATTCACATTATTCATGTTAAGTCCTTGGATTTACCAGCACTGGCTGGGACTCTTAAGTACCTTTCCAAAGGACATCTCCATGAAGAACCCGATGCTTTCATTTAAGCTCGAAATCTACGTCAAAACGGAAACAGAAGACTTTACCAATGGAATCTACGGAATTTACTTATCATAAACCACAAGAAATATTAATTCGTTCCCATAGTTAAGTAATTATCATCAACTGCCACACCCTTTATGACGAAATAAAAAGCAAATTTACTCTTATTTTGCCAAATAAACAAAATAGACATTTTCAGTCGGTATAAAACATCCCAAAATAATTTCAATTCCCTGGCTTCTGTTGGATATGTCTCAGTGTCAAAGGCATAGCGGTCACAGGAGATCCAAGATTAGACTTTTTGAGCCAGGCTTTGGCAAAAGGGGGCTTAATGCATCTCCGTGATGCACTATACCTAGCAAGTCATTACATAATTATGGATCCATAAAATCCATTTAGTCTAACAAAAGACTGAAGCATGAGGTATGGTAAACTGTTCCTTTGACATGCAGAAAATTGACCAATAAGAAAAAGTATCGACCCAGGTCAGCCTGCGCGGACTGCGCAGGCTGACCTGGGTCGATGCTTTTTGCAGATACATTAAGCCACCATTTCATAAAGCATTGGTCATATTTCTTTGCGCAGTCTGATCTTCAATATACACAGATCTGAAAAAGAAACTGTAATCAAGAAAAGGCACTCTTAGCGTAAGGTAAATACATGTATGGAAATCGTGAAGCCATTTCGCAAAATTAGAGATCCGGTAAGAATACTTGGGACAACAATTGTTTTGTATTTAACCCTTTACCAAACGATGAAATTTCAGACTTGTCCAAAATGAAGGCTTTTGCAGACGATGAATTCAGTGTGTGACTCAAATGAAGGGATTTTTCCTTGAAAGAGTAGAAAACATTGTGGGGAAGAGAGAAAAATGCTGGTTACCAGCATTTTCATATTTTTGTCTCATTGTTTTTTTTTTCACACGGACGGGAATGGTTGGTAAAGGGTTGATACAAGAAGATATTTATCTATATAGATCTCTTGTTTATTTAAACAGGAAACACAACTTAACCCTTAGGCTGCTAAGTTCGCCTCACTGACCTTTTGCGGACAGTGTAGATCAAGATCAGGCTGCACAGAATGAGCAGTCTGATCTTGAATCTACGCTGTCCGATAAAGAGATATTTTTTCCGCTGAAAAATAAATTTGAAATCGCATAAATCGGGCTTTTAGTACTGGCCTGAAAGTTTCATATGATTTATTTTGCGGGGTAAGGATTAAAGGATACGTGGTGTCTAGGAAAAGCAAAGGGGGAGGGGGGAATCATGCATATGAGTCATGCTCTGTGAAAAGGGGACTTAATACATCTGCAAAAAGTATCGACCCAGGTCAGCCTGCGCAATCTGCGCAGGCTGACCTGGCCGATACTTTTTGCTTTTGTTAAGTTTTCTTCATGTCAAAGGACCAGTATACATCATGATTCAGTAGGTAAGATAAAGGAGATGCATTAAGCCCCCTTTTGCCAGAGCATGGCTCATATATATATATTTCCATTGGCTACAAAGTTATAGGATGTCAGTAAACCTGAATAAAATCGACAATTTTCGTTTTGCAGACGGCAGTATAAACAATGCTTATTACCTAATCCTATTTTTTTTTACCGTTTGCAGACAAAGCAGACCGTCTTTGGCACCGGAAGGGTTTTTTCACTACGGATAGTCAGTCGTTGATTGATTGATTGAATGGTGTAATACGGCGCTTTCAACATCATTTCAGTTATATAACGCCGACAGCTCGCTTATTTATGTATGTCCTGAGTTTCACCTGTACTACGAGTAGGTTTGGGCTCTGAAGTGTCTTGTCCAAGGACTCTCCCACGAAAACTCCGTGTTTCCATTGAGACTTGAACCCAGGTCCTCCAGGTCACGAGTCCTACACTTTACCACTGAGCCATGCAGGACCCCTGGACAATCTATTGTTCGCGAAGATTTGATGAGAGAACGGCTCAGGCTGACATGGGTCGTTACTTTTTTGCATATGCAACAAACGGCCTGTTCAGAGAGTAAGAATCGTGTAAAAATAAACAAAAAATATAATCTCACTTAGATTTTGTCTGAACGGTGTTTTACGCCACTTTTAACAGTTATATCATCGACGGCAACAGCTATATACGACATATGGCTTTTCTTTGTTTCAATAGTGATAGTAAAGAAATAGGCAGAAAACAGTGCTGTTTGCATCTAAAGCGTTTGTATTGTTTTGTATACGCACAATGTATAATGAATCTTTTCCGTGCTAGCCATCTGGACATTCAGAAGTATTGTTTAACCCTTATCCTGATAAATAAGAGAAATGAAATTTTAAAGCCGATAGTAAAAACCCAGATTCTGCTATTTCAAACTCATTTTTTGGGAAAAAAATATATCCTAATCGGACAGTGTGGATCCAAGATCTGACTGCACGTTCTGTGCAGTCTGATCTTAATCTACACTGTCCGCAAAAGGTCTTTGAGTCGCGATTAGCACCCTAAATGTTAACTGAGTTATTAAGATAAAGATCTTTACTATCACTTGCTTTAAACAAGGCGGAAGGAAATTGCAGATAAGTCATTATGTAATTCATTAGCTCTTCTGTTCTGTTCCTGTTGAAGCAAATATTCCAATAGAAACTTTGAAAATCTTATCGGACAGTGTAGATCAGTGATCAGACTGCACGTTGTGTGCAGTCTGATCTTGATATACACTGTCCGCAAAAGGTCAGTGAGTCGCGCTTAGAAGCCCATGAGTTAAAAAACGGCGTTAAACACAATAAAATCTTCCGCCACATTTTCCTACTCTTGATAATCAAATCTTTCAGTAGACGACAATTTCGAAATTGAAATAAAAATTGGCCGAAGTTATCTGTCGGGGTAGAAAACATTGTGGGAAACGGATAAAATGCGGGTGACCAGCACTGTCTGCTTTTCCCACAATGTTTTCAAATACTGTCTTCATCGGGGTAGTTAAAACACGGGACGTGTAGGAGAAAGAGTTAAATGAAACACGTCTACAGACAATTTTTGACGTAAATGGTCGAACGTGGAGATTTAATCAATGCTAACTGATTATGTAATTTGTAGGAGAAGAACAGGGCGTGTCTGTGCGATAGATAGAATCATGCATGAATTCTGTTTCGTGCCATGCATTTGTTTGTTGGTTGGTTGGTTGGTTGGTTGGTTGGTCGGTCGGTCGGTCGGTCGGTCGGTTGGTTGGTTGGTTGGGTTTTTCATGCTTATTGTAACAGTGTTACGATACAGACATTTCACTTACATCACGGCCAGTGAATCTATTCATGCACTCCTTGGCCCGTTTACACCAACCGCAATTTCTTTGTTTAATTCTCAAAAAATTTCTAATTTTGAAAGTAACAGAAATTCTGATCGGCTAAACCAAATGGTTTAAAGTGTTACATTCTTACTCTAGAATCGGACTAAGAATCAAATTAGAATGGTGTTACTTGAAAGAAAGCATTACTCGGTACTTACAAAACCTTTTCCAAGCTACTGGCTGCTTTTTCCACGTTGCATGCTATACGCGCAATTTAAGAATTCAAATAAGCAAGTTATATTGCATCACTTATTTACCGCCGAACATTAACACTCAAAATTTAGATGTTTGACTTCGTCCGCAAGGAAGTTGGCACTCACGATTGAGGATTGGCATTGTAAATCATGTACCAAGTACCTTTTTGACTCATGAAGTAATTCTTTTTTTTTGTCTCTTTACCAGGCGACAAATTTTAAACTTGTTCAATTTGAAAGCATTTGCAGACGACAGCTGAAACGGGGCTGAAATGTTGGGATGGAGAGGGTGGAAAACATTTTGGGAACTGGAGAAAAAAAACTGGTTACCAAGATTTTATCAATTTCCCGCAACGATTTCAAAAACCGTCTTCTTTGGGATCGTTAAAACAGAAGATTGTTTGGTAGAGGGTTGAATTTTCGCTATCTTATTTCCAACATTAGTTTTTGTCAAAGCCAATGTTGTGACTCCGCCCGCAAAGATATGTTTAGTCAGTTAGGCACTTGTATAATGGTGTTATAAATGGGCCCGCAAATAGGCCCACATGAAAAACATGCCATCATTTTTACACCAATTGAAAATTACTTTTTATCATTGACTATTTATTTATTACAGACTAAGCAGGTCAGGAGCAAAATTATGAAGTGTAGGACTCAAAACCTGGAGGCCCTGGGTTTAGCCTCATGGGGTGCACTGGGTTTATCGTAAAAGTGTCTTTTGGCAAGACACTTCAGAGCCCAGCCTGGCAGTGGCGAAACCCAGGAAATACATTAGTAAGCGAGCTGTTGCCATGATATGGCTAAAATAATGTTTAAAGCGGCGTAAAACACAAAAACACCATTTAATCTATTCAATTTATCAATACGCCGGAAAAAAAGCGCGTCCCGAAACGGGGTTTACTTTACAAGTGAAACTTTTTCATTCAGCTTTAGATAATGTCTAAAATGTATAGATTCATTTGAACTCTTATCTTGCTAAGAAACTTACATGAAACTTTTAAGCCAATAGTAAACACCCAAATTTTGCTATTTCAAAGCTATTTTTTGGTGAAAACATGTCCTCATCGGATAGTGTAGATCATAGATCAGACTGCACGTTTTGTGCAGTCTGATCTTAATCTTCACTGTCCGCAAAAGGTCGGTGAGTTGCGCTTAGCAGCCAAAGGGTTAAGCTTGCGTCGAATACCTGTTCCTCAAAGGATGCAAATTTTATTCAGAAACGATTGATTTATATGATTTGACAAGGGTGTGTTTCGAGTGGCTTTGCAAAAGAAACGTTTAAGATAAATGGCGTCTTGCAAATTATGTAAAACTAATTAATTTATCAAACAAAGTCAGCCCAGTTTTCATCCTTTCCATTGTTAGTGGTCTTACTCCTCCCAGTTAATGTGAAGCTGGCAAGTCAGTCGCTGATCGACAATTTACATTTGGTGTCTAGCTGCATAATTAACATTTCAGCTCGACATTGGAATTTTGAAGTTGCAAGGGAGGGAGGGAGAGAGGCAGAGAGAGAGAGAGATTTAGACAAATGAAAACCTATGACAAATTCATTCAAAATGAAAGGGGCCTGGAGGCGGAGTTTTATTTAGCGATATTATACATGTAAAACACATTGATGGACAAGGAGCAATTTTCTCGTAGAACTTTGCTTTTACTATAACACCAAGTCTTTTTCTTTTTAAAAGCTGTAAGTGACAAATGAAGGTCGCAATTGCAAAGGAAAAGGTTCTCTAATTGAAAACACTGAATCATGCCATATGCTATTAAAATGTATGACCTTGTTTTCTCCGGTTTCAGGTTCGAATCTCCGTGTCTACAACACTAACCTCCACCAGTCTGCAGATTGATGAAGGCTGGTATAACACTCATGATGGCAGCAAACTGATCGAGCTCGAAGGACCAATTTTCCTGACGAAAATGGAGAAAATTGCAGATAACCCGTAAGTTTCGTTGTCATGTTTGCCAACATTAATTTTGGCGTTTCTTACCTTGTTCTACATCATTTCAACTATGTCATGGTGGTCAGTGTATTTTTGCATGTGTTCCCGGTATTTCATCACTTGTATTCTATAATGTTTTATTTTTTACCTACTGTCCCTTTTCCAAAGCAGGCTGAGACGACACCATAGGCTACTCAGCGGTGACAGAAAAAAGGGACCCTTTAAATAGGATTTTATCAGTCCTTAGAAAGAATTTCAACAGATCCCCGGTACGAGCTCAAAACACTTGGATTGCTTACACTGCGAGATACAATTGCCCTTCGATTTCAAAACCTGCATGAAAACTTTGTGCAACAAAAAAAAAAATGGTATTCAATACAGAGATAACCTGCATAGATTCATAACTAACATAGGCTAGTCTAGTTCAAATGATAAAAATGTTAAGACAGAAAAGGAAAAGAAAATGCTATTGTGGAAACGTACGGAAAATATTAATTAAAAAAAAATCGCCATAGTTTGAGTAACATCATTCTCCCAAATTATTAAAGAGCTGACTATCCCAGTGGCGTATTAGTTTGTTTGGTAATGGGTTTACGCATGTTAAACTGTAATTCACATTTGTTTATCTCCAGATTCCTGGCTCCCCTCTCAGTAGAGCCTGCTGGTCATAGGCATAGACAAAAGGAAGACGGCAAAACGTTATCACTACAGAAAGATGGCCGCATCAGACGTCATAGAGGTAGTCACGTGGAGAAAAACACCCTTCCTGAAGGTCACAGCAGAGATATGGCGGAAAGGCCGATCTATAGACATCCTCCTAAAAACCACGGCTACGCCTCAAATAATGTGCCAGAAGACAATCTCGTGAGACACAAGCACAATGAAGTTGAAAAACTTTCGTCTCAAGAAGTCAAATTACTGAAAAACGTCATCAGAAAATCTGGTTTCAAGGCTACTAAAAAGGAAATTCCCAGCCTGATTCCCAATTCTAAATATAACAAAGTTGAAACAGTCCCTAGCCAATCAGCAGCCCAGAAATCGAAATACACAATGAAATCTACTTGGAATATTCAAACTTACAGTGGAATAATTGACGCTTTGGTAAGCGGTCATAAAGTTTATTTCTCGGCGAAAACAAAGAAATGTCACCACAAAAATACCCAAGTAAAGGACAGATCAACGTTTGGCGACTATGTTGAGGTTTTTGAGATTCGAAAAGATTTCTCGGAAAAGCAACCCAATGTTTACATATCATTCTCGTTCAAAAGACTGGAACAAACAAAGAAAGGTCAGTACCCTAATGCATTTTCAAGTTAACCCTTTATCACACAATAGTTTTAATGACCCTGGAAAAAAGACTTTTGAAAACATGGTGGGATAAGGAGAAAATGTTAGTAACCAGCATTTTTTTTTTGCCCACAATCTTTTCTACCCTCGTCTAGGACAAATCTTATCGATTGAGCCGCACCGAATTAGTTGTTTGCAAATGCTTCCAATTTTAGTTTTTCTTCCGTAATTGAAAAATTCATGTAAAACACTGATAAATATCACTAGATATATTTCTCTGAACAACCGTTTAAACTGAGCTGTTTTATTCGGTAAAAAGGTGCAATTTTGGCGTTTAAATAACGGGACGTTCGTTTGACAATCGTCGACTCCGTCTATTTCATTACATCAGATATGATGTCATCATACTGATTTAAATACATATTCTCGCAATGGACGTAACTTATTGATGATGTGAAGTTTCCATAGTCTTTCCGAAACTCTGGCGCATAATCTTGAAGTAACTTAAAAGGCAACGTAGCCCATCAAGGAAATACCACCGTTTTTTTTTTTCTTACTTCTATCTTTCTTCTTTACTGACGATTTGCCGGCTTTCGTCCCTTTTAATTCAGTGATAAATCATTTTCAAAGTTTGGTGGGATTGTTTAAATCTGAATAGCTCCCTTTAAAAACCTAGAATAAGACTAAGAATGCGTTTTAGAATGGATATTGAATACGGCTCCGGGTAGTACGGATCCAAGATCAGACCACTCGACTTAATCGTCTGATCTCATCTAAAACACCCGTACTGTCTTCCCAAACATCTGAAGGATTATACAAATTACTGTGATATAGGTACCTAGATTATCATATAAAAAATAAATATTGAAACAGTCATTTATCAGTGGGTGTTTTAACACTTTTGGTAACACAAATCATCAATGGCACAACATGACCCTGTTGTAGGGGAAAACGGATTAACGTGAAAGAGCCCATAAATCCGCTAAAAGGGTTCTGTGTTGAGGCAGGGATTAACTTTAAGGGCGGACTGATCCTTATCAAAACACTCTGGTCTGGATATAAAAATATGTTTCACTGTTTCTCATAAAAATGCTGACTTCGTCACACCTAAGATAACGTTGTTTTTTTTTTCATCCCTTATGCTGCTAAGCGCGACTCACTGACCATTCGCAGGCAGTGTAGATCAAGATCAGACTGCACAGAACGTGCAGTCTGATCTTGGATCTACACTGTCTGATAAGGAGATCTCTTTCCCCATAAAAGCTATGATATAGTAAAATTTGGATTTTTACTATCGGCTTGAAAATTTTATTTCACTTATTTATCAGGATAAGGGCTAAATGTGCATTGGCATAGGTTCAAAACGTTCAAAACAAATTTAATCCATTTAACACAAATATGGGGATTTTTTACATTACTTAGAAAGCCTTTTGAAAACACTGTTGACAGATGAGTTAGTTTGTTCCAAAATACTTCCTTTTTTTTTTTTCGGAAAGGTTTGCAGAGAATTATGGAATAGTAATTCTTTTCTTTGAAATGCATAGTCTAGTATTTGTGTCACATATCCCAGTTTTGGATGGTCGAAAATCAGCTTGTATAGTCGTGGGACCAGTTACTAGTTATACTACATCTACGATCCCCGTATCTAAGCCTCAAAACTTTGCCCACAGCTGTCTTGAAACATACGTGAAAAATGAGAAATTCGTACGGTAGACGACACGTAACACGTAATTAGGTCAATGTCGTTTAATCGATTATTGTTTTAATATTATTTGGAAGCACGTATAACCACTTTGTATTTTTTTCAATGAGTTATCTATGATTATAATCAGTTGGACCAGTATTGTATTCTAAAACTGCCATACGTGGTATGCTAGGTCGTTAGAAAGGGGTATTTACAATGATATATATAGCCCATATTTTTTTTCGTGGCAGGCTTAATATTCTAAGCGAACAAATCATTAGCTAAAATAACCAGAAGTTTCATGACTTATTTACAGGTTTCCAGGAAGTTGTAAAAGACATCCTTGTCCATAGAAACGGAAGTGTACACATAACGACCGTATACATGACAGACAGCGGGGACATAGACAGCCATGCTTTCGCCGAGTGCGTCCTCTACAATCAGGACAATGGGTAAGTTTCATTCATCACTGTTTAACATATATTTTAGCATTATATTTTTATGACACGGCGAGCGTTTATCTATTCATGCGCTTCCTGCGTTTCACCGGTACTTACTAGTAGCTTGTTTCCTGCAGTGTGTTCTTCCGGGAATCTCCCAAGAAAAATCAGCATTGCCGGTAAAGATTGAAACTACAACCAACAAGGCTACACACTTAAAGAGGCCCTTATACTCAAGTTAAGCCAGTTTTAACTCATTTTGTCTTTATTTTATCAAAACATAGTCATTCTTATATCTTCATGCCAAATATTGGGCCTGACGGTTGCAAGGTTGCTTAGATTACGGACGATAGAAAATGCATTTCGCTGAGTTGCGGCCTTCAATGTAAACACACTCGTCGTTTCCGGTTTTTGAATCGAAGATTTTCGATATATCCGTTATACACTTGGGTAGATTCGTATGATGATCATGCATTCTGTAACGTGACTATAGGCCTATTTGACCTTCGCCCTGCGTCTAATGTGGTAAACAAAGGAAAATGGAGGCTTCTCTGTTGCAGCCTCGATTTTCAGACGGAGGTCGCGGCCTATATGCAAATTACACCGTATCCGATTCTAGGCGGAAACTAACGATAAATTTCCGTGACGCACCGCCATTGTTTACAGCTTCGATCGTCAGCCAGTTTTCTTCTGACCAATATTCGGTTTCTAACACAAACCTCCGTGTTTCTTTTTTTCAATTACACCATATATGTCAGTAATTTATCCATGTTTACACAAAGGGCTGATTTCTGTACCATTCTAAATTGTTTGAAATTTAACAGCGTTTTTGCTCACCGGCTGTAGACGGGCATCTTTAACGCAATCACAACTAAGCCACGAGGGAACCCAACTCGTTTGTGTAAAGACTGAATGACACAATACTCACTCATCGCTGGTTATTTTAATTTGAGCCATGCTCTGTATATGAGGTGCTTAAATTACATCTGCAAAAAGTATCGACCGAGGTCAGCCTGCACAGTCCACGCAGGCTGACCTGGGTCGATACTATTCGCTATTGGTCTTTTTTCAATTTGTCAAAGAACCAGTGTACCTCCATATTCAGCCTGTTGTTATACAAAATTAATTTTTATGAATTCATAATTATATGATAACTTGCTTGGTATAATGCATCACGGAGATGCATTAAGGCCCCTATTGCCCTAGCCTGGTTCATTTATTTGAATTAACAACAGGTAGATGTAAGAGGAAATGATATCATTATTGATACCATAGATCTAGAATTGCTAAAGGATTGCCTTTTACTTCACTGTTTATTAACCTAATATTTGATAAAAACCAGCGTTAAATGTTTTTCACTACTGAATATATAAATTGCATTTTCTCAAAGGCTAAAAATACATTTCCTGTGCAAGATCAAGAGACAGTTAGGTCATAATCTAGAATATAGCAGTGGACAGTGTAGATCATAGATCAGACTGCACGTTCTGTGCAGTCTGATCTTGATCTACACGTCCACAAAAGCTTCCGGTGGTGTCTATGGTATGGAAAGAGTTAAGATAGAATGTCAACAAAGATCAGTCAATCATTGTTGATTTCAAATACCATTGACAAGAGTGACGGGTTGTTATCCAAATGGTATGTCCTGTTTATGGGAACTTATTGCGTATTAATGTAAGTAGAGCGCCGTTTTACATCTTTCAACGTCATGTACAACGATGACAACTTTTGTGGACAGCGTAGATCAAGATCAGAGTGCACAGAACGTGCAGTCTGATCTTTGATGTATACCGTCCGAGGCTGCATTCTAAATCGCGGTCCAAAATACCTTATCATTATAAAAGAACAGGATTTACAGTCATCAAGAAAAGTCTTATTTCATTCATTTGGTGACAAAAGAATTAAACTCCAAAACCCATTACTGTAATAGTACAATCTTTTACATCGTTGCAATAAACAACTTTTAAAAACACTATGGAAAAGGGAGCTATTGTTTGTCACAGGTAATTTATCTATGTCGTCTTTTCTTATGCATGTACAAGAACGGTAATTTCGTTTCCTTCGTTTTTTCTCTTTTGATCACATAAGCTAGATTTCTGTTTGACTAGGTCAATGAGCTTGAAGTTCATATGTTAAACCCTTAAACTGCTTTCTCAAGAGAATGATACTCTTTTGATATTAATAATAGGATTTGTTCACGGTTCATTGTTCGTAAAAATACAATAAGAACAGCATGGCAACCGCGTCAAGACATTGTTTTTTTGTTTACCGCAGACCTCAGTCTTAGCTTAAACTTGTCTTGGAAAGGATTAAACACATTGTGACAATTTGTGAAAATTGTCTCTTTTTCCACGATGTTTTCAAAAGCCTTCATCCAACGAAGTTGCTCAATCTCGCGGGGGGGGAGGGGGGGATAAAGGTCTCAATTCAACCAAATTGGTCAAATTCGGCAAATTTTCAATCTCCATCCTCATCTCTTTTCCAGTAAAGGTGACGTGCGGTTCTACCTCGACCCATATAGAGATGTACATCCCATAGCTAGATACAATAAGCTTAGATCAGCACTGCAAAAAGGCAAAATGGTTCGTTTGACGACAGAATTCGATAAATGTAATGGCGGCAAATCAGACCACGTGATATTGGGCGGAGAAATACGAGGTAAGTAATTCGAAGTGACTTGATCCGATGTTTAACCTTGACCCAACGTCAGATCTTTGATTATATTGATTAGAAAAGAATTAACCAATATCTACAAAGATATGGATGACTTCTGTTTTCATCGCAAAGATAGATACACCTGTGCCTTAAATATTTACCCTATGACATTTTTTCCCCATTTTGAAAGTATTTGAAGACGACAAATTAAATGTTTTAAATGATAGGAATCGTTTTGAAAGGACTTAAAACAATGTTGGGCAAGGATAAAATGCTGGTCACCAGCATTTTATCCTTTACCCACAATGTTTTTAAAAGCCTCTCATCAAGGGTCTTTGAAACTCGGCATTGTTTGGTGAAGAAATCAACTTTAGGTGAGTGAAAGATTCACAGAAAAATGAAATACCTTGAGTATAAAACGAATGCCATACATTCTTACTACTGCGGTCCTTGTCTAGAATAAAGAGCAAGTAATAAGTGCTGCAAAGAGGTGTCGCCAAGGGCACGCATAGCAGGCAGACGCATAGCTAGGCGAAGGCCCATAAGCCCTTGTATCAACATCAAATACACCTGTTTCTAGGAGAAAATGTAAAAAATAGCCGAATACATTGCAGCTCGGCCCAGGCGTTAGCCAATGGGATGTCTACTTTTGCTATATTTGCTACATTACTTGCTACGCCGAGGGTATCAATTATTGGGCATACGTTGAACTTTTTAGCAGACGATGAAATGTTAGACCTGTCCTACTTGAAAGCGTTTGCAGACGACAAATCAAATACCACTAAAACGATTGAATTTGCATTTGACATTAGAGAAAAAATTGTGAGAAAAGGAAAAATGCTGGTAGCCAGCATTTTCTCCCAGCATTTTCTCCTTTTCCCACAATGTTTCAAAAGGCCTGTTTCTCAGGATCATTAACACTCAAAATGGTGGTAAAGCGTTAATAAATAAAGTATGTAAACGTGAAAAGAAAGAATATGAAAACACAACATCATGAAGAATGCACGTAATGATAAAATGTGTACATAGCATAATAACGCACACAGTGGAACAAACTGCAGCATTACAAGACAGTTGAGGCGATCCACAGTCAATGTTAGGTTTACTCTATGTTTTACATGATATGAGAGTCTAGTGTTAAACTGACACACGCCGTTATCTGTATTAATCTTCACACAAAAAATAACAGGACCAAAATAACTAGACTTCCATCTACAAATAATAATAAGAATAATAATCAGGGACGGGTTAATCACGTAGCTAGGCCGTAGTTCTCCTACTTGTTTTTTTGTTTGTTTGTTTGCGATCCTTTCAATGACACTTACTCGTTTATTCTTTGGAGTTTTTAAGATAAGAATTTTTTGTAATTCTTTAGCTTATAAGTTTAAAAAGATTTAACAATATCCACTGAAATCTTTAAGAAACAATCTCAAGTTTTAAGGACCCTCAGGAAGAAGGCTTTTGAAAACAATGTATGCTGGTGACCAGCATTTTCTCCTTTTCCAACTATATTTTCTATTTTTCAAGTCAAATTTATTCTTGTCGTCGACAAAAGTTTCAAATCTTGACTAGCCTAAAAATTTTGTTCTGCAAAGAGTAAACCATTTGGACTAGAAAAACCTCATTCAACAAAATTTCTCCTTGCATTTCTAATTTTTGAACTGCTTACCTCATGTAGACTACTTACGCCGCGTACTAACATTTAAAATATTACAGTCAAAATGTTTTCATATGTATCCATAGTTTGTACCATGGACTCAAGATCTACTTTTATTGATAAAGCATATTTTAAAAAGGTGTTTTTTTTTAAAGCCTTCATCTACAAACTGGATCTGCCGGGTGGTAATGAGTTCATTGGTAGAAATGAACCAAGCTACGGCAAAAGAGGGTAATTCATCAATGTGATCCGTTATACCAAGTAGATCATTAAATAATCATGGATTCATAAAAACCCATTTTGTCTAACAACCGACTGAATCATGAGATAGAATGGTCCTTCGATATGCAGAAATATGACCAATGGCAAAAAGTTTCGACCCAAGTTAGCCTGCGCGGACTGCGCAGGCTAACTTGGGTCGATACGTTTTAGCAAATGCATTAAACTCCCTTAGCTAAAATATTAAATCACATTCCAATTGTGTACCTTATGAAAGGCAGTTAGTGATACCTCACCTGTTGTATGGTGTTAATTTAGCACCATGATTAAGACAGATTGCGTGTCGAGGTTATCTCTTATCAGTGACACAAACGGCCTTATCAATGACATAAGCGACCCTGACACTGGATAAATGGCGCTATTAGTACCGGCAAATTGCATTTGATAAAAAGAGTTTTTGTGCTTCATTATGGGGCTGCCAGATCAAGAGATAAACCTATGTACGGGTGTCAATATTGTTCTTCTAAGGATTCAAATATTTCATTCTGGTCCCCACTTTTCTTGTTTCGTCTTTTTTTTTGACACATGTTTACGAGATCGTGCAGGGAACAAATCCTATCGTAGTTAGCTTAATATTGACAATGCCGAAGGCAGTTGAATTTGAGTTTTCGGACCTTATAGGCAGAGTACAGACTATTGAGACCATGATATACTCTGTTCGACCTTAAAACATTCAAAAAATGGATTGAAACAGGACGCATAGAAATTTCTAAGCTTGGTCTTTGAACCTATTTTTACCAGAAGACAAAAGTTTAGACCATTCTTAATCGCAGTCTTCAAATTTCATGTAATTGTGGTTCAAATTATGAGCGTATCTCTAGAAGGGTAGAAACGTCTTTGGAGATAGAGAAACTGCTTGCCACTAGCAATTGCCCCCTTTTCCCACGATGTGTTCAAGTGGCTATTTCCTCAGGGTCGTAAAAACCCGGTATCGTTTGGCAATGGGTTCATCGTCGATCGTCAATCTGGGTCTTGCAAACTTGCGAAATCCTTGCATTTAGAGTCACTTATAACAATTAACTTATGTTATACACTCGAAAAGACGTTAACGAAGAGGTTAGGTATTTTGCGTTCAATCTTGGCTTGACATGGCTTCTTTCCTAGGTTCGATGATAGTCATTGCGTCAGGAATCGATTCTTCCTGATTGCTAAATCTTATTTTAGACTTTGATTATGCTGGAAAGCAGCCGGTGGCTTTTAAAGAATAAAGTCTGTCGTACTAATTAGAAAAAGGACGAGATACATGGGTTAATTATGCGGGAAAGCAGCCAGTGGCTCTAAAAGAATAAAGCCTGCAGCACTAATTAGAAAATAGCACACGATACATGAGTTAGGTCCACTTGCTACAGTGAAATATCTGTAATACAAACATTCGCGGCATTAAAACGTAAAACAAGCAAAAAATCTCATTCCATGATAGATAATTATAACGTTTATCAACTATATTGTATATAAGCTACGAATATATCAACACACAATGCATGAATTTGGAGATGACGGTAAATTCTTCACTGAACGACAAAATTTTTTAACTGTGCAACTTGGAAGCCGCTTGCTCACAACAATACAGTTGTGGACCAAATAATGGATTTTTTCTATGAAAGTGTTGAAAACATTGTGGGAAAAGGAGAAAATTACCAGCATTTTCTCCTTTTCCCACAACGTTTTCAAAAAGTCTTTTTCCTGGTAGACGATCGTTTGGCAAAAGGTTAAGAGGGTGTGGCGTATGGGCTAAATACAAATCATTCACATAATTATAACAAAATGAACGTTGTCAGAGTAATCTCGGCTCAGCGCAGAATAGCATGTCACAAGTAATTTACTTCGTCAATATAATAACTCTCCCTCACGGTAATGAAAAGTTGCACCTTTCCTTGTTTCCTGTGAGCACCGTCATGAGATTAAGACCCGTATTCTCGAAACCAGTCAACATTGCATTCTTACTCTTATTCTAGGTTGAGAAAGTAACACAATTTGTGATAGGCTGAACGATTTGTTGTTAGCCAATCAGGAATGGCGTTGCTTTAACTTTAGAAAATTCTTCAAAATTAGGCTAGGAACTAAAGAAAATTAGAAAGGTTCGTGCATATTGGCCCAGATCTATAATGATGATCGTTTGATTTGAAGTCAGAAATTACCCAGCTTTCTAAACATTCTTACCAGACAACAAAAGTTTAGGGTTTGTTCAAAGTGATTACTTTGCAGACGACAAATTAAATATGGTTCAAACGAATGACTGTGTCTTTGAAAGAGTAGAAAACATTGGAAGAAATGGAGAAAATACCGCTTATCAGCCTGTTTCTTCTTTTACTACAATTTTCCCAAAAGCCATAGGCCACAAGTCAAGCAATAACATGTTCCCACAGCCCAAGTACCTGGGAATCGAAGTCTGATATGTCAGCAGTAATCCTACCGCGCAAGGTTAGAGTTGTTATCAAGGAGTTTCGAATTCGAGCCGAAAATCTTTCCAAGGATTGAGAAGAGACATTGTTGCAGGATTTAATCCTTTGCTAATTTAATCAGCCGTAATGTTACGTGTTTTGTTCACGTGATATACGAAAGTTTATGATGGCAAAAACGCTTGGAAATAGCTAGATATCTTTAGTGGGGCAATAAGAATGATTCATCGTATATATGATTTACCGTCTGACGGTTTATGTACATGCTCTCCAAGAGCAATGGAGAATTGAACAGCTTTTATGGGTGGCGTAGATCAGATCAGACTGCACAGAATTATCATCTTCGGGGTCGTTCAAACACTGGATTGTTTAGTACGGGACATAAAAATAAAGCGAATGTGCATAGAAAAAAAATTACTTTATTTCCCACAACTGTAAACAAAGACATAATACTAAGTCCAGATGAAGGAAAAGAGATTTTTTTTTGATGATGTTTAACGCCGTTTTGAACATTATTCATTTAGTTATATTGCGGCGGTCAGTGCACCTTTCTATTTTTTCTTTGGAATTTCTCTTACCAGTACTCTGCAAAATGTTCTTTCCAATCCTCCGGCTGTTTTTCTACATAACTATCATTGAAACAATGACGAGGGGTGAGAGATGAATAAATCCTGTTGCAATGACTATAATCAACCCTCGGAAAGATATTGGTCGAGCTGGAGACTCGAACCAGTGACCCTTTGGTTTCAGGCCATGTACAGTACAGACTGGATACCGGGCTCACTGAAGGAAAAGTAGATAGTAGAGGCGTGAAAACCTAATTTACCCTTATCCTGCTAAATAAGTAAAATAAATCATTCAATCAGGTAGGAAAAAACCAGAATAATGCTATATGCTATTTCAAACTTATTCTTGGAGAAATATATCTCCCTATCGGACAGTGCAGATCCAAGATCAGACTGCACGTTCTGTGCAGTCTGATCTCGATCTACATTGTCCGCAAAAGGTCAGTGAGTCGCGCTTAGCAGCCAAAGGATTAACATGACAGATTACAGCAGGTGTAGGATAAATATCGAAAGTCTCTTTGACCTCGAGATTTATATCTATAAAGCCCAGATTGATTTTTAAACGATCTGACGTGACTGCATCTAGACGGAGCGTAATCGTTTTCCCCCACGTACCTTTTGTCAAAACTCATTATGATTTATGTGACTAGTAGTTTATCCCGATTTCAACAATTTATGAGTCATATTACACCGACAGCTCACTCTTATCTATGTCACAAGGCCTTCTGGGGTCTCGCCAGTTCATCATTACTTAGCAGGGTATCTGCAGTGTATTGCCTATTGGCATTTTCACGTGACCAAGGTCGACAGCGGGAATCAACCTCAGGATTTTCCTATACAAATCCACTGTCTTAAGCACTTAGCCAAGAAGGACCTCTATTTCTCATTAGAAGATTGTAAATGTATTTTTTTCTAAGAACGAACGTGACATTCGTCACATAAAGAGATTACACTATCCTGTTACGCTTCATTTTATTTTACCAGACCGCATAGCTCAATTGGTAGAGCCTAAGACTCGTCAAAGTGATGTTTCGAATCACTTGAGGGTGTGGGTTCGATTCCCACGGCTGGCTATCTAAAATTACTAAAAGTCTTTCGGATGAGACGTTAAACCGAGGCCCCATGTAAAGGTGCTTTACACCGAGCACGTTAAAAAAACAAGGCGTAACTTAGGATGGGTTTCGTCCTGTATTGGCACTATCCCCCGTAACAATACTAACAACCTTAAGGGGGCGTCGCCCATATGGACAACCGGTGGCGACGAAAAACAAATGCAAATTCAATCATTACATGTCATTATTTTTAAGTAGACCTGTGAACATTTATCATGAAGCAAAGAAAATACAGTTTTTGGCGGACTTTAATCCTGCTATTTTAACGGCAATCTGCCGGAAATGGAAAACCAATAACCCTTAAAATGCGAGTATCACGATAAAGCAAAGATCTGTTACGCCAATCGTAAGAGTGATTCTTCATGCTACTTTGGAAAACTGGAGAAATGCTTACCAGTATCAAATGATTGAATGCAAATCTTAATAGTTCTGCAACGGTTACATGGTGAGAAGTGGAAGAAAAACGTGAAATTCAAATTATCTCCCTTGTTAGATAAAAACCAAGGTAACCAAGTTGCAACTGGGTCTTTTTATTCTTATTTCCTTTGTTTTTATCCTTGCTTTTCTAAGAGATGCTGGGATATATTATAATTTGACTTATAATGTATATGTAAGGTCTTCATAATATTTGCAAATCAAAATTTCACACACTATTACCATTGAAATGCATCAAATAATTCAAATTTTTGGATTGATGAATCTTGAAGGGGATATCTAAACCTGAACATTTCTTAACAGTGCAAAAGATATCGAGCATAAAAACCAAGTAATACTTTATTCAGGACCTATTAAGAAGTGAAGAGCTATCAAGGGAAGTAGTCTTCCGTTCTGTCTAAAAATACTTTCAGTACTTTGATTTTTAATATTAAAGTGACATTCCTCGCGGTCAAGGCATACGACATGTTCCTTCTTCCTTGCAAATTTGTTAGAATAGGGTACACAGAGAAAATGGTATATATAACCTAGAACAATTACGTTAAAGATGATAGTTTCGAAAGGCCGTTCATATCGCGCTGTGATTAATTTTTTACCTTGTTTAAAGCTGTCAGAATAAATTTTCTGTCAGCTTGCCCTGCAAAAAGTGAGAGACCTTTTCAAAAATTGTTTGGTCTGGGTTCTGCTGCTGAAAAAAAATAAGGCGTCAGCTTTAATAGAAATGTCTATTTCGATTATCGCATTGTTCTTGATAGAAAACCATTATAAAATATTATATTTATGTCTACATAATGTCACCTTTCAAATGTCAGGGTCTGCTCTGCCAGACTGGCGACCTATATTTCATAGACAATTATAGTAAACGGGAGGGCTCTTGGTAAACAATAACAAAAAGTATCTACCCAGGTCAGCCTGCGCAATCCGCGCAGGCTGATCTGAGTAGATACTTTTTGCAGAAGCATTAGACCTTCTTTTCACAGAGCATAGCTTATATATTTTGTATCGCATTGTACATGTATGTTCGTTACCTGTCAATAAAACTAATACTTTATTATGTTTCAAAGAGCAATTGATACGTCAATAAAACTACATAGCAGGGGTCTTAAGCACTCATTTAACCTACGGTTTTTATTAACTTCTTCTGTATTAAGTTTTAAGGGAAAAAAAAAACAAAGAAATAATGACGCAGTAAAATTTTGACAAAAGGAAGAAAAAACAAAAAGAATAAACCCTGCAACCTGTGTTTTCATCTGTTTGGCTTTTGATGGACCATTAATTTGTCAGTTTTGATCCGTTGAGTTTTGATTTTTAGCTCCGTTTTTTTTTTGGACGAGCGAGAAAAATGTCAAATGGCTGTTGGAGAATGGAGGTAAAAATTCAAGTGGCCGTAAAACAATAAATTTTGCTTGCTGACAAATCTGTCAAGGTGCACCTACTTATATACTCTTTGTTTGAAAAAAGACCCTCTGCAGAGGTTTTACCCCCACAGAGGGTGTTAACTGTGGGTCCATTGTTTATGGCAAGGAGGGACATACAGCCAATTATTCGACCCTTCAACAATTCGAACTGTTGGTTCAGCTGATCCGTGTTTCGGCTTGGGTACGTTGGAAAGTAGCCTGTGACTTGGGAAAAATATAGTGCAAACTACTGGTAAACGAAAATCCAGGAATGCATGGATAGGTGCACTGGCCACTGCGATGTAACAGAAATAGATCTAGTATTGAAAGCGGCCTTAACCACCATACAAACAAGCAAACAAACTTAAAAAAAAAACGGACTAATTGCTTTAGCGGGCAAAGTTTTCAAAAGACAATGTATTTTATGAGGTATCAGAATTACTAAGTACTGCGCGTTTTTTAACAATTTTTATTGAAATCCGTGTAGGGACAAAATAACCTGATAAACAATGCCATGTATTTTGTTACCCTGACGAATAAGGTTTTTTGAAACATCGTGGTAAAAGAAGAAAAAAATGCATATTCTCCTATTCCAACAATTCTCTAAAATGGAATATGTACGGTAATATTGAAAAAAAAAAGTGGCGTTTTAAGGTGTACGGCCCCTAACTCTCATATTAAAAGCCGAGATTGGCCGAATAGCCTTTACGAAAACGTCGATGGTTACCGATGAGTTAGGGGCCGTAGACCTTAATAGCAGGATGGTCGTTTTGAAATGGGTAAGGCTAACTCCGTCTCTTTTTTACATCAGATATGACGTCATCATACTGATTTGAATACGAATCCTCGTCATCGACGCATATTATTATTCATGTGATATTCCCACGTGTCTTAGCGAAACTCTGGTGCAGAAACTAAAAAAAGTACCCAAAGAGACCACTTAAAGCATTAATGCATTACCATTGAAAATTATTCTTTCCTTACATGTGTCTTTCTTCTTTACCTATGAGTTAAAAGCCATTGCCATACTTGATTCACTGATATTTTTTCTTCATGTTTGATGAAATTATGATAAGAAGTCTGAATATTAGCTCCCTTTAAAACGAATATCTTGACGAACCGAGTTAACCTCAGGGCTCTTCTAGTACAAGTACATGCATCTTCTCCATAATTTATACTTATTTATGTGCGTTTCTTTTGTGATTTATATTTATGTCTTACGATTTAAATTGTCGCGTTGTCACTCAAACAATACATCGATTTTTGAAGAGATCGCAAAGGTGCAACCAAGCGCGTTCATCAATGAATGGTTCTAACAATGCCTGTCTGCTGTCTGAATTGCCTGTATTTAGCACTTGTGCCTATTAGTTCACCTTATAATTGTGCCATGCTCTGTGAAAAGGGGGCTTTATGCGTCTATTTAAAAAAAGTATCGACTCAGGTCAGACTGCGCAAGCTGCGCAGGCAGACCTGGGTCGATACTTTTTGCTTTTGCTCACTTTTCTGGATGTCCAAGGACCGTTCTACCTCAGGGTTCAGTCTGTTGTTAGACGAAATGGATTTTATTGATCCATAATTATGTGACAACTTGCTTGATGTAATGCATCGCAGAGATGCATTAAGCCCCCTGTTGCCAGAGCATGGTTCAAATATGACAAAGTTTTATCGTGTGAATTTGTAAACCTTTCGCACATGTGCACTTCTTTAGTGATCGGTAGATATGTTTTATGAATTAAGTCACTGTGTGTCAGACAGACAATGAATCATTCTTAACCCTTTCAGTGCTGTTTGCAAAAACTTAGACCATTGCAGATGGCAAAGATCAAGATCAGACTGCACAGAACGTGCAGTGTGATCTTTCTTGATCAGACTGAAAAGAACATGCAATCTGATCTTGGATCTACATGTATATAGTTCATTTCTTTAGCGCACTGGGCAGGCTAACATCGGTCGGTATACCACAGTTTCACAAACCATGCATGAGTCACACGTTTTGAGTTATTAAATCCTAGCGTTGTCAAACAGTCAATGCATCGAACAGATCGAAAAGGAGTGATCAAGCGCGCATATCAATGAAAATTTGTGTCTATATTGAATGCATTGGTGAATTACTCAGTTATAAATGAGCCATTCTCTGGTAAAAGGGGGCGTAATGCGTCTGCAATAAGTATCGACTCGGGTCAGCCTGCGCAGTCCGCGCAGGCTTACCTGAGTCGAAACTTTTTGCTTTTGGTAAATTTTCTGCATGTCTTAGGACACTTCTACCTCAGAATTCAGTCGGTTGATAGACAAAATGGGTTTTACGGATCCATAACTATAATGATGACTCGCATGGTGTATTACATCACGGAGATGAATTAGCCCCCCCCCCCTTTTTTTTTTTGCCTTTGCATGACTCAAATATATAAGGCAAGTTTTGTTGCCCCTTTTTAGGGACAATCTCAAGATCATGTGAGTGAAATATTACAAATGCAACGGCAGTACAAAAAAAAAACGAAACGCAAATCGTAGGAACGAACATTAATTCTTCACAAAACATTCCCGGATGTTAACGACCCTGAGAAAGAAGCCTTTTGTAAACATTGTAGCCGACATTTCTCCTTTTTCCATGATGTTTTCAATCCTTTCAGAGACGAATTTCATCATCTGAGTCATATTTCATCTGTCGTGTTCAAACGCTTTCCATTTGTACAGGTCTAAACATTTGTCTTAAAAGGATTTTAGGAAAACACGACCATTACTGTCCATCGCCTTTCGGTGATCAGTTTCCAAGGTCACAGCTTAGTGTTTTTCACATCACCGCTTGAAACGGTGCGCTGTAAACGACTTTTAAAAAAAGTCCTTGTGGAATATTGATACTCAACATATCAGTTATGTTTATTACATGGATATATATGAAAACACTGCGAGAAAAGGAAAAAAAAACCTCTCGTAATTTTTTCATTTGCCACAATAAGTAAGGAAGGTACTATCTGCAAAGCGAATAAAGTCATTTGCTAAAGGTAACAAGTCAACTGAAGACACTTTAAATAGTCCTCTCAACGCAATAGGCGAAAAGATGGCCTTTTGCGGACGGCATAGATCAAGATCAGACTGCACAGAACGTGCAGTCTGATCTTGGATCTATTCCGTCCGCTTGTTTAGCAAAGCTACAAGATAAAACATCTTTCTCAGTGTCAATTGAAGAGATTTTCAGCCGTCAAAGGAGGTCGAGTTTCTACATTTGGCGCTGAAATTGTTAACCCTTTACCACACAATTCCGAGGTTTAACAACCTTACCCCTTCACCACACGACAAAAAAATACACCCGTCCAAATTGAAAGCATTTGCAGACAACAATTTCAATGTGGCTCAAATGATGTGTTTTTTGTTTGATAGGGTGTAGTAAACATTGTGGGTTAAAGGAGAAAATGCTGGTTACCCTTCTTCATCAGAGTCGTTAAAAGACGGCATTGTGTGGTAAAGGATTAAGGGAAGAACGCTTTTAGAAACATTCTGAGAAAAGGAGAAATGCTGCTGATTGGCATTTTCTTTTTCCATCAATGTTACATACCCTTTAAAAGATGAATACCGTCATTTTAGCCATGTATAATGTTTCATTTGCAATTGGATTCAATTTGGACGCGTCTAAGTGTTTTTCTTGTGAAGGGTTAGTTTTCAAAGTGTTCACCCGTAACCTGCTAGATAAGTGAAAAAAAAACTTTCAAGCCGATTGTAAAACCCATAATTTTGCTGTTTCAAAGTGATATTTCTGGAAAAAAAAATATCTCCTTATCGGACAGTGTATATCCAAGATCAGACTGCACGTTCTGTGCAGTCTGATCTTGATCTACACTGTCCGCAAAAAGGTCATTGAGTCGCGCTTAGCAGTCTAAGGGTTGGAAACTATAAGACTCGATCGAGTTAGAATTAGTCTGTCAAGTTTGACTGATTGTTAGTACTGCTGAACAAGATTACAGACTTGAATTTATCGCCAGAACATTGTGTTAGGTGTTAAGTTTCCTAAATTTAGCGTTTTAGCCATTTGTCACAGTCGTAGAAGTCATTACATTTACGCTCTGACTCATTAAACTGTTTAAAAGATAATTACACCGATGTTGACATTTAGAATTTATCGAGAATAAATCAGCGACGAAAGTCCTCGTACATCTAACGAACCCAACGCCATTGAAAACTCTTTCACTACCAAGAACATAATTTGCACTTTTTCATTGGCTACAAATACATTTCTGCCGCAAGATTGAGAAGCAGATCGGTTATAATCTAGAATAAAGAAGTGAACAGTGTAGATCAAAGATCAGACTGCACGTTCTGTGCAGTCTGATCTTAATCTACGCTGTCCGCAAAAGCTTCTTGTGTTGTCTATGGTTAGGAAAGAGTTAAGCCGATCTTCTTTTTTATGACCTGAAATCAACAAGTGCCCCTTCAGAGTAGGAATACAAGCTTGACAGTGCTGATAGATTTACAACTCCTGTATTGAAAAAAGTAATCCTGAGAACACAGTGGTTGGTAGAATTGTAACGACTCTTTTCCTTGGCACAAATGACCCCTGACCCATATAACAGGTTGTTGACGCCAGTGAAAGGGCCCGCATAGCTCAATAGGTAGAGCGTAGGACTCGTGAACGAGATGTTTCGAGTTACTTGAGGGTGTGGGTTCGATCCCCACGGCTGGCCATCTAAAATTACTAATAGTCTTTCGGATGAGACGTTAAACCGAGGTCCCGCGTGACGGTGCTATACTGCGAGCACGTAAAAGAACCAGGCGTAACTTAAGATGGGTTTCGTCCTGTATCTGCATTATCCCCCCGTAACAGTACTAACAGCCTTCAGGGGGCGTCGCCTATATGGGCAACCGGTGGCGACGATAAATAAACGCAAATTCAATCAATCAACCAGTGAAAGGGCGTATCCGATTTATATGGCGAGTGAAGATATCTTCGATTAACAATTTATTTGAAAAAGAAACTTTGTGTGTGACGCGCTAACTGCATGTATTAAAAAATTGCCTACTTCATTTAACCTGACCCAGGTCAATATCATTTACATGAATTAAAATTCTATTTTTATCCTCGGCATCGCACGGGGCTGCCTTCGGCACATGTCCTGAATGGTCACGGAAATATTTCGTACGGTATGCCCGAATAATAGTCGGAGTTCTATTTATATGCCTTCTTATATATTGAGCATAAAGGTCAGGATCAGGTTACATGAAGCAGGTAATATAGGTAATACATAGATTCATCACGTGAGGCCTAAATTTTGCGTTACTATTGCACAGAACTTTAGACAGAACACAAATATATGACCCATACTCTGTGCAAAAGGGGGTTTAATGCATCTGCAAAAAAATATCGACCCATGTCAGCCTGCGCAATTTTTTGTTGTTCGTAAATTTTCTGCATTTCAAAGGACCATGCTACTTCATGATCCTGCTGTTAGATAAAATGGATTATATTGAATCATACGAAATCATAATATTATTACGAGTAAGTGATAATTTGCTTGGTGTAATGCAATACGGGGATACATTAAACACCCTTTCACCAGAGCATGACTCATATTGAAAGTTCTACACATGATTCTGTTTGCATGCGTGCAAAATTATTTACAATGAATTACAGTGAAGAAATATAATTTATCGTATCGGGGTTGCTTGTCGTTGAGATCTAGTCAGTATTTCATTGGGTTCAGTATGTCTGAATGAGGTTTTCGGTGTCTTATTTTCTATGGAAGCTACAATTATTTATTTGAATGGTGTTTTTAAACTTGTATTTGAGCCATGCTCTGAGAAAAGGAGGTTTAATGCAGCTTCGTAATGCATGACGCCAAAGAGGTCATCACCTAATTATGGATCCATAAAAACAAGTTTGTTTGTGGGTAGAATGGTCCTTGGACATGCAGAGAATTTACATATAGCAAAAGGTATCGACCCATGTCAACCTGCGCGGACTGCGCAGGCTGACATGGGTCGATACATTTTGCAGATGCATAAAAGCCTCTTTTCATAAAGCATGACCCTTTTGTGTTAAGTCATAGCGATTCGTTGTTCATTCGTGTGTTTTGCCAACTGGGTTTTACCATAAAAAGACAATGGCCCTTTGATGCCTTGTCCAGAAACACTTCCACTCCACGTTCGCCGTCAGCTAGGTTGATGGTACTGCATGATGGTACTGCATGATGATTCCCGTACAAAAAGGGACCATAAACAAAAAACTTCAAACACCGACTCGAACAGGAAAAGTGAAAGTCATTAATTATCCCTCTGGCTTTGTTCAGTATTAGCCCACTTTTTGGCTAGAAGATTGGACTGAAAAACCCGTAACTCTACCAGAGCCAAACGAGTAAAAGAAATATTGTCTGTCAGTGTAGAAAAGACTCGGGTTACTCAGTCTTGAAGCCCTTTTCTTAGTCACAAAATCTAATAAAATATGGTAAAGTGAAGCTCCATGAATAGGCTTCACATTCTCTGCAGTCTGGTCTTCATCTACACTGTTCGCAAAGGCAATTTAGTCCACCCCTGTCGTCGAGAGCGTTAGGACTATACAAAGACCTACTTGAGACAGTTCAAAAGTCATTCTTTCTATTCTCTGTTTGATGTATCACCTGAACAGGGCTATAAACAGTAGATCGGGTGACAGATGAAGGGTATATTTCAATGTTTCCTTGTAAGAGGATTGGCCCAGGTAATTGACAAATGTGATCCTACTTTTTGTGATCTCTTCTTACTCCCAAAATGGAATTTCCAAACAATAACATTTCTGTAGTATTAACGAGTGGTGCTCTTTGATTGCCTTTTTCAGTTTTGTACCATTTTGGTTTTGAAATAACTTTCAATGATTGTGTTACCAAGCATACCATAGGCTTTTTGTTATTTGACATTGTACATCCAAGGTCAGGCGCTATTGGTCTTTTCACCACCCGCTCTAAATTCATTTCACTATACATTCCAAAATTAGCTATGAGGTTGACACAGACAATCAGTCTCTAGATTATCTGATGGGAAATTACGCGAAGACGAAAAGTTTCTTCGTTAGGTGGAATTGCGTCAGTATAATTATACCTCTACAGAGACTATAACACAGCTTGTACGCAAAGAAAAGCACGAGCTAGCTGGTATACAGAGAACAACGTGATACTTTTATGACGTGCATTTGTGGTGGATGAGACAAATAGAAATAGCAAAAACCATGGCCATTTAGCATACAAGAACGACGAAATACCTTCGTATCTTTGCTCAAAATAACTTTTTTTTTCTACTTGCAGGTTTTGACCTTGGCAGGAACGGCAAGTCTGTGCACGCATCAATCAAACAATACCGAGTCACAAAAACGCCGGCCAACCATTTATCCGTTGAGGAACATTTCACTATTTTCAAGTTCTCAAAACGAGGCGAGACCACTGTTGTCAAGCATTCAAAAGACGTCACTCGTGTTTCCAGAAATTATTCCATAGTGACAGGATTTTTACGATATAAGTGCGAAACTGACCCCAACTCAAGTACCAAAGCTATATCCCTGTATAATTCATGATCACGTAACTTGGCGTCCTTCGTCAAGAACACGCTGTTAAAACTTGATAACTCATAATAAAGTAAAATGGAATTATTCCATAAATTATCTTTTATTGGATGATATTAATCAAAGAACTTTCTACAATAAGTGAAATAAGAAGAAAACAGTTTTTGTAGAGACAACAAAATTGATGCTTGAGGCAGCTCTGACGAAACATTACTTTACGACTTCCTGTACATATATTCTTATTTATTTGACTATCTTGTGGACTACAAGTGGTTTCAGAAATGGATTAATAGATAATCTTTATTCTCAGACCGTACCTATTTCCTAGAAAACCACGAACAATTGTCACAACAACCTTATTTATTACAAAGCATACAAATGAACACAACCTGTATGGTTTTGTGTGGACCGGATGGGATTCTTCTCCGAGTTACGTGCAGGTGTATTTTTCGCGTGATTTACGTATTCAAACATATTGCAAAAGACTGAGGAAAGTGATGTTATATTAGCGTGGTTTTATCATTGATTATCATATATTTATTATTGATTTCTATGTATTTAATTGACATAGACCCGATAGACATCAAACGTCCATGAATATTGTGTACAATGCAAGACGGAAGAACCTCTGATACTCGTTCAAGACTGGTTTAACCGATTTAGACTTATTTGTGTCTAAATACATGTAATGGTTCCGTTTTAGCAAAGGGAAAAAAAGACAATGGCTTCAATGGAACCATTTCTTAGTGTGGTTAGGAAATCCAAAAACAAGGGATTTGTGGACAGTTAATCTCTAAGACTGTAGGCCCCAGGCCTTTAGAGAACGTTTCTGTTTGGGACAGAACAAGTTGTACGTGGGAGACATGTTTGCTGTGTGTGACAGCGAGTGAACAATTACACCAAGGTGTTGTGTGTTTTAGCATTAGGACTCACCGTGAAAGTGACTAGGTGTGTTACGATTCCAGTGGTTATTCCTTTAATATTCGCACACTTTAAAATCTGTTTATGTGTTACAACATATTGAATTTTGTCAGCTGAAAAAATGACAGATTTAGAACGGCCTGGTTAACCTTTAGGCTGCTAAGTGCGACTCGAGAACCTTTTGCGGACAGCGTAGATCAAGATCAGACTGCACAGAACGTGCAGTCTGATCTTGGATCTACACTGGCCGTTTTGGAGACATTTTTTCACCAAAAAATAACTTTGAAATAGCAACATTTGGGTTTTTACAATCAACTTGAAACTTTCATTTAACTTATATAGCAGGTTATAGGTTAAGAATAGTTTAAGAGATCAAAAGAACAAGGAACTTTGAGGTCCCGTGTCGTCGTTTGCCACTTAAAATGCACAGGGAATTGGTGAATGTGGCGAAAAGAATGAAAGGGGAGTATACCCATTGTTGTAGAAAATTGTTGTGTTTATTGTTATTCTATTCAGCATTAGGAATTTCTTGATTGAGAATTTGATTTCAGATGTACCTACCTTGTGCTCTAAGAGTGCTTTTTACAGTTGTATTTTGTGGTCGATGTTAATCAGGATTGGACTGTATTGAACGTGCGGTCTATCTTGATTCTACACTGTCCGCCGTACAACGACTCTCTGGCCACAACAGCTTTCGAAAGACATTTATTTGTTTGTCAGTTCTTGACTGATAATTTGATTATTGTTTTATTGACTGTCCAAGAACTGATATATAACATCATTGATATACGAAAGGGTTTTTCGCTATTAACATTTTCACGGCTGCTCTTTGTTTCTTTATTTGTTTTAAGTAATTCTATTCTGTACCATTCTGTTCTGAATTGAAAAAAAAAATTATTCACTTCTCTTCTTAGAATTATAATCACCCATGTCCTTTGCATCTTAACCTTGTACAAGATGACAACATTCCAAATTACTCCGCCATATTGAAGGCATTTGCAGACTAAAATTAGAGAACTGAGTTGTTTGAGGTACGTTTGTTTGAAATATTTTGGCTTCTTTTCTATCTATGTTTTTTAATCATTTTTATATGTGTATGTGTTTTATTTGTGCGAGTTTGACAGTATCGTGGTGAAATAGAGGACTTATGTTTTGCCTATTTTCAACCATGTTTTTTCTTGATTTTAACTAATTATCTTTCTGTAGTTTCGTGAATTTCCACCAAAGGGAGGTAATTCCATACTACCCTTGTTATAGAAATAGTGATTACTTAATTACAGAAAGAAAGCCTAACTAAAAAATTTGCAAAAAAGTATGTCATTGTAGCAGAAAGAGCTCTTCCCCGTTGTAGCAGATGACTCGGAAAATGCGTATGTATTAATCATTAGAAGCCCAGTAGTGGCCAACAGTAAACAATGTGGGTATTAAAATGGATTTAAATCACGGTGTTTAAAAATATGGCTATTACTGTGACGATGACAATCTTTTATTGCAAGGTCGGTCCAAGTGTAAGTAAGTCGCTGGCAGAAAAACGCACTTTAAAACTGGGTAAAAAAAATGCTAAGGCAGTCTATCTTTTGTTTACTTTTACCTGGTTTTGAAATTCATTTTTCTGCCAGCGACTAACATTTGCACTGGCTCTAAAATAATAGATTGTCATCTTCACAATAGTTTCCATACTTTAAAATGTTACGGTTTAAATATAACACACCATTGTTTGCTTTGGGCTGCTATTGGACCTTTAAGTCTTAACCAGACGATAAAGTTTTTGACTTGTCGTTATTGGAATCACAAATTAAATATGGTGCAAGTGATGTAATTTTTCTTTGAAAGAAGAGAAAGTTTGTAGAAAAAGGAGAAAATGCTGTTTACCAGCAATATCTTCTTGATGAAAGGATGATAAATTCTATCACATAGATGTTAGTTAAAACTTTGTAGCGGAACAAATGATTGCTCTTAAAGATCAACTTCTCCATTTGATAATGTGTTTGCTAAAGTGGTCTGCAGCAAGATGCAAATAAATTGATTTGCACGGGGCAAAGAGACAATGCGACAATTAAAAAATTGGCTGTTTTTGTTTATTAAAAAATAAGTCCAATTAGGTGCTACGATTCTAAATAATGATAGCAAATTGGAAAAACGCGAATACAGAAAATACAAAGTACATGTACATAAAACAGGGTGTCTATAAATAAACTGGTGCACTGTACATAATCAATTCATGCATATTTATTTTTGTACAATGTTCTTTGATTGTGTGTGTATATATCAATGAAACAATACGAACATGTTGAATAAAATCCATGAAGTTGTTGAAATTATAGTAGCTGTATTCATCTATTGTAGCCCTTTTATATCTATGGTGGCTTGCTTATTAACCTGACTGTTTTCGAAGGAAATGTCGAGGTATTGTCATTGTTTGTGTCGTCGTGCAAAAGCTTTGACATAATATCTCTATCATTATTGTGGAAATTCGGACTAGTTTTTAACCATCAAAAGGGGGACGCATACAACAACGGCAGATAATCATATTTTTTACTCACTTATGCCCCTTTTTCAACTTAGAATTCCTCGTGCAAATACTTTGACACTGTTTTAATATCTCTGTCAATACAGGAGATATTTACTTCAAACTCGGACTAGTTGTTAACTCTCAAAAGGTGAACCTATACAAAAAGGGCAGGTAACCATCATAATACTTTGACAGTTTTTCGACGTAGAGATTTCACTGTAGCCGAACATTGACACCCACATGCGGTACTCTTGTTTTTTTTTATCCTGATGGAGGTGGAGGAAGAGGAAGGTCCTTTGCGCCTCAATGGCAGAGACATTCGGATTCTTAACCAGGTAAATCTGAGTTTGATTCCTGTTGGAAGCACTGGTCACTTGGGAGTGCTTTTGTGCAAAGCTCTGAAGATCCCCATCTTTTTACTTTTGAAACCCAGGAAAGACATAAACAAATCACATGTCTCGATGTTTTAAATGAAATATTGTTGAAAGCGGCAAAAACAAACTTTAACCATTTAACAAAGAATTTTCTCTTAAACGAGCCGAAGGGTGCAAGCCTTTAAAAACAATTGTTTGAGAAGGAGAAAGTGCTGCTTACCAGCATTTTCTCTTTTTCCCACAATGTTTTCAAAAGCCTTCCATCTCACGGTCGTGAAAACATGAAATTGTTTAGTAAAGAGTCAATTCACTTCTGACAAGATAAATCTGCAAGCGATGCAACAAAGATAAAACATACCGGTACCAAGATGCTCTTTTACTGAAATAAACCAGGCACCACACTTGGAACTCGAGCCAAATAATCGCCCTTTGATGATGAATATGATTCCTTTCATGTTATTAAAGTTTTAATGTGTGCCAGTGTATCAAAGGATAAATTAATTATCTTTGACCTTTGAAAAAATGCAATGCACAACTTAAATTATTATCATGGACAATGTAGATTATGATCCAACTAAAAGGATCGTATAATGTGGTCTCCGAATTGCAATATTGCACTGTCTCGTCGAATGGAGATATGCAGCATTGAAGCTGACTATAGCGCTTTTTCAACGAAGCTGATTGCGCTGCCTTTTGACCTACGTCTTGGTATTGCTATACCTGCATGAATGGATGGTAATTTGCGATTGGTCAAAAATGTGGACATATTTATTCGACTGACCCTGCCGGCCTATAATATTCATCAGAACACAAAATTTTTAGCTGCTACTGCTCCTTTTTCAACCATGATTTGGATCAACATCCAGGCTTGAAAGTACCATTTATACTAATCTACATATTAGAATTTCAGTTTTCAACAATTACCAAAAAAATGAGAAAAAAGAGGCAATTAATGGCGAGATTAGTTTTCATTATTTCTATTCATATTAAACCACAAGAGTTTCAATATTCATGTTCCAGTATCTCTTACGCCGTCTAAAGATATTTCTTGTTTTTACTCTGTCAAGAAGGCAAAAACGTCGATATCATGTATGTAAGGTTAGTAGTCAAAGTGGTAACACAATTTGATATCTAGAGATGATTTATTGAGGTATGAAGAAAAGTGAACATGCACCTTTAAAGCTTGAATATAAAATCAAAATAGAAAACACCGGAAAAAAAAAACACCCGAAAACAACCGATAACTGGGAAACATGCAAACAATGGAAGAAATTGCAAGGCACCAGTATCAGCTGAATCGCCATTTGTCATAATATTTTCTATTGGCTTCAACTGATGATGCATAATAAAACGCTCGCTCTTGTATTGGTTAATCCTTAGGCTGGTAAGCGCGATTTACCAACCTTTTGCGGACAGTGAAGATTTAGATCAGGCTGCACGGTACGGGCAGTCTGACCTTGGATCTACACCGTCCGATAAGAAGATATTTTTGTCCAAAAAAAAAAGTTTGAAATAGCGTTATTTCGGGTTGATTCTATCGGCCTGAAAGTTTCGTTCAACTAGCAGGATAATGCTTAAACCGTTGTTCACTTTACCATTTGGCTTGCAACACGCGAAAAGGGGCATTCGGACTTTTGCGTAAAGTGTCGTCTCGGATCAGCCTGCGCAGTCCGCGCAGGCTAATCCGAGAAGGCACTTTACGACTACATAAGATTTTGAATTTTCAATAGACTTGCGCAAAACAGAACATTACATAAAAACGGAAAGTGTCGTTTCGGATTAGCCTGCGCGGACTGCGCAGGCTGATCCGAGACGACACTTTACGCAGATGTCCGAATGCCCCTTTTCGCGTGTTGCAAGCCATTTAATGCACCATATGCGTACACAAGGGCTTTTATGGACGGCATAGCTCAAGATCAGGCTTCACAAAACATGCAGTCTGATCATGTATCTATACCGTCTGTTTGTTAAGTCAAACATACATGGTAGAAACCTTTCCGAGTTTCAAAGGATTGTATTTTTCATCGTTCAAAAGAGTTCGAGTTTATATATATGCTGCTGAAAAAGTTGTCATGGAAATCCAGGTCTTAGTTTTGAAATTATAGTCGAAATTTAAGGTCTACAGCCCCATAACTCTCATATTTAAAGACGGAAATTGCCGAGATTGGCCGAGTAGCCTTTACGAAAAGGTCGATGTTGCACGATATTTACCGATGAGTTAGTGAGTCTATGGCCCCTAACTCTCATTTTAAAAGACAGAAGCAGCCGAGACTGGCCGAATAGCCTGAAGGAAAACGTCGATATTTACTGATGAGTTAGGGGTCGTAATCCCTAAAAGCATTAGGCAAAAAATCAAAACAGTCTGTCATTTTAGTATCAAATAGAAAGAAATATCTTTCTGAAAGAAATCTGAAAAAAAAAACTGACTTTTAGTGCTTTATGTGCTTTGGTTATAAATGTTTTTTTTTTAATTCTTTATATTTACTTTTCGCCCCTACTTGTAGCCCCTTTCGCCCCCCCCCCCCCTCCGAAAATCTTAGCTTTTTGCAGCTTCCAACACGACAAAAGGCTGAATTTGACTTCGCTCTTTCCGATACACAGTCAGATGCTTCAACTTAACACGTTAATTACCAATACTTTAAGAGACATTAAACCAGGTTTTGCTTCCCAACATCCTTTAGAAAATCTGAACAAAGACGGCTTATTTCCTGTCGTGCGCAAAATTACTCAAAAATGAAATGTAGGCAGAAATACATGTAGAAAACGTAAGCATTTATGATATTGTTTGTTTTCGTGCACCGTTAGTAACGGTATAACAGTTAGTGCACAACAAAGAATAAAACACGTTTTATGTCAGTTTGCTCGAAAGACGCCCATTTCGGTTTTCAAAGTCGCGTTTTTTTTTAATTTAAGGCTTATTTTTTACTTTTCTAATCGAAAGGAAAATTCTCACGGGTCTGCATCTTCCCTCCCCCCCCCCCCTCCATAAAAATGTGCCGAAGTCTGGTTTAATGCCCCTTTAAGAGTATCCCAATTCATGCCATTTTGAGGTGATTCAATCCTTAAATCACTGTCTCAATGAAATCGACCTTTTCAGTAAAACGAATGGCCACAATATTGCATTTTCAAGTAGATATGACCAGAATCGGTTACAAAAAAGCAGACAGTGTTAATCCAAGATCAGACTGCAAGTTCTGATCTTAAACTACACTCTTTGCAAAAGTAAGTGAGGTCGGTTACAACACTTTAATTGGTTACCAGCATTTTTTCCTTTTCCAACAATGTTTTCAAGGGCCATTTTCTCCAGGATCATTAAATATCGGGATTGTGCGGTAAAGGGTTAAGATAAGATGTAACAATTAAGAATTCAAACATTTTACTTTCCCATGTCTCCCTGTCCGATCTTTGTCTGAGCTTTGCAGTACTCAGATTTACAACACAAATTCACCATCAATAAAAAAACTCACGCAAAGCAATAAGCGACCCAAGCAATAATTGGCTGCGTTGGTTATCTGAATCAAGGAGTATAAGATTTAGAAAAAGGTATGATGTGAATTCAAACGTTTAACTTTCCCATGTATGCGTGTCTGATCTTTGTCGGATCGTTACGATTCTCAGCTTGAATGCACTCATTTACCAATATAAATCCAGAGCTATGTTTGGCTGCTTTAATTATTTTCATTCACTAATGGAGAGTTTTAAATCAAATATAAATGGGAATTCAAATGTTAAACTTTCCCGTGTTTGTCTGGCTGATCTTTGTCTGATCTCTGCGATACACAGATTTACAATACCTGTTAGTATTAGTTCATAAAACCAGGGCTAAAAAATAATTGGCTTCGTTGAAACAATATCTTTATACAGAGCTGCGAGGGTTTTAAGATAAGAAATACTCGTAAATATATAATATCAGATGTTGAAATCTTCTCATGTCCGTCTGTCTGTCTGTCTGTCTGGCTGGCTGGCTCGCTCGCTGGCTGCCTGCCTGCCTGCCGCGCTGTCTCGCTGGCTGGCTGCCTGCCTGCCTCGCTGTCTCGCTGGCTGGCTGCCTGCCTGCCTGTCTTGCTGTTTCACTGCCTCGCTGTCTCGATGCCTCGATTGCCGGTCGGTCGGTCCGTCCCATCGGTCCGTCCGTCAGTCCATCCGTCTGTCTGCTCTGTCTGCTTGTCTGTGTGCCTATTCGTCTGTCTTTCCGGCCGCCTTAATGCATGCCTGTCTGTCTGATCTTTGCCTGACTTCTACGATGCTCAGGTTTATCATATCACTTTACCATCAGCTGGTGAAACCCGGGATAGACAATAATTGTCTGCCTTGATACTGTATTTAACTCTTAACCAAACGACAAAATTTTACACTTAAACTGAAAGCATTTGCAGACGACAAATTCAATGTAACTCACATTATGGAATTCGTACTGAAATGATAGAAAACACTGTGTGAAAAGGAGAAAATGCTGGGAACCAGCATTTTCTCCTTTTCACACAATGTTTTCTAAAGCCTTCTTCCTCAGGGTCGTTGAAAATCGGAATTGTATGATAAAGAATGAAATTCAGAGGTGGGGAGGGTTGAGATAAAAAATATAATGAGAATTCAAACGTCTAACTTTCCCATGTCTGTCAGGATCAAAAGGTCCTTTGGAGTGGATCCATAAATTATCCAGTTATTACCCCAGCTATTATCGGGCCACAAAAGGAAACTTTATAAAACTATCGAAATTACATTAAAACTGACAGATTAATTTTGTAATTTTATCAAGTACCCAGTTTCAAAACATGTCATCGAAAAATGAGCTCGGACTTTTTTCTCTTTCTTTATTGTTTAACCAATTACCACACAACCTCATGTTTTGACCATCCTGTATAGGATGACTTCTGAAAACATTGTGGGAAAAGGAGAATATGCTGGTCTGTGTCGAGACTTCCGGCGTTTGGTAAATTTTTAGTATGTCCAAGGACCATTCTATCTCCTTATTCATTTGGTTGTAAGACAATATGGATTTTATGGGTCCATAATTATGTGATGACTTGTTTAGTATCATGCACCACGGAGATCCATTAAACCCCGTTTGGCCAGAGTATGGCTCAAACGCTTTCGAAATGGAAAATTCTAAGTTTGTGTTGTCTGGTAAAGGGTTAGCTGAGTTACTGGGCTCGGGCTTCGGACGGAGGCATTGTTTAACGATACTTCTAGCATGGGCGGCTCCTGCAGGGACCGAACCCGGACACAAGGATTACGAATCCCATACCTTGACCCCTTACCGGGAAGGACCCTTCTTTTTTTTTCTCCTTCGCACGTTTCATGTACTAAGAACCAGGGCACGGTAGCAAAGTCGGTAACTTCCAGGGCTTGAAACTAAAATGTCGACAATTCGATTACAAGCACAACCAATTTTTTTGCAAAAATTAATGAAAGTCATAAAGACAGGATTTCGTCCTCTCTGACCACTGAACACTGTTGTTGCCACGCTTATGTGACAAAGCTGACAGTTTCTTAAAGAGAATGATGTGCATAGTACTACTAAAACAAAACTCCGGGAAAGCATAGATAGGTGAACTGGATGCAGCTATATAACTAAAACATTTTGGAACGGTCATGACACACCAATAAACAAACTGATCATAACTTCAAAAAATAACCCCATATTCACCTGACGCGCTATCTGACTTTTAAATACCGACTTTTTAAATACCGACGACATAAACAAAACGCTGCACTTTTGTTACATTTCGGCGCCAGAATTGCGGTGTTCCTGTCGAATGAAACACTTTCGTTGTCCCCTCATTGCAATAGGATACTTGATGGATAAAGTTTTTTTTTACAACCGCTTTATCAACACCGAATTTTCAGCGCTGTGAAAATTAAACATGACTAACCTGTGCGCATTATCTTAATTCTCTATCAAAGGACAAAACGTTAGAGTGATCCGTATTGAAAACATAAACAGATGACAAATTACATGTGACAAAAATGATGGAATTTATATTTAGAAAAAAAAAAATGGTGGTAAACGTAGTGCGAATTAGAGAGAATGCTGCTTTCCACGATTTTCTTCTTTTCCCACAACAGGGCCTTTTCAACAGGGCCTTTAAAACACGGCATTGTTTTATAACGGTTTAAAGAGTGCCGACAATTTGAAATTTAAACAATTCACTGGGACTCAAAGGAGAACGTACTTTCTCATTCCAAAAATGAGCCATGCTCTGTGAAAAGGGGGCATAATGTGTTTGCGAAAAGTATCGATTCAGGTCAGCCTGCGCAGTCCGCGCAGGCTGACCTGAGCCGAAACTTTTCGCTATTGGTCAATTTTCTGTATGTCCAAGGGCCAGTCTACCTCATAAAATAGTCGGTTGTTAAAAAAAAGTGGCTATTATGGATCCATTATAATGTGATGGCTTGCTTGGTATCATGTTTCGCGGAGATCCATTAAGCCCCCTTTTGCCAGAGCACGGCTCAAATATATTAGCAATGCTCTGAGAAAAGGGGGTTTAATGTATTTCCGGGATGCATTATACCAAGAAAGTCATCACATAAATATGGATCCATGAAATGTATTTTGTCGAACAACCGACCGAAACCTGAGGTAACATGGTCCTTGGACATCCAGAGAAATTACAAATAGTAAAGTTTCGACACAGGTCAGTATGCGCGGACTGCACACGCTGACCTGGGTCGTTACTTTTTGCGGATGCATTAAACGCGCTTGACACAGAGCAAGGCAAATTTACATCTAGATGTCTCTGAAAATATTGGACAAGCCAGATCTAAGATTAGATTACTCGCTCTGCACATTGTGATCTTGATTTTCATTAGCCGCAGAGACACACATGTACTAGCTTGCGCTGAAAACATAATTATCTCCCCGTGAGATATGAGTACAGCCTAGTATCTCACTGTCTGGACCAGTACAATTCGTAACGTACCCAATTTTCTCACAAATAAACTGATCTGATCTATCTAGCAACAGATATCAAAGAATTAACTCTTTACCAAACAGTCCCTGGTTTTCACGACCCTGGAAAAGAAGGCTATTGAAAACATTAAGGGAAAAGGAGAAAATGCTGGTAACTAGCATTTTCTCCTTTTCCCACAATGTTTTCTACCCTATCAGAGACCTAAAGCTCATTTGTACAAATTCTGAATTTGTCGTCTGTGGATGATTTCAGTTTGGAAGAGTCTAAAATTTGTCGTTTGGGAAAGGGTTAACTCTACCAAACGACAAAAATTCAGGCTAGTCCAAACTGAGAGCATTTACAAACGACAATATAAATGGTATTGAAGTATCGAAATTTGTTTCGGGAAAGGTAGAAAACATTGTGGGAAAAAGGAGAAAATGCTGGTTACCAGCATTTTCTTCTTTTCCCACAATATTTTCAAAAGGCTTTCTGGGCTGTCAAAACCCAGGATTGTGTGGTGAAGCCGCAAACGGTTAACACTTTCACCGCTAAATTCATAAACCGCTTTCGACAGCTGAAAACAGAGTTCACAAAAGAAATCAAAAACAATTAATTTCTTCTTACTAAATAGGCTTAACTCAAGAAGCGGGTGGTTTTGATTCAAGATCAAACAGCACATTCTGTGTACTCTGATCTTGATGTATGCCATCGGCAAAAGCCCTCGTTTTCGACTAGACTCTGAAAGAGTTTACGACCAGACTCAGTATCTTAAACTGATCAACACTGGCCACAAAAGCGCTTTGAGTCATGCTTAGCAGCCTAAGGGTGAACTTTCATACTTCAATTTTTTCATGCAAGAGTGTATATGGTGGCATATTTCTGCCGCGAGATACGAGATAGCTATTGCGATAATTTAGGAGAACTATCGTGATAAAACAAAGTTTCCTGGAAATATTATCTAGATAATAAAAATTTTCACGATAAAAATCTCGCGATAATTGTATCTGTTATCATGATTTTTTTTGCTTTCGTGCCCACAACTACATTCACGGTATCTATAATTAGATACGGTGTCGGAACATCTTCTTCTACAGCGTTATGAATTTGCCTTTTCCCTCAATGGTTTTAAAGTTGTTTGTAGGGGGCATTTCGAGTCGTCTCTGTGATTTTACAGACTTCTGTTTATTTCGGGTCTTGTCAAAATTTACCAATTAATCTACAACTGATAATAATTCGAATTTCTACTTACTGCAATCTTGTGAAGTCAAAAACTACCGAGCTCATCCAAATCGTGAATTCTCTATTTTTAGTTATCGAGAAACGGATAGAACTATCACGATAGTTTTATCTCGAATGTCAGCTTCGTGAGTAGTAAAGGAGGAGAGCGTAGACCCCTGCCAGGCCAGGGGTAGGGGTCTACGCTCTCCTCCCTGAGTGGGCTATATCACCACCCCTGAAAGAAATTTGTCCTAGTTTGCCCTCCTGAAAGAATTTGCATTTTTTATATTACCTAGGCTCTCCTCCCCAGGTGGATTTTTTCTGCAGTTAAAGGCAAAGGGGCCGGCCAAAAATGACACATCTTTGAGTGCTCTATAGTGATCTGACAGGTCTGGTCATTGAGTTGGACTTAGTTTTTTTACCCATATGCTATTAGGATTGCTTTAATGTTTTACTTCTATCCATTACTTGGCCTTTAAGTGGTTTCTCTTTCTAAATGTCTGAACATTGAGTTGGACTTAGTTTTTTACCCATATGCTATTAGGATTGCTTTAATGTTTTACTTCTATCCATTACTTGGCCTTTAAGTGGTTTCTCTTTCTAAATGTCTGAACATTGAGTTGAACTTAGACTTTTTTTACCCTATGAATGATTTTCTTTCTAAAAGCCTGATCACTGAGTTGGACTTGGTCTTTTTCTGCAATTATGAATGATTTCTCTAAAAGACTGAGCACTGAGTTGGACTTAGTTTTTTTACCCATATGCTATTAGGATTGCTTTATTGTTTACTTCTATCCACTACTTGGCCTTTAAGTGGTTTCTCTCTAAAAGCCTGATCACTGAGTTGGACTTAGTTTTTTCACCCTATGGATGATTTTTCTCTTTCTAAATGCCTGAGTACTGAGTTGGACTTAGTTTTTTCACCTATGATTGAATTCTCTTTTCTAAATGCCTAACCATTGAGTTGAACTTAGACTTTTTTACCCTATGAATGATTTCTCTTTCTAAAAGCCTGACCATTGAGTTGAACTTAGACTTTTTTCTTATCTATGAATGATTTTTTCTCTTTCTAAAAGCCTGATCACTGAGTTGGACTTAGTCTTTTTCTGCAATTATGAATGATTTTTTCTCTCTAAATGCCTGGACATTGAGTTGGACTTAGTTTTTTCTTCACCTATGTATGATTTTTCTTTCTAAATGCCTGGACATTGAGTTGGACTTAGTTTTTTCACCCTATGAATGATTTTTTCTCTTTCTAAATGCCTGATCACTGAGTTGGACTTAGTTTTTTACCCTATGAATGATTTTCTCTCTTTCTAAAAGCCTGACCATTGAGTTGAACTTAGACTTTTTTCTTATCTATGAATGATTTTTTCTCTCTAAAAGGAATTTGTCCCTATATCAGTGAGTTCGACTTAGACTTTTTTCTTATCTATGGATGATTTCTTCTCTCTAAATGTTTGACCATTGAGTCGAACTTAGCTTTTTTCATCCTATGAATGATTTTTCTCTCTAAAAGGATTTTGTCCCTATAACAGTGAGTTGTACTTAGTTTTTTCACCCTATGAATGATTTTCTCTCTTTCTAAAAGCCTGACCATTGAGTTGAACTTATTTTTTTTTTCACCCTATGGATGATTTCTCTTTTCTAATTGCCTAATCAGTGAGTTGTACTTAGTTTTTTTTGCATCTATGAATGATTTCTCTTTTCTAAAAGGAATTTGTCCCTATATCATTGAGTTGAACTTAGACTTTTTTCTTATCTATGAATGATTTTTTCTCTCTAAAAGGAATTTGTCCCTATATCAGTGAGTTCGACTTAGACTTTTTTTACCCTATGAATGATTTTCTCTCTTTCTAAATGCCTAATCACTGAGTTGGACTTAGTCTTTTTCTGCAATTATGAATGATTTTTTCTTTCTAAAAGACTGAGCACTGGGTTGGACTTAGTCTTTTTCTGAGTTTTTTTACTCTTTGCAGTATAACTCTCTGGAGTATAACTCTTTTGGAGTGCATCTCTTCTAAAAGAAGTTTGACAATTTGAAGAAATGACAATTTTGAAGAAAGATAGAACTTTCGTGGTAATGGTTAGTCCTGAAAAGGACTGCTGGGTTAGCTCTGAAAAGAGCTGTGACAATTTGAAGAAATGACAACTTGAAGATAGAACTTTCGTCTGACAGCCTGAAGGTAGAACTTTCGTCTGACATCTTGAAGATAGATCTTTCGTGGTAATGGTTAGTCCTGAAAAGGACTGTTGAGTTAGCTCTGAAAAGAGCTGTGACAATTTGAAGAAATGACAACTTGAAGATAGAACTTTCGTCTGACAGCTTGAAGATAGAACTTTCGTCTGACATCTTGAAGATAGATCTTTCGTGGTAGATGGTTAGTCCTGAAAAGGACTGTTGGGCTAGCTCTGAAAAGAGCTGTGACAATTTGAAGAAATGACAACTTGAAGATAGAACTTTCGTCGAACAGCTTGAAGGTAGAACTTTCGTCTGACAATTTGAAGAAATGACAATTTGAAGAAAAGATAGAACTTACGTCTGACAATTTGAAGAAAGGTAGATCTTCCGTGGTAGATGGTTAGCCCTGAAAAGGGCTGTTGGGGTGGTCCTAAAAAAGGACCTGGTTTGGAGGTTGTGTTTTTAAGCACAACCTCCAACCTTTCTGCAGGCTGGGCAGCTACTTGCTGATCGCCTCTTTAACCTCTTCAACTGCTGTTCACCCAACCCAAAGTCCAACGAGAACGAAGGCTCAGCGTCATCGTTCCAATCTTCTGCCGATGGTACGACAAACTCCTTCTTCTTGGCGTCCATCTTTTTTTTGGATGACAGCTGCGCAAGCTCGCTGAAGCTCATATCTCTCAAAGCACACTCCATATTGCAGTAAATTGAAGAGAATGAACGATGTGCGGGAAATGACGCTGGGTTTTATAGCTTTTCAGACTGATTGAACTAGTTGACCCATGACGTCATTTTCTCCTATGTTTTTCCCGCGTCGGCGTTTCATGCTGTTTTGGCTCCAAATTAATGTTATCCAATCAGAATCAGCGTTTTATTTCTAATACTAAATGTTTTATTGTTGGCCAATCCGTGGGTTTGTTACATTTTCTTGTTCGGGTTAGAAAAAACTAGAGTTTGACTAATCTATGACTTTTTTTTTATTGTAAATCTTTTGAGTTTTTGACAATTTTGAGTTTTGACAATTTTGAAGAAAGATAGAACTTTCGTGGTAATGGTTAGTCCTGAAAAGGACTGTTGCGTTAGCTCTGAAAAGAGCTGTGACAATTTCAAGAAATGACAACTTGAAGATAGAACTTTCGTCTGACAGCTTGAAGATAGAACTTTCGTCTGGCATCTTGAAGATAGAACTTTCGTGGTAGATGGGTAGCCCTGAAAAGGGCTGTTTTGTTTTTTGGAGGCTGTGTTTTTTCCACTTCTAATGGCAGCACCCGAAATTCGCTTGGCAAATGGGGCATGCTGTAATCTTCCTTCCAAATTCGATATCAACCAAGATGATATCCGGTGTTGTCTTTAATAATAGTTGAACTAATCTTTCGCCGAGATCTTTGTATGGCTGTGTTATACGTTGTAGATGGTTTTGTTCTTCCCCTACTACGAGATGAGTGTTTAGTTGCAATAACTGCTGTCCGGCATTTAGATACTCTTGGAGAGCCTCACGTAGTTGATGATTTACCTCCTCCATATTGATACTGCTTCCGAATATTGACACTGCTTTCGAAGTGATCGTTAGCTGAGAGCCAAAAATGGTGAATGTATGAAAATAACGCCGAGCTTTATACGTTTACTGAGGATTGAAATTTTTTAAAGAGCTCGGACCTGGCAGAAAGCACATACATTTTTCCATGCTACGTTTCATGCTAATATAGCAAAAAAGTTATGAGACGCTGTATGGAAAAAATGTAGACAGAACAAGTCTTTGGGGAAAAACAGAATGATGAGCTCTATTGTTTTTGAATTTTTATTTTATTGAACTTTTATTTACTGAACAGAACTAAACAATGAATCATTTTTTTGCAATGCATCATAAAAAATTTTCTTGACAATGAAAAAATTTCTTGACAATGAAAAAATTCACAATGAAACATTTTTTTTGCAAAGCATCATAAAAAATTTCTTGACAATGAAAAAAATCACAAGGAAACGTTTTTACAATACAGCATAAAAAACAATTTCTTAGCAATGAAAAAATCACACTGAAACATTTTTTACAATACAGCATAAAAACAATTTCTTAACAATGAAAAAAATCACACTGAAACATTTTTTACAATACAGCATAAAAACATTTTCTTAACAATGAAAAAATCACACTGAATCATTTTTTCACAATGAATTATTCGCAAATAATTTTTTACAATGCAAATTCACAAATACCACGAGTTTCACATTCGTTTTCATATTCCGTAATGTCTTTATGCAATTGGTCATACCCCAAAAACATTGTATACTCACTGTCCATATCGTCGAAATCTCGTAGTCCTATGAATGTAGCAACATGTCTATAAGCGTCTTTTGTTGAAAGAGCTGAATTCACTACTTCTTCTGTAACATCTCTATCAAATAGAATATACCCTGACATGGATTCCATTGTTTCTCCGTAGGAATCATGAACAGATCCTTTTTTGTACCGTAAGTAAAAGTCAAATAGAACTGATTTCATTTTCACAACGTTAAGAAAACTTTCTTGTATTGATCCTATGATAAAAAATGTCCATTGACTTGTGGATCGAAACAGTTTCGGGTTTGTAATAAGACATATCCAAGTAAGGTCCAATGTAACTCCAAAATTCATCTGTATTTGCCCAGTGAGGGAAGTAACCTTTTTTATTTTTTTGAAGACCAAATATGGCTGGAAATTTTGCCAAACCAAAGCTCATGAAATTGAAAGAATCGACCAGACGTACACCATTCAGTTCTAACTTCATAATATTGTTTCCATTCATGATCAATTTTGGAAGTTTTAACCCAACTTTGACAATATAGCCAAGAATGAACTGACCGTCATAACCTTTGAAATTATGGGCAATAGCCGTGACTCCTTTATGATGTTTTGAAAAGAGCCACTTGCAAAATTGACTCAAAGTTTCTTCACCTTGAAAAATAACTTCCCTACCCTCTTCAAATTCACTGCATGTAGAACAATGAAAATCAAGTGATTTATCGATACATTCATCACATGCTCTGTGTGCAATACAATAATTCGGGATGTGTACACCTGTGTCTTGTTTGCATTCAAAATCAAAGAAAATAAACTGTGGTTTTTTGACTACAGAAGAACTCGTCTCGTCATCGCTGTCATGGTTCAACTTACTTTGGTAAGGCTGAATATAGCATCGATAAAAAAAAGTTAACAATTTTCTTACAGATATGACATCTTTTCTTTCCATTGCAAACATGATTTTTCTTTCTGACAAGATATTGCACACCACATTTTGAACAGAGTTTCACTAATTCACAAATGGATTTCTTTTCTCTACCTTGAACAATTCTGTGATTTTCAAAGCATTCAGCACTAAAAAATCGTCTACTGCAATAACTGCAAACATTTTCTTTTGAATCTGATGGACATTTTCCTTTGCGGTAACAACCTTTGCAGATAATTGAACAAGCATGACTTTCCCGGTGAGAGTAACCCACATCACAGAACTCACAATAATATCACAACAAAAAAACTTTGATAGATTTGATGTAGTCATAATGGTTTTGATGAAAGTACAAATGTATGATCTTACTATTGTTTTTCACTTCCGGATGTTCAAATATTTTTTCCACTTTTGAATGCTGTTGATGAACTTTAATGACATAGCCTTTTTCATACAAGAATGCTTGAATTTTTTTGTATTCGTCAATTCCTACAGGTTGTGTTGGTGAAACTCCAGCTTCATTCAACAATTTCTCAGCTTCAGTCTTTTGAAGAGGGCGGTTTGAACGACAAATACGATCCCATTTTCTATTCCATGCCCCGGTGTTTTCACGTTCACTGTAGCAAATTCCCACAACAACGGCTCTTGCAAAACATAGTTGGTCATGACTGCCAATTTGAATAATGGATTTTTTCTTCTGGGCAAAAAACTTTGATTCGAGCATTTCAATCTATTGTTCAGAAATCAAAACGAAAACCTTTGTTGGTACTCTGTGAACTTAAACAACACCGTGTCAACTCAGTGGAAACGCCGTTTAGTGTGACAGGGGCATAGATCACAATATGTTAGCGTCTGTTGCTATAAATAGACCATTGGGCAGAGGTACACTACGTCAGCGTCTAGTAAAGCTTTTTTATAAATACCTCTATACGCTTAACTAATATAAAAAAGGTGTGAGTTCGAATTTTGAGCGTTGTCAAAAGTAGAAAGCATTTTTTCTTTCGTAGATTTGTACATGTGAAATAGGGTGAATATCCCTGATTTCCTTAACAAAAGAAAGACAGTTCCTTGACACTTTCGTTAATTTATGTCAAGAAAAATAACTTGGAATAATTATTGGTTCACACACTTGTAAAGACCATTTTACGGGAATATTTTCTCACTGCATGTAGATCTAGACCTATATAAGAGAGACTTTTGACTTTTTCTACTTTTAACTTTTTTACTTTGCAATAATCGATAACCGCAGTCAAGAGCCTTGAATAATTCAAAAGTAACCCAAGTTCCGACCAAAGCCCTCTTTTCTTCACCATGGCTACAAATACTTGAACTTTCTTCTGCACATTTCATACAGAGTGGAAACATCATTTTGTTGTTACAGTGAACTGGGAGAACGGGGTGAAACAAATCAGTTGGAGGCAAAACTTTGCATTTGATTAAGCCCTCATATTGTCGAATATTGTTCATGTCAATATTCTCAGCAGACAAAATTTCTGGCTGACCTACAGGATAGGATTTGTGTTTACAAACATAAGGGTACAGAGAACAGATATCAATGTACTTGATTTCCTTCTTGCTTTTTTTTCATCAACATCAGGAACGCGATAATAGGCCACGGGAGCTTCGCATTTTTTCTGCGATCTCTTGGCAGTCTGGGAACTTAAACAACACCGTGTCAACTCAGTGGAAACGCCGTTTAGTGTGACAAGGGGTTAAATCACAATATGTTAGCGTCTGTTGCTATAAATAGACCATTGGGTAGAGGTACACTACGTCAGCGTCTAGTAGTGAAGCGTATTTTTTTATAAATAGCTCTATACGCTGTACTATCAGCTACAGAGTTTTAGATCAAGCGACGCTCGACAAACGATATAGGATGAATGGTGAGAGAACAAATATTTGTTTTACGTGCAACAAAGCAGGACATTGGTCCAGAAATTGTCCAAAAAAGAAAATCAGACAGGAACATTTGTTTTTTGTCTACGTGAACCCACAGTCATGACATCGAAATTTCACCATCGTTTTACAACGTTGTCGATCTCCAACATACGAAATTCGTCGGGACACTAAATTCATTCTACAACGAAAATACATGGAAAACAAGTTCACTACAGACTACAATATCACCGGTTGAAAATCAGACCGTAGACATGCAGTCCGACACAACGGATATCACCGATTCAAAAATCTGCAAAATAACAGAACAGGCAGAGAAAAAATTATCTACAAGCGATAATCTAAGAAAACAACAAACTTTGGATCTAAAAGAGGAGAAAAAAGCAAAACAACGAAAAGAAGAAAAAACGAGTAACAAAGAACTGTTTCTTTTGCAAATCAACAAAACACAAGGGTAAAAAAAAGTATGGCAAAACATTTCCCACACTCTATCAGACATCTGCTTGCGCAGTGGGGGTAGACAAGAATTCGAACCATACTGGAACAAATATGATTTTATGTAAAAATATCGCTGGGTTTTATAGCTTTACAGGAGGATTGAACTGATTGACTCATGACGTCATTTTTTCCTATGTTTTTCCCACGTCGGCGTTTCATGCTGTTTTTACCACTCCTAACTCAGTGTCACACAGTACAATCCTGGTGTTTCCCGTCAGGTCCGCGCTCTTTAAAAATTTCAATCCTCCTTAAACGTATAAAAACCCAGCGTTATTTCCATACATTCATCATTTTTTGACACTCAGCGAACGAACACTTCGAAAGCGGTATCAATATTCGGAAGCAGTATCAATATTCGGAAGCAGTATCAATATGGAGGAGATAAATTATCAACTACGCGAGGCTCTCCAAGAATATCTAAATGCACGTCAACAGTTATTACAACTAAACACTCATTTCGTAGGAGAGGAGGAACAAAACCAACTACAACGTATAACGCAGCCATACAAAGATCTCGGCGAAAGATTAGTTCGGTAATGGAGCAATGGTAATCAGAAAAAGAGTTGAAGCATGCCCCATTTGCCAAGCGAATTTCGGATGCTGTCATTAGAAGTGGAAAAAACAACGTGAGACGAAAAAAACACAGCCTCCAAGACAAAACAGCCCTTTTCAGGGCTTACCCAACAGTTCTTTTCAGAGCTAACCCAACAGTCCTTTTCAGGGCTAACCATTTACCACGAAAGTTCTATCTTCAAGATGCCAGACGAAAGTTCTATCTTCAAGCTGTTAGACGAAAGTTCTATCTTCAAGTTGTCATTTCTTCAAATTGTCACAGCTCTTTTCAGAGCTAACGCAACAGTCCTTTTCAGGACTAACCATCTACCACGAAAGTTCTATCTTCAAGATGCCAGACGAAAGTTCTATCTTCAAGCTGTCAGACGAAAGTTCTATCTTCAAGTTGTCATTTTTAAATTGTCACAGCTCTTTTCAGAGCTAACCCAACAGTCCTTTTCAGGACTAACCATTTACCACAAAAGTTCTATCTTTCTTCAAAATTGTCATTTCTTCAAATTGTCAAACTTCTTTTAGAAGAGATGCACTCCAAAAGAGTTATACTCCAGAGAGTTATACTGCAAAGAGTAAAAAAACTCAGAAAAAGACTAAGTCCAACCCAGTGCTCAGTCTTTTAGAAAGAAAAAATCATTCATAATTGCAGAAAAAGACTAAGTCCAACTCAGTGATTAGGCATTTAGAAAGAGAGAAAATCATTCATAGGGTAAAAAAAGTCTAAGTCGAACTCACTGATATAGGGACAAATTCCTTTTAGAGAGAAAAAATCATTCATAGATAAGAAAAAAGTCTAAGTTCAACTCAATGATATAGGGACAAATTCCTTTTAGAAAAGAGAAATCATTCATAGATGCAAAAAAAACTAAGTACAACTCACTGATTAGGCAATTAGAAAAGAGAAATCATCCATAGGGTGAAAAAAACTAAGTTCAACTCAATGGTCAGGCTTTTAGAAAGAGAGAAAATCATTCATAGGGTGAAAAAACTAAGTACAACTCACTGTTATAGGGACAAAATCCTTTTAGAGAGAAAAATCATTCATAGGATGAAAAAAGCTAAGTTCGACTCAATGGTCAAACATTTAGAGAGAAGAAATCATCCATAGATAAGAAAAAAGTCTAAGTCGAACTCACTGATATAGGGACAAATTCCTTTTAGAGAGAAAAAATCATTCATAGATAAGAAAAAAGTCTAAGTTCAACTCAATGGTCAGGCTTTTAGAAAGAGAGAAAATCATTCATAGGGTAAAAAACTAAGTCCAACTCAGTGATCAGGCATTTAGAAAGAGAAAAAATCATTCATAGGGTGAAAAAACTAAGTCCAACTCAATGTCCAGGCATTTAGAAAGAAAAATCATACATAGGTGAAGAAAAAACTAAGTCCAACTCAATGTCCAGGCATTTAGAGAGAAAAAATCATTCATAATTGCAGAAAAAGACTAAGTCCAACTCAGTGATCAGGCTTTTAGAAAGAGAAAAAATCATTCATAGATAAGAAAAAAGTCTAAGTTCAACTCAATGGTCAGGCTTTTAGAAAGAGAAATCATTCATAGGGTAAAAAAGTCTAAGTTCAACTCAATGGTTAGGCATTTAGAAAAGAGAATTCAATCATAGGTGAAAAAACTAAGTCCAACTCAGTACTCAGGCATTTAGAAAGAGAAAAATCATCCATAGGGTGAAAAAACTAAGTCCAACTCAGTGATCAGGCTTTTAGAGAGAAACCACTTAAAGGCCAAGTAGTGGATAGAAGTAAACAATAAAGCAATCCTAATAGCATATGGGTAAAAAAACTAAGTCCAACTCAGTGCTCAGTCTTTTAGAGAAATCATTCATAATTGCAGAAAAAGACCAAGTCCAACTCAGTGATCAGGCTTTTAGAAAGAAAATCATTCATAGGGTAAAAAAAGTCTAAGTTCAACTCAATGTTCAGAAATTTAGAAAGAGAAATCATCCATAATTGCAGAAAAAGACTAAGTCCAACTAAGTGATCAGGCTTTTAGAAAGAAAATCATTCATAGGGTAAAAAAAGTCTAAGTTCAACTCAATGTTCAGACATTTAGAAAGAGAAATCATCCATAATTGCAGAAAAAGACTAAGTTCAACTCAGTGAACAGGCTTTTAGAAAGAAAATCATTCATAGGGTAAAAAAAGTCTAAGTTCAACTCAATGATATAGGGACAAATTCCTTTTAGAAAAGAGAAATCATTCATAGATGCAAAAAAAACTAAGTACAACTCACTGATTAGGCAATTAGAAAAGAGAAATCATCCATAGGGTGAAAAAAACTAAGTTCAACTCAATGGTCAGGCTTTTAGAAAGAGAGAAAAACATTCATAGGGTGAAAAAACTAAGTACAACTCACTGTTATAGGGACAAAATCCTTTTAGAGAGAAAAATCATTCATAGGATGAAAAAAGCTAAGTTCGACTCAATGGTCAAACATTTAGAGAAAAGAAATCATCCATAGATAAGAAAAAAGTCTAAGTCGAACTCACTGATATAGGGACAAATTCCTTTTAGAGAGAAAAAATCATTCATAGATAAGAAAAAAGTCTAAGTTCAACTCAATGGTCAGGCTTTTAGAAAGAGAGAAAATCGTTCATAGGGTGAAAAAACTAAGTCCAACTCAGTGATCAGGCATTTAGAAAGAGAAAAAATCATTCATAGGGTGAAAAAACTAAGTCCAACTCAATGTCCAGGCATTTAGAGAGAAAAAATCATTCATAATTGCAGAAAAAGACTAAGTCCAACTCAGTGATCAGGCTTTTAGAAAGAGAAAAAATCATTCATAGATAAGAAAAAAGTCTAAGTTCAACTCAATGGTCAGGCTTTTAGAAAGAGAAATCATTCATAGGGTAAAAAAGTCTAAGTTCAACTCAGTGGTTAGGCATTTAGAAAAGAGAATTCAATCATAGGTGAAAAAACTAAGTCCAACTCAGTACTCAGGCATTTAGAAAGAGAAAAATCATCCATAGGGTGAAAAAACTAAGTCCAACTCAGTGATCAGGCTTTTAGAGAGAAACCACTTAAAGGCCAAGTAGTGGATAGAAGTAAACAATAAAGCAATCCTAATAGCATATGGGTAAAAAAACTAAGTCCAACTCAGTGCTCAGTCTTTTAGAGAAATCATTCATAATTGCAGAAAAAGACTAAGTCCAACTCAGTGATCAGGCTTTTAGAAAGAAAATCATTCATAGGGTAAAAAAAGTCTAAGTTCAACTCAATGTTCAGACATTTAGAAAGAGAAACCACTTAAAGGCCAAGTAATGGATAGAAGTAAAACATTAAAGCAATCCTAATAGCATATGGGTAAAAAACTAAGTCCAACTCAATGTTCAGACATTTAGAAAGAGAAACCACTTAAAGGCCAAGTAATGGATAGAAGTAAAACATTAAAGCAATCCTAATAGCATATGGGTAAAAAAACTAAGTCCAACTCAATGACCAGACCTGTCAGATCACTATAGAGCACTCAAAGATGTGTCATTTTTGGCCGGCTCCTTTGCCTTTAACTGCAGAAAAAATCCACCTGGGGAGGAGAGCCTAGGTAATATAAAAAATGCAAATTCTTTCAGGAGGGCAAACTAGGACAAATTTCTTTCAGGGGTGGTGATATAGCCCACTCAGGGAGGAGAGCGTAGACCCCTACCCCTGGCCTGGCAGGGGTCTACGCTCTCCTCCTTTACTACTTTCGTGCACCATTGAGAAATTTTGAGTTAAAATGTTAGGTTTATGGTGATATTTTATTTCAGGAAACTTTTTACTATCTCGATAAAATTTCCAGGAAACTTTAAGTTATGGCGATAGTTTTCTTAAATTATCATGATAGCTATCTCGTATCTCGTGGCAGAAATATGCCACCATATATATATACAAACAACAGCTGAAAGTTACTCAAACGCACAAGAAACAAGAAAGATTTTCAAAGTAAAGATACACTGTGTAAGAGGTACTGTAAAATGTAAATAGACACTCTTTTGTGATTCAATATTAAGAGAAATGGCGAAAAGTAACCAACAGAAAGTATCCGTTTTTCTTTATTGTTTTGCATATTATTGTTAAAAAAAATAAGATAATATGAGCAATGCTGTGTGAAAAGGGGGCTTAATCTATCTGAAAAAAAAAAAGTATCGACTCATGTCAGCCTGTGCAGTCCGAAAGTCCGACAAAGTGAGAATGGAGGGAAAAGCTGATAAAGAGCATTTTCTCCTTTTTCTCGGAATTTTTTTCTACCATTTAAAAACGATTCCCGTCATTTGAGCCATTATCAATTTACTATCTTCAGGAAAACTTTCAGGAAAGACAAAGCGTAAGTTTTTATTGTCAGGGAAAGAGTCAATTCATAAGACCGCAGATTATTACAGAGAAGTAAGCCAACCAAGCAATAGTACCACATCAAGACTGATTTCCATATCCAAGCGGTTAAAGGAACTACAAGTCAAATTGACAATTTTTTTCTTGGAATATTTTTTTCACTTTCGTTAACAACACAATCACGTGTCAATAATTCAGATGAGAAAACTTAAAGAGAAGAATTTTTGAGAGTTAAAAAGCACTTAACTTGATGCCGATCCTGTTACAGAAATAGAGCATGGTACTCTTTTTTCAAACGACAAAATTTTACACTTATCCAAATTTAAAGTATTTAAAAGATGAAAAATGAAAGCATGGCTGAAATGATACAAACTGTAGTTCAAGTGATTTGAAAAATAGCAGGAAAAGGAGAAAATGCTGGTAACCAGCATTTTCTCCTATTCCCGCTATGTTTCAAATACGTTCAACCCCTAATGTTTTCAGGAGTTTTCTACCTCAGGCTGGACAGAAAATGGAATTGTTTGGGAATTGAACAAGGCTATGCAGTAAAATACACGCTGAAACAAACGGAAGTTTGAGAACAAAGATCGTGAAAAAGAGTTTCCTGAAAGTAGAGACTTAGATTTAGTCTGTCTGGCTGATCGAGTAGATTGTAGTTCTACCGAACCCACTTTCACAGCTAGTTCCGTCCCTCTTTACCTAATTTCGTGACTTAGCCGTTGTGAAGTATATAAACTCTTTACCAGAAGAAAAATATTAAACTTTTCTAAATCAGAAGACAACAAATTAAATGTGGCTGGAATACAATTTGACCCAAAATGGTTAGAAAGTATTGGGGAAGAAAAGAAAATGCTAGATACCAGGTAACCAGCATTTTTCGTCTTTGCCATAGTGTGTGTTCAAAAGCTCTCTTTCTCACTTAGGCTGCTAAGCCCGACTCACTGACCTTTTGCGGACAGTGCAGATCAAGATCAGACTGCACATAACGTGCAGTCTGATCTTGAATCTACACTGTCCGATAAGGAGATATTTTTCTCCAAAGAATAAGTATGAAATAGAATTTTTCTGGTTTTTTACTATCGCCTTAAAGTTTCATTTAATTTACTGTAACAGGATAAAAGTTAAAACTCGGGAATGTGTAGTAAAGAGTAAACAGGTGATCCCTCTGTAACCAAGTCCGGTGTACTCTATCCATTTATGGAAAAAGTCCGTGTTTTAAACGACCCTGAGAAAAAGTAATTTGATGACATCGTAGGAAAAGAAGAAAGTGCTAGCAGCCAGTAATTTTTTTCTTCACTGCAATGTTTTCTCCCTGCTTAGATGACAAAAACCATCATTCGAGTCACATCTAATTTCTCGTGGGCAAATGATTTCGATTAAGACGACTGACTCAGTTAAACTTCGATTGAAATTTTTACCAAACACATTTTTGTTTTAAGAACCTAGGGAAAAAAGAGTTTTGAAAACATGTGTGGAAAAGGGAGAACATTGTGCCACTAGCATTTTTTTCCTTTTTGAACAATGGTTTCTATTTGCTATCAAAGGATTAACCTCGGACTTACGGTCAGCAACTGGTTCAATTTAAGAAAATCTAAAACTTTCTCGTCTAGTTTAAGGATAGGGCACCCTAATGCGGATTCCTATAACATCGCCTTTCATCGCCGAAAAACGTACAGATTCGGCTAAGACTCGGGTAATCCGTAATCGATCCCCGGATCCCCGAATCGATTACGGCCGAATCCGTCCGATAAAGGGCGTTGTTACACGAATACAATTAGGGTGCTCTATCCTTAAGGTTCGGCGACCACCTTCTGTAAGAGACCACGTTTCTTATTCCTGTGGTGGTTTCTACCTTTACCTTTACCTTTACCTTCACAATCCCGATTTGACGACCCTGATGAGGAAGGCTTTTGAAAACATTGTAGGAAAAGGAGAAAATGCTGGTAACCCGCATTTTCTCCTTTTTCAACAATGTTTTCTACTATTTCAGAGGCAAATTCCATAATTTTAGACACATTTAATTTTCGTCTGCAGATGCTTTCATTTTAGACCAAGCTAACATTTTATTGTGTAGTAAAGAGTTAACTCTTTGCCAAACGACAAAATTTCAGACTTTAATTGAAAGCATTGCAGACGGCTATTAGAATGTGACACAAATAAAGGGGTTTGTCTTTCAAAGGGTAGAAACACTTTGGGAAAAGAAGAAAATGCTGATTACCAGCGCATTTTCTTCTTTTCGCACAATGTTTTCAAAAGCTTTCTTTCTCAGGGTCGTAAAACCTCGGGGTTGTATGGTGAAGGGTTAAATTACAAAAAGAAAAAAGCATTTCTACATTGAAAGGCTGTGTTTGGACAGAGTATCTCAACAAATCGGACACTGTAGATCAAAGATCAGACTGTCATGGTAGTCGCAATCTGATCATAATCGGAACTGACCGAAAAACGAATGAGGTAACTGCCAGAAAAACATAAGAATCTTTTACATAAGATGTGTCATTTTCTGGTCCTTGAACCGGTTTTGAGGACAACCTTCTTGACCCCATTGTTTCATAATTTTCCTCAGACGACCCTTTTCGTTCATGAATTCTGAAATTATGTTGACAAAAGTCACGAGCAATTTTACATTTCACAAATAGGTTTTCACCCGTTTTTACGAGCTTATCATTGTTGTCTGTCGGTGCTTTCAAAACAGACTAGTGCTAAATATCGTCTTGTACAAAATTAAACCCGACTTGATATTGTCGAGGATAGTCTCAAGTCGTCTGTTGCAAATGTGCTTTTACCCTGTACTGCACAATTCCTACTTTTAACGACTCCCCCCCCCCCCTGGGAAAGAAGCCTTTTGAAAACATTGTGGGAAAAGGAGAAAATGCTGGTAACCAGCATTTTCTCCTTTTCCCACAATGTTTTCCACCCTATCAAAGAAAAATTGTACCATTTGAGCCACGTTGAAATTGTCGTCTGTAAATGCTTTTAATTTGGACAAGGCCAAAATCTTTGTCGTCTGGTAAAGTGTTAAAAGGCAAAGAGTTTCACAGGAAATGCCGTCATCATTTGCGTGCTCCACAGAGAACTCCTTTAATTTTTTACCAGCCGACAAAATTTTATGGATTCTTTTGTAATGAAAGCATTTGCACGCGACATATTAAATTTGGTTCAAATGACTTTTTATTTGACAGCGAAAACTGGAATAAACTGTGGGAAAAATGACAAAAAATTAAAAAACCGATGGTTAAGATGTTCTCCTTTTTTCCACAATGCGTTAAAAGGGCTTCTTTCTTTTTCGACAAAGGGTTACCGACCATCCTACTTTGTTGAAATACTTCCTTCGTATTTCGAGTGAATTTGCAACAAATACGATCGTCTACGTCGATGCAGTGGGCATGGTCGGCCCCTATGTTATTTCCTTCCTTTACATATTTATCTCCCGCTAGATGGCATTCTACAAATACAAATCCATCTAATTTGGGCATTCTGGGTACAGAGCCGGACTACTTTTCAAAACGACAACCGTTACTTTGAATTTCAAAATAAAATAAACGTTTACTCAGTAAAACGCTACCTGGTGCGATTCATTCAGCTATGATCAGCTTGCATGTAACCTATGCACCGGCCATTTATTAAAGCAGCCCCTACAGGCTTGAGTAACAACTTCGGTATAAGCCCTACTTTTCCCTAGTATATGGGATGGGTGATGAGTCATAGCAGACAGGTCGAATCTTCGAAGAATATGACATGCGCAGACAACGTTCCTTTACATTAAATTCTTTGTCTTGAGCGATATGATTGCCGAAATCTAATTTTCATCAATATTTGTAGGCTACAAAAGTGACTGTTCAAACAACCAAAATTGTTGTTTTAGTTGAAAAAGTCGTCTTGTTGAGATAGTGGGATCCGTATTATTATTAACCTGGAACATTTTGTTACCAAATTTAGACCAGGATGTTTTTTTTTTTTGTAGCACTGATTTATATCGACTAATTTCATTGGTCAAAAACTTTCTTAAAATGTCACTGAGGCACCAATGAAAATATTCCATTGATAAATATTCATGAGTAAGAGATTTTGGCAGCAAAAATATCCTACTATACGTTCGTGAAGTGTTAATGTATCAAAGAATTGTGGAAAACCGTCAATGTACGGCGGGCAGTCGCTTAGAAAACATTGGAGGCAAAGGAGTACTTACAAGTAACAAGCACATGTTCGGCTCCCCAAATTATCTATGCAGCTGAAGAAAAGGCACTTCTTTTCCTTCAAATGTATCTCATACGGACCACTCGTAGGGATTACTACTGCCTGATTGGTCTAAAATCAGACAAAGCTTACCTTGCCATACGCCACCATGGATGCATGGACAAAGGTGCAGTCTGATCCTGATCTACAGTCTGCCTCTCTATTGATGTTTTAAGCTAAATCCCGATTGTATATAAATGAACATAACCAAATCTACTTTTAGTATGCTCACAAAATCAAATCGACATAAATTAGGTCAACTGACGAGACATATATATTTTGAAAAAATGAAAGTGATGACAGTACTTAAAAAGCTATATAATGGATTTGATGTCACTTTAATGCAAAAACAATTGAAGCCAGTTTCGGATGACACTTTAAATGGCTGCAGTTAAATGCACAAAAACAGAGTGGCATTTGACTTGTTTGACGTTCCAGCCTATATTAAAATTATATTAAGTAAAATACGCCTTTTACCACGTCTATTGCCTTGATGGTCTAGTCCAAAATACGTGCAGTCTGATCTTTGATTTACTCACTCATCGACATTGTGGTTTTAGAAGAAAAAGGTCTCGAAAGGCAATTTCTTTTTTTGCCACATTGTTTCACGTATTCATTTACCAGACCTTTAATCATGTTGGACTTACGTGGGGTGATCAGAAAGAACGCGGACCACCCGATTATTTCAAAAACTACTTTACTTAAGATAACAAAAATTTGCACAGATGAACATTAATTACCTGGTTACTTACTCAAGCGTTTAAATGACGTCATAGGCAAATAAGAAAAGAGTGACGTCATTTCAATGACATCACATACTGCGTTAGCGGTTCACAATGTCGGATGACGTTTTATTTGAGCAGAGAGTAATTATAAAGTTTTACGTTAAACTCGGAAAGTCTACATCGGAAATTAAGGCCGATTTAGATAAAGTTTATGGGGACTTAGCACTTAAGAAAACCAGTATTTATAAATGGATTGGACGATTTAGAAAAGGACGCGAAACCGTTGAAAATGACCCTAAATCTGGCCGTCCATCAACATCAGTAACGGACAAAACTATCGCGGATGTGCAGCAGCATGTAAAGCAAGATCGTCGAGTTACTGTCAGGGAAATAGCTGACACATTTAGCATTTCCTATGGAAGTGCACAGGAGATTTTAACTGACAAACTTGGAATGTCGCGTGTTTGTGCAAGGTGGGTGCCTCGGCTACTGACGCCCGAGCAAATGGGGGTTAGGGTCGAAATTTGTTCTGAAATTTTAGAACGCATTAGGAAAGAAGGATCAAACTTTACTGATCGTATTGTGACATGCGATGAAAAATGGGTACACTTTTACGAGCCCGAATCTAAACAACAAAGCAGTGTATGGAAACATCCAACATCGCCGTCCCCTGTTAAAGCCAAACTTTCTAAGTCTGTTGGTAAAGTTATGTGCATCATGTTTTTCTCTTCTCAACGTTTTCTTCTAAATCATGTTGTACCTATACATACTACAGTCAATGCTGAGTATTATGCCAGCATTATTCGAATGAATTTAATACAGGCCATCCGAAAAAAACAGCCGGAACTTCTATGGAGAGGCGTCATTTTACATCAAGATAATGCTCCCGCTCACAAAGCCAAACTTGTACAGGAAGTTTTGAAAAAACTAAACATAGAAACATTAGACCATCCTGCCTATAGTCCAGACCTGGCCCCATGTGACTTTTGGCTATTTCCTGTCTTGAAAGATTCTCTACGTGGCACGCGCTACGAGAGCAGAGAGGAGCTAACCCATGCCATGACCGGGTCGTTGAGAGTGATGTCACGTGACGGGCTCGCGCACGTGTTTCGCGCATGGGAATCAAGAATGAATAAGTGCATAGAAGACAAAGGAGGTTACTTTGAAAAACAGTAAACATTCCAAGTTGATTTTTATAACAATATTCCGATAAAGGCACTGGTCCGCGTTCTTTCTGATCACCCCTCGTACATAGTTTACAATAGCGTTTTCAATCTCGGGCTGCAAATTTGTTTCGGGGCAATTATTTTATACCCTTTACAAAACATTTCCGAGTTTTAACGACCCTGAGGAAAAGGCCTTTTGGAAACAATTTGGAAAAGCAGAAAATGGTGATCACAAGCATTTTCACCTCTTGCAACTATCTTTTCTACCCCGTCAAATGCTGGATTTATCGCTAGTAGATGCTTTCAATTTTGTAAGAGTCTAAAATTTGTCATTTAATAGTTCGTTATATAGTGTTATTGGGTTACAACGGTTTCGTTTTTATGGCCAAGATCGAACGATAAAATTCTTAAGTAGACTATAGAATAAGGATTTGCTAACTCGTTAATCCTTAGGCTACTAAACTCGACTTTTTGCGGACAGTGTAGATCCAAGATCAGACTGCACAGAACGTGCAGTCTGATCTTGGATCTACACTGTCCGATACAGAGATATTTTTCTCCAAAATATTCCTTTGAAACAGCAACATTTTGGTTTTCGGCTGTCGGCTTGAAAGTGTGATTTCATTTGTTTAGCAGGTAAGGGTAAAATATAGAAGATTGTACGTAAACACTTCTTCTACAAGATGGGGTTATCACTTGGAGTTCATACACTGTTTCCGGCGAAACGTCTTAAAGCGACCCGAAACCCGATTATCGTTTCGTTGGGTTCTATAAAAAAAAAATGTAACAACAAAAACAATTTTTATTCACCTGTGTGCATGGATGGCCTTAAAGTTTAGACATCGACAGGAAGTATACGTCAAAAACACGATGATGTCCCATTTTCTTCCGTTTTTATTGTGAATTTTTTTATGCCGTAGGTCACGGGATAGCTTGGCAATTTATCAGTATAGTCTTAATTTATTAAATGATACATGTATAGCACCCAGGTGTAGATGCAACGCATCAAAACTCTAGGTTTCGAGTCCCCATGACGGAATTTCTATGGTTATACGGTGTGATGTTTTCGTAACAGAACAAATAACAGTAAAAAGTCACATATAAATGATGTAAACTTAGTAAATATCAAATTTCGACATGGGAAAAAAAAATGTCAAAATCTTTAGGCTGAAAAGGGGACGGTAAAATTGGTTTGGTTATGTTTTGATTATGCAATATGCACGTGTTATTGGTGTTTTTGTTAAGATGTTTAAATCTCGAATTTCGAATTGTTCTGTACAATCCAAGAAAATATTGAAAGTGTATCTTGTTGTGACATAAACTGGCATATTTGGTCTCTTTTAAACCTAGACAGGTAACGCTGTGTGGATATTTCTGTCGATTAAAGAAGGGGACCAAGATGTAGATGCTCAAGCCATAAAATGAATTTTGAGCTAGGACGCCCTTTTAAAATTGAAACGGACGATAGAACATGTCATGTACGAATATGTATGTTATATATAAACCATTTAGTTAAAAAGGGGGATAATTCGACCGAATTAAGGGTTAATCCTTAATAAATACATACTTTCTCTCGGACAGATTTTTCTTAAAATTTCCACTCTTCTGGTATTTATAATTCTAAACAATAAGAAAAATAAAAATGGCACCTATCCGTGTTTATTTCGTCAAAAAACAAGGAAAAGGAGAAATTGCTCATTAGAAGTGATTTCTCCTTTTCCAACAATAATTTTCAAAGCGGAAACAGCTATACTTCCACAGCTTTAAATTTCCTGCTTTTGTTTGCCTGTTTGGTGTGTAACGCTGTGTCAACTGTATTTTGATTATTTCACGGTGATAGTTCACAGATCCATTTTTTTTTTTTCACTAATACTACCCGAAGAAAGTGCTAATTGTCTTAGTGTACAAATAGTATTACCATATACATGTGTAAAAAATATATAGGTGCACTTTTGATTCACTTTCCATAACAAAGACACATGCGCAGTATGATGCGCGCAAACATTTGTGATATACGTCGTTAATGCAAAATAAAGAGCTTTTTTTATTTTCTTGGTATTCTGTTAGAGCTGATTTAATACCGTTTTATGATTTGATGTAATGTAAAAATATTACAGTTATAGAAAATATTGCTTCTGTAAAAAAAAGACTTTCCAAGTTTGTATGAGTAATGGTATAAAAGATTCTTTAAATGCAATAATAATAATATTTTTACATCATTTGTACGCAGCTCAAGTACAGTAAAGACTTCAATAATTGTCTTGTTGTATTTTGGGCCCGTAACCTTTATTTACAAATATACCTAAGTTGTTTTGTATTGTATTGAACATAAAAAATATAATTAAACAATGTCGTATAGTTTCTCTATTTGTCTCTTTTCCTATTTCGAATTTTGGACACTTTTCATTATATAGATGATTCTGAAACTGTATATCGATAGACTGTGTTAACTTAGCCTTGTGCAATGCATTATAGATGTTCTAATTATTTATTTATTTATGAAAGATTTGTTACCATAACTTAGGGACATTTACTTTTTCAAATTTTAAACTGTTTATCATAAACTTAGATCGTACGAGCGTATTGATCGATAAATATCCACAAATAAACCGTAATCAGCCATTGTTTGATATATACTATAATGCTCAAAAAATATATCTAATGTAATGCATCTAATGACAGAATTCTATTGTCATTATAATGAATAGTCTTTTTACCATTAACTTTAAAAAAATATATTTTTTTATTTTTGCAAAATGTTAACCCTTCACCAGACGACGAAAGTATAGACCAGTACAATTTGAATGCATTTGAAGACGACATGTGAGTCTCAAATAATGGAATCCCTTTATTATAAGGTATGAAACGGGAGGATTGTTAGGTAAAGGGTTAAACCATATTGATTGCAAGTATTTTTCAAAGATATTTCCAGTGTCTTTTGCTGAACATAAGTTTCAGGCAATAATGATTTAAATTTTATACGTCTGTTGGTTTGATGTTTAACGCTGTTCACCAAATTACTTGAACAGGTTACCGTGGCGGTCAGTGCATCTGTCCATGCTTTCCCCCATAGGCTGCTAAGCGCGAATCACAGACCTTTTGCGGGCAATGAGGATCAAAGTCAGACTTCACAGAAGGTTTTGAAAGAGCAACAGTTGGGTTTTTACCATCGACATGAAAGTTTCATGTTATTCAGCAGAAAAAGGGTTAATAATGACTCAATTTGAAGTTGGCCAACTTGACAAAAAATGGATCAATTTTATGGATCAATTTTCAACACTTATTTGATTGAGTTACGGTCAATAAAGCTTACTGTAGGGTTGAATAGAGCTTCATGCATTCGGTACCCGACTTTGTCCTGCTCAGTCCTAATTTTCGTATGTTCATATTTTCTTTGTATTGTTAGATAAATCTTTTACCTGAAGAAAGGTTGTTTTTTTCTAGACTTTCCTAATAGAAGTCATTCGCAAACTCCTTATCGGATGTTGTTTAAATGATAGTATATGACGTTGAAAGGAAAGAAAACATTGTGGGGAAAAAAAGGAAAATGCTGGTCACCAGCATTTTCTTGTTTTCCCCACAATGTTTTTAAAATCCGTCTATTTTCAGGGTCCATAGAACCCGGGTTTGTTTGGTAAGGGGTCAATATAATCAGCATGATAACAACTGTAGTCCTGAAATGGGCGCAGTCGATAAAGTACGTAAGCGTGCCTTAAACTCCACAATACCTATCACTTAAAGCATGAAAGGAAGTGATTATTTACAAAAATAGCAGAGGTGGGTCATATAGTTTACTCACTGTTTACAGCAATCAACAATAACAAACACTACGTACATAAATGAATGAAATTCCTTAAGACGTAAGAGTGTTTCCCACTCGTTCAGTTTTCCGGAAGTTCTTAAAGCACGTTTCCTGTTATTGGCATGTTGCTGCAGAATGTGGCATCTAGAATAGTCTAAATAAGGTGACTTCCTGTGTCAGGCGACCATACATAGAAATATACAAGTAGTATAGCTCTAATTACTGCCAACCCCACGCCTGCTGAACGCGCAAGTTGTTCCAAACTTGAAAAGCACTTCAGTCCTTCCCATTTATGTTAATATATTTGTTTTTTAGTCAGTCCTTGCATATTTTAGAAAAAAAATAAGATAAAAAACAAAATCGCGATTTATCGATTGAGGCTAATATTTTCGAATCCACTCTTTCTCTCATATTATAACTAGAGACTTCCCTTGCTATCAGAGAAGATAAAACTATGGAATTCAACACACTTTCTCTCGCAACCGATCTGTAAAATCACTTTAAATCATTTATGAATGAGAATACAGTTGTTTTAGCAGATTATGAAAACTTACTATGGAAGTCTTCAATTTGCTTCAACTTTGAATTAGATTACAAAGCGATAGAACCATGTTGTACATGTTTGTTTAAATATGGCAGATAGTCGTGAAGCAGATACAGGGAATTTTGCTGAGCTAGTACCACATGAATCAGACGTAATGTGATAGGCTTCTCTACAGTAATGAGGAAATTACCTCTGTGGTTTCAGAATTTATGGAACATGTAACATACATGTACAATAACCGATTTCTGTACAGTGCTATTTCCTTGATCCAACAGAAAAAGACAGTGCAACTGTTCTGCACACTGACTTACAATACAGACGAACACACTTTCAAACAGCTAAACTTTAAAATAGGGTCAATATTGATATTTTCGGATCACTTATTGTTTTATAGATCTACGACGTATGTTAAGTGTGTGGCTGATTCTGAACCATACCGAACAATCCTCTCCCCTGTAACGTCAATTTTCTTGATTTGAACGGGCATTCCTATTATGAAACTGCCATCTATATGCGTAGGCAAAATACTTAACGTGTTATGCAAGGTTCACACCCAAACAAAAGAAAAACACCTCAAGCTGTAGGAACAACACGAAGCGGGAACGCCGCGGGAAAATCAGTATCGCAGATCCTAAGGACAACAGAAGCTTACATCTGGTTGACATCATGCTGACGTCGCAGCGAACTGTGTCGTGCATAACTGTCACACATTCAGCAGGACGCTAGGGAACAATAGGATTAAATTTTGATTGGCGCCGCTAAGGAAGACCTGTCTTACGACACTTGCTGAGATCTGCAACATATTGACGTCACATCCACCAACGATTCTTTACAGCTCCAGCAACCGGTGCTGTAACTGTAGACCTGTTAAAAAGAAACAAGATTTGTCCATACGCTTTTCCGAGGCGATTTTCTGTACACAGCTTTATGGCCAGACGTCGATACAACGTACCAAAGATTTACATGACACCATCTGCTCAAAAGGACCATTGGGACGCTACACTTATCGTTCGGCTCAAATAGATTCTTTAACGAATCAAAGATTCCCACGAATTGCAAAGATCGACAAGAGCACGTTTACCGACGACGCAGCGAACTGTTGTTGTCAACGCATTTGTGCCTGTTACAAAGGAGTATGAGTACTTGAATAAGGTGCAGTTCCTTCCACCAATTTGCAAGGCTCATTGTTGTGTGAGGAAACCGAATGGAGGGTCCTAATCATGAAAAATATGAGCCGTGCCCTTGTAAAAAGGGGGCTTAGTGCATCTCCGAGATGCATTATACAATGCGAGTCATCACATAATTATGGATCTGTAAAACCAATTTTCTTAATAAGCATCTGAATCATAAGGTACGCTTGTCCTTCGACGTGCAGAAAATTGACCAATAGCAAAAGTTTTCGACCAAGGCCAGCCTGAACAGACTACGCAGACTGACCTGGGTCGATACTTTTTGTAGATGCATTAACCCCCCTGTTCACAGAGTATAAATCATTTGTTATTGTTATTGCACATTCCATAATGCTAGCCATCCTGATGCCGAACCTCATTATATTAGTTGGAAATAAAGCTGTGTTTATGAATTCGGTATTTGTAGGTTCGAATTCCGCTTCAAATGGCCTTAGTCTTCCAGCGGATTGATAATAGTAACAACGACAGAATTACATCCATTTCTCACTTCCAAACATTTTTCGAACCCGTGTACTTTGGGAGGTTTCCAGTGATTCAACTCAGTACTAGATGGCAAAATTTTAGACTTTTTCCGCATTGAAAGCATTTGCAGATGACATATTGTAAGTGGTTCAAAATATGAGATTTATTTTTGGAAAGGGTAGAAAATATTGTGGGAAAAGAAGAAAATGCTGGCAACCAATATTTCCTCCTTTCCCCCACATTGTTTTCTATAGCTGTCTTTGTTAGGGTCGTTAGAATGTGGGACTGTTAAAGAGAAATCGGGGAAGTATAAATAGGTGCATTGGCTGTGATGTGGCTGAAATTCTGTTAAAATGTAGCTTGATATCATACAACATTACTTTTTGCCCTCAGATATACGAATACGACATACTGGCGTATGTTACGTAAGCGTGATTTTGACCGCTTTTCGCTTTGATAGAATTTCGCTTTTTGTATTTGTATAATTTCGTTTGGAATTTCACGTGTTATCCATACAATAAAACTTTGGTAATTTGAAGACAATGAGAACGATGAAACTAGAGCGAGTAAGGCTTGCCTATCTTTGAACAAGTCTGAATGATTTGAGCCGTGCTCTGTGAAAAGGGGGTTTAATGCATCTGCGAAAAGTATCCACCCAGGTCAGCCTGCGCAGTCCGCGCAGGCTGACCTGGGCCGAAACATTTCGCTATTGGTCAATTTTCTATTTGTCAAAGGACCAATCTACCTCATGATTAAGTCGGTTATTCAAAAAAGTGGCTCCTATGGATCCATAATTATGTGATGACTTGAGATATCGCGTATAAAGGAGATGCATTAAGCCCCCTTTTGCCAGAGCATGGCTCATTAGTTTTTTCTTTGAAAAAAAAAAAGGGCAGCAGTATTTCTGACTGTTCATATGAGTAGTCAGAAACATTACCACACTCTTTTTCACATATAGATGAGCCATAGTCTGAGAAAAGGGGGTTTAACGTCGTTGTTTGTGCAAGTCATATTCTTCGAAGATTCGACCTGTCTGCTATGACGCATCACCCATCCCCGTATACCTTGGAAAAGTAGGGCTTATACCGAAGCTATTAGCCTATTACCCTAGCATGTAGGGGCTGTTTTAATAAATGGCCGGTGCATAGGTTACATGCTAGCCGATCATACAAAATGTAGCTGAATGAATTGCACCAGGTAGCGTTTTATTAATTAAATGTTTATTTCATTTTGAATTTCAAAGTAACGGTTGTTGTTTTGAAAAGTAGTCCGGTTCTGTACCCAGAATGCCCAAATTAGATAGATGTGTATTTGTAGAATGCCATCTAGCGGGAGATAATGTGTTTAACGTATATCCTTGATGCATTATACCAAGCAAGACATCACATAATTATAGATTCACAGAATCAATATTGTCTAACAACCGACTGAATCATGGGGTACACTGGTCCTTTGACATTGATATGACCAATAGCAAAAGGTTTCGACCCAGGTCAGCCTGCGCGGATTGCGCAGGCTGACATGGGTCGATACTTTTTGCAAATGCATTTAGTATCCTTTTCATAGAGCATGACTAATTTCAATTCATCAAAGATAAATTCGAATTATTGCATGTATGGGATAATCAATACTTTGAGCACTAGTATTTTACCAGGTCAAGGATATTTCAAGGGGCGATAATCAAGTAGGTTGTAAATACTTCTGTCATCAGAATGACCGGGTTATTTTTGGTTTTCAATACTGGTGCAATATCTCTTCCTTATCAAATATAGCCCCCGTATGTTTCAAGTCCCCATAAATACTAGCATCTAGCATGCGTCAAGCCGGTAATAATTTTTTTATTTCAATCACTCCTTATCGCGGTCTCCTTTCACGGTTTATGCATGTCCATGGCAATGAACTGAAGATCAATTTCTCACGTCATTTTTGACAAAGAAACTTTCGAATAAATAAAAGGAAAAAATGATCGGACTGGAACGCAGGCTACATAAGTACATACACAGACATTTACATTCGAATAATTTCTTGTACCAAGTAATCGAGACTTTATCCCTAGTAGACCCCGTAAATGGTCGCAAGTACTCATACACATGTATTGTAAACTTAAACATGGCCTCATTTTGTTTCTGTCGCAATAAATACAATGTTGCCTTGTGTTCAAAGAAAGCGTTTATTGATGTCTATACTATAAAACATGTACGAGATAAGTGCAGTGAAACACCAACAATTGAAATCAAAGAGGGACAAAGAAATCCGGTCGAATCATTTGTGGTTTAACCCATTGTCAAACAACCCCGGTTTTAACGGCCCTGAACAAGGGGGCTTTTAAAAACATTGTGGAAAAAGGAGAAAATGCTGGTAACCAGCATTTTCTCCTTTTCCCACAATGTTTTCTACACAATCAAACACAGATTCTATCATTTGGGCAATATTTAGTCATCTGCAAATACTTTCAATTTGGACAAGTCTACATTTCTGTCGTGTGCTAAAGAGTTAACCTCGTGTTGTAACGGCTTTGTGAAAGAAGACTTTTTTTTTAAAACATTGTAGGAAAAAAGAGAAATGCTGGTCACAGCAAGGAGAAAATGCTGGTTGCTAGCACTTTTCTCTTTTTTGCACAATAATTACTGCGCTCTCAAAGACAATCTTCCATATTTGGGCAACATTCGATTTGTAGTCTGCAAATGCTTTCAATATATACAAGTCTAAAGTTTTGTCGTCGGGTAAAGAGTATTGTATCAAAATTGCTGTATGAATTACCAGAAGATACCATTAATGGCCTGCAACACGCGAAAAGAGGCACTCGGACATTTGCGTAAAGTATCGTCTCGGATCAGCCTGCGCACTCCGCGCAGGCTGATCCGAAACCACACTTTCCGTTTTTATATAATTTTCTGTTTTGTGCAAGTCTACTGTTGGACAAAATCTAAGTTAAGTCGTAAAGTGCCGTCTCGGATTAGCCTGCGCGGACTGCGTAGGCTGATCCGAGACGACACTTTACGCAAATGTCCGAATGCCCCTTTCCGTGTGTTGCAGGCCATTTATTATGTTACCCGGTAAAAAAAAAAAATGAGTCATGTTCTGACAAAAGGGGGTTTAACGTATTTCTGTGATGCATTATGCCAAAGAAGTCATCACATAATGATGGATCCATAAAATCAATTTTGTCTAACAACCGGCAGAATCTGGTGGAAAAGTGGTCATTTAATATGCAGAAAATTTAACAGCAGCAAAAATTTTCGTCCCAGGTATTCGATCCAGGTCAGCCTGCGCAGACTGCAGAGTCGATACTTTTTGCAGATGCACTAAACCCTTTTCACAGAGCATGGTTTATGCAGTTATCCGTTAGTGGCATAGACATGTTTGAAATGTCTTTTATACATGTATAACCCGAAATACTAATTTTTGTAGCATTTGTCGAGGACAATGCCACTATGAGTTCAATATTCAATTTTGAAGACCATGTATCGTATTTTGTGCAGAGCCGAAGGAAATAAACCCATTTAAACTCAATTTTTCTCAGAGAAATGAGTTTTTCGATCGCACTCAGATATGTAATTGGAAATGGCAAATAAAAATACGCTGGGTGAGGCCATCGATCGTGGAAATACTTCTTTTTGATTGAAAATAGCTTCACCAGCTCATAGCCTTCTATTGGCGCAACGATATACACAAAATTTGTCTACTGACCGCTTGGTCCCGGGTTTTTTCGTTCCAAAACCAGTTCGTCCATGGGCTTGTTCGTCCCATGATTGCGCCCTACTCCATTGGATTGTGCATGAATATTTATAGATTGAAATAATTGATTGTGATATTGGGAATTAGAACTTTAAGTCCAAAGATAACTCAAAATCATAGTTTTCAGGTACAAACTTAATTTCATTCGATAAATTTATATAGTTTCTCTCTCTACCCATCATGCATCCTACTGTCAAGGGACATTACTCCTGACTCCTCCTGAATCATTAAAAGGAGACCACCAATACACAAATAATCCTAACTTTGACATGAGTACTCTCCCTTCAACCAAAAAGGTATCAGTTTGCTTAGTAGGTTGACTTTCAAGCCAATATTTGAATAATATTACTCTTTTTCTTTCAAATTATTAATTCTACGCAATGGCTTCCTTGACAAATGCCACTCCAGCGTTTTCAACGCTTTGATTCGAACTAGTATTGCGATCCTTGTCGCATTGACGGTTTACTGTACAAATTTATGAGTTGTTTGCGTTATACGTCTTGTATCTTGCTTTGATATTAATTATATTTCTGATTCAAAATAAGACACTTAAAATCATATTTTGAAAAAAATCCTTTTCAAAATAAGACACTTAATTATTTTTTGAAAGGGTCCCCAGCATATAGCTATTAATCATCAAATTTTGTTTGATAATATTATTCATAATGTTAATTGCCTTTCATGTCCTTTGAAGATGTGAAGATGAGGCAAAAAACAAAAAACAAACAAAAGGCGTCTTAAATTATTATTCGAAAAAATTCTGTCTCTGTCTCTTTCTCTCTCTCTCTGTCTGTCTGTCTGCCTGTGTCTGTCTCTCTGTCTCTGTCTCTCTCTCTGTCTGTCTGTCTGTCTGTCTGTCTCTCTCTCTCTCTCTCTCCTTCTGTCTTTTTGGCATGTGAAAAGATCATTCATATATCTATGATACTTGATCCCCTGTCTTCATCCTTTAATCTGTTATTAACATTCTTAGACCTGTCCAAATTGAATGCTGGTAACCAGCATTTTCTCCATTTCCCACAATGTTTCTGTCCTTCAGAGACACTCCATTTTTGGGCGCATTGGATTTTTCGTAAAAATTGCTTTTAATTTAGACATGTCGAACATTTTGTCGTATAGTTAAGAGTTAAAAAGGAAATAAAGAATTGTAACAAGCAATTATTCCGTTGTCCTAAAATGCTTTCAAACTCCGTAAATGTCAGAACATAGCACCGGTGAAACGCGGGGGATACACTGATAAGTGAGCTGTCGCAGTGACAGGACTGTTCCAGTCGATGTACGAATTATACATGTACAGGGTGTTTCATAACATATGTAACACTTTAAAACCTAGAAATATTGTCTATAAAAGTAACACAATAAAATTTATATCATCTTATTACTTTTGTCATACAGTTATATAACATGTACAATATGTAAGATAACATTGAACATTATTTGAATGATTGAATGGCGTTTAACGTCGTTTTCGACACAATTTCAGTCATATCAAGGCAACAGCTCACGCATTTATGTATGTCCTGGGTTTCACCAGTTCCAAACTAGGGCGCTTAAGTGTCTTGCCAAAGGACACGCCCACGAATAACCCAGTAATATCGAATAATAAAGGCTACTAGCACCTTTTAAAACATCAATTCACAGTTAAATCAAATGCTCAAAATGATGTCCATTTTGAAGTCCCACGGTATTCAGTTTCTTAAAAATACTATCATTCGAACCATTGATGCTTTATGCTCTCGAACTATTGATGTTTTTATGCTCTCGAACCATTGATGTTTTTATGCTCTAGAACCATTGATGCTTTATGCTCTAGAACCATTGATGTTTTATGCTCTCGAACCATTGATGCTTTATGCTAACAAACCATTGATGCTTAATGCTCTCGAACTATTGATGCTTTACGCTCTCGAACCATTGATGTTTTTATTCTCTAGAACCATTGATGCTTTATGCTCATCTGATGTCTGAGTCTGCCTTACATACTGTACATGTTATAAAACTGTATTCTGAAACTGACAAAACAGTATACATTTCATTGTGTTGCCTTTATAACAGGCATGTTTGAAAGTGTAACATATATTATAAATCACACTGTATATCTTATACTTGGTGAAAGGTTTTATGTGCAAAAACCTGCGGTGGTGAATCAACGATTGCGTGAAGGTAATAAAAATCAGCTTTGATGATCTGTTTTCAGCTTTGAAATGAAAATGACACATCACAGAGTCAAAAAATACATAAATAGATCTAATAAATTGCTATGAAAGCTAATGACTATTTATCAGTTTTTCGCTGCATGGCGATTGCTCGAAAACCATTTTGCCGATGCGATGTGTGGTTGGTTGTGACATCTCGTCATATGCAACATTTTGTTGAATCATTCGGCAAACCTCGGTAGTTTCGTTGATCAAATCACTCGGCAGTATCAAGATGGCTGATAATCACATATGCCTCACATTTTTTCGCCGGAAATATTTCTCTTTGGATTTACTGCTCCTAAAATTATAAAACGGAGTCACAATTTTTAACCGAAATGTTTCTAAATAATTCCTTTGACAAACATTTCATAAAATTATTTTTTACAATGGTTCATCAATTTCATTGGCAGTTTCTGCCCACAAATTAACAGATGTGAACGTTTGTAAGAGATATTGTTGTCCTTGCTAATCGATTTTCACGGGCGCCGCCATGTTTAAGATCATATGACTGAAAGTGTTTCAAAATGGAAACATCCCTGATACGGGCGAGGTTAGATGCAATTAAGGAATCGGCCGACTTCTGATGAGTGTTTGTCTTATGCGATATTTCGCCGAAAAAGACTAAAATCTTATTTAAGGTAAAATATTTGGCTGAAAAAAAAAACTATTGATTGTCGCACTATAACGTTACTTTTTTGTACAGTAGTTCTGAACTGTGATGGACTTTTTTATACAATGTTTATACCATTAATCCTGTTTCTCTATTACGTAACTTGTCGGTCATTACGGCTTGATTAACTTAAACCTTATACTGCTAGATAACTTAAATAGAACTTCCAAGCCGACAGTAAAAACCCGAATAATGTTATTTCAAACTTTAGAAAAATATCTCTTCATTGGACAATGTAGATCCAAGATCAGACCGCACGTTCTGTGCAGTCTGACCTTGATCTACAATGTTCGCATTAATGCAGAAGAAGAGTTTACCCTCTACCTCCTAATAAACTGAAATGAAACTTTCAAGCCGATGGTAAAAAACCAAATTTTGCTAGTTCAAAAATATTTATGGGGGAAAAATATCTCCTTATCGGACAGTTTAGATCAAAGATCAGACTGCACGTTCTGTGCAGTCTGATTTTGATCTACGCTGTCAGCAAAATGCCATTGAGTCACGCTTAGCAGCCTAAGCCCCAAGATATTTTTTTTACAGACAATTAAAAGTGAAATTCTAGACCCACTTGGAGAAACGCTTAACTCTTTGCCAAATGATCCCGTGTTTTCAACGATCCTAAGGAAATAAGCTTTTGGAAATTATTGTTCGTTCAGTAGAAAACGCTATTAACCTAATATCCTACATTTTTTCGTTTCTTTTACAATATTTTCTACCATTTGAGAGACAGATAGTATTTTCAGTAACATATTTGGCCTATTAAAGCATTGAATTTAGACAAGTCCTACATTTTATTGTGTGGTTTAGAGTTAACCCTTTATTTCAACAATCTCGAAGGGGAAAAAGCTTTTGAAAACATTGTTAGAAAAGATGAAAATGCTGGTAACCAGCATTTTCTCCTTTTCCAACAATGTTTTCTACATTTTCAAAGAAAACTGCCATTGTTTGAGCCACATTTAAGCTTTCGTCTGCATCGTCTCTTAATATTGACGCGTCTAAAATTTTTCGCCTTGTAACGAGTTAAAGACTTAAACAGTTATATATGTAACTACAAGCGTATCGTTTTCACAGTGAAAATCATCTGTCCGGTTCATTAGACATTAATTTATTCTTCACCAGACGACAAAACTTTTGCCTTGACGAATTAAAAGCATTTGCAGACGACACACTAAATTCGTTTCATGCTTCGGGAATTATCTTTTGTAAGGTGGACAATATTGCGGGAAAAAGCACCGGCATTTTCTCTTTTTCTCACATTGTTTTCAAAAGCTTAATCCACGGTCGTTGAAAAACGAGTTGTTTGGTAAATGTTCAGTCCTTAAAACATTGAATTAATGAAATCAGCCTTTCAGTTAAGAGTTAAGAAAAACCAAAATAAACAGTCATGTTTGTTATATAGCCACAATGTGTAAAAATAGCGGATAGTGTAGCGGATAGTGTAGATCAAAGACAAGACAACCCGTTCTGTGCTACCTGATCTTGATCTACACTGTCCGCAACAGCAACTAGAGCTGAAATTTGTCACGCAGGACTGAGTATAACCTTGCGGAAAGTTTCGACGAAGATCAGATTGAACACAGCATGTATGTTCATGTAGTCTGATCTTGGACTTAGATTGTTTGACAATTTTTTAAACATTCTGGCGCAAAACTTTCTTAATTTTGAAGTAAATAGGCTTTTTCTGATAACTTGAATTTGCCTTCATTTTTCCATTATGATATTTCAGTGTCGCAATGTATGGTATGAAACAGTGCCATGAACAACTGTACCGGTTCCTGATTTTCTCTCTCTCTCTTTTTTTTTTTCAATTATCTTCAAGTTATTTCAATAGATTTCATCCTTAAGTGCCTTTTACAACTATAATTGTTTTTGCGGCCAGTTCAGATCAAGATCAGACTGCACGTTTTGTGCAGTCTGATCTTGAATCTACACTGTCCGCTATGCTGAACCATTCTCAACAAGTGTAACCCTGAAACTGCATGCAACTATTTAGGTCTTGATTCTATACTGAAAATGTCCATTGGGTGTTTTTGTCGCGCTAAGGTTAAATGACGCTATCTTACTTTTTTGTCATATTTAATATAACTGCCACATACAAATTAAAGCTCACTATAAACAAAGAAAGTAGTGTTACATCTGTTGTTTAAATATTTTTGTCATCCTGTCTCACAAAAAAAAAATTAATGAGCCATGCTCTGGCAAAAGAGGATTTAATACATCTCCATGTTGCGTTATACCAATCGAGTCATCACTTCATGATGGATTTAAAAAAAAATTGTATATGTCTAACAACCGACTGAATCGTGAGGTAGACTGATCCTTCGTCATACATGAAATTTACAAAAAGCAAACAGTTTCGACTCATTTCAGCCTAAGCGGACTTTTTGCAGATGGAATAAACCTCCTTTTCTCGGAGCGTGGCTCAAATTAATAATCTGCTGTGAGGGCGTGTACGTCTAAAATCTTTACCTAATGAAACAATTTGTGCAGTAGACAAATTTGATAAAACTCTTGTTAAAAAGGTAGTTCCTAAATGGCTTGCAACACGCGAAAAGGGGCATTCGGACATTTGTGTAAAGTGTCGTCTCGGATCAGCCTGCGCAGTCCGCGCAGGCTGATCCGAGACGGCACTTTACGTCTACATTAGGTTTTGTTGTTCAGTAACGTGTTAGACTTTCGCATACAGTAAATTACATAAAAACGTAAAGTGCCGTCTCGAATTAGCCTGATGATCCAAGACGACACTTTACGCAAATGTCCGAATGCCACTTTTTGCGTGTTGCAAGCTAAATATGTAAAACTGTTTGATACTTGAAAATCTATGTGTGAAAATGTTTTTGGCTCAAGGGGACATTACTCGTACAGAAAGTGTCTGCACAAGCGTATAAACACAGGTGTACAGCAATAAACATAGCACTTAGGTAACAAACGTAATTTACGATGCTGCCTTTTGATGGACATTGTCGTAAATTCTTAAAGATTCCTAGGATATTGTGACATTCTTACACATAATGTATGAAAAAGGAAAACAGTTTCTCTTAATGAACTCTTTAAAACACTATCTCACGTTTTAACGACACTAAGGGAGAAAGCTTTTGAAAACGTCCCGGAAATAGGAACCACGCGGGTAATCACCAATTCTCCCCTTTTCACTTTGTTTTCTACCTCTTTCAAAGACAAATGTAAATATTTGAGCTAAATTGATTTTGGTCATTAGAGACTGTTCTGAATTGGGTTTGAATTAAATTTTGTCGTTTTTCAAAGAGTTAAAGTTCCAAGGCAACCAACACCTGATGTCAGAGGCGGAAGCAGTATTTGTCAGAAATGAATGAACGCCGATTTATCAAAGTCCACTTACCTTACATGTTTGTTTGTGTGGTGGTTAACGCCGCTTGCAACCATGATTATTTCAGTTATCGCGACGGCCAGTGCACCTATCCATGCTTTCCTGTAGTTTCTTTTACCAGTGTTAAATTCTTCCCCATCTACTGGTTGCTTCCCGACATAACCATCGTTGAAACAAATAGTGGTGAGAGAGGAAATAAATCCTGTCGCAATGAATCACCAATCCTCGGAAAGAAATTAGCCGAGCTGGGGATATGAACCAGCAATCCCTGGTTTCAAGACCTGTACGCTACCGACTGCGCCATCGGGCTCGACCCATTTAACACCTAGATGTAAGCATACTTATACCAATAGTTCCTCTTCGCTCATTGATTATACCTTTACCAAATGATCCGGATCCGTTTTTTTTTTTTGTTTAATGAGCCTGTAGGAAAATAAAGGCGTTTGAAAAACCCTGTGGGAAAAGGAGAAAATGCTGGTAGCCAGCATTTTTTCCTTTCCCCACAATGTTTTCAAACTATCAAACACAAATCTCGTCATTGTACTCAGATCAAATTTGTCGTCTGCAAATACTTTCAGTTTGGACATGTCTGAACTTTTTTGTCTGGTGAAGAGTTAACGTGCTTGACTTGCGATCATGAAGCCCAGGTTTGATCACTGCTAGCGATGCTGGTCACATGAGAGTGCCCTTATGCAAGGCGTTACAGAGTCCGAACCTAGTAATGGTAAAACCAAGGAAAAACGTGAATAGGTGAGCTATAGGAAAAGTTTAAGTTAAATACCATTGAAAACTGCGTAAAATACCACTCAAACAGACTATAAAAGGATTAACCCTTTCCCCTATGGTCCCGTGTTTTAACGACTCGAAAGAAGAAGGCTTTCGAAAACATCGCGAAAAAAGGAGAAAATGCTACTAACCAGTTTTTTCTCTTATCGCGATGTTTTCTAACTTTTCAATCATCGGACAAATGACATCATCTGAGATTGGGTTTTTTTTTTTTTGTTCTTCTGCAAGTGCTTTCGATTTCGTCCAATTTTGACGTTAGGTTAAGAGTTGATGACTTCCTAATACAGAACCTCGAACTGACTAATTTGCGCAAATAGATAAGGCATAAACAGTACGAAGAAGAATTGAAAAATCCTAAAAATAAAACCTAAGACATTTCCTTCTGAGAAATAAATAGTTTATTATAACGTCAACAGGCAAATATTAATATTGATATAGTTTCTTGGATTACAAAAAACAAAGGTCAAACAATTAGCATGAAATACAATTTTTAACCCTTCACCACACAATCCTAACTTTTATTAAAGGAAACTTTTGAAAACATTGTGGAAAAAAGGAGAAAATGCTGGTAACCAGCATTTTCTCCTTTTCGCACAATGTTTTCTACCGTTTGTGAGACAAATTTCCACCATCTGAGCCAGAGTTAATTTGCCGTCTGAAACACTTTGAATTTGGAGAAGTTAAAAATTTTGTCGTCTAGTAAAGAGTTAAACAATAAAAATTCATAATCAAGCTAGAAGTGTAGAAATATTAAAAAGTCAACAAATTATCTCCTAAAACAAATTTTGTCAACAAATTATTTAGTAAACATTTTTGTAAATTTTTGTAAAAAAACGATTCTAAAAACTATCTATCATTCAAAATGATACAAGTGTAAACATTATGTAAACAGAATGAAAACAATTTTGCTTTTTCCTGCAATGTTTTAAAAATTGGTCTACTGCAACATACATAATTCGTCAGCATTAGTTAATGACTTTAAACTTTTTTTCAGATGACATTTTAGAAGCTTTCCAAAAGCAAAGCACCTGCAGACGACAAATTCGAAAGTAAAACAAATAAACTTAAGCTCTCTGATAGGGTAGAAAAAAATGGTGGGAAAGAGAAAAAAAATTACGGCATTCTTTTTTCTTTGCCGCAATGTTTTCAAAAGTCGTCTCCCTCAAGGTCGGTTACGGTGTAATTTGTATATATAGGCCGCGACCTCCGTCTGAAAATCGAGGCTGCAACAGAGAAGCCTCCATTTTCCTTCGTTTACCTCGTTAGACACAGGGTGAAGGTCAAATATAGTCACGCGACAGAATGCATGATCATCATACAAATCTACCCGAGTGTATAACGGACATATCGAAATCTTCGATTCAAAAACCGGAAACGACGAGTCTGTTTACATGGAAGGCCGCAACTCAGCGAAATGCATTTTCTATCGACCGTAATCTAAGCAACCTTGCAACCGTGAGGCGCAATATTTGGCATGAAGGTATAAGAATGACTATAGTTTGATAAAATAAAGATAAAATGAGTTAAAACTGGCTGAAAATGAGTATCAGGGCCTCTTTAAGCTGCTATGCGCGACTCACTGACCTTTTGCGGACAGTGTAGATCAAGATCAGACTGCACAGAACGTGCAGTCTGATCTTGGATCTGCACTGTCCGATAAGGACATATTTTCCTCCTAAGAAAAACCTTTGTCATAGCAAAATTTGGGTTTTTACTCTCCCCTTTAAAGTTTCATTTCACTTATTTAGCAGGCTAAGGGTTAAAATTGGTCTTCCAAAAGACACAACCGGTCCTCTATAGGTGCAAATTGCATTAATTGGCCTGCAACACGCGAAAAGGGGCATTCGGACATATGCGTAAAGTGTCGTCTCGGATCAGCCTGTGCAGTCCGTGCAGGCTAATCTGAAACGACACTCCGTTTTTATGTAATTTTCTGTTTTGCACAAGTCTACTGTAGCACAAAATCTAAGGTAGTCGTAAAGTGCCGTCTCGGATTAGCCTGCGAGGACTGCGCAGGCTGATCCGAGACGACACTTTACGCAAATGTCCGAATGCCCCTTTTCGCGTGTTGTAAGCCAATTCCACTACCTCCGATGACTGAAGAAACAATCCACTGAAACTAAGAAGAATCTTTACTTCATAATCTTGACAAAACATGCCAGTCGGTATGGATCCCAGTTCAGTCTGCACGTTATATACAGTCTGATCTTGATCTTGCCGTTCGCAAAAGCACTCGTTTACGTCCATGGCGTTGATGGGATGGAAAACGTTAGCTAAGTACTAGTCAGTAACATAATGGCTACAGGGAAACCGCAGCTGCATACAGATAAATATTTAATGTTATCTAAATAGTCCAAATGTTTGTTAGTGATGACATATTGGATTGTTTCTCATGTTGGTATGTCGCAATGTTGAAATCTAAACCGCTGTTGTTGGCAAACTAACAAAAATTGCAAAAATGCATCTGAAAAAGGTAAATATAATTATATCAAAAGGTCTTCGCGTAATGTCCATGGATCAATTTTCTTTTCAATCAGGATGAGTCGTGTAATAGAACAGGTCAGTCTGTGCAGTCCGCGCAGGCTGACCTGGGTCGAAACTTTCTGCTGTTGTTCAATTTTCTGTATGTCAAAGAACCAGTCTACCTGGTGATTAAGTCGGTTGTCAGACAAAATGGATTTTATGGATCCATAATTATGTGATGACTTGCTTGGTATAAGGCATCACAGAGATGCATTAAACCCCCTTTTGTCAGAGCATGGCTCATACGTTTATCAATTACCAAATCTTTAGAGCTCTGTACAGTATAGGCGAAATGAAAATTTAAAAAAAAATCAAATGCCTCTAATTAAAGACTGTCTTTGCAAATTATCTCAAGAAGTGTAGAACGTAGATCTTAGATAAATCTGCACTTTCGGTATAGCCTGATCTTGAAACACACTATTGTTGAAATGCCAAGAATTATTCTCACCTTGCTGCAGTTTTTAATCATAGATCACTAGCAGATTCAATAGTGGTGAAAAAACGTAAAAGGGACGTCAAACACATAAGAGCGTTGCTAAAAACGCAAGAAAAGCGTTCAAAAAACGCAACGGTTGCGTTAAAAACGATCAGTGCCTCCAAAAACGCATAAATAATACTTCCTAAACCAAATTATAAACATGGATGACTTCGCCTAGTCCAACAACAATCAATTTATTTCCCATCGGTTCCACGGCGACATCTTGCGGAGAAATTGGAACCAGGATCGACTTGATAAGGGTGCCGTCAGGTGCTATTTGTAGTATTTGTCCCGAGTCATGTGAGCAGACGTACAAATTCCCCTGACAGTCTAGCGTCATCCCTCTCAGATCCGTGCGGCGATACGTGTTACGGAAAACCTGTTTGCCAGCACTGTTGAAGCAGGTGATTGCATCCCGATCAGACATGTACATATAATTCTTTATCGGATCGAAGGCTACTCCACCAAGGCCTTTGTAGTCGCGTTTCCTGGTAACTGTTCTCTCAACGCGGCCGTTTCGCTCTATGATAGACAGGCTTCTGCAAGCTTTCGAGTAGCAAATGCCCATGATTTTACCGCGAAAATCGCATATCCTATACGCCTTGAACGATGTATGAAGCTCGCGTACGTGTGCCAAAGATTTTCCATCGATTGACATCAGCTTGAGGACACACTCTTCCGGAAGAGCAACGGCTATCAGTTTGTCGGGTAAGATACATACACCACGAGGTGGCGTGTTCAGTTTGGTGGCAGATCTAAACATCCCAAACTGGTCGAACAGTTTAACAGTATAGTTGTTGAAATCTGACAAAACTATGTCTCCAGTGTCAGAAATATCCACAGAGTTGAAGATACAGCCATTCCTATCTCCTTTAATCTTTCCGTTAATTATTCCGACCTTTTGAGCTGAACAATTACGAAAAGGCTTCGATACCTGATTCTTCTCCGAAATTTCTACATAACCAAGGCGATCTACAAGCTTTGCTAGACGCACGAGGTTCTCGTCCGGTGTGAAAATTAAATCGATTTCTCTAAAATCGATCCTTTCCTCATCTGCCATAGCTTCGTATTTATCGCATTCATCCTTCATGGTTTGTTGGGCGATGACTTGTTGATAATCAGATCCTATAGCAACCGTATTTTCCATGATAGACATGGAACTCTGGATAGTGTCTCGTAGTCCCCGACTGCGGTCAATTTTTGTCTGGAGAATATCCTCATACTCTCTTGAAACCGTTTCCAGTTCATCTTTCATCTTTTCTTCGAGCTCATTTAGCAATTGTATGACGGAATTTTTCAACTTGGACACTTCGTCTAGAATCCCTAGTTTGCGTGTCACCAGTCTGTCCCGACAACCTTCTTTTGCGGCAAGGACACTATCTACAACATTGATGCAGTAACGTAGACGTTGTACAAGATCTTTGTTTGTTCTCTTAGAACGAATGTTAAGAGCCATTTTATCTACACCAGTAACCGTATCAAAGCGACGATTGCCAACAACACCTTCATGGGTTTGTATCATTCTAGTTGGCCGTTCTTTGACATCGTCAATATCCATGAGAGCATGACCTTTCGTTATCTTCATACCTCTGTGACTTTTTGTGCACATATCGCAGAGAGCTTCACGACACGTTGGGCACCAGTACATGGCAGTGACCATCTCGTCACTCTCCATACAAGGGTCACAACGACGGTCAACGTTATGAATCTGAAGTGCCATGTTTAAGTTTTCCGATCTTGCAGTTTGATCGTCGATGACAGAGGATCTACTGGACATTGGTGGAAGCGACATAGCTGTAATTCCGTCCGCCCACCGACTAATGGCCTCTGTTTTTGGAGTCGGGTGCAACTCTTGACAAGTTGGACACGGAAAGAAACGTTTTAGTCCTGGTAACTTTGCAATGTAAATATCCAAACACGTTTCGCAGAATGAATGTAAACACGGAAGGCTTTTGGGATTCTTGAATCGACTATGACAAAGTTGACAATTCAACAAATCATCTGAGAAAGCATTAATTGTGGATTTCCTTGGTGATACGTGGGTTTCCGTCAGCTTGAAGGTTTCCTCTACTTTGGACTGGGTTTCCATGCTAGATGGCAATGTTCGCTATAAGCCGACTGTTGTCAGCTTCACCATGTTAAAGTCCTTATTTAATTTTCTGTCACACACACAAAAAAAAGTAGTCTCTAAATTTTGTTATCTGTGTCTGAGCGAACGCCTTTTCAAAAGTCCTTGGTTCCTTCAAAAAGGCAATCTTCGTTAATGATCCTTAGACTGTCTTTCTATTGTTTCCAAAGGTTTCGAATTGTTACTTATTTGAAATCAGTGACATGGTTGAATAACTAACATAGAAATGTGTAATTTATGTCACTTTAAAACCATGTAAAGATTTGGTTTGGACTTCCACTAAATTATTGATTTCAAATCTTTCAGTATCAGATCGTTTAATATTAACACATTTTAATTTCTTTTACTTTGTGTTGAATTGCATGTACATGTATACTGAATCAAAAAAGAAACTTCCCCTTTGTTTAAGTGCAAATGCAATGTTATTAAAAAAAAATCAAAATGTCAGATGACCTACATATATTCGGGCGAACGATTATGTGTCCAATAAAACAAATTTTAACTCGATTGAAAGCATTTTTTAAAAGAAACCCGCTGAAAGCGATTTTCACGTGCATGCACGGACCAGTATAATTCGTGTTTATTTTTTGAAACCTTTCAGTCTAATTTTATAGACTTTCATGTCAATAAGAAAAAGACGTTGAAAAAAATTAAATTCTTTTTAGTTTTCTTTATTTTTGATATGCCTAGAATTCCGCAAAATTTACGCGAACGTGCCATTGGCATGCTTAATGCTGTTATGACGATGAATGCTGTTGCTATGAATATTGGATGTTCTACTCGTGCTATTCGACACCTTAGGCAACGTTTTCAAGCAAAAGGGCGTATGGAAGATCGACCACGTAGTGGACGTCCTCGCGTCACGACGCTCGGCCAAGACCGCTATATTTGGAACACCCACCTGCGCAATCGCTTCCAAACTGCCACAGTCACTGCTGCTAACACCCCTGGTACACTTAACAACCGTATATCTGCCCAAATTGTGCGCAATCGCTTGCGCGAGGGTGGGCTACGTGCACGTCGTCCATACGTTGGTTGTGTTTTGACGCGACGTTACTGCGTAAATCGTGTTAATTGGGCACGTACACACCAACGCTGGCTTAGACAACAATGGAATAGCGTTCTTTTCTCTGACGAGTCCAGGTTTTCCATTCATCGAGGTGATGGCAGGGTTCGAGTATACCGTAGGAGAAATGAACGTTATGCAGACTGTTGCGTACTTGAACGAGATCGTTTTGGGGGTGGGGGTTCTGTCTTGGTCTGGGCGGGCATTGCACATGGCTTTCGCACTAATCTCGTTGTTATCGAAGGGAATTTGAATGCCCAACGCTACCGAGATGAAATTCTTGCGAGGCACGTTATCCCACTGTTTCAAAATAATGCCAATATCACTCTTTTTCAGCATGATAATGCCACAAGCCATACAGCTAGGGACAATGTGAATTTCCTCAGGGCGAATAACATTGCATTTATTAATGACTGGCCTGCCAAAAGCCCTGATCTGAATCCCATTGAACACCTTTGGGATAATTTGGACCAGCGTGTTAGACGTCGCCTTATTCCACCGTCAAACGTCATTCAGCTAAGACAAGCCTTAATTCAGGAATGGAACAACATTCCACAAGCCGAAATCAATACACTTATCCGTTCTATGCGCCAACGATGCCAGGCAGTCCTTCATGCTGAAGGTGGTCATACCCGGTATTAATTTGTGATTTTGGTGAGCGACCCCTTCCGCATTTTAACTACCATTTCACTACTTTTGGATAAACCCTCAGCAATAATTTTTTTCACACAAAGTCGCAATAAAATACTCTTTCAATGCATATAAATCTAGTTTAATCCTGATTTTCATATTTGTGTATATCTGCACTTAAACACAGGGGAAGTTTCTTTTTTGGTTCAGTATATATGATTAAACACGAAAAACAATAAGATGTGAGTTCACTATAGTAAAGTAACTCCTATTTTTATTTATTTGTTTTACACCCATACAAGTGGCTTGCAAAGGGTATTATTAGCAGTATTAGTAAAGAAACTGCGGAATTTCATGGATAAACTTGCACTGGACCCTCTCTTTATTGAATATACTGTAAACGGCTTAATCGTCCATCTAACAAACAATCGACATTAGCTATATACATAGAGGTTATTACACGGCTGATGAGGGCCGGAGAGTGATATCAGCCCGCCACCTTGATATCTGCCCCGAGGGCATTAGCCCGAGGGCAGATTTCGAGGTGGCGGGCTGATATCACTCTCCGGCCCTCATCAGCCGTATAATAACCTGTTTATTACATTCGTTGATCATTTGCTCGATTACTTCGTTTTCTTACATGTTTAAACACTTAAATCAGAGAAATTCTTGTCTTTATTCGACACAACTTTTTTTTCCGCGGGTAAACGTCACTATCGAAGCTGCATATACAGTATAACGACGTTTTAAATGAACAGTTTTTCATCTTTATTAATAATTAAAAAGATGCCGGTATGTGTGTTTTATCGAGCCAAATATTCAATTTAGTATGTAACGTGTTATAAATGACAAACAGGATAAATCAAATAGATGGTTGGTGCTTTGGATTGTGAAACTTAATCAGGCTCGGTTCCCCCGGCTCAACGGATAAAATTCGTAGAAGTGCTAGCCTATAGACACCACGCCTTGCCCGATAAACTTTCCCGATCCAAGAAAACAACAATCTATTCTCTATTTATCGTGTCTATGCTGGTTTTGCGATTCAGTCATTGTCTGTAGTTCTGAAGAATTTTCCGCTAGCGACTGATGGACTGATTCAGCCATTTTTTTTTTTCAAAATGGATGTTTTAAGAACGTTAGTTTACGAGCGAGTGTTCTGTTGCTATAGATTTAGAACAAATATCTTGTCATCGGGCAGGATATCAGATATCAGCCCGTTGCCCCACCATCTCTGCCCTCGCGTGACACTGATATTACACCATTTTCGGTAGAAAATGTTACTATAATTAGTAACAGAATGTAATAAAAGTAAATATGGTCTGCAGCACGCGAAAAGGGGCATTCGGACATTTGCGTAAAGTGTCGTCTCGGATCAGCCTGGGCAGTCCGCGCAGGCTAATCCGAGACGGCACTTTCCGTTTTAATGTAATTTACTGTTTTTACGCAAGTCTACTGTAGCACAAAATCTAACGTAGTTGTAAAGTGCCGTCTCGGATTAGCCTGCGCGGACTGCGCAGGTTGATCCGAGACGACACTTTACACAAATGTCCAAATGTCCCTTTTCGCGTGTTGCAAGCCATATTTAGAATGTTTTCGTTCAAAACTTACCATACGAGTAATGTGAAAGTTAAACTATCATAAGCTTTATTTGGCATTAAACTGATGGTACTTTACAGGCAACATATTTACAATAAACAATGAGGAGTGTTACCGCATTATGAACAGTTTATCCAATACGTAATTTCGAAGCCAGTGAGATGCAAGTATTAAATAATTCCAGATGAATGTTTACAATGGCATTTCAAATTGTTAAGTATAGCCAAATTAATAACATGCTTTCATTTTTAAGGTTTCTATTTACTTAAAATCTATTTGAGTCATACTGTGTGGTTTAACGCATCTGCAAAAAGTGTCAAACTATATCAGCCTGCGCAGTCCGCGCAGGCTGACATATGACGAAAATTTTTGCTAACAGTCAATTTTTGCATGTGAACGGACCAGTCTACCTCGTGATTCAGCCTGGTTTTACACAAAATCGATCCATATACGTAGATTACGTTCCTCCCCTGATACAACAAAGCGTATTTGTACAACGGGAACCAGTTTATTGGACGACTCGCTTGGTATAGTACGGAATACCGTTAAGGCCAAGCCTATGAATTTGTTGATTTTAAAAGCGATGCTCGATAGTAAGATGGCTATAACGCGATAGTACGATGGTAATAACGCGATAGTACGATGATGATAGAATACCGTTAGGGCCATTGCCTATGAATTTGTTGATTTTAAACGCGATGCTCGATAGTACGATGGTGATAACGCGATAGTACGATGACGATAACGCGATAGTACGATGTCGATAACGCGATAGTACGATGGTGCTAACGCGATAGTACGATGATGATAACGCGATAGAGCGATGGTGATAACGCGATAGTACGATGACGATAACGCGATAGTACGATGACGATAAAGCGATAGTACGATGATGAAAACACGATATTATATCGTACTATCATCATCGTACTATCGCGTTATCACCATCGTAGTATCGTGATCTCGCGTTATCACCATCGTACTATCGAGCATCGCGTTTAAAATCAACAAATTCATAGGCGATGGCCCTAACGGTATTCCGTAGCATAGCGCTTTACTAAACGTGCCGTTCATTTATCTTACATCGATTTGGAAACAAGGTCTACAACTCGTATTAACCCTAATCCCGCTACATAAATTAAACGAAACTTTCAAGCCGATGATTAAAAACCCGATTGATGCTATTTCAAATTTATATTTTGGAGAAAAATATCTCGTTATCGGACAGTGTAGATCCAAGATCAGACTGCACGTTCTGTGCAGTCTGATCTTGATCTACGCTGTCCGCAAAAGGTTAGTCAGTCGCGCTCAGCAGCCTAAGGGTCAATCACTCTCGATGGGTGCTTTCTGGAAACCTGAACCCTTAACCTGCTATATCACTAAAATGAAACTTTCAAGTTGATAGTTAAGACCAAAATATTGCCAGGCTATATTTCAAAGCTTCTTTTTTTTTTGGGGGGGGGGGGGGCGGGGCGGGGATGTTTTCTTATCGGACAGTGAAGATCAAAGATCAGACTGCACGTTCTGTGCAGTCTGATCTTGATCTACACTGTCCGCAAAAGGTCCTAGAGTTGCGCTTAGCAGACTAAGGGTGAACTGGTACCCGCACCGTATTGTAATTTGTCCGAAAAATTGTCCTCGCTCATAACGGAATTCGAACCCAGACGCTCTGATGCGAGAGATCGGCGCTCTACCCGTACGCCACTCTCTATCAAGTACAACAGAAAATGGTTGGACATGTAGAGCACGTGTTATGAAGTTTGAAGGCAGCCTAGTCCTTAAAACCATTGTCTATACAAAATGTTAGATGTTTTTAATAATACTAAAACAGCCATCTATAGTTACGTTGAATATTTATTAGCAAAACTAGGCTTTGAAACTGGGACATATATTCTGGGACACCCTGTATATGTGCTCTAGGAAATAGGGGTTTAATGCTTCTTCGGATTTATTTTGTCTAATTGCTGGTTGAATCGAGAGGTAAAATGAACCATTGACATAGCCTACAATATATTTACCGAAAGCAGATTTTACCAAGGTAAGCCTGCGCTGACTGCTGCGCACGTTAACCTTGATCGACCCTTCTCAAAGAGCATGGCTCATGTGAGCCATGCTCTGGCAAAAGGGGGCTTAATGCATCTCCGTGATGCATGATACCAAGCAAGTCATCACATGATCATGGATCCATTATGTCCATTTTGTCTGACAATCGACTGCATTATGAGATAGAGTTGTTTTTGGACATACAGAATATTGACTGATAGCGAAAAGTTTTGGCACAGGTCAGCCTGCGCGGACTGCGCAGGCTGACCTGAGCCGATACTTTTCGCAGATGCATTAGGCCCCCTTTTCACTGAGCATGATGCAATTATGTATTTGTTCACACTAGGAAAGAATTAGAATCTGGGGAGAAGTCGGAGAGATCTTATGAAGTAACTGCCTATTTATTTGTGTTCGTTTTGTTAATATAACCGCCTTTCTGCGCCATTAGCGAAAACATACTTTTTCAGACGGCATAGATCAAGATCAGACTGCAGAGAACGTCCAGTTTGATCTTGGAACTATACCGTCAGCTTGCTTTGACAATGTAAGATAAGAAATGTCGGAGTTTCAGTGGATTGTATTTTTAGCCGTCGGAAATAGGCAGGGTTTATATATTTGGTGCTAAAGAAACCTTATTGTCACATTTTCACAGTGGAACCTTATGGTATCCCCATAATAACATAGGACTGGTAATCCATGGGTTTTTTCGTTCGAATTTAGGAACAAAACAGAACAGAAGAAATTTTATTATGACTTGTACAAAGTACATCGTCAGTTGCACATACACTATACAAAACAACCTGGAACATGGATAATAAATCAAGATGTTACGGAGAAAGACATATGGTCTTCAACATGCGAAAAGGGGCTTTCAGACATTTGTGTAAAGTGTGCAGGCTAATCCGAGACGGCACTTTACGTCAATATTAGACTGCGCAGGCTGATCCGAAACGACATTTTACGCAAATGTCCGAATGCCCCTTTTCGCCTGTTGCAGGCCATATAGGACGAAATGGGTTTAACAGTACGTTAAGGATAGGACACCCTAATGCGGATTCCTGTAACATCGCCTTTCATCGCCGAAAAACGTATAGATTCGACTAAGCCTCGGGTAATCCGTAATCGATCGGCTGATAGATGTTGGTCCCCCGCAGCGGTTACGGATTACCCGAGTCTTAGCCGAATCTGTACGAATCTGTTACACCAATCCCATTAGGGTACCCTTACGTAAAAATTAACAAGTTGTAGGGAGTGAACATTTGAATCTTTAAGCTTGGTAAAAGTTCTTTTCTAGGCTTTATGAACAGCACTGAAACAAAATGCATTTGAGTGACGCTCTGGCAAAAAGGGCTTTAATGCATGTTCGGAAGGCATTATACCAAGCAAGTTGTTGCTTGATTCGGGTACATTTTATCTAAAAGCTTGTAGAATCAAAGGGTGAAATAGTCCTTTGTAATGCAGATACCAATCGCAAAAAAATATCGACTCAGGTCAGCCTGCGCGAATTGCGCAGGCTGACCTGAGTCGGTATGTTTTGTAGATGCACTAAACCTCTTTTTACAGAGTATGTTCATTTCTTTTCGTAGCTGCTGTTAGACCTGCCCATATTGAAAGAATTTGAAGACGACGAATAAGGTGTGGCTCAAAAAATTGTCCTGAAAAGGGTAAAAAAATACTGTGAAGTAAAATATGAGAAAATGCTGTTTATCAGCATTTTCTCTTTTCCCCGCGGTATTTTCAAAAGCAGTCAGATAAATGGTTGATAAAATACGGAATCTTTATTGTTGGACATCAGGCAGTGGCTATGGGAGATGGTTGTGTGTTGTGCTGGTAACAGAAACATCCGGATTTTATCAACCATTAGTCTGAAGGCTTTTTCTAAATGTAGCTCGACAGTTCGACGGTTATCTTTAAATTTAATACTTAATTAGACGAAAAAACTCTACAAAATAATCCCGTCTTCAGTTTAGTTTAAACATATTTATTTTACATCGATTGAGAAACAAGTTCTTACAACTTATACTAATCTCTCTCGATTCTTTCAACGACCCCAAAGAAAAAAGACCTGAAAACATTGTGGTAACTAGCAATTTCTTCTTTTCCCACTATGTTTTCTATCTTTTTGAATACAATTACCATAATTTGAATCACCTCTCTCTCTCTCTCTCTCTCTCTCTCTCTCTCTCTCTCTCTCTCTCTCTCTCTCTCTCTCTCTCTCTCTCTCTCTCTCTCTCTCTCTCTTAGCAAATGCTTAAAGTTGGGACATTTCTTAGATTTTCTCGTCTACTTAAGGTTGAATTGACAGATAAGTGTCGCTCTGTAAATGTACATATAGAAAATGTGTACCTGAAAAAGAAAAACTAAACAAAATTTGTAGTGTTTTTCGTAATATTTTATTTTCAACTACATGTACATGTATGTATATGAGATAACCAGTGAATATTATTGAAAGCCAACGATGAATACCTAAATAAATTACCTCAGAAATATCATATGTTGCAAACAAGAATGAAATGAATTTTCTTTAAATAACAATGATGTAGATTTTCCAGGAAATTTCATAGCTAAAGGGAATCTCGTGTACAGAGTTATATTAAAATAAAATTAATACCATCAATTTTCATATATTTTAAAAATGAATATGATAATGCTGATTTTGTAGAATTTTGGGTCCTCCATTCAGAGAGTCTTTTTATTTGTTTGGCGTTTTAACACCGCTTTTAACGTTATTTCTGTTATTTTACGGCAGCCAGTGCGTCTATAAATGCTTTTCTGAAATTTCTTTTATCAGTTCTTCTCACGACATTGTTCCCTTGCCACTGGCTACTTTGCCACAAAACTATCTTGCAACAATGATCAGCGGTGGGAGAAGAATAAATCCTGTCATAATGACTATCATCAATCCCCTGAAAGAAATTGGCTGAGCTAGGGATTCGAACCCGCGATCCACTGTTTAAAGGTCCTGTAAGCTACCGACTGTACTACCGAGCCTGGGTGAATATTTAGAGAGAACAATCCGGTTCAAGGAAGTCTAAATACGATACCGATACCCTAGCTTTTGTTCCAAGGCCGACAATAACTAATATGCTGCTAAAAGCGCGACTCGGAGACTTTTTGCAGAGAGTGCAGATCAAGATCAGACTTCTCAGAACGTGCAGTCTGAAAAACTGATCTACAATGTTCGATAAAGAGATGTTTTCCCTAAAAACTTTTTTGAAATAGCAAAATTTGGGTTTTTACTTTCGGTTTGAGGGTCACAAAGTTTATTTCACTTATGTAGTTGATTAAAGGGTTAAACCTCGTTACATGCAAGGCTACATCCAAGCTCACACCTAGTTCGGTGCTAAACTCTACGTTTCTCCGAAAACAAAAATCTCTCCCAGGCTAGGAATCGAGCATTGAACATTCGGATCAGCAGTTAAGCAAGGACAACAAAACCTTTGCTCAATAATTGGAATACTTTGATCGTCTCTGCAATTCTAAATTTAGAAAGTACTTTTTTCATTGGCTTGACCGCTTAGCCAATCAGAAATTGCGTTACTTTGAAATATCAGAATATTCTTGAGAATTTGACTGAGAACAATCGTGTGCAGCACAAAGTATTTCATGAAGCTCTTCCAGTTTCTTTCTAATCTGGTACTCGCGCAAGGTTGACAGGTTACTCTGACTGTAAAGTAAAATTATTTTTTCATTCTTAAGCACAGTTAACTTGACGAATCTGTCAGACAACACTTTGGTAATAGAATAAGAGCGTTTTTTAAGGCAATAGGAGAACTTGTGGGTAAAAACATTCATGTTGAAGCACAGTTATTCGAATTGGAATTCGCGTTGGTCAACTGTATTGAATACTAGACTGTTTCAATAGTCGTTTAGCAGATTATCTGCTGCAGGGAATACAGAGTTATACCATATTGTACACATGTATAGAGTCACCTAGACCAACCACTACCAGCTTGTTCCCAAGAGGCTCCACGGCGACATCTTGCGGCGAAACGGCAACCGTCATTGCTTTAATAAGGCCGCCATCTGGTCCAATTTGGAGAATTTGTCCGGAATCGTGCGAGCAAACATAAAGGTTGCCTTCACTATCTAGCGTCATTCCACGTAAGTCTGTGCGCCTGTACGAATTTTGATACAAAACAACGCCATCATAGTTAAAACATGTGACAGTATCCCTATCTGACATGTACATATATCTTTTTATAGAATCGTAAGCCACACCTCCAGTGCCTTTGACGTCACGTTTCCTCGATATTGTCCTCTCCACTCGTCCATTCTTTCCGACGACAGATAAGCTTCGCACTGGTTTAGCGTAGCAGATTCCCATGATCTTTCCTTCAAAGTCACATATTCTATATGTTCGAAAGGTGGAATGCAGTTCCTGCTTTTGGACGAGGAATTTTTCATCAAATGACATCAGTTTTAAAGTACATTCTTCTGGAAGAGCAATAACTATCACCTTTTCTGCTCTTAGGAAGCATGCACCGCGAGGTGGTGTATTTAACTTTGTTGAAGATCTATAAGTACCAAATTGATCAAATAATTTGACAGATAAGTTATTGTAGTCAGACAATACTACTTCACCTGATGGTGCAATATCAACAGAATTAAAGATACATCCATTTCTGTCACCTTTAATCTTCCCGTAAAAAGATGTCATCTTCTTGGCCGAGCTGTTTCGGAATGGTTTAAAGGTTGGATTTTTATCTGTCTTTTCAATGGTTCCTATACTGTCTACAATAGTCGCTAATTTGACAAGGTTTTCATTGGGTATGAATACTAGATCTGCTTCTTTAAAGTCTACTCTTTCTTCATCTACCATCTGCTCATACTTGGCACATTCCTCTATCGTAGTCGACTGTGCCAGAATCTGCTGGTAGTCAGTGCCCATGGCAATTGTATTCTCCATTGTAGATATAGAACTCAGAATGGAACTTCGGAGCCCTTGGCTGCGATCTAATTTATCTTGCAGTGATTCTTCATAGGGCAATGAAACGGCTTGTAAATCGTTTCTTAGCTTGTCTTCAAGTTCATCAAGAAGCTCTACCACCGAATTTCTTAGTTTAGATACCTCTTCAAGAATCGCAAGTTTACGGGACATCAGTCTATCTTTACATGCCTCAGTTGTTGCTAATATGCTATCGACTGCTGTTATACAGTGACGAAGTCGTTGTATCAGATCGTTGTCTAATTTCTTAGGTCGAATGTTTCGCGCCAGTTTGTTAAATCCAATAACGGTATCACAATAGCGATGGTTGACGACTGCGCATGTGGGGCAAATGGCACACCGGTGCTTATGACAATACATATCCATCAGCTTGCCCCTGTGGTCAGGACAGGCTTCGTAAGGTCGTATCATCCTGAACGACTTCTCCCCTGCGTCTTCTATATCCATCAAGGCATGTCCTTTCGTGATCTTCATTCCTCGATGACTCTTTGTACACGTATCGCACAAAGCTTCTCTACAAGTTGGACACCAGAAAACAGCTGTGACAATATCATCACTTTGTGTGCACGGGTCACATCTTCTGTCCACTGTCCGCAGTGTGAGAGCCATACTTTTGTTGTCAGATCTATTCGTCTGACTTCCAAATACTGAAGAATTACTCGTCAGCGGCCTTCGTAACATGGATGTGATCTCGGATTCCTTTCGACCAAACGGCTTATAGTGCGGATTCGGATGTATGCTTTGGCAAATTGGACAAGTAAAATATCTCTTGTTTTTTCCTTGTGAGGTGAAAATGTAGCTGTCCAAACAGTCGCTACAAAAAGAATGCAAGCACGACAAATGTTTCGGGTTTTGAAACCTATTGTGACAAAGTTGACAATTCAGTAAATTGTCCGAGAACGCATTTATTGCCGACTTTCTCGTTTTAAGTCTAGTTTCTGTAAGCTTAAACGTTTCTCCGATAGTTGAATCGCTTTCCGTACCGGAGATCATTATTGCTCTTTGTTTAGTGTGTTATTTCTGCCTTTCACACCATTACAGTTTTACACCACAATCCACAAACTAATTCAATCTATAGTATTTAACCACAGTTTCAAACACTTTCCTTGCTAAAGTTCCATTTAAAGTTTCGATTTTCATTCAAAGTATAGTAAAACAAAGTATTTGTTAAATTTTCAGTAGAGAGCAATCAGGCATTAAAACTCGCTGAACTGTTTCATTAATTTCGAAAAGACAATTACGTTATCTAGGTCAAGATATCGTACGACAATGTAGCCCATTACCGCCTGAAGACGACTTTTGTGCCATGCTGACGACAAATCTCAAAAACATTTTGGCAATTTCAGAGTTAAACCTCCGAGTTTTAAGCCTAATCAAACGGAAGTACGTCAACAAATATATGGGCATATAAAGGGATAAAGAAAGGACAAAGAACAATCATTTCAGATTTTCCGTCTCTTCTTTTTTTTTTCGGCTTAGCTGATTGCGCTGGCTTTTGACCTACTTCTTGGTACTGATATAAAATGAATAAATAGTCATTTGTGATTGGTCAGAAAGGTGGACATGTTTATTCTGCGAGCCTCTGTAGGTATTTTCGGGCAAATTTATGATAACAATACACAAGCGTTTTGCAACCACTAATATTTTTAAGTGACACTGTACATTACTGTGTTTTCAGACACATCTAACCTAGCAGCAACTGTTACTTTTACAATGGTGATTTAGATTTACATCTAATTGTGCAAAATATACATAATTGAAAATTTCAACTTTCAATAATATACAAAACAATGGCGGAAAGATGCACTTTGTGGTGTGGTTACTTTTCATTATTTCTTTTCAAATTGAATCATAAAAGAGTTTCAAAATTCATATTCAATTACCTCCTACGCCGATTTTTTTTTTTTTTGAAGATACTTCTTGTCAACAGTGTTGCCTCACACCCCCCCCCCCCGCCCCCCAGCAAAATTAGTTTGTATACTCAGACAGCCAAGTACATCTTTTGCCGTTTGTGTTGGGAATGTAGATCAAGATAAAACTACATTTAGATACAATCGTGGGCAAAGATCAGGCATTAAGCGTAGCCTTACGAACATGAAAGTTCGCAACAAATGCATGGCTGAAATACAAATCGCGCATGGCGGGATTTGAACCCGAGCCGAAAAGATCCTCGTTTATTGAGGTTTAATAGACCAAAACCACAACCACTGAGCTAAAGAGAATTCTCCTTAACACAGTTGTTAGGTATTGATTTTATACCGGATGAAGTTATGCAGGAAGGAAGGAGTGATCTCCTGTAACAGTAGTCTGATCTTTGATCTTTTACTGCCTCGTATTTAATAAAATATTCTGGCAAAACCACGTTTGATATTGAACTGGTTTGGTCAGTGTTTGGACTCTAATGAATAGTGTTGTAGTTCGGCTTCGCCAAGCCAAGAATCTGACAGCGATGATATTCTGCACGTCAGTCTTGATGTTCAACATACATGTGAGGGGAGCTCTAACTAAAGGGGACTAAATGCATCTTCGTTAAGCATCATTAATAGCCAAATGTCAGATAATATGGACCCATTTTGTCTAAAAACTGGCTGAATCATGAGTGAGAGTGGTCCTTTGACATCCAGAAAAAATAACAAATAGCAAAGACTTTCGACTCATGTCAGCCTGCACTGACTGCGTACGTTGATATATCGATACTTCTTGTAGATGCATGTAAGTCCCATTGGCGGCCAAAAGTAAACAATGTGGATATCAAAATGCCTTTAAATTTATTTCATACCATTTAAAAGTATAGAAACTATTGCGAAGATGACAGTTTGTGATTGTGAATCCAGGTCAGCAATGTTTTAAAATTAGGCGTACGATTACAGACCTTTGACCAAATACGGCACGATTTGCTTATCTCAAACGTGTGTGAGATACGAAAATTCATACTCTTTGTATTACTGTGAAAACAAGGGAGATTCTGAGACAAATAGTAAAATTATGTTCCAGTACTACCGTTATTCTTCAACACTGCCATGCATTATTTCTACTTGCATGTGAATTTAGTATGACAGCTTAGATTATTCTCACCTCTCCCTAAGACTTGTTATGTTCTGTTCTGGTTCCTCGCAAACGCTAATTTTTACGAACTATTTCCTCGAGCCTGTTCTTAGTTCAGTTATTGCTTTTTCTATTATTTGCTGACTAATGTCATGCAAGCTAATTTCACAGTGATTCTGCGCCATTGTGCGGTTTAACTCCATACCATACAACAAAATCTTAGACTCGATCAAATTGAGAGCATTTACAGACAACAAATTTGATGTTGATGGAATAAAATCATCTCAGAAATTACAGAAGACATCGTGGGAAAAGGAGAAAATGCTGGTTACTAGCATTTTTTTCTTTTCCCACGATGTTTTGAAAAGTCTTCTTACTCAGGGTCGTTACAACAAGAGATTGTTTGGTAAAGGGTTAATGAACTTTGTTATCTACCTTTTATGAAACAACCAATTTGACGCTTATTGGCTTGTGTAAAAAGTGGTTGAAACAAAAGGATTCTAATTGCATTCTAACTATTCGCTAATTACCATACTGTACAATCTTGGACCTACCCATTTTCAAAGCATTCCCAGATGACAATGTACAAGTAGCCAAAACGATAGAATTTGTGACTGAATTGATAAAAACAGATGTGAGAACAATGTGAAAAAAGAAGAAAAAGCTGTTAACCAGCATTTTCTTCTTTTTACACAACATTTTTCTTTAATCATCTTCTTCAGAGTTGCTAGATTACGGTATTGTTTTGTGAGGGATTAGAGTAATTACTGAAAGTCTGTCGATGGGTTGAAAGACCGTTACATCATAGGCGAAGGTGAGACGCTCTGTAAGGTAAACGGTTTACAAAATTTAGTATAAGATCCTATGAAAGAGATAATTCATTTCCACTATTCAACCTGATAAAGCGCATCCCAATAATTTTTCAAAATAAAATTTTCATCTAGCTTGAACTGTTTAAGAAAAAAAGATGATTTATTTCCCAAATTAGTGCTTTGAGAGGGAAGATAGACGTTCAAACCCAACATGCATCACGCGCAGGTATGTCCGAGTTCGCCATAACTTTGCTATGCACCTGGGTCATTCAAACTTGAATCGCAACATCGACTGTTCTACGACCTGACCATTGTACCACGGTAGCAGATACTCTGCTGACAATATGAAATTACAACTATATTCACAACGTATAACCTTGGTTTATTTTTTCAGTAAGCCAGTATTCGTAAAATAATTACACAATTATAGCGCTGGCATTAACACAGACGCAGACATACTTTATTACGTATACTTATGCACATATCTTGTATCATTAATAATGATTATACCAAGTTTCATGACTATGATACTAAATGGAGAGACACAAATACACTCTAACAAACTTCTAGCCACCCGCATTTGCTTCTTTTACAATGAGGGCTATTCCTGTGAGTCAATTTATCTCCCTTGCCAGATAAAGACTAAAGGTAACCAAATAACAGATTGGTCCTGCTACTTGTATTCCTTTGTTTTAATTCTTTATTCCCTTGGGAATATTGCGATATATATAATTTGTTTTATTATTTTTTGTAAGGTCCTGATGTACTTTTAAAGCAAATTCTGTTTTTTTAATCAAAAAGGAAATGCGTATTTGTCGATTTGTAAAACAACCTTACCGGATTTTGTTGAGATATTATCTCAAGAACATATCTGTGTAGTGCAAAAAGATCAAGGATAAAACCCAAGTAATCCCCTTATCAGGACCAGTGTAGTTATGTAGTACTTGAGAGGAATCAAGGGAAATAACTGAAGAATACCCCCCCCCCCGCCATTTGACTAGATAACAGAACAGGTTTCAGCCACAATGAATTCATATGAATTCATATACTTAGTCTAAATTGATTTTTAGAAGGGTGGTTTCAAAGTTGCCAACTGCAAATAGCAAGTCACTTTCCCGCGCTATATTTCAAAGTCGGGTATTCATGGTGTTCTTTCCATCACGGAAAAATCATGGACAATAGGCTCATAGGTTACTAGTTTGTTATGCCGCCAAACTTGTTTATGGCATACGGTGGCACAAAAGTGACATGGAAGATATATTTTATACTACGTGCGCACGTATTAGTTATTACGTGCGCACGTATTAGCTACTGCGTGCGCACGTAGTATAAAATATATCTTCCATGTCACTTTTGTGCCACCGTAATGGCAACATTGTTAATTTTTTAGCATGTTACACATTTTCACCCGGGTGTTTGACCCTTTCGGCGCCTAATGTGAAAACAGGAACTTTTGCGGACGGCATAGATAAAGATCAGACTGCACAGAATGTGCAGCCTGATCTTGGATCTATGCCGTCCGCTTGAAAAGTCAAGCCTATCAAGTAAAATTCTTTTACTTTTCAGACGATCGTGTTTTCGGTCGACGAAAAGGGTCGAGTTTACATTCTTGGCGCTGAAAAACTTTGTTCTTTTTTGTATCTGCTTTTTTACAATCTTTATTAACAGTCAACTCTTTACCCATACTAAATTTTAGAATCTTCCAAACCGAAAGTATTTTCAGACGACAAATTTAGTGTTACTAAATTTTCGATTTGTCTTTGAAATGTAATAAAAACAAAACTTTAAGGTAAAAAAAAAAAATGCTGCTTACCAGCATTTTTTTTCTTTTACCACAATGGTTTCAAAGGCCTTCGTCTTCAGGGTCGATTAAACACAGGACTGTTTAGTAAAGGGTCACTCACCTGTAGACAACTTACAGCGTCTTGCAGCAGACAATTTGTGAAAAGCATTGCTTGATATGCAGCTAAATATCAAGTCTGCTACGTCAACACTTTATGCATAATTTGGGCGGAGGTACATTTTTCCACATTCTTGTTCTCAACCATTACTTTTAACTTTCCTTTTAACTTACACAGATCATTTTTTCCGATCTAAAAACATCGGTCGGGTTTAACCATATTCAATTAAAGACAACGATACCTTCCACGAAACGGTGATCCGGGGGAGGAATGGGGGCGGGGCGGGGCGGGGCTTACTGTGGGAAAGACCCTGGAAAAGAAGGTATTTGAAACTTAGACCTGTTTTTGTAATCAAGTCCAGATGAACCAAATCCATCATACGATTTGAAAAATGTGAGCTCTTACAACACTTTCACGTAAATGTAGACGCCGACTCTAACACTAACGCCGACCGTGACACTCACGCTAACAGCAGTGCAATAGCTCTTCCTGCACTTCGAACAGGCAAGCTGAAACTCCCAAATGGAACTTAACTTATTTGAGACTTTTTAGTGGAAAAAAAGCATCTCACAATGAAAACAGGTATCACCAACATTGACAAAATTGAAAAAAGACTCTTTTATTATAATAAATTATAAAATGTTCATTTACAAAAGTTAAAATCGTTAATTTACGTACAGTTAAAAAACAAAAGCTCACAAAAATGTAACCCGATCCAAAAGACTCTCTAATATTCTGGCTAAACATCCAAGTACAGTTTACCATATCATTACCTCTTTGAATAAATTTGTGCACAGTGGACGACGGACGCTTTATAATATTCTTGAAGAATAGTAATAGTCAGCCTAATATTCAGATTAACTCGACAATAAATGCCAAAATTTTAGACTGGTTCAAATTGAAAACATTTGTAAACGACAAACTGAGTGTAGATCTAGCTAACATTATGAAATTTGTTTTTGAAAGAGTAGAAAACATTGTTGGAAAAGGAGAAAATGCTGGTTACCAGCATTTTCTACTTTTCCCACAATGTTTTTAATAGCCCAAGTCTTTGGTGTCGTTAAGACTCTGGAGTAAAAGGTTAAATACATGAATAGTGCGAAAACTTTGTTGTCAACGAAAATACAGTTCTTAATTTGCCAATTCCTCATATCTCTATTATCTCTCTTTCTCTTATCAGACTTGATAGCGTCGTTTCACTCGTTAATTATCAGAAATTAAAGTTGGTTCGTCTTTGGGTCCAAAAGATTTTGAATAACTGTCTCACGCACTGCTTATGACAACTGTAGTCAACAGAGATGCATTCGTAGCTTGCAATTTTCCCTATTTTTCCCCGTTTTATCTAGCAGTCATAGCTTCATTTGGCTTGTTAACTGTTTGAACTTTTGTTGGTCTGTTCAGCGCCCCCTTGGATTTTGAATCATCGTTTGCTGATTTGCCATTTCCTTGTTTTCCAATGTTTTTTTTTTTCCCCATTGTGTCTATCTCGAAAATAAAAGCACCACAAAATACTTACAAATAAATTTCATCATACCTACTGTAAAAATTGAAGTTTGTCTTTTCTTGGTTAAAAAAAACGCATATATCAAACTTTTGAGATCTCGAGAAAGTAACGTTACTTTAAACATTTTTTTTAAAAAAAATGTGTAATTATCTATGTGCTTAAATCCACACAATGAATATCATCAAACACCCACAGTTTCATCTGGTTCGTCAATTACTATTTTAATTTTGACTGGTTCGGCGGGAGCTCCATCAGACTTAGAATTACTGTCCGACGAATTGTCTTCTGCTTCTTCTTTTTCCTCCAAATCTTTCTCGACAATAGGTTCTATTTCGAAGTCTAAGGTAAATCTCGGCATCCAATAGAAAAGTCGTCTCTCCCATACCGAAGGTGCTTGGCGATCTCCGCGGCTTTTAAGTTCGCCTTCGAGTTCTTCCGTTGGAAAGAAAGCCTTTTCCTCGACTTGCCAGTCATACAGCCTGGATTAAAAAGAATTTGTCAATTCTGAATTTGTCTTTTGCGCCATAAAGTGTCTTTTCACAAATAACAGCATGGCTACCTAGAGTTGGCTATTTTGCGTCTTGCAGCAGTCCTTATTGAACCCTTTACCACACGACAAAATTTTAGATTTGTCCAAATTGGAAGCATTTACAGACGACAAATTCAGTGAAGCTTAGAAGATGATTTCTGTCTTTGAAATCGTAGAAAACAACAACCCTGAGGAAAAATGCTTTTCAAAGAACTGTGATGTAACCAGCTGGTAATCAGCATTTTCTCCTCTTCCAACAATGTTTTCTTCTCTTTCGAATTAAAATTTCACCAGTTGAGTATATTTAATTTTTTGTCAGCATTTTTTTTCCGGTTCTGACTGACTTAATATTTTGCCGTCAGGTAAAGCATCAATAAGAAGGAAATGCAGATAGACTGTGTAACAAGAGGCCTTTTTATAGACCTTTGAAAACAAGTGCCGTATTGAGTAACTTTCTCATCAAATTTCTAAATATCAAGCCTAACCATTTGATTGGCTAAGGCTGAACGGAGCAATATACGAAGATAGTTAGTCTTGAAACTGGAATTTAGAATAAAATTTCAGAAATGTTAGTGAATATTCACCAACCAAGCAATATTGCATTTTAGTCTTATTCGAGATTCAGAAAGGAACACAACTTGTGATTGGCTTGACCTTTTGGTCCAGCCTATCAGAAACTGCATTACTTTGAAATTTAGAAAAAATCTTGGGATATTAGACGAAGGATCCTTTTAAAAAACAAATGGTAAAATATAGACCGTGGCAGGTCAACCATAAGGCGTTTTCACCACCTAATAACGTGATACCATTCGAACGCCATTATGTCTAAGTATAAAAAAAGACCAACGGTACTTTACCCTTAAGGTCATTTTCACTGATTAAGTTGCCTTTGCGGACAGTGTAGATCAAGATCAGACTGCACAGAGTGTGCAGTCTGATCTTTGATCCACACTGTCCGTTTACCGAGGCATTCTTGACCAAAACGAACTTGAAACTACATCCATTCGGGTCTTATCTCTGAACTGAAAATGTTCGTTGGGTTTATTCGGCGGATTAGGGGTTAATGTTATAACTTCTACGATGTAAAAAGATAAATAAAAAAACTGGATGACTCGTTAGTGAGAAGATGCGTCTGAATACCGCCTAATGATGTACGTCATTATCTATTTTCCATTATCTATTGTCGACAGATGATCTTAGAATAATGAAGGGGGGGGATTCCTGAACTCGAAATCGCGACATTCTCCGGTTTCTGGTACTTCCGGTGATCATTAGGAGAATATGGATAATTTACGTAAAAAATATCTTTCTTTAATCTTTTCATCTTAATAAGCGACATACCGGTAAATGCCTTTGTCAGAAAGCGTAGTTGAAGGTTACACTGCACAGAGTGAAAAACGATCTCAGAACAATGCAGTGCAAGGTTCCCTGAACGCGAAATCACATTTCCGGGTTTGGTATACTTCCGGTGAACAGTAGAAGAGCATCGATTTATGTAAAAAAGGGTATCTGATTTAGAAATTTGACCTTTTACCCACCAGTTGTATGTTTTATTAAGCTGAGAAAGCAGCCTTTCGAAAACATAGTAGGAAAAGGAGAAAATGCTGGTAACCAGCATTTTCTGCTTTTGCCACGATGTTTATATCCATTCAGTGACAGAAATCATGATTTGAGCTCACAAATCGTCTGCATTCGCTTTCAATTTGAACGCGTCTATAATTCGTCGTTTGGAATAGAGTCAAACTTTCACCGCTGTCAGAGATTCAAGTAGCCTTATCGTCAGTATAATATCAACGCTCAGACTGGATTCTGCTTTCCCGTATGTTGTTTTGTAAGGTTTAATTTATACGAATCCATTAATTAGGCTCGTTACGAAAACAATTATGTCGTTTTTACACTGTTTTCAAAAGTGGGCTGACAGAAGAGGTAGAAAGACAATGTTTTGATATAAGAAATACACTAGTATACCTGAAGTATTTAACAAGAGCCACACCGGGTATCCACAGTACCGGTGTTAAGATCAGGAAAGCAGCTAGAAATTTGCTCCATCCGGGCCATTCGATAGTCCTTGTGCTTGCCTAAAATGAGTAATGATAAAGGACAAGTCTTAGATACATTATAATAGGAAATTCTATAGCTGAAAAATACATTTGGGAAACTATAAGGCACAAAGTCCTGTCCCTTGATTGATTGTTTGGTTTGTTGGTTGGTTGGTTGGTTGGTTGATGTTGTTTAACACCGTTTTCAACATTATTTCAGTTGTATCGCGGCGGCCAGAAGGTTGCTGTTTTAAATGCCCAGCTCGACGAACTTCTTCCACAGGATTGCTGACAGTCATTGCGACAGTATTCATTCCTCTCTCATCCCTGATCATTTTTTCGACGATGGTTAAGTGGGAAAAGAGCCGGTGGCTTCGGAAGAATATTCTGCTAAATACTGGTAAAAGAAACTCCAAGAAAGCATGGATAGGTGCACTGGCAGCCGCGACAAAACTGAAACAATGTTGCCAGTGTAAATCAGCATCAGACTGCTGAGTCGTTCTTGATAGCAGCAACCTGAAAATTGCTCTTTTCTTCTTATTTCTAGAATGAAAAATCTTCTTTTTTTTTTTCGGTCAAAGAGGAAATAATCTTTAGATTTATATCAGATGGGACTCAACTTGGCCCGTAATCAATTCATCTAGGGATCGACTGGGCAATATGAAAATACGGTTGGGATAAACTGGTGAAAAGAGGGGATGAAAGGAAACAAAAGTGTTGATCTTTTAAATAAAAGGTAGGGATAGGATGCATCATTTTGAAGAGATTAAGATACAAATGGCAAAATAAATGCTTTTAAAGGTATTTGACATTTTATTTGATAGGCCTGCATTTAACACTTTATCACACAATCCCGAGTTTTAACGACCCAGAAGAAAAAAAGACTTTTGAAAACATTGTGGGAAAAAAAGAAAATGCTGGTTACCAGCATTTTCTTCTTTTTCCACAATGTTTTCTATCCTATCAAGGACAGAAAGTATCGTTTGAACAAAATTTTGTCGTTTTGGTAAAGATTTACGGGATACTTCATCACACTCTACCGGAAATATTTTTTTTGATTAAATGGCATTTCGATAAACGATGCGCCTAAAATTGAACTGCGCAAATACGTTTTTATTAAACTCTTTATCAGACGACAAAGTTTAAGACTCGTAAGTATTGAAAGCATTTGCAGACGACAAATAATTATGTAGCTGAAATGATGGGATTTATCTTTGAATGCGTAAAAAACATTGTGGAATGAGGAGTGATGTTTTTTTTTATTTTCAATTTCTTCGAAGCTGTTAAAAATATTGAATTCATACTAATTATCAGCATTTTCTACTTTTGAGGACTTTTCCTACCATGTTTTCAAAGTCTAAGGGTTGTTAAAAAAGGGAATAGTTTGGTACAGGGTTAACACTTATCGTTCTCGTCCCAGGAACAAAGAAGTAGCTAACTTTTCTGATTATCGTCTTCACTTTATGAGAAATAAATAAATCAAAAATTATTCTATCATAATAAGGGATAGTTTTTAGAAAACCGCATTAATGCCATTACTCAGCAATTTTTCTTTTTGTCTCGAAAAATCTCGAAATGACATATAGAGACAATGTTATTGTGGATAAATTGACAAATTTATAGTTTCATCCGTCTTTTTTCCATTTGGAGACATCATATTTTAAATTGCTTTAAAAGGTTAGGAGAAGAATTACATACAAATTGCACCATCGTTTTCATATTGCAGAGAAACGATGATTTAACAAATACTGTGTTGTTTTCGAGCAGTTTCCAAGTAGTGGTACTAGTTTTATACTTTGATTAATTTTCAACACATATTCCCGATTTTTACGAACCCTGACAAAGAAGTCTTTAGAAAACACTGTAGGTCATAGGAGAAAATGCTTGTGACCAGCATTTACTTCTTTTCTCACTATTCAAGGACAAAAACTATTGTTAAAAAAAAAAACACTTAAATTGTGCCGTATTTTAAAGGTTTAACCTTTTATGGCGCAAAGGTGACTTTTTGCAACATGGCAGTGGATAGCATTGGTAACTATTGTCGAAAAAAAGGAGACATTGCTTCTGAACCAGCACAGATATCTTTGTCTCCTACTGTTATTCCTGCCTTGGTTCCACGCTGATCATTAGTAGTTCGTCTGTTTTCGAAGAAAAAGTCGAGATATTGTCATATCCCTATCGTCGTCTACGTCGTCCTCGTGCAAAATCTTTGATGTCTTAAATATTTCTGTCATTACTCCAAATAATTACTTGAAACTCGGACTGATTGCGACCTATCAATAGGGGAACACCATTCAACAGGGTCAGGTAACCATCAAAAATGTTTGACACATTCATGGCCCTACTTCGACGTAGAATTTTCGCTGGAAATAAATCTACCTATTTCAAAAAGCAACTGTAACCCAGCCTTGGCACCCGCATGCGGTGCTCTTGTTTACATTTTATGTGTTCTGGCGTTATTTTATCAAAAAAAATGGCATGAGTAATATGTAGTTAAGGAACAGATCAAGATATAATTTCCATAAATCTATATATACCGCGATACGCAGTGATTAACTCCTTCAGCGTCAAATAAATAAACTCAACCTCTTTCGAAGGCTCTAAATACAATCCATTGAAACTTACAAAGATTTTAATTGCAGAGGCTTGACTACACAAGCGGACGGTATAGATCAAAGATCAGACTGCACATTCTGTGCAGTCTGATCTTGATCTATGCCGTCCGCAAAAGTCAATGTTTTCGCCTATGGTGCCGAAAGGGTTAAAGGAATTTGAGTCATGCCATGTAAAAAGGGGGTTCTATCTGTATCCTATGTCCGCGCTGGCTGACAGTGGTCGATACTCTTTGCTGTAGTACGTTTTCTGCATGTCCAAGGACAGTTCTACTGCCGGGTGTGGTCGCTTGTTAGACTAAATGGCTTTTATGAATCCATACTTTTGTGATGACTTGCTTGGTATAATGAAACACGGAGATGCACTAAACCCCCTTTTCACAGATCATGACTCCTTTAAAGACGGCTGTTGCTCGAATCACAGTTTTTGTCTATAAAAGGATCGAAAACATGCTAGGCTAGGGATTGTATGGAGAAGGGTCACGCCAACATACTCTTCAATCATAAAACGAAAGTTTTTACGTACAATGTCGCTAATCCAGGCTTGATAAGACGTGCCGGACATCATGTTGGCTAGACTGGCTAGTAAAATAACAATCATGGCAAAAGGAGACACATATTTCCAGCAAACCATCCAATACCAGTTCGGCCTATGTCCGGTCATCAACTCTATGTCGTCCCCAAATCTGTGAAAACAACACGATTGTAAGCTTTACAGCATTTGAATTTCAAATGTTAAGTTAACCCTTTACCAAACAATCCCTGGTTTTTACGACCCTGAGATAGAGAGCCTGTTGAAAACATTGTGGGGAAAAGGAGAAAATGCTGGTAACCAGCATTTTCTCCTTTTCCCACAATGTTTTCTACCCTGCTGGAAACAAATTTCAATTTTTGAGTCACATTTATTTTGTCGTCTGCAAGTGCTTTCAATTTGGACCAGTCTAAAATTTTGTCGTTTGGTAAAGAGTTAAGCCCGTAATTTCATATGCAAATTGTGGATTGTAAATGTAAGGTTTAAATCTATTTGAGCCAGGCTCTAGCAAAACGGGGTTTAGTGTATCTCCGTGATGCATTATATTAAACCGTCAAATAATTATACATCCATATTATCTATTTTCTCTAACAACCGACTAAATTATGAGGTAGCATGTTCCTCGAACATGCAGACAATTTACAAAAAGCAAAAAGTTTCGACCCGGGTCAGCCTGCGCGGACTGCATAGGCTGACCTGAGTCGATATTTTTGCAAGATGTTTTAAACCCCTTTTCACAGAGAATGGCTCATTCATTTTAGATCATTTATTAAACAAATCCTACGAATTTTATCGATCACTTACGAAAATTGCTTCCCAGAAACCAAAAAATGCCATTTTGCGTCATACACTGGGAAGGTTCAGGCGTTGGCCCTGCACATTAAAGGATTCAAAACCGAATCCTATGATATGCGAGTCTCGTGTTCTACCTTATTGACTGCTGTCTCCAATAGAGATAGTCGTGTTGAGGACAGAGTAATGTGAAGAAGGAATTCATTTAAGCCACTCTCTGTGAAATCGGGGCTCAGTGCAACTGCAAAAAGTTTCGACTCATATCAGCCTGCAAAGTCCTTGCAGGCTGATTCGGGTTGAAACTTTTTGCTATTTGTAAATTTTCTGCCCTTCAAAGGATCATACTATCTCCAGATCTAGTTGATTGTCAGACTAGATAGATCCATAATTATGTGAGGACTTGTTTGTTATAACGTATAATGTATCACGTTTGCCAGAGCACGGCTTATTTATATACTGTCCGATCTTAGATTAACATGGAAAAGAAAAAGGGGGCGTAAATAAGAAGTTTTTGGGAACAGAAAAAAATGTCTTATTTTACTGACATGGAATACATCATTAACAATGGTTAATTCCTAGTAACAAAATATTGCTCGTTTTGTCTCAATGTTTTCAAACGCGGCTTACCGTAGAATCGTTGAAAATTGTACGGAACTAAATTACGACAACATGATTTTCGATTTAGATACATGTAGTTGACTCAGGCTTTGTGAAAAGGAGGTTCGATACATCTGCAAACTGACCTTAGATGGAACTTTTTGCTACCGAAAAACAGCAAGTACCCATCACTGTTTCCTGGACACCTGAGTCAAAACGTTTTGCTTCTGGAAAATTTTCAGCATTTCAAAGGGCCGTTCTACCACATGATTCAGCCGGTTATAAGACACTATGAATCCATATTATCCGCAAACTTGCTTGTACACTTATCCCGAATTTTAACGATCACAGGAAATACTGTGGGAAAAGGAGAACATGCTGGTAACCAGCATGTTCTCCTTTTCCCAACATGTTTTCTACCCTTTCACAATCAAACTCCATCAATTGAGTCATATTTTATTTGTCGTCTGCAAATTCTTTCAATTTAGACAGGTCTAAACTTCTGTCGTTTGCTAAAGAGCTGAAAAGCGCTTTGATAAATGGAGGGAGAATACAGCAGAAACAAGAAGTATTAAAACAAGATAGACAGCGTAAATTTGCCAGAAAATAGGCAAGGCCCCTACGAAAAAAATGTCTACATTTTTTGGCCAATAACAAATTTCTATTTATTTATTTGTTATCAATACCAAACAATAGGTCCAAAGACAACACATTCATCTACGCCGAAAAAGAATCGTGTGGACCCGCTTCAATAACTAACAACAGTGACGAAAAGTCGTTTAAAAAGAAAGACATCAGTGAAGAACAGTCATTTCAAGAAGATAATGAGACGTTTTGGAAACAAAGTGAGCACAACATGGCAAAGCAAGTGATGGGTATAAAAATTGATCTTACCTTTTAAGCCCGTAGATATAGGATATTGCGATCACCTCAAACAGCGCTATGATAAGTAAAGGGAGGTTACCGCTATACTCGTCAAACAAAACAAATACGTATGGTCCCGCTTGGTTAGCAAACGACAGCGACAACAAGAACGATATAAAACAAATGGCACCTGAAAACACAGAGTAGAATACTAGATGAATAAAAAATCATAGAATACAAAATAAGTGAAATGAGCATTTTTATATAAACAACAGACAGAAAAAGAGAAGAAAATACGTATGGTTCCCCCAAAAATCGCAAACAACAAGGAAGGAGCGAATGTTACAAATTAATGGTACTTAATCCTTTAACACACAATCCCGTGTTTTGACGACCATGAAACAGAATGCTTTCAAAACTACTGTGGGAAAAAGAGAAAATGCTGGTAACCAGCATTTTCTCCTTTCCTAGCCATGTTTTCTACCCTTTCAAAGAGCAATCTGAGTTTTTTAAGTCAAAACTATTTACTTTGTTGTCAGCAAATGCATTTAATTTGAAAAATCTAAAATATTATCGTTTATTAAAAAGTTAAGTAACAGAAAGAGGATTGAAAACTAGATACAGTTAACTGTCAACGATTCAAGTAACATTCTCTGTCAGCAGAACAGATGTATTTACTAGTACTCCAATTTCAGTTTGTTTGTTTGTTTGTTTGTTTGTTTGTTTGTATGTTATAAAAACATCTTGAAAAGTAGCGGGCAATGTCAAATGGAGATCAGCCTGTGCAGTCTGATCTTACACATATACATTCTGCAAACGCAAAAAAGCTGGATCCAACGCTGTAGAATTAATACATACCAGAGACATAATGCTTCCTCAAGCCAGGAATCAAGTTCATGTCTACAACAGAAGTGACCACTCCTTCCAGGGTACCAAACATACTGTCCAGTCCAAGGGTCAGCAGCATTAAAAAGAATAAAACTGACCAGAACTGGGCAACAGGAAGTTGGTTAATAGCTTCTGTAAAAGCGATAAAAGCAAGACCGGTTCCCGATCCAGACTGAAAAAGAAAGTGAACGGTTACAAAGTTACGTCACACAGTCATTACCACATGCGGACAAATTCTTGCGTCTTGCACTCCATCTAGATGATTTTTGAAAACGGAGTTAAATCATTTCTAACGAGCAATTTCTTGTTTTGCCGCAATGATATCTGTTGTATTCATGTTTTAAACCTTTTTTTAAAACAAAAAGTCAAATATATGCGCAGACCAGTTTCTGATCAAAATCCAAAAATCGGAACATTGGCTGCCATGGTTAAAACCAAAAATCGGAACATTAGTTGCCATGGTTAAAGCCAAAAATCGGAACATTTTATAAACATCGCTGTACCTTACCTTTTCTATTTCCGCTTTTAAGTCACAAACCGGAAGTCTAGGCATCTCTTTGGTCACGTGGTACCAGCCTTTTGAATCTGTGTCATACATTGTAAAATTGGTCAAAGTGCCTATACTGGGTATCGCAACTTCCGTTGTGTTGAATAAGCGGACCAGCTCCATGTTTCTTGCATTCATACATGCATTGAAATTCTGAGTTGCTTTAAAACCTGAAAAGAATATTGCATGTACATGTATATCATTTTATATCAATTAGATCTATAAAGTATACGATCATTAAGAACAAAAACTGACTGTTGTTAAAATATATTAATCCACCTAACTTCTCATCGAGAACTGGTTGATCAAATGGAGAGAAACGAGAACTGTTAAGTACTGTTAAAGGTTTGAAGGTGCGAGAACGTTACTTTTCACAAATACTGTACATTAGATTTTTAATTACTACAAATTCTATACGAGGGTAGATTTGCCTTCATGAAACTCGTCCACCGATAAAATGTTATTATACAAGTATATTTCATTCATTGGTCATTTTGTACAATAGAAAGCACTTGAGATCCTTGCCGACACATTTCCAACAGCCGGCGACGTTTTGTGTTTTGCAGAAGGTAGATCCTATTTTAGTAACTATAGGGATAGGAGGTATTGTACCTGACGGCGGACTTCTCCTTTTGCCACAAGACTTTCACATGTTTTCGTTCGTTTTATGTGTTAGCCATGCGAAAAGAGGGTTTGATGCACCTGCAAAAGGTATCGGCTCAAGTCCGCGCAGGCTGACCTAGGTTGAAACTTTTTGCTTTGTATAATGGTCTTGAAAAAGGAAATATTCTGCTTGTTAAAGGACTAGTGCACCTCATGATGGTTTTTGGACAAAACGGGTTTTAATGGATCCATAATTATGTGATGTCCTGCTTGGTTTAATTCATCACGGAGATGCATTGAACCCCATTTTGCCAGAGTGCAGCTCATATGTATCCTTATTGTACAAGTACGATTTAACAGTCGTCTGCAACAAATTTGTCTCGCCAGGAGTTGAGGGACAGCGTGAGGAAAAAACACCATTACTTACCCAAGATAGAGAAAACAACAATTCCGGCGAAAACGGAAGTACCACAATTCACAATTGAAATCAAGATGGCGTCCTTGTAACAGTTGTTTCGAACGGGCATGTAGGAGGCGAAAGCGACCAGGCCGCCAAAGGCCAATCCTAAACTGAAAAATATTTGGGTTGCAGCGTCCAGCCATACTTGTGGGTCGCCAAGTCTTGCAAACTGAAATGACAGTACATGAAATTTGAAAATTTATCAAATTCGGTTGTAGGACACTTGGTCGTACTTCGGATAGAAGGAACTTACGATAAAGCGGAGCACTTTTCTGAAATCCCGGATAGTGCTTTATAACCGGCGTGTACTGTGACAGTGTTTACGCTACTCGTTTCTAAAATTACCTTTAACATTACCACCAACATATGGCCTTTTCCGCGTTCCATTTACTAAGGTGTGAGTAAGCGCCTTGGGGTTCCGGTTGTCGGTAAAATTATCAAAATCATACATGGGCACGCATGTAGAGGCCGGTAAAATAGAAATGTCCATAATCGATAAATGACTTTTTCTTCATTCGAGAGTAAGTGGACTAAGTGGAGACAAAGAAGTGGTTCAATAGCTAGTTTGTGCAGCCCCGTCGAGGATACGAGGATATGAGCCCCAAGGCTGGCCGACGAAAAATTACTTAAACTCTGTCAGATTACGAGTCGTAGACGTTAACCGAGGTCCCGTGTGTAAGTGCTAAACATCGAGCACGTTACAGAACCTGGTTTTCACCCATCACATATAGAACAGAACAGACTTCTGGAGGTGTTGCCCAAATAGGCAACCGGTGGAGATGATGAATAAACAGAAAAAAAAATAATAACGCCGAAACAAAACTTACGTCAGGAACGAAGAAATGGTGTAATCCATGATGGAACCCGTCTAATGTCACACCGCGGAAAAAGAAAATGATCAGCACTATGTAGGGGAAGGTCGCCGTGAAATACACAACCTGTCAATCAGATATACAAACTTCAGTGTATGCTCCATTATCAATATCATTTCATAAGAGTTCGATTTTTTTCCATTAACAAACGATCCCGAGTTTTAACGACCATGAGATACATGTACTAGGCTTTTGAAAACATTGTGTGACAAAGAAAATTAGTCGCCAGCATTTTCTCATTTTCCCGCAACGTTGCTTTATGAATGTACCCCCAAGCTCTGTAAAACACGGGCCAGTGTATGAAATGGTTAAATGAACTGGTTCCGTTATTAAACGGGCAATTCAGATGTGCTTTCAATAGTTTTTACCTGATATACACACAATTTGACATAAAAGTATAGGTATGCTGTGAAAAGTGGGAACATTTCTTCCCAAAAAGATAAGGAAAGACATGTTCCACTGTCAAAAATTTATCTGAATACCCAAAAAAGGAGATTTATGTGCGATTGTTCAACGCCGTTTTAACATGGTTTCAGTTATGTCGCGGCGGACAAAGTACCTATCCATACCTATTCATCCAGGTTTTTCTTACTTCTCAAAATATCCTTCCCAAGCCACTGGTTGCTTTCCCATATAAACATCGATGTAACAATTTTTAGCTGTGAGCGAGAAAAGAATCCTGTCGCCATGATTATCATTCATCCTCGGATAATAATTGGCCGAGCTAGGAATCGAACAAGCGACACTTTGGTCTCAAGTCCCGTACGTTACCGACTACCAAGCTCGGCCCAAAAGAACAGACGGGTTTTCAAACACGAGTTACCTTTCCGCTGGAGGCAATGCCTTTCACCATGCATAAAAACACGACAGTCCAGGCCACTATTAATGAAACAACAATCCACCAGTTGATTTGACCACCGATGTTAACATCGTCAGAGATGTTTAGAGTCTCTCTATACCAGAAATAGGTTGTCGGGCTGCTTAGCTGAAATATATGAAAGAATTACAGAGTCGATTCTACATAGAAATGTAAATTCATATACTTGCCAAATCAAACTGTGCATAAAAGTTTACAATTTATTCTCTTCTCCTTGCGGATGCTAGGAGAGGACTTATTAAACATTACGCGAAAGAGACATAATCCACCTGGGGATTCGAACCCAAATCATCTTTGATATCGCAGGATTTAAAAAAAAAAACAATGGTCTGGCGCATTGTCTTTGTAATATCGTTACCACGTGACTATGTTAAAGACAAACAATAATATTGCAGGATTAAAAAAACGAAAAACAATGGTCTGGCGCATTGTCCTTGTAATATGGCTATCACTTATCACGTGACCATACTACAGACAAATAACGCAAATACGAGATATCCGACGTGCTTTATACAGGGTGATTCATAATATCTGATACAGTTTCAATTCTTTTCTTCCAGCACATACCTTGTTATAATTTATATTACAATACTCTACAATAATTACAGTTTTGTTTGATATACAATGTTAAGTACTTTAAATACTTACATGTTAAATAAAATAGGTCAAACATTTCACAACTTTTACATAATATGCTCTACATGACGTCCATTCTGAGCCTATTAAGACGTCAAGCCTCTTTTAAAAGTTTGCTATCACCAATGAACACATTTCTGGAGTTATTTTTCACATCTCTCTACAAATGGCTTTTTTTCAACTATCCAACAGTGTTTGGTTTAAGTGAATATACATTTTCTTTTAAGTGTCCCCACATGGAAAAGGTCAAAGGACTAAAGTCCGTAGAATGAGGGGGCCAAACCTTGTCAGTCCTGAATGAGATTAAGTTTTCCCGAAAGTTTCATGAAACCACGACAATACTGAATGTGCTGTATGGGGTGCTGCTTTACATTTATTATGAAATCCTCCACATGATGAAAACGTTACCGTATGGGTGGCGTTAAGTTACAGTGGTGTGATTGGACCATTCTTTTTTAAACTAAGTGGAGAGTCGCGGACAGCAATCACTGAACGTTATCTGACATTGCTGAAAATCAAATCTTTGCCAGCTTTACAGAGAAAGGAATAGAGATTAAAGACATTTGGTTCCAACAAGATGAATCAGCATCCCATACAGCACATTCAGTATTGTCGTGGCTTCCTGAAACTTTCGGGAAAACTTCATCTCCTTCAGGATTGACAACGTTTGACCCCCCCCCCCTTCCCCGGACCCTAGTCCTTTTGATTTTTCTCGTAGGGACACTTGAAATAATTCGCCTAAACCAAATACTGTTGGATAGTTGAAACAAGCTATTTGTCGAGAGGTGAGAAAAATAACTCCAGAAATGTGTTCATCGTTGATAGCAAGCGTTCAAAAGAGGATTGACGTCGAAAAGCCCAGAATGGACGTCATATATAGCATATCATTATTTTTCATTTGCACAACTATAGTTTCTTTTTTTTTAAACCCATTGCTCCCCACAGACGAGTTCATCCCATATATGCCATATGCTTTGCAACTGGCTACTGTTGAGGGCTTTGTGGTGGAGGGGGCGGCTACCCACTCCGGGTAGCTTCTCCTTCTACCACCAGGCTCCCACAAATAGACAGAATATGTATATAGTTAGGATCTATTGACTTGCGTTGAAAACTTTCTTTTGCAAATCTGTTTCCAGGGGGACAATGGGTTTACTGCCATTTTTTTTTTTTTGTCTTCTCTTGTTTTCTTTTTTCTCTACCTCTACTATTTTCTTAAAAATTTACATTGACCATGTGAAATGTTTTTTTTTTTTTTATATTTGCTCATCTTATTTTTGTCTTCATTTCCTCTTTTTGTATGTTATTGTACTTGAGATGCAGAATAAAGTAATTTGTATTTGTATTGTATTTAAATGTTGCGAAAAAATATTACCTATTTTATTTAACATGTAAGTATCTAAGTACTTTACATTGTATATCAAACAAAACTGTAATTATTGTAGAGCACTGTGATATAAGTTATAACAAGGTATGTGCCAGCACAAAAAAAATATTAAGGTTTGAAACTGTATCAGACATTATGAATCACCCTGTATATAAGCCATGCTCTGTGAAAAGCGGACTTAATGCATCTGCGAAAAGTTTCGACCCAGGTCAGCCTGCGCAGTCCGCGCAGGCTGACCTGGGCCGAACCTTTTCGCTATTGGTCAATTTTCTGAATATCCAGGGCCAAGCCCACCTCATGATAAAGTCGGCTGTTAAAAAATGTGGTAATTATGGACCCATAACTATGTGATCGTTTGCTTGGTATTATACATCACAGAAATGAATTAAAACCCCTTTTTTTCCAGAGCAAGGCTCATATATTTCTTCGTTTAGAGGCAATTTATAACCAGCGAAGAGGAACTTAGACTATTCTTTGTCAGTTCGGGTTTGAAGTCAATATCTTCAATAATGACAGAGATAAAAGACAAGGTCGAAGTTTTTGCACAACAGCGACAACGTTGACGTCGACATGGCTGTGAAACATTTGATAAACCTCTGGTGATCAATCCGTTGCTCAACTCCCTAGGCTGTATCACAATGGTTGATATGCCTCTACATGGTACATTTCTTCGCCGGAAATAGACCGATTTACCTCTTTTAAAATCGTAACTTCACTATGGTTGTTGTTGTCTTTGATAATCGACTTTCACAGCCGCCGCCATGTTTAAAATCATGTGACTGACATTGTTTCGAAATTGAAACCTCCTTGATACGTGCATGGTTAGATTTAGTTACAGAATCGGTCGAGTTGTGATAGGTGGGCTATGACAATACATCGCTGCTTTTTTCGAAAACAGCCGAGCTAGTACGAAATCTCATATGTGATTTTTAAAAAAAAAAGCATACCTCGCATTCCTTTACCAAAGTGGTGTTGTTTCCTGTTCCCATTGTGGGGCACTGAGCCCAAGGTAGAGGGGTTCGAAAGCTCTGTACAAAATAGTACAAGCACCAACCAATAATGGTGTTGTAATACAGCGCCACCCAAAATGACACGAAGGCGCAGGCGATACCAATACCACCAAGGTATGGTGACACGTCATTCCAGGCGCCAATGGCTCCTTTTCTCAGGCGTTGTCCAACGGCAAGCTCCAGAAAAAATATGGGGATTCCTTCAATGGCCAGCATGATTGTATAGGGTACGAGGAAAGCCCCTGTAAAAGATAATTAACCCATTACCAAACAATCCGAAGTTTTAACGACCTTGAGGATGAACGCTTTTGAAAACATAGTGGAGAAAAGGAGAAAATGCTGGTTACCAGCATTTTCTTTTCTTCCCCGCAATGTTTTCTACTCTTTCAAGGCAAAATGATATCTTAAGTGCCATATAAAACTTTGACATGTCGGCTGAAAATTCTCTCAATTTGGACAAGTCCAAAATTTTGTCTTCTGGTAAAGACGTAAATTTACACATTATTGTACTACAGACGACGTTTTTGTATTGCAATCCTGCAATTTTTGAGGACATCGTCGCAAAAAGAATGACATGTTGGTTCTAACGTAGCGTAGCAGCATTTCTGGTTTTTGGTGCCAGTAATCGAGACCTGTCGTTGCACTGTTTCCAACGAAATACAGATCTACATGTACGTACGTGATAACTTGTAACTATATTAATATGTGCATTTATTCTTTAAAGTCAATCATCATCATTATCATCATCATCACCACCACCATCATCATCATCACCGTCATCTTCTCCACCACCACCATCATCATCTTCATCCTCATCATCATCATCACCTTCATCATCACCACCATCACCGAGACCACAGTTAGTCATGTTCATTCATCCAATGAATGAGTGTATATCATACTCCTAGCATTTTACCTAGCATCTTTTCGTCGGTATTGAAATCCTTTGCAAGCCACAAATTTTTTATGTGAGAGAAATGATGGGTTTTATCTTTAAGCCTTTCCAAAGCGAAAAAGACTTGGACTTTTCTTAACTCAAAGTGATTGCAGGCGATAAATCAAATGGGGCTCAAATAAGTATCATTTTTTGGCAAGGATAGAAAACATTGTGGAAAAAAAAGAGAAAATGCTGGTTACCAGTTTTTTTTCTCGTTTTCAGTAATGTCTTCAAAAGCCGTCTCTGTCTTGGTCGTTAAAATTTTGGATTGAGTGGTAAAGGCTTAAGGTGATGGAAAACTGTGGAAGAAATGAAGAAATGCTGAAGGGGGGGTGGGGAGCCTTCTCCTTTAAGTCGTTAAATAAAAAAAAAAAGTAAATTTACCTCCGCCATTTTTCTGCGCAAGATACGGGAACCTCCAGACATTGCCGAGCCCCACAGCGAACCCTATAACAGCGAGTAAGTACTGGATTTTATTGTCCCAGGTCTCCCTTGTGTCTGCAGGCTTGTTCTCGCCCTGTTCGCTTTCTGTACTCTCGGACTCTTGTGATGACGGTGGACCTGTGTATGAATATTTGAAGAAAAAAACGTATTAACGTAACCCTTTACCAAACTAAAAAAATTTGGACTGGTCCAATTTCAAAGCATTTGAAGACAGCAAAAGTAATTGTGGCTAAAAAGACGGGATACGTCTATGAAGAAGCACAAAACATTGTAGGAAAAGAAGAAACTGACAGTTACGATGATGTTTTTCAAAAGCTTTGCTCGTTAGGGTCGTAAAACACGGGATTGTTCGATGAAGAGTTATAAAGTCTAGAATATGTTAAAATTTGTGTTGGGAAGGGTAGAAAACATTGTGTAAAATGAAGAGAATGCTGGTTACCAGCAAATTCTCCGTTACCCACAATGTTTTTCAGATGCTTTCTTAGGTTCATTGAAAGTCGGGATTGTGTTGCAAAGGGTTAACTTAAAGGCACAATGGCGGCCAAGACTAAACATTTCGAGAGTCAAACTGCGGGCGAATTTGATTCAGAACATTTAACCTTTAGGCTGCTAAGCGCGACTCACTGACCTTTTGCGGACAGTGTAGATCCAAGATCAGACTGCACAGAACGTGCAGTCTGATCTTGGATCTACAATGTCCGATAAAGAGATATTTTTTTCCCAAAAGAATACCTTTGAAATAGCAAAATTTAGGTTTTTACTATCGTAAACGTTTTATTTCACTTCACTTATATAGCAGGATAAGGACTGAGAGAGCGAACATTATTATGCGTCTGATAACGTGGTACAGTGTAATCTGTCGATGTTCCAGCTGCTGGCAGAAAACAAAATGTACTGTAAAACTAGAACAAAAGTTACTAACTTTTGTTCTGGTTTTACAATACGATGCTCTAGTTTTTGACGCAGGCAACTTGTGTAGCTGCAGCCGACAAAATTTGTCTAAGATCAGACTGCTCTGATTGTGCCGTTTGATCTAAGATCTACACTGTTGTATATCATCTACATGTCTGTTCTCGTCCTCTGCAGTCTCTATACATCCAGATTACTGGGCGACATTTTGACCTGTTCATCGCACTAAATTTGGACCTAAACCCAGTAGATCTACTAGACAAGCATGTATTTTCACGTTCCTGAGGAGGGAGGCTTTGGAATATAGTGGAAAAAGGAAAAAATACTGGTTACCAGCATTTGCTCCTCACTCACAATGTTTTCTATCCTTTCAAAGGCAAATCTCGTCGTTTGAGCCACATTTAATTTGTCGTCTGCAAATGCTTTCAATTTGATCGATCTGTCGTCTGTTAAAGAGACATCATCCGAAAAATTAGTCGTATGTCGAAACAGATATCATATAAGAAGTCGATGTCAGTAGAAAGAAGAAATGAAACAGCAAGAAAATACGCGTATTGGGAAACGTAAACTAAGGGAAATAACAAATATATTTTCCAAAAATTATCAGTACGAGTAGTTTCCCTTTACTGCACCACCAAAGGGCGTGTCGGCCTCTTTGACTACTTTCGACCGAAAATAAATTACCAAATATCTACCCGAATCAAAATCATCAACAAAAAAGATAAAGTTTTACCCTATACCACACAATCCTCCGAAGAATGATACTTAAAAAAAAAACAGACTGAAAGATAAAGAAAATGCATTTTCTTTTCTCTCTTTTCCTACCATATTTTCTATACTTTTGAAGACGTATCTCATCTTATGGGTCGATTCCCAATTTGAAAAAAAAAAAAACATTCTTCCATTCCTTTATCTCATCTTACGATTCACAATATATCTGCAAATTCTATCCAGTTGGAAAAATCCACAATATTGTCGTTTTGTTCAGAGTTGAAGTGTAACAGTCATATCAAACTTAAAGAAATGAGATTTGCAAGATACATACAGTCGAAGATAGAAGACTGAGATCGGCGTCCATTCTTAAGAACATTCCCAGTCTTATTCTCCAGAATTTTCTAAATTTGAAAGTAACACAATTTCTGATTGGCTTAACCATTTGAGCCATGTTCTGGCAAAAGGGTGCTTAATGCATCTTAGTGATGCATGATACCAAGAAAGTCATCACATGATCATGGATCCATAAAGTGCATTTTGTCTAAGAATGGACGGAATCATGAGGTAAACTGGTCCTTGGACATGCAGAAAATTGACCAATAGCGAAAAGTTTCGGCCCAGGTCAGCCTGCGCTGACTGCGCAGGCTGACCTGAGTCAATACTTTTCGCAGATGAATTAAGCCCCCTTTTCACAGAGCCTGGCTCATTTGGTTTAGCCAGTCAGAAGTTGTGTTACTTTCAAATTTAGAAAATCTGGGTAAATAAGGCTAAGAATGTTCTTAAGAATGGTTGGCGAATACGAACCAGATAACTGTCAGGCGATGAATCCTTTATCACTCTCTTCTCAAGAAAACATCTGGGACCGTATTCACCAACTAGGCCTATTCTTAAAAACATTCTTAGTCTTAGTCTTTCTGAATTTGAAAGTAACACAATTTCTGAATGGCTTAACCATTTGGTTCAGCCAAGCAGAAGTTGTGTTACTGTCTAAATCTAAAATTAGACCAAGAAAGTTCTTAAAAACAAATAATTCCGATTTTTAACGACCCTGAAGAAGCAAGGCTTTAAAAAATTATTGTGGTAAAACAAGAAAAGACTGGCGCCGTTTGGTAAAGAGTTAACCATGTACGTTCTGAAACGAATATTCAGGAGACAACTGTTATTCTGTTATTAAGTCGTTGTGAAACAAGCAAAGTTGTAAAATACGCATTATCTGACTGAATTTTGATACCGAAAACATGACGTGTTATAAGATTTTGTAGAACTCGCCTCGAACATCTTCGACGTTTTCCACAATGTACATTTAGTCTCTTGTGTTCTCTTGCTGTAAAAGAAAGGGGTCGTCTGCAGAAGGTGATGACGTAATTCTTTACAAAACGAAAAAATTTAAGGCGTGTCCAAATTGAAGGTCTTTGCAGACGACAAAATAAAGTAAGATGGAAAATGTCTATGAAAAGGAAGAAACATTGTGAAAACAATGGTTACCAGCATTTTCTCATCAAAGTTTTGCTACTGAGAGTCTTAAAAGGTAGCCCTTCAGATTTTGGGACGAAAATTTTACAAAAATACAAAAAAATCATCCTTATATTCCCAAAGCGTTTTAATTTTCATTTATAAAACCCCAGTAGTCGAAAACCATCCGACAACAACAGAAATCAGAGATTTACTACGGCCTAGGTTGACACCGACGGGAAACACGGTCTATTTTTACATGAGCAACTCGCTCATTTACATACCGGAAATACACAGACAAAGCTTCAAACATAACGTCCGAAGAAGACATTATGGAAAATAATTACATGTTTGTTATGTTATGGAACTTAAGCGTCATTAGTCACGTACCAGTCACTTGACATTCCCATGATGCTTTTTTGATTTCTGGCGCGAAATCTAAAAATACCTTAAGAGGCTACGTAGCCTTTTAAGGGAACACCATCAAAAAAAATTTTTTTTGGTAATTTTACGATTCTTAATTATTGATGATTTATATGTTTGTTCATATAAATTTCAGTGATATACATATTTTTTTAATTTTGTGAGATGTGAAAAATCTAAATACCCACCTTTAAAATACGGGATTGTTTGGTGAAAGGTTAAAGTCTACAATACATTTTAAGTTCCATTTTTTTTTTTTTTTTTTCAATTTCCGAATTGTAGATATTCCAAACTATTTGAGGAACGAAAATCCATATGAACCTTGGTCTTACTTCTAAAACGAATTCTTCTCGGACACACTAAAAATCATCGACAAGTATGAAATCGTTTCAACCTTACAGGAGAAGAAGAAGAAGGAGAAGAAGAAGAAAAAAAAAAAAAAGATTACCTCCAGAATGTTTCATTAATCCATCGGATGAATCGGCTAGCTCAGCCAAGTCTACTGCGGTTATTTTTTCCATTCCCTCTCTGGTCAGGACAGCGTCTTCGATTTTTATTTTTGAGAAAATAAACTGATGCCGACTCAAAACCTCTGTCAATTGATAGTAAGGATTTCATAAAACCGTAAAAACCCCGGCCTTTTGTTTGTGACGCAAGAACACATTTACATACCATAAAACCTTTATTTAATTATCTGATGAAACCAGCCACCTTTTCATCTCAGTATGACAGCATTTGACACCTATAATTGACCAATGAATGGACATTGTGTAATGTGTTTATCTAGTCTTTACGAAAACAGATCTACGCTCCCCGTGGACCACGTGCCTGGAGGGCTTCCTTGCGATTAGCTCATACCTTGAGATCATACATTTTTACCCTTGTCTCAGATCTTTTCCTCTTTGCTCACTATTAAATGGCTTAATGCCGAACAGCGAGGGTTTTAAAAAAGAAAAAGAGATGCGGTATTTGTAATCTTTTTGCTATTTAAGTCTGAAGCTGAATATACATTCAGGCCTATATCTATATCTGTTAAACAGGTGACTTGGTTTAACTCTTTCCCAAACGACAATATTTTAGACAGGTCTAATTTGAAAGTACTTGCAGATGACATCATTTATATGGCACAAATGACGGGATTTGTATCAGATAGTCTAGTAAACATTATGGGAAAAGGAGAAAATGCTGGTTACCAGCATTTTCTCCTTTTCCCACATTGTTTTCAATAGACTTCTTTCCCAGGGTCGTTAAAAGTTGGCATTGTGTGTTAAAGGGTTAAGTAATATTCTGCTTTGAAGATCATTGCCTAATGAAAAGATTTTTAAATTAAAACTTTCAACAGGCGACAGACTTTAAGACTTGTCCACATGTCCGTGATTGGCACACATTTTATGTGTCTAAGATTTTGGACTTTGTCCTTGAAAACAAGAAAAACATTGAGAGAAAAAAATAAAGGCATCATTTTCTTTTGCCATGTTTATGGAATTTGTCTTCCTCAGAAAAATCTCTAAATCGTTTGATAAACGGTTAAATGTAAATAAATTTTAGACATGGGCCAAATGGTTTCGGAGGGAAATACCATTTATTACGCAGTTGTAATTTTAATAAATCACCGCCGGAAACTGCGGAACGCCATAGTGCTTCAAAAAACCGAAAAGTCATCGCAGGCCGGCGAACAAAGTGATATCGTCCTATGAATTTAACGAGAGAAAACTGTCTGTTTTGAAACAAAGGAAAAATGTCCAGTGTAGAAAATCGAAAACCTGTTAATGGAGTTATTCAGAAGACAGTCACGCCAGTCCCTGGCTCTACTCAAATATCGAAAGTTGTGGTTCATCCTTTGGTTTTGCTCAGCGTGGTCGATCATTTCAATCGAATGGGAAAAGTCGGAAACGTGAAGAGAACGGTTGGCGTACTTCTAGGTTCTAATAGACAGGGAATTCTGGATGTTTCTAATAGCTACGCTGGTACTAGATTGTTTTCTCTAAAACAATGCCCCATATTTTCCGTTTACCTCTTACTAATTCTTTTTCCAGATTAAAATTACGGTAGTTTCGGTAACATACAGGTTCTGTAAATATAATTTCTACAGTAAATTTATTGGAGGTTCTGGTAACAAGGTAATTACCCAGTGTTATCTGACAATTTTCACTCCCAATACCTCGATTTGCCTTGTCCGTCGTTTAACTTTTAATGTCTGAGCTGTAAAATGGTCTGAGTAAATCTGGTTTCTACCTTTTAAAACTGGGTTTTACCCACAAGAAAAAAATCCAAGCCATGTATTAGTTGTAAAAGTATGTAATTATCTGTTACAGAGACCTCCATTTGGTTTACTGTATAAGTCAATTTACTGAACCTTGTTTATTCCTGAAATGCTTGTCACCTGTCCTCCCAGCTCCCAAATGCTTTTGAAAATAAAACCTTGAGCAGCAAGCAATAACTTTTGCTGGAAGGTTATCAAAAGCAGGCAACTTAGATATTTGTTTAAACAATGTTCAGTGAAGTCTGTACTACACAACAAAATATTACACAGGTCAAAATTCAAAGTAGTTGCAGACAACACATAAACTGTGGCTCAAAAGGATGAAACTTGACTTAAAATGGATAGAAAAAACATTGCGGGTAAAGGAGGAAATGCTGGTTACTAGCATTTTTATCTCATTCCATAACATTTTTTATAGCCTTTTTCCTCAGGGTAGTTGAAACACAGGATTGTGTGGTTAAAAGGTTAAAGTATCTATTATGGTATAGTTATAGAAAATGTCAATGTCAACATGGTAAAGTTTTACACCTTACCTATACAGTTCATTTGTGAGTTTAACACTGTATATGTGAATTTGATTGTCTTATTTCTATAGTCAAGAAATTATTGAAACTACTAAAGTCTTGTGGCAGGATCTCTCTGCTGAATGTCAGAGAAACTGGAAGGACTATAATAATGGTTGTGAAACAAGTTACTCTTAATCATGTTTTAATTGCATTCAAGTGACTTATTTTTTTCTCTTTTCTTTAAGGACAATAACTCATACCATTGGAATTGGGAATTTTAGTCGTGTTTTCCCCAGTTTTTCCTATTAATATCAGCTACTGATGAAACAAGATAATTGATTAATTCATGTAGGAGTTTTTGTCTAGGTTTATGCTGTTATGTGTACACAAATTTTACAATATATTACAGTGAGTCATGTAAGATGCAAAGAACTAAATAAGAGCTCATTTTTGAAATAGCGGAAACCTTGAATTGGGAATTTTCAGGGATATATGGAGGGAGAAATTCCCATTAAGGAATAAGATACGACCAAATATTGGCCATAAAATCAACAAGGAAAAACACATTAAAAATCCTAAACTATCACTACATAATGGGTCCGATGAATCACCGAAATACCAAAATACCACCGAAATACCGAAATACCCCTATTTTTTTTTTTTTATTATTAAACTCAAATATCTGAAGTTGTGGTTTTTGATACAAATTGTTATCATATTGATGAAGGGGGGGTTGTTTTAAACCTAGTGTCAAAATAACAACATGATGTTTTGGCCCGACGTACGTGAAGAATGTGCACCGGAACAGCCGTACTGTACTGTAAATGTCTACCGAAATACCTGCTTTACGCAGTAAAATCAGTTGATTCAGGCATGCTACCTCCATAATATCACTACAGTACCTTTTCAACAAGGTTGGTGTGTCTGATCTTTATCCATAAGTATCCTAGAAAAAAAAATAGTTTTTCATTTTTGTATTGGGAATATGAAATTAAATCATCACCAAAATAAAAGTCGGCAGCCATTTTAAATCTGTGGTTAACACGTTACCAACGTAAATTGATAAGACAATTATAATTCCGCCTACTAATAATCGTATCACTTCAAACATATCAATGACAAACTAACACATCAGACGAGTTGGATAATGTTAGCCGAACACCTTCAATTATGATCGCTTCAATTTAACAGAACAGAAGAGAATAGAACATGCAGAGATACGTGGGTGTTTTGACGGATCAGAGACCTACATCATGCAGTGTCTGATTTGGGTCTACTTCTTTCGCAAATGAAGTGGATTAGCGCTCTCTTTTGTGTGTTTTTACCATTCAAAGAATTAGTAAATATAAGTGATAATGTCATATTGATATAATTCTTTAATCTAGATTGGCATACAGGTACAGGCCAGACACGCGAGTGTTTCGGTGATTGTTCTCCACACGAATAAAAATGATAAATATTAATAAAATCATTCTTCCTAATAATGAGTAATACTTTGATTAAGTGTGCTTTCTGTTAAAAAGGAAGAAGAAAAATCCAGCATATATATCAGTTATCTGAACCCAATAATAAAAAAATAGGGGTATTTCGGTGGTATTTCGGTGATTCATCGGACAGCTACATGATTATTCTTGCACTGATTTATTTTCCATCAATACTTTCCAGTTCCTTTTGATGAAGATGCACATGATAAATCTGTGTGGTTTCTAGATCATGATTACCTAGAAAATATGTATGGGATGTTCAAAAAAGTTAATGGTAAGTTGTTTGTGATACAGTCAAATGTTACATAACATTGTTGATATTTCAAGCCATTTTCAACTGTTCTTCAGTTTTGTCATGGTTGACAGTGTACCAATCTATGCTATCTTGATGTTTATATTTTCATTAAAAAAACACAGTACTCTTTTTCACAAGCAACTGGGTTCCTTACATAAACAGAGATAAAACAATGTTTAGTAGTTAGGACGGAAGTGATTCCTGTGGCAATGATTTTCAATGATTCTTGGAAAGAATTTTGGCATGAGCTTGGATTAAAACTTCAGCTTGAGATGTCACTTCAACTTGGCTCCATCAAAGTGAAAGTGTAGCCAAAAAGGCACTATATTTATGTTAGGACAGCTTAATGATGAAGCAGAAATTTATATAGAGATCCATGCAGTTTCTGGTTTCCCTCAAAGCTTTTTCCATCCCTTGTGAGACTTTTTTTTTAATGCAAAAGAATCCATCTATGGAACAAAGCAAGAGCAATGGAAACTTTATATATTATTGTTGGATTACTAGACTTTCCAAAACATTCACTTTTTTTTTTTGTTTATTGTTTGGGGTTTAAGACACTTAATTGGATGTCATCCAATAAGAATTACATAAAAGAAAAACATAATTTGTAAAAGCTTAATACATGTAAGAACAGTGTAAATTAATCAAATGGTTATTGCTTGTACTAGTTTACTTCTTCTGCAACTGACTGAACATTTTAATTACCTGTCATTGAATTATATGATTTTAACTTTTTTTTATTCATCAAAATGTTACAATTTTGTAAAAAAAAAAATGTTGAAAAAATAATTTTACTTGGTTCTAAAGTACCAACGTACTACTATTCCATGAAAGTTTTTGTAAGAATCACAAGATAGAGTTGATCCAACAAGTTATCATAATTATGCATACCTATTTTCCATGCGATCTGATTTACAAAAGTAACTGAACTTGCCTTTTGGCAAGCCACTGCAGAGACAAAGACTGGTACATGTACTGGTTAATCCCCAGATATTTTCAACTAATGGCACATTACTACATTTGTAATTGTTTTTGTGTTTTCTAGCAAGAGAGAAGATAGTTGGCTGGTATCACACAGGACCAAAACTTTGTCAGAATGATGTCTTGATCAATGAACTTATGAGACGTTATTGTCCTAACTCAGTATGTATTTGACTACACTATTTTGTTAACCCTTTAACAACTTAGTGCTATTGCGGCCAGTACAAAACCTGCAGTCAGAGTGACAGCCTGAGATTGATCTACACTTTCAGCTCTATTGAGAAATTTTGGTAAAACCAACCATAAAATATTGCATTTATCATGGCCTTATTTCTAGACTGAATATGTCTGTAAAGTTTATACAACACTCTGGGGGTTAAATGCTTTGATTGTCTGCTGTGCACAACCTCAGCTGTTTTTTCAAAGTCAGAATGTATAGAACTTGCAGACTGAGGATGGTTTTTAGTTCACCTGAGCACCAAGTGCTCAAAGTGAGCTTGTGTGATCGTGCTGTGTGCGGCTTTAACTTTTACCTTGTGTACACTCTAGAGGCCACATTTTCAGTCAGATACAGATAAAATTTGTTCAGAATGTTTGTCTTGATATTATCTCGGAGGAGTTCCAAAGTGGGTCATGTCGGGTCAAAAACTAGGTCACTAGGTCAAACCTTGAAAAAATCTTGTGTACACTGTACAGACCACATTTTCAGTCTGAAACTTATGAAACTTGGTCAGAATGTTTTTTCTTTTTTTGATAATATCTTGGAAGAGTTCAAAAAATGGGTCACATCAGATCAAAAACTAGGTCACTTTGTCAAATCTAAGAAAAACTTTGTGTACACTCTAGAGGCCACATTTTCAGACCAGTTCCCTTGAAAGTTGATCAGAATGTCTTGATAATAACTTTGACAAGTTTGTAACTTGGTCATGTCAGGTTAAAAACTACGTCACCAGATCAAATCTTTGAAAATCCTTGTGTATGCTTTAGAGGCCACATTTTCAGTCCAATACTTTCGAAAGTTTGTCAGTGTTTTTCTTGATGATATCCCACACAAGTTTAAAAAAAGGGTCATGTCAGGTCAAAAAAAACAAGGTCACTAGGTCATATCTTAAAAAAAAAAACCTTGTGTACACTCTAGAGGCCACATTTTCAGTGCAAAACACTTGAAAGTTGGTCAGAATGTTTGACTTCAAAAATGGGTCTCTTTGGGGGGTCAAAAACAAGGTCACTTGGTCAAATCTTTGAAAAACCTTGTGTATGCTCTAGAGGCCACATTTTCCAGCCAATACTTATGAAAATTGGTCAGAATGTTTGTCTTGATGATATCTCAGATGAGTTTGACCTGGGTCATTTCAGGTCAAAAACTAGGTCACTGGGTCAAATCTTTGAAAAATTTTGTGTACACTCTAGAGGCCACATTTTCAGCGCTATACTCATGAAATTTGGTCAGAATGTTTGTCTTGATCATATCTCAAAGTTTGAAAATGGGTCATGTTAGGTCAAAAACTAGGTCAAATCTTTGAAAAACCTTTTGTACACTCTAGAGGCTACATTTTCATTCTAATACTTATGAAAGTTGGTCGGAATGTTTGTCTTGATGATATCTCATACGAAATAGAAAAAGGGTCACATCGGGTCAAAAACTAGGTCACCAGGTCAAATCTTTGAAAAATCTTGTGTATGCTGTAAGAGGCCACATTTTCTGTGTAATACTTACTGAAATTAGTCAGAAAGTTTTTATTGATGATTAATAAGACAGGATTGAAAAGGGGTCACATTGGGTCAAAAAGTAGGTTGCCATGTCAAATCTTTGAAAAACCTTGTTTACATTCTAAAGGTCTTGTTTCCTGTCCAATACTCATGAAAGGTGGTCAGAATCTTTGTTGTGGTAATATCCACAACAAACTGTAAAATAGGCTATGTTGGGCTAAAAAAAGGTCACTGTGACAAATTCTAGAAAAAGCTTGTGTACATGTTAGAGGCTAAATTTTCAGTCCAATACTTATGAAAGCTTTTTAGAATTTTTGTCATAATATCTCGGAAGAGATTGGAAACAGGTCATGTTTGGTCAAAAGGCCCAGGTGACCGACTCCAGGGCCATCATGGCTCTCTTGTTTACTTTTTGATGATGTCCTATGTGGTTTTGCGGCTAAGGTAATGGTTTTATAAACCTACAGTTTTTGGTTCAAAGCCAAGGGCTAAACATTCAGGAGTCGCAAGTTTGAATCTCAGGTTCCACCAACATCATTTTCAAAGATTAATGAAAGGAAATCTATGCAACTGGATTTATTCCCTTTATCTAGGCTTTAAATGTGGATAATCAGCCAGTGCAATTGCGTAAGAGAAATTTTGTTGCAAATAGCATTAAAGATCAAACAAACAAACAAAAAAATTTATTTTCATTTTGATCTCAAGATTAAATCAGGATCTGTGAAGAGACATTTTTCATATATATTTCAGGTTCTTGTTGTTATAGATGCCAAGCCAAAGGATTTAGGCCTTCCAACAGAGGCTTATTTAATGGTAGAAGAGGTCCATGATGTAAGTAAATATGCTTGTGTGAAACTCATCTTTGAAATTTTTGCACAATTTCAGTGCAAATAAAATGCGTTAATGGAGTATACTGGAATCAGCCCTGCTCTTCTATCCACTTGTTTACAAGCACACTTGTAATGAACTTTTTCCAGTTTTGCCATCATTCCATTAAATGATTGTACATCTATCAACCCTTAAAGCACCTTTTACAACAATAGTTGCCAAGTTAAATTTGCTGCCATTGTAGATCAAGATAAGACTGCATAAAACATGCAGTCTGCTCTTTGATCTTCACTGTCTGCTTTATTGAGACTTTCTGGGCAAAAAGCAACCCTGAAATTGCAATTAGTTTGGTTTTATTTCTAGACTGAAAATGACTGTTGGGTTTATTAGGTGTTCTTAAAGTTGAACAGGGACTGTAATTGTGCAAGATACACTTTCTGGTGGTCTGCTTGTCAGGCTAGAAAAAAGTTCCTTTGAGAAAATTTGTGTATAGTGACTTTTAGGTGTATTGTTTGTCTTTTCTATCTATGCATCATTAAACAGCATTTATTTATCGCCTTTCTATCAAAGCACTATGAAGAGATGTAGATGTACGGTCACCTTTCGTGAAAGTACTAATTGGATTTGTAAAAAGTAAATTTTTGTTTCTGTGCATGTAGGCAGCACTGGTCATATGGGAATGTTCTATTGCAAGGCAACACAGTGCCCTTTTTTAGTATTTGAACAAGTTTTAAAATCCTTTAGGAAAAGCTGTTGCTGTGAGGTGACTTGAATACTGTTGGGAGCAGCAGAGGAACCAGTCAAGCTACAACACTTCTGTTTATCAAGTACAATTTACTACCTCTGGATCAATAGGTTGCTCTGAAATAAAGTATGGAGATTGTTACCAGCAGAAAAATTGCTTCTTTGACAAAGAAACATCCTTGTAACAATGTATTCAAAAGCATCTAGATGTTGATGTTCTACTTTTTACCAAACAGCAAAATTGTAGACCAGTCCATATTAAATGCATTTGCAGACAACAAGGTAAATGTGACTCAAATTATGAAAATTGTATTGAAAGTGGTAGAAAACATTGTGGAAAAAGGAGTAAATGCTGGTGTTTCCCATGATGTTTTCTAAAGGATTTTATGCTAAGGCTGCTAAAATTCGGGATTGCTTGGGTAAAGGGTTAAGAGTGGTTTCTGTATAGGTTGAAAAGAGTACAATCAGTGAGATTTTATTGTAGAAAAAATTATTAGCGTTCTTTTTGTATTTAGGATGGAACCCCAACAACCAAAACGTTTGATCATGTACCAAGTGAGATTGGAGCTGAAGAAGCAGAGGAAGTTGGTGTAGAACATCTTCTCAGGTATTTGTGATATACATACACTTGAGCCATGCTCCGGCAATAGGGGACTTAATGCATCGCCTTGATCCATGGTACCAAGCAAGCCATCACATACTTATGGATCCATAATATCCGTTTGTTTTTAACATCCGACCAAAGCATGAGGTAGACTGGTTCTTGGACATACAGAAAATTGACTGATAGCGAAAAGTTTCGACCTAGGTCAGTCTGCACAGGCTGATCTGGGTTGATACTTTTCACAGCTGCATTAAGCCCCCTTTTCAGGGAGTACTACTCACTTGTTTTCAGCATCTAAATACAGCAGTTGTAATGCATGTTGCTGACTTGCAAGCAAAGCCCGGTAGCTCAGTTGGTAGCATACAGGAATTGAAACTAGGGGGTCACTGGTTTGAATCCCTTGCTAGCCCCCTTTTCAGGGAGTACTACTCACTTGTTTTCAGCATCTAAATACAGCAGTTGTAATGCATGTTGCTGACTTGCAAGCAAAGCCCGGTAGCTCAGTTGGTAGCATACAGGAATTGAAACTAGGGGGTCACTGGTTTGAATCCCTTGCTTGGCAAATTTCTCTCTGAAGATTAATGACAGTCATTGTGACAGGATTCTTTACCCTCTCACTGCAAATCACTTTTTGATGGTGGTAATGCGGAAAAGCAGCTGGTGGCTTGGGATTATATTGTGGGAAGCACTGGTAAAAGAAACACTGGAAGGCATTGATAGAAATAAAATGTTAAATGCCAACAAATGTCAGATTCTTTTCGTCACATAACCATATCTCACAATAAAATGTTATCTCGTAAATGCCTACGAACGCCAGATTCTTTTTGTCACATAACCACATCTCACAAGTTATAGGTCTGAATATGCAAAACTATACACACACATTGTTGTAATTTACCATTAATAAATCGCGACTCACACCTTTGAAAGTGGTATAAAATGATGTCACATATGACATCACCTAATGCTAATCTCAGACGCTTGTTGGATAAGATAATGGCTGTATTACACTAAAAACAAGGGAGGGTAAGAGATAAATACAATATACCAAGGCTGGTTGCTTGTTTACTGTTATATTTAGTATATGTATGGAGGGCGACTCTGCTCAGAGAAAACGTTGTATGTAACTGTTGAGTGTAAAACAAATGCCAGTGTTAAGTTCGAGAGTTGTTTGGTTTCTTCAGTCTTTATTATAAGACAGATATAACTTGGCTGAATTGATCGAAATCAGTACTCACTGTTCCAGATTAGGTGAATAAATAAGCACATATTGAGCACATAATAAGTAGTTGGCACTCTACAATGATGTTTGTGAAGTCTGTTGCTACAAATTTTTGTCAGGAAGAAAAGAGTTAACATGGATCATCAACTCTGTACCAAACAACATTTTGGACTTGCCCATATTACAAGCATTTGCAGATATTAAATGTAGATGAAGTTGTGGAAAGTGTCTTTCAATAGGTAGAAAACATTGTGGGATAAGGAGAAAATGCTGGCATTTTCTCTTTTCCCGCAATGGTTTCAAAAGCCCTCTACCTCAAGGTCTTTAAACCTTGGGATTGTATGTTAAAGGGTCAGTTGATTTTGGATATTTTCAGGGATATCAAGGACACTACAGTGGGTACTCTGTCTCAACGGGTTACAAGTCAGCTCATGGGACTGAAGGGACTACATTCACATGCGACAGACATCAATGGATATTTACAGAAAGTGGTCTCCGGACAGCTGCCTATCAACCACCAGATTGTTTATCAGTTACAAGACGTGTTCAATCTTCTGCCCGACGTCAACCTGCAAGCATTTGTGAAAGCCATGTATGTGAAAACTAATGACCAGATGTTGGTTGTTTACTTAGCATCGCTCATTAGGTCGGTGATTGCGCTTCATAATCTCATAAACAATAAGATCCAAAATCGTGATGCCGAAAAAAATGAAGGAAAGGACTCAAAAGATAAAGACAAAAAGGAGAAGAAAGAGGAGAAAGATGGAGACAAGGAATCAGGAAAGGCAAATAGTGATAAGAAAGAGAGTGAAAAAGATAAAGGAGGCTCTAGCAAAAAGTAGTATAGATAAAGAAGAATAGGTTATACTTACAGTTGTACTGTTTGCTTTTTTTATATATCATTATCAGAATGCAAGGGAAATCTCTCTCTTCACAACAGCGTAGCGCCCATAATGCACAATACACAGAAAACGTAGGAAAAATTGGAACAGACTTTTGTCACTGTATAGAAGGTCCCCATTTTTGTAATTAAGCCTTAAGCTGCTCCAAAAAATGAGAATTTCCAACAGAAAGCCAAATATTGCGATTTCATCCCATGCCTTCTGTGCAGTCTAATCTTGATTTACACTGTCTGCAAAAGTGCACAGTGTCATGGTTAGCAGCCAAAGTGAAATAGAACACTGGATTCGGAGTGTATAATAATTCTGAAACCCTGGTTACGACCCTACTTCAGAATGGAACTCAACAGGCCTTAAAGTGCTGTACCACTAAATTCAAATTTTGCAGTTTGACAATTATAGAAAATCCCTGAATTTTGTAAATCCCTAAATTTTGTAGTATCAAGACAGTTTCTTGCGAATTGTCCAAGAGTATGGACCAAAGAGTAGACTGCATTTACACTGCAGTTAAATTGTCAAGTTCTACCCAGACAATTAGAATTAAGAGTTTACCCAAATAAAGCAGGAATTTACAGAAAATTTACATGTCCTCATTGAATAAAAACAGCTGCTCAGTTAAGAGTTTCTTCAAAACTTTTGTGTACTTACCTTGTACCAGACTCCAAGACTTCCAGTTTAGAAACATTTGCATGTATGGTGTCCATGGTCATGAGGTAGAGCTTTAGCCTTGCAACCACAAGGTCCCGAGTTTGATTCCTGGGAGCAGGTGTCAACTTTGGGACTGTTCATTGGCCCAGAAAGTCGGTGCAAGTACTGGTGTGGTTTTCAGGAAACAGAATTGAGAGAGATTAGTATAAGTTGCATGAACTAGTTTCTCAATTGATGTAAAAATACATAAGTTTATACTGAACTAAACATTTGCAGACAACATATTAATTCTACCAAAAGACAAAATTTTGAACTCGACCAAATTGGAAGCATTTGCATATGGCAATTATAGCTTGAATAATGATTTTTGTCTTAGATAGGGTAGAAAAGTGGGAAAAGGAGAAAAAATGTTCCTGCAATGTTTTCAAAAGCCTTATCACCAGGGTCATTAAAACTTGGGATTGTGTGGTAAAGAGTTCAGTGTTGGTCATATGATAAGATTGGTCTATGAAGGGGCAGAAATCATTGCGGAAAAAGAGGTGCTGGTTATCAGATTTGTTCTGGGGTCTGAGATAAATGGCACTTCACTTTGACCAGTCTCAGCTGGGTTTGAACTTAAGGCTGTCATTTTATAAATCCCATTATACCAGAACATTGATGCATTTAATAAATTAAGTACCTTTTCTCTTTATGGTATTTTCAATCATTTATGGATTGATCAGTTACAGGTATATCAGAAAATGTTAAAGATCTAATAGGTTTTAAAATGTTTCAAAAGTGGCCTGCTGCAAAATGAAAAGAAGTCATCTTCATTGGAAAATGTTTTGCTATGTTCAGCTTGACGAATTATCTAGAGTAAAACATATGTGCCATGCTCTGGCAAAAGGGCACTTAATATATCTGTGTGATGCATTATACCAATCATACCATTGGATAATTATGGATCCATAATATCCACTTTTTTTAACAACAGACTAAATTGTAAGGTAGACCACAACAGACTTAATCATAAGGTAGACTGGTCCTTGGACATACAGAAAATTTACTAATAGCGAAGTTTCTGCCCAGGTCAGCCTGCGCTGACTGCGGGTCGATACCTTTCGCAGCTGCATTAAACCCCCTTTTCACAGAGCACAGTTCATATTTAAATCTGATCACAGAATAGCTCAAGAGGATACTTGGTTTACCAAAGGGATTATAAATCAAGCGCCTGTCGGTATATTTCTTCAAACAACTGGCAACAGAGGTTATAAGGTGGAACAGAAAGTTGTAGTGATATTCCTGATTTCGGATAAAAGTTAATAGATCCACTGCTTACCTAGTTTTGTGAAGCAAAATCAAACAAGCCACTGACCAATGTATGAGAGCTAATTGCCCAATAAATTTGCCCTCATGTATTCTGAAGCATCTTTTTTGGTAAGTCAAGTTAGCTCATTCCATACTATAGACAACACCAGAAGCTTTTGTGGACAGTGTAGATCAAGATCAGACAAGACGGAATGTGCAGTCTGATCTCTGATGTACACTGTTCACTACTATACTCTAGATTATGACCGAACTGTCTCTTGATCTTGCAGAAGAAATGTATTTTTAGCCGTTAAGAAAATGCAATTTATTTATTCAGTAGTGAAAAAGTAAATACAATACATGCATTTCAAACTGATTTCTGGCCTCTTATACATGTATCTTCAAGTATTGAGATTTGACTTAATGTCTTACCCAATACGACTGTGAATGATTTTCAATATAGGAAAATTATGTGTTTCTATTTCATTGACAGTGCCTAAATTGTGTTACTTCAGAATATGCAGAAAACCACAATGGTTTACCCAATAAATAAGCACAAAATCAATAAATATCATTTTCTATTTCATTCTATTATCTTTTATTGGTATAAATAAACAAAGCATACAGATCCATAAAAAAAATCATCAAAAAATACAGCATGTATACGTCTAAGACTAAAGCACAGTAAAAAAGTTCATGTTTGCTTACTGAAGTATCTATTAATTCATGTAGTCTGAATTAAATGAATTAAAAATTATTCAAACCACAAGTTTGTGTCGATATGCTTTATGCTGCAAAAGTGCTTAATTAACCTCTTACCAAACAATCCCTGGTTTTTACGACCCAGAGGAAGAAGCCTTCTAAAAACATTGTGGGAAAAGGAGAAAATGCTGGTAACCAGCATTTTCTCCTTTTCCCACAATGTTTTCTACCCTTCTAAAGTCAAGTTTCAACTATTGAGTCATGTTTATTTTGTCGTCTGCAAATGCTTTCAATTTGGACAAGTCTAAAATTTTGTCGTTTGGTAGGAGGTAATCCTTTACCACACAACTCTGAGTTTTATGCAAGAAGGCATTTTGCAAACATTGCGGAAGGAGAAAATGCTGGTAACCAGCACTTTTTCCTGTTCCCACCATGTTTTGTACTCTTTCAAAGACACTTCCCATCATTTGAGCCAAATTTAGATTGTCGTCTGGAAATACTTTGGTTTTGGACAAGTCCAAGATTTTTGTTGTTTGGTAAAGGGTTCGTGTTTTGTACTTTTTCTGTTTCTGAAACTCTAACCACTTAACTCTTCACCAAACAACAAAATTTAATACTCGTTGAATTCGAAAGCATTTGCAGATGACAAATTTTCTGTAGGTCAATGATGTGATAGTTTGTATTTGAAAGGGTAGAAAACATTTTGTGAAAATGAGGAAATGCTAGTTGCCTACATTGTTTCTCTTTCTTCCACAAAGTTTTCAACACCCTTCTCCCTTGAACAGGGGGGGTTCGTTAAAACAAGAGATGGTTTGGTAAGACCTTTAAGTCCTTTCCTTTTGCAGGATACTATATCAGCTTTCACTAGAACACTTTAAAAAAACACTTGCAAATGGAGAAAATGTTCTTCATTAACTGATTCTCCTTTTCTATATATCAGTCTCTATTGTGAATTAAACATTGACCCTTTACCCAAACAGTCTAAAGTTTGAATGACTGTTAGACAAGTGGCTTTTAAAAACACTATGGAGAAAATAATGATAACCAGCATTTCTCCTTTTCCCACTATGATTTCATTTTTATAGACAAACATCATGTTTGGAGATACATTTAATCTGAGGTCTGCGAATGCCTTCAACTTGGACAGCTCAACCTTTTGTCGTCTAGTAAGAAGTTAACCCTTTACCAAACAATCCTGTTGTCTTGACTCTGAAGAAGAAAGCTTTTAAAAACATTGTGGGAAAAACAGAAAATACTGGTAACCAGTATTTTCTCCTTTTTAGCTCACCTGAGCACAAAGTGCTCACGGTGAGCTTTTGTGATTATGCTGTGTCCGTCTTGCATCATCAACATTTACCTTGTGTACGCTCTGGAGACCACATTTTCAGTCGGATACTCATGAAACTTGGTCAGAATGTTTGTCTTGGTGATATCTTGGATGAATTCGAAAATGGGTCATGTCAGGTCAAAAACTAGGTCACTCGGTCAAATCTTAGAAAAACCTTCTGTACGCTCTAGAGGCCACATTTTCAGTCCAAAACTCTTGAAAGATGGTCAGAATCTTTGTCTTATAATATCTTGTACATGTTTGAAAAGGGGTCATGAAGGGTCAAAAACTAGGTCACGAGGTCAAATCGTAGAAAAAACTTGTGTATGCTCTAGAGGCCAGGTTTTCAGTCAAAAACTCCTGAAAGATAGTCGGAATGTTTGTCTTGATGATATCTCAGACAATTTTGAAAATAGGTCACACCAGGTCAAAAAGTAGGTCACTAGGTCAAATTTTAGAAAAACCTTGTGTACGCTCAAGAGGCCATATTTTCAGTGGGATACTCATGAAACTTGGTCAAAATGTTTGTCTTGATAATATCTTGTATGAGTTTGAAAATGGATCACATCAGGTCAAAAACTAGGTCACTAGGTCAAATCTTAGAAAAACCTTATGTAGGCTCTAGAGGCCACATTTTCAGTGCAATACTCATGAAACTTGGTCAGAATGTTTGTCTTGATGATATATTGTATGAGTTTGAAAATGGGTCACATTGTGTGAAAAACTAGGTCGCCATGCCAAATCTTGGAAAAACCTTGTGTTCACTCTAGAAATCACATTTTCTGTCCAATACTTATGAAAGGTGGTCAGAATCTTTGTTTTGACAATATCTACATGGGGAAAATTGGCAATGTTTGGCTAAAAAGTAGGTTACTTAGGGAAATTCTAGAAAAAGCTTGTGTACAAGCTAGAAGCCAAATTTTCAGTCCAATAATAATGAAAGCTTAGTAGAATGTTTGTCATAACATCTCGAAAGAGACTGAAAATGGGTCATGTTTAGTCAAAAAACTCAGGTGAGCGACTTCAGGGCCATCATGGCCCTCTTGTTCCACAATGCTTTTTACTTCTCAAAGACAAATCCCATCATTTGACCTATATTTTATGTGTCGTCTCTAAACACTTTCTATTTAGACTGGTCTAAAACTTTGTCATATACATGTAGTTAAGTCATGTTGGTTATCACTTTTATTTTCAGTACATTTGTTTCTTAAGGTTTTGAGTTAAACCTGTACAACTAATTAATCAGCCGATGCACAGACATATATTACATAATCTATCAAGTCCCACATGCATCATTTTGAATTGGGACCTGCATGGCTGTGTGACTAGAGTGTAGGATTAGTAATTCAGAGATTACCTGAGGCATTGGGTTATGCATGGCAGCGTCCTTTGACAAAACACTCCAGAGCCCAAATGGTAAGCCCAGCGCTGTTTACATCCTCGAAACACATAAATAAATGAACTATATCCAGGATATAAACAAAGTAACAGCCAATCACATCTCAACTGCCCCCACAATGGTCTCTTAATTTATCTCCATTCCTAGTAGTGAAAAGTCTTGTTTTTACCAACATTCATGGAATAAATAGGCAAGTGCTCAATGAATGGCAAGTGAAGACTAAGCTAGCAATGAAAATTGACAGTTTTGTTTCTGAAATTAGACCAGGAAAATGTTCTCGAGATTTATCATGGGAAACTACCTGCTCAAAGAGTTCAAGCATAGCTTCTAGATTGAACAGATGAAATACATGCACTACATTAATTATTTGATAAAATAAGACTGTCAGCTCAGTGTCCGAACTCACATACGATAGGTGTAGCTTTGTGTAATCCCTGTACAGTGGATAATTAATTGTGCACTTGGCTGCTTGTCAGTGGCTGTCAACTCCCGCATGCTCCAGTTTGCTCTTTGTCAATTACAGTGTCTATTCTGTCAATTGTAACATCTATTTTGTCTGTAACTTTACTTTCTGCAAGGTATTTATCCCTGAAATAGACGTGGTTTGACCCTTTACCAAACAATACCAAGTATTAACAACCCTGTAGAAGGCTTTTCCAAAATATTGTGGGAAAAGGAGAAAATGGTGGCAACCAGCATTTTTCCTTTTCCCACTACGTTATCTTCCCCTCAAAGGACAAATTGTATTATTTGAGACAAATTGTCGAGTGCAAGTGTTTTTAAGTATGAAAAGTCTAGTTTAGATTTATTTCTTTACATCAATTGTGAAACAAGTTTTTACAACTTCAATTAATCCTTTATCAAACAATCCTGGGTTTTCACGACCCTGAGAAAGAAGCCTTCTGAAAACATTGTGAGAGAAGAAGAAAATGCTGGTAACCAGCATTTTCTCCTTTTCCCACAATGTTTTCTACCCTTCCCAAAACAAATTTCATTTTTTGAGTCACATTAATTTTGTAGTCTGCGAATGCTTCGAATTTGGACTAGTCTAAAATCATGTCGTTTGGTAAGGAGTTAATCACTGTTGATGATTGCTTCTTGGAAACCTTTACCAGTATTTAGGCGTTGATGTGGGAAATTCCAAAGGTTGACCCCCACTCTCCATGGGATTCGAACCCGGAACCTTTAGTCTATGAGGCAGACGCTCTATTCCTACGCTGCTAACTCCCAGGAAAAGTCAAAAGTTTACACCTGGTAAAGGATTAACTCTTTACTATTGCCTCCTTCATTTAACCTGATCCTGACCTTTATGGTGAATATATAAGTCGGCATATAAATAGAAATTTGATTTATTCGGGAAGTTATATATACACACGAGGGTACTGGTAAGCAATTTAATTCACATAATCGATATGAAATATTTCCATGACCATTCCGGACGTATGCCAAAGGGCAATGCAATGCCGAGGGTAAAAATAGAATTTTAATTCATGTTAATTATGTTGACTTGGGTCGGGTTAAATGAGGTAGGCAATACATAACAAAATTTTATATCTATCTAAATTGAGAGCAAGTGCAGAAGACGGCTAAGCTGCCCTTAAATGATGGGATTTGTCTATCAAAGGGTAGGAAATGTTGTAGGAAAAGGAGAAAATGCTGGTTAACAACATTTTCTCCTTTTCCGACAATGTTTTTGAACATCTTAATCCCAAGGTTGCTAAAACATTGTATTGTTTGGTAAGGGTTAAAATGCAAGCATATGGTTCAGCAATAAGTACAAAATGCTCTTACCAACATACAGGAAACATATCACGGATTTCATCCAGAGATAAATGATTCTCATCTAGTTCACTGAGGACCCACTTTAAAAACCCAACTCCTAGTTCCTGCAAAATAAAATGCATGTAAAAAATCCGACTTCTAGTTCTTGAAAACTACAATAGGTCAAAAAGAACGTTTTACGTCCAAAAGAAGCCATCACAAACAGGTCACCTTTGACTCTCGGCTGTGTTACTTAAGTCTATTAATGTTAGTGATACGTGTCACAAAAAGTAAACAAAGTTGGAAGATGAGTCCATTAGCAGATTTAAGCAAAATAAGAGAAGTTTTTTCATGAAACCCAGCCCAGAATTACTGCAACACTTTTTTCCAAAGACTTGTCTGTCCTTGCCAACTCTTTGACATAACCCTTTACCACAAAATCCAGACTTTTTACGACTCTAAAAGAGAAGCCTTTTGAAAACATTGTGAGAAAATGTTCAAACACTGTTTTTCAGTCAATTGAGGCCAGATTCATCATTTGAGCCAACTCTTATTTGTCGTCTGCAAATGCTTAGATTTTGGGCTAGTCTAAAATTTTTTCGTTTGGTAAAGAGTTGACATCACATGTTCCAATTTTAAAGACCCTAAAGAAGATGGCTTTTGAAAACTTTTTTAAAAAGAAGCGAGTGCTGGTATTAACCCTTTACTACACGACAAAATGTTAGCCTTGTCCAAACTGAGAGCAATTGCAGATGACAATTTCAATGTGGCTCAAATGGTGCAATGTTTCTCTAATAGGGTAGAAAACAGTGTGGGAAAAGGAGAAAATGCTGTTTACCAGCATTTTCTCCTTTTCCCACAATGTTTTCAAAAGGCTTCTTTCCCATGGTCATAAAAAGTCAGCATTGTGCCGTTATGGGTTAATGTCCTGACAGGTGGTAAAGAGTGTACCATTATCATATAAACACAATTGGTTATGTAGCAATACAAGACTGCCTTGAAAATAAAGAGAGAAAGGTTTTTAATAGCAATTACTCCTCCACAATGTTTTCCATATCATTGAAAGAAATGTGCTTTCCTTTAAATGTTGCTCCATTGTGTATCTTGTTCGCATGCTGTCATGTCTAAAAATATGTCGGGGGGAAAGAGTTCACTCTCCACCATTTGACAAACTTTTAAACTTCTACAGATTGAAATCCCATGCAGATTCCAATTTGAATATGGCTCAAATGAACGGATTTGTCTAGGGTTGTAGACATTTCAAGAAAAGAAGAATATGCTGGTTACTCTTTTTCCACAATGCTTATAAAGCTTTTTCTGGGGTCATTAAACCCCCGAATGTTGGTTAAAGGGATTACTCTTAACCGAATGAAAATATTTCAGGCTCAATCCAATTGAAAGCATTTGTAGACTAGTTCAACATAGCTCAACATCAATTCTGTCATTAAAATGGTCTTGGAAAAAAAGGAAGGTAACAAGCATCCTCTGCTTTTCCTGCAATGTTTCCAAAAGTCTTTTTCCTCGGGGTCATGAAAAAACAGGACTGTTTGGCAAAGGAAACAGAAAAAAGATAACTTTCTGTTCTCAAGTATTTGAGTTATAACTACAAGTATTTCCGCCCGCCGGGGTGGCTCAGTGGTGAGCGTGTCGGACTCTTGACCTGGTGGTTGTGAGTTCGATACCCGGTTGAAGCAAACTTTCTTTCCGGCGTATTTTCGTCTCTCACCTCTGCTGAAGCATGTGAGAAAAGTAGTCGGTGGCTTTGGAAAGAAAGTTGTGTTAGTACTGGTGTGAGAAAGCCAGGAAACACATGTGCGTCACCGACCGCCATGATATGACCTTAGCTGTTAAAGTGGCGTTAAACCCCAATACAACCAACCAACAAGTATTTCCCTATTTACTAAAACCAACAGTGCTATGTTTGGAGTATAACTATGAGCTAAATTCCATGAAAATTTCAATCATCAAAAAAACTGAGCCATGCTATATGCAAAAGGGGTATAATGCATCTAAAAAAATATCAACCCAGGTCAGCCTGCACTTTCTGCAGAAAATTTTGGTCAATTTTCTGCATGTATAAGGACCATTCTACCTCATAATTCAGCTGCTTGTCAGACATTATGGATTTCACGGATCCATACTTATTGTGATGACTTGCCAGTATAATGCATCAAGGATGCTTTTCCCAGAGCATGGCTCACAATATTTGTTAGATACAAACAAAATACATAATTTAACCCTTTACCACACAATCCCGACTTTTAACGACCCTGAGGAAGAAACCTTTTGAAAACTTTGTGGAAAAAGGAGAAAATGCTGGTAACCAGCATTTTCTCCTTTTCCCACAATGTTTTCTATCCTATCAAAGACAGGTTTCACCATATGAGTCACATTTGAATTGCTGTCTGCAAATGCCTTCAATTTGGACAAGTCTACTTTTTTCTTGTGTGGTAAAGAGTTAACCCCTTACCACACAATCCCTACTTTTAACGACCCTGAGGAAGGAGGCTTTTGAAAACTTTGTGGGAAAAGGAGAAAATGCTGGTAACCAGGATTTTCTCCTTTTCCCACAATGTTTTCTTCTCTATCCAGGACTACTTTTGTCATTTGAACCACCTTTAATATTTTGTCTGCAAATGCTTTCAATTTGGACATGTCCAAGATTTTGTCGTTTGGTAAAGACTTAAGTCACAAAGAATTTCTACATAAAACAACATGTATGTACATGAAAAACTTTTACTCACTTTCCATTGTTGTGTTGCATTATCATCTATCTTTAACCATTTCTGTATTTCTCCAACTCTCTTTTCAAGCTGCAATGAGTATTTACATCTCTGTAAGGCACATACTAAATATCAGAGATAACTAGTCTCGAACCCTTTACCTTACAACAAAACTGAATGCATTACCAGATAATAAAATGTAACATGGCTAAAACAAGAGGGCCATGATGGCCCTGTATCGCTCCACTGGCTAATACGTAAAATCACTACATGCCAAACATTACAATACTTGGCCAATTGGTTTTGAACATAAGACCCCTGAAACAGGACTAAAATTGGTAGCCCTAGTTCATATGGTTAGTAACAAGAAGATTTCTAAAGATTTCACTATATAAGCCCATGTAAAACTTCTGACCCCTCAGGGTGAATCAAATTCCCCCCTAGGGCTATAATTTACGCACTCTTGGTGAAGGGCCTTTAGATATAGCTACATGCGAAATTTGGTAGCCCTACGCTTTATGAATAAGTACAGGGAGATTTCTTAAGTTTTCTCTACATAAGCCCATGTAAAACTTGTGACCCCCGGGGCAGGGCCAATTTTGACCCCAGGGCTATAATTTAAGCACTCTTGGTAGAGACCCACTAGATAAAGCCACATGCAAAATTTGGTAGCCCTAGGCCTTACGGCTAGGTACAGGGAGATTTCTAAAGTTTTCCCTAAATAAGCCCATGTAAAACTTGTGACCCCCGGGGTGGGGTCAAATTTGACCCAAGGGCTATAATTTGGGCACTCTTGGTAGAGGCCCACTAGATAAAGCCACATGCAAAATTTGGTAGCCCTAGGCCCCATGGCTAGGTCAAAGAAGAATTTTAAAGTTCTCCCTATATAAGCCCATGTAAAACTTGTTATATAAGCCCATGTAAAACTTGTTACCCCCGGGCAGGGCCTAATTTGACCCCAGGGCTATAATTTGAACAATCTTGGCAGAGGTCCACTAGATAAAGCTACATGCCAAATTTGGTAGCTCTAGGCCCTATGGCTAGGTAGAAGAGGAATTTTAAAGTTCTCCCTAAATAAGCCCATGTAAAACTTGTGACCCCCGGGGCGGGGCCAATTTTGACCCCAGGGCTATAAATTGAAGAAACTTGGTAGAGGTCCACTAGATAAAGCTACATGCCAAATTTGGTAGCCCTTGGCCTTACGGTTTCAGACAAGAAGATTTTCAAAGATTTTCAAAATTTTTCAGTTTTGTTGCCATGGCAACCAGAGTTTTTGAAGGAATTAAATTCTTTCAAGAAATTCTGAAGAGGACCATGGCAGGATCATTTCTGTGAAGTTTCATCAAAATTGGATGGGTAGTTTCAGAGAAGAAGACGTTTTAAAAAAAAAGTTAACGCACGGACGGACGGACGGACGCACGGACGGACGCACGACGGACAACAGGCCATGACATAAGCCCGCTGGCCTTCGGCCAGTGGAGCTAAAAATGAGAAAACAGTGGACTGGACAACATTGATTTTATGGTGTGCTCCAGAGCAGCAAACCTTATGCCTTTTTGGGTGAAAAAAACTATATCTGAAGTAGAATCAGATTGGTGATTTTTTACCTGGAAATTGATATAAGACCATGATTACACAAGTGAAAATCTGAACACAACTGGACATCAAATTAAGAAGTTATCAAGAAATTCCACAAACTTCGGGCTCAGCCCTCGTACTATTAAAGTTACTACTAAATACAAATACAAACCTGATCAACAGACTTCTGTGTAGAAAACATATTAGGATCTTTCGCCGACTTTGAGCATGCCATCTTGACTTTTTCTCGGATAGCTCTACACATAACATACCTAAAATGTCAAGACATTCTTTAACCCTTTAACAAAACAACACATGTACCGAGATTTAACAACCATAAAAAGAAGGCTTTGGAAAACAATGTGGGAAAAAGAAAAAAGAAATTGCTTGTAACCAGCAATATTCCAACATTATGTACTCTTTCAAAATCAAATTTCATCATTCAAGCCACATTTAATTTGTTGCCTGCAAAAAGCTCTTAACATGGACCTGTCTAATATTGGACCTGTCTAATATTTTGTCATCTGGTAAAGAGCTTAACTCCATACAATATGCAGATTATTTACAAGTAAGCCAAGCTCTGCAAAATGTTTCAACCCAGATCAGCCTGGGCGGATTGCACAGGCTGACATGGTCAAAACATTTTGCAACTGGTCAATTTTCAGTATGTCAAAAGACGAGTGTACCTCAAGTTAAAGTTGGTTGTAAGACAAAATAGATTTTATGGACCCATAATTATCTGATGACTTGCTTGGTTTAATGCATCATGTAGATGTGCAGGCTGATCTGGGTCAAAAAGGTTTTTTTGCCTTTGGCCAATTTACTCTGTCAATTTATGTCAAAGGACCAGTCTACCTCATGATAAAGAGTAGAACCCCTTTTTACCCAGAGCGCTGGTCATGTATTTTCATCTTCCAGAAGACAATTTTTGAAAACATTGTGGCAATAATGATAAATATTATTCCTAATTCATAATTGTGTACACAGAAATCTTTTTCTGAAGGTAATGATGAACCCTTTTACAACAGAATCTCATGGTGACCAGCATTTCTTTTACCTTTTCCACAATGTTTTGTACCATTCCAAAGACAAATTCCATCATTTGAGCCACATTTAGTTTGTAGTTAGCAAAATGCTCTCAACTTAGCTAAGTCTAAATTTTGTCATTTGATTCACTCTCTATCAAACGACAAGATTTTGGACTTGACCAAATTGACAGCATTTGCAGATGAAATAAATGTTTCAAAAAATGGTGATTTCCTTTATGATAGGGTAGAAAACAGTGTGGGAAAAGGAGAAAATGCTGGTTACCAGCATTTTCTCCTTTTCCCACAATGTTTTCAAAAGCCTTCTCTTTAAGGGTTGTTAAAAGTTGGGACTGTGTGGTAAAGGGTTAAAAGTTTAATCTTAAACTATACCACATGACAAGGTTCTAGACTTGTCCAAATTGAAAGCTTTTGCAGACAACAAATCATATGTGGCTCAATTCATAGGACTTTTCTTTCAAAGGTTAGAAAATATTGTGAGAAAGGTAACAGTACTGGTAACCAGCATTTTCTCCTTTCCCCAGAATGTTTTCAAACAGCTTCCTCCTCAGGGTTGTTAAAGTACAAAATTTTTTGGGAAAGGCGTAAAAAACTTTATTTTTAACAGACAATAAATTTGAAAGACAGGCGAGCTCATACAGGTATTACTGTCTAACATGACAAACAAAATTAACCCTTTACCACACAATTCTGAGTTCTTACGACGTTGAGGAAAATGTCTTTTGAAAACATTATTGGAAAAGGACAAATTGCTAGGAACCACTGTTTTCTACCCTTTCAAAGATGGCCCTTGTCATGTGAACCACATTTAGTTTGTTGTCTGCATATGCTTTTAAAAATTGGGCGAATCTACAATTGTGTCATTTGGTAAACGGTTTAAACAAAAATGCAGGATGCATAAACAAATGAATGATCAAACAGTAACTTTGCTGAACAAACTAGCAATTATAAATCATTTAGCAATGACAATTAATTGTAAAACCAATGACTCTTTCATTGATATCAATTAAGGACAAACGTATACCTTTAAATAGTAATGCTTATTTCATAGTTTGCAGTTCAAATAAGTAAGCCATCCCTAGATCAAAGATATTTCCAATAAATTACTTAAAGGTTTCCAATATTTGCACATCTTCAAAGGGAAAAGGTGTCATAAATGGAAAGCATCACTGTATATATAAATTGGTGAAATTTGGTATGACTCTAACGTCCATGTTTTGCTTGAATACCGTTTTGCTCTGAATAAACAGCATCTAACAAAGTTGTTCATGTTGGTTTTTATTGTTGGGGTGTATTGCTGAATCAAGAAGAAAATATTATTTTATCAAATATTAATAACATTTCATCACAAGGTTTACAGCTATTATAAACATTTATATAGTGGTAGGAAAGTATGGCAGATCATATAGAGCAAACACAAGTTACCAATCAAAAGGAAATGGATAGTGATTTTGAGACACGTGAAAGTCAGGTGGATTACTTACTAGGATTATCAACCACATTATGGAGTCAGATGTTGGACTATGAAAAAGTTGTGAAGCAGCTCCTGAATTTAGGTAAGATTCATTTCAAGAACTCACAATCTTCTTGCTAGCCTGGGTTATAGTCCTATCATCTTATCCTCTTAATCCTCACAATGTTCGTCAAAAATGATCATGATTATGAAACACAGTTTATGCCAGATTTGTACAGACAAAGAAAGGAGAACACAGAAAGAGAAATAATTCCTTTACCAAATGACAAAATTTTAGACTAGTACAATTTAATTAAAAGCATTAGCAGATTCAATTGTAGATAAAATGATAGGTTTGTCTTTAAAAGGGCAGAGTGGATAAAATGATAAGTTTTGTCTTTAAAAGGGCAGAGTGGATCAAACGATAGGTTTTGCCTTTAAAAAGGCAGAGTGGATCAAACGATAGGTTTTGTCTTTGCAAGTGCAGAAAACAATTTTGGAAAAGAAATGCTGGTTACCAGCATTTTTCCTTTCCAACAATCTGCTAAATGCCATTTACATCAGGGTCGTAAAGAGTTGGGATTGTATCATTTGTGTGGCAAAGGCTTTAACCCTTTACCACATGGCACAATGTTAGACTTATCCAAATTGAAAGCATTTACAGACGACAATTTCATAGTAGCTAAAATGACACAATTTTTCTTTGACAGGGTAGAAAACTTTTTGGGAAAAGGAGAAAATGCTGGTTACCAGCATTTTCTCCTTTTCCTACAATGTTTTCAAAAGCCTTTTTCCTCGGGGTCGTTAAAAGTCGTCATTGTATGGTAAAGGGTTAACTCTTTACCAAACGACAAAATTTTAGAGTTAACAACGTATATGACAAATGTTCACGCGCATCCTTCTGCGTATGTATTTTTTTCGTGGCTATTGAATCAAAAGTGCACCTATGTATTTTTTGCACATAATGGTAATACTTTTGGTGCACTGAAACAAGTAGCTCTTTCTTCGGGTAGTATTGGTGAAGAGAAAAAAATGGATCTTTGAACTATCGCCATGAAATCATTAAAATGCAGTCGACACAGCATTACACACCAAACAAGGAAACAAAGGCAGGAAATTTAAAGCTGTGGAAGTATAGCCGTTTCCACTTTGAAAATTATTGTTGGAAAAGGAGAAATCACTCCTATTGAGCAATTTCTCTTTTCCCACCATGTCTGCTGAGCTTTTATCCTTTTTTTTTACCTTGAAAAAATTACTTCTACAGTGACGTTCATCTCTGTTTTCTAACGAAAAAAGCGCAGATTGGTGCCATTTTTATTTTTTCTTATTGTTTAGAATTATAAAAACTATAAGTGTGGAAATTTTAAGAAAAATCTGTCCGTTTGAAAGTATGTATTTAGTTAAGATTAACCCTTAATTCGGTCAAATTATCTCCCTTTTTAACTCTATGATCCATGTATAACATGCATATTTGTACATTTACCATACTCAAAACCTGGCTTCTATATATTTTTCGTGCAAAAATATATGAATATTCATTAAAATGATGTATATTTGTATATTTTTCCTGTAATTTTCCTGTTTAACTGACTATGAAAGAAAGGCGCTTTAAATCCAATATAAGCTTAATTTTGGAACTGTGTATACCTTTTTCAGAGGCAAATTTTCCCAGAAACGAGCATGGTGACCCACATCTTTTTTTACTGTAATCTCCCAGAGGCATGATGAGCTTTGTATGTGCAAAGTTTTAAAAAAATCTGTCCATTAGAAAAATTTGTAATATACGTCGTTAATTGAAAGTTTTTGTAGACAACAAAATAAATGTGACGCAAAAATCGAGATTTGTTTTGGGAAGGTTAGAAAACATTTTGGGAAAAGGAGAAAATGCTGGCCACCAGCATATTCTCCTTTTCCCAAAATGTTTTCAAAAGCATTCTTCCACAGGGTCGTTAAAATTCGGGATAGTGTGGTAAAGGGTTAAAGATTGTTACTGCCTTTACTAAAGCTATCTAGTCTTGCACTGTAGTAATAGTTGTATGGTTGTCTTAACTTTTTACCACACAACAAATTTTTTTAAAGAATCAAATTCAAAGCATTGCAGATATCAAAAGAAAATGTTTCTAAAATGATGATTTCTGTTTTTGATAATGTTGAAAACATTTTGGGAAAAGGGGAAAATGCTCATTACTAACATTGTCTCCTTATCCAACAACATTTTCGAAAGCGTTATCTCTTCAGAGTCATTAAAAGCTGGGAATTTGTGTCAAGGGATCTGTTGTTTTTAAATGCAATATCATCCTTTGAATGGATATTCTTTGGGCAGTTCAGCCCTTTGCTAGATGTCAAAAATGTAGATGTGTCCAAATCAAAAGCATTTGCAGACTAAGTTTTAACTCTGTACCAAATAATAAAATGTAACCTGTCCAAACTGAAAGCATTAATTTTGTAGAAAACATTGTGAAATATGGAGAAAATGCTAGTTACCCAATTTTTCTTCTTACCCCACAATGTTTTCAAAATGCTTTTTCACAGGCTCATTTAAACTCTTAAATGTGTGATTAAAGTGGTTAAAATGACTTAAAGGGTTTCAATGCTTGTTATTGGCATTTCTTCTTTTCCAACAATGTTTTCTATAGCCCTTTCTTTTCCTCGGATCATTAAAACTGTGGATGGTTTGGTAAAAGTCATCATTGTGGGAAAAGGAGTATACTATACAGTATTTTCTCATGTTCCTACAATGTTTTCTATCTTCTCAAAGGCATTACTCTATCACTCGAAGGCACGTTTATTTCATAAGGTAGCATATAAATATTTTTACTGTATACATGGATATATTTATTATATGTGTGTCGCAAAACACGCGAAATACCGATTACGGACATTTTGCGAATGGAAATGTTTGCAAATTCAAGACACTTGTTATTTGTTGGTATACTTGTGGTAAAATATGCCAACAGAAAAGTTTACCAATTTATCAAATTCGCGAAATCGCATCAATTTTCCTGTCGCAAAAATCTCCACTTATACAGTCATTTGGACAAAGTAAAAATTTTGTTGTTTAGTAAGGAGTTAACACTTTACAAAACAATCCTGTAAGAAGATTTTTCAAAACATTGTGAGAAAAACAGAAAAAGCATTTTTCTCTTTTGAAGACAAGTTGTCATCTGGTACATAGTCAAGTTCTATCATTTCTAATAAACAGCTTCTTTTTTCAGAAAATCAGACTAAAACTCATCAAACCTCCCCAATATTACTTACTGTCCCTAGACACAACTTTAGATTATCAGTATGTGAAGGGGTAAAAAGGATGTATGAGGCCTTTAGGTGAGTTATCAACTATCTTCTTTCTTCATATATTTTTTTTTCTTCAATCCAATAGAAGATACATGTTTAATTAATCCTATACTAAACAATACCTGCTTTTAACAACCCTGAAGTAAAGCCTTTAGAAAACATAGTGGGAGGTGAAAATGTAGCTCGAATAATGGAATTAATCTTTACAGGGTCAAACACTTCATGGAAAAAAGGAGAAAATACTGATAACCAGCTTTATACAACATATGGCCCCTTATCCCTACTTCTTTTAGACACTGTCAACTGTATTTGTGTTTTAACCCTTTACCACACAATACCGAGTTTTAACGACCTTGAGGAAGAACTTTTTTGAAAACATTGTGGGGAAAAGGAGAAAATGCTGGTAACCAGCATTTTCTCCTTTTCCCACAATGTTTTCTTTCCTTCAAAAAGCAAATTTCAGTTTTTGAGTCACAATCAATTTATTGTTTGCAAATGCCTTGAAATTGGACAAGTCCACAATGTTGTCATTTCGTAAAAGGCTAAGTAAAATGTGTAGTAAGTCACGATTGTGCAGAAATGTGTCGAAAATTGTAAATTTATAAAAATTCATTTTTAATTTCATTGCTCTACAATGGTACTCTAATCAATTTATTTCATATAAAATGTTACACCTTCATCATTTAGATTGATTGATTGATTGTATGGTGTTTAACACCGTTTTCAACATTATTTCAGTTATATCACGGCGGCCAGTGCACCTATCCATGCTTTCCTGGAGTCTCTTTTACCAGTACTCCGCACAATTTTCTTTCCAAGCCACTGGCTGCTTTCCCACATTATCATTGTGGAAACAATGGTCAGCAGTGGGAGAGGAATGAATCCTGTTGCAGTGACTATCATCAATCCTCAGAAAGAAATTGGCCGAGCCAGGGGTCGTAGCCAGGAATCGAACCCTGGACCCCGTGTTCTCAAGTCTTGCACACTACTGACTGAGCTATCAGGGCTCGGCCTTCATCATTTAGAACCCAGCATGAATAAAGTAAAAAAATAAAATAAAATAATCATTAACTTTTTAGAAAACAACAACATTTTACACTTGTCAAAAACCAAAGCATTTGCAGACAAATCAAATATAGCTGAAATAGTGAAATTATCTTAAGAAGGCAGAAAACATTTTGGGAAAAGAAGAAAATAATGATTACTATCAGTACTACTAGTTGTCTAAGGTTTTGAAATGTTTTCAAAAACCTTCCTCCTTAAGGTCCTTAACGCTTTACCACACAGTCCCATATTTTAACGGCCCTGATGAAAAGGCCTTTTGAAAAGATTGTGGGAAAAGGAGAAAATGCTGGTAACCAGCATTTTCTCCTTTTCCCACAATGTTTTCTACTCTTCCAAAGTCAAGTTTCAATTTTTGAGTCACGTTTATTCTGTCGTCTGCAAATGCTTTCAATATGGACCAGTCTAAGATTTTGCCATTTGAAGACTTAATACTTTGAATTGTGTGGTAGAACTCTTATCCATGTTATTTTTTAGACCGGTCACATTGAAAGTAGTGGCAGACAACTCATTTATCAAATGTGACTCAAGAGATAGGGATTTGTGACTGAAAGGGTAGGAAACAATGATGGGAAAGAGAGAAAATGCTGGTAGCCAGTATTTTACTACTCTAACAATATTTTCCAAACTTTTTTCTTTAGAATCATTAAAAATAGGGTACTGGGCTCGGTTTCATGAAAAAACTTAGGTCTCTTATTTTACTCAAATCTACTACCCTTCCCAGGTTCCGACTTCAGTTGAGTTTGTTATTTGAGACATATTTCAGTAACATTAACAGGCTGAAGTAACCTTTGCAAATCCTAAGTTGACACCACGTAACAGATTCAACAGATTAACTGGACCAAAGTCAATTAACAGACCTAAGTTCATTATTTCGTTGAGTTGAATCTGAAACGTTGGGTCAACACAGGACTTGAGAAGGTTAGATAAGTCTAACAATGTTAGTGATATGCATCTGGCATAACAAACTCAACTTAAGTTTGAAAGTAAGTCTGTTTGTGGATTCGAGTACAATAAGAGACTTAAGAACATTTTCTCTATAATTTTCTAACTTTGAAAGTAAAACAACTTCTGATTGGCTAAACCATTTGGTTTAGCCAATCAGAAGTTATGTTACTTTCCAGTTTGGACAAACTTGGAGAATGTTCTTAAGAATGGTTGGTGAATACGGACCCAGGCTCAGATGTTTTGGTTATGAACTTATTACTTATTAGGAATACACACAGCACCTCCCCAACCAGCCCGTTCGTAACCTTCACTAAGAAATATTACATCAGTTACAATTCAAGAGATCTTTTAACTTGTTACCAAAAGACAAAATTTTGGATTTGTCCAAACTGAAAGCAATTGCAGACGACAAAATAAAGGTGGCATAAATGACAGAATTTTTACTTGATAGAGCAGAAATCATTGTGGGAAAAGGGGAAAATGCTGGTTACCAGCATTTTCTCCTTTTCCCACAATGTTTTCAAAAGCTTTTGTTCTCAGGGTTGTTAAAAGTTGGGATTGCGTGGGACAGAGTTAATGTAGGGAACTCTTTACCACACAATACATGTACCATAATCTAACAACCCTGAAGGAGAGGGCTTTTTGAAAACATTGTGGACGAAAGAAAAAAATCATTGTATCAAGCACTTTCTCTCGTACCTACAATGTTCTGTGTCCTGTTCAAGAGAAATCCTATTGATTGATTCAGACTTGAAATGCTTTCAAAATCGGCTTCCAAAAAGCACATGTGCATACCTTCTTCTCCTCTCATAGGTTAAGACAATGGGATAGAATTGAAGAAACAGTTCAACAGATAGACACATACTCCAGGCAGACCAGAGGCTTGGACCTACAACTTCACATATCAACAGACCATGGGGAGCTGCAGGTTGTTGAACAACGTGATTGGAGTTCGCTTTTATGGCTTCTTGCAGACAGAGAACTTTCTAGGGCGTCCTGAAACCATTGACTCTTTCTGGCACAGAAAAAAATATTTAGACTTGTCCAAATTAAAGGCATTTGCAGATCATAAATGTGGCTCAAATAGGGAAAAGTACATGAAAAAAGGGTAGAAAACATTGTGGGGAAAAAGGGAACATGTTGGTTACCAGCATTTTCTCCATTTCTCATAATGTTTTCAAGCGTTTTCTGCTAAGGTCGTTAAAACTTGGGATTGTGTCGTAAAGGGATAAATCTTCACCATCTTTGTCCGTATTGAAAACATTTTCAAACAATAAATAAAACTGAGCCTCAAAAAACGTCTTTTAATGACTCTGGAGTAAACAGGCTTTTTAAATACTGTAGGAAAAGAAGAAAACGCTGGTAACCAGCATTTTCTTCTTTTCCTACAGTGTTTTCTAACATCTTGAAGATGATTTTCATTATTGAAGTCATATTTAGATTGTCACTTGCGAAGACTTTGGACAAGTCTAAAACTTTATCATTAGGTAAAGATTTGACGCTTTGCAAAACAATCCTTTCTTATCACAACCCTAGATTGCTTTTCCAAAACTTGTGGGGGAAAAGAGAGAGAGAAAATGCCTGTACGCAGTATTTTCGAGTAGTCCCACATTCCATTCTACTCATCATATGACCCCCATCAAATTTTTTGTATCAAAATTCTCTCAATTAAGACCAGCCTAGAATTTTGTTGTCTGGTGGAAATGGTCAGAGTTTATGTGATTTGTAAAGTATTGTAAATGGCATGCAAACTATGTACATAATTATGCTTGGTACCTCTCTCAACCTAACATGTTCATTTTAGGGGTCCTGCGTGGCTCAGTTGTAAAGTGTATGACTCGTAACCTGGAGGCCCCAGTTTCAAGCCTCACTTGATCCACTGGGTTTTTCATGGGAGTATCCGTGGGCAAGTCACTTCAGAGCCCTAGCCTAGTACAGGTGAAACCCAGGAAATAACTGAAAATATGTGAGCTGTTGCCATGATATGACTGTAATAATGTTGAAAGCGGCATAAAACACCATTCAATCAATCAATCAATCATTGTTCATTTTATGTGGCCTAGTGCAGTTACAGATCTATTCTCTTTTTTTACTTTTTGATTTCTCATAGATAAAAATTAGATAATTTAACCCTTAACTTTACAGTTCCATGTGTTGACAACCCTTGGTACAGAGACTGTTGAAAACATTGTGGGAAAAGAAGAAAATACTGGTAACCAGCATTTTCTTTTCCCACAATGTTTTCTACTCTTTCAGTGACAAATATATCATTTTAGCCACATTTAGTTCATCACTGTGGAATTTGGACCAATCTAAAACTTTGTCATATGTTAATAGAGTATGTTTTTACTATCTTATGGATATAATATATTATGGAATTGCCTCAGCAACTCCTGCCAACAATTTCTAAGCTTGTGGCTGCAAGCCTTTTTCATGATAATTGTGAAAAAGAGAGAAATTGCTTGTAGTAAATAATTTCACCTTTTATCACAATGTTTTCACTTGTTTTTCATTTATAAAACCATAATAAATGTTCATTTCAATGTCCTACAAAGCTGAATTCCTAGTCAGTGAACTTACAACCTTCTGATTATTCCCTAAACCTACACAATCATTCTGTTCAAACAATCCCATGTCTTCACATCCCTGAGAAAGAATGCTTTTGAAAACATTGTTGGAAAAGGAGACAAAACAGGCATTTTCTCCTATTCCTATAATTTGTTCTACAATAGTAAAGTCAACTCCCATCAATTTTGAGGCACAATCATTTCGTTGTCTGCAAATGCTTTCAATTTTGAAATGACTAAAAATTTTGTTGTCAGGTAAAGAGTTAAGTTATAGGTGTATAATCAACATTTCTATTTTTACCAAACAACAAAACAAAAAGATTTGAACAAATTGAAAGCACTGGTATTTCCAGATGACAAATAAAGTATAACTCAACTACATGTAAATTGAAAGCATTTGCATATGACAAATCAATTATGACTCAAACAATGAGATTTGTCACCAGAGGGTAGGCAACATTGTGGGAGAAGGAGAAAATGCTGGATACCATCATCTTCTCCTTTTCCCACAATGTTTTCAAAATCTTTTTTTCATCAAGGTCGTCAAATCTCTAGATTGAGTCGTAGACAGTTAAAAAATGTGGATTAAATCATATGCAAATTTTTCAAACAGTAACATAAATTCATTTACTGCAAAACAGAAGCTATCTTGGTCAAGGCTAGTGTAGATCAGGATCAAACAACAGAAATAGATCTTGGAAAAACCATGTCAGGGTTTTTGTGTGTTTGAAAGACCACAACAGCCCTAAAACTGCATCAAATTAAGGTTTTTCTGCATCCAGAAAAGAGTAACTTGTTTTGTATTCTTTTCTGCAACACTCAAACAGTCAAAAGTTGTTTGTTTCTCTTTTTCAAAATTTATAACCTGATATGTGTATGTCTTTGTCTTTTCCTTTTTATTGATAAACTTACATATATAAATAAGAGAAATACTTTATGCATCAAAAGATTATAAAAATACGATGTTTACATCTCAATTACAGAAATCTACTAAAAACTTTGTGGGAAAAAGAAGCAATTGATCAAAACACAGTCTAACACAAGGGTGTGAAATGCTGCATTTGTGCAGTAATTAATCAATAAGCTTACCAGACACTTTTCTTTTTCAGTAATCCAATAACACATCCAGTTTTATCAATGAAGTACAGCACTTCACCCTCCATATTGTACCCTTGTCTTATCTATCACAAAACAAATCAGAAAGAGAGGATTATTGTTTGCTCTGATGTATGATAGACACATTGTGGCACAAATCAGACACAACACGAGTCAGTCTCATCTATAAACATTTGGGTTTCACATATGTCTAGTCACTACAAGTGTAAGTCTTGAGATACAGTTATGTGAATAAAAGACTGAATTTCTTTGGCTTTTGGGATTTCATTTTATTAAACTTGTCTAGGACAAAATTTTATTCATGGCCCAATAGCGGCAAAAAAAAAAACCTGATGCAGGCGTTAAAATGCATTTCAATTTCAATCATACCATGTATAAGTACAGAAAAAATTGTGAAGATGACAATCTGTTATTGTGTTGTAGGTCAAAATGTTAGTCGCTTGCAGAAAAATGAATTTGAAAATCAGGCAAAAAGTAAACAAAAGAGAGTGACCTGGCAACTTTTACCAAAGTTTTCAAATCATTTTCTCCTGCAGCGACTAACACTTGGACCAAACATACAATAACAAATTGTCAATTTCACAATACTTTTAAATCATATGATTTAAATTTAATGCATAACACCTGCTTTGTTTATTTTCTAGAGCTTTGTTACTTTAAGCTCACAATAGGCTGTCTCAATAATATTTCTTCAAGACTGGTTTGGTAAAACTTTATCTCAAACAGATACTCATGTCCGATCCTATATATCTGTTTCAATAGCAGATCAAAACAAAGAGTATACAGACAATCCTGACAAATAAGCACCTGGCTGGGTGACTCAAAAAAGTATCTTTCATTTCTTGTTTTTTAGGATATAACTTTAAACTTGTCTAAATAAAATTTTATTAAGCTAACAAAAAGTCTCACTTAGTAACATTTTTTCAAGACTTCAGTAATGACAGAGATATTGTAAAATGTCACAGCTTATCCCCGACACACACAAGAATGCAGACGATGATGCTAGGGCTATGACAACATCTTGCCACTTTTATGGAAAACAGTTTAGCTAAAAATGCTGATAACCAGTATTTTCTCCTTTTTTGCACAATGTGTACAAATTTCAATTTTTTAATCACTTTTACTTTGTTGTCTTTAAATGCTTTAAATTTGGTCAATTCTAAAGCTTTTTTCGGGTTTTTTGCTGCAAACTAAATTTTTTTGGGGAAAAGTTTAAGAAAATACTACAAAATATGTCTATCTCTTCAAATGTTAATCCACTGCACAATCCTGAGTTTTAATGACCACAAGGAAGAAGTCTTTTGAAAATATTGTGGGAAAAGGATAAATTTGCTGGGCACCAGCTGGGCACCAGCATTTTTTCCTTTTTCCACAATGTTTTCAAAAGGCTCCTTCCTTGGGGTTACAACTCGGGATTGTGTGGTAAACAGTTAAGTAAAGAAATGCTTACTTCACAATAGTAGACTGTCTATGCCTATGAGATCAAATACATTTAACACAATCATCACGCTTATTTGAATACAATCTCATATATTGATGTCTTTTATTGACCTCCTGGCATTCCCACAAACCTCTGTGAAATTCTGACACAAAGTCTATGTTTATGCTATAACCGTCCATACCATACAATTACAAGTACTTACTTGAAGAATTTTCTCGTCTAACTGTTCCATTTGTACAACATCATAACTAACTGGATCGAGACCCAAACAGCGAGCTATCTGAAATCAAACATCAGATATAAATCAGATTCTAACCGAAAATGATCCTGTTTTACTTGACTCTAAACCAAACAATAACATGTTTTCATGACCCTGTGGAAGAAAGCTTTTGAAAACAATGTAGGAAAAGGAGAAAATGCGAGTAACCAGAATTTTCTCCTTTTTCTACAATGGTTTCTACTCTATCAAAGACCAATTACATGTACCTCAGTCAAGCCATATTCATATTCATGTATATAGGATAAAAAATGCGACACATCTGTGTGCACTTTTTTGTTAAAGTGTTCGACCATCAACCAGTGAAAATTTCAGTATTCCTGTAGAGACCAATGGAGCTTCAGTAGCCTGTGGTAGATTATACTCACTTCTATTCCTAAATGAGGGGGTATTACATTTTGCATGTCATCTTCCGCTTGTAAATCCGTCTTTGTCCAAGCAATGAACTTTAGTTCAGGTCTGAAAGGCAATTGACAATTATTGTAAAATAAACCAACAGAGTGCCTATCCCAACCATAGTTTCATTCATTTTACTGCCAGTGTAGATCAAGATCACACTGCACAGAATGGTGAAGCCTGATATAGGGTCAGTATTCACTATCCATTCTTAAGAGCGTTCTTTGTCTTACTCTTCAGATTTTTCAAACTTTGGAAGTAACACAACTTCTGATTGGCTAAGCCTAAACCATTTGGTTTAGCCAATCAGGAGTTAGGTTGCTTTCAAATTTAGAATATCTTGGAGAATAAGACCAGGAACGTTCTTAAGAATGGTTGGTGAATAAGGACCCTGGACAATGATATTTTGGGAGATAGTATCCCTGAAGAAGCTTGAAGATTTTCTGAGTCTCACTGAAAAAAGTTTGATCATTTACAAAACTAACCCATATCTTTATGACCCTGGAAGGTAGCATATGAAAACATTGTGGAAAAAGGAGCAAATGCTGTTTAATCACCATTTTCTCCCTTTTCCAAAATGTTTTTTACCCTTTCAGAGACAAACAACATCATTGAGGCACTTTATATTTGTCATCTGCAAATGTTTTCAATTTGGACTGTCCTAAACTTTTATTGCCTGTTTATATCTTTGTCTTTTTTTTCACTCACTGTACATACCGGTACATTGTATGCATTTTTTGTAAGTTCTGTGCTATCTCTCCATTGTACGAATTAAAGATAATAATAATAAGGGAGGTCTCTGCCTATTTCAAACACAAAGTCAATCTTCTATTTTTGTACATAGACTAAAATAGGTTTTTAGTGGTTCTGAAGTCCTGTTAGCCACACATTTTTTGGGGATTTGATAAAAACAGCCCAACCTGAATACATAAAAGTACTCTTTGAACAAGATGATGTTCTACACAGAATACATGTGTAAAGTGTATACTTGTCTGTAGCCTGGGTCAAGGCAGTAAAAAATTTCTTAATTACTCCGTATCACACCCTCTTAAATGCGATGTTTGGCAGAGCTTATCTGTTTATTGCTTCCGTGATTATTACCGCCTGGGAACATACAAGGGTCTCCCCATGATCATGCATTGTGCAGATAATCTAATTATAGATTTGTTTATCGCGTGACGTCACAATGTTGAAAATGATGGATGTGCACAATTTTTAACAATTGAAATACAACAGGGGTGATTTCATATGTGAGTGACATTCCCGAACCGGTCTGTGAAATCAAAAATACATTGTGATCTTCAACAACCCTTATTATTTGTTAAACTATCCTCCAAACTCATTTAAATTTTCTAGTCAATATTTTTAAACATGGCTCACAAACAGGAAGTGATCAAACTGATTTCAATGGAATTTCCGTATCTATTTTTAGTCATTTACGAGCTTGTACAATGGAAAACCTATTGCAGCAACATCTACTTTACCCCACTGTTGGATGGAATAAAGTAGATGTCGCTGATATCGGTTTTCGAATGTCCCCAGGCCATCATTTTTGACAATGTAACATCCGAATAATAGAAAAGGAAAAAAATGGACAGACTGGAACCCAGGCTAACTTGTCTGTTGTACTTGTGACTTAGATAGTGTCCATATTTTACTAAAATCATTGACAAGTACATGTATAATAAAATCCAATATTTAACTCTTTACCACATAATCACATATTTTAACAACCATGAAGAAAAAGCCTTTTCAAGCATTATCTCTTTTTCCCAGAATATTTTTTACCCTTTCCAAAACAAAACTCAACTTTTGAGTAACACTTATTTTGTTGTCCACAAAAATATGTCTTGAATTCGGACAAGTTTAAAATTTTGTTGTTCAGTAAAGAGTTACACTAATCTCCCTTCCCCCTGCCCCCCAAAATAAATTAACAACTGATCACTAGGAAACAAATGCTTACTAAAAATAACAGCTTCTTTCCAATACCTTCTGTCCTCAATTTATGTCTAATCTTCCTGGTTATTTGTGTTTTTAGTTGATCTAAAACTCAGACTACATGGCTCTGTTCACTGTTTTGACAATAGTTATGTGGGAAAGCAGCCAGTGGCTTGGGACGAAAATTGTGCAGAATACTAGCAAGAGAAACTACAGAAAAGCATAGATAGGTGCACTAGCTCCCATGAAATAACTGAAATAAAGTTGATAACGGCATTAAACATCACACAAACAAACAGTCTGCTTGGTGAAGTGTAAGCAATTCTGGTAAGATGCCATGATTTTTCTGAGATTTCAGTAATGCCCTGTGACCTGCTGACAAAGAACTATGAAAGCTCTATGATGCACATACTTTTTAAGATATGACAGATTGACAATATGCTGATGGACTGGTATCAGTATCTCAAACACCGCTGTATACCGGCTGGCAACCAGAAATGAAAGAAACCTGCAATACAACAAGTTGTTTCCTAACTAATACATGTTGTATCTATACTAGATTACAAAATTTTAGACTTGTCTAGATTGAAAGCATTTGCAGAAAACATATAAAATGTTGCTCATATGCTGTGATTTGTCTTTGAAAGGGTAGAAAAATACATAATAATAACAATAATTTTGCCTCTTTTTCAGCTTCAAGACTATGATCATTTAATGAGCAAAAAAAAAAAGGACAGTTTGATACTTTAGTTGATTTAGCCATTATCCACTGGAAAACAAAAATTAAAGCAAAGAGATCTTTTAAATTCAATTCCAATAATTCAATTCTTTAACAATATCACACTAGTAACAATGCTACAATGGTCTATTTAGAGGTGACTTTTTCTCTTTAATCTTATCATTTTGTCAATACATGTATCTTATCAAACACAAGATCGTATGATCCTTTCCAAAAATCCAATTGGAAAAGGCACATCTTAGATCAAGAGAAAGTACAAAAAAGAAAGGACTCAGAACCTGTGTTTAGTATCAGGGTCCATGCTGTCTATACCATCTATGACTGCCTCGCATACCTCTCTAGCTACACGATACCGAGGCTGAGTGTATCGTCCCACATCAGCTGAAGTTGGAAGAATAGTTGGTTTGACCTGTACAGGGGTCTTAACAGATTTCAGCTTTATAACAGCATTGATTCACAGTACCCTGTGGGAGACAGTAGTGTGGGGGTAGAGCATTGGCCTCTCACATAATAGATTCTGGGTTTGAATCCCAAGATGAAGCAGTCCACATCACAATCAATTTAGAATAGATGGGCTTTAAAAAATTGGTTCCCCTTCATGAGTTTCTTGGGTTTCACAAGTGCTGGGTTTGGACTCTGTAGGGCCTTACCCAAGGATACAGCCACATGATCAGTGCCCAAGGATTTTAGACTCGTCCTTTTTGAGACAAAATGAAAAAAAAATCTTTTTTTACTACCAAATTTCCTTTTTGCACTTTATTTCCATGTTGTTCTCTGCAAAACTTAATTAGTTGTCAGCAGGTGGATATGTGCAAGAGTCAAACCAGATACTGTGCAATTCCTCCCTTTGGCACAATGTTTCCAAAATGTTCTGCTGCAAGATGAAGACCTGGTCTGTTGGACACAGTGTTTAACCCTGAACAACACAAGCCTATGGTTTAAGTTAGAAGACTTTGAAAAAATTGTGGGAAAAGGAAAAATGCTGGTAACCAGCATTTTCTCCTTTTCCCAAAATGCTTTCTGCTCTTTCAAAAACAAAACTCCACCATTTAAGACGCATCTAATTTGTCATCTTCAAATGCTTTCGTTTGTATGTATAGTGTTCAATGACCTTTTCAACATTTCCTTTATATCACGACAGCCAGTGCACTTACCCATCCTTTCCTTGAGTTTTTTTTGCCAGTACTTGGCACAATGTTCTTCCAAAGCCACTAGCTGCTTTCCCACAAAGCCATCATCGAAACAATGATCAGCTTTGAGAGAGGAATTAATCCTGCAGCAATGATTATCATCAATCCTTGAAAGAAACTGGTCAAGCTAGGGATGTGAACCATCAGCCCCCTTGTCTAAGTCCTTTAAGGTGTAAACAGAATGTCCAAGCTTTGCAAAAATGCTTTGAATATGGACAAATCCAAAACTTCGTCATTTGGTAAAGAGTTACACAAGTGAATCCAAATACCTTTCGTTTTGAACATCATATGTACGTTCTTAGACCCGCCGCACATCACAAACTCTCCGGCAATCTCAACACAGCTCAGGTGGGCAGCTTCTCCATTTGCTTTTGAGGTGCTGATTATAAAGTCTGTCTCTTCAAGAGGCTGTATATTAAAAACATTTTCACCTCTTAACCAAACATCATATTTTGGGTTTGTCAAAATCCAAAGCATTTGCAGACACCAAATTAGACACTGCTGAAATAGTGGTAATTGTCTTTAAAAGGATAGAAATCATTGTGGTAAAAAAGAAAAGCTTGTTACTACTTCTTCCTTAACCCTTTACCGACAAAATTTTTGACTTGTCCAAATCGAAAGCATTTGCAGACGACAAAATAAATGTGAATCAAAAATTGAAATTTGATTTTGGAAGGGTAGAAAACATTGTGGGAAATGGAGAAAATGCTGGTTACCAGCATTTTCTCCTTTTCCCACAATGTTTTCAGAAGGCTTCTTTCTCAGGGTCGTTAAAAGTCGGGATTGTGTGGTAAAGGTTTAAGGCTGTTAAAACTTAAGATTGTGTGGTAAAGGGTTAACCCTTTACCTGGCTGCAGAATTTCAGATCTGTCCAAATTCAAAGCATTTGTAGACAATAAATTGTACATGGTTCAAATGATGGAATTTTCTTAAAAATGTTTAAAAATATGTGGGAAAAGCAGACAATGCTGGTTACCACCATTTCTTCTTTTCCCACAAAGTTTTCAATGATCTTCCCTTATACTGCAAAAAAGAAATTCAGCAAATAGTGAGCTTAATTAACTGAAAGAAACCCATCACATTTTTTCACAAACATGACTCTGCTACCCAAATTACCAAGGGTAACAATTCCCTACACCTCTTTATACACCCTTAGCTAATCAAGTAAATATTGGCTTCTAAACAAAATGCATTCTAATGCAGCTTGTTCTAACTGCACCAATCCAATACCATTGCTATGTAAAAACAGAAAATATACATGGCATTTTGACAGGTTGCAAATTGTTGAAATGAAATATAAGGACTTAATTGGTCATGGGTGCTGAAAGAAGAGAGTCAGAACACTTCTCCTTCAATAGAACAGGTGATGTGCCTTGAGGTGAACAACTTTGGATAACAGAGTGAAAATTACCTGCCTTTGTAAAATATCGTTTCCATATCAAATCATCTCCTCCATCTCTGTCATCATCATCCCCAAGTCCGCCTGTAAATTTCTTCATAGCTTGTAGAACACATGTTGTCTGTGGTATCTTGTTTGTGATTTCAAGAAAACTGTTGCCCCTAGCAACCTAAAATACATTTTATGTAGGTCATGTTTGTTGTATCTTGTTTGTGATTTCTCTTGATATTGAACCAAAATAGTTTCATTATTCATTTTCGAGTTCCTTCAAAGCTCTCTGATCTTTTTTTAAAAGATCTCTTATTCAATATACATGTATTGGCATAAAGCACTTTTTAAGAAAGAAAAAAGTAATTCATTTATGAATTAATCTATCACTTTTTTCTTTCTTGAAAATGGTCACTTATCCACACAATGAACAAGAGAGCATTTCATTTTGTCTGTTAGATTTACTAAATTCTTTTAACGGACAACTCAGTTTTAGACTTGCCCAAATTGAAAGCATGCGCAGACGACAAAATTCAATGTGACTCAAACGAAGGGAATTTTCTTTGAAAGGACAGAAAATATTGTGGGAAAGGGAAAAAAATGCTGCTTACTAGTATTTACTCCTTTTCCAACTATGTTTCCAAAAGCCTTTATTACCAGGGTCTTTAAAACTAGAGATTTTGTCGTAAAAGGTTAAAATGTCCATTTGTGCCAGTGTTTATAAGTAATATAAAAAGTTGCACCTCCGTTTTTCCCTTCCTAATACCAAAGTATACTATACTGGTAAATCTACTATATAGGCTACTATTACCTTCTCTCTGATTGTTTTATTGTTATCATATACTGGATCATCTGGTCCGTACTTTACAAACACTTTCACATCACTTAGATTTCCTTTGTATTCTACAGGTAAAATCCCATGCGGAATCTCTGTTGACATCACTCTGAGATACTTTTCTTTTTGTGCCCATGACAGCCATCTAGGAAATAAAAGTTTTGAACATTTCAAAGTTTTAACCCAAATCTGAAGCAAAGAATAAAAACTAAATTTTGAAAAAAAAAATTGGGTACGTCTACATGAAAGTCATTTGCTGATGACATTCTTGTGATTTTAACACATGAAATAAATACTGATTTTATTTTCATAAACTGTTTTTAAAGTGCAGTGTAAACCTTTTTTAAAATAAATGTGGCTCAACTCTTTACCAAACGACAAAATTTTGGACTGTACCAAATTGAAAGCATTAACAGACGACAAATTAAAAGTCACTAAAATGATGATTTCCATCTTTGATAGGGTAGAAAACATTGCGGGAAAAGGAGAAAATGCTGGTTACCAGCATTTTCTCCTGTTCTCACTATGTTTTCAAAAGCTTTCTTTCTGAGGGTCGTTAAAAGTCGGGATTGTGTGGTAAAGGGTAAACAAATTATGAGAAATCCTGTTTTAACAACCCTGAGAAAAAAGGGTCCTGTGAACATTGTTGTAAAACGAGAAAATGCTTGATACTAAGATTTTTTCATTTTCCAACAATGCTTTGTACCTTTTCAAAGACAAATCACATCTTTTGAGAATTCAAACATTGAATTTGAATTCGTCTCGTGCAAATGATATCCATTTAGACCATCATTTTGTTTAGAAAGACCTAATCCTTTACCAAACAATCCCGAGTTTAAATAATCTTGAGGAAGAGTGCTTTTGCAAACATTGTAAGAAAAGCAGAAAATGTTTGTAGCAAGTATTACCTCCTTTTCCCACAATCTTTTCTACCCTTTCACAGACAGATCCTGAAACTTGAGCCAGATCTAATATTTTGTCTGCAAGTTCTTTCAAATTTGACAAGTCTAAAATTTTGTAGTCTAGTAAAGGGTTTACTGCACAATCCTAAGTTCTAACAAACCTGATGAAAAGAGGCACCTGAAAACATTGTGAGAAAAGGAGAAAAAGCTGGTCGCCAGCATTATTTCTGTTGTACACAATGTTTTCTACACTTTGAGAGACAAATCTCATCATTTGAACTATGATCCATTTTTATCTGCAAATACTTTCGATTTAAACAATTCAGATTTTTTTCATCTGGTACATGGCTAAACGAAAAAGTTGCTGGACTACCGTGTTCTATATTTTGAAACCAGCCTGGAAAACCATAAATGTAGGTTAAAAAAATGTTTCTCATTCAAAAGTTCTTTTAAAAACAAATTTTAATCAACTAATTGGTTTAATACATAAAATTATCCACAAATTTTGTTACAAAGAGAAATAAAACTTTGAAAAAGCAATGTTTCCTTATGCCACAAGCTTTTAACACTTGCTACATGTCGGTAAAAATAACCGATAATGTTGGTAGTAATGTGTTAAATTTACTTAACTATCGTTTTCTAATGTAGGATTTTTTTTTTTGATATTTCAAAAAAAAATCTCGGCAATGTTTCATAAGTTAGGCAATGCCCATCAGTCGCGAATTCTAATGACAAATTGAGATAAAACCTACCTTTTGGCATCGTCACTATCAGCTTTGTATTTAAACTTTGATTTCACGACTTGAAAATGCTCTTCCACCCTTGAGCGAAATTTATGGCCATCTAATTGCGACAAGATATGAGTTGAAACATTTTCAAGGTCGATTCCGTTGTCAAGGGTTGCCATCTTTGAATCAATCAGGTGGGCTGGGTTTTTCCTACTGGTAACTACCCGTATTGGTTTCCATCTTACGAAAAGGCTTGACACAGTTCTTGGCAGTTTTTCCATAAATTTAAGTTATTTAAGTTATTAAGATTAAAGAGAAACGGCATAATACCGGCAAACGCCCCGCCGCTATACAGTCAATACATGTGGCATTGTTTTTTGAGTTAAAAGAAATGAATGAAATTTTCAGCTTCATTCCGTTGACAAATATTGTATTTGATATATATACGAAATGAATCCGTAAAAACAATTGCAATTTATGGACACATAAGGCACTACTCCCGATTCGGGGTCTAGCTCCGATGTTATTTTTGTGATTGTCTAGCGGAGAAACAATCACAAAAATAACATCGGAGCTAGACCCCCGAATCGGGAGTAATAAGGCACATGTAAACAGTTTGCTTCGAATTGGCCATGTGAACATTAGAAATAATTGAGTAAGGCAGGTTTTTAATGCAATTTTGAATAGAAGAGTAGTTATTACACCCATGAATTATGTTAGATTAAGGAAAAGAAGCATTTGTTATATGTCTGTGAAACAGGAGGTCATGACCTTTCCTTCTTTGTTTTATAGTTTTGACCCCAAATGCGAAAAGGAGGGGTCATGGACCTAGCGGCTGTTTTTAGCCGCCAAAATAAGGTAGGATCAGGGCACGAAAGATTGCGAAAAAACGGCATGGTAATGTGCTATTTTGGATTTTATCCCCAGATTATGTGTTGTTTTGAGTTTCAATTTAGCTTGGCATTTTCAGGCTAGCTTCCTGGGTTTGCATTTTGTGAATTTTGGAATATAGGCTAAAATGGCATATTTTGTCAGTTTTCTTTTCCTACTATGCCACTTGCCTATATTGATCATTAATTTCACTATTTCACAAGTTGAACATCATTTTTTAAAATCTAAAGAATTAGGATTGTGCTGTTGCATTTAAGTACTCTTTATAATTTCAGGCTCATTATATAGACCTTGAGGAAGTTCTGTTTGGCCTATTGTCGATCGAGACGAGTTTAGCTGAAAACTGTGTACTGCTACCAAATTTTGATTTTCATGTGTTTCCGCGATTTATGGCAGGGCGTTTTCCGGTATTATGCCAGAGAAACCAGCATGGCCTGTAACTTCGGCTATGTATGCTGGAAATACACCTCTAGAACGAGCTCTCTGACTGGGGCCTACCTAATTACCGGAATGTTACGGAATGTAGATACCTAATTACCGGAATGTAACAAAATGTAGCAAAATGTTACGGAATGTAGAGGCCTAATTCACGGAATGTTACGGAATGTAGAAGCGGTAACAACGGAATGTTACGGAATGTAATTTTTAAAGCCTAAATAGGGGAATTTAGGTAAATAAAGTATAATTGTAAAATAAACAACACATGAATCCAGGCCCCAAATTTGAATTTTGATGAATGTACATGAGAATAATCAGATTTTTGGGGAAAATGTAATTGCAGAGACTTAAACCCTGGAATGTCGCATGTAACCAAACCTGGCGATTAATCACAAAACTATAACGGAATGTGGATTTATCACCATCGACATTTTTAGTCTTTTATATAAAACGGATACTTAGATGTGAAAGCTTCAACAACGAAATGTTACGAAATTTAATTTGAACTGCCTAAATACCGTAATGTTGCTAACTGAAGAGTAATTGTATATTAAGAAACACAAAAATCCCAGCCCGAAATATGAATTTTGATCGATGGAACACAAAGTAGTCAGAATTTTGAGGGGGGGGGGGGGAAACACTTAACTATCATTAATGCGGAGACTTAGTTCACTCGAACGTCACGAAAAGTAACCAAATCTGGAGCTTAAGCAAAGACCGTCGACATTCCTAGCTGTAATGTGGAATTGTGGAATAGATGCTTCTAAAGATGTGGAAGCTTCAACAACGAAATGTTTCGAAATGGTAATTTGAAAAGCCTAAATACTGGATGTAACGAACTGTTACAAAATGTAGATACTTAAATACCGGAATGTTACAAAATGTTGAATATTCTACAACGAAATGTTACCGAATGTAACTTGAGTTGCCTAAATACCGGAATGTAGCTAACTGAAATATAAATGTAGCTTAAGTAGCAAAATAATTCAGGCCCGAAAGGAATGTAACAAAATGTGGGGCCTAAATACGGGATTATTACAAAATAATACAAAATGTTACGAAATGTAGATGCCTAATTCACGGAATGTTACGGAATGTGGAAGTGGCAACAACGGAATGTTACGAAGTGTAATTTTCAAAAGCTAAATACCTGAGTGTAGCTAAATGGAGCATAAATAAATTAAATAACAGAAAAATCACGGGCCCGAAATGTAAATTATGATAAATGTACAAGAGAATAGTCGGCGTTTAGGGAGGAAATGTAACTGCAGACATTGACTAGTTCTTAAATTTGAATTTTTACCAATTTTAATGAGGAGAAAATGTAACTGTAATATACGAGCCATGCTCTGACAAAAGGAGGCTTAATGATCTACGTGATGCATATGTGAATTAGACTGTCTCCGGGCGATTACTGCAGAGACCAGCTGACCTTTGCCGATCAATAGTTTAACATCAAGTGATTGCAATAGAAATATCAACAAAGAAAGACAAAGAAAAATCAAACGGCAAGGCTTTGGTACTAGTTACCAATTGCCAAGAAAGCGCAGGGTAACGGCGAGCTTCGGACCCGGGTGCAGTGAAGGTCGCCCTTACCAACTCTTAGCAATGCAATGCCCCAACCTTTGGAACCTTTCTCTGAAGTCATAATTTTCATAATGCAGACAAAATTATAACAAGATATTATGACGTTAATGCTGACTGCAGTATTCATTAGTCATGCCAACATGAAAGCCGGACAACCCCTGCCAGACAAAACAACCACAGCCTTATGCCTCGATACCCTGACAATTCATACAAGTGTGCTTTGGGTGGTGTTTCTCCGAGCGCGTCCTGGGCCCGAAAGGTACCCGCACGGTGGCCATTTGGACCGGACAGTTTTTGAAAAGGAGATTGTCGTACGGCCACCATCCGATCTTAGTAAACGTCTTTCAGGCGCCGGACAGAGATCGAATGGTGCTCGGCTGACTTGCTTTAATCATTACTAAATGACCCTCCCCTCCGAGCCCCCATCCCCGCAAAACAAGGTGCGGTCGCCAAGAAGTTTTAGCAGTACCTAAACCTTCGACGGATGCCGTACGACGACCTAATTTTCAGCTGCCACGGCTCGATTCCGGAACATTTCGTTATACGATTCTGGAGTTTCTAAATGCTTTACATTTCAGTGCAAGCTCTAGGACTGATTGATTGGTTGATTAATTGATTGATTGATTGATTGATTGATTGATATTTGCGCCGCTTTCAACATTATTTACGTCATCTCAACGCGACAGCTCGCGAATTCATGTTTGTCCTGTGTTTCACTAGTTCAAGACTTAGGCGCTGAAGTGTCTTGCCCAAGGGCATTCCCACTAAACCCTGTTGCTTTCAAGTTAGGCTCAAACCCGGAGCCTCCAGGTTACGAGTCTTACACTTAAACACTGAGCCTTGAAGGACCATTGCAAACTCTAGGAAGCTAGATACGTTTACACATAAGCACCAGATGTTCCACCTTTTGCAGTAGAGCGATCCTATATGCGTCCTCCAACACCCTCTGGCCACCCCCCTCCCCAAAAAGAACCTATTTCTTTCTTATGTATGGATCAAGAATTACATTTCGGTATGGTTATGGTGCTCTTTATTAGTGCGTAAATACATGTATTGCATCATTCCGTTGTTTAGGCTCTGAAATTATACTTTGTTACATTCGGGTGATGCACTTTCCACACTTCGGAACAAATTGTTTACATCACAACGTTTAGGCTCTACAGGGCGATGAAAAGTCCTGCACACTCGTAAGCCCAATTTTCCACTTGTTTCAAAGAAGCATATATAAACAGTGGTTCCCGCTCCTAAATCTTACTATATTTTTCTGTTCTAGACATCAAAATTAACATTTCGGGCCTGTTTTTAGAGTGGGTTTGGGGGTGGGGATGGGGTGAGTGTGTTTAATTTACATTCATTCTTCTGTAAGCTGCATTCCGGTATTTAGGCTCTTCAAATTAAAGTGCTATATGTCCTGCAACACGCGAAAAGAGACAGTCGGACATTTGCGTAAAGTGTCGTCTCGGATCAGCCTGCGCAGTCCGCGCAGGCTAAAACGAGACGGCACTTTGCGACTGCATTAGATTTTGTCCTACAGTAGACTTGCGCAAAACAGAAAATTACTTAAAAATGAAAAGTGTCGTTTCGGATTACTCAGTGCTGAATGCGCAGGCTGATCCGGAACGACACTTTACGCAAATGTCCGAATGCCCTTTTTCGCGTATTGCAGGCCATATAGCATGTACATTTTGTAACATTCCGGTGTTTAGGCTTCCACATTTTGTAGCATTTCATACGGTTACGTTCCAGTTTTATTACATTCCGGTGATCATCTTATTCTTACATTCCGGTAGTGCAAGCTCTAGAATTGTTGGATGGATGGATGGACTGACTGACTGACTGATAGATTGATTAATTGATTGACTGATTGATGATTGATATTTTGCCGCTTTCAACATTTTTAAGAAATTGTAACATCAGTGTTTAGGCTCTTCAAAGCAACGAAATCTCTAACATGCTAAAAAATTACATCAAATTTTCTACACAATGTACGAGAGCAATCAAAGAAGCCAGGGTAAACTATGGTTTCCCTCCGGGTTACCCCATCTCCTTAATCTGAATGTTTTTATGTTCCACTGGTGAAAATTTACATTTTGGGTCTGTTTTGTGAGCGTGCTTGCGTGCATGCGTGCATATGTGTGTGAATGTTATCTTCATTTATCCTTCAGTTAGCTGAATTCTTGTATTTAGGCTTTGAGAATTACATTCCGTAACATTTCGTTGTCGCTTCTTCCACATTCCGTGGACTGCGCAGGCTGACCTGAGCGGAAACTTTTCGCTATTGGCCAATTTTCTGTATGCCCAAGGATAAGTCTACCTCATGATTAAGTCGGTTGTTAAAAAAAGTGGCTATTGTGGATGTGATGGCCTGTTTGGTTTAGTGCAACTCGGAGATGCATGAAGCCCCCTTTTGTAGGAGCATGGCTCATACATTATGGTAAATAACGGTACTTCTCAACTTCAAGACGTTCTATATCTCCTTGTACACTTTACGACTTTAATACACTATTTACCACAAAATCCCGAGTTTTAACGTCTCTCAGGAAGGTTTCTGAAAACATTGTGGTAAAAGGAGAAAACCATAAAACAGTGTGGATACAGGAGGAATTACTCATCAACTGCTTTTTTTTTTTTTTTTTTTTTTCTTTTTGCCACATCGTTTTTAAAGTCTACTGCGAAAAGGGTCGTCTGTAGGTTGTAGCATGTGCCCCGTAAACCAGATCTAAATTAATCCGAGGTTTTAACTCTTTAACAAAGGACACAATTTTAGACTAGACCTATTTGAAACCAATAGCAGAGGACTATGGTGGCATATTTCTGCCGCGAGATACGAGATAGCTATTGCGGTAATTTAAGAGAACTATCGTGATAAAACAAAGTTTCCTGGAAATATTATCTAGATAATAAAAATTTTCACGATAAAAATATCGCGATAATTCTAACTGTTATCTTGATTTCTTTTGCTTTAGTGCCCACAACTGACATTCACGGTATTTATAATTATAATAAGATACGGTTTCGGAACATCTTCGTCTACATCCTTATGAATTTCCTTTTCCCTGAATGGTTTTAAAGTTGTTCGTAGGAGGCATTTCGAGTCGTCTTTCTGATTTTACAGACTCCTGTTAATTTCGAGTCTCGTCAAAATTTACCAATTAAGCTACAATTGTTAATAATTCGAATTTTTACTTCCTGCAGTCTTGTGAAGCCAAAAACTACCGAGTTCATCCAAATAGTGAATTTTCTATTTATAGATATCGAGAAAAGGATAGAACTATCACGATAATTTTATCTCGCATGTCAGCTTCTTGCACGAGTGAGAAATTTTGCGTTAAAATATTTAGCTTATCGTGATACTTTTTTCAGGAAACTTTTCACTATCTCGACAGAATTTTCAGGAAACTGTAATTTATCGCGTTAGTTTTCTAAAAATTTCATGGTAGCTATCTCGTATCTCGTGGCAGAAATGTAGCTCAAATCATGATTTCTGTCTTTGACAGGGTTGATAAAGTTGTAGGAGAGGGAGTTTCACCTTGTCCAAGCCTTCTTTCATCAGGGTCGTTAACAACCGATATTCGGTGGTACAGAGTTAAATATCTGAAATTGCAGTTTTACATTCATTTCAAGAGGATTCATACCTCTTACATTTATGACATTGTTTTTACTTTGTTTATAAGGGAAAGCAGAAAGTGGTTTGAAAACGTGTTGTGTGTGGTTCTGATTTAAAAAAAAGTAAGAAATGTACGGATAGATACATTTGAAAACAACCTTAGGCTTGAAAGGGCGACCCAAGGACCTTTTGCGGACAGTGTAGATCAAGATCAGACTGCACAGAACGTGCAGTCTGATCTTGGATCTACACTGTCCGATAAGGAGATATCTTTTCCCAAAAATTCTCTTGAAATATCAAACTTTGGGTTTTTACCATCGGGTTGAAATTTTCATTTTACTTTCTTAGCAGGATAAGGGTTGAAATACGAAACATTTTTTTGGCAACGTCTATAGTTTAGAATCATTTCGTTGACGTTGTAAAGTAGAATCGGACGGCACAGGCATGTGATTTTGATCCTCGCCGACTGCAAATTTTATAAAATTTAATGTCCTTACATTGCAATTTGCGGTGCAAGTAACAAATCAAAAACTAAATGACGATCGTAAGTTAATTAACGAAGATCTGAAAATTTTGCTTTCCTTTTTTCGACCGGAATTAAGTAAACCACACTCTGGCAAATAGTGATCCATGATAACAAGTAAGTCGTCATATAATTATGGATCAATACAATCCTACAGAGCCCCGGTAGCTCAGTTGGTAGCGTACATGACATGAGAACAGGAGGTCGAGGGTTCGATCCCCGGCACGGTCAATATCTTTCCGAGGATTGATGATAGTCATTGCGACAGGATTAATTCCTTTCTCACCGCTGGCTATTGTTTCAACGATGGTTATGTGGGAAAGCAGCCAGTAGCTTGGAAAGAATATTCACGGTGCGGAGTACTGGTAACAGTAATTCCAGGAAAGCATGGTTAGGTGCACTGGCCGCTGCGATATGACTGAAATAATGTTGAAAACGGCGTTAAACACCATACAATCAATCAATCAACCGACTGAAATATGAGGTAGACTGTCTTTTGACATGCTGAAAATTGACCAGTAGCAAAAGGTTTCGACCCTAGTCAGCCTGCGCGGACTGCGCAGGCTGAGCTGGTCGATATTGTTTGCTGATGCATTAAGCCTCCTTATGACTCATACGTATTAACTGGCGTACCTGGGCTTGATTAGACATGACCAAAAAGGGAACCGATGTTGTTTTGGTCTTTTGTTGTTATTGTACTTGTTTTGTCACGGGAGATCACTCCTTCCTTACTGCGTAACTTTATCCCGTATAAAATTAATACTTTACAACTGCGTTTAGCTCAGTGATTAAGGTGTTGGTCTTTTGAACTTAGAAAAACAATAATCTTTTCCGCAAGGGTTAGAATCCCGCCAGTTGCGGTTTGTATTTCAGCTATGCACATATTGCGAACTTTCATTTTCGTAAGAGTTTGTTTTCATTTACATGTAAATCTTTGATCTCATCAAATAACGCATAAAAATCCGACTGCGGCACAAAAACCAGTGGTACATTCCTGTTTGCTTCTTTTGGGCAGTTCTACATGCAACACTACATTCCAAGCCATTGTTTAATATCCCACATTAACAATGTCAACGAAACTTTACCTCATAAACAAAGTCAGAACTTTAGTTTTGATCAACGTTGAGAAAGGGATACATGTAAATGTCGTCGAAATGACTATCATCAGTCCTAGAATAGAGCCAGGCCGAACTGAATTCCATGCCAAGTCGCAACACTAGGGCCTATATTCACCCACCATTCTTAACGACTTAGAGTAATTCTCTAGAATTTTCAGTTTCCTTAACTCTTTACCCGACCACAGAATTTTAGAATGGTTCAATTTAAAAGCAATAGCAGGCGACAAATTTAATGTGGCTCAAACGTTGAGATTTTTCTTTGAAAGATTAGAAAACACTGTGGGAAAAGGACCAGCATTTTCTATTTTACCAAAAATGTTTTTATACAGCCTTTTTCCTAGGGCCATTAAAACTTGGGATTGTAAACAGGGAAAGAGTTAACTTAACCCTTAGGCTGCTAAGCGCGACTCACTGACCTTTTCTGGAAAGCGTAGATCACGATCAGACTGCACAGAAGGTGCAGTCTGATCTTGGATCTACACTATCCGATAAGGAGATATTTTCTCAAACAGATAAGTTTGAAATAGCATTATTCGTGGTTTATACTATCGACTAGAAAGTATCTCTTTACTTATTTAGCAGGATATGGGTTAAAATCAGACTAAGAACGAAATTCAGAATGGTTTGTAGATACGGCCCCGGGATTACTCGCCCTGGGCAGTAATAGATACAGCAATATAAGAAAGTCATGACTACATCACATACATTTTTTTTAATTTTTTGTCTATGATGCATATATGTACAAAGAATAATAAAATGCGAATCGTTTTTTCATAACTTTCGTAAAATGACATAACATTTGGTTTGATAAAATGTTTATATGGGGGTAGGTCTGTGTAAAAATGATACTGAGAATAACAGATCAAGTCACCAAAAAAAGTCAAGAAGCAAAAATATTGCAACTTAACAAACATCTTAATATCTATGTAGACTCTGGTGCCCATGTAAATGTCTACTTTGCTTTCATGTTTGTGCCACCATTTTGACAGCAATCGCAACTTCTACTCCGCCAATGAAATACTCATTTTTGTACTAGTTTCTGGTTTGGTAATTTTTTTTCCTTCACATAATAAAAAATGTTTTATTTCGCAAGTGACTCCGTTGTATCACACTTACAAATAACTGTATTGGGTACCTTTAGATTAACTAAAAGCTAGTACAAGTGATGAATAGGCAAATATTGGATGGAAAGGAATACAGTTCATTTCAGTCATTTGGAAAACACTGTGGGAAAAGCAGCGATAAATTGAATAAGCAATTACTTCTTTCCTACAATGTTTTCCAAACTAATCGACTACAGGGGTTTAAAAACTTGAATTTGTGCAACTGTTTGCTAACACAATGCAGTCTATTCCATATTTGATTGAATTCAAAACTTAAGTTTTTTTTTCTGACATATATATTGTTTATATATTCCACAGCTTACATATACTTCAGTATTGGAGGATTCTACAGTTAATAACTGTGGAACAGTACAAGACGACTGGCTTCAAGATTAATCAGTGCAAAACTTTCTGAATGAATCTATTCTAAGATGGGTAAAAGAATACAAACCCTTGTAATCCAATTCTTTCACTTAATAAATTTTAAGACCTAAACTCTGATTATCAGATAAATTTTGATGCTGCAAATCGGTATTCACTAGGTATTTAAAATTGAAATCTTCGTTTGAAAAGCATGACTAGTCATGTGATTGGCTTTAAGATTCTGTCTAAGTCAATTTTATGACTAGGCTGCACATTTAGAATCAGAGCAGTGTTACAGATAGAGGGTAAATATGGCCTTTAACCCTAATAAGCTGCGATGGTTTGGCTCAGTCTGACTTCCAGGGTCCATATTGAACAACCTTTCTAATGGACATTCTTTGTCTCATTCTCCAAGATTATCTAAATTTGAAAGTAACACAACTTCAATCAGAAGTTGTGTTACTTTCAGAAAATTCTGGAGGATAAAGGTAAGAACGTTCTTAAGAATACAGTGAATAAGGTGAATCTTTAGAAACAAAGTGTTTCTTCTTAGTCAGTGATCACTAATGACTGACCCAGACAGCCTACAAACATCAGATTGTTGTGTAGGTGGTGCAGGACCAAACTTGTTGACATAATACAACCTTTCTGTAGTTTAGTTCACAAGCAAGAAGTGTGTATGTTTTATTTTCATCCACAATTTATGTAGGTCTACCTACAAAATGGTTGGCATTTAATACATAAACAAAGCTACCGTCTGACTCTTCATGTGTCTTTGCTACTCTGTATACTTATTGTACATCAGAATAAAGAACATATTCAAAGGCTAACCATAAAAGCCTCTCTTGAACCCTTTACCACACATTTCCTAGTTTCAATGAACCCTGAGAAAAAGGCTTTTGAAAACATTGTGGGAAAAGGACAAAATGTTGGTCACCAGCATTTTTTCCTTTACTCACAAGGTTTCCTTCTCTTTATAAGTCAAATTGAATTATATGAACCATGTCAATTTCTTATCTGCAAATGCTTCAAATTTTGACAACTGTTAATTAATTTATGTCATATGGTAAGGAGTAAAACAACTTCGCAAAATTTTGGAGCAATATTGCCTTAAAACTGGAATTCGCATTGTACCTTTGGTTATATTCATCATCCATCCTATATTTAAATCTAAATCTCATATTACAAAACGAGACATCTGATAGACTGAAATTGTCTCAGCCAATCAGAGGGCTAGTCTTGGAACTTCAGAAAAGATCAATACTTAGAATGGTTGTAAAATATTTCCAAATCAACTATTGGAGTACAAAAGCCCTCCAATTATATTTCAAATCTGTCTAGTCTACTTCCTATTAAAACATGGTAACTTAAGATATCACATGACCTGAAATTTAACACCAATGTCTGTTCAGGTCATGTGACTATCACAACACAGACCTGAGGTCTATATATAGCACAATGAGTGAATCATTCTTCCCTTATGACAAACACAAGCCTAGGAGTGTCCAGAAGACAACAGAGTTTTCATCCTAAAACTCTTAAGTCTGTCTTATTTATGAACACTAGAAAAATGGCTTAGGTTCTGTGTAAGTTAATCATAAATACTTGTAACAAGAATCAATGATTTATTAAAAAGATCATTCAGTTAATTTCCACATATTGCTATATGTCAACAAATGCTGTAAGTAATATCTTCCACTGAAAAGTTCTTATCACATCTTTAAGCTTTTAGATCTTTCTTCTTTTAAAAAATAATTGTTCTTTGAGTAGAAATTTTTTTCCAAGGGTATGTACAATGATTAATATGATTAGAGTTTTTGGTGTTGTTACTTTCCTTTGTTTTGTACAGGTAAATATAGTTTGAACTCTGCTGGCAATTCATCTTCTGAATAAAGTCTGTCTGAGAAGTAGACACGGCGAATTCGGCAGTTTGCATGAATCTGAAAAATAACAGGTGCAACCAATAACTAAAATATTTCTATCAATTATGATACCTTTATAGTCTGGACGATTTACCAGATGACAAAATTTTAGACGTATTAAAATTGAAACCAATGGCAGATGACAGATAAATATGGTTTTATCCTTTACCACAACAACCCTAAGAAAGAAACCTTTTGAAAACATTGTGGGAAAAGGAGAAAATGCTGGTAACCAGCATTTTCTCCTTTTCCCACAATGTTTTCTGACCTTTCACAGACAAATCCAATTATTTCTGCCACATTTATTATGTCGTATGCAAATGCTTTCAATTTGGACCAGTCTGAAATTTTGTCGTTTGGTAAATAGTTAAATGATAAGATTTGCCTTTAAAAGTACAGAAAACACTTCGAGGGAAAGACGAAATTGTTGGTCATTTCTTCCTCATGGTCATTAAAACTGAGAATTGTGTGGTGAAGGGCTTAAGCTAAGCAAGAGCTCTTAAGAGCCAATTGCACAATATTGTGGAATAAAATGGCATAATTTTTACTCAATTAGCAGCGAACATTTTTAACCAAAATAACTGTAAAACTAGTCAGAATGTTGTAGCCAACTTGAAAATACCTCGCTCATGGCAACAATGATAATGTCAGGATGAGCCCTTCATACACACAATAATCAATCCTAAGAATGCCCAAAATTTTCAGTAAATACATTGGGCAAATGACATGAACATTGCAACATTTGTGTCACTCTAAAATGTCACAATACATGGCAAATGTAGACCTAAGATATGATGCTTTTAAAACTTTGAGTATCAAGTCCAGTTTTATCATGTACCCAAAATGTACTTTTTAGCAATGAATCTACAGGTTAAAAAAAAAACGTGTTGCAAAAGGCATTACTATCTTTAACTGCATATCACATTCTTTTACAACCCTTAAAATACACAGATAAATATGTAGAAGATCAATGATTAAAATAGTTTTTGACAGGTCTAAATTAGCCTTAACGGGAATGAATTAATTTAATCTGTAGGCTAATAAGCACCAGTTTAGGTGATTTTAAGAAAAGCGTAAATCAAAGAATGTGAGACATGATCTCATATCTACCCAGTCAAACTTTTTTACAGTTACAAGAACACTGAAATCACAAGATGTGAGTTTTAACTATTGACTGGAAAGTTTCAATCAATACCTTTAGCAGCTTAACCCTTTACCACACAATTAGATTTTGGATTCAACCAAGTTCAAAATATTTGCAGAAGATGAATTAAATGTAGCTCAAATGATGATTTCTGTCTTTGATATGGTAGAAAAACATTGTGGGAAAAGGATAAAATGCATTTTACCAGCATTTGCCCCTTTTCCCACAAAGTTTTCAAAAGTCAGGGTCATTAAAACTCTGGATTGTGTGGCAAAGGGTTAATTGTCCTTAACTGAGAGCAATTTAAGTGAACCAACCTGTACTCTAAGGGTCTCAATGTAGTTTGTACCATACGCTCTTCTTGTGAAATCTGACAAGTTGAACTGAATCTGATTCCAACCATCGTCCAATCTCATTGGCATAGTACAGATGAAGGGTTTCACACGAGTTGTGCTCTGGTAATTGCTAGCTCTGAATCGTCGTCTTACATTCTTATCATCTAATACCTGGAAAACAGCATAGGCACTGCATTAATAGGCTATTTCAGGCTATTTATTTTGAATACAAGAAATCCATGCAACAATCTGTTACCCTGAACAGGCATTCTATCTTATTCTATTTCTAAAGTTGAAATGAATTCATGTAACTCTACATGAACTCCCTTGCAACTGAATGAAGAAATCAGACCTCTAATAGCATGTCAGAAAACAAGTTAAAAACTAATGTAATGACTTTTTTGAAATAAGCAAAACTCAAGTAAATGGTGTAGGTCCAAAAGCAGACTACACAGAATGTTAAGTCTAGTCTTGATCTATACCATCTGTATAGCTACTTGTCCTACTCATGGATCTGAAAGACTCCAACTTCACAGTTAGGGAACCTTCTCTTGAAGAGCAACAGTAAATCCTTATATGCCCACATGATCAAAGAACATATCTAAGAATAAATATTGTGATTTCTTTGTGTTCAAGTACAAGTATTTCATTCCAAACCTTTGGTAAACAGTGCTTTAAATTTCAACATGAACATCAGAGTGCCATGGCTATATTCTAACAATAAGGAATCATCGTATTTGAACAGCAATGAATAAATGTAACAAATAAATCTACTCATGACAGAAACTCACCTGCACCTCAAATGTGAAGTATTTCTTTAAATTCTTAATGATCATAACCAAAAACGGTAATTTGATTCCCAGAGTTTTCTTTGGATCTGCTGGACATGTGATATATGTTGTACTGCAAAAAAAAAGACAAAGTGAGATTGCAGGCACAAAAATAACCATAAAAAAGAAATCAAACTCGTAACTTAATAAACAATTTTAACTCTTTACCACAAAACCCCGAGTTTTAATGACCGTGAGAAAGAAGTGTTTTGAAAACATTGTGGGAAAAGGAGAAAATGCTATTAACCAGCTTTTTCTAAGTTTCCCACAATGTTTTCTACCCCATTAAAGACAGAAATCATCATTTGAGCAAATTTAATTTGTTGTCTGCAAATGTGTTCAATTTGATCCAAAATTTTGTTGTTTGGTAAAGAACTAATACAAAATAACCAGTCAATTTCCAAGGAGAAGAAATTACTTGCAAGAGAGCGAAATTTTTTTCTTGTGACTGTCATCTGCTTAATTTCCTTCAATGTTATAAAAAAAAATTGTGAATTTCGGCTTTAAAAAAGGATATTTGTACATTGTTGGATTCACTCTTACAGTGCTCAATATTCTCGGGGCAGATGTTGAAACAAAAGTACAAAAATATTGCAACATCATTTCTGTGATTGTCAAGATAACTTTTAAAGAGTAATACAGTTTAGATTCTTTAGATTCAAGATTAGTCTGCACATTCCTTGCAGTTTGATCATAATCCATACTGTTGGCTATCAACTAGAGTTGTAATTTGCATTCTAGCTCTTTTTTTTTCCTTGTTTTTTTTTTAGAAACAGAACGAAATGCAAAGGAGTTTGTGCATTTGAAATGCAGCGATGGGATAGCACTTACCTTACATTTGTACCGACAATTTCTAATACTAGAGACTGGATGTCGTTGTCTGTGATACGTTTTATGTGACCATTTCTGACCTGAAAAGGATGAAATTGCCTTAAAAGACTGAAGCTCTTCATTTTTATGGACATAATGAAATTATCATTATGTTAACCTGTCAATGACACAGTCACACAGCTGCAAACAATTCCCTTTGACAACCAATTTTGAGCTATGATGAGGAAAGCTGTGTGATACATAACGAAATGAAGTGCTGCGTATTAGCAGTAACCTATGGAACAATACTATGTGTCTAGTAACCGGATACCAGCTCACTGGTTAAGTCGTTGGATCAGAAATGGGGAAATCCTGGTTCATCCCTGTTGGCTGCACATGTCATATTGGTATTTGGGGCCATGCATGGCACAGGGAGATCCCTGTCAACAGAGCTATTATTGAAAGTAGCATACAGTAGAACTTGAAAGAACTTTAACTGTAAACAGATGATACATTGCATATTGCCATTGGATGTCGCACTACTAAACTGGCGAAGACTTTTAAAGTTGGCAGATTTGGTAAACAACATAAATTACCAACAAATCAGGTGAGAAGCATGTTATGCGTGATCAATCTTTGAAAGTGTGTATTGAAACAAAATGGCTGACATAGTTGTGTATTGAAATTACCTAGCAACCATGATGGAATGAAGAAGTTCCTCATTTACTTGATAAAAAAAAAACAAGATTCATAATGTCTGAGAATATGGAAATATATTATAAGACTCTACATATTTGTTCTGAAATGTCAAAAGGAGGATAGGTTTTCGCTTAACGACCAGTAAACAATACAACACTGCAGGATTGCCAGTAAAACTTTTTGCTCATCTTTTCAAAATTCTTGCACCATTTTTCATTGCCCATGACTACATATATAATATATCCAACATAATTTGACACTATTTTTGATTCATAACGCAGAAATGTAAAACTATCGAAAAATGAAACGAATGACAACAAAAGAATATCAACTTCCGTTTACCCCACCTTCTCGATTATATTCGATTAACAGTAAGGTTGTAAACTATTTCAAATGATAATACCATTTAAAATAAATCAATTACTATTTCATTTATAAAAAGGCTAAATGTCAATATTGAATTCGATGTAGAAGTCCTGTTATTCAATTGAAATGCTCATCACTTCACTCACACACGGTTGCCAGCCATGTCACTATGGCGATCATAGATAACTGCATCAACTAGCGTAAGTAAATTTCTCACCTTTTTGTCCCATATTTGCAGCGGTTTACTCCCAATACTGTAGAGTATTGATAAAAACCCACTTTGAAATGTGTTTTTAAACATTTTTTAATTATTTTTTATGCCTAAATTTACACGAAATTGTCTTTTTGAACGACACCACTAACACACGTCTTGCTCGAGTAAAACCAAGTTGTCAAGTGACGACTTTGTTCTGTATCGATTCTCATGTGGTTGTCAAGGAAAGTTACATGGTTAGCGCAGGTAGACAAGTTGCTATGTGAAAGCCGGTCCTATTTCTCTCTATATTGTTCCATTAGCATTCAAAATATCAAAACTTACATTGTTAGAAAGAAATGAGTTTTTATTTATCTTAAAAAGATCTAGAGATAATGTACTTCAGTTTTTAAATGGGCTTTGTTGATACTACTTTTTACCGTAACTTCTTCCGGTTAGTATATCTCCGCTGCGATTCGGTTCTCTCGTTCCCAACGAAGCTTTCCATTCATGTATGTTTACGTTGACCACGCGGAAGTCAGGTTTAAGTCTTCTTGGTGCATTTTTAGTCAAATTAGGGTTTTTTTGGGGGGAGGGGGGGGGGGAGGGGTTGAGTTGGGAAGGACATATCCTAAATAAGCATTTTGGCTATTGTTGACCATGTGTCTTTCAGATGTTGAAGTAACCGTTTTCTCTAGAGGAGTGGCTGCTTAGATCAACCAATAGGCCTATAGATCTACATGTATGTATGTAGCTTTGGTCGAGATCTAATGGTGCAAAATAATCAGATCTCAAAAAAACTCAGATGTATTCTTTCACTTTTTCTTGACAGTGGTCTTTCTGTACATGATGCGTCAAGGGGTAAGAATGTGTAAATGCATATACTCAGAGGTACATCTATTGAAGATCTAGATCGATCTATCCTGATTATCCATATTTTTCAAGGCTGTTATAGAGGGGTGGTCTGCTAGACTTTTTTTTTTTTTTTTTTTGTGGTGGTAAAAGTGGGAGGATTAATGATTTATTTTTAAGTGTCATTGTCACAGATATGTAATAACTTATAACAAAATTTTAGACTTGCTCAATTTCAAAGCATTTGCAGACGACAAATTAAACGTAGCTCTAACTGATATATCTATAGTAGAAAACGTTCTAGGAAAAGGACAAAATCCTTGTTACCAGCATTTTCTCCTTTTTCCTCAAAGTTTTTATCAAAATTCTGCTTTCTCAAGGTCGGGTTTTTGTGGAAGAAAGGTTAAACCTCAAAACTGCCAATTGTGACTTTTTCCTTATTTTGCAGACAGTGTAGATCTAGATCAAATTCAGATGGCAAAAATACGCAAAGTCTGATATTAGAACTATCCGATATCTTGTGAGATAGCTTAGTTTTAGCAAAGTATAATCTCATTTGTGCCATATGCTCTGTGAAAAAGGGGCTTATTACATCTACAAAAAGTATCGATTAAGGTCAGCCTACGCAGTCTGCGTAGGTTCACCGGGTCGAGACTTTTTGCTATTCGTCGATGTTCAGCTTGTCAAGGGACCGGTCTACCTCATGATTCGGTCGGATTTCATGTATGCATAATTATGAAATGACATACTTTGCATAATGCACCACGTAGATGCATCAACCCCCACCCCCCTTTGGCGGAGCTTAACTCCATTTTCATTATTATTTATCTATGGGCAGTGCTCTTTGAAAAGAGGGCTTAATGCTTTTGCGAAAAGTATCGACCCAGGTCAGCCTGCGCAGTCCGCGCAGGCTGAACTTGGCCGAAACTTTTCGCTGTTGGCCAATTTTCTGTATGTCAACGAAAGAGTGTACCTCATAATTCAGTAGGTTGCTATACAAAACAGGTGTTTAGGTGATGTATTATACTGTGATGATTTGCTAAGTATCATGCATCACTAAGATGCATTAAGCCCCCTTTTGCCAGAGCATGGCGCCTATCTCTTTTACTTGTAAATGCAGCAATTTTTAAATGCTATATACTAGACATAAAAAGTTTAGACTTGTCCAAATTGAAAGTACACGTAATTGCAGAAGACAAAATTTATGTGGTTTGAATATTGAGTTTTGCCATTTAAACGAACGAAAGCATTGCTGGATTAGGAGAAAATGCTGGTTGCTAGTTACCTGCACTACCGCCATTAATTCTATTTTCCACAATGTTTTAACATTTTCTCTTCCTGATGGTTGCTCGGAACAACGGTTTAAAGTGGTTAGGTGTTAATGATGTCGGCAAGTTGAGATTTAAACGAAATTGCAGTAACAATTACTAGTATTCGAATACTAGATTGACCAAAGTTAAGGTATGCCACTTAGTTGTACATGTGACATACAGTTCATTCTTTGAATAAAAGTTTAGGGTATTTCATTTGTGATGAGAGAGTCCTGGTTTAACTAACGGTACAGGTACTTGTCACCAGGGAGTACGTGTCCTTAGGCAAGGCACCGCTGGACCCCATCGTCTGAGTACTGTAGTTAGCACTAAAAGATATGAGTCATGCATGAAAAGTGGTATTAATGCATCTGCAAAGATTATTGACCCAGGTCAGCCTGTACAGTCTGCACAGGCTGACCTTGGTGGTAAGTTTTTGTTATGGGTCAATTTTCAGCATGTCCAAGAACCATTTTAACTTGCATCGTATAATGCATCACGGAGACGCGTTAAACCCCCTTTTGCCATTGCACTACTTCCATATATGGCTTGCAACACGCGAAAAGGGGCATTCGGACATTTGCGTAAAGTGTCGTCTCGGATCAGCCTGCGCAGTCCGCGTCGGCTAATCCGAAACGACACTTTTCGTTTTTATGCCATTTTCTGTTTTGTGAAAGTCTACTGTAGCACAAAATCTACCGTGGTCGTAAAGTGCCGTCTCGGATCAGCCTGCGCGGACTGCGCAGGCTGATCCGAGACGACACTTTACGCAAATGTCCGAATGCCCCTTTTCGCGTGTTGCTGGCCATTATGTACATGTATGTGAATATAAGTATTGCCAGCATGATACGACCGTCATTAGAACTGTAAGCGAAGTAAAGCCCCAAATTGAAAACAAAACCAAGCAACTCAATGGAGAGATAAAAAAAAAAATCATTTTTGAAAACAGTATGAAATAGGAGCGATGGCTTGTCATATACGAGCAATGTCTCCCCCTAACATTTTTTTCCTACTTTGTGTCAAAAAGTTGTTTATTGCACGGACGTGAAAATTCGTATCAGTGGATTCGTATGGTCGATTTTCCTCTGTCTGACTGTAGACAGTTATTTGTACCGAGAGCCCTCAACTTGTATATAGGCTTACTCATGTGTTTTATTGGTATAGTCAATTTAACCCTTCTTTGCGCTCGATACCAAAGAACTGGCATGAAATACTGCATTAAAAATCTTAGTATGCCAAACGAAACTAGGGTAGCGTTTACTAACAGTGCAGATCAAGATCAGACTATACTAAAGGTACAATCTGTTACTAGATCTGCACCGTCTGCTATGTTCGATAATCTTACCAATAACTATTGAAAAGCCTTAGATTTGCTTGTTTACTGACGAAAAACGTCTGTTTTGTCTATTTGGCACGATAACCCTTTCAAACACAAACCGTCCGTATAGCTTTTACGCCGGACGACTAATTAAAAGATTAAGATCAAACTGCATGGAAACCTGTAGACTGATCTATAATTCACACCACGCGCGGAGTGCGCAGGCTTACATGGGTCGATACTCCTTACAGATGCGTTAAACCCCCTTTTCACAGAGCTTGGCTTATACAGATGTAGCATAACTCGACATATTGAAAGGTAAAAGGGTAATACGAGTATAAACAATAGTCCGTTGTACATACCTAGTCGAACGTCTAAAACTCTTTCTCCGCCGTGCAAATAAATTTAGCTCTTTTTCCTTCGAAATTATAAAAGAAAAGACAATTCGAAAAAGAGAGACTATATCGTGTGTGGTCAGAGTCTAACAACGAGTATCTCGGACGGCGTAGATGAAGATCAGACTGCACAGAACCTGCAGTCTGATCTTAATCTAAACAGTCCGCAATTGGAAGTGTCGCATATTTTTTGAAAAGGAGTAAAAAATCACGATGTAGGAGGGGTCATTTTTTACAACGTCCAAGCTGTAGTTATATAAACATTTAGATTCATTTAAAAGTGATTATTACGTTTTAATACTACACTATAGACTTTTAATAGACTTTAAATCGAAATGAAAATAATTAACATGTGGAGGCTTTAAATGGTTTCTTTCTTTAGTACCTTCTAAACGATTTTCTTTTCGTTTTGCTCTATACCACTGTTTTTATGATGATGATGATTATTATCATTATTATTATTATCACTGTGGCAAACGGAGGCGTTGCTCATAATTATTTATTTCTCCTTTTTGCTACAATGTTTTTTCCTACATGTCTTCTTGTGTTAATTCTCAATGAAGAAGAAGAAGAAGAAGAAGAAGAAGAAGAAGAAGAAGAAGAAAGAAGCTTAATTAACGATTCCCTGTTTAAACTTACGAATGGAGACCATTTTTGAGAACTTTTGTTAACCCTAAGGCTTCTAAGGTTTCTACGACTTGGGGTTGAAACTTTTTGCTATCGGTCAATTTTCTGCATGTCAAAGGACTAGTGTACCTTGTGAAATAGTCGAATGTTATAAAGAATGGATTTTATGTGATGACTTGCTTGGTATAATGCATCACGAAGATGTATTAGGCCCCCTTTTGCCAGGGTATGTCTCATTATATGTAGCTATAACAACGGCATGCATTTATCCAGTCAACGCATATTGAATTATGTAATTCCATTTTTTTCATGTAAAAAAAAAAAGAGCCAGTTCCTTGGTCTTTCTCCATTCCTAATTATACTAGTTTTTACGGTTATAAGAATTATTAGTTCACGATTAAAGTTTTGGTCTGTTGAAGCTCTATTGGTCTATCACGGAACACTGAAATTGTCCTTGGTCGATCATCGAACACTTATAGCACATTGGTTCTTGCCTGTATATCACGGAAAATAAATTCAAATTTTTATCAACACCGTTTCTATAAATAGCACATTGGTGACTCCTTCTATATCGTATATAGTAGGTATAGTCTTACTATATACGATACAGAGGGAATCCCCAATGTGCTATTTATAGTAACAGTGTCCGATAATGAAAATTTCGTTACCCCTTGATAGACCAATAGAGTTTCAGAGGCCTATGGTTAGTGCGACTCAATCTGCTGTTGCATACTGAGAACATTGAACATTGAAGGATCAGACTGCACTGAACGTGCAGTCAGATATTGGTATATTTTCCGTTACGGTGAGGTTTTTACGGGAAGAACAACTTTGAAGTTTATCGAAATATTTTTTACTTTGAATAGAATAGTTCTTGTTTGCGCCGTTGCCTGGGAATATAAGTTCCTATATTTGATTTTTCTTGTAGTATAAGACTGATTTCTTTTTCTGTAAAGCTATTCCAGTGATTCTTTCAAAATAAACTGTATTCGATAGAACAATTAGCCTACATAGATCCATTTCTAGCCAATAAGACCCAAAAGCCATGAATTGGCCTAGTTCAGAAAGATAGACCAACCGGAAGTTGATTCGAAAAACTGGTTGCTATGGAGACCGGTTTCCAGGAAGACGCTCGTCTCCATTAGCGAACTTTATCTGTCTCTGGAAGGCACGGCGATAAACCCCTTCTCAAGTCAATCTCGTAAATAAGTATACAAAGGCTCTACTCACTTCCCAATACAGACATTTGTGGCATATAACAGAGCCAAGTTTTCAAGCGTTATTGGGAATATTAATACTGACGTTTTCAGCTATTATGAATTTTGCTTTGTTAGATGAGATATTGGTTAATTTTTTGGAGACAGTGGTGGGTCATTAATTGGAGAGAACTACTGCCTTAACGGTTTTTTAACTGTTCACAGGGAATTTTAGGCAGTTGTTGCGAGATATATGTATCGAGACGAATTAAAAACTTGCATTTTTAAACTGTTAAAAATAACGTTTTCAGAAGGAAAAGGTCAACCGTTGCAATTTCTACGCCGTTTTCAGTTCAGTCTTTGATAACGTGTCGGACAATGTATATTCAAGATCAGACTGCACGTTCTGTGCAGTCTGATCTCTAATCTACACTGTCCGATATAGCTACTTTGAAGCAGTAGTGTAATGGGTTTATAGGGTTAATCCGCTTTGTTTGCTTACATAAGATAATCCGTTTATTCGGTAAGAAAGATTGGTTCGCTGTTAGACCTGGGCCGAATTCCTTTAACGATTGAACCACAAAAAGAACACGAGGGCCAGTCTAGGAATCCTCAGTGTTTCCATGACTGGTTAACTGTATTGCAGACGACAGAATTTAAACTAATCCAATTTGAAAACATTTGCAGACTACAAATCAAAATTGACTTAAAACCTGAAATTTGTCAATGGAATCAGGGATACTGTCTCTGATGGAATGGTAGAAAACATTGTTGGAAAAGGAGAAAATGCTGGTTACCAGCATTTTCACCTTTTCCCACGATGTTTTCACATGCTTTTTCAGGGTTTTCTAAACTCAAGATTGTTTGGTGATGGGTTTAAGTGTTTGATTTGTAATCCAGGCGTTCAAAGTTTGATTACTGCTGGTGACGCTGTTCGAGTTGCGGTGTCATTCGGCACGGCATTTGTCCTGGAAACAAATACTCGTAGATTTGTGAGCGGACGTCTTGACGTAACTGTAATAGGGGTGAAAACATTTTCAAATACCACGTAATGCAGAAGACAAATTCAAATCAAAGGACTGAAAGTACTGACAAACTTTTAAATGTGGAATCAGCAGCCTTGTAAAGTCACGATAAATGAATTGTTGGTTTGCTTATATGGTGGTTAACGCCATTTTCGACACCATTTTAGTTACATCGCGGCGGTCAGTGTACCTATCCATGCATTCCTGGAGTTTCTATTACCAGTGTATCGCACAATATTCTTTCCAAGCCAGTTGCGCCTTTCCCACATAACGATCGTCGAAAATCTGTTTAAAATTTCTGCAGATGAGCTTTAGCCAATGACCCTTATGGTATACAATTAATGAAATAAAACTTGTCGATGGGGAAAGGGTGAAGCCAAAGTATTGAAATTTTTAAATTATTTGGTCAGAATATATTACAAGGTACATGTAGCAGAACAATGTCGATCATAGATTTGACTGCACGTTATGTGCAGACTGATCTTGATCCACAATGTCTTACAAAATGCATGAAATTGCTAATAAATGAACAAAAACATCAATCCTGTTGGGTAAGAAACGAACAACAAAATAGCTCTGTGATCTTTACATTTTATTTTACACATAAGGCACCAAACTTTGGACGGAATTAATTTTAGATATAAATTAAGCCTTGTAGAGTTGAATCCGGATTTAATTGCATGGGTGGACAGTACAGATCAAGATCAGACTGCACAGAATGTGCAGTCTGATCTTGGATCTATAATTTCCACTTCTTTGCCAGATATTGGCAAGAACAACTTTGAAACAGTAATACATGCATCTTTGGCACAGACTAAGAGTGTCCATTCCATTTATTTAGCATTACAAGGATTAACACTTAAAACATACAAAATCGTAACATACACGGTAAAACTTACCCAACACAACCACACTTGAATCATTGTTTGAATGATGCACCTTTCAGGTATGCATGTTAGATTCTGAACACAGATTGAAAAGAGTACCTATAAACATACCCATTTTTTTTTTCATTATAGAATTCAAAAGTCTTCATCGTCAGGGTTGTTAAAAATCCAAATCGTGTGGTAAAGGGTAAATACTTTGATGGCAAGTTTTGACTGGCAAATGTAAAACATTATCACGTTTGTAATTTCTATAAGTGAATCATTTATAGGAATTAACATCTTTAAAATTGAACGAAACTGAGAAAAGGAGCCATGAACTTTTACTTATTCACTCATTACACCCAAAGCAAATTCTACTGACAGAATTTGAAAACAAACAGTGATACAGTATTGTAGGGGTAGAGCAACAGCCTGTCACATCAAAGACTCCTGGCTTAAATCCTGCGATGAGCTGGATCAGCCTTTGGAATTACCCACATCACAGCACGAGTACTGGTTAAAGTTTCCAGGATCATCAAGGGTGATTAACATAGGTTGTAAGAGCCTGGGCCTGTATTCACTAACCATCTTAAGAACATTCTTTGTCTAATTCTCCAAGACTTTCTAAATTTGAAAGAAAGTGACACAACTTTGTGACACAACTTTTGATTAGTTAAACTTACGGTTTAGCCAATCAGAATTTGTGTTACTTCAAAACTTAGAAAATCATTGAGAATGAGACCAAGAACTTTCTTAAGAATGGTTGGTAAACACAGGCCCTGCTTCATAATCAACGAAATAAATAGGTTTATAGGTTTAAACTAAACAGGGATAACCAACACAAATTAAAGTTGTATACATGTATACACATATAGGAACAAGAGCAGCAAATTGTCGCAAGATACGCCCATTCCACCGCCAGTTGTAGAGGGGGAATAATAATCGTAAAGGGCAGGTAGAGGAAAATAGTAGTGCAGCAGAAATCATGTAAGTGATTGAAATAGGCATGAATGTCTCCTCTAATGTTAAGGAAACATGCATATAAAGTTTCAGGTCATTTCAACATGAAAAGACAAAGTTATATTGTAGAGAAGCATGAAAAGCTGTAAAAAAAAAAATAATGAATAGGGAATAATTCCAAAAGGGCATTACGTAAGGTTATGGCTCCAGTGCATTGCACTTTTCGTAACTGCAACAAACATGTTTAACAAGTCTCAAGTCAATTTGACTTGAGGTGACAAAGTTCCGTTCCGGAAAAGCAAGAAATACTGTAAAAATGAAGATCAAAGTGGAATTACTCAAAATCCGCGCTAGGTAGAGTTATTGTTCTTGAGCACTGTACTCCGTAATATTGCAACAAACATGCAAGTTTGAAGTCGTTCTGAATTGAGATGACAAAGTGATATTCCGGACAAGCACTAAATGCTGTAAAAATGACGATCAAAGGCAAATAACTCTAAGACACCAAGAGGTAGAGTTACAATTCTTGCGCACTGCACTTCCAAATATTGCAACAAATAAGCAAACCATATTTCAAGTCATTCCCACTTAAGATGATAAAGTTATGCTCCAGACAAGCAAGAAATGCTGTAAGAATGAAGATCTAAGGGGGAATAACTCAAAATTCATGCTAGAAAGAGTTATGATTCTTGTGCCCTGCACTCCGTAATTTTTCAACAATCATGCATACCAAATTTGAAGATGTTCAGACTAAAAATGACAAAGTTATATTCCGGACAAGCGGAAAATGCTGTAAAAATGACGATCAAAGGGAAATAACTCAAAGACAGCACAAGGTAGAGTTATGGTTCTTTCGTACTGCACTCCGTATTATCGCAACAAACACAAATTCCAAGTTTCAAGTCAATCGGACTGGAGATGACAAAGTTATGCTCTGGACAAAAAACTGGACACCGCCCGCCCGCCCGGACGGACGCCCACCCTTACGCCATGGGTGATCCCATAATACGTCCCGTCTTCGACGGGCGTACAAAAAGTTGATGCAAAAGGAAAAATTACAAGAAAATCTGTTTTAGTCACAATGTTTTCAAAAGTGGTCTTCAGCAAGAAGAGGAAAAGTTACTTCACATGGTGACATATTGATGATCAAAATATTAACCCTTCACAACACAGCATATTTTTTTTAGACTTGATAAAACTAAAAGCATTTGCAAATGATACTTTAGATGTAGCTGAAATTGTGGGTGTTTGTCTTTAAGGTCAGAAAACATTGTGGAGAAGGAGAAATGCTGGTTACTAGCATTTCTCCATTCCCCACGATTTTTTCATTCAAAAGCCTTCGTAAAAACTCAGAATTGTGTGGTAAAAGGGTTAAAACATCATGTTTTACTGGCATCTCCTTGCTAAATTTTCAAAAATGATACAAATGGAAATATACAGAAATATGTAAATATTTCCATAAAAAAATGCAGGGGGTAATTTTTGGCCAATTTAAAAATTACAGATATAGATCAAAAAAGGGAAAAACACATTTCTTGAATATTATGGAAAATATTACAAGACATTAGCATCTTTCTACTCTTTTTCCCCACAGTATTTTCAAAAGTGGTCATAAAAATAAAATCATAATAGTAACTGGTTGACTGAAAAACAAAAAAATACTTACATCCATGTACATATGAATTTTGAAATGAATCATGAACAATACTGACAAAAATGACTTAGATCATGATTTTTTTTTAAAAAACCTTAATTCTTTATACAAAGGGAGATATCTAACTATTTTCAATCTTAACTCTTTACCACACGACAAAAAAACGTAGACTTGTCCAAGTTGAAAACATTTGCTGACAACAATTCCACTGTGGCTCAAAGGATGGAATTTGCCTTTGATAGGGTAGAAAACATTGTTTGAAAAGGAGAAAATGCTGGTTCCTTTTGTATTCCAAAGGCTTATTTATTAGGGTCCTTAAAACTCGCGGCTGTGTGGTAAAGGGTTTTAATAACTTTGCTGTTTTTCAGTGAGTTGGATGGCTTCTGATCAGTATAAATAACACAGTAAAAATTGCTTCAAAGTACATGACCCTTTACAACACAATCCAGATATTAATGACCATGAGAAAAATGCCTTTTGAAAACATTGTGGGAAAGGAGAAAATGCTGGTAACCAGCATTTTCTCTTTTTCCCACAATTTTTACGGCCTTTTCAAAGATAACTCCTATCATTTGGACCACATTTCGTTTGTTGTCTGCAAATGCTTTCAATTTGGACTAGTCTACAATTTTATTGTCTGGTAAAGAGTCAAAGCCTTCATGCAGTAAGACACACTTATGTATTGTAAGATAGGAAAAATATTTTTAACAATAATACCTTAAAGGTGGCCCTTCAGATTTTGGGACGAAAATTTTACAAAAATGCAAAAAAGTCATCCTTATACTCCCAAAGCCTTTTAATTTTCATTCATGAAACCCCAGTAGTCAAAAACCACCCGACAACAAGAGAAATTAAGAGATTTACTACGGCCCAGGTCGACACCGACGGGAAACACAGTCTATTTTTACATGAGCAACTCGCTCATTTACATACCGGAAATACACAGACGAAGCTTCAAACATAGCGTCCGAAGAAGATATTATGGAAAATAATTACATGTTTGTTATGTTATGGAATTTAAGCGTCGTTAGTCACGTGCCAGTCACTTGACATTCCCACAATGCTTTTTTGATTTCTGGCGCAAAATCTAAAAATATCTTAAGAGGCTACGTAGCCTTTTAAGGGAACACCATCAAAAAAATTTTTTTTGTAATCTTATTATTTTTAATTATTGATGATTTGTATTGTTTTTTCATATAAATTTCAGTGATATATATATTTTTTAATTTGGTGAGATGTGAAAAATCTAAATACCCACCTTTAATGGGCTATAAAGCCTCATAAGGTACAGTGTATTTATAGATTTCGCAACAGAATTTCGCAAAGACATGCATGAATGTCATGTGATTAATAACATGTCAAGAATATGGATTCATATTTAAATCAGTAAAATGATGTTATATCTGATGTAATAAAAAAGACAACGCTATTGATTGCAAAACAAACATCCTGCTGTTTAACCCTTTACCAGACAAGAAAATTTAGATTTGTTCAAACTGAAAGCATTAGCAGACAACAAAATAATGTGGCTCAATTGATGGAATTTGTTTTTGATAGGGTAGAAAACATCGTTTGAAAAGGAGAAACTGCTGGTTGCCAGTATTTTCTTCTTTTTCAATGTTTTCAAAAGCCTACTTTTTCAGGGTCATTAAAAAGTGTTAATGTATGGTAAAGGGTTAACACCTAAAGTTTCACCTTAAACATGTGAATAAGAATAGAAACAATTTGAAATATTGCAATTCGAAGTTTTGAAAATCTAATGCTCCCAAATTCAGATTCATAACACAGTGGTGTCATGTAAATCTCTACACTTTCACAGCTTTGGTATTTTCAGGATAGTGAAGTAAAAAATTAGGGCCCAGTTTTACAAAAAAAACTTAAGTCTCTTATTTTACTCAAATCTGCAAACAGACAAATTTTCCGATTTAAGTTGAGTTTGATATTCGACATGCATTTTATTAACATTAACAGACTTGTGGAACATTCTCAAATCCAAGATTGACAAAACATTTCAGACTCAACTCAGCGAATTAATGAACTTAAGTCTGTTAACTAACTTAAGTCTATTTATTTTGCTTATTTGAGTCTGAAACATACTGTAAACTCAGGATTTTAGAATGTAACTACAGTGTGTTTATGTTGCTGAAATGCATTTCAAATAATGAACTCAACTTAAGTTAGTTGTGTGGTGTCCGTGGTTGTGAGGTAGAGCGTCGGCCTCGTAACCATAAGGTCCCGAGTTCGATACCCGGGAGCGGGTGTCAACTTTGGGATTTTTCACTGGCCTACACATTTGGCGCGAGTACTGGTGTAGTTCCCAGGAAGCAGAATCGAGACAGATTAGTATAAGTTGTAAGAACTTGGTTCTCAATCGATGTAAAATAAATATGTTTAAACTAACTAACTCAAGTTAGAACCTGGGACCATTAGTAGATTTGAATAAAAAAGAGACTTAAGTTTTTTCGTGAAACCAAGCCAAGATCTCAAAGGTCATGCAGTTTGATCTTGGATACATTATTTTACACTATAGCCTTAAGTCTATCTTGCAATGGCAATCTAAGTTATTTTCATAAAATACTAATCCATTTATTCAGTGGTACAAAAGGTTAAATAAAAACTTAAACCTGGTTATCAATGTCTGATTACAGCATGATATCATGTAAAGCTCATTTACATGGCTACTTTGTTACTATTTAATGACTACTAACATGCTGTCAAACAAACTAAATCTAAATGCATTTCTGTGGATAAAATGTTTGTTATTTCATGTTTTTACATGATTTATCAATTTTGATTGAAGCTTTTACTGACCTCCTGATAAATGTAAACAACTTAACTGTATTTGTTGTTATGATCTAGTAATGGAGCTTTTGAAAACATTGTGGGAATAAAAGAAAATGCTGGTAACCAGCCTTTTCTCCTTTTCCCACAATGTTTTCTACCTCTTCAAAGACAAATCCAATCATTCTAGCCACTTCAAATTTGGGTCTGCTAATGCTTTCAATATAATCAGGTCTTACATTTTGTCATATGGTAAAGAGTTACGATCGTTTGACAATAAATATTTCCAATTGAAACTTCCATGATACAAATGAGGTTAGATGTAGTTACAAGATTGGCTGAGTTGTGAAAAGTGCATCACATGGTTGATATCATTGACAAGATATTATACAGGGGAAATCCATGTAGACTGTTGAAGAAGAAAGATAAAACTTTTTTTGTGGCTATTTATAGCGGGTAAGAAATGAAAACAGAGTTCATTTTGATCCAAGATCTAGGTAAATAAAGATGTGAACACTAACTAACCTATAGTTTCACATAAATATCTGTGTTCATGCACTGAACTTTAATCTCAGTCTTGACCCTTGTCACACAAAACAATAGGCAATCTAAGTCAATTCTGATAATTAAGATATTAACATTAACATTTCAACGCTGTTTTTCACAAAATATCTGGCAAAGAAGCCCCAGTGTAGATCCAAGACCAGCCTGCACATTCTGTGAAAACTGATCTTAGTCTACAATATCCCTATGATCAATCAAATATAGGTTCACCACTACATGGGTCAAACCAAATTGAATATTTCATACTCTCTCTCTCTACTGTTTGTTTACAGAAAAATTTACAATCCCTGAACTGGGGCCATCTCCATCAACCATTTGAAATATTATTAAAAGTCTGAGTTATAATTTGTCTCAGCCAATCAGATATAATATATTGGAAGCTAGAATCAAAATTTACAAAATAACAAAATTTTAGCCTCATCCATATGCAAAGCATTTGCTAACAGTAAATCAAATGTGGCTCAAAAGATGGGATTTATTTTTAAAATTTTGAATTATGGAAAAAGGAGAAAATGCTGGTGACCAGCATTTTCTCACCATGTTTTAAACACTTGCCTCCTCTACGTTGCTATAACAAAGGACTGTATTGTCAAAGGTTGAACTGGTTGGGAGGAATACAAACCCTACAAAAATTTAACTCTCATACAAATACCTAACTCTCACTATCATACATGATTACAGATGCATTACTATCTCCCTTAAACACATGACTATCACCAGACAGTGTTTTTTTCAGCTGATTGTAACTCCAATTTAATTGTTCCACTTCATGTTGATGCCTCTGCCTCTCTTGCTCTAACTCTTGTAATAAATGTCCGTTTGTTTGAACAAGGGATCTGAAATAATCCAGAAAATCAGCTACATACAGCATGCAGATGGAATGGTGCATCATGCATCTTTTAAGAAGTTCAGCATCTCTATAACAGATGATAAAATTTCAGACCAGAGCATATTTAGAGCATCTGTAGTTGAAAACATTAGGGGGAAGAGAAGAAAATGCTGGTCACTAGCATTATCTTTTTTACCCACGCTTACAATGTTTTCAAAAGCCCCCTTCGTCTATGTTGCAAATATGGGTGATTGTTTGGTCAAAGGTAGAGCCTGAATAGCTCAACTGGTAGAGTGTGAGACTTGTAAACATTAAGTCTGACCAAAGCGGAACTATGTAAGTTTTCAAGCTTTCGTTCCAATCCTTTTCATATTGCTATTATTATTTATTATTGTTTTATTATTTGCTGAATAGCTCAACTGGTAGAGTGTGAGACCTGTAAACATTAAGTCTGACCAAAGCGGAACTATATAAGTTTTTAAGCTTTCATTCCAATCCTTTTCATATTGCTATTATTGTTTTCTGTATAATACATGTAAATATATCAAACAAAATATGTTTAAACTTGAACATGGAGTCTCTGGCTTCTTGAGTGTATGGGTTCGAGCCTCATGATTGGCCATCTAAAATTACTGTCAATTGGATGAGATGTTAAGCTGAGGTCCCCTGTGAGCGTGCTATACACCAAGCAAACTACAGAACCAGGCATAACTTATGAGTGGTTTAGTCCTGTATCTTACACTATTCCCCCATAACATAACTAACAGTCTTTTAGGGAAGTCGTCCAAACGGGCAACCCATGGCAACAATCAATAAATGGAAAATCAAGTCAAATCAAGGGTAGAAGCTAATTTCAGCATCTGTGAGAGAGAATCACATGATTAAATTTGCTTTGGACAGGATAGAAATCATTATGAATAAAAGCGAAAATGCTGATTACCAGCATTTTTTTCTTTTTCCAAGAATGTCTTCAAAACCCTTCTATCCTGGATCTTCAAAAAAAAAAGTGACTTTTGGGCAAAGGTTTAACCCTTTACCAAATAATCACGACTTTTAACCACCTAGAAAGAGAAGGCTTTGGAAAACATTGTGGAAAAAGAAGAAAATGCTGGTAACCAGCATTTTCTCCTTTTCCCACAATGTTTTCTACCATACCAAAGAGAGAAATCTTCATTTTAGCAACATTTAATTTGTCATCTGCAAATGCCTTCAATTTGGATGAGTCCAAAATTTTGTCGTTTGGCATAGATTTAAAAGGGCAAGTTGGGACATACTTATGGCTCTCCTGTAACATAGATGACAGTTCTTGCAACTGTTTATACTGTTTTAAGTGTGTTGATTGCTTCTCTATCTCTCGCCTTAACAGTTCATTCTGTTTTTGTAAATCATCTGAAAATAGAAACATTTTACAAGACCCCTTCCTCATTTAGATAACCATATATGACAGTACAAATACTTGTATTTGCCTTGAGAGTTGCATTTCATTGCACTTCATTGCAGTTGAAAGATAATGATAGCCACTCTGTAAGAAGCTAGAATTAGCTTGAAAAGGTATATTTCGGGCAAACTAAAAAAATAATGGGTAGCATATATCCAAAACCATTTTTTGCTGTCTGGTCTTAATCTACATGTCCACTAGCCATACATGCATGCCTTGTTACACTTTATGTCAATGATATGATTTTACCGGAGAATCCAGTGTTTTTACAACCCTGAGAAAAGTCTTTCAAAAACATTGTCAAAAAAATTAACACTGGTCAACAATATTTTTCTCTTTTCTCATACAGTTTTCTATGCTTTGAAAGACAAATCTGATCATTTGAGCCTCACTGATTTCTTGTCGGCAAATTATTTTGGAATTGTTCAAGTCTAAAATTCTATCATTCTGTGTAAAGGATAAAGAAGCTTTACCAAGTTGAGACTGATTGACAGAAATAGATCCCATTTGTGTGTTGTTCTGATCTAGTTGTTGTAACTTCTGCTGTAAACGTTTGTTCTCCTGGGCATATGACTGGGCTTTGTCTTTTAAAATTTCCTGTCAAATACGGGGAAAGAATCATATAATAATATAACTGAGCCATGCTCTGACAAATGGGGGTTTAATGCATCTCTGTTGTAAGTCATCACATAACTATGGATCCATAAAATCCATTTAGTCTAATATCTACTGGAGCTAAAGGTGAAATGGTCCTTTGACATGAAGAAAACTTACAAACAGCAAAAAGTTTTGACCCAGGTCAGCCTGCACAGGCTGACCTGGGTCAAAACTTTTTGCAGATGCATTAAGCCCCTTTTCAAAGAGCATGGCTCAATTAAAATGTAAAGAGAGAAAATTATAATCATACTGTCACTTTTTTTTTAAAGATAAAGTCTTGACCTCAAGTGTATATCTAAGGTATATGCATGTTCTGCATATCAAGATCCTTGACCCTTTCCCAAACGAGAAATTTTAGGCCTGTCCAAATTGAAAGCTTTTGCAGACAACAAATGAAAAATAACTCACATAATGGAATTTGTCTCTAAAAGGGCAGAAAACATTGTGAGAAAAGGAGAAAATGCTAGTTACCAGCATTTTTTCCATTCCTCACCATGAGTCTAAAGGCCTTCCCCATTAGGATCATTACAACTCTGCATGGTGTGGGCAAGAGTCAACCACGAGTTAAATCTATGTAACAGATTGCTACAGATTACTTTTTGTTTTATTTGTTTGTTTGATCACTGTATCAGACATGTACCTTAATTTAGGTTGCACTGTGATGGCAATTGCACCTATGCATTCTTTCTTAGAATTTCTTTTGTCAGTCCTTTTCACAATATTCTTTCCAATCTTTTCCATATTGTATATCACTTGAATAATATTAAGTGGTGAGAGAAAAACAAATCCCTTTTCAGTAACTATCATCAATCCTCCGAAAGAATTCAGCCAAGATTTGGGTCAAACTCTCCAACCCTGGATTTCATGCTCAATACATTATCAACTAACCTACAGGGCCAAGCTTTCTTTTTGCAGAAATAGTGACCTCCACACTATCATAAACAGAATTAACACAATGAATTGCTAACAAAAATATAAGACTCTTACAACATCAGTAAATGCTTTCTGTAATGACGCTTTCAGGTGGGCTTCCGTGGCAGCACTGTCCTCAAGGCTAGACTTAGTCAATTCTTCCTGTCTTTTTATGCGAGAGTTATCTTTCCGTATTTGTAAAATCTCATCTCTTAACTGTCTGATTTCATGTTGTTGGGACTCACTGACAGATGACCTTAGGTAATCATCTATTGCACTGTATGCCAAAGCTGTGAAGAAGAAGAAGAAGAAGAAGTCACATGTAGACATAATGTCAAAACTAAATTCTTCACCTGTCAAGAAAATTTAACTCTTTACCACACAATCCCGACTTTTAACGACCCTTAGAAAGAAAGCTTTTGAAAACATTGTGGGAAAAGAAGAAAATGCTGGTTACCAGCATTTTCTCCTTTTCCCACAAAGTTTTCTACTCTTTCCAAATAAATTTTCAATTTTTGATTCACATTTATTTTGTCGTCTGCAAATGCTTTCAATTTGGACTAGTCCAAAATTTTGTCGTTTTGTAAAGAGTTAACCCATAACCTGCTAAGTAAGTTAAATGAAACTTTCAAGCCAATAGTGAAAACCAGAATGTTGCTATTTCAAATTATTTGTTTGTTTGTTTTTTTTAAATCTCCTTATTAGACTGTAGATTCAAGATCAGACTGCATGTTCTGTGCAGTCTGATCTTGATCTAGCCTGTCCAAAAAAAAAAAGAAAAGGTCATTCAGTTGCACTTAGCAGCCTAAGGGTTAAGACTTGTCATATTGAGGGCATTTGCACTGGACAAATAAAATGTGTCTAAAGTGACGGAATTTACTCTTTAAAGGGTAAATATCATTGTGAAAAAAAGAGAAAATGCTTGCAACCTGCATTTTCTCCTTTTGTGATTACGTTTTCAACACACATCTTTCCTGGGTTGTTAAAACATGGAATTCAAGGTAAATGATAAACACACAACTTTCTAGAGACAAATATTTTTCATCTTTAAGGAACACCACTTTCGAAACAACCCTGGCAAACCCACAGAGGAGAAAATAGTCACAATGGTCACTATCTTATTCTGCCCCCCATGCAACTTTGCTCCATTTGCCACTATGGGTGTACAGCGTTAAACCTGAATACAATGTGCATGTTTACTAGCTGTGTTTTACACTCATGTTTTAAATGTCTGAAGCAAATTTGGCATACAAAATGTTCTACAATGCGTTCACTGATATTACTGCACTCAGTGCACCTATCAAAGTGTTTTTGGAATTTCTTTACTAGCTCTGTCCCTACCTTTGAACTTATTGTTTTTGTGGAGGGACTTGGATCCATTCCAGTAGCGGTCTACCATGTCCAGAATTTTAAACAAAAATAATCTGGCTTCGGGTGCCTCATTTGTGGATGGATGTTTAAGTCTCCCAACTGGTACCTCAACCAGGGCTTGTCTGGTTTCCTGTTCTGTGTACCTCTCTGCTTCAGGCCTGTTAGAGTCATACTGGAACGGTGATAGAGAAATAAAAGATGTGGTGTTATATAATGGTGTTAATGATGATGTACACTGTACCAATCCTTTCCTGAATGGCATTTTTAAGTCTTTCAAAACTTAAACATACAGGAAAATTCTTATCTACTTAACATAACAATAAAGTCATGCTCTGTGAAAAAGGGGTTTAAGGCATCTGCGAAATGTAGTGACACAAGCCAGCCTGTGCAAGCTGGCTAGGGTCAAAACCTTTTGCTTTTGGTAAATTTTCTGGATTTTATGGATCCATAATTATGTAATGATTTGCTATCTATAATGCATCCAGGAGAAGCCTTAAATCCCCTTTTGCCAGAGTACAGCTCACTTATTTTGGTTAACCTTTTCCAAGATGGCAACAATTTTATCTTTGTCCAAATTAAAAGCATTGGCAAACAACAAATGTTACTCTAACTATGAAATTTGTCATCAAAAGGGCATCAATCAATCCTTTTTCCACATTGTTTTCAAATGTCTTCTTCATCAGGGTCTTTACAAGTCATTATTGATTAGCAAAGGTTTAAATCAAGGTTTTTTCAAAAATTCATGATTTCTTTCCTTTCAACATTTACTACATTGTGCTGTCTAAGATTTAATCACAAGACAACTTGCCTTTCAGTGCACGAAAGAGTGAAATTTTGATAATTCTGTCTAGAGGCAATTCAAGTATAATGTTAACTTCTATGTATTATGCATGTTTTTAGGAAAGGTAGTGTAACAGCAGTTCTGATTGCTCAGACAGCTTCTGCTGTCAGAACTGATTTTTGTGGAAAAAGTGTCACTCAAATTAAAAATATATATGGCTTGCAACACGCGAAAAGGGGCATTCGGACATTTGCGTAAAGTGTCATCTCGGATCAGCCTGCACAGTCCGCGCAGGCTAATCCTAGACAGCACTTTACGACTACATTCAATTTTGTGCTACAGTAGACTTGTGCAAAACAGAAAATTACATAAAAACGGAAAGTGTCGTTTCGGATTAGCCTGCGCGGAGTGCGCAGGCTGATCCCAGATGACACTTTACGCAAATGTCCGAATGCCCCTTTTCGCGTGTTGCAGGCCATATGTGAGTCATGCTCTGTTTTATGCATCAGCGAAAAGAATTGACCTTGGTCAGCCTGCACAGTCAGTCTTATGCTAGATTTCTTGGTTTAATTGAGTTACTTTAAAATTTAGAGAACTCCTGACAACTAGACCAAGAACATTACCAAGAATGGTTGGTAAATATATGGCCTGACTGCACATACTGTGCAGTCTGATTTTGATCTAAGGTGTCCATAAAAGCCCCTGTTTTGGACTATGGCACTCAAGGTTCAAATTTAACGGTCGCAAACTCGCAAAATGCGAGCTGAAATGAAAAAATGCGAGTGCCAAATTCTAGCACTCGAAATAATTTGCGAGTGCGCCGGAAAATGGGCAAACCTACCGCTTAAAAATCTGAATTAATCCATAAATGCGATCGTTTTTCGTGTACACTGAATTGCCGTATGCGGTGTAGAACTATCCTTTGAGAGTATCACCGACCACGTGACCGGTATTCGTAGAGACGCTTGTTGCGATATTGTAAATACATGTATCCGATATTTAAAGCGCGTAGACGATTCTGACGTTGTTTATACGTCTGCATTGCCTCGCTGAGAGTATGGAGCGGAAAATATCCATTTTTTTCGGCAATAGGCCGGATTCCGTGACATCGCCGGAATATTTATCTGATATATATTAATGATCAAACAGTTTGTCCTAACAAAGGATATTTCTTTGCCATGCAGAATGTGTAGAGTCTGAGCTATAATATTGTATGAGCAAACAGAGGAGACCCACTCAACAATATTTAGACTCTCCCAAATTGAAAGCGTCTGCATTTGGTACAAAGGAAAGTTAATTCTCTAATAATGTAGAAAACATTGTGGGAAATGGAGAAATTGCTCATTATGAGCAATTTCTCCTTTTGCCACAATGTTTTCATAAGTTTCTCATTTCAGTCGTTAAAACACGGGACTGAGTGGCAATGGGTTAAAATATTGCTAGTATAAATTGATTTTGGCTAGTAGAAAAAATGGTCACTAGCAAATTTTTGCTAGTTGAAAAAAAAGTTAAATTTGACCCCTGTGGCACTGGAAGAGATACAAAATGAATTTACCTCCATTTTTTCAGAGGGCATACTGCGAGATCTTCGATGATGTCTGTCATTAGTCTGTTCATCCTGCTCGCCCTCACTGTCTGTTTCTATCCGCTCCACTTGAGACCTCTCAAGCTGTACTTTAGACGGAGGAGGTGGGTACGAATCTCTCTCAGCTTGAACAAAGCTTTTATACTGGTCATTAGTATTGCCCTCTGTAACAGAATTCAGACAAATACTAATGAATAATGTGTGGTGTCCATGGTGGTGAGGGGTCCACACACTTGGCAAGGGTACTGGTGTAGTTTCCAGGAAGCAGAATTGAGAGAGATTTGTCAAAGATGCAAGAACTTGTTTCTCAATAGATTTAAAATAAATATGTTTTAACTAACTAGATGAAAACCAATTATCCCTTTAGCACACAATCCTGGGGTTTTACTATGGATTTGAAAAATTTATTTTAGTTAACTCTTTACCAAATGGCAAAATTTTAGACCCTTCCAAATTGAAAGCTTTTTACACATGACAAAATAAATTCGACCAAAAATTGAAATTTGTTCTGCGAATGGTTGAAAACATTATGGGAAAAGGAGAAAATGCTGGTTACCAGCATTTTCCCCTTTTCCCATAATGTTTTCCAAAGCTTTCTTCCTCAGGGTCGTTAAAAGTTGGGATTGTGCGGTAAAGGGTTAAATAGCAGGTTAAGTGTTAAGATATTCAGTCCATGGAAATCAGATACCTCTTCTCAATAATTAAGCTAATACTCTTTTCGCCCTCTCTACATGCTGATGCTTGTTCCAACTTTGTTCATGTGGAAAGCAACAAGTAACAAGCCAGTATCTTAACAACCCTGCGATAGGCTCTGGAAAACATTGTAGGAAAGAAAGGAAATATTTGTTATTAACCTCTCCTACCTTTTCCACAATGTTTCCTACCCTTTCTCAACCAAATCTAATCATTTGTGCAACATCTTATACATCTTCTTCAAGAGCTTTCTCTATGAATAAGCAAAACATTTTATTTGATAAGAAGGAATTTATCACCCACTTAACCAGTATATGCTTTTTTTTAATACAGTTTTGGAATAAAATTGTAAATAATTGAAATAATTTGTTGTTGAAATTTGTGGGTATATAACAAAAGGAACCTTATGAAATAAAAGCTTTTTCTACTGCTTGTATTTGAATCTAGCTGCTTAACCTTCGATCTCTCATGATATCAAATTTCCTCACACAAGTTGAAGCAAATACAAGCACTAGGAAAGTTATAAAAACATTCTGTATATATACCATACCTCCAACTGGGTTTGGTGTAAAGTAACCATGACTTTTAAACTTATGATAGGCATCTGCTTCATCCATAAAATCCAGGTTTGGGTCCTCTTGCATGTGTGGGCCGGCATCACTATTAGCCACCATAACATCAGGAATGTTTGGGTATTTCTTCCTGTAAGCTGCCATCACATCATCCACTTCAGCTGCTGATTTCTTTTTTGAAGGAACCTAATTATATACCGATAACATAAGTGTTCACTCTTTACTGTATAGGCTTCTTTTACCCTACTACATAGTACTGCAAATTACACCAAAAACAATTATTTTTGATGGATAGGAAAATATTGTCTTACAACAGTATGGGAAATATAGTAGGAAAACAAAGAATTCCTTGTAACAAGTAGCTGCTCCTATTTCCACAATCTGTATCGCTCCACAGGCCTGATATTTCTATAATGGCGAAAGGAAGTTTTTAACAATTATCATTCAATCCTGCATTTTAGCTCACTAAAGAAACAATTTGGTAGACAACCACCATAGGAACTTACCTGCAAAACAACAATGAAATCCAATGAATAGTTTTAGAGAAGAATTTTTTCAAAGATTTTACTTTATACCATAAAAGGAAAATGAGTCTCCCATAAAAGCCATGTTTTTTGACAGATCTTTTTTTTTTAAAGGAATTCTGTAAACCTGTATCTAAGGAACATTCCTGCAAAATAATAATGCTATCCAAATAGCGGTTTGGGAGGAGAAGATTTTTAAAGGTTTTTTACTTTGGTTGCCATGGCAACCAGAATTCTTCATGGAACACAATTATTTGAAGGAATTTGAAAGAGGACCACCAAAGGAACATTCCTGTGAAATTTGGTAAAAATCCAGTCAATAGTTTCTGAGGAGAAGTTTTTTAAAGAAAAAGTTTACGGACGCACGCACGGACGAACGAACGGACGGACGGACGGACGCACGACGGACACAACGCCATGACAATAGCTCGCTGGCCTTCGGCCAGTGGAGCTAACAACAATGAAATCCAATGAATAGTTTTAGAGAAGAAATTTTTCAAAGATTTTACTTTATACCATAAAAGGAAAATGAGTCTCCCATAAAAGCCATGTTTTTTGACAGATCTTTTTTTTTTTAAGGAATTCTGTAAACCTGTATCTAAGGAACATTCCTGCAAAATAATAATGCTATCCAAATAGCGGTTTGGAAGGAGAAGATTTTTAAAGGTTTTTTACTTTGGTTGCCATGGCAACCAGAATTCTTCATGGAACACAATTATTTGAAGGAATTTGAAAGAGGACCACCAAAGGAACATTCCTGTGAAATCTGGTAAAAATCCAGTCAATAGTTTCTGAGGAGAAGTTTTTTAAAGAAAAAGTTTACGGACGCACGCACGGACGGACGGACGGACGAATGGACGGACACACGACGGACACAACGCCATGACAATAGCTCGCTGGCCTTCGGCCAGTGGAGCTAAAAATTAAAGACAGCAGTGCAATGGGCTAAAATATATGTATAGGCAGAGCTTGGGTAACAGAGTTTTTTTTTTTTTTTCTTTTTGACAAAAGATAATCAAAAACCCTTCTGGTTGAATAATAGCCCTTAGTCAATGACCCCAGAGCTGTATAAAGAGATATTTAGTATACAAGCCACGTTAATGAAACAGTCAATGTTAGTATAATCAGTTAATCTATTTTATATTCGATTAAGTTATCATAAAATTTCTATCAGCATTCCTGTTGTCTATCAATTATCCTTTTGTCAAAGAAATATGATTTAGAATTTATTCATACCAAAGGTAGATATTGCTCCTTGAAAAGAAAAACAACAACAATAAAAGCCGGAGGATCATGATGAAAAAGTCCTATTGGCTTTAAAGTTTGATATTCTGTAGGTTTTTTTTTTTATTATTTTTTTTTAATGTTTTTTATGTTATATTTATCCATGGATTGGAATGATTATGCTGTATCAAGTGTGATTTTCTATGAAAGTTAAGATGTCCCAATGACTTTTTTCACAGATAATAACTGTCCATAAGACAGCAAACACCTGCACTGAAAAAGAATAACTTATTTGTGCATGATCATTTACAAAAAAGGCATCTCAACAAATATTCACTTTTTAATTCATGTGTTTCTACATGTACAGAGTGATGCAGAATATCTGTTACACGAATAATCTATAGACTACATTGCATGACTGACATTTTGTGGACAGATTTAGACATAACTGGCACTCTGATCTTGGATCTATATTTTCCAAAGTGGTGAAAACAGCTTTGAATTGCAATACTTTGATCTTTATTTCTAGCTTTAGTTGTTATCTATTAATTTATCTATATTAATTTATTAAGCAGTCAGAGTTAAATAATGTCAAATCAATACTTGTTGATGAATCAGAATTTCAAAGTTGCAACTCAGATGTCATTAATATTTGAACAGAACAGAACTTTATTTCCAAATGACTTGAACCATGTTCATCGTCGTTACAAAGCTTAATACAAAAATAAGAGTAGGATGTACATACATGTAACAACAGCTGACATTGAAAAAATAAAATATAACATATTTGCGGAAATCACGCTTCGGTGCAATAATATAATTTTGTCACAATGTTCAGCCTGTATAGATCAAGACCAACAAACAGCTTAATGTATGCTCATCTTGATCTATGCACTCCAAAATATTTTTCCTCACTGTTTGCACTGATTTTAGACCTGTCTCGGAAAAAGGCATAGTACGATAGAATAATCGCAGGGTTTTTTTTTTACAATTTAGACTAAACTGTAAAAAAAAAAAAAAAAATTAAAAATATCAAAAAACGTGGGTTTCTCTATACATGTGATGTGTAGATCTGACAACTTTGTAAAAATAACATTTGCAAGATATATGCAGTATTGTAAGTTGTCATTTATCACACATACAAATAGATGAAAGAAGATAAAAGCAAGTAACAGATTCGAAGGAAGAATATGCTAGAAATTGACATTTTACATAGTAATAATAATGATAATAATAATGATAATAATAATGATAACGATAATAATACTGATATTGTTTGTAATAAAAACAAACAAAATGAGAAAAAAATGGATACATGCATATGTATTATATGTATTGTAACTCGAAAAATCGAAAAACATATCACATGTATTATAACTCGAAAAATCGAAAGTTTATATACGTTACAGTATATGTAGCAAAGCGTAAAGGGTGAAAGTATCATCAAAACATAATACATACGAAAACTCACTGTGGACAAGATCACGAAAAGCGAATAGATACTGTATGTAATTGGTTAAATGCAAAGAAATGTTTTGAGAGGAATAACCTTTCAAAGTTACCGCTCAGAAACGATGATGATCAATATCCGACCGCACAAAACACGCAGTCTGATCCTGGAACATTTCCGTCCAAAATATCGGAAGTAAAAAAGAATAAACAAGGGAATGTACATGTGTACAATTTACAACAAACGGCAAAACAACATAATTTTTTACTCGAACAAAATGAAAACATTTGCAGATGGGGATATCAATCTTTGGTAGGGTAGAAAACATTGTAGAAAAGGGAGAAAACGCTTAAAAAAAGCATCTTCTCCCTTTACCACAGTTGATTTAAAAAGCCATTTTCTCTAGGGTAGTTAAAATTTGGGGTTGTGGGGTAAAGGGTTAGCTAGTGTAGTATTTAGTTGTTAGAATTAAGGGTTGAATGTGTGATAAGTCTAGTACCTCTATTTGTGGTCCATCCAAAGACATAGGCTCCAAGTTCTTCAGTCCTGTAAGATATCCGCATGTATTTAAGAATACAACTGAACAAAAACACTTTTTTACTCCACTGAAAAAGTACATGTACATTTTTGAAAACATTGTGGGAAAAGGAGAAAATGATGGTTACCAGACAAGTCAAATGTGGCTCAAATGATAAGATCTGTCTTTAAAAGAGTAGAAAACTTTGTGGGAAATGGAAAAAATCCAAGTAACCACAAGACCTGTGAAAACACTGTTGGAAAAGAAGAAAATGCTGGTAACCAGATTGTGTGATAAAGGATTTATTTGAATTTTATCTTATTATTATTCCATCAGTCTGCTCCCTCCTACCCCACCCTACCCTTTTTTTTTAAAAATTTATATCTTAAAAAAAAAAAAAAACATCTAGAGTGACAAAAACTAAAATACCTGTATACCAAATTCTAGCCATTTAAATACTTGCTAAATATTAACAAATACAATACAGAAAACTGTCTCTTATGTTTTCAAAGTTTTCTGCTGCAAGTTTGTTTCGACAGGTAATAAATCAATGTAAAATTAATTCAGTGTCCCAAATCCCAAATCTGTGATACCCAATGAAGTCCATTTATGTCTACTATCAATGACTATGAACATTTAAAAAAAAAACCATTTTAACACAATTTCCTCTTTCCTAAACAACAAATTTTAGATATGACTAAATTGAAAGCATTTGCAGATAATTAATTCAATGAATCTCAAGAAGTCAAATTTGTCTCTGAAAGGATAGAAAAAATTGTAAAAAAGAAGAAAATACTGGTTAACAGCATTTTCTCCTATTTCACAAGGTTTTTAAGACCCATCTTCCTTAGGGTTGTTAAAATGCTGCATTGTTTTGGTAAAGGGTTCATCAAACAAATATAAAGGCTGCAAAGAAAAGTCACAAACCTGTGATAGAGTAGTCCTGAACAGCAGGTTCCTTGGCTGAGGAGCCTGTTAATGGCCTCTGTTTACCAAGATCACCTCCAGTACTTGCTATGAGGTCTAGTATAGCCACATCATCATCATCTAGAACTGAAAAATAGATTAGAAATAAATCTAGCCTTGTTTACCGGCCACTTCCATCATCCAATAAGTCTGTCTTGACCCCTGACCAAACAACAACATTTTATACTTGCCCAAATTGAAAGTTTTTGCAGACGACAAAACAGTCATGACTCAAAAATAGAAAATCACTTTTGGAAAGGTAGAAAACATTGTGGGAAAAATTGTGGGAAAAGGAGAAAATGCTGGTTACCAACATTTTCTCCTTTTCCCATGATGTTTTCAAAAGGCTTTTTCCTAAAGGTCATTAAAACTTATGATTTTGTGGTAAAAGGTTTTGATGTCAATGTGAAATTCAGTATATGTATCTGGTACATGGAACACATAATATCAAAATTATGATCCAACTGATTCCCATCTTCAACATGTCCTTCAGAAACTTACTCGCTATCCTGCTAGAGCAAATTATGTAATTTTTTTCGCTACTTGTAACTATAAAGTATCAACTATTATGAGCTTTTGTCCCTGAAGTAATTCATTCATTATTTGTTCATACATTCTAACATTTTACAAAGTTTTTCAATCTTTCCATTATTTTCACTCTGTAACACTGATTAATATTCTTGACCCTTTGAAAACTAATGACAAATTGTTACATTTTGGGACACTGCAGATCAAGAGAGGTTGTTTTCAGAGTGCACTGGATGCTGAAAAGATATAAGCCATGTTCTACGAAAAGGAGGTTTAACGCATCTGTAAAAAGTATCAAGTTTGGCCACACGGCACAGTCACCTCTTCACATTAATGGTTCTGGTTTTGAATCAACTAATACTTGAGGTCAAGTTTTGGAAGCAAACTTGGGGTGGTCACTGGTTATATTTCCAGAAAGTGTTCATTAAGAGTGATTGAAATAAAAAGTAGACCTTTTTTCATAATTCTAAAATCTGCAAAAAAAATCAACAAAAAAAAAAATTCACTTCTCACAATGTTTTCCTCCTGTTTAAGGACAAATACCTCTATTTGAGCGCATTTATTTTGTTGTCTGCAAACACTTTCAACCTGGACAAGTCAAACCTATCCAAACCATCAATCTTGTCAAAAAGGGGCCTTATTAGATATTTTTGATGGGAATCAAATTTTTTGTTTAACACTGACAAATACTAAACAATATACTTTTTCTTGCAAAAATAAATAACCCAATGGTTTCATGCAGCAAAAAAGCAAATTTGGTGTCCAAATGCATGTAACGTGTTGGTTGCTTTGCAAACTGTAATTCAACCAGTCTTAACAAGATCAATTATGATGTCACTGTACTAATTTGATTAAGGTCCGGCATCACTGTTATTCAATACTTGACATTCCAAACAGGAGCGCCACATGTGTGTGCCAACGCCCTGCTGCAGTTGCATGATTTTTAGTGAAAATTCAAATTCAAAAAAGGGGCATACTGAGTCAAAAGTACTTTGACTTTTACCTGCACTTTTTGTATGGGTTCCCCCTCTAAAAGTAAACAACTTGTCCAAGTTTTAAGTATATATCTCCAGTGATGACAGATATTATAAAATGTCCAGGTTTTTGAAAATATCAAAGTTTCTGCACGACACTAACACCAGTGCTACGACAATACCTTGACATTTTCTATGAAAACAGCCAAAGCTAAAAACCTTTGCTGAATTCTGTTGTGAAATCAAATAACACCTTGAGAGGGCTACCTAACCTAGTAAATAAAGAAACTACAAATATTTTTTCTTACATTTGTCTTTGTTCTATATTGACAGTTTGCCAGCTATCGCCTGATTTAATTCAGTGATATATCATTTTTGAAGGTTTGATGAGATTCTGAAAATCCAAAAAACCCCCTTTAGGCACAAGGCCATGGGAACAAACATAACCAACCTCTTAAAGCAAGTGACAGCTGAATGCAGAGGCTTTTAAATTTTGGTACATTTAATGATGGTTTCTTGACAAAGGTTGCCACTGAACACAAAGGACAGCTACCGCAAGTTTGACTGTACCTGTGTATTGATTGTGGTAATTTTCTTACCTCTACCACTTCCAAGAGTTTTGACATGTTCTGCTCGAGGGTTTGGAGCCCTTTTTGGGGGCTCTTCCATTCTAGGATGGTTTGTCATCTCAGTTGCTTGGCTACTGCTAAAGTGAATTAATGCCCCTTGTCTTTCTTTGTCCCTAACACTTCTATCATCTGAACATAGAGAACAAGAACATATTGTTTCAACTTTTTACCGATCCACAAAATTTTACACTCTACAAGTTCAAAGCGCTCTCAGAAAACAAATTAAATGTGGCGCAACAGATGGGACATGTTTTTGAAGGATAGAAAACCTTGTAGGAAAAGAAAAAAAGTGCTGGTTACCAGCATTTTTTTCTCCTCCACAACGTCTTGGAAAGATTTCTTCCTCAAGGTTGTTAAAACTTTGGACTGTAAGGTAAATGGTTAATTGCATTCACCCTCAGGCTGCTCAGTGCAATTCAATGACCTTATGTTGACAGTGTAGATCAAGATCAGACCGCATAGTACATGTACATGCATTCCGATAAGATATTTTTTCTCCAAAAAATAAGCTTTAAAATAAGCTATTAGATTGCATTTTTCGGGTTTTTTTCAATCAGCTTGAAAGTTTCAAATCACTTTTTTAGCTGGTAAAGGGTAAACACGTGCAAATAACTTTCTGCCTTTACAGTAGACCATTTTTTAAAATTTTGTAATGAAGAATTTTGTAATGAAGAATTTTATGTCAGAATTACCAACACCAGAATTTGATAGATGTTATTTTAACATGGGCCTTGCAACACATGAAAATAACAACTTTAATGTTTTCTAATTAAAAAAAAAAATTTACATCAAAGCAACCAGCTGTCCTTTATCTTCTACTAACCTAACTTTTGTAGATTGGGAAGCATATGGATAAGATAGAGCCTATAGTCTGTCTCTGTCCTGGTGACAGGGTTTAACCTTAAATCTAACTCCTTCAGATTAGGGTTGTTCTTCAAACGTTTTAATTCATCTAGAGTCTGTATGTTGTTATAATAACTGAACTAGCTAAGGAGAATAACAATAACCAAGAAGCTTGTGGTTGGTGAAACTGAGCTATTACATAGAAAATAAGCAATTTTCGCACAAAATCTTTTGATTGGTCTATTTGTTGAGGTGGTCGAATGTTTATCCTTCCTCCATTCTCAGAAAGGTATGCAAATCAGAGTGAAGAAACAAGGATTAGCACTGTCTATTGTACATTGATGTTCTACACAGTGCATCTTTTCACACAAAAGTTTTATTCATGAATATTTTTGAAAAATTTACATCATTTTATTTAAAAGCCCGATATTGAAAGATAAACAGGAACTCAGAATCTGTTGTAATTTTCAACTCCATATCACAGGCATTTGTTTTGACAAGAAACACCAACAGTACTTAATGCTTGTGGTAATTCAATGATCTAGTTGCCTAGCTGGTCAACATCTTACACTAACTGACCCTTGAGAAGTTTGAAGTACAGGTAGCCACAGCATGCAAGTATTGGACTAATCAAATAAAATATTGTGAAAGCAGCTGACTAATTAGGGATAGGACAGAAGCTCAGTTCTGTTTCATCAGTACCTGCAGTTACCGGTATACATCAACTAATGACCACTTGCAGACCACTTTTTGCATCTTGCTGTAAACCACTTCAGGGTCTATATTCGTTAACCATTATCAATTGCATTTCTAATCTTATTCTAGACTTGTTTTGGCTTATTTATCTCTTTCACTCTTTGAAATTGCTCTAAAATTGTTGAAGTAATAAGTCTGAAAGTGTGACAGAATTGTTTGGTCATCTGTAATTCATTTTTCAGACATATCAAAGTTCAAAGGATACAGATTTAGTTTTTCCAGCAGTTGAAGGCTCTCAATACCCTGAAATGTTACAACATAAAAGGTATATTAATGCATTAGAATTTCCTCTATGGAAAAGGGGTTTAATACATCTGAAAAAAGGATCGACCCATGTCAGCCTGTGCAGTCTGCATATTCATTAATCCCTTTTCACTGAGTATGGCTTATCTATTTGGCTCTTCAGCCACATCAACATTTCTCATTTTATGTTTCATATTCATACATTTCAAAGAGTAGCTGAAGGAAACACTGCAGTAAATTTCAAAATTACTCAAACTGAAATTTTTTCTCCCTTCTTTTATTGAGTTAGCTAACTGTATAACCCTCTGCTAAACCATAAAATTCTAGACATGTCCAATTTGACACATTTACTTGCAATAATTAAATGTGACTAAGAGGATGATATTCAATTTAACAAAAAAAGGTAGGCAACAGAGTGAGAAAGGGAGAAAATGCTGGTTACCATTCTTACCTGTAGACTGGCAATATTATTTCTAGACAAATCCAGATGTTTAAGTCTGGAAAATTTACGTAATGAGGATCCAAGTGCCACCACCTTTTCATGGTATGTTCCTGGTAAGGCAAGTGATTTCACATCTTCTACAAACAAAAAAATTAAGATTATTATCTATTTTCATAAAAAAGGATCATTTTGTACCTGTAGAACTGCAAGGTTTATGGAAAACTGTATGAGCCATGCTCTGGTAAAAGGGGGCTAAATGCACCTCCATGTTGCATTATACCAATCAAGCTATGGCACAATTATGGATCCATAATAGTCACTTTTTTTTTTAACAATTGACTAAATCATGAGGTAGACTGGTCCTTGGACATACAGAAAACTGACATTTAGCAAAAGTTTTGGCCCAGGTCAGCCTGCGTGGACTGAACAGGCTGACTGGGGTCAATATTTTTTGTAGATTCATTAAGCCCCCTTTTGCCAGAGCATGGCTCATATTATTCGTGGTCATAGGTTTGATTTCAGAACGTTTCTAAAAGTTGTTCTTTAATATTTCATATAAATTTGGTTGTGTATTTTGCATCTTCATTAAGGTAAACAATAGTCCACATCTTTAGCTGTGTACAAGTTTATTTATCCTCTGAAATGAAAAATAATGTATGTCAAGCGTTATAAAAAGGACTCTAGGTAAATAGTAGTATCAAATAACAAACAACAATAAAGCCAGGTATCAATTTAACACCTTGTTTAACCCTATACAGTACAATTAAATTTAGGCTCATCCACATTGAAAGCATTTGCAGAGAGTAAATTAATTGTTGCTCAAATGAGTGGTATTGGATTGAGTAGAAAACATAGTGGGAAAAGGAGAAAATGCTGGTAGCAAGCATTTTCACCTTTCCCAACAATGTGTTTAAGTCCTGTCTTCTAGGAGTCATTAACACATGGGATTGTAAAATAAAGGGTTAACCCTGTACAGTGTCTGCACAACCTAATTTTACATCAACATCAGCAATACTCACAAAGAGGAGACAAAAGAAATTTTAAAGATATGAAACAATTTTTCCATACTTATGTGTGGAAGGTGACACTTATTTGTAACAATCAACTGTCCTTTTACTGTCAATGTTTTCAAAAGCTGCCGATTGAAGTTACATCGTAAATCATGTCGACCATATTGGTGACCCGGGAGATGAGGCTGGCTAGTTCAGACATGTCTCCCGTCTATGCAAAAATAGTCAATAGGCTTATTGACAGCAATATTCATACTTCATAAACGACTATAAATATTCGTTTGAACTTAAAATATCTCAAGATGAAATCTGCATCAAATCAGTTTGTAGATAATGATGTGATTGTGATTTTACTATCTTTCGAAAACTGAAAACTGGCCGTCAATGGAGTCATCTCAACACGTTCCTTCCACTGTACAATAGCCGTATGTTCTCATTCAGTAAAGAAAAGCGTTTAAATGCGAAAGAAAAAAGATGAACACACACAGAGACAAAATACAATGCAAATCAACTTTTACCTAAATTATCATGCTGTAGACCAACACGGTTTCTGATGAGGTCCTCTGTTAGCGTCAGCGCCATGTTTTCAAAACAAATAGTTGGATTGCTTCTGTTTGTTTCATTCTTTCAGGTTCTGGTACCCGGCGCTGTGCCTGGTCACTAATTTCAACTCGCAGTCTGATCAAGATATCGATCAACGTTTATAGAACGGTAACAGTGAAAGACGACGGGTAGCAGTTTAGTCAACAAGATAGCGTTAACTTATGCGACTCAATGCTCTTCTGAAAGACAGTGCAGACGACGATCAGATTTTTCACAGCATGCAAGGTAATTTTGAATCTACACGGTAGTTCTTCCCTGCCGGATAGAGCTTTGAAATCACAAAACTATATTTGGTTGGGAATATTTTTGAAATTTATTGCGCATTTCAACCTTTTATCCCACAATCTCGAGTTTAAACGACATTGATTTAGAAGGCCTTTGAAAACATTTTGGAAAAAGGAACAAATGCCGATTACAAGCATTTTTTTTCCCAAACATGTTTTTTCTCCTTCCAAAGACAATGGTCACCGTTTTTGCCATGTTTCTCTTGCCTGCAGCAAATAGATCTACTTTGGATTCGGGCAAAGTCCAAGATTTTGTTGATTGGTTGAATTAAGGGTTATGTAAACTTGAGGTTATAAGTAATCGTTTATCCGACTGCCATTGACCGATTCTGTTTCGGAGGAAAATATACGGTACGGTGGTCTAGGTGATTAATTTGAGGGAACTGAGTGGATAGGCCTAATATCAAGAACTTGACTGACCATGTATTTGTGGTGTGCGGTAAAAATGTCAGAGGTAAAAATGCCAGAGGTAAAAATACCAGAGGTAAAAATACCAGAGCCAAAGTGGTAAATATGCCAGAGGTAATAATGTCATAGGTAAAAACGCCAGCACCCGATTGTATAAACGTTGGTTAAATTTAACCACTGGGTTAAAAGTTTGGTTAGGAGAGAGTTTGGGTTAAATTAATGGTTAGCGATTGTATAAAGGTCTGGTTAACTTTAACCAGAATCAAATTCTGGTTAAATTTAACCCACCTCCACTATACCGGTTAACTATTTAACCAAAAAACAACTTGACCGCCCTAGTTACACCAGTAGCTAGACAACCTAGGCAATCTCGACGATTACAGGTGCAAACTGACGAATTTGAGACAAAAATCTTTGACGACGATGAAGATCTGGATTTGAAGCGGCAAAATTAGACTAGAGATTGTATATGTATGATTCCTGTATAGAAAACAAGAAAACCTTTTAGAGGATCGACTTCGACACGGGACGAAATTGTAACTTATCATTGACATCAAGATCTAGCCTAGCCAGGCATAATATTGTCCTAAGGCTTTTCATGGATGATTTTGGGAACACATTTGGGGTAGATATCCGTATTGTGTCCAGAACCATCGCAAGGGTTAGACTCAAAAGACATTGTTTACTTTGAAAGACGTAGATCTACCGGTAGGCCTACATAAAATTCCCGACGACCGGGGACAAACGACGGACCACAAGACGTGGGTTTTACGAGATCGGCAGTTTTTTCAGCTATTGTGGGATACGTTGATGGGACCCACAGTAGAATTTCATGTCTATCTGAAGATGGAGCAGCCTTCATTAACCCTCTACCAAACAATCCCTGGTTTTTACGACCCTGAGATAGAAGCCTTTTGAAAACATTGCGGGAAAAGGAGAAAATGCTGGTAACCAGCATTTTCTCCTTTTCCCACAATGTTTTCTACCCAGCTGGAAACAAATTTCCATTTTTGAGTTACGTTTATTTTGTTGTCTGCAAGTGCTTTCAATTTGGACCAGTCTAAAATTTTGTCGTTTGGTAAAGGGTTAAAAGATAAAAGTGTGCAGGAAACCTGCGATTTTGCAACTTTCTGGGTGATGAAACAGTGTGTACAGTAGTCTCGCCGGTTGTGACTGTACTCTGAATGTCGAAAGCAACTTACAAATAAGAGCAAATAGTGAAGTCTTATTAGTTTCCCCACAATATAACATTCTATTTTCTACTAACACAAAGATCATATCTAATCCATGCACCAGGGAATGTATGCTATATTTAATTATGATAATCTACACTCCCCATTGTATGTGAATTCAATGGCCTAATGGGTAAGGCACCCGTCTCCGTAGAAGGAATTGGGGGGTTCAAATCCGATTTCAGAAAAAAATCTTCACCTAGGGATTTACTCCACTATCTTCACTTTTTTTTAATATTCATGTAGTCAGAAATTTAATATATATCAAGAACTCTGGCCTTTGACTTCAATAAATACGTCATACGCGCCTTTGTAGAGCATAATCTGCCAAGCCCCGGTGTCTCAGTCGGTAGTGTACAAGACTTGAGAACAGAGGTCACTGGTTTGCGCAGCTCAGCCAATGTCTTCCCAAGGATTGATGATAGTTATTGTGACAGGATTCATTCCTCTCTCTTTGCTGATCATTGTTTTGTTGATGGTTCTGTGGGAAAGCAGCCAGTGGCTTGGAAAGAATATTGTGGGGAGTACTGGTAACAAAAATTACAGGAAAGCATGGATAGGTGCACTGGCCGCCGTGATAAAACTGAAATAATGGTGATAATGATGTAAAACACCACACAACCATACAACTAGAACTTAATCTGTGCATTCCTGTCATAAACTTTTGTCCTCCTTTCACAAACAAATCAAACCTATACTTAACCAGCTACTTTTAGATTTATCAACCCCATTTCACCTTACATTTAGGATATATACTTATAGAAGAGGAAAAAGTGGTTTTCAGCAGCATCAAATACATAATAGAATGATATGCAATCAACTTTTACAAGCAATTTCTCCTTTTTGAAGCTGTCAGCTTCAGGGGCATAAAAAGTTGTTTTAGCTCCAGTTGGACAGTGAAAACTTCGAAAGAGAACTGCATGATGGGATATATTTGTCTTGTTAAATGTTGGTTAATTTAACCATTCTGGTTAAGTAACCAATTTGGTTATCTGTTTTATACAAGTGTTTAACCAGTTTGGTTAGTTAACCAAACTGGTTAAAAGTTAACCCAGGGTTAGAGTTTAACCCTGGGTTAGTTTAACCAACGTTTATACAATTGGGTGCAGATGTATTAACTGTTTTAAATATGTAGGGAAAAAGCTAGCTCAGTTGCAGATTTGATACCATGTTGAAACAAACCTATTTTAGCAAAAGTATTTGCCTCTGACTTCTCACCAGATAAATGTACATCACACCATAGCATCTTCAATTGATAACAGATAACTTGTTTAAACTGTTGTAAAATAAATGAGGAAAAATTGGAATAAAAGAAGAAATTGCTCATTATGAGCACATTATTGGCAATTTCTTGTTTACAGTGTTCTAGAAATTTCATCTGCTGCTGTACACAAAAAGACTGTTGTGTAAATTATAAATATGTAAATGAACTGGAGCAAAAGGATGATTTTTTCTTTTATCACAATGTGTGATATTTCAAAATAAATGGTAGATGCTAGATATAACATTTACATTCACGTCATTGCTTTTCCATTGATGTAAGATCATATGTTTTCCAGTAAAAATTGAATGAAATCAATGAGTTATCAGTGAGTGCGATATTGTTCATGAATTACGATAAATGGGTATTTCAAAGAGTTCTCCCAAATATATTTTTCTTTTAAAAACAGTGCAATCCTGAAAAAGAAAAACATCCGTGAAAAAGTATCCTAGATAATAGTATGCGATCTTAGTTCACATATTTCTTCTATTTGTCCATAAACCAATCTTGTTTTTGACTGAGTGCTTTCTCAGATGATTCAGAGGCCAGAAATAATTGTGTTCCAACCAGGTTTCAAACCTGCTACACCTTGACCAACTGAGCTAACCTGAATGGCTACTGCTTTTTTCCCATATATATATATACACATGTACTATTGTTAATACATCTGGCATTTTTACCTATGACATTATTACCCCTCTGACATTTTTACCTCTGGTATTTTTTTACCTCTGGCATTTTAGTATCTGGCATTTTTACCTCTGACATTTTTACTACATTCGTATTTGTGTATAAATGATCCCTGATTAAACCTAGAACTTTATGATAATGTGGGTAAGTGATGTTATTTACTAGCTCACCTGACAATCAAGAACAGCCAAAAGATCGTTTTTATCTATTAACTGTTAACTGTTTTTATCTGTTAACCCTTTGCCAGAAGACAAAAGGTCAACTTGTCAAAATTGAAAGCATTCTCATACGACAAATGAAGTGTGTGTCAAATAATGTTTTTTGTCCATGATAAGACAGAAAACTTTGTTGAAAGGGGAGAAAAAGCAGGTTACCAACGTTTTCTCCTTATTCCACCATGTTTTCTAAAGCCTTTTTTTTTTCTTTGGACCCGTTTAAATTCGGGATTGTGTGGTAAAGGGTTAATGATGTAGTTTAAGATATTATGGTTTCGATCTTGTTCACAACGGACTGTTATATTTTGGTTTCGGCAGCAAGTCTATAATTATATACATAGTCCGAATTTCTTTGACGGGTAAATAAATGAAGTAATTTCTAAACCTATATATAAACTTCTAACAAAACTAGATATGAACAGAACAGAACAGAACATATATTTTATTTTCACCCAGGTATAACAAATATACAACAAGGGCAATATGAAATAATAAACATGGCTGTTGCCCTTTCTCCCAACTGTGTATATTGTTGTATTAATAAAAAGATTTAACTGTAGATCTAGTGGGATTAAATAACAGTACAGTTGGGACAAAGAGCTATTGATTGTATATATACTGAACCAAAAAAGAAACTTCCCCTGTGTTTAAGTGCAGATATACACAAATATGAAAATCAGGATTAAACTAGATTTGTATGCATTGAAAGAGTATTTAATTGCGACTTTGTGTGAAAAAAATTATTGCTGAGGGTTTATCCAAAAGTAGTGAAATGGTAGTTAAAATGCGGAAGGGGTCGCTCACCAAAATCACAAATTAATACCGGGTATGACCACCTTCAGCATGAAGGACTGCCTGGCATCGTTGGCGCATAGAACGGATAAGTGTATTGATTTCGGCTTGTGGAATGTTGTTCCATTCCTGAATTAAGGCTTGTCTTAGCTGAATGACGTTTGACGGTGGAATAGGGCGACGTCTAACACGCTGGTCCAAATTATCCCAAAGGTGTTCAATGGGATTCAGATCAGGGCTTTTGGCAGGCCAGTCATTAATAAATGCAATGTTATTCGCCCTGAGAAAATTCACATTGTCCCAAGCTGTATGGCTTGTGGCATTATCATGCTGAAAAAGAGTGATATTGGCATTATTTTGAAACAGTGGGATAACGTGCCTCGCAAGAATTTCATCTCGGTAGCGTTGGGCATTCAAATTCCCTTCGATAACGACGAGATTAGTGCAAAAGCCATGTGCAACGCCCGCCCAGACCAAGACAGAACCCCCACACCCAAAACGATCTCGTTCAAGTACGCAACAGTCTGCATAACGTTCATTTCGCCTACGGTATACTCGAACCCTGCCATCACCTCGATAAATGGAAAACCTAGACTCGTCAGAGAAAAGAACGCTATTCCATTGTTGTCTAAGCCAGCGTTGGTTTGTACGTGCCCAATTAACACGATTTACGCGGTGACGTCGCGTCAAAACACAACCAACGTATGGACGACGTGCACGTAGCCCACCCTCGCGCAAGCGATTGCGCACAGTTTGGGCAGATATACCGTTGTTATGTGTACCAGGGCTGTTAGCAGCAGTGGATGTGGCAGTTTGGAAGCGATTGCGCAGGTGGGTGTTCCGAATATAGCGGTCTTGGCCGCGCGTGGTGACGCGAGGACGTCCACTACGTGGTCGATCTTCCGTACGCCCTGTTGCTTGAAAACGTTGCCTAAGGTGTCGAATAGCACGAGTAGAACATCCAATATTCATAGCAACAGCATTCATCGTCATACCAGCATTAAGCATGCCAATGGCACGTTCGCGTAAATTTTGCGGAATTCTAGGCATATCAAAAATAAAGAAAACTAAAAACAATTTAATTTTTTTCAACGTCTTTTTCTTATTGACATGAAAGTCTATAAAATTAGACTGAAAGGTTTCAAAAAATATACACGAATTATACTGGTCCGTGCATGCACGTGAAAATCGCTTTCAGCGGGTTTCTTCTGCAAAATGCTTTCAATCGAGTTAAAATTTGTTTTATCGGACACATAATCGTTCGCCCGAATATATGTAGGTCATCTAACATTTTGATTTTTTTAAATAACATTGCATTTGCACTTAAACACAGGGGAAGTTTCTTTTTTGGTTCAGTATACAATTGACTTCCAGCACCCAATTGTATAAACGTTGGTTAAACTAACCCAGGGTTAAACTCTAACCCTGGGTTAACTTTTAACCAGTTTGGTTAACTAACCAAACTGGTTAAACACTTGTATAAAACAGATAACCAATTTGGTTACTTAACCAGAATGGTTAAATTAACCAACATTTAACAAGACAAATATATCCCATCATGCAGTTCTCTTTCGAAGTTTTCACTGTCCAACTGGAGCTAAAACAACTTTTTATGCCCCTGAAGCTGACAGCTTCAAAAAGGAGAAATTGCTTGTAAAAGTTGATTGCATATCATTCTATTATGTATTTGATGCTGCTGAAAACAGCACTTTTTCCTTTTCTATAAGTATATATCCTAAATGTAAGGTGAAACTGGGTTGATAAATCTAAAAGTAGCTGGTTAAGTATAGGTTTGATTTGTTTGTGGAAGAAAGACAAAAGTTTATGACAGGAATGCACAGATTAAGTTCTAGTTGTATGGTTGTGTGGTGTTTTACATCATTATCACCATTATTTCAGTTTTATCACGGCGGCCAGTGCACCTATCCATGCTTTCCTGTAATTTTTGTTACCAGTACTCCCCACAATATTCTTTCCAAGCCACTGGCTGCTTTCCCACAGAACCATCAACAAAACAATGATCAGCAAAGAGAGAGGAATGAATCCTGTCACAATGACTATCATCAATCCTTGGGAAGACATTGGCCGAGCTGCGCAAACCACTGACCTCTGTTCTCAAGTCTTGTACACTACCGACTGAGATACCGGGGCTTGGCAGATTATACTCTACACATGTGGTCATATTCAATTATGGGAAAAAAAACTGAAAAAGCCATTTTCTCTTTTTTTTTTTCTTCTTAAGACCCTTCTGCGAAGTCACTGACACTTGAAGTCAAAGGCGCGTATGACGTATTTATTGAAGTCAAAGGCCAGAGTTCTTGATATATATTAAATTTCTGACTACATGAATATTAAAAAAAAAAAAGTGAAGATAGTGGAGTAAATCCCTAGGTGAAGAATTTTTTCTGAAATCGGATTTGAACCCCCCATTTCCTTCTACGGAGACAGGTGCCTTACCCATTAGGCCATTGAATTCACATACGACAGGGAGTGTAGATTATCATAATTAAATATAGCATACATTCCCTGGTGCATGGATTAGATATGATCTTTGTTTTAGTAGAAAATAGAATGTTATATCGTGGGGAAACTAATAAGACTTCACTATTTGCTCTTATTTGTAAGTTGCTTTCGACATTCAGGGTACAGTCCCAACTGGCGAGACTACTGTACACACTGTTTCATCACCCAGAAAGTTGCAAAATCGCAGGTTTCCTGCACACTTTTATCTTTTAACCCTTTACCAAACGACAACATTTTAGACTGGTCCAAATTGAAAGCACTTGCAGACAACAAAATAAACGTAACTCAAAAATGGAAATTTGTTTCCAGCTGGGTAGAAAACATTGTGGGAAAAGGAGAAAATGCTGGTTACCAGCATTTTCTCCTTTTCCCGCAATGTTTTCAAAAGGCTTCTATCTCAGTGTCGTAAAAACCAGGGATTGTTTGGTAGAGGGTTAATGAAGGCTGCTCCATCTTCAGATAGACATGAAATTCTAATGTGGGTCCCATCGACGTATCCCACAATAGCTGAAAAAACTGCCGATCTCGTAAAACCCACGTCGTGTGGTCCGTCGTTTGTCCCCGGTCGTCGGAAATTTTATGTAGGCCTACCGGTAGATCTATGTCTTTTGAAAAGTAAACAAGGTCTTTTGAGTCTAACCCTTGCGATGGTTCTGGACACAATACGGATATCTACCCCAAATGTGTCCCCAAAATCATCCATGAAAAGCCTTAGGACAATATTATGCCTGGCTAGGCTAGATCTTGATGTCAATGATAAGTTACGATTCCGTCCCGTGTCGAAGTCGATCCTCTAAAAGGTTTTCTAGTTTTCTATACAGGAATCATACATATACAATCTCTAGTCTAATTTTGCCGCTTCAAATCCAGATCTACATCGTCGTCGAAGATTCTTGTCTCAAATTTGTCAGTTTGCACCTGTAATCGTCGAGATTGCCTAGGTTGTCTAGCTACCGGTGTAACTTGGGCGGTCATGTTGTTTTTTGGTTAAGACCCGTTTACACATTCACGATTTTCTCTACGATTCACCACGATTCACCCAGATTTCTCATGGTCAGAAAAATCGGGATGGATCGGGATGAATCGTGGCGAAAAGTAGAAATATTCAGTGTCACTACGATTCCAGTAAGAATGTCCACGATATTAGTACGGTGTCTGTAAGGTATCGCTACGAATCAATGACGATTCATGACGACAACGCTACGGTCAATGAGGATTGACCACGGTGGCACAACGAATGCTCACGGTGCTTGTACGGTTCGATACGGTACTAGTACGATTCACGGCGGTAGCGACACGAGCTCCCACGACTGACCACGATTTAACGGTTTTCACGTGACAAGTTCTCAAAGTATGACATCAGAAAATCATTATCTCCTCAACTGTTGACGAGGTCAGACATGCCACCAAGAAAGAAGGCAACTGCGGCCAAGGGAAAAAAGTCACCTGACCCACCGGCAAGGGTTAGTCCTGACCCGCCGGCGAGGCTCAGTCTTGCCTCAAGCCCAGTTGCATCAGATGATGAGTCAGCTCCGGGGCACACTAATGAGGAGATGCCTGTTCCAAAACTGACAAGAGTAGACCAGGTTCCTTCCGACCAAGTTCTGACTGGTGACAGTCAAGATACTTCAGGTCCAAATCTGACCAAAGAGGATCAGAAGTCGGCTAGATTCGTACGTAACCGTGATGTATCGTACTCAAACCGTGATTGATCGTCTTCCTACCGGCCTTGGTCGTGGCCAATCGTGGAGCTCCGTAGCGAAACCGTGGATGATTCGTAGGACAACCGTACACAATTCGTGGTGAATCGTGAGAATTCGTGGTGTCAAAGATTCCACGACTGGCTACGATCTCTCACGAATAGCCGCGAATATAGCTACGGTGTCAGTACGAATAAGCACGATTCCGCTACGGTTGCGCTACGAATTAGGCCACGCCCAATAACCACCACGATTCGCCACGAATGTTTTAAACAGTTTAAAACTTCCGTAGCGCTACCGTGGAGTTTCCCGAATCATCACGATTCATCAAGATTCACCACGATTCACCACGGTTCTACTACGAATCACCACGGTACACGACGATTTTACAAATCGTGGCGAATCGTAGCGGCACCGTAGCCAAAAATCGTGAATGTGTAAACAGGCCTTTAAATAGTTAACCGGTATAGTGGAGGTGGGTTAAATTTAACCAGAATTTGATTCTGGTTAAAGTTAACCAGACCTTTATACAATCGCTAACCATTAATTTAACCCAAACTCTCTCCTAACCAAACTTTTAACCCAGTGGGTAAATTTAACCAACGTTTATACAGTCGGGTGCAGATATCATTTATAACTTTTCAGAGAGAGCGAGACGGAGGAGGGAGGGAGTGGAAGAAAGGGAAAGAGAGACAAAGATAGAGAGAGCCTTTGTAGATGCAGTATCCTTTTGAAAACTGTAAAGACAATTAAACTCCATCTATTTACGGGGGATAGGATGTTATTATTTAATAAACATTATTGGTAGTGAAAACGGGATTTATATCTACTGCAGCGTGGACCTTGAACAATTGGTGAAATAAGATTGGAAATCTACGAAATAATGCGAGGATTCGTTTCTGCAATAGCTTTCTTAACAAAGATCAGAATGTAGCACCAAGGACCCGCTCTGAATATTTTCACACCAAGTGCTGTACGCCGGTGCCACACACTATCTAGAGCCATTCCATAAGATTAATTCAAAGCAGGAAAGAGGGAGCAAAAAGTAGAGCAACAGTAAAATGAGAAATTGTTGATCAATTGCCGAATAGAGCTTTCATCAAAAAGTATATTTTTTGAGGTAACTACGTATGCTGGGTCAGTCAGTTCAAGTAAATGTCATGAACATTGCATGACCGTTAAGTAAACCATACAAGCACGATTAAGTCAGTTGAACCAGTCACAACATTTCGTAGACTGATCTGTGACCGACCAATCGTGGGAAATTACTCATCCGATATGTACTGGACGCCTGTGTCAACACACTCGGTCTATGAATGCATGTGAACAGTTTGAGAAAGGAAAACTATTTAACAAAGGTAAGTAGGAAATGTTATTTTCTGTCTATGTGAAAGTTTCTAGAAAAGGAAGAAAAAAAAAGAAATTCGCCAGTCTCGATCGGCAGTAAGTGATTTGCTGTTCTGAATTTAAAAAGTTGTAGTACTCGCGTCGGTTTAATTGCGTCGAATAGTTTTCGAATTCTTGAGTCATTTCAAAATTATTATATATTTTACCTTTATTAGATTGTTGTAATTGATCGTGCCAGGTTTGTTTAAACTCATCTATTAAAATTTGCTTAACGCCCTTGTGTATGTTTTTTTGTACGATTAGAAACTGGTTTACCCAAAGATCAAGTCTTCCGACCGAGGTAAGTTACTTTAATTTCATCAACCATTTGAAACTTCCTTGGGGTAATGATAACATATACATATATATTTTTAAGGAATATTTCTCCCTCTTACCAAGTAATATGCGATTCCAGAAAGAGATCGTTAGGGACTTTATTACGATAGAGGTTGGGTATCGCCCTAGTTCACCGTAAAGAAAATGTAGTAGAGAAGATTTCCTACTGTTCGTAATTTTCCTAAGAAAGTTAGTGTGTACTTTTTCAAGAATTTCTAAATTTTCAAACCCGAACACTTCGGAACCGTATGTTAGAATAGGTAAGACTGTATGATCAAATAATTTTAGAACTAAATCAAGAGGAAGATCAGAATTATTTATTTTTGTGTACAGAAAATGCATTGCTTTATTTGCTTGTTCCACTATATGTTTACGTGCATGCAATAAGGAACCATTGTTAGAAAACGTAACGCCCAAATAATGATACGTGCTGGTTATTTCAAGCGGGCTTTCTTTAAAACATGATAAAAAGTAGGTTAAACACAGAGCGACATGGCAAATTTTACCTAGTTTTTGACATCGAATTTTTCCACGCAGTTCGAAGCAAATATAAGCATCAACAACATATCTTAAACATTATCCTGTTTATATACCAAGTTTGAAACAGTCCAGAAAGGGCAAGGATTTTCTAGATAACGTAAATAAACGACAACATTTACCCCCCGTTTTTTTTTTTTTTATTCTTAAATGTGATGTCAGTATAATAAGCTACACAGTAGGGTGAAGTTTTATGAACAGTCTCCCGTTGATTGATTGATTGTTTGGTGTTTAACGCCATTTTCAACATTATTTCAGTTATATCGCAGCGGCCAGTGCACCTATCCATGCTTTCCTGGAGTCTCTTTTACCAGTACTCCGCACAATTTTCTTTCCAAGCCACTGGCTTCATTCCCACACAATCATTGTCGTAACAATGGTCAGCGGTGGGAGAGGAATGAATCCTGTCGCAATGACGGTCATCAATCCTCGGAAAGAAATTGGCCGAGCCAGGGATCGAACCCACGACTCCCCTGTACTCAAGTCCTGCACGCTACCGACTACAGTCTCCCGTCAATACATAGTTCACTGTAGTTCACTGAGGCTGAAAAACTGTGTCAGGGGAGACCGAGGTTGAATGACTCACGGGTTGAATGAACCACGGGCAATAATTTTGACAATTCGTTTGTAATGTCTTCAAAGATCAGAGTTTTCTCGGCGCGCAAATCGAATCAATCGTTCACGGCAGTATCGGTATCTTTGTACACTATTTGTTTGTTTTATCAAAGAAAATTGATATGTAGGGTCGGTGAGTAACTTTTTTAGATTTTTCATTTTTTCTTCTTTTATAAATACAGATTCTTATTGCAAACAAATAAACATATGTATATCTAAATAATCACCAAAATGTGGCTAATCTTTCAGAGTATTTGTTTTTCCACACAGCGCAGTATTTTCTTCACTCATGATCAAAACATGTGGTAGGGGTTGGTTGGGTATGAATGAACTACCGAGTTTTATGAACATTAAATTCGTAAGGCGCGAACCGAGAATGATCGAAAAGTGGCTCATTCATACCAGGTCTCCACTATTATTTCTTTAGTAGGCAAAAATTTAGACTTGTCCAAAGCGTTTGAAGACGACAAACTGAATATTGCTAAACTCCTTACAAAACATGTGGTAGGGGTTGGTTGGGTATGAATGAACTACCGAGTTTTATGAACATTAAATTCGTAAGGCGCGAACCGAGAATGATCGAAAAGTGGCTCATTCATACCAGGTCTCCACTATTATTTCTTTAGTTGGCAAAAATTTAGACTTGTCCAAAGCGTTTGAAGACGACAAACTGAATATGGCTAAACTCCTTACCCAACGAAGAATTGTGGGATTCTCCAAATTGAAAAGAATTGCAGACGACAAAATAAAAGTGAAGCAGAAATTGAAATTTCTGTTTGGTTTAGTAGAAAACTTTATGGGAAAAGGAGAAAAAATAGTTGCCAATGTTTTCTCTCTTTTTTTCCCCACTCTTTTCAAAAGCTTTTTTTTTTTGGGGGGGGGGGGGGGTCGTTAAAACTCGGTTCGGTGAAACCATAGGATTTGTCTTTGAAAGGATGGAAAACATTGTGGGAAAAAGAGAAAATTTTGGCTATTAGCAACTATATGCCCGTCGTTTAATCCGGACTTTTGGTAAAGGGTTAACCAAACTGTACTCACCAACCATTTAACCCTTTACTCCGGTACCACACAATTCCGTTTTTTAAAAACCCTGGGGAAGGCTTTTGAAAACATTGTGGGAAAGGAGAAAATGCTGATAACTAAAATTTCTTCTTTTACACATTGCTTTCTATCCTGTTATAGAGGAAACTCGTTATCTGTGCCACGAGTAATTTGTCGTCTGCAAATGCCTTGAGTTTGTACAAGTCTTAAAAACTGTCGAACGTTAAAGGGTAAAAATCGCTTACATACAGTATTCGAATATGCTTATTTGGCAAATGGGTCAGCGGCTTTGGAAGAGTGTTGCGTGCAACACTCTTCCAAAGCCGCTGACCCTTTTGCCAAATAAGCATATTTTCAAAAGCCTTCTTCCCCATAGGATTTGTCTTTGAAAGGATGGAAAACATTGTGGGAAAAATAGAAAGTTTTGGCTATTAACTCTCTTCCAACGACAAAATTTTGGACTTGTCCAAATTGAAAGCACTTGCAGACGACAAATTAAATGTGGCTTAAAGCACGAAATATGTCCTTGAAAGGGTAGAAAACACTGCAGGAAAAGGAGATCCTATTCCCACAATCTTTTTAAAAGACTCATTTTCTCAGGATTGTTAAGACACGGGGTTATGTGGTAAAGGCTTAACAAACGATCCCACGTTTTAGCGACCCTGGTGAAAAAAAGGGCTTTTGAAACCATTGTGAGAAAAGGAGAAAATGCTGGTAACCAGCATTTTTCTCCTTTTTCCCCACGACGTTTTCTATCCTATCAAAAACATTTCCCATCATTTGAATCACATGTAAGGTATGGTCTGCATATGCTTTCAAATTTTGACCAGTGTGTTATTTTGTAAATACATGTACAGTAGTTAACAAACAATCCCGTGTTTTAACGATCCTGAGGAAAAGGCGTTTGATAACATTATGAAAAAAAAAAAAAGGAGAAAATCATGGCAAACATCATACCTCAATGTTTTCCACCCTTTCAAGGCAACTTTAATCCTTTTAGCCACATTTAGGGATAGGACACCCTAATGGGATTGGTGTAACATCGCCTTTCATCGCTGAAAAAAATGTACGGATTCGGCTAAGATTGGGGTAATCCGTAGTCGATCGGCCGATAGATGCTGCTTCCCGGCATCGATTAGCTGAATCCGTACGTTTTTCTCAGGACCGTTAAAACACGGGATTGTTAACTACTGTACATGTATTTACCAAACAACATCAAGGCACTATAAGTTGTCGTGTGCATATATAGCTTTCAGGTTGTACAGGTCTAAACTTTTGCCATTTGGCAAATAGTAAACTAGCATTAAATTTTCGTCTGTAAATACTCTCAATTTCTATTTGTCTAAACTGCCGTCGTGTGTTAAGGGAACTCTAGGATTGTTTGAATAAAATTGTACTGGTTCTATGACGTAACTGTTCAGTTAAAACGGTATTTTACCCATATATAACCTCCTCCAGCAGTGTATTGTATTAAACCCATGACTTATTTTCGATAATACACTAGTGTAGTCGTTTTTTTTTGAGGCCCCAGATCTGTTTGTGGTTATGAGCGCGCAAAGCCGGAGAAACCAACCACAATATGTGCCAGAATAAGCACTACTTCGCCATTTTGCGGGAAAATGACGTTGTTGTTCCTAAGACGTTTACGTGCGGGAAATGGCATGATTTTCATGTTTAAAAACAAGAAGAAATGCAGCATAAGTTATTTAAAGTAAATAAACTTCTGTAAACTGTTTTATTTTGCTTCCGATGTAAATGCCACAGAACTATCTTCTAGTGAATGTACACATTTCAAACCGTGCATCTGCAAAAATGGACCTATGAACGATATATAGGCTAAGGTGATGATGCAGGATACCTATTTGTCTGTCATTCGTTTCATGTGATAAATGGAATCTCACATTCGTGTTTATGTCTTATCAATTTTATCAAACTCCTTGACTAAAATGTATATGACGCTCGCAAAGGCTTGCGTACATAATTTTATCAAATTCGTTTGACTAAAACGATAATAGATAAACACTCATGTAAAATCCTCGTTTTAAATCATACAAACGAGCTCAAAATTGATAAACTATACCCTGCCCTCTATTAATTCTGTAAGCTAAGGTAGAAAATCCACTGCTGGTTTTCATGAGTATATCTGACATGGATAAGACGTGAAGATCAAACAACGCGTAATACAAAGAGGTGCATGTTGCGCTGACACTGGAGATGTGAAGCTCAACACCAGTAGTATTAAGGAAGTGACAGTTGGGAAAACGAACAGCGGCTTGCTCGCGTACGGAGAAGATGTCCGTAGCAAGATACAGGGAGTATTTACGGTAATCTGTAAAATTTTCTGCAAACTCTAAAATGTCTTGAATGACGCTGGGATCGCTGTAGTAGCTTCTGACGTGCATACCAACTAACGTCTTAGTCCTATTTTCTGTTATCTGGCCGATATAATCAAGAAAATCCCTTTTTAAAGGCTCTTTAACCTTAAACATAGTATGAAAAAGTATCGTAGTTCGAGAGCGATTTGAAAGTTGAAAGAACCACATAAATTTTTCCCTAAACATTGAATTTTCTGCAAGATATCTAAACATTATGACGTTTGATGTTATCACTACGTTTCTGGCCTCCCACGGGTCATCGTTTAGGGTTTTCAAGTATTCTACATTAGAAAATTTTGCGTGATAAGTAACGTAATAACGATCAGTTGAATTTCTGTAAGTGGTCAAACATTTGGACCAGTCATACAGATTTGGTTCATAATATTTTGAAAGCGGACATGGGTCAACAACATTAATAACGAATGTACGGCGAGTCAGCACAGCCAGAAGGAAGGACGATAGAATTCCGCGAATACGATCATTCAGTCCGCAACATGTCTCTGTCTCTGCTGAACATTCATAGATTAAAAGTCGTTGACTACAGTTTACTTCTGGAAAAGTATATACTCCAGGAACTTGGCTGAAGTTTAGGGCATTAAATCTGATCGACTTTGGTTTCCAAGTAGATGCGTTTCTGTACGGGTTGCCTTCCAGATATCTTGACTTGAATTGCCCGCGGCTGTTGAATGCGTAATGCGTGTACGATACGAGCCCAGCAACGACCAGAATGAGCTGGAAAAAGAGATATTTTCGTTACATTCACCAGCGAAACTTAGCATTTCACAAACAACGTTTGTACTGGTGATTGCATATCATCTACTTGCCTGGGCTCTGGTCTGATCATTGTTATCTTTTATATAAGCCATACTCTAGCAAATGGGGCTTAATGCATCTCCATGATACTATACATCAAGCAATTGATTACAGAAATTAGGTCCACAAAATCCATTTAGTCTATTGGTTGACTGACTCTGAAGGAAGAGTGGTCCTTGGACATGCAGAAAATTGTCCAGTAGCAAAAGGTTTCGACCATGTTAGCCTGCGCGGACTGCACAGACTGATATAGGTCGATACTTTCTGCAGATGCGTTAAGCGGCCGGGTCAGCTCAGTGGTTAGCGTATCCGACCTGCGACCTTGTGAATGTGAGTTCGATACCCGATTGAGGCGAACTTCTTCTTTCCGGCAATTTTTTGCAAATCAGCTCGGATGCACGTGAGAAATGCAGTCAGTGACTTGGAAAGAAAGCTGTGTTAGTACTGCTGTCAGAAAGCTAGGAAACACGTGCGTAAGTGCACTTGCCGCCGTGATATGACATAAGCTGTTAAAGCGGGGTAAAGAGTAGGTAGATAAATGGGGGGTCTGGATATTTTTGACAAATTTTTATAAATTACGCTAGGATGCCCATACGATTTTTGAATGAAAAATCTATTTCCTCATAATTCTAAAGAAAATAAATTTCATTATCCCACTAACCAACGCATCGATTAACAATTGTGTCCACTAACCAACGCACCAACTAATGGGCCCCATGTGTCGACGCAAGATAAGTCTATGCATGAGGGGCTATATAATTACTATATCCATTTTACATAAAATTCAAAAATAAATTAATGGATAAAATTTTTTTGAATTTCTTAAATTTTAAGCTATAAAATAATTCAAAATGAGTGTGCTAGGTAGATTTAAAGATTATAAAATTATACAAAACCTAACAAGAGTTCTTAAAAATAAACATTGTTTAGAGATAACATATTTAAAAAATAAAAAATTAAATGTAACTTTAAATTATAATTTACTAGATTCGCAAATGTCTGACCCAATTGTTATATTAAAGAAATTAATACCATACAATTATTACTTACATAGTAAACAAAAGTTGATTGAATCTGATTTTATCACAACTATTTTTATGGTTTGGCCAGACCAATGCCTTTTTAATGTAAACCCTAATCGCCAAAAAGGTAAAAATATATATGCTGTCATTGAAATACCATTTTGTAGAAGTAATAATTTCATTGGTGATTATAAAGATGCTTTGTTGGAAATAGTGGAAGATGAAGATAGAGAACCGGTTCCAACTAATTATTTAATATATCCTATAACAACATTTAGAAATGATATTCATCCTGAATATGATAATGAACATGTTAGAAAGGATATAGAGTCATATAATAAAGAAGGTGAAAGCACGGGTTATATAGAGTGTTATGATTATTTTTGGGTTGGATTAGAAACTCTTACTACAGGAAGTAATAATACAACATTAGGCTATATGGAAGTAATAGAATTTGAAAAACCAAAAAAAGCAAAAAATTTTTTTTTGGAGGATGAATGTTGTATATGTAAAGTTAAAAAACCTAATAAAGTATTTGATTGTGGTCATGCATGTATATGTGATGAGTGTAATGAAATAGGTGAATTAACATGTAATTTATTTAAATGCCCAATGTGTAGAACATAATCTTTTGTTAAAAGAAAAAATTTTTTGAATTTCTTAAATTTTAAGCTATAAAATAATTCAAGATGGAGCCGTTAAAGGAGTTTTTAAAAGAGTTGAACTTAGATGAAAATAAAAGTTTAATGAAGTCTATAAATAACATGGAAGAAAATTTGTTAAATATGGATATAGTTAAAGATAAAATTAAAAATTTAATTTCAGATAAAGAACTATTAGCAAGATTTGCTATACTTCTAGCTAATTATGCAAATAGTATTTTAGATTCTATAGACCCTATGTTTAGACTAAATAATAATTATAAGATTAAATTTTGGTCTGATATGTATTTTTATAGAAACAACTCAAAAAAAGAAATATTATATGCATTTAAAGTCAGTTTAGGAACTAAATTAGATAAAAAATTAACTAGAAACCAATTGATATATGAAAGCACAATGCGTCTTTTTGATGATTTTAGTGATTATAATAGATTTTCATTAGGTGTTTTTAAAAAAATGAGAAAAAAAATAACTGTAACAAAATCAGCAAATTCTATAAAAAAGCAAGTATTAAAAAAGGCTGGGGTAAATTCTTTATAAATATAATTTAATTTTACTGATTAAATTATATTTCACGATGCCCCCAAGCTAAAGTATCAATCTTGTCTTCCAAAACAAACCTTTTATCATCACTTGACCCTAACGCTTTTTTGTTTAACTCTTCAGTATATATATTATGCTCCCTACTTCTTAAAACAGCCATCTTTCTATACTGGTCCTTTTCTGTAAGCAAACACTCTTTGTAATTATTAAAGTTTATCTCTTTCTTAACAACTGATTGTTTAACACCTTTACATCTTTTATCTTCTATACCATCTAAAGTTTTATAAGCATACATTTTTGCTCCTAGACCAACAAACTCAGTCATAATTTTACCACCTAACTCATCTTTAAACATTCCAACTACTCTAGCATTACAATCATTTTTTAAGAAATGGTCTTTAGGATAATTGCTTGTATCAAACATTTCAACCACATCTTTCTCCATATCCTTATATAAATTTTTAGTTTCTATCTCAAGGATGAAACTATCTGTATCAGTATAACACATTCTAACCTTTTCACCATACTTAGGTTTAAAGTAATTATAATAAGTTTTTTGCATATGCGTTTTACTGATGTCTAAAATGCTTAATCCTGAGTAAATAGGTTTATTATATTTTAACTTAGTGTTTTTCATGTGTACCGCTGTTAGGTTTTCATCGAATATTGTTGCGTGGCTATAGTTTGGTTTTGCTACTAATTTTTTACAACGCTCTTCACTAGAAACCAGTTCTATCGCTACTCTGTTTCTCAGGTTTTCCATAGTTTTACCAAAAACTGAATTATTCATTAATTTAAAAAAATCTTTTTCGAAATTATTTTTAGCCGCTTTTCTTAGTTCAATGTTTGTATCAATATATGATTTAAGCCATGGGCTTTCCTCAAACTTAATTCCACGATGTATTTTAGTAATTTTTAAACCTAAATCAACGCATGTTTTTAAAGTTTCATGATGAATAATGTAATTTTCTTTATTATTTAAGTTTGGAATAAGTTTTTCTACCTTTTCTATTTTTAAACGTTCAGGTGTTAAAGGAAGGTCATTATGTAAATCGTGTAATTCTTTAGGATATTCTAAATCTACTTCTAATATACATGGGATTTTTTGCCAAATTTCTAATTCTTTATTTGTCATCCATTTAAAACCATGTGTAGGAAGAGGACGACTCATTGCCCAAGGATAAAGACTGTTTGCATCTATATATAATAAATATTTTGATGGTTTACTAGAGTCATATAATTCACCCATATACTTATTATTTGCTTTTGCATATCTTTTACTACACATACTAACACCTCCTCTGATACCCTTTTCAACCATTAAAAGCATATCAGGATTAGATAAAAGCTCTAGGTTTACTTTCGTTATTTTTAATGCTGCATCCCAAGCTAAACCAGGGGCTGTATAATACCAACTAGGGTCTAAATTATAGTTTTCACGACAAACATCTCTAAAGTTCTCAAAAACATCCGCTAAAAGCAATACATCTATTTTATTGTAAAGTTCTAAGTAATCCTTCAACGTTTTCATGTTAAAAGTTTTCCAAACCTTTTGTGCATGAGCATAATCTTCATCACTAATTCCTTCTTTGTTTAAGCTTGAGTAAAATGCTTCTTTAGGTGGTAATTTCTCTTCTTTAAGTTTATCAAATGAATCTAGGTACTCATAAGGAAAAACTCCTTTTCTCCTAACCAATGGTAGGAGATTCTTAGTGAAATATCTCGATAAAATTTTTAATTGACTTTCTTCTAAGTTACTCGAAAGCTTATCTAAACTAGAACTCATAAACTTAAAGCTATCAAGAAATCTAATTTTATGTTTTATATATGTTCCAACCCAAATATCTTTACTAAAACTAATATATTTCTCTTCATTATTTGGAATACAATCAATCTTCCCTTCAGATTTGCCAAGACATTTAATAAAAAGATGAGCGTCATATCCACTAAGATTATGAAAGTATACAGGTGTGAAGTTAGAATTTTTAGCCTTTAGATTGCATTCATTGTGTGCGGCACCTCTATATTTACCCGTAAAATGACAATGGTCTCTTACTCTATAATTAGCATGATTAAACTTTCCACCACAAATCCAACAGTGTGTTTGGTGATTATGTTTTATTTCTTCCTCTCTCGTAATTTTAATAGGTTTTGGGTTTTGGTGATATTGTTGATGAATTTCCCGTATATCATCTTTCAACCAGTTTATAAAAACTTCCTCAGCATTTTCTCCAACATAACTTCTTTTTATAGGAGCACACACAGCATCATCAAAGCATTTTATAATATAGCAAAAACTACAAGGTACATGCTTGTGACGTTGTATAGTATAACTTTTTTCTGGGTTTGGTTGGCATGTGTGTATTGGTTCCAAAACACTTTCGAAATCAGCGTATACAACAAAGGGAACCTCAAGTTTTCTAGAATGGTTTTCAAAAGCTAACCAGGTATCTGGTTCTGGCATCTCTAAAGTAATAGGTTCGTGTTCGTTACAATATTTTTTATGTTTTTCCAAAAGTTCTTTACTACCAAAATGATTTAAACAACGTTTACAAATTTCCATATTTTTAGAGTTATGACTATTAGTTATTTGACTTCTTACTAATTTAATTAAGTTTTTTATGAGAGCGTAGTGCATGTTTTCCTCATTTTTAATAAAAAGAAGGTCAACATGTTTACTTTTTTCACATTTTGTAAGCCTAAGCGGATAAATATATTCCTGGTACCCATATACGTTTACACTAATTTCAGGATTTTGTTTTTCAAACTTATCGATATCCTTAAACGAAACAGGATACTTTATTCCCTCCATGTTTAAACTACTTTCCTTTTCTTTCAAAGCCTTGTCAACTATCTCTGCATTATGCTCTTTTGGATTATCCTCTCTTAAACAACACCATAAAAAGCATTTATCATCTTTATTTTTCATATTGATAACTGCTTTTTTGTTAGCAATCCATTTTGGTAAAGGTAGCCAACCATTAGCTCTTAAAGGAACATAAGTAGCTGTATGTAGTTCTAGTTTTACGATACTTCCAAAAGTCCAACCACTACCTTCTCTTTGGAACTTAGCTAAATTTTCTAAAACTTCATCTATCATTGTATTCAATAAATCCTCTATTTCTTCACTGTTTAAATTTAAATGTTGACTACTATGAAAAGCACGTTCCACGGGACCCAGGTCAATATCTGTCATTAACCACATTTTACACCTAAGTACAAGTTTTACCTTTGTTCGTAAATTATTTCGAAGAGTATTTATAAGAGACGCCCACGTTTCTGCGAAAAACCTTTGTGGGTTATAATTTCCTCTACCATCTATAACATATTGATTAACAAACTCTCTAAATGCTGAGCGCTCTATTCTAACCTCAAACGGTTGTCTTGGTGGATAATTCTCTCTAACATTCTGAACAATTTCATCAAAAACTTGCGGTAATTGGTTTTCTTCCACATTACCAGTTAACCAATTAGTAAAATTATTGATTCTACGTTGGATTGATTGAGGTATAACATTCGTTACGGCCCTCCCAACATTTGATGCAGCTCTTCTAGCTATATTAGAAATCCTATTAAGCCAAGACATTTTATAAAGTAAATATAATTTTCTTATCTTATCATCAAAAATTTTTTTGAAATATATATATATTAATCTTATTAATATATATATAAAATGAATGATAAAATAGAACTTATACATAGATATACCACTAATAAATGTGAAATAAATGATAAAATAGAATTTATGAAAAGATATACTAGAGTTGAATTAATAAAATTATCTAAAAACAAGGTAACCAGAATACATGGTGAAAAAAGTGAAAACGAAATGACTAAATATGAGATAGTTGAAAGACTTGTTGGTAGGGGTATCAAACCAGATTTAAATAGAAAAAAACTAATACCAAAAATTTCTTGGCACCTTTGTAACATAAAAGGATATAGATAATTAAGATCTTTTACTTGAATGGTTAAAAATTTTATTATATCTGCATATAAATATAATAAAATTAATAAACGTTAATCTTATATTTATCTTTCCAAACCCTTCCATTCCAATTCTCAATCGTTTGTGGACTACGGTCTATAAATTGGCCTGCCTTATAAATTGATGGAAAGGTTTTTATTTCTCCAGTTTCAACATCCTCTAAACTAACTTTCTTAGGATTTTTCATAATAGTTTGTAATCTATCAAACTTAGAGTCTTTACTTTTTTCTTCTTTAGGTGATTCACTCGGAAACAATCCATGTTCTTTCACCAACTCAACTAAACGCTTTTTATTCCAGTATGAGTAGAAATTTATATTATTTTCTTTAAGAATTTGTTTTAAATCTGCAACCTTTATCATTTTTTATATAAAAAGAAAAAAATCTTAATACACTACACTCATTTTATTTCCATCAGACTGGAAGTTAATTAACCTATCACTAATAATAACAGCATATGCCTCTGTATTCGCAAGCACATTTTCAGTAAAACTCGCTTTGATTTGGATATCAGTGACAGAGTATTTCAATTTCTCACTATGTTTGGAAACATCAAACAAAAACAAAGGATAAAGAGCTTTATAATCTGAGGGGGTAATGTTAGGGTTTGACACCATTTCATTCATGTTATAAAACTTAGACCTAAATAGAGAAGCGTCCCCATACACTCTACTAAATTGGTTTGCGGTAAAACTGAGATTATAATCAACAGCGGGATATCTAGTAGAATTTAACGTAACATAAATGTTTTTAACGTTTCTATGGTCAAATATAGCTGGATTTTGTTGTTGGTCACCGCTTTTACCAGTTTGAAAACCAACAATAATAAAACGTGGCACTTCAGGTGATGATTTAACAGCAAATCTCCAGGTAAACAATGTTGACTCGGGAACCGCAATAGAGTCACACTGCCTCATTCTATATCCAACTGGTATTTTTTCTTTTTTCTCAATAATTTTATAAAGTTGCATTTTCTCTTCATCTGAGGGTAACACATGAGGTATAAACCAAGATACTCTAAGTAAATTAATTCTACCATCAGCAGGAGCAACACCATCTCGAAAGACTGCATCATTATCATCATTTCTCGTTAATGTGAGAGTTTGCTTCATTCCATACAATATCTTATCATAATCATCACAAAAACCAAATATATGTTTTAATGGAACTCTGAAGCTAAAGGTGCCTCTTGGAAGAGGGTCATTAATAATATAATTTCTTCTTACAATAAAACCAGTGTTTCCGGCACCCGCATTAGCTGCTGTATCTTTATACCACAATTGATTTAACCCTTGTGATTTAGAGAAATCATCCGGATATTTTAACAAACCAAGCATTGTAGTAGCCTGACCAGGATTCAATACAGATTCAATCTCCATACCCGAAAGTTGATATTTAATATTTTTAAAAAGATACATAAGACCATTGTTTGTTAAAGAAATATTAGTGTTAGCGTCATAAACTGCTCCATTATCCCTTCTTACTAATTCGCCTACAATAAGTAAATAACTTTCACTAGGATGAGTAAAAATATCTTGAGTCTCGATGTTAATCCTAATGTCTGTTCCTGAGTTGTTGAGATTGGTACCAGTGATTGGTTCATACTCATGATGTTCATACTCAGCAATACTATCATCTTTTAAAATTGGTTCAGTGATTCTTAAAATGTCCATTTTATAAAGTGATTATAATTTTTAAATGAAATAAAAATTATAATTGTGTTACCTAAATTACAAACCAAAGCTGGGGATAAGACTTATTAATACTATTAACATACACACCTCGAAGTTTAATGCTTTTTGCAGTATCTAGAGTAGCTTTAGGATAAACTTTATTACCGTATACAAGTGTTATTTTAGGTATACCTCGATTTTTTAAATATTTATTCACCTTTTCCTCAATCTCTTTCATCATGGTTATCTTTTCAGAAGATAACTTCACAACAGCATTTTTACAGTTATATTTTGTTTTATTAATTTCGAGGATATCACAATCTTCTATGTTTAAAGAAGCGCCTGTTATTTCAATAGTAGTAGTATTGTATTTTTCATGATTTACAGGATTAAAATTTAATATAGCCATTCTTTTTTATAATGAATATAATTTTTCTTAACTTATCTATATTTTTTTTCTTCATACTGTTTTAATACCCGCTCCACTGTTTAATCTTTTAACTAAGTCTTGAATAGCAATAGCACTTCCATCTATTAATGTACTAATGTTTTGTGTTTTAGGAGTATTATTAGGTTTTGGTGTTGTATTATATTTTTGTAAAATTTGCTTCGATTTTGGTGTTAAAGCTTTCGTAACTAATTTTTTTCCTGCTTCTACTGCTGCACTTTTTCCAACCTCTAGAGCTTTTTTTGCTCCTTCCTTAGCTACACTCTTTCCTACATCAAGAGCAGAAGACGCAATTTGTTTAGCTGCACTACTAGTAAAAAACCTCGCTAAAAAGTTAGCAATACTATCAAAGATTCCGGAACCACCGTATGAATACCTTGTTTTAAATCCATGTTTCTTAGTAATTATCATCTTTTTATAGTAAAGACATTAAATTTTTATAAGAGTGTGAATTTATAACACCTTGTCTTTTTAATTCATCACAAATACTTACTAACTCGTTTCTTACACCTGTATTACCTGCTTCTTTACTTGCCATCAACAGGTCTAGTCTTTCTAGTAATGCGTTAGGGTTAGATGGGATAACAATTCCTTTTCCAAATGTTCCCATATCATACCAAAAGTTGGAAAGTATGTTTTTCCATTTATATGATTTACCACTTTTTGGAGATTTAGATTTTGGGTCATTATTACGATAGAGGGTATTGGTGTTTACCATTATCTCATTGTAATTTTTGAAATCCTCATCATTATAAATATTTTCGTCTGGTTTTCTAGATACGATTAATTCCCATAAACCAGGGGTACCCTCATAATAATCATCACCAACTAAAATATCATCGTCTAAAATGCCAACTGGTGTGTTGCCAATATAAAATCTACCATCTTTGTCATATAACCCATACGTTGTATCAGCTTCAGACTTAGTAGCAAACTTTCTTAGGTACTTCTCCGCGAGTGGCCCAACAAAAACTGGATAGTTCTCTTCTTCTTTTTCCATTTTTCTCTGTTCATTAATAAAGTACTTAAGCTGTTCAGCATCATATTCTTCTGGTTTTCCATAAGCTGTGATAGATGGAAATGCTGGAAAAGTAATAGCTTCTGGTAATTTTTCTACACCTTCTTTAATAGGTTTAAGCCCCTCTGTAATCTCCTTTGTTGTAGCTTTTTGCGTTTCTGTAATAGGTCTAAAAAACTTTGACAAATCGGTTTGAAGTTGTTGTTCACCTGTTCTCTCTGCTAGTAGATTATCCCGAATCTTCTTTTTCGTTTCGAGATACTCTTTTACAATTAAGTCTCTTTTTGCAGGGTCAGTTATTTTTAGAAATGACATTTTTAATTAGCAACATATTTTTTTAACGTAGATTTTATCATAGTTTTTAACGTAGTTTTTATCATAGTTTTAACGTAGTTTTAATATATAAGAGCATATATAATGTTCTTATATATTTATTCATCATCATTATCCCCTATTTCACATTGGCATTTACATCTAAAACTTGGTAGTTTAGGTAATTTAAAAGGGAAGCTTTCCATCATGGTTTTTCTCAACGAGCCTCCGAAAGGAATCCCTCGCTTCTTCCCTCCCTTTCTCAATCAAACTTTCCTTTTCTTCAAGTGTTACCTTCTTCTTAAAGCTAGTTCTTATTTCACTCTTCATTTCTTCATACTTATTCATTTCATCCATTATCAACTTAAACTCATCATCAGATATATGATTATCCATTAAAGCCTTTGATACATGATTAGCTATAGTATTAAGCTTAGCAGCAGCAAGAGTTTGAATTTTCAAATGTTTTTCAGCTTTATTAGTAGTTTTCCTAACAAATACTTTACTAACCAATGAAGAAAGGCCGATTACACCAGCAGCAACTTCCAAACCTACAGCAACGGGTGCCGCTACAACAGTTGAAAGCAAAACAACACCTACACCACCCAATGCTAATGAAACAACAACCAATCCACCTTCAACATTATCAACTGCTTTAGCCATCCTACTATATTTCTTATTCAATCTTTCCCTTTCAGTTATTTCCTTTTTGAGAAAATCTAAAACCTCAGATATTTTTTTAAGTCTATAAGAATGACCATTATCCATTGTTTCCATTTCAATATCTTCATTAGGTGGGGCGTTAGGGGTAACCCGTTCTTTGGGTAGTAGGGGATATAATTTATTAGGGTGTTTCTGATCTGTATCTGCCATTTTATTAATATAATATTTTTTTTTATGGCAAATATTTTAGATAGCAGAATAACTCTCCCTCAGGTATTTCGATTGGTTTTTGTGAGAAATTATAAATGTAGACTAAGATATCATTAACATCATTATCAAGATGTATACCATTAGAAATGGTTAAACTATCTTTCCATTTATTACTAATAGATATCACTACAACTCCTCGTGTAGCTATATAACCAAATTCTAACGGAACTCTCTTACCATCATTAGGAGGAATCTTGATAGCTTGTTGTGAATATATTTTCCATTTTAGAGAATCTTGCTTTAAGGGAGGATATCTTACTTCATGTAAATGAGGTTTCCAAAATATAGTTTTATGTTGGGTAGTAATATTATGTTTTATAATAAATTTATGAATATCCATTTTTATTTGTTGTAAATAATATTTAAATATTACAATATAGCCCCTAGGATAGGGATATTAGCAAATGGGCTATTAGGCCCAAGTAAAAGTCCTTTTCCATCATACATTTTTCCTCCTTGCTTTAAATACAACCCATCACCAACGGAATCTAATCCTTTACCTTTGTATGGTTTTAAGTATAATCCACTTCCATCAGTTTCAACTTGGCAAACACATCCTCCTTTTTTAAGGTAAAGACCTGACCCCATAGCTTTTTGAACACCTGTTTGAGCTAATCCAGAAAGAGCACCAACACCTAAAGCTGGTAAAACGGTTTTTGCAAGCATCGGTAAAGCTCTAGCAGCCAACCCAGCTAACATTCCGAGGAAACCCCCTTCTATTTTCATGTTATGTTTAAGTTGTTTTGCAGTCATTCTAATAGTTATACCCACACCATCCTCATAGGCTTTAGCCATTTTCTTCGCTTGTGAATTGGTAATTGCTAAAACATCATTACCTTGTAAATCTTCATGACCTAAACGAATACTTACTGGACAACTAGCTTTAACAGCATGTTGAAGTTTTTGCTTTTGCCCTTCAGATATATTTACTTTAACATTAGTGTAACTTGTCATTTTATATACGAGTATTTTTTTATTTAGCTCATCTCGCTTCTCTAATATGAAACCTAATCGTTAAATTTTCACCTCTAAGATTTAGTAAATTACCATCTTGGTCGGTAATATTTACATTTAGGTTATGTATTTCATCTAACGTTATTGGTAAGTATACTAAATTAACTGGTGACTCAATTATCTTATATCCAGGTGCAACATCTGGGAAAAAAGAGTAAATAGTATTTTTTGTTGAACCATTAACGTAACTTCCTGAAATAATATCTATGTTAACGAGTAAACTATTTATGCTAAGAATGTTCACTACATTCTCTGACTCGTGAAATCCTTGCGAATATTTAGCTCGAGTAAATCCTAATACTTTAGCGATGGAACCTGGTTGATTAAAATCTACTTGATAACCATCATCAATAATAAGAACAGACTTTAGGGTATTAGTGTTCGCAGAAAAGTTAATAGGATACTCTTCATTAACTCTATCGTAATGACCATTTTTTCTCATTTCCTGACGAATCGTATCATTAATGTCAACGAGGTCATAACTTCCTTCAGGTATTTTTATTTTATTCCATGTGGTGCCATTGTCTGGAGAATAAACGAATGTGTTGTTCGTTTCATCAATGTTTGGAAAAGAGTAGTAAGTTTCAAGGTTTACCATAGCTATTTCGTATACTTTATCCTTTTCCAGTTGAATTGGAGGATTAAACCTTGTTCTAAAACTTGTTTTGTTGTCGCTTACTATGATTTGAAATGATGTTTTGTTGCTCGTATTTTTTACAATTTGTTCTAAAAGTCTTTCCATTTTTATAAAGTGAAAATATTATTTAGGTGTGTACAACTTTTTTTCTTCTACTAATCCAGGAAAGTAAAAATTATCAAAACCGCTTCTATACTTCCCATTATGTTTTCCACTGGTTAAGTCAATGATAACAAAACCATGTGGTCTTTCCCATGTCTTTTTACAAAATTCTCTAAACTCGTCCTTAGGCATATCTTCACCTACATGGTCGCTATAAATATGATTAATGTTTTTTAGGTCTTGTTTGAAAAGACAAATAAAATTAGCGTTTTCTCTAATAGTTTGCCTTGGCAGTCTAAAATAATTCTGTGAAAGGTAAAAGCAGTCAACATTACTATGCCTTCCTCGAACGTAGTAACATTCACATTTATTTTGCTTTTCTAAAAATAAATCATCGAAAATCATTAAATTTTTATTTCCTGAGTTTAACTCTCTCGGGTCAGGTACATCACTACCATTTTCAAAGAAGTTGCAATTTATATCCGATTTGTCTTTAAGCGTTTTAGCCCATTCTTCAACTAAAACCGATGGTGGAGCGTCTGTTTTTTGTATCTCATCACGCATGTTAAACAATCTTAAGATATATTCTTTTGGTAGTTTTTCTTCAAAAGCCTTTTTTAGTATTTTGTATTCCGGTTGAAAAAGACTTTTTCCAAAAACACTCAAATCGTTATAGTCAAGCCAACCTGGCCTGAGTAAAAGGTTTAACAATAAAGTAGTTTTACCACATCCTGATTTACCTACAATTAAACCCCTAATACTTCTCGGTAAAAGGGGGTGATTAAATCTCTTTGATACTACTTCATTCCATGATAAGTTCATAATATCCATTTTTATTTAAATACTTTTATTTTTTATATATAAAACAAGATGTATTGCGTTAAATGTAAAAAACATACAGATACGAATAATATAAAATATTCTGTTTCTAAAAATGGTAGAAATATGATGCAGGGGAAATGTGTTATTTGTGGAATAACTAAATCACAATTTATAAAAAAAAAACCTCCGGGAGTAGTATATTAAACAAATTTATAAATAATTTACCCGTTGAAATGCATCTACCAGGGCACAACTTTACGGGGCCAGGTACCAAACTAAATAAAAGACTCAATCCAGATTTAACACCGAAGGAATGGAGTAAACCTATAAACCGTGTTGATAAAGCCGCTTATAATCATGATGTTTGCTATCTTCAACACAATGATACTGCTACAAGAAACGCAGTGTGTGATAAGAATATGTTAACGGAGTTAGAAGGGATTTACAATCCTAGTATTAGAGAAAAAATGGAAAGAGGTTTGGTAAGTAGACTCATTGGAACGAAAATGAAATTTGGAATGGGAGTAAAAAAAAAAATTTAGCTGAAGAATTACATAAACCCGTAAAAAGAAATTTTAAGAAAAGGAGAGTTAGAGTAAACGGTATAGATAGGATATGGGCTGCGGATTTAGTAGACATGCAAGCATTTTCTAAGCTTAATCGTGGTGTTAAATACCTTCTCGCTGTCATTGATATCTTTTCTAAATATGGATATCTGGTGCCATTAAAAGATAAAACAGGAAAATCTGTTGCTATAGCATTAAAAAATATTTTTAAGGAGAGAAAACCTGAAAAAATGTGGGTAGATAAGGGTAAAGAGTTTTATAACAAAGATGTAAAAGACTTGGTTGAATTATATTCTACCGAAAATGAAGAAAAATCTAGTGTGGTTGAGAGATGGATTAGAACAATGAAAGAAAAAATGTGGAAGTATTTCTCCGCTAACTCTACAAACGTTTACATTAATGTGCTACCGGATTTAGTTAAAGAATATAATAACACGAGGCATTCATCTATTAAGATGACTCCGGTAGACGCTAGTAAAAAAGAAAATGAAACTAGAGTTTGGAGAAATCTTTACCCTGATAATCTTGAAATAAGAGACTCTAATCCTAATTTCTCTGTTGGAGACAAAGTAAGGATAACTAAAAAGAAAAAGACTTTTGAAAAAGGTTATACAACAAGATGGACTGAGGAGGTTTTTACAGTTTCTGAAGTAAAACTTACATCACCTGTAACATATAAAATTAAAGATTTTAATGGAGAAGAAATACAAGGTACCTTTTATGAACCTGAACTGCAGAAAACTAGTCAAGAGGTGTATAGGATAGAAAAGGTTATTAAAAAAGGAAAAAAGAAATCTCTCGTAAAGTGGAAAGGTTATCCTGATGAATTTAATTCGTGGGTTGACAATAAAGATATTAGAAATATTTAACTATAAAAAAAATGTCAAATATTTCGATTGAAAACGTAATTTTACCGAATAAACCGTTGAACAATTTCGAATTAGAGGATGTCGTTAAAAAATTAAAGATTCCTTATTTTAGAGGAGTTTTTTTACTAGACTCACTACCAAGAAAACCGAGTAAAAAAGAATGTGGTATAGTAAACTTTGATAAAAGTGATGGACCTGGTACACATTGGGTCGCTTGGTATAAAAATGGTAAAACTAAAATTTATTTTGATAGTTATGGTATACAACCGCCTATTGAAATTCGAGATTATTTAAAAAGCCCAATACAGTACAATACTGACCAATTACAACAAGCTGGGCAAGTATTTTGCGGCCATTTATGTTTATACATTCTAAAAGAGTTATCTAGAGGTAACCAGTTTCAAAATGTTTTAAATAAACTTTTTTAGTGCTATATAAAAAAATGCCTGTTGACAAATTCGGAAGAATGAAAGATGATGGTGAAACAAGCGGTGATGGTGCGTCACTCGCTTACATAAATAATAATTTTTTACGTAAAGATGGAACAACTGTTGTTACCGGTTCCATAGACATGAATGGCAATACATTAACGAGGGTTAGTAATCCAGTAAATTCTCATGATGTTGCAACTAAGAATTATGTTGACGCTAACTCAGGGTTGTTGAATGAAAACGGTGGATACCACTTTACTGGATATTTGAATATGGGTTTTAATCCGATAAGAAATGTTAAGGACCCAAAAGAACCGGATGAAGCTGCTACTAAAAATTATGTGGATAATGTTGATAGAGCCTTCGTTTATAAAGATGGAAGGTGGTATGAGGCAGATGACGCAATCTCAATGGGAGGACGAGTAATTAACAATCTCGGAACCCCCACGAGACACGACCAAGCCTCTAATAAGTTTTATGTGGATACTAGTATTGAGAGAGCTACCGCGGGTGAAAAAGCTTTAACAAGAAACCGAGATGGATCCTATTCAATAGATAGTGGAATAGATATGAATGGTAACCAGATTACTGGATTATCAAGCCCCATATCCCAAGATGCGGTTACCACTAAAGGTTATGTTGATGATCTCGTTAAAAATATTAGAGGTGGCCAAGGTGCTATGTATAGATCTTTCTCAATGAAAGCGAGTGGGGAACTATCAGTAAACCAAAATATTGATATGAATAATTTAAGAATATATAATATTGCGGACCCAAGAAATGAAAAAGATGCTGTCACTAGAGAATATATGGAGCGTTTCTTCAGAGCATATAAACCAAAACCTGTTATAACCGTGTGGGCTGAAGAACAGGGATCAATTATAAACGGTAATTATGAGTTTTCATTCGGTAATGGTAATTCAAGTAAAAGACACGGTTTAGGGGGTTATTGTATGATTGCGTCAGGTAGAATTACAAGAGGAGCTTTAACGATCGTTAAAAGGGATCGTAATGCACCAGAAGAGGTAAAAATTAATATAACGGTAAATGGAAATGAACAGGTTGATTACACTATTATTAAAAAAGCGGACGAAAGTTCTAGCTGTACGATTTTTCCAAGGCCGTTGGAGTTAAACCAATGCGATATAATAAACTTTATTTCGAGAACAGATAACCGTGATGTAACACACGCTTACATATCTATTTTGATAGAAATAGACTTGTAAATATATATAATATATTATAAAAAATATATTATATATTTATTTAGTCATTATTAAATATTTTACAAAATTCTTTTAATAGAGGACTCTTTTCTACACATAGGGCATGAATTAGTTGCTAGTTTATCACAGTTTTCACAGATTGGTATATGCCCACAATTACAATATAGCACGTTAGGTTTAACTTCGGCACATACAATGCAAGATTCTGAGTAAAATGTTTTTGTAGCGTTAGTGATATGTGTAATAGGTTCTTCTTGTTCTTCAGGTTCAGAATCAGAATCAGAATCAGATTCAATAATGAAAGGACAATCTCTAACTAATTCCATTTCTATTAAAGTCACTTTTTCTTGGCTTAAAAACATATTAGAAGCACCACTATGATTAAAGTAACTATTGAAACGTTCTATTGTTTTATTTAATTCTTTTATGAAATTAATACTAGTAATAAAATTATATGGAGGTAAAACAATAAAGTCAAAGACTTTAACTCTCCCTTTATTTGTAGTTATTCTTAGACATACTAAAATAGATATAGGCGAAGTTGGTGTTTCAGTAAATTTAACACTATAAGCATGGTAAACAAGACCTTTATATCTTGTTAAAACATTAGATAAAGAGGTAATTGGAAATTCCTTTTTTATCTCATAGTGGTTAGTATTAGGATTTATTTCTACATTAGTTAGAAAATCGATGTTTATTGGATGATCGTTCATTTTTGAATTATTTTATGACTTAAAATTTAAGAAATTCAAAAAAATTTTATCCATTAATTTATTTTTGAATTTTATGTAAAATGGATATAGTAATTATATAGCCCCTCATGCATAGACTTATCTTGCGTCGACACATGGGGCCCATTAGTTGGTGCGTTGGTTAGTGGACACAATTGTTAATCGATGCGTTGGTTAGTGGGATAATGAAATTTATTTTCTTTAGAATTATGAGGAAATAGATTTTTCATTCAAAAATCGTATGGGCATCCTAGCGTAATTTATAAAAATTTGTCAAAAATATCCAGACCCCCCATTTATCTACCTACTGTAAAGAATTTAAAGTTTTATTCTAATGATTTTGTCCATTAAACTCAGTGTTAATTTTGACATCTGAAAATGCTGGAGAGAGTGCAACAAATAGAACAGCATACTATCCCCCAGTCAATTTGAAAACATTTACATCTGAGGTCTAGCATAATGAAAAACTAGATTTACGACAGCTTTTCCTTACACATACACATTTCCAGTTGTTTGAATACGGCCACTTTCACGAAACATTCCCAGGAACACTGAAATTGACCTAGACAGGTATACATTCTTTGTTTTCTTTTGGGAATAATATTATGAATACCCTAAATTATCAATAATGATGTACTGGTCTTTTCGGCTAGGAAGACTGATAAACTTGCTCTGGTGACGAAAGGGTGAATAGATTCACAAAAGTATATCCATACTCAAATAATTCTAGTTCAATGGCCTCAAAGGTAAGCATTATAGAACATGAAAGTATCATGTTTGTTTGTATTGTTATGCTAGTTGTGTACATAAGGTTACGATTGAATCGAAATATGAATGAAATTACTACAAAGACACATAAATGAATAAAAAGAGATCAAACTCCAAGTGTCATTTTGAAAAATTATTTTAATCCCGACTAGTTTCGGTTATTTCAAACCTTTATCAAGGGACATATTGTTTATCATTAAAGGCTGATGACATCAACGTCACATGACGTCAACGGCAACGACGCCAAAAAATGGCAGCAACTTTGGCATAAATAAATATATATACATGTATCTACAGCTTTAGTATATTTAACACAAACAGGATCCAAGAAGATGCAAAAATTACAGGAAAAATGCAATTTTAAAGCTTAATATTAAACATGCCTGTAATAACTATCATGTTAAAAGAAAATAAAAGCTGTATGACACCAATACTTTGAATTTTGTACCACTGGAAAAGTTTTCACATATTAAAAGCATATGTAGTTGACAAATTCAGTTGGCTTAAATGATTGACTTCATCCCTGAAGGAGTAGAAAATATTGTGAGAAAAGGAGAAAATGCTGGTTACCAGCATTTTCTCCCTCACCCACAATGCCCCCAGATGCTCTTCACGTACAACTATTAAAATCTAGAAAAGTATAGCAAAGAGTTAAGAAAACAAATAGACCCAATATTATATTAAAAAAAAAAAAAAAAAAATCAACAGCAATGCAAAAGTTACTATAGCTTATAAAGCTACCTTGGCAACTGTAATAGAGCGTGCATTGAGGCAAGATCAGACAATGCTGTAGAGCAGGCTGATCTGAGTAATATGTATCTAAATTAAAGTCATAAGTCATATTGTCTCAGATTAAAATTAGCACTAATGATAATTAAACTGTTACCAAACAACCACATGTTTTAATTATCCCTATAAAAAAAAAGGCGGGAATATGAAAACATTGTGGGAAAAGGAGAAAAAGCCAGCAACCTGCATATGCTGCTTTCCTCACACTGTCCCAACCCCCTCAAAGACGATTTCCATCACCTAAACCATATTTAACACATTTAATACAATGACTGCTAATACTTTAACTCTTTACCAGACGACAAAATTATGGATGCAACTAAATTGAAAGCATTTGCAGACAACAAAATAAATGTGACTGAAAAATTGAAATTTGTTTTGGGAAGTGTAGAAAAACGTTGTGGGAAAAGGAGAAAATGCTGGTTACCAGCATTTTCTCCTTTTCCCACAATGCTTTCAAAGGGCTTCTTTCGCAGCGTTGTTAGAAGTCGGGATTGTGTGGTAAAGAGTTAATTATATATAAAACAGTAAGTTCTTTATCTGCTAAAGAATTAAAATAATATTTTCGAATTCATTCCATGTGGAGTAGTAGTACCAAGAATGTGCATCCAAGATGTTTCCTTCAATAGTCTTTTCCAGTTATTTGAAACTTTCTCAATAGGCATAAATGAGAAATCATGAATGCTATGTCCAGGGGAATTGAAATGTTCTGAAACATTTGTAACCATATCAGGAAAATGTGCAATGTCAAATTTATGTTTATTCATGCGATTGGCACATTTCTGGTGGGTTTGTCCTACATACTGAGCTTTACATTTCTTACATGTAATTAAATATATTACATCAGTAGAAATGCAAGAAAGGTCTTGCTTTATTTTATGCACACATGATGTAGTACTGCTTGTAAAACAATCAGTCATGAATAGTGAAACAATGTGAACAACGGCGTCTGTTGCATTTGGTAACATTATATGAGACTACAGATTCATTCATTTTAGAGTGAACTAGAATATTATGAATATTAGCTGGTCTTTTGTAAGCAACTATAGGCTTAGATTCATATAAATTGCGCACACTTTCACTGCTTGATATCTTAAGTAAACCCCAATACTGATTGATAATCTTTCCTATGTTAGGAAGAGATGGGTTGTATGTACAGACAAATGGGATTATATCATGACTTTCAGTAGTTCTAGATTTTAGGGCTTCATCAATAGTCATAGTTGATGCTTTTTGAAGTGCCTCAGATAATATATCAGTAGGGTAGTTACGCTTTTGAAAATAGGTTTTAAGTCTATCTAAATTTTGTTTAAAACAGTCATCATTTGAAATAATACGGCGATACCGTTTAGCTTGACTAAATGGTATGCCTTTTTTACAAGATAAGGGATGACAGGATGAGAACTCAATATACTGATGAACATTAGTATCCTTTTCATATACGCTTGTTTTCAAAATCCCGTCATCAGATTTTTCAAGTTTGACATCCAGAAAAACAGCCTCTGCTTTGGAATAACTATACGTAAATTTTATAGTTTCATAGTAATCATTGAGCTTATCTAGAAACTTAACAGTTGCTCTTCACTGTCATCCCAAATCATGAAAATATCATCCAGAAAGCGTAACCACAATAATGGCTGCAAATTTGAAGAATCCAGAAATTCCTTCTCAGACTTTCCCATGAAAAGCGAAGCATAAGAAGGGGCCATTCGTGTCCCCATGGCAGTGCCTAGTTTTTGTAGGTAGTTCTTTTCATTAAATTGAAAATGGTTTTTGGTTAGAATAAGTTCGATTAAATCAGAAATGTGCTGGATGGAAGTTTTTGATTTACCAACATCCTTCATAAAATACCGGCATGCCTCAATACCCTCTTTGTGAGGAATGTTACTGTATAGTGAACTGACATCCAAGGTAACAAGGTAGCTATCTTTACGTAACTGGGGAAGTTGTCGTATTTTGTTTATGAAATCTTTAGTGTCTTTGATATATGAGGGTAAGGATTCCATATGTGGCTTTAAGGCACTGTCAATAAAAGCGGAAATGTTTTCAGTCAAAGAGCCACAAGCTGATACAATAGGTCTACCTGGATAACCTAACGGTAACCTAGGATCATATGTTTTGTGTATCTTAGGTAAGATATAGAACTGGGGTATTCGATTTTCATTTGGAATGTCGACAGCCCCAAGATTACTGAAGCATTCAGTGTTTTGTATTGTTGTGATTTTGGCATGGATCTCTTGCCTAAATCTTTCATGTGGACTTTCGTCTAATTTAATGTAATATTTCTTGTCATTTAGTTGCCGTTCAACCTCGGCAATATAATCTTGACGATTCATAATTACTACAGTTGAACTTTTATCTGCTTTTTTAACAACAATACTTTCATCTTTACAAAGAGAAGTAAGAGCAGTTTGTTCCTCACGCGACAGGTTTGATCTGTATTTATATTTCTTATTTTGTTGCAAAATTTCATGGGTGATAGCCTCAATGTAAAAGTCTAAAGTAGAGTCACGGCCAGCTGGTGGGATGAATGTTGATTTGCTTTCCTTGGGAAAAGTATTTAAATTATTTATTGAATTTTTATAATTACCATCATATTCATCATCTTTGTTTCTTCCCTTCTCGGCAAAGAATTCCTTTAATCTCAGTTTTCTTGTGAATTCAAATACATCTTGTTTAAGCTGCAATACATCATGTCGTTTGGGTTTAGGACAAAATTTTAGACCTTTTCCAAGAAGTCTATATTCTGCATTTTCTAATTTTCGATTTGATAGGTTTAAAACTGTTTCTTTCCCTCGCTGGATTTCTTTCTGGATTTTCTTCTCTTTTTTCCATTTCCTTCTGGTTGTTGTTCTGACAAAGCGTCTGTTTCTTTTAGTTCTTTCAAACAGGTGAGCAGTGTTTGAATTGTTCTCTCTAATACTTCTTGCCTTGTCTTCTTGGTAACTGTGGTTATCCCCGTTTGGATGGCTTCGGCATATGTTGATAAATTCTTTTTGCTGCCCGGGGACTGCACGTTTTTTGGCTGGTTGGGGATGTTGACTTCTGAATTCACAGATAAGTTGGCTTGGTTTGAACCTCTATTACATGTACTAGGCTTATCTTGTTTAAAGGTTTTGGATTTCTTTTCAGGCTGGGTTGATTGCGTTGTAGTCTTAATTTTCTTTGTTCTAGCCGCTTCACTTCTCGGTTTGTTTTTAGTTTTGTCCTTTGTTACATTAAGTGATACTGAAGGAGTTGTATGGGTTTCTTTCTTGTTTCTACCAATCAGTTTGTTTTCAGTTTTGTCGTTTGTTTTATTATGTGGCACTGAGGGAGCTGCATAGATTTCTGTTTTGTTTTGCTGAGATTTTTTTGGAGCTTTAGTAACCCGTGAAATACAATCTCTTTCATCTATTAAGTTTTTTAGCTTCCTCTGTTGCTTTTCTACAATCGTATTTTTCTTTTGCTCTATTTTGGAGAAAATTTTGCCAGTAATTTCATAGAATTCACCTTCATCGTTTAAATATTTTTTTAGATCTGTCTCCATATCCAGCATAAGTCCTTTCGAATCGTGTAATTGTCTGGAATGTTCATCGATCCCTAACCTGATAAGTTCCAGCGAAAATTTCTGCAAAGCTCTGTCCACAGTTTCTTGAAGGTTGCTGTTTTCTCCTACCATTATTTTTTTCTCCAACAAAAGCCCTTTTGGCACCACACTTTCCTCTATGCAATTCTCTAAGAAACAAATGTGTGTCGATTTCCTCATTTGAAAGTCTGCCATTTTTTCTATTTTCCTCACTAAATTTCCAAAAAGTTTCATTTTGAAGGATCATAAAGATTCTGCTGATCTCTGATGATTTTGAAAATAAATGAATAAAAAGAGATCAAACTCCAAGTGTCATTTTGAAAAATTATTTTAATCCCGCCTAGTTTCGGTTATTTCAAACCTTTATCAAGGGACATATTGTTTATCATTAAAGGTTGATGACATCAACGTCACATGACGTCAACGTTTTGTTTTTGTTTTTAGCTATTCTCGAACTGTCCGTCACTCCTCTGTGGCGAAAAATGCAAAAATATTTTTATAGAACTTGATAGTGAAAAGCTTGAAATTGAAAATTAAAAGTTGTGATGCACTCAATTTCTGTATGTTTTTTGTAAATAATCAACATTGTAATAAAGAAATACATGTAGTTCCACTTTAATCAAAACGTTAGTTTTTATACAAACCAAATGTACTGCAACTCCAACTCGATAAACCTTTCATTTGCAGTTTAATATTATTGTTTTTTGAATACAGATTTAAAATCACGAACCGTGATGAGATCATATAAACATAATCGAGTGGGGTTTATAAATTATCTCGTCATGGTCCATGATTTTAAACCTTTTATCCCAAACACAAACAAAAATATATTGATAATGAAAGGTTTAGCAAGTAAGACCTGTATACCTCCAAACGCCGTCTCTGTCTCTGTGAAGACACTTCCTAATTTTATCCAACTCTTTTCCGAACAGTACAGGTTTCAGCAACACCAAGAAATTGAGCTTTTGAAAACATATGAACTGAACTGACATTTATTTTTTGACGTATATACCTTTGAAAACATCATTGGAAAAAGACAAATGCTGGTAAGCAGCATTTCCCATCATGTGTTCTAATCCTTAAGAAACAATGCCATCATTTGATCCATGTTTATATTGTCGTCGGCGAATGCTTGTATATTTGAACTAGTACGAAATATTGTTGTTGGCGTTTCGTTGTAGACCAATGAAGCTACAAAGGCCTATGTCATTGTCTTTTTAGCTTGTGCCTTACCACTCGGCCATATGAGAACTAGCTCTCTCATCTGTACTCAAACCCTCAACCTCCTGCTCTGTAGGCAGACGCCCTTCAGAACCACAGGCAACAGATTCATGTTGATTGTCAACACTTTTTTCAAAGTCTCCTGCAGCAAATTTGTTTCGGGAAGGGATTATTTAACCCCTGGGCTGCTAAGCGCAACTCAAATGCCTTTTGCGGACAGCGTAGATTAAGATCAGACTGCACAGAACGTGCAGTCTGACCTTAGATCTACACTGTCCGATAAGGAGATGTTTTTCTCTCCAAAAATAACTTGGAAATAGCAAACTAGCTTCGAACTATCAACTTGAACGTTTTATTTCTCTTAATTAGCAGGTTAGGGGTTAACCATCCTTTTTACCACACAGCAAAGATACATTTTCAGGAATTTGTTTCTTTGTAATAGTGATTAAAAGCTTGAAAATGATCACAAAATCAAGACTGAATCTTGGTTGCAGTTTCACAGGTTTCGTGGTCGGTTCTTGACAATTTGAATACAATTAGGTATTGCCTTTTTGGGGGATGCAAGTAATTACGCGAAAATATCTAAATAAATATACAAATACGTGTGTAAATAAATAAATAAATAAACAAATTTAATTGTAATTGCGATAAGGTCAGATAGGTAAACTCAACATGATCGGTCTGATTCTTATACACCACAGAACAGAATTTAAATTGCTATAAATATAATTTCCTGCGTTTGAGGAACGAATTAGTAAGGAAATTATTTTCCCTTTTTCGATGACGCTTCGATAAGTACCTGTAAGGTATGAAGCACGGGATTTATGATAAGCATGTTGTACATGTAGTTGGTACAAGGTTCAATCAGCTTTGTGAGGGCAACGCGTACAGACGTTTTTTTTTTCTTTTGTGAAAGTAAGCGTGCGCACCCATGGTTTAGCACTATAGCTCTGAAGCACTGTCGCTAATTCCTTGTAAGAATACCATCGATACAGTAGTACCATTCCCAAAAGAAGTCATTTTATTTCCACGGGTGTTGTTATTGTCATACACAATTCATTTGTTTTCGGTAGCTCAAAATCAAATTCATTGAATGAGGCCCAACATTCCATGGCACTAGACGTTGATAAATGGGCACAGGTTTCCAGAGTTTTTCCTATATGTAGTTTTTGTGGTATTTGTCGAGGACAATACCACTATGAGTTCAATATCGAATTTTGAAGACCATGTATCGTCAGAGCTCTAGATAAGAGGGAGTGATGGTATTCTAAATCCATTATTTCTTTTTGAAACCCTATGTTATGGGTACTCATTAGAATTGTCTCGATGAGACAGTTCTAATGAATACCCACAACATAGGGTTTAGTGTAGAATTATTAACAATTTCAATTTTAAAACCAAAATCACTCCCTCTATCTGGAGCTCTGTATCGTATTTTGTGCAAAGCCGAAGGAAATAAACCCAATTAAACTCAATTTTTCTCAGACAAATGAGTTTTTCGGTAGCACTCAGATATGTAATTGGAAATGGCATGTTAAACTACACTGGGTGAGGCCATCGATGGTGAAAATAATAATTCTTGATTGAAAATAGCTTCACTCTCCCATATCTTTCTATTGGCGCAATGGTATATACAAAATTTGTCTACTGATCGCTTGGTCCTGGGCTTTTTCGTTCCAAAACCAGTTCGTCCCATGGCTTGTTCGTCCCATGATTGTGCGCTACTCCATTTGATTGGGCATGAATATTTATATATCGAAATAATTGATTTTAATGTTGGGTATTAAATGTTAACGGCCAAATATATTTCAAAATCATAGTTTTCAGTTACAAACTTAATTTTATTTGATATATTCACATGCTTTCTCTCTCTATCCATCATTCATCCTATTGTCAAGGGACGTTACTCCTGACTCCTCCTAATGATAAATGGGAGACCACCAATACACAAATAATCCTAACTTTGTCGTGAGTACACTCCCTTTAACGAAAAAATTATTTATTTGCTTCGTAGGTTGACTTTCAAGCCAGTATTTGAATAATATTTCTCCTTTTCTTTCAAATTATTAATTCCACACAATGGTTTCCGTGACAAATACCACTTCAGTGTTCTCAACGCTTTGATTATCTCCAGTTTTTCCTGGGCGAGTCGGCCATAGAATAATTGATAAATGCAATGAACGATTGTCATGTGCTCAAAAATAGTGTTGAAAGAGACAGAAATCACCATTTCATTACTAATGCATATGGTACTACATATAGTCATGTATTGTACATACTGAATGGAACAGTAAATTGAAAAATGTCAATGTGTTATACATGTATGTATTCATATATTTGTGTCGCTGCTCATACCAGCATTTCTGTTTGCTCAACAAAGGTTTTTGTTGGTTGTTGTTGTTGTAGACAAAGTATCTAGGAGAAGAGGTGTAGTTCAAGTTCGGTCAAGCTAAACAAGAGTTGGTGTATTACTACATATGTTTGTTTATAGTTGGTGATAAATGCAATGTATTTGAAGACCTGTATATACGCTTGCTCTCTCAAGTGCTTACGTACCACGTTACCATTTGAAATCAATATAAACTATATTTATGTTGACTTAGTGTTGTACGATGAGAAAGTCTAAGGGGTTAAGGGAATTTACAATACTTCTAGCAAATATATGAAGCAAAGCAGTTGTGGCGAGGTTAAAAGCGAGAAATTGTTTCGTGTTTGAAGCTATTATCTTTCCCCCCCCCCCCCCCCCCCCACGCAAGGGGATATAGTTTTAGCGCTTTCCGTGGGTCCGTCCGACCGCCCGGACAGCTACCAGGGGGAGTCAGAAAGTTCTTAGAACGAGGTATATATTTCAGCAGCAGACTATATATTGTATTATTGTTTTTCAATATAGTCCCCATTTACTTCGATGCACTTAGCCCACTTTTCTTTCAGACTGTCTATACCCTTGAAATAGAAGTCTTCGGTTTGGTCCTCAAACCATGCCTCTGTGGCAGCCTTGAGTTCATCATCATCACGAAATCTGGTTCCCCGCAAATGGGATTTCAAATTTCTAAATAGGTAATAATCACTGGGGGCCAGATCTGGACTGTAGGGTGGGTGATTTAGTTGTTCAAACTTACATTCGCGAATAGCAGCTTGTGCAATCCTTGACTTGTGCCCTAAACTCAACATTTTGATTTTCCATCATTGCTTGATGGTCAGTAACTTGCAGTACCTCCGAGAATCTCACAAATATGTTGTGACAAGTGAACTTGATATGTTCAAAGTGGTGATATGTTGTGTTGTCAAAATACGGAAAAAAATGTTGTGTTACGCTTGACCCAATACGCTGTTCTATGAACTTTCTGACCCTCCCTCGTATCTTCTAAAATCCTTGACGAAAATTGATGAAACTTCATACATGTGTTCCTTATTATAGTCCGCCGATATACTTTTTTTTTTTTTTGATGCAGTGTAATCACTGTAATGGAAAAAGGGGGCTTTATGTATATTTCCAACGTGGACCAATATGTCTTTAACAACTGAACAAAATTTTATGAAAATATTTATATTGTTTATCATAAGGCACAGACAATTTATTTATTTATTTATTTATTTATTTATTTAATGAAATGCTGTGCCGTGGAAATAGAGGACCTGATATATAATTTCACTATGGACTAATAACAAAAAGGCTAGGTGTACATGCAAAGCACAATACCTCTTATACATGTACATGTATGTTTGTATCAAAAAAGGTCTTTTTCGGCGTGGGATATAAATTCAACGAAATCGCTTGTTAATTCAGTTCTTAGGGTGCCAAACAACAACAAATACAACGACGGCTGCTTTTTTTCTTGTCGTCTGATAGGAGTCTTTAGAAGCTAAACTGTTTTCTGACCCCTTTACACCAATTTTCTAGAGCGCTGCATAACTTGCCAGACAGAGCCCTTGATTTTACCTACACTCAGCAAAACTTTTAACCGGCCGCTTTTGTTTCTCCTTTAAATTTGACCAGGTAATGGACAGGTAAATGAAAATAACTTATAACAAATGTTTGTACGTTAAACATTGTATTGTAATGAAAAAGATTCTCTCTTTTGCCGACAGAAGCACAGGTGCCTGACATGTCTGGTATCATACAACCCCTCTATATAGATATAATAAAGACAAGGTTTGCAAACCTGCGCTTGCGAGCAGTTTCTATCGAACGCATTTGCTTGCTTTTGCTCGCCGCTAGCGCTTGCCTATTTCGCGAGCAGCTTTTTTGGTGATTCGTTTCGAAATCCAAGATGGCGGACAGGTGAGAAATGCGTGAAATTGCAAACGGCAATATATATATATCGTGTTTAATACAAAGATTTGAATGTTTAAATGCATGCACATTTCATTCTGGTGACTTATCATAGTTATCCGATGTCTTCTTTGTTAAAGTTGTCATAAATTTTTCCCGAAATTAGGGAATTAACTGTTTCACAGTACTGCCAGAAGTTTTCAAATCAAGGGCCGTTACAAAAAAAGAATTATACAACGTGTTCCAGTTTAACTTATTGACACATTTCATACTAAGAAGATATGATTAAGTAGCTGTGCCTGAACTAAGTTTGCAAATGTAAAATTTTAGTAATTTGAAAAATGCATCTCGGCATTCTTACGTTTTTCCGCCTTTTTGCATTGTTTGGAATACCGATGATTAGATCTGAATGGCTATTCGTCTTTTTAAACAGATCTATTTACTCTAAGCTATACAGTATAGCATATATCTCATTTAGTCATGATTTCTGTGGCAATTTTTGATCTTTGAATAGCTCTTCCTTCAAAAAAGTTAAGATAAATTTTGAAGATGGGACAGAGGCAACATTCTGCCTAGATGAGGTTACATACAGACTTGTACAAGAAAATGGTACGATTTAAATCATTTATATCAATGGTAGTTTCAATTGAAAATCTGTCATATAATTCATTGTACTGATGAAAGCATATTGATCTTTTCACCCAAAACGGAATTACCGGGATCTAACTTGAAAATCAGCATGTCTTTCTCCAATTTTTTTCAAGCTCTTCTTGGTTGCCAGTAAGGACGTTTCGACATCTTGATTTAACATGGTGACCTCTAGCCTTTGAGTGATTGATGAGTGATTGAAATGGTGATTTACGACGCTCTCAACATTATTTTAGACATGTCACTGTGACGGCTTGCATATTCATGGTTTTCCTTAGTTTTACCAGTACAAGGTTAGGGCTCTGAAGTGTCTTGCCCAAGGATAATCAGGAAAGGCCCAGGGGATAAAGTGGGTCTCAAACCTGGGGCCTTGAGGCTACGAGTCCTGCACTTAACCACTAAGCCACACCGTTCCCCGCTAGCCTTTGAAGGAATCATGTACATGTAAATAAAATATTGTGGATATCCTTGTTACCAGCATTTTCTGTGACCGTCATTTTTGACTATGTAACGTCAGAATGGTAGAAAAGGAAAATAATGAACGGACTGGAACCCAGGCTATGGTCGACCGGAACAAGGCGAATTCTCTCTTAGAATTTAATTAGCCTGACGGACTGACCAACCTAAGTATACATTAGATTTTGCATTGCTCGTTTAGCTATTTTTTTTACGTTTGCTGTTAACACTTAAGCGGCTAAGCGCGACTCACTGACCTTTTGCGGACAGTGTAGATCAAGATCTGACTGCACAGGACGTGCAGTCTGATCTTGGATCTACATTGTCCGATAAGGAGATATTTTTCTCGGAAAAAAAAACCAAGTTTGAAATAATATTATTCGAGTTTATGCTATCGGCTTGAAAGTTTTACTTCACATATTAATCAGGATATGGGTTAAGACAATAGCGAAAATTTCTTGTTTAAAATTCAGCGTCTAAAAGTATATGAGCCATGCTCTGGCAAAAAGGGGCTTAATACATCTCCGTCATACCATCATACCAAGCAGCTTGTCATAAAATCATGGATCCATAAAATCCATTTAACTCAACAACCGACTGGGTCTTGAGGTAGACTGGTTCTTTGACATATAGAAAATTGACCAATAGCAAAAAGTTTCGACCCAGGTCAGCCTGCGCGGATTGCGCAGGCTGACCTGGGTCGATACTTTTTGTAGATGCATTAAGCTCCCTCTTCACAGAATTGAAAGGCAATTCCAGCGACACGCGGATAGCTACTCATGTTGAAGTGAAGTTTCTGTAACCTGTCCTATCTATCGAAACAAGAATATGAAAATATAGAACTATTTACGCTGATAAATGTCCATCTGAAAATCCGAATTGTCCTTCTATCCATCAGGATTCTTAAGCTGAATTTTTCCTCTTATTTTACTCTCTTTTCTAACTGTAGATGTAAGGTATTTGAACACTGGTAAATTTTTAGGAAAGGAAAGTCAAACATACATATACAGATTTACAGATAGATATTTTCTGCGCTTGCAGAAGTCCGACATATGGTGAAAACTGGGTAATTAAGACTCTTTAATTGCCATTGATTATGGTAGAATGAACAGCTGTTGTTTTACTATTACATGTCCATATAATCTCTCTTCTACTGTTACGGGAGATCACTCCTTCCTTACTACATAGCTTCTTCCCGACCAAAACCAATACCACACAAGAAAATATTGATGCATAACATCAATGGCGCCGCAAATCAGTTGTTTCTGAAATAGGGCACATTACAGCGGGTTAATTTTTTACGCCAAGGGCATCACTTGATAAAACCTCGTAGAGGTCCACGTGGTGATACTACATGACAAATATTTAAACTCTGGGCCATCTGGGATACGATCTTGTTTTTATCGATCTTGCAATGAAAGTACGGTATTTTACATGTTAAAAGAACAAGAAATCAGTCCAAATAGAAAAACAAAGTTGGTACGGGCTCGATCTGGTATTGAAAGTACCGTATTTTTACATGTAAAAAAAACACTGAACAAGTCCATACAGTAAACAATATGGGGTGACTGACATTTCATATAAAAGCAATCAATCAACACACAGACTGATAGCCGGACAGGTAGGAGCATGCAAGCTGACAAAAAAACATGAAAGGAAACATTCAAGTGTCGTTCAATTAGTATACAGCCTATGGGCCGAAATTGTTATAGGCCGAAATGTCCCGGAATCCAATATGGCTACCTCCATAAGGCACCACTCGCCACAACTCGGCCGATTCCTTACCTACATCAAACCTCGTCCGTATAACGGTCGTTTCCATTTGAAATTCAAATCACGTGATCTTATGCATGGCGATATGTTTAGTTACGTGTTTTAGCAATTTCTCACGAAACTATTACAATTCTGGTCAAGATCTGCCACGGTTTTCGTTGCGTTCTCAAAAGTTGTCTTTCGATTACGACGATCTGCTAACATGTTTTTCTCACATTCCCTTTAGACCCCTCATGCAATCAAATTCTGCCACGACGTTATGAAATGTCAACGAAAATCATGATTGTCACGTGTTGCGCATGATTTTGGCATAAACAGAAAGCATGGGTCATCCACCCTCTTATTCTCTTCAGAGATTCAAAACAGTTGTAGCCGTGAGCAACCGGTGACTCAACCAGCAGTTCGGGAGGCAGCCGGGCCTGCAATTCAACCGGTAGTCGGTCTATCAGCTCAAACAGCTGAATTGTGGCAGGGAGACGTGGCACCAGACTTGAGGGCTTAGACCTTGTTCAGTCATTATCGGAGGAAGATACTGGTGAACCACACATGCACTAACCTGACCGGACAAGAAAGAGATACCTCTCTCTACTTTTATGGGAAAATCATTAACTGTATAATAAGTTATTGACCAAAAACTGCCAAATGGTTTTACAGAATTAGGAATAAGCAGTTCGAATTCTGACTAAATGTTTGGTTGTATAGGCGAGTCTTTAAATCCGGGCAAATCTATCAATAATAAAGCAAGAAAACATTGATGCATCAAGGTTGCCGCGAAATGAACGGCTGAAGAACTTTACAGCCCTGATGAAATAGGCTTAAACTGCCAGTACTATGCTATCAGTGCAGACGGCGAATTGTGTCTAATTTTAGATATTTACGATTTCTTTGTGTTTCATTGATTAATTAAATTGTGTATCTCTTATTTTCCTAAAATTCCTTTGTTTTCACATGCGGCAAACCTAGGGTGATCTGCCCATGAAGTCCCTCGGCTGTATCACGTAGCTTGATATGCACCTACACAGTTTATGTCTTCGCCGGAAATACACCGTTTTACCTTTCTTAAAATCGTATCAGTCCACTTAGAAAAGAAAACACTAGTGACAATTTCCTGTGGAATCTTTTTAAATGCAACACCCATGACAAAAATTTTGGTTAATTATTTTCTTAGTCAGTCTATCAATTTCTTTGCCATTTTTCCGCTGCCAGGATGCCTTCTGATCGGGCTGCTGTTGTTGCCATTGCTAATGGATTCACATGGGCGCCACCATGTTTAAGATCATGAGACTGGTAGTACTTTAATTGTAAACTCTCTTGGTACAGATGCGATTAGATGACGTCACGGAATCTGGCGAGTTGTGACGAGTGGCTTAATTCCCAGGCAAATAAAATGTTGTCGCCACACCTGCTGTGACACAATCAGAACCTAATATATTTTCATTCTTATTCATTGGGCCTTTAACAGCAACGAATCCTTTGATTTTAATGATTTCTACGTTATTCTTGAAAAAAAAAAAGTACTTCTTTTATATAATAGTTTCTTCTGTGTATAACTGAAAGGTGTTTCGTCGCATTCGAAAATAAACTATGATGGTATATGTCAATTTTGAGACAACCCCTCAAAAAGTTACGAAGTCCGACTTCAAGTCCGATCTCCACCTCGGGTTACACATGTCTACTATTCGGGTACTTATAAGTATACATGGGAAGGTACAGGAAAAAAATTGCATACCACACGGAATATTTCCGTGACCATTCGAGGCAAAACCGAAGGCAGCTCCGTGTGATGCCGAGGGTTAAAATGGAATTTTAATATATGTAAATGATGTTGACCTGGGTCAGGTTAAATGAAGTAAGTAATAACATTCTGTTAAAGAGCCTCCAAGGGCGGAATTTGAGTCAGGGGGTCTAGGTTCCAAGGTGAACGCTCCACCATGTTGCTACAAAAGCTGACTCTTTAGCGAGGCAGTATAATTGTTCCCTTATACAAACACAAGCTATACATTTACATGTATATCTATCTTTGTTATAGACCAGTATATGGGTAGTTTGCAGATCATAGATATCCTCTGAATTTTGAAAAATCTTGAAAAACCCCCTTTCAATTTTAATGAAACCTTTCAAAATCTTTTAATATGACCTTACCAACTCTCAGAGTGAAAATTAGAATTTTTCTTCTGCAAGAAAGAACATTTTGCCTATTCCAGTAGTGATAAAATTTTGCTCTAAAGCTTAATATTCTCCGACGGTTTCGTACAGTGACAAGAACAGCAAACATAACTGGACAAATGCATGACATCAGTACCTCAGATCAGTTAAATATGAGGCCCTGTTTTTTTTTTTTGTACAAATAATATATATTTCTATACTTTACCCTAGATATCGCTCTCGTCACTTTCATAAAACTTTGAAGTCTAAAATGATTTGGCCAATGGCGTCTGTTCTCTAATATTTCAATGAATTTTATTTTCCCATGGCTTCAAGTTTTTATACCAATTCTGTTGAGAGATGTGTTCCAAACCACCTGACACTTAGACTTAAAGATGCCCGTCTACAGCCGGTGAGCAAAAACGCTGTTAAATTTCAAACAATTTAGAATGGTACAGAAAAAAGTCCTTTGTGTCAACATGGATAAATTACTGACATACATGGTGTAATTGAAAAAAAGAAACACGGAGATTTTTATTAGAAACCGAACATTGGTCAGAAGAAAACTGGATGACGATCGAAGTGTAAACAATGGCGGTGCGTCACGGAAATTTATCGTTGGTTTCCGCCTAGAGTCGGATACGGTCTAATTTGCATATAGGCCGCGACCTCCGTCTGAAAATCGGGGCTGCAACAGAGAAGCCTCCATTTTCCTTTATTTACCTCATTAGACGCAGGGCAAAGGTCAAATATAGTCACGCGACAGAATGCAAGATCATCATACGAATCTACACGAGTGTATAACGGATATATCGAAAATCTTCGATTCAAAAACCGGAAACGACGAGTGTGTTTACATGTAAGGCCGCAACTCAGCGAAATGCATTTTCTATCGACCGTAATCTAAGCAACCTTGCAACCGTCAGGCGCAATATTTGGCATGAAGATTTAAGAATGACTATAGTTTGATAAAATAAAGACAAAATGAGTTAAAACTGGCTGAAAATGAGTATAAGGGCCTCTTTAAATGTCTTTCATGATTTGTTGGTTTGTTTTTCGCTACGATTTTTTTTTCAGTTCGCCTAAAATTAGCTCAGTTGTACTACGGTCACACAAATGTGGTGGTAGTCTTAAAGAAACTGTCTCCCTTTGACCAAAAAAATTATTAAATTTTATTTCAAGTTTGAATTTTATGAAAGAGTTTTACTTACTTATTTTACTTTACATACAGGATTTTACTCTATGTTTACGTTCAGACTCGCTTAGACGCTTATTCTAAAAATAGAGCGTCTAGTGATCATGATCACAATGGCACAACCATGTGTAGTCAGTTTTATTTAAGTTGAAACGTTTCCCAACCAAGAATTTACAAGTAGGGGAGGTGGTGGGAAACAAGTAAAATAAGTAAGTAAAACTCTTTCATAAAATTCAAACTTGAAATAAAATTTAATAATTTTATTTCATTCGTTTTACTTACTTATTTTACTTTACATACAGGATAGATTTCAAAGCAATGCTTACCATCTATCCTGGAGGAGAAAAACTTGTATATTTCTTGGTGAGTTAAGATTCTTCAACCTCTTCTTTCACCAGCTGTACATTCTATATACATCACTGAATTAATCTAACACAATGTATCCCTTCTGTAGTCTGTACAGAATGTTATATACATGTATACATCATAACATATTACTACTTTGTAACATAAAACATTCAGATTTCGATTCGTGACTCGCTAAAGTGTAAAATAACACCCATTTCAGAGCTTACCTAGCTCTGAGATGACATGTCCCTCAGATAGAACTTTACAAAAGTAGATTCACGACTTCAGTCAGCCGCAGATAGAATTGAACTTAAAGAAGCACCTTTAAAAAGAGCATATGAAGTTCCAATAGCTCTAGTGCTATGTCCTCTTATTTTAGCCGATTTATCTCCAAGTGACGTTTTAATTGTTTGCGCAATCCAGTTTGAAATAGTTTGTGAGGATACTGGCCTATGTGGCTCATTCAAACTAAGAAAAACACTTAGCTCTTCTGAACCATCCGTTTTCTGTCGAAATGGTTCTGTTTTCTTTAAATAATGGTACATGCATCTTTTAGGATCAAGTTTCTTGTTTTCTAGGAATGTTGGAATGAATATTGAGGTACCGTAATGACCTTCTCTATCTTGTTTGGCTAAACCATGTCTCACAAATGTCAATCCTTTTTGTTGAACGTTCACAGAACCCTCACCGAGCTGCAGAGACTGAATATCGCTACATCTCCTGAAACAGGTAATAGCAACTAAAAACACTGTCTTAAAGGTAATGTGTTTTAAGGATGCTCTCTTCATTGGTTCAAGAGGTTTTTTCTGCAAGGAAGAAAGACCAACCTCCAAGTTCCATTCTGGCACTAGGCGTTTTTGTGGCGGCCTGGAATTAAAGACACCTTTGATTAATCTGATTAGATCAGGGTGTTGACCTACTTTGAAACCTTCTATTGGTGGTAGGACATTTGACAGCATGGACCTATAACCAGCTATAGTGCGGTACTGAAAGCCTTCATTGAATAGATCTGTAAGAAAATCTGATATTAGGGTTAAAGATACATCACTGGTATCAATTTCCCGTTGACAACACCAGCTATGGAATCTTCGATACTTTGCATCGTAATCCCTTTGTGTACCTTTGCGCCATGAAGCCCTGAGGAGCTTTCGAGACTGTTCCGAAAAGCCTCTATTTTTTAACAATCTGTCGACAGTCTCCATGCCACTAACTGAAAAATTTGAGGATTCGGGTGATAAATCTTGGACAATGGTTGAGCCAACAGATCTGGAATCTGTGGTAATCGTATTGGTGTTGCAATGAGAAACTGAAGTAGTTCTGTGTACCAGTGTCTGCGTGGCCAACGGGGCGCTATTAAGATTATCTCGCACTGAAATTGAGACATGTGTTTCAAGACCTTTGGAATCAGACAAATTGGGGGGTACGCGTAAGCAAACATGTTCTCCCAGGTAATAGATAAAGCATCTGTTGCAAAAGCTAGATGAGAGGGGAACCAAGTGCAGAATACTTCCGTCTGATGGTTCTGTTCCGATGCAAACAGATCCATCATTGGATGACCCCAAATCGTAAAAATATTCTGCACTATTTCCTTCTTCAGAGACCACTCTGTTGCTAAAACTTTCTGACGACTCAGCTGATCTACTAATACATTGTCTTTGCCGCAAATATGGACTGCTTTCAAAGTCATTTGATTCTGAATTGCAAGATTCCATCTCTCCCAAGTTTTCATGCACAGTTTGCTGGACCGAGTTCCTCCCTGGCGATTGATATACTGAACACAGGTCATATTGTCTGATTTGATTAGAACAGATTTCTGGTTTATCTGGGGTAAGAAATGTGTCATTGTCAAAAGAATAGCTTCCATTTCCAAGAGATTGATATTCCAATTTTGTTGCTGTATATTCCATCTGCCTTGTACAAACTGGCCGTCCAAATGACTCCCGTACATGATTTTTGAAGCATCTGTTGTGATTGTTACTCCTGTCATCGTTTTTTGAACAGAGCGACCCTTGAAAATGTTTGCTCTCTGTCTCCACCAAGTCAGATGAGATCTGAGATGAGGAGTACAAGGAACCAACTTTTCCAATGGGTCTTTGGATGGTTTCCAAAAGCACAGTAGATGTAACTGGATTGGCCTCATATACAAGCGTGCATTCGGGACCAGTTCTATACAAGATGCCATCAGACCTAGCAGGTGCAAGAAATCTCGGGCTTTGACTGTCAGATGACAAAAAGAGATCAGAGCTAACTGGATTTTGGCAAACCTTTCCTCTGTTGGGAAAATCAGTCCTCTTCTGAGACTGAGAAGAGCCCCTAAATATATCAAATTCTGACTTGGGTTTAGTTGTGATTTTTTTAAATTGATCATGAAACCTAGTGAGACCAGAAGATTCAGACATAATCTGCAATCCTGTAGTAAAACGCCCTTGTTTTGGTTCAGATTTAGCCAGTCGTCTAGATAAACGGCTAATCTGACATTTTGAATTCTCAGGTGGGCAGCAACCACTGACATCAGTTTTGTGAACACTCGGGGAGCCGACGTGGGACCGAAGCACATCACCTTCCACTGGTAACACTGGTTTTTGAAACAAAATCTTAGATATTTCCGGTGACTGTGAAAAATTGGAATGTGCAGATACGCATCTGACAGATCTATTGTTACAGCCCAATCTTTTGGTCTCAATAGATTTATTACATTGGAGAGAGTGTCCATCTTGAAATGTTTCTTTGCTAGATATCTGTTGAGGGGTCTGAGATTTATTACTGGACGCATTTTCCCATTCTTTTTGGGGACCAGAAAAAAGGTACTGTAAAAACCGTCCTGAGCATTTTGAGCATTCACTTTTTCTATACAATCTTTTTGAAGCAAATTGTCTATTTCTAGAGAAATTAATTCTTGATTTAACACAGGTACAACCGTGGGACGAATCCCTGTTGGTAGGGGAATGCTCAGGACCTCTAGCTTGTAGCCTTCTTTTATGACAGATAATACCCATTGATCTGATGTGATCTTTTTCCAATTGTCCAGAAACAAAGTCAGACGACCCCCGACAAGCATCTGTGGAAGTTTGGCTAGAATAGTGTTTTGAAAATCACTTACCATGGAGTCATTTTTTCTTTGGGATACGAAAAGGTGGAACAGCTGGTTCCGACTTTCCTTTGTTGTAAGGCTTCTCTGGCTGGAAAGTAGATGTACTTGTTCTGTTGAAGCCAGATTTGAAATTTGACGCTGTAGAAGAATACTTATTTACGAATGTTGACGTTTTTTGTCTCTTGTCTTGCTTTTCATAGTTGCCAGACCAGTTTCTTTTCTTATTATCAAAAAGTTCAGGTACAAGATCACTCAACTGATCCTTTTTTTCCTTTCTATCTTTAAGTTTGTCCTCTAATCCCTGGCCGAAAACACCTTGACTATTAAGAGGAAGATCAAGAACTTTGACATGAATGTCTTTTAAAGTATCTAAGCCAGTGTCCGCAACAACTGCCTTGCGTCTAATAATGTGATGGTATGCTCCAGAACGACCGATCTGATCTAAGGTTTTGGAGGACATATCAAATAAATCTCTGACTGTCTGTACCGATTTGTCAATGTTTGGATCAGGGACACTTAAAGAGTTCATGAGAGAACCAAGCCCCTGTTGTAAGTAAGATAATGCTAAGATGCCATACCGACTAGCCATTTGTCCCTGATAGCCTAGGGATTCTATGGATTTCAAAGGTTGGGTAACTAACTGTTTACCTTTACTCCATGTCTTAACCGACTTAGAACCATGACGTTTCCTAAGCATTGGTTCAACCAAATCATCAAGTCCTGGAACTTGTAAAAAATCTGAAGACGATTCACTGACAGGAAAATTAAGCCTGTATTCATCCTTGTAAGCATTCAATTTACTTGGATTGTCACATCGCCAAGATTTTTGAAGAATGTCTCTTTGGATATTGTCTAACACAATCCCTTGTTTATCCTCTGTCTTGTCTGTAGTATTGAATAAAGTGGCCAAATTGCCACCACTACTGGAATTTACAATGTAAGAATTGTAAGAGTCATGTTTCACTTTTTTTTCCTTTAGAAAAAGAAACAGAAGTTAGGTCCGACGAGGAATCACTATCCGAAAACGAATTTCGAACCTCCGACGTCGATGGGTGGATAGACAATTCATCTATGTCCGGCGCCGACATGTCGCCATTGTCATTAGTTTTCGGGGAAGACTGACGAGCCCGAGTCTCGTCGTTGTCTACAGCGTTCGTTGTCTAACCCTGCCCCGAAGGTCGGTCCTGCAACATTTTTATAATAGCCTCAAACTTTGCCTCCGTGGCAGACTGCATTTGAGACATCCGAAGTTCCAAATCTCTGACAGTAGTGCGTTTGCACTTCTCCGTAACAGGCTCCGAGCGAGTCGAAGGTGAAACCGGAGAGCAAGGCTGTTCCTCGCGTGAAGCTCTAACAGCCGCTTCAGCCATGCTTATCCAAAGAAGTGAAAATAAATTCACAACCGGAAAAATACGTCCGAACGTTTCAACGCTAAAGTAAAAACTGACTACACATGGTTGTGCCATTGTGATCATGATCACTAGACGCTCTATTTTTAGAATAAGCGTCTAAGCGAGTCTGAACGTAAACATAGAGTAAAATCCTGTATGTAAAGTAAAATAAGTAAGTAAAACGAATGAAATAAAATTAATCTACACCAACATTTTTCAGCTTGTTTATGGGACTTAGTCAGCTCATATAATGCACCCTTCTTCATTTTATTGTTGTATGCAATACCACATGATGTGAGCCAGAGTTTGACTGGGTTTCGGAAAAAAACATTTATAGCTTGGCGTGGAAAAGAAAACAAAGGGTAAACAAGTGTGTGCAAGTCTCCAATTTTGAATCATGAAAATAAAACCCAAATAAAAAAACGAGATCAGGGCCTCAAAAGTTGAAGATTTTACTATTTAAACAATAGACGACCACAGTTACTGTACCTGCATGAGAACTGTTTTCATAAACAGGTAAACCCTTTACTCTGAATAGTCTTCACTCCTCCCACCGTTTTTAAGCTGTTTTGTTCATACTTTTTAGCACTGCATTGAATGCAAAAAAGTCAAACTAAGTTAACAAAAATTCTGAAAATTTCACCCAGAGTTGGTAAAGGTAATATTATTAACTATGCAAAATTTCAGTACAATAGCTAAAGCATTTTTTAAGATATTTCAAAATTCAGGGGGTCCCTATGAACCTCAAACTACCTATACCCCATACTCCCCCACAAAGATTCGTCCACGAATCCTTCAAGTACTGTTACTGTATTTCTCAACTAAGTGGAATTTTTACCCCGGGCGCCAATGTTACAGTTCTGACCAATAACCTCCCAGAGCTGGGATTGAAACCAGGACCTCCAGATCCTAAGGCGGGCGCTAGATACCACGTCGCCACAAAAGCTAGCTTTATAGCAAGGCATCATCATTATCATTAGTCTTCTCTACCCTCGCAATGCGGCATAAAGCTATGTGGCGTGCAGCTATTGCTTTTTTATGGATATAACATTTCAAACTATTTGGTTTAGCTATTAGTTTATGATCAGACGGCAACGATACTCGGTTTAAAACTGACCGATTAAAAAGGGCTGTATTAAAAAAAAAGAACCCTCACTAAATCGGACATCGTAGATCAAAGACCAGACTGCAGGTTCTTCCCAGTATGATCCTAATCTACATTGTCTGCAACAGTAAATTCAGTCGCGCTTGGTAGTTCAAGGGTTGATGGTAAATCTCATTTGTTATTCTTAAAGAAGTTTGATTTAAATATGAGATGAACATGTTCTATGAACAGTGTCAATGTTTTTCTAAAATTTCTTTGAACTTCATGTATGTAAGACAGACTTAAGAGTGCATTTTACAGCGTTCATTGCCTTTGGCCGAGTCCCGGTAGCTCAGTCGGTAGCGTGCAGGACTTGAGAACAGGGGGTCGTGGGTTCGATCCCTGGCTCGGCCAATTTCTTTCCGAGGATTGATGACAGTCTTTGCGACAGGATTCATTCCTCTCTCACCGCTGATCATTGTTTCGAAGATGGTTATGTGGGAAAGCAGCCAGTGGCTTAGAAAGAAAATTGTGCGGAGTACTTGCAAGAGAGACTCCAGAAAAGCATGGATAGGTGCACTGGCCGCCGCGATATAACTGAAATAATGTTGAAAACGGCATTAAACACCATATAATCAATCAATCAATCAATCAATCAATGCCTTTGCGGCCCTGTAGATCAGGAGTAGACAGCTCATAACGTGCATTCTTATCTTGGATCTACATAGTCCGCCATATATATCTGAGCGATGCTCTGGCAAACATGGGATTATACTAAGCAAGTCATTACATGGTTAAGGATCAATAAAATCCATATGGTGCAACAAATGACTGGAATATAAGCTGGTATGGTCCTTCGACATGCATAAAATTTACAAATATCAAAAAGTTTCGACTCATGTCAGCCTGTGCGGATTGCGTAGGCTGACATGGAACAATACTCTTTGCAAATGCATTAAGCCCCCTAATTACAGAGCATACCTAATATATTTAGACTATGAAGAAGCCGTGAAATCGCAACATTTTGGCGTTTTTGTTCCCTAACTGAAAACTTTATGTTGTACATTTGGTGCTCCAAAGGTGAAGTATGGACCATTTTGTTTGTATGAAAGCTAACGTTTGACTCTAAATCCTCTATCTAAAATATCTTTTGCAAATTGCTTTGTAGGCTACCTAGCTGATAATTTTTATGAAAAAAAAAAAAAAAACGATAGAAGAAGAAAAATCTTTGAAAAAGATGGCGCAAAGGGTAACCTTACTAAAATATGAATATTGAAAGTCTTTTGTGGCTCACTATAAAGTAAAATAATGAAAAGTAACCTCGCCAGCATTTGCCTCTTTTTCCTAACCGTTTTTAATTTTGTTGAAAAGTAGTATTGGGTTATTGGGTGACGCTTATGAAAGTATTCAATCTCCAAATAGAACAAGAAGAGGATCATTCTCTATAATATTAATTTGCTATGGTATGAATTAAGCGGGTAGAAGTGCTTGTACATAATAGTTTTCTAAATGTGCGAGAAAATATGGCAGCAGGGAACCGCCGAATAAACATGTGCGCATTTTTTACCATCTTTTCATTCTTATCACTACCAAGAAGCAGGCCTAGGTCAAAAGCCAGCGCATTCAGTTACGCCGAAAAAAATACTTTAAGAATTTAAAATTTCATTTAAATGATTTTGTTTGTTAAGCGTAATGTTATTTTGACATCTGAAAATGGCGAAGAGGGAGCAACAAATACAAAAGTATGTTAATAAACAAAATTCAACTTGCCTTTCATTTACTTTCGTAACGGTTATCGGCTAAACTCGATAATAGCGTACGGAAATAACCGAATGTGCACCGAGGGCACATCCAACCTTGTCTCATAATACTATCCCACGGTCAATTTGAAAACATTTACATACATGTACGTGGGGCCAAGCATAGTGAGAACCTATGTATTACTCTCAGATGATAATCTTGGCCTTTGTTGACAAACACAGTTTTACAAAACAAACACATAACAGGTAAGACAGGTAAAACGCATTGCGACATTACATAAACGATATAATGGGTATTTTAGAAGGACGGAATACCGGTTTCCCCTATTATTACGAAATCGGCCGACCGTAAAAAGACATGGTTTTCGTCTGAGAGTAATACATGAAAGCTTACCCTTATTCAGACAGATGATTGTTTGAATGCAGAGACTTTCAGGGAGCATTAACTGAAAAAGGACTTATCTCCTTTGAGAACTGTATCTTTGTATTTTGCTCCGCAAAATATGATTTTCATTTTCATGTATTTTTTTTTTTTACTCCGCATACATTATTCTATCATCTCAGCGAAAGTGGAAAAAAATGTCTGTCCGAAGGAAAAAACTGTGGCACTTGTCCTTAACAACGGAATGATTTTTTTTTTTTTCTTTATTCTCCTTTTTGTCTTTCCTCCTTTCCTGCAGTGTTTTCAACCCTATCAGAGACATACTCCGTCAGCTGAATCGCACCTAAATTCCGTAAAAGGGATTTAAAACTGTCATTTTTGACTGCGAGATTGGCCTTGAAGGACACAACGAGAAGAAATGAGCAGTACTCTGGCAAAAGGCGGTTTAATACAATTGAGCCGTGCTCTGTGAAAAGGGGGCTTAATGCATCTACGAAGAGGATCGACCCAGGTCAGCCTGGCTGACCTGGGCCGAAACTTTTCGCTATTGGTCAATTTTCTGTTTGTCAAAGGACCAATCTACCCCAGGATTAAGTCGGTTATTAAAAAAAGTGGATGTTATGGATCCATAATTATGTGATGACTTGGCCTAGTATTGTGTATAACGGAGATGCATTAAGCCCCCTCTTGCCTAGAGCATGGCTCACATCTTTGTTATCTAGTAGACCTAGAGATAACTGTCCTCGAAGGCGATTTTAGTTTATGACTGGTGCACAGTAAATGTTCAAATATTGAAAGAAGCACCGTAAACGTCTTATTATTGAGACTGCTTCGTGATCTATCATACTATGTAAGGCGTCACATGATTTTTGATCCATAAAATCATTATTTTTTCTTACCTACCGACTGTGTCTTGAGGTAGACTCGTACTTGGACACACAAAGGATTGACAGAGAGCAAAAAGTTTCGAGCGAGGTCAGCCAGCGCGAACTACGCAGGCCGACCTGGTCGACACCTTTTGCGGATGCATTAAGCCCCCAATTCACACAGCATGGCCCAAACATATTTGCAAAACAAATTTTCCGCTGTGTTCACTATTAAATGTGAAAGAACTAGTGTTATATAGCCTATTACAGCTATATCTAATCAGGGATCGTATTTAACATGCATAGACCATTTAGTTTCTGTAAAAAACAAACGTTTTGATCACATGCATTCACTGAATGGAACAAATTCTTCAATATTTCTTTGTTGCAATATTGATTTTAAAAAAAAAAATCTAATTTTTCACAACTTTTCGTTTTCAATTTCATGCTTTTTACTATTTAACTCTATTGTAATATTTTAGCATTTTTTTTTTTAATCTTAGCAACAGAGGAGTGAGGGCAGTTGGAAAACAGCCATAAACAATAATAAATCATGGTAAAACCATGTTTTTTTTGTGGTAATTTCATTCACATTTAGGTTTAGTAGTGACTCTATGTACACAACTAACATAATAATAGAAACATGTTAATCTCATGTTTTACAATGATCACCCTTAAGGCCATAGAAACTGAATAATTTGAGTATGTATATACTTTTATATATTATTTTACCATTAAACAGATAGCATTTTTATCAATCTTCCTAACCGAAAAGATGTAATACAACTTATCCATAATTAAGACGATTGATAATATCATTTCTAAAAAGAAAAGAAAGAAGGTATACCTCTTAAGGTCAATTTCTGTTTTTTCAAGGAATGTTTCTTGAAAGTGGCTGTGAAAATGTATCTGTGTAAGGGCAAGTTATTATGAACCTAGTTTTTCAATATGCTTGGCCTCATATGTAAATGCTTTCAAATTGACCATGGGGGTAGTATGCTGTTCTATTTGTTGCACACTCGCCACCTTTTTCAGATGTCAAAATTGAGTTTAATGCACAAAATCATTAAAATAAAGTAATAAATTCTTCAAGTATTTTTTTCTCGTGTGGCTCTTGTAAAATAATCAAATAGGTATAAAGAAATCCCCCCACCCTCCAATTTTAGATATAAGATTTTGAGCCAAATGGACTATAATTGGACAATGATTTACAACCCCTGATCTAATTAATGTACATGTATTCATGAATAAGAAATATCTTAAAAAGATAGACGGCGTAAGAGTTACTAGAATATGAATATCGAAACTCTTATGTGGCTCAATGGGAAATAAAACAACTGTAACTGGATGTACATCTATCTGCAGTGAGGGACGGACTAGCAGACAACAGGAAGGTTCTATTGGATAAACACAACAAGCAAGCTTTATTACAAAGAGTACGATTTATTTCCTAATTGAAGTTTTCTTCAAATACAGGAAAACTACAATTAGCAAAATAAAATCTTAAGTTATGGAACGGGAATGATCAGACAAAGACAGAGACTGACAGACTGACGGAAAGACAGAGAGAAAAACAGAGACTCAGTGAAGCTAGCTCGAAGGCAGACGCTACCTATATAGCTCTGTACAACTGAGCGACAGTCCATCATCATCATCGTTGTTCTTCTTTATCCTCGCCATGCGGCATAAAGCCATGTGGCGAGCAGCTATTGGTTTCTTATCTATATATTTTGCAGTCAATTGGGTTTAAATATACACATATATGTGTTCTTCTATTAATCAGACGGCGACACTCCACAGTTTAAAAGGGTATAATATAAAAAGGGGACTAGTAAAAGAATATAAACCGGTAAGCCGAAAACGACCCTTTCAGGACCACCATTAAAATAACTGGATAAAACATGAAAATATACAAAATGTACATTGCCGTTGAGCGTTGCCTGCCTAATTGTAAAGTTTTAGACTAATCCATGGTTTTTATGCTATTAATTGGACACAACAGTGTTGGCAAATTCTAGGTATGTATAACAAAAAGTCATGGCACTGTTTGTACTATATATTATTATGATCATGTTAATTTATACGATTGGTAAATTATTGGCTATGGGGAAAGAATTAGGAGTCGAGGCCAACATCTTTCAGGGAGCTCTCTAAAAAAGTAGAACGAAACAAAAATATACACTATAAGAGCTGCGGGGCGACCATCAGTCCTGCCTGCTGTGCAGGGCGATCAGGACGACACCACTCAGTAGGGGCATAGAGCCATAACTACTGGGGTGCTAGTTCTTTCCCTGCCGCCCTAACCACAGCAGGTCCCAAAATGGGTAAAAAACTGCCCTAAGAAAGAGAAACTAAACATTGGCCAAAAAAAACAACCCTAAAGGGCAGGACTACGGGGGGCTCAGAGCGACATAATAAAAGCCTCCGTGTCAATAAAAAATGGTGTAAAAGATCTAATATCGACCCGGATCAGATCCGGGGCGAACTGACTGACGATCACCTCCCAGCGATGTATATAAAACAATGAAGTTAAATTCGGCTTTAAAAGAGAATAATATACCTGGCCAACACAAACCTGCATGGGTTGAGTAAAAAAGGTTAAAAATCTTTTGTAAATAGGGGAGCACCCATGCTTGGCTTAGTGACCTGTAAACCCCGCCATATACTTAGTACATGAGGGGTAAAACAGTCTTTAAAAAAAAAAAAAGGAAAAGTCCCTGTACTAGTTACAGAAAGATTTAGTACAAAGTACTTAATCAATAGGAACTATTTTAAAAAGGAGTTTATAAAAGGAGGTTATCGGTTTCTAAGCCAGTAGAAAGAATACGGAAATGGGACCGGAGAGCTCTCTGAAATTCAAAGTAAAATATAAACAAAAAATACTTAGGTCTCAAAACTGGGGCGGATTAAAGAACACGCCTTGTCCTGCCTTAAAGTATGCACAAAAAAAAAATACGCGACAGTCCATGTTGAAACCGTGCTATATAGCCAAAGTCGGCTTGGGTGCCCGGCTGTACTACAAATATAGTTTGATGTCAACACATTGGCAGTGCTATGCAGACTGCTAAACATCAAAATGTTCTCTAAAATACGTCCAATATTTCCATTGAAAGAAGCAGATAAATGCATAATTGATGTAAGGGAGTAGATAATGGCACGGACGGAGCGTAGAAACTGGTGTTGTAAGATAACATATGTGCAGAGAGAGATCAACTGCCAAAATATGAGTTATGACAGTTCTTATGATGCAAAGCTAGGACATTGAGAAAACATAACGTGTGTACGGAGAATGGAAAAATAGGTTTTTAATACGGTAGTAAATCACTTCCGTTACATAACGAAAAGTAACTTCGCGAGCAATTGCCGCTTTTTCCTCACCGTCAGTTTCATTTTGTTGAAAAGTAGGAGATCTATTGGGTTATTGGATGAAATTTATGAAACGGCGTTAAACACCGTGAAACAAACGAACAAACAAACAAACAAATCATTCTGCTTTTTGAATCAGTTCTCGTGGATTTAGAGCTCCTATTGCTCATTGACAGAACTGCAACAATTACAAGTTACTAGTCTACCATTTTCGGTATTTTCAATTCGAATACTTAGCCCGATGTCATTTCTCTCTCTCCGCCGAAGCATAGACAAAAACACAAAAATAACATCGGAGCTAACTTTCGAGGATACCATTGTAGGCGATCTGTAATATATTTGTCTCCCCCCCCCCCCCCCCCCCCCCCCCCGCCGTTTGATTTTTCGCGGCAGCACGGCTTTGTTCGGTTTAACCTAACACAGCGCGCTTGTCCGGTTGGATCGGAGCACTCAAAAAAAAAAATTCAAATCAAGTCCGCCCTACTAAGTGACCAATAGTAGCTATTGTTACATCTCAGTTTTAGGAAAGATCAACAAAATGGCGGATTCTACGGTGTTGAAAATGCGATAGTCTTGAACTCTCCAAAACTTTTATTTCGAAAGATGCCTCAGTGCATCTGAAACTGGTAAATTACATGTGGAAACAAGCTTCTTTTAGTTGTAATTTGGTATTTTAAATCCAATAAGAAGGTTTTATATTTGGTTACTTTGTAAATAAACACCAAGGGTATGGATCTGAGATTTCACCGAGTTAGGTAAAATCACCGGACCGGACCCCAATATTTTCGGATGAATTGTTGTTTTTATATTTCTTTGCCTAGTTTCCTTTAATTTCGGCTATTTGTTCCTTTTTCTTACCCTTCCAGATTACTGTAATCTTAGACATGCTTATCAAGCGTTCTACATTTATCTATCAAACATTTCAAATTGCTTTTGTCTGTAGCATGTAAAGTCTAGGCAGTCCCATTTACAGAGTGTGCTGTGCTTTTTCTAGCTTGAAGTTTTTGTACCCTTTGGTATCAAGAGTTTGGGGAACACAATTAAAGATGGGGGTTCAGATCTAAACTACGTTAATTTCACTTTAATATCAGTTTTAATGACAGCCTATTAAAAGATAAACTGTTTTCATGTGATATGCCCAAGCAAGTTTTTATAGATACATGTACTCAGTTAAGAGCTCTTCAAACACTTTAGGAACTTTTCCTCAAGCCATGCAAGAATATTTTTGGCAAAATCAATTCTAGTGTTTGCTAAAACAAGAAGGTAAGTGGTATACCATGGAATTGGTCCAATTTCTGTACAGAATCTATCAAATCGGATTATAGTGTATAACTGGAATTTTTTTCCCTTTTTCAGTCCCTTCAGCATTTGACTAATGCTATTGTCAATTTCGGAAGATAGGTGTCAATCCGCAGCTCATTCACTTGTCACTGAAAAGAACAAAGCTAATTCAAACTGAGCCATTGTTTTGCAGACATGAGAAAATAATCAAATTGCAGCCAAAATTTGTCCTCTAAAACAAACGACCATGTTAATGCTTTATTTTATTTTTTACAATCCTAGCGACGAAAATGTTAAAAGACGGCAAACCAATCAAAACACAGCTGCAACATTTTGGATAGTGGTGGGACTTCGGCTGGAAATCATAATCGATCATCGGTTGGAATCGGCTGCTGCTGTCGATGCGATTCATCGCTTATAATCGGTTTCTGATAAGTTTGCTTATGCATGCATGTTTCACTGTTAATCCTTGTAAAACCCATGTATTATGGACTAAAAATAGCTGCTTTTGTCTGTGATAGGGTTGAAAACATTGTTTGAAAAGGAGAAAATGCTGGATACCAGCATTTTCTCACAATATTTTCATAAGTCTCCTTTATTGAGGTCGTTAAAAAGTTGGCATTGTTTTGGTTCCTAAAACAAAACAAAACAAAACAAAAAAATGTGGTAAAAACACACAGCGTAGTTAAATTCTGTTTAAATCTAGAAGCAGACTTGTGCTGCAAGCAGACAGTATTTCTTCCATGAACTTTATAGGAAAAATTAAAGTATGTGATGTAAGAATTTCTGTATGCCTACCATGAGTGTAAAACTGTTGAATCTACCTATCACTTTTGTATATGATTTGCTTATCAAAGAAAAAAATGAGAAAGGATTTTTTTTCTACTCAAAAGAACATTATCTGATCACTGGGTTTAGGTGGCTTTATTAGTTGTACGGTCAGTTGGCAGGGGACTTGGAAACTTGTTCACGGCTATGGAAAATAATGTCGCCACCTCGCCTTCGGCTCGGGCGACGTTATTCTCCACAGCCGTGAACAAGTTTCCAAGTCCCCTGCCACCTGACCGTACAATGAATTTATTATACTGCAAAGTTTTACCATTCCAACGTGTGTTAAGCGAAATATACCTGTTTTTTTTGGTTTCAAAAATTGAGTATGCTGACGGAGTAGAATTTCCCTTCTGAGTGCCCCAATTCAGTGGAAAATGATGTCACTGGGAACTGACGTCACTGAAACCTTGGACAAACGTGCAGTTTGGTGCATAATCTTGATGTTAATCTTGATCGACGCCGCCATTTTGGATGTCGTGTTGAAAGTGTAGTCATGTATACGGGGCTCCCGAAAGAGAAACTGCTTTTACGTTGGTTTTGCCAGTGGACATGATATATATGTTCAGGGCATATTATCCAATCAGATCACAAGAAATTTCTTTGCAGTATAATAATGTAATTTATGACCCCATTGATGCAGAGTCACACATTACTTCGAACCCTAACAGTTCTCATCAGATTACAAATAATGTCCAGAGTGATGAGAAAAAAAAAAACTTCTTCACGGCTGTAACGAGGACCAACCACAATCTTGATGCAGAAACATAGCTAAGACTGTAAAATTTAAAAGAATTAAACTTAACAAGGTTTACAGAGACTTAATCTATATAGTCAATAAACTAGCTGATAGGAAGGAAAAGGTGTAGAGTATTCTAAAAATAGAATACTAAAAATAGAACACTGCACTGTAGATTTTGCTTGAGTTGCCGATGTGAGGAAGGAAAATGATTGTTTTCAAGATATTTGTAATCCTTTGGTTTACCATCCATCGTTGTAATTTATAGTAAAATATCTGTAAAGAATATCTTCAGCTGTAAGAAGAGGTAATTCTGCTTTATTTTACGACTACTCATGTATTGATAATCAGTACTGATCACCTGACGTCATTTAGCCAAATAAGCAGACACTTTACCTGTGGAAAGAAAGACAGGTTTTCGTAGGATAAAGGGGTGGATTTAGCGAGTTAATAACAGATAAGGATCATAACACTCTGCTGTCTTATCGAAACTGACAAAGTTGATAAAGGTTAACTGGTCTCACCTTTGTCTTAGATTGCCAATATTTCATGAATGTAAGCCAGGTTGGGAATTTTTTAAGGCAAAGTGTTTTCGCCGTGCAAGCTTGACGAGGAAAAGTTGAGCCACTGAAGGCGACTTCTTCACCCACGTAGCCCTGTAGCTTTTGTTTCTTGCTTCACCCTTTCTCCACTTATCTCAGGAGTTGAGACAAAAACTGAAGAAACTGCTGATTAAAAAAAAAAAATCGCCAACTGACAGTGCAGAGACGGCTTGCATACCGCTTCTCCATTTCATGCCGATGATCGATTTTGACAAAGTTCAATCGATAATTGGAATCGGGAGCTTCCAGCATGCCGTTAATCGATACCACCTGATCATCGGTACGCCACTAATTTTGGACACGAAGAATATAACATCTGCATTATAAAATAACCTCAGAACGTTCCGGTTTAGCATCTATATTTGGAATCAGAAAACCCTAGGCAAGAGTGAGTGACTGTAGACATTTTGCTGCAGATTATCCCCGAAATTACAAAGTTCTATTCATTGTTTTTAGGGCAAGTTTTTTTGTACGTTCTGGTACGTATAACAGAGAAAAATTATGCGTGAATTTTCTAATTTATACATGAATCACGTACATTTATACATGATCGCACACACTGCATTTACTTCTATGTGCCAAATCCTATCTCTGTTTAGTTGGTACAAACTCATTACCAAACAACAAAAGTTTGGATTCAACCGAAAATCATGTGCAGATGAAAAAATATAAGTAGCTCAAATGATAATTTTTGTCTTTGATAGGGTAAAAAACATAGTGAGAAAAAGAAGAAAATACTGGTCTTGGAAGCATGAAAGTTCGCAACAAATGCATAGTTCAAATACAAACCGCCCCGGCCAGGACTCAAACCCATGCGGCAAGAATCCTCAGTTTTTGAGGTTTTAAAGACCAATACCTTAACCATGGGTCCGACGAATCACCGAAATACCAAAATACCACCGAAACACTGAAATACCCAATTTTTTTCTTTAATTAGTTAAAATTACTTATGTAAGTTCGGAAGATTTGTCTTTTTTTGTGTGTGTGATTTTAACACAACTTATGTTTATGTTGATGAAAGGTGGTTAGTTTAAAACAAAATGACAAAATAACAACATACCGAAATACCCATTGTCCACTGAAATACCCGCACGACATAATAAAATATGTCGATTCAGGGAGTTTATGTTCTTACTACAGTAGCTGTTTTACAAGGTTGAGGTGTCTGATCTATATTCGTTAATATGCTGAGAAAAAAATCATTTTCTTTCGTGATATTTAAATAATGAAATTAAAAATTAACGTATCCAGAAAACTGGAGCCATTTTAAATCGGGTAAACATGTTACCCCGCCTTAAATTTGTAGACTTGTCTATATTCCACATCTGCCTACGATAAATCAAATATCGATATAGATCTACATAATATAGATATATATATAACTGCAGTTCACTCTATAGGTCAATAAACATAGTGGAAAAGGCAGAAAATATTGGTCAAAGGCTACACAAGCATTACGATGGATGCATCACGCAATGGTTAATTTAGGTACTTTGTTTGCAAATGGTATGCACTTGCATTCTCTGTGGAGTATATTTGTGTTTATTATTTAAAGAAATAATATATAGGTGACAATGCCATACTGATAACTCCTAAGTCTTTATTTTGTGTAATAAAGATCGGGTATTTCGGTGTGTCAGGACTAGACATGCGAGTATTTCGGTGATTGTTCTCCACGTGAATCAATGATCAGTGTATATTAACAAGATTTTTCTTCAACATTAATCTTCTTAATAGTGATCATTACTTTAATTAATCTTGTTTTCTGTGAAAAAGAGACAAATCTTGCGGAGGTAGAATCCCCAAATTAACAAGGTCGAGCAGGTCTTTCGGTGGACTTAAAGATGGTTATCCCAGTGCACATTGTTTACGGCAGACCTCAATGATTTGTTTTTATTTTGTCATTATGATTTAAACTAATAGCCCTTCATCTCTATAAACTTTTTTTGTGATAAAATACCAATAAAAAAGACAAATTTGTTGTACTTCAATAGTAATCAGAATACAGTAATAAGAAATTGGAGGTATTTTGGTGTTTCGGTGATTCGTCAGACTGTTAACCACTGAGCTAAAGAGAACTCTTCCCTAAAGCAATTGTTAGGTATTTATTTTATACGAGAAGAAGCTAAGCAGTAAGGAAGGACTGATCTCCGGTAACACATCCCCTCTTAAATATCATCATTGTAATTTGATGACAGAAAGCCTTATCAGGCTGTAAAGTGTAAGTCTATTATTTAGACAACAAATGGCTCAATGGCCAATCCTGGACAAACCCCCATCTTACGATTTTGTATTGATTTTATACTAGAAGATGCTATGCAGTAAGGAAAAAGTTATCTCCCTTAACAGGTGGTTACTAGCATTTTCTTGTTTCTCTACTATGTTTTCAAAAGCCTTCTTTCTTAAGGGTAGGTAAAACTTGGGATTGTTTGGTAAAGGGTTAAAACAAGTTTTGATGCATTTAGGAACAGGTTTACTTGAAAAAATATTTAGATGCTGTGTTGCTGAGTAATGGCCACATTCGTGTAGAATTCTGTCAAAACAGATCAGATTGCTGACAGAGCTCCCATATATTTCAATTATGCAGACAGTTGCAGACAACCAATTAAATCTGGTGCAAATGATGGAATATTTGTGAGTGAAAGGACATTAAACATGAGCCATTGGTTTGAGCCTTACTAGACGCACTGGGTTTTTGTGGGAGTGTCCATAGGCAAGACACTATAGAACCCTGGCTTAGTACTGGTGAAGTGCAGGAGGTACATGAATATGTGAGCTGTCACAGTGATATGCCTGAAATAATTTTGAAAGGGGCGTAAAACACTATTCAATCTATCAATCTTTATTTGCTAGTAGTTCAAGATGGAAGAAGACAATTCAGGTGGAACAGGTTCTGATGCATTGCAAGAAAAAGAGAATGTTAGTTGGGAAAGTACGTTTCTTTTTACCTGTCTGTTTGTTTTCTGTTTAGAAGTAAAGTCTTTTACCCATCAATTTACTTGTAGATACATGTATCACTTCTGTACCAGATGACAAAATTTTAGACGTCCTTATCGAAGGCATTGATTTTGCCCACAGCAAATTGTATGCAGCTGAAATAATGGACTTTGTCTTTGAAAGAATCTTAAATTTTGTTTGTGTGGTGTTTAACAACCTTTTCAACATCATTTCAGTTATATCGCAGTGGCCAATGCGCATTTATCAATACATGTATTTTCCTGGATTTTCATGTACCAGTACATTCTACAATATTTTTCCCAAGCCTTTTCACTGTTTTATCTCATAAGCAATGTTAAGCAATGATCAGAGATAAGAGAGGAATGAATCCTGTGGCAATGACTATTACAAATCATAAAGGAAAAACATTTGAAAAAATGCAATTTTTTTTTTTTTTATTATTTATGAAGGTTGAACAGATAATGTGAAAAAGGAGCAAAAAGGGAGAAATTGCTAGTCTTGCTTCTTTGCACTGAATGTTTTCTGACATAGTCAAGTACAGAGACACAAAAAGTTATGGGGTCAGTAAATGATTAATCCTATTACCAAACAATCCCAACGTTACGACCCTTAGTAAGAGGCCTTTTGAAAACAGTGAGATAAAAGGAGAAAATGCTGAAAGCCTGGTATCTGTCGTCTGCAAATGTTTTCAATTTGGACAGGACTAATATTTTGTTATCTGGTAAAGAGCCAAGCAAAATTTGAATTTTTAAATAAACCATGTACCAAACAATCTTGTATTATGCAATCCTGAGGAAGAAACCTTTTGAAAACATTGCGAGAAAAGGAATAGCTGGTAACCAACACTTTCTTTCTTTTCCACAATATTCTCTTCCCTTTCAAAGAATAATCCCATCATTTGAACCATGCTTTAGTTATTGACAATTTATGCTTCCAATTATTGATTAATCTAAAAATTTGTTGCCTGATTAAAAATAAAAAACAAAACATAATTAGGGCATTTTATTGTAGAGTCCACTGAACTGAGTGAAGCAAATGTTCAAGAACAAAACATTCCAAATATGGGAGGTGGAGCTGACAACCGTAAAGATAGTGCGGACATCGTAGACGACACAGCTACAAATGACACAAACTCGGACACCATTGAAGTATCTCCAGTACCTAGTATCAAAAGTTTTGGAAGTGGTGACTTTGAAGAACCACTAACTCCAGTAACAGATGTATCCAGTAAATCTGAAACCTCCAGGAGTCAAACAGGTTCAGGTATGTAACATTATGTGCTGGGAATTTGAAGTAAAGACTTTTTTCTGTATTTGAGGTCTTCCAAAGTTCAGTGGTCAAGGCTGGCCAGTTGTTAGGTTTGTTTTTTGTGATTTAGAATACATTTTTGCAAAGTTGACTGTACAGTGAATAAAAGCTCCATTAATGACCTTAACCCTTTACCACACAATCCCAACTTTTAACACCCGGAGAAAGAAGCGATTTGAATCTAATGTGAAAAATGGAGGAATTGCTGGTTATTAGCATTTCTGCTTTTCCACAATGTTTTCTTTACTATCACAGACAAATCTTTCCATTGGATCAACATTAAATTTGTTGTCTGCAGATGCTTTCTACTTGGACCAGTCTAAAACTTTGTTGTCGGTAGAGAGTTAAATGTGGTATAATATAATGGTATTATTATCATTATTTCAGCTGTTTTCAAAGAAAACATTGAGGTATTGTCATAGCCCTGTCATCGTCTGCTTCCTCCACATTGTCTGCATGGGCATGGTGGTGCAAAAACTTTGATGTTTCATAATATCTCTGTTATTACTGAAAATATTTGCTTCAAACCTGGACTAGCTGTTAACTATCAAGAAGGGGAACCTATATAATAAGGGCTGGTAACCATTATAAATTCCTTTGACTCAGTTATGCCCCTTTTTCAAATCAAAAATTGTCATGCAAAAACTTTGACATTTAATAATCTCTTACTGAAGATATTTGGCTATCAAAAGGGGAACCCCATTCAAGAAGGGAAGGTAACCATCAAAATATTTTTGACACAGCTATGCCCCTTTTACAAAAAAAAAAGCAACTGCAGCTGAACGTTGGCACTGGTATACAGTGCTCTTGTTTTTTACCTCTATTAGGAAGAGTCACTCCTGGTAGCCAGTCAGATCATTCAGTGTCACTGTCTAGCTCAGAGAAGAGCACCCCAAATAAGACAAGAAAGTCCACAGAAAGTGCAGGTATGAGTTTCTGGTCTATTCCTGATCTTTTCCTGTGCTAGCCGATAACTGTGTTTAAAATTACATGTTTTAACCATCTCCTAAACGAAAGTTTTATCACTCTTCAAAATTGAAAGTTTGTTTTGTGGTTACTGCCGTTTTCAACATTATTTTCGGTCATACAGGGTTCGACATAAACATTTTTTTCAACTAGACCAGTGGACCAGTAATTTGAAATTTTTACTAGACCACTTCAGATTTCTGCTAGACCGTTTTTGCAAAATGAAAAAAATGTATAAAATAGATCTAAATCTATGTTATTTCTCTTGCTAATATACCAAAATTGTTAAAAAAAAAAAAAAAGAACAATGTCATGTTAAGTAATGATCAATGAATGTTTCTCCTTTAAGAATTTCAGTTACAATTTCTTTTCCAGAGGAAAGAAATTAGACTTGCCCATTTTGAAAGCAAAAGGAGTACCAGACACACATTTTAGTCTAACTTAGGCTCAAAAAACAGAATTTGACTGTAAAAGTACAAAACCATTGTGATATAATGTTATCAGATCCTTCAACAGATCTTCAGTTTATTAAACTGTCAGAGAAAACATGACATTTTCCTCTGGATCAAACAGAAACCAACGGTGCGAATTCAGCGTTCCACTCAAGGTCTAAAATGATATTTTTTTTCTGTGATCTAGATCTAATATTGTTCATCTAGATCTATTTTTGTTTCGATCCATTTGTTTTTAGCTTTATATTATGACTCTGCTTCTCCCCGATCAGATGTTATTTTGAAGTCATGCAAGCTTGGCATATTCCCCGCTCGTCCGCTCCGTTGTCTGTGTAAACGTCTGGGCGACTCATTTTCAGTTGTCGTCAAAATGAAACTAAGGTATTCCAAGAAAAAGAGCTAGACATAGGAAATTCTTGTTTAAAAATTCAATACTCTGACAGAATGATAACAATCACGTTAAAAATTATGACATATCCTTGATGACAAAATAGCCCGTGGATTTCGGTCGGTCTACTAAATCTATTTTCGATTCGATTTGGTTTTTCCAGTGAAAATATTGATTTCCGCGCATACGCGATCGGCTTCCTGTAGAAATTGTCAATGAATTGTCGCTCGTTGAACAGAATCACAAGTTATGTAAGCAATCTTTGTCGACGAACGGCACGTTATGTCGATTTTCGTCACTTATGCCAAGCATTAAAACTGGTATTTAATTAATTGTCTCGATTTTTGCACTAGACCATTTGGGCTAGCTGGACGCAATCTCTACTAGCCCAAACCAATTTTTTGCTAGACAATGTCGTTCGGACGTGCCTTAATGTCGAACCCTGTCATATTATCGCGGCCAGTCTAAATATCTATGCTATACTGGAATTTTTTGTAAAAGTACTTTGTACAATATTCTTCCCAAGCCACCGGCTGCTTTCCCACATAAACATCATGGAAACAATGATCAGAGATAAGAAAGAAAGAGGAATGAATCTCCTAACTGAAAGCATCTGCAGGCAAAAAAACCGAAAGGGATATAATTGAAATGCAGTCCTTTTAAAGGGTAGAAAACATTGTGGGAAAATGACAAAACGCTGGTTATCAGCAGCTTTTTGTCTTTTTCCAGCTGTGTTTTCCAAACCTTTTTTTTTTGTAGTGGTTGTTAAAAGACAGGATTAATTGGTAGGGAGTAGATCCTTTACCAGATGACAAGATTGTAGACTGAAAGCATCTGCTGATGATAAATTAAATCTTGGCATAAATCATTTGATTTGTCTTTGAAAGGGTAGAAAAGGATTGTAGGAAAAGAATAGATTGTGGTTACCAGCATTTATTTCCTTTCCCCACAGTGTTTTCAAGTCCTCACTCTTGGAGTCATAGCCATTTACCTGATAATTTTGTATTTTAAAGACCCAGAACAAAAAAGTTGTTGTAAACATTGTCAGGAAATGCAGAAGTGCTGATAAACAGCACTTTCCCCTTTTCCTACAATGTTTGCTACTGTTTTGGAGACATGTCCCACCGTTTTTAACACATTTAATGCGTTGTCTGAAAGAGCTTTCAGTTGATCAAGTCCAAAATTTTGTTGTTTGTTAGCCCTTGACTACACAATGACGACTTTAAATGACCCTGATGAAGAAGCCTTTTGAAAACATTGAGGGAAAAGGAGAAAATGATGGTTACCAGCATTTTCTCCGTTTCCCACAATGTTTTCTACCCTATCAAAGAAAAATTGCATCATTTGAACCACAATGAAATTGGCTTCTGCAAATGCTTTCAATTTGGACAAGGCTAAAATTTTGTCGTCTGGTAAAAAGTTAAAGAGTTTAGAAACCACTCTGTTAGATTCTGATATCAAAATTATCAATATAAGCATCTGTGTTTATCAGCCACTTATTGTATGAGCTTAGTTTTGTATGTTTCTTGGGGTTCCTGCTTTACACTTTACTGCTTTACACTTTACCAGAGGTCCTGTGTGGCTCAGTGGTGAAGTGCAGGACTTGTGACCTGGAGGCCCCAGGTTCGAGCCTCACTGGCTCCACTGGGTTTTTCACAGGAGTGTCTGTGGGCAAGGCACTTCAGAGCCCCAGCATAGTACTGCGGAAACCCAGGAAAACATGTGTAAGTGAGCTGTCGCCGTGATATGACTGAAATAATGTTGAAAGGGGCGTAAAACATAATTCAAATTACTCTTTACCAAATAACAAAATTTTGGACTAGTCCAAATTGAAAGCATTTGCAGACAACAAAATAAATGTGTATCAAAAGTTGAAATTTGATTTGGAAAGGGTAGGAAACACTGTGGGAAAAGGAGAAAATGCTGGTTACCAGTATTTTCTCCTTTTCCCCCCACAGTGTTTCAAAAGCTTTCTTTCTTAGGGTCATTGAAAGTCGGAATTGTGTGGTAAAGAGTTAAGACAGGTTTTACAGTAATTCTCACATAGGTACATTTGCCAAACAATGTTACTGTTTCAAACTGCTAGCTCCTAATTTAACTGTTTACAAGTTTACAAAACTTTAGACTCTTCCATCTGCAAGTTACTTGTAGTAGGTATTGGCTTAACTCTTTACCACAAGACAGAAATGTAGACTTGTCCAAATTGAAAGCACTTACAGATGACAAATTAAAGTGGCTCAAATGATGAAATTTGTTCTTGATAGGGAAGAAAACATTGTGGAAAAAGGAGAAAATGCTGGTTTCCAGCATTTTCTCCTTTTCCCACAATGTTTTCAAAAGGCTTCTTTCTTAGGGTTGTTAAAAATCAGGATTGTGTGGTAAAGGGTTAACTCTTTACCGTACAACAATATTTTATTCATACCTGATTTGAAAGCTTTTGCAGGTGACAAATACAGTAAAACTCTATTATTACCTTTCATTGTAGTTTTCAAAACTGGTCATATTGGCTGGGTGGTCTGATTACCAAGTTTTACCTGTGTTTGAACTGATTTTGAAACAAATTCTTACTTTGTGTAGACTTGCCTCGTTCAGAAATAAATTAAACGTACAGCAAATTATTTTTATTTAGGAATAATTGTCTAAACACACATCACAACGTGTGCATAAAAGAAGAAAATGTAGTACACACAATATGATGTTCTTTCCCATTTTCAAGCAAAGGTATCAAATTAGTGCTTATCATTAACATTTTACCGCACAATGCTGACTTTTAATTACTCTGAGTAAGAAGGTTTTTGAAACCGTTGTCGGAAATGGAGAAAATGCTTGTAATCATTTGTAGTGGCGGGGAGCTTGTATTCTCAGTGTGGTAATAAGGTGACGTTTTACTGTATGTTTCAGGTGATAGGATATATCTCTAAAAGGACAAAAAATACCGTGTGAAAAGGATAAAATGTTTTCATCAAGCATTCTCTTCTTATCCCACACTGTTTAAAAAAAAATGTTCAAAAGGGTTGTTGAATCTCTTTGTTATTTGATTAACCCTTTACCACACAACAAAATTTTAAACTGGTCCAAATTGAAAGCATTTGCAGACGACAAATTAAAGGCGACTCAAAAATTGAAATTTGTTTTGGGAAGGGTTGAAAACATTGTGGGAAAAGGAGAAAATGCTGGTTACCAGCATTTTCTCCTTTTCCCACAATGTTTTCAAAAGGCTTTTACTTCAAGGTCGTTAAAACTCGTGATTGTGTGGTAAAGAGTTAAGTGCTAATTGACATTTCAAATTTACAGGAAGGCACAATGATTTAGAAAACCAAGCTGACAAGTCACTGCCTGCAGCCAAACGAGTAAGATTTCCCATACGAGCTAACATACAGTGGAAAAAAGGGGAGAAACTGGAGGCAATGGACTATATGCGTTCATGGTATGATTATGGAATATTCTAACTTCTGTTAACTCTTTACCAAATAACTAGGTTTTAGCCTTGCCCATAGTGAAAGCATGTTATCCTAAATGGGACTCAAAAACTGATAAGATTGAAGGATGGAAAACATTGTGGGAAAACGAGAAAATGTACCAGCATTTTCTCCTTTCCCCACAATGTTTTCAAAAGCTTTCTTTCTCGGGGGTCTCTAAAACTTGAGATTGTATTGTAAAGGGTAAAGACATGAAAATTATAAACTTCTCCGTATTGAAAACATTTGCAGGTAAATCAAATGTAGCTCATATGATGGGAGTTTTCTTTGAAAGGATAGAAAACTTGGAGGGAAAAGGAGCACATCGTTTTCAAAAGGTTTTTTCCTCTTCAAAACACAGGTTAACTCTGAGAGACGATGAAATTGTAGACTTGCCCATTGTGAAGGTATTTGCAGACGACAAACTGAATTTAGCTCAAATGATAGGTTTCGTCTATGAAAAGGTACAAAACATTGTGAGGGAAAAAGAGCAAATACTGGTTACCGGTATCTAAACTTGAAATAAGGAGTCATTGTTACTTCAAAATTCATAGCTGAAATACCATAAGTTTAATTTCTGATATTGGCTCAAAAAGATATGAAAACATGAAATCTTGTTAAACTCTTTACCACACAATTCCAAAATTTAACGACTATTGAAAGGGGGTTTTGAAAACATTGCGGGAATAGGAGATTAATTTTGTTTATGACGGAACATTGCTGTTCTACTTATGTCAGCACTTGTGTATATAACCAGCTTGATGGCAAGGATGTGTCATTGTCATTATATGAGCCATGCTCTGGAAAAGGGGGCTTAATGCATCTCCATGATCCATGGCACCAAGTAAGCCATCACATACTTATGGATCAATGTTATTCACTTTTTTCAACAACCAACTTAATCATGAGGTAGACTGGTCCTTGGACAAACAGAAAATTGACCAACACCGAAAAGTTTCGGCCCAGGTCAGCCTGCGCAGACTGCGCAGGCTGACCTGGGTCGATACTTTTCGCAAATGCAGTAAGCCCCCTTTTTACAGAGCATGGCTCATATTTCCTATACCAGAAATTGGCTTTCCATACAATCGTAGGGCACAAATGTTGCACTCCCTGTGCTACCATTTTTTTCCTTTTCTTAAATTTTTTGTCATAAGGCTCTTTCCTCAGGGTTGTTACAACTCAAGATTGCTTTGTAGAGGGTTAAGTTATGTATCATACAGCATACTATCAATGACCTTAGAGTAAGATGAAATGGCAAACCAATGATAAATAAATTCTGTGTAAAATTTTCAAGGTTTCCTGCAAAGATTAAGGATATTGACCCAAATACATTGTCTGTACTAATACACTTCGATGGCTGGAATCAGAGATACGATGAGTGGGTGGAAATGGCATCGGATAGGATAAGGCCACTTGTACGACATTCTGAGAGGAAAGATAAAAGAAAACAACATAGAGGGGTATGTTCATATTTCAAGCATGTGTTGTCCATTGTCAACTTTTACCTTGTGTACGCTCTAGAGGCCACATTTTCAGTCCTATAATTATGAAACTTGGTCAGAATGTTTGGCTTGATTACATCTCGAATGAGTTCGAAAATAGGTCATTTGGGGTCAAAAACTAGGTCACTAAGCCAAATCTTCGGAAAACCTTGTGTACACTCTAGAGGCCACATGTTCAGTCCGATATCCTCGAAAGTTGATCAGAATGTTTGACTTGATAATAGCTTTGATGAGTTCGTAACTTGAACATGTCGGGTCAAAAACTAGGTTGACAGATCACATCTTTGAAAAACCTTGTGTATGCTCTAGAGGCCACATTTTCAGTCCAATACTCTTGAAAGTTGGTCAGAGTGTTAGTCTTGATGCTATCTCACACGTATTAAAAAAATGGGTCATGTCAGGTAAAAAACTAGGTCACCAGGTCAAATCTCTGAAATACCTTGTGTGTGCTCTAGAGGCACCGTTTTCAGTCCAGTACTCATGAAACTTTGTAAAAAAAAATTGTCTTGATGATAACTTTGAATAGGTTGAAGATGGGTCACATTGAGACCAAAACTACCATATTTTGCTTAAATTTTGGGACACCCAAAGTATTGGGACACCATCAAAAATCACGAAAATAATTATTTTTCATGACCCAAAGATTTGGGCCATACTGAAAATTGCAAAGCAAGATCGGTATTTTTTTGGGACAGTGAATATCTATTTAAAAAACTTTCAATCCGTTTGATACCCTTTGTTTACAAGCATTTATTTCGAGTAGTTTCATTTCTAAACACGTAAGCATTCTTCCTAGAAGTTCCCGATTTCAGTGGGTTCAAAAAACCCGATCACCCGACAGACTATTTTAAACCCCAATTCAAAAAAAAAATCCGATATAAGTGTAAAAAGGGTGTGATAAACTTGTATCCAAGATATATAACGTGTACATGTACATCGGAAGTTGACAAAGAGTTGACACGCATGTATATCACGGTCAATCGGGTTCGTTGTTGATAAATAGAAATCAAGGTACAGTATTCTAGTCTAACCGAGGTTTATCGATCGAAGATCGATGAACCAATCAAATTTGAGAACAGGCCAAGCAGGTACTTGTCAGTGTGGAATTTACGTCGTTCACCTCACGTAGGCAGGTAAAATATGTTGAGAATTTATCTACAAACGCAAAATAACAATCCTCATCGCGATCCCAGGACACAGACGAAAATGAGTGACGGGTTAATCATCAACGAAAACAATGAGAAAAAGCGAAGTTTTAAACTCTTAGTGCACAAATTGACCGCTGGAATTCCAATCTGTCTAAAAATAGACCAACCTGCAAATGGTCGTTGGTCTATTGAAATCAATGACATAGCAGTATTTTAACATCGGCAATGTTCAACTGGTTAGCGCTCAGTGACTTACAGTATGACAGCTTGTCTTGTCTGAACATAAGATTTGGGACAGCTGACAAAATAATTATTTCTTTTAGACCTAAGTATTGGGACACGAAAAAAATTAATTATTTTTTACTGTCCCAAAATTTAAGCAAAATATGGTAGGTCACCAGCTTTGACCTTAGAAAAACCTTGTGCTCACGCTAGAGGCCACATCTTTTGTTCAGTACTGATAAAAGTAGGTCAGAATGTATGTCCTGATGATAACTCGGATGAGATTGAAAATGGGTCACATTGGATAAAAAAACTAGGTCACCAGGTCAAATCTTTGTCAATCTAACCTCAGGGCTATTCCTCTGATTGACTGAGCTTTTGAGTTCAAGTCAATCAGACAACTGGTCTTAGAATGCAGAATGCTTAGAATGGTAATCATACGTTCAGAATCAATATCACTGATACAAAATGTTATGACATCACTGCAGAGCCTAGTAGCTCAGCCATTTACCAGGGGTTTGATGTGGGTAGCTCCAAAGATTCGAACAAGGAACCTTTTAAAGAGAGGCTGACACTCTACAACTAGACCATTGTTTCCCACAAGTATTAGTGTTGATTAGACAGATGTTTTGTTCCACATTGCAGGACTATAAAATAGGAGAGCAGGTATATGCCAAATGGACTGACTGTAAAATGTATCCAGCCAAGGTGACAGCGGTCATGCCAAATGGTAAGTAATCAGAATTATACTGCTGATATTTGTGTGTAGGGCTTCGCCCTGATAATACAATGGCAATGTTTCATTTGGATTGTCAAACTCTTAACCCTATAGCAAACAACAAATTCTTGTATTAATGACTCTGATTGAAAAAGATTTTGAAAACATTAAAAACCAGCATTTACTACAATTAGGCTTTCTGATGTGCTTCATATCAGAAACAGTAATTATTTCAATGGCTCAAACTTTGACATCATATTTATCCTGTTGGTATTGCTCTTAACCCTTAGGCTGCTAAGCGTGAGGTTGCTAAGCGCGACTCAAGGACCTTTTGCGGACAGTGTAGATCAAGATCAGACTGCACAGAACTTGCAGTCTGATCTTTAATCTACGCTGTCCGTTAAGGACATCTTTTCCCACAAAAAATACCTTTGAAATAGCCAACATTGGGTTTTTAATATCGGCTTTCAAGTTTCATTTCATTTTTATAGCAGGATAAGGGTTAAAATGATATTGTCATCAAATATCTGATTGGTTGATTTATTTATTTTCTGTTTATTTATCATTACCAACTGTCACCCATATAGGCAATGCCTCCAGAAGGCCATTTACATTACCTGGGATAGTGCAAGATACAGGACAAAACCCTTTCTAAGTTATACTTTGTTCCTTAATGTGCTTGGTGTATAGCACCGTTATATGGGACCTTGGTTTAATTTCTCTTAGGAAAGACTACTTGTATAAATAATCTTTCAGTTGGCCAGCTCTTAACCCATACCCCCAAATGTCTTTAAATTTATCGCTTACAGGTTTGATGGCCAACCTCTGGAAATATTCATGCTGACTTAAATATTTGTATGAAAGTAGACTTATTTAAAGGAATATATCTTATTTCATGCTTTCCGGTAGGTTATCAAGAAATATCGGTAAAATATTTTTCGATATTTCATGGTTAAGACCTGTGAAAATACCGATTTTTATATTCTTAACTCTTCAATTGAAGGCGGAAACAGTTGTTCCCACGCGCTAGTTACCTAGGTAAAATGCGCATGCCTCACAATCAGATGGAAATGTGACGTAATTTACCTTACATTTCTCGCGCTTAACGTAAAATTGTAAAGCGTTGCTATGCGGAGGGGGCACGCCACAGGGAATAACCGAAAGGAACTGTACTGGATTTTGATTAAGTTCCCCCCAGAAAGGGTTAAAAGCATGAAATAAATAGAATATTTGTTTTATTTTGGTGAAAGATCGAAATTTATTTCATCGAGAGAACATCATCAGTAATATTTTCACTCGTGGCTGTGCCACTCGTGAAAATATTATGGATGATGTTCACTCGATGAAATAAATTTCAATCTTTCACCGTAAAAAACAAATATCCTCTATAACGTTTGCTATATAATCCTGTATTTTACTCTTTAACACACAGTCCTGAGTGTTTTGTGACTGAGAGAAAAAGGGCTTTCGAAAATATTGTTGGAAAATGAAAAAATGCTGTTAACAAGCCTTTACTCCTTTTTACCACGATGTCTCTCACTCACCTTTTCAAAGCAAAATCCAATCATTTGGGCCCCACTGAAGTTGTCATTTTTAAACATTGTCAATAGGAACAAGTCGAAATTTTTGTTTTCTGGTAAAGAGTTTAACCCTTTCCCACGCAATCCCATGTTTTTACAACATTGAGGAGGAAAACTTATGAAAACATTGTGTGAAAAGGAAAAATTGCTCATAATGAGCAATTTTTCCTTTTCACACAATGTTTTCTACCTTATCAGAGAACTAAGACTCATTTGTACCAATCTTAAAATTGTCATCTGCAGATGCTTCCAATTTAGGATAGTCTAAAATTTGTTGTTTTGGAAAGGGTTAAAGGAGGATTTTGTATGTTTGTGTTCAGGTTCCTACGAGGTGATATTCTATGATGGTTTCAAGAAACAAGTGCAGCCTATCAATCTGAGACCAATGCCTGGAGAACATAAGAAAAAGGTGAGAGATTTATGAGTGTTTCTGTTTCCCAGCTCTGTACAACTAGGTATAGAAAATAGTATGTGAGTCTTAAAATACCAGTGTTATCTGACAAGGCTGGGCGAATTTATCTTGATGAGGCTTGACAAGGTAATGTTAGTAGCATTGATATTTTTAGGCAAAAACATAGCACAGTCAGTAGTGTATAGGACTTGAGACCAGGTAGTTGTTAGTTTGAATCCCCAGCTTGGCCAATTTCCTTTGGAGGATTGATGATAATTATTGCTACAAGATTCCTCTCTCACTCTGATCATTGTTTCAGCCATGGTCATTTCAGAAAGCAGTGAGTGGCTTGGGAACAGTATTGTGTGCAGCGCTTGTAAAAAGAAACTCCAGGAAAGCATGGATAGACGCAGTATAACTAAAATAATGTTGAAAATGGTGTTAAACACAATACAAACAAACAAAATTAGACAAAAACCAGGAATTCTGCAGTACACAACAGGCTAAGGAATAGCATCATCACAAGACAAAACCTGGCTATACAAGAAGTGATGTCACCATTTAATGATGTCAGGTGTTACGTTCTCTTCTTGAACCCATACACTGCTATGCGCAACTCAAGGGCCTTTTGCGGACACTGTAGATCAAGATCAGACTGCACAGAATGTGCAGTCTGATCTTGGATCTACAGTTTCCTATTAGGAGATATTGTTTCCCCAAAAGATATATTTGAAATAGCAATATCATGTTTTTTACTTTCGGTTTGAATGTTTCATTTCACTTATTTAGCAGGATAAGGGTTAATGCTCATGAGCAATCATTCTGTAAAAGAAAATCCTAGGACTGACATAATGTCAGATTTGTCTATTCCCTACTGTAAAGAAAATATATTTTCACATATACTCAAACTGGATTGTGAGGATGATCTAAGTTTGTATGATGATCATCTATTTAGAAGGTTATAGAAGTAATTCATTCAACGCTTTTCCAAACAATCCTCAATTTTAATGACCGTAAGGAAGGCTTATGAAAATACTGTGGGAAAAGAAGAATATGCAGGTTACCAGAATTCTCACCTTTTCCTACAATTATTTCCCGACCCTTTGAAGACAAGTCCTATCTTTTGTGCCATAGTTAATTTGTTGTCTGCAAATGCTTTCAATTTTGAAAAATCTGAAGTCTTGTTCTGTGGTAAAGAGTTCTTTTTTTTTTACCAGACTTTTGAAATCAACCCTGTTCCGGCTGAAGTAATTAAGAAAACCAGAATAAGGAAAGAATTAATTGGAGGTAAGTAATTGGATTTCCCATTATCATTATTGGCATATTATTGATTAGTTTGTTCAGTTATTGGTAATGTGGATTCATAGAACTGGTTTATTTAAACCTGTCATCAAGAAAATAAGAAAATAAAAAATTGTAAAAAAAAAAATAGTTATTCTGTAGACATTTCTTTGGATGAAAAGTTCTGAAGTAGTTCTGATAGCTTCTTGCATATATGTCGGCTGCAACTTTTGTAATAAATTGTTGGACAGGGCTTCAGCTTTCTATCAAAATGGTCAACATGAACTCTAATAAGCAATAATGATCACCTATTGTTAATAATGTAGTCATCTTCTCCATGTAAAAGTCTATATTAAGACATCAAGACCATGTGATTCAGTTGACCAATGAAATATTGTATCAGATTGTTCATTTTTTCTTAAGATCTTATCGTATCATTGTTCAGTTATTACACATCCACAAAACATTGGTGTTGGAAATATACTAGTATGCTGGAATAGGCTTGTCCCATTGTCTGTGGACATGTGTGTAGCAAGCTTCTCTCTCAGTTTTGTGATTAATGTATTAAAATTGTGTTCAAGCATCGACCAGAAACTGTCAATTTGCAAGACTGACACAATTTTAAGGTGTCTTCTTCTTAGCACTGTAAAAATGTCTGTGATTGAATTTAAGCATTTTTATGTGTGATGGAAGTTATTTTTGAATGTCTTCAATCTATTGCAGCACTGTGTGGGGATGTTAATCTTTTCCAACAGTGTTTGCTACCCTATTAAAGAAAGAAATCATTATTTGAGCTGCATTCAATTTGTCATTTGCAAATACTTTAAATTTGGTCCAGTCCAACATTTTGTTGTTTAGTAAAGTGTTAAAAAAAAAACCATTTGGTTCCCAACTGATAGTAAGAAAAAAAAGGTCGTAATTTCAGCATTACATTGTGTTATTATTGTGAGTCATGCTCTGTGAAAAGGGGGCTTAATGCATCTGCAAAAAGCATTGACCTATGTCAGCTTGCACTGTCCAAGCAGGCTGACATGGGTTGAAACTTTTTGCTATTTGTTAGTTTTCTGCATATCCAAGGACCACTCTTCCTCCAGATTCAGTGATTTGTTAGACAAAATCGATTCTATGGATTTCTAATTTTGTGATGACTCGCATCATGGAGACCCATTAAGCCCCCTTTTGCTAGAACATGGCTCATTTCTATATTAAGATAAGGTACATGGGTGTAATAGGTTATTAGAACCCCTTTTGTACTCTGAATCCTTCACTAAGCAATATGTTGCTTACCCACCCTGAGGAAAAAAGGTTATTAAAAACATTATCGGAAAAGGAGAAAATGCTGGTAACCAGCATTTTCTCCTTTTCCCACAATATTTTCTACCCTTTGAAAGTTTATTTCCATCATTTGTATTACAAATTTATTTGTCGTCTGCAAATGGTTTTGATCTGTGCAAGTATAAATCTTTGTTGTATGGTTAAGAGTTGATTCATATTTAGTTATGTAGATTGAAGACATGATGGATTTTATTTACCTTCTTGGTATGTATTTAAGTTTCAGGGTTGATTTTGGTTAATTAATTAACACCAGTAATTCAAACTTGATTCTTCTTATGTACTCAAATAATTGTGATTTTACTGCATTTCTTTCTCTGTTTTCTACAAAGGTAACAATAAGCATTGCGTTGAAAGTGTGCCGGCAGAGGCTTCCGCTTCACAGCTAGTATCATCAAGTGGTGTACAAGACCACTTACAATGTAACTATAATGCTTCTAGTATGGTTGAAATATGCACAATAACCCCCTTTCAAGTTTAAGCTTCATAAAAATGTTGATGAATTGCTTTTTAAGCCAAACACAGTTTCCTGTAACTTTTTACCACATGACAAAATGCTAGACTGGTTAAAAACAATAAGCAGTGCTCTTGCAAAAGGGGGGCTAATGCATCTCCATAATGTATTATACCAAGGAAGTCATCACATAATTATGGATCCATAAAATCCATTTTATCTAACAGCCAACTGGATCATGAGGTAGAATGGTCCTTTGTCATGCAGAAAAATGACAAATAAAAAAAAGTTTTGACCCAGGTCAGCTTGCGCGGACTGTGCAGGCTGACTGCTGTCAATATTTTTTTGCAGATACATCAAACCCTCCTTTTCACATAGCATGGCTTAAATGTACTTTACATGATGAGATATGTCTTTGAAAGACTAGATAAACATTGGGAAGGAGAAAAACATGAGATTGTGCGAAAAAAAAATTATGTACAGTGCTCTCAATAAGGGCCCATTTCAGGAATTTTTGTAATTCCATGTTCAAATTTTAGGAATTTTTTTACAAAAATCAGGATTTTTTTTTCCCGCATCGGTCAATGTGGTCATAGGCTTGGATTTATTTTGATTGTGTTGTGGAATGTCCAATCCTAATTTCAAACCCTATGTCGTGATTACTCTAAAGTTTTATCCAGAAAGACATGTCCTTAGAATAACCATATAATAGGGTTAGAAATGCAAATATATATCAGTAACCCTGATTACGATCTGTGATTGGCTGGCAATGATGGACCATGGTACTTTAAATTAAGAATAAATAATTTCTTTCGTCATTTGTTTCAAACAAAGTGAACATGCTAAACCATCTATCTTGAATTTTTTGATGTGCATGATTTTCTTTCAGTTTCTTAGTGGATTTTGGAAGAGACGTATCTCGGATAGACGTGGTTTCCTTCGGATAGACGAGGTTTCCTTCGTAACGACGGTCACGTTGCACGATGATTTTTTAAAGAAATTTGTCAAAGTGCGCTGCATAATTCCCAAAAGAAACGCGTATCGAAACTATAATGTGTCGATTTTTAAAGAGTTGGACAAATAATTGATATTACTCGATTATTTCAATTCCTTTCATGTTGCATGTTTGCAAACAAACAACATTCCCCGATCTTCGATTGCGTGTCTTATTAATTGCAATTATCCGTTAATTTCTACAGCTGTAGTCAAATTAAAGACCGATCATAATTGACCTACCAATTAAACACTTACCATAATCCGGTCATAATTGGATAAACAATCGCATGTGTAATTGTCATCTCTACACCGTAATCTGGATCACCAAAACACTTTAACATGATTAGAGACTCTTTGTAAAGCGCCTTCCTGACATTGAATAGACGATATCGAAGTTTTTCACATGCGTCAAACCCTTTGTGCATTGTTTCTTGAAAAAACGTCCGAGTTGAAATTCTCGGACGTTTTTGTCAAAATCTGGACGTAAAAAAACGTCCGACTTTCAAAATGCCGACGTTTTTTCTCAAAATTTGGACGTAATATACGTCGACATCCGCTTATTGAGAGCACTGTATGTAATGGCTTCCTGAAGAAAAAAGCAGATAGTTGGTAAAACATCATTGTAGATTAGAGTGATAATTTGTTGCAAGGATAAAAAGAGATTTTCAGGGGTTATTGACTTATTTTTTATTAAAATTTTTTGTATCAAAAGTTTGGTTCTTTGACATAAATGTACATCAAGGACAAGTAATATTTCCAGAGAAACTTGCATTTAATGATTTTGTTTTGAATGTAATAAAGATAAAATTCGCACCTTTGTCACAACCATCAATTTTGATAGCTGAATTCACAGGGTGATTTTTGTCAGCAATGTTTAGATATGAGGCATATGGTTACAGAGCTTTGACCAAATATGGCACTATCTGCTTATCTCAGGCATAGATTAGAAACTTTAAAATGCTGTATTACACTGAAAATAAGGGCAGTTACGTGATAAAACAAAAACAATTACATTGTTTCAAAAATGTTATGTACAACTCTGTCAACTCACAATATCAGGGATGTAAAAAGTTTTAGGGTGTGTGGTTATATGTTAAAGTCGTAATATCATTTGCTTTGAGTCATGCTCTGGCAAAAGGGTGTTATCTTCATTACACCAAGCAAGGCATTACGTAATTATGGATCTATAAAATTTATTTTGTCTAACAACCAACTAAATCACAAAGAAGGCTGGTCCTTTAACATGCAGAAAATTGACCAATAACAAAAAGGTAAAAAAAAAAATTGACCATAACAAAAAGGTTTTTGACCCAGGTCAGCCTGCTTGGATTGCACAGGCTGACTATTGTAGATACTTTTAGCAGATGCATTAAACTGCCTTTTGACATAGCATGGCTCATGTATTTTTTGTACTCTTTTTCTCATATTTTGTTCCCACTGTTCTGTAACAAAATGTTGTCAGGGTAGTGGCAGTTAAATTTTACTCAAACCCCCCCCCCCCCCAAAAAAAAAAATGGATATTTTGATAAAGTAACAAGGAAATGTTTGTATTGTTTTCCCCAGAGAAATGTCACAAATCCTTCAGCTGTGAACACACAGAATAGTGTAGATCCAAGATCAGTTTTGCTGGCTTAATTCTGTGAAGTCAAAACATGATCTACGCCGTCTGCAGTAGGTGCAATTGGCAGTTGGGATCATCATGGTCATTGGGATCATTATGTCAGATATTAACTTAAACAGTTTTGATGCTTGAAAATACAGTCCACTGAAATTCAGAAAGAATTGATCTTAACCCTTTACTTCGTGACACAATTTTTGACAAGCCCCAATTGGAACTTTTTGCAGGCCCAGATAGCTCAGTGGTTAACATATCTGACTTGTGACCTGGTGGTTGTGAGTTTGATACCTGGTTTAAGCAACCCTTCTTTCCAGCAGTTTTTTGCCTCTCACCTCTGATGCATGTGGGAAAAGTAGTTGGTGGCTTGGAAAGAAAGCTGTGTCAGTAATGGTGTGAGAAAGCCAGGAAACACATGCTAAGGTGCACTGATTGTCATGATATAACCTAAGCTAAACTGTATATGTACTTTATTGTTTGCAAGTACTTTTGATTTGAACAAGTCAAAAAATTCGTTTGGTAGAGTTAACCCTTTCCCAAACAGCAAATTTTGGACCAGACCAAATTAAAAGCATTTTGCAGATGACAAATTAACAGTTGCTAAAATGATGATTTTTCTATATGATAGGGTAGAAAACATTGTGGGAAAAGGAGAAAATGCTGGTTACCAGCATTTTCTCCTTTTCCCACAATGTTTTCAAAAGGCTTCTATTCCTGACCCGTAAAAACCAGGGATTGTTTGGGAAAGGGTTAACGCTTTACCACATGACAAAATGTTTCACTCATTTATTGTGTTTTGGGCATGTCTATCTGACACAAAAATGTTTCACTCCCTGATCATGTTTTGAGCATGTCTATCCCAGCTAATAGTTCAAGTTACATCTAACGAAAGCAGATACTCTGTCTTGATACAGGCAACTTGTGAAAACATTGTGGCAAAAAGAGAAGGACCTTGTCTCTTTTTTCCACACTGCATCACCTATAAGAATATGTTGAACCTTAAGTCTGTACCAAATGACAAAATAATGCCTTGTCTAAATTGGAAGTATTTGCAGACAACATATGTATTGTTCTTCAAAACATGCAGTTTTTATTCTTAATGATAGACAACTATGTGGGAAAAGGAGAAAATGCTGGTTACCAGCATGTACTCTTTTTTTCACACTGTTTTCAAATGCCTTCTCCTGCATGCTGGCTAAAAGTTTGGATTGTGTGGTAAAGAGTTAATTCATAATGGTTAAATTTTTACTGAACAAAGGTCCTGAAGAAGAGGGCTTTTGAAAACATTGTGGAAAAAGGAGAAAAGGCTGGTTACGTGCATTTTCTCCTTCTCCCACAATGTTTTCTACCATTTAACTCCTTACCACACAATCCCGACTTTTAACAACCCTAAGAAAGAAGCCTATTGAAAACATTGTGGGAAAAGGAGAAAATGCTGGTAACCAGCATTTTCTCCTTTTCCCACAATGTTTTCTACCCTTCCCAAACCAAATTTCAATTTTTCAGTCACATTTATTTTGTCGTTTGCAAATGCTTTGGACCAGTCTATAATTTTGTCGTTTGGTAAAGCGTTAAAAGAAAGACACCATTACTTGACCAACATCCAGTTTGTCACCTGCAAATGCTTACAATATGTACAAGTCTAAAAGTTTGTTGTTTGGTCAAGAGCTAATCATATTTGAAAAAAAGATGTGTTCGGATGTGCAAGCTGAACCAGACAGCTTTGTCAGTAAGTTGCTGAGTCCTTGTAGCTCAGCGGGTAGTGTACAAGAGTTGAGAACAGGGGGTCGCTGGTTCAGCCAATTTCTTTCAGGGGATTGTTGATAGTCATTGTGACAGGGTTCATTCATTTCTCACCGCTGACCGTTGTTCGACTATGGTTATGTGGGAAAGCAGCCAGTGGCCTGGAAAGAATATTGTGAGTAGTACTGGTAAAAGAAATTCCAGGGAAGCATGGATAGGTGCACTGGTGGCTGTGATGTAACTGAAATAATGTTAAACACCATTCAGTCAATCATTGGTCAGTAAGTTACAGTGCTTGTTTTTTGTCAATGGGTCTTGAGATCAAATCCCAGCTTGGCTATACTCTTTACTCTGTTCAAGGAATAATGACACTGATGTTCATTTTCTCAGCACTGTACATTTTGTCGACAAAATCTTTGTTTGAAAGAAGCCAGTACCTTGGGAAATGTGTGTTGTGCAAAGTATCAGTAGAATTTTAGTAGATGATATGTTTGTTTGAAAGAGGCCATTGGCTTGAAAAGGTGTTGTGCTTAGTATCAGTAAAATTTGAATAGCATATATGATTGTTTGAAAGACGCCATTGGCTTGAAAAAAGTGTCGGGCGAAGTACCAGTAAAACGACTTGCAGGAATACAAGAATAGGTGCATTGGCCTCAGTGATTTGACACAAAACAAGCAAATGGTGTGTTTCAAAGTTGTTTCTAGAGGTTATAAGCAAAGCAGTCAATTCAAGTAATTGCATGTTTCTATTCCTTTGTCAAGATTCCTTTTTAGTATTGCCTAGCTGTCTCTATACCTAAATCTTACTGCTATTTTTATTTTTTAGGACTTGGTGTTGCGTGTGATAAATTTCTTAACTCTTTATCAAACAATCCAAGGATTTCATAACCATAAAGACAAGAGCTTTTGAAAACACTGTGGGAAAAGGAAGAAATGCTGGTAATCAGCATTTTCTCCATTTCGGTAATGTTTTCTGTCCTTTCAAAGATAAATCGTTTTATTTGAACCATACTTAAAGTGTCATCTGCAAATGCTTAGAATATAGACAATTTTAAAATTTTGTCATTTAGCACAGGATTAACTCTTTATCAGAGGACACAATGTAAACTTGTGCATATTTAGAGTATTTGCAGAAGACAAACTGAATGCAGCTTATTTGATAGGGTGTCTTTGAAAGGGTGAAAAACATTATGGGAAAAGGAGAAAATGCTTGTAAAAAGCATTTTCTCCTTTTTCCACAATGATTTTCAAAATGTCTTACCTACTTTAGGGTAATTTTTGTTTGGTAAACAGTTGACTTATCCTTTATTTGTGTCACCTATGTTTTGTGATTTGAAGAGCTTCAGAAAAATGCGGTTTGTATGTGTTTGTATGTCTTGGTTTTCATCTGGTTTATCTTTTTTTATCCCTAATTGTTGTACTTTTAACGCTTTTGGCGCCGTAGGCGAAAACAGGGACTTTTGCGGACGGCATAGATCAAGATCAGACTGCACAGAACGTGCAGTCTGATCTTGGATCTATTCCGTCCGCTTGTTTAGTCAAGCGTATGAGACAAAAATCTGTCTGAGTCTCAGTAGCTTCTGTTTTCAGGCATTGAAAAGGACCGAGTGTATATACAGGGTGTCCAAAAAGTCGTGCATCATCCTGAGAACACATTCATTGTTACAGATGCTCAAATTGAGCACCATTTTCAGTAATACAATGCTGTACTCTCCGCAAAATGCTGTTTTGAACATTCCGTAGGGTATCCGGTGGGATGTTGTGAAAATGGTGCTCAATTTGAGCATCTGTAACAATGAATGTGTTTTCAGGATGGTGCACAACTTTTTGGACACCCTGTATTTGGCGCTGAAAGAGTTAAGCTTGAATAATATTATAATTCTTTTCAGAAACAAGACTTCTCTGAATTTTTTTAGTGATATGTTGTAGTAGAACAGATATTAACTTTTGAAGTTGATAGAACTAATTTATGATATGATTCTCTTGAATGGTTATTGATTAAAATGTTGATACATTTTTTCTTTAAGATTTAACATAGATTGTCGACAAACAATTCTGAACTGGCTCGAGGCCACCAAAATGAAAAAGAAACAGGTCGCTTTATGTCAAAGGCTAGCCATGCCCTGTTAGGTTAATTATTACAGCTGATACATTTAAATTGTCGTCTGCAAATGCTTTCAATTTGGTTGAACCTAAAACTTTGGCACTTGGTAAAAAGAGAGTTTAAAAAGTGTGACCACATTTCTTGTTAACCCTTTACCAAACAATCCCTGGTTTTTACGACCCTGAGATAGAAGCCTTTTGAAAACATTGTGGGAAAAGGAGAAAATGCTGGTAATGAGCATTTTCTCCTTTTCCCACAATGTTTTCTACTCAATTTGAAACAAATTTCAATTTTTGAGTTACGTTTATTTTGTCATCTGCAAATGCTTTCAATTTGGACCAGTCTAAAATTTTGTTGTTTGGTAAAGAGTTAATTCTACTAAATTACACTATACATAAGTCATAATTCAGTGGTCTGGGGTGTAATTCCACAAAAAGCATAGGGATTTTGGTAGAAGGGTCCCTGGACATGTCTCTTTAGAAGTGCGGAGTGAATTTCAGGACACATACGAAATCATGTTGAAAATAGCAAAAAGCACCTTCTGTTCAACCAATCAATTCAAAGATGTCAGAGAAAGACTCTTTTGAAATATTTTAAAAAACCAATACATTTTAAACCTAACTCTTTACCAAATCCTAAAAAAATTTAGTTTAGTCTAAACTTAGAGCATTTGCAGACAGCAAATTAAAAATCGGTGAAATGATGGAATGTGTCTATGAAAGAGGAGAAAACATTGTGGGAAAGAAAAAAAATGCTGTTTACCAGCATTTTCTCCTTTCCATGCAACATGTTCATAAGTCATCGCCTTCTGAGACATAAAAACTTGGGATTGGTTGGTAAAGGGTTACGGTAAATGGTTAAGGTCATTGACTGGGGCAGATGCCATTGATCTCATAGTTGTAAAAGGCTGATTTATAGATAAAAAACATGAATGAACTTTTACTGCATGTGAGAAAATTATGATAAATGGAGGATTTACTCATCACATACAATTTCTCTTACTGCCATGATGTTTTCAGGAAGGTGAAAAAATCATCTGGAGGTGGAAATTTATAAACCGTTTTTGACACAACAAAATTTTAGACTTGTCCAAATCAAGAGCACTTGAAGAGGACAAACTCAATGTTGCTCAAGATGATTTCTGTCTTTGGAAGAGGAGGAAATATTGTGGGAAAAGGAGAAAATACTTGTTACCGGCATTTTCTCTTTTTCCACAATGTTTTCAAAAGTCTTTCGTCTGTCAGGGTCTCAGGATTTTGTGGTAAAGGGTTAATAAGGACACGTTTTGTGGAAAATTGAAATGATGAATTCGTAAAATTTTTCAGTCACATCCCCTGAAGTACAACTAGAATCCACAAGGCCTGTAACAAAAGAGAGAAAACTTTCGAGTGAGAGAGGACCAGGAGTAAGAAGGATTTCGGAATCAAAGTCCAAGAGAGGCAAAATAATCTCTGCAGATCTATTCAAGCAGGCTAGCATTGATGGAGAAGATGTGAAGACTTTAAACGTCATTAGATCTGAAGCAGCTGCCACCCAGACTGTGTATCAAGATAAGGTTTGAGAGGTCTTTTTTCACTCCTCACTAGATTTAGACTTGATTGGTCCTTTTTACTCTTTACTAGATATAAACTAGTCTTAATTGAAAGCATCTGCAGACAATAAATCATACATATGTGGCTCACATGATAGGGTGTGTCTCTGAAACAAAATAATGAAATGGCCTGCATAGTTATGCCCCCCTTCAACGAAGTGGGGGTTTATTGCTTTAGTAATGTTGGTCGGTCCATCGGTCAGTCGGTAGACCTTACCTTGTCCGGTTGATAACTAGACACAGAATTGACCTAGGTTCGTCAAATTTGGCAGAGACATGCGTCTCGGAGTGTAGATGATCCCTATTGATTTTGAGGTCAATTGGTCAAAGGTCAAGGTCACAGTGATCGTCAACATGTTGATATATAGACCAAACCTTGTCCGGATGATAATTAGACACAGAATTGACCTAGGTCTAGATTTCTTTCGTTTGGTAACGAGTTAAATGTTTCCAAAAGCCCTCTTTTGCTGGTGTAAATCTTTACCAAACAGCAAAATTTAAGACTTGCCCAAATCTAAAACGTTTAATGTGACTGAAATGGAAGGATTTGACTTTGAAAGGTTACAAAACAATGTAGGGAAAGGAGAATATGCTGGTTAACAGCATTTTCTCCTTTTCCCACAAATGTTTTCAAAAGCCGCCTTCTTCAGGGTCATTAAAACATGAAATTGTTTGGTAAAGGGTTAAATAATGGGATTTGTCCTTAAAAGACAGGAAAAGATAATAAGAAAAGGAAAAAATGTTGGTGACCAGCTTTTTGTCCTTTCCCTGCGATGTCTTCAAAACCGTTTTTACCTAGCATTGTAACAAACAGAATTGTAAAAGCTAGAAAGTTTTTGAGGTGCTCCATAAGTGTACTAGATGACAAAGCTTTAGACTTGTCAGTTTTTGAAGCATTTGCATTAACTCTTTAACAAACAACATAATTTTAGACTAGTCCAAATTGGAAGAATTTGCAGATGACAAAATTAACGTGACTCAAAAATTGAAACCTGTTTTGGGAGAGGAAGAAAACATTGTGGGAAAAGGAGAAAATGCTGGTTACCAGCATTTTCTCCTTTTCCCACAATGTTTTCAGAAGGCTTCTTTCTCAGGGTCGTGAAAACCAGGGATTGTTTGGTAAAGGGTTAACTCTTCATCATGCAAAATAGTTTTAGACTTGACCAATTTGAAAGCATTTGCAGACGACAAAATAAATGTGACGCAAAAATTAGAACTTGTTTTTGGAAGGGTAGAAAACATTGTAAGAAAAAGAGAAAATGCTGGTAACCAGCATCATCTCCTTTTCCAAAATGTTTTCCAAAACATTCTCTGTTAGGGTCGTTAAACCTCGAGATCTTGTGGTAAAGGGTAAAATGATGGAAATTGTTTTGTGAAGAGTTTAGATATAAGTCACCTGATCAGTACAGGAAAATGTGTCAGTGGCCACTTCTATTGTGCAGCCAACCTGTATCAAGCAGGCATATTTTGTTGCTTCGTAAAGAGTTGATATAGGTTGGAATGTACATGCTTGTTACCCGTTGGAGGCATTGGTTAAGTTAGTAAGTTTTTATGCACACAGACTTCTTGCAGATTTGTTTAGGACTGAAATGATGAGTTTTGATGGTGTATTTATAGGGCATTAGTGGAGTTAGTGACATAAAGGACCCTGCTCCAACAGCCGACATGAGATTCTACACACAGTCCTCTACACAAGGATCTGTGGCCAATGTGCCTTGTGAGTCTCTGATAAATTTGTTGATTTATTTATTGGTTAAGACTGCTTTCTACAGTTTTTATAATTGTTTGCTGAAGGCCTATGAGCTTACATAATGGCTGTATGTTCATTGTGTGCTTGTAGGACATTTTTTGTTTTCTCTTGTGTTCATGTATAAACATTTCTTTGATTGTCCAACTTACAATGAGATTCATGATGAATCTGCCAGGGTCCAGTATGTCTCTTAGGTTATGATGCAGGATTAGAAATCCTGAGGTGCTAGGTTTGATCCTCAGTCAGTGCACTAGGTCTTTCACAGGAGTGTCTTTGGGCAAGACACTTCAGTGCCCCTGCCTTTTACTGGTTATATCCAGAACACTCATGATATAGTGAGTTGTTGCTGTGATATGACTGAAATAATGTTGAAATTAGTATGGAAGATCAATCGGCCAACGGATCACCCAATTATTGGTTCATTTGTTTGTTTCAGCTACTTCACATGTCTTGCCCCCAAAAGCATTTGTTGTGGAATCTGACCATAACAGGTATAAATGTCACTTTGAGGGCTGTAATAAAGGGTTCAGAAAGGAACATCTACTAGAATATCACATCAAGTACTATCACATGGTGGGTGCCTCTGCCCCACCCCCTCCACAACCATCCAGGAAAAGGAGAAAAACTGCAAGTAAGTATAGTGGGTTTATTAACCCATTACCACACAATCCCTACTTTTGACGCCCCTGAGAAAGAAGCCTTTGGAAAACATCGTGGGAAAAGGAGAAAATGCTGGTAACCAGCATTTTCTCCTTTTCCCACAGTGTTTTCTACTCTTCCCAAACCAAATTTTAATTTTTCAGTCACCTTTATTTTGTCGTCTGCAAATGCTTTGAATTTGGACCAGTCTAAAATTTTCTTGTGTGGTAAAGAGTTAACCCTTATCCTGCTAAATAAAAGAAATGAAAAATTCAAGCTGATAGTAAACACCCAGATTTTTCTATTTCAGCAGTATTTTTGAAGGAAAGATATCTCTTTATTGGACAGTGTAGATCAGACAGTGTAGATCTAAAATCAGACTGCACATGTGCAGTCTGATTTTGATCTATGCTGTCCGCTAAAGGACAGTGAGTCATGCTTAGCAGTCTAGGGGTTAACAATTTAACTGTTTACCAGACAACAAAATTTTGAACTTATCCAAATTGAGAGCATATCCAGATGACAAATGAAATCTGGTGAAAAGAAAAAATTTACCTATTAATCCTTTGTTACACAATCCCTAGTTTTAACACCCCTGAGGAAGAAAACTTTGAAAACAGTGTGGGAAAACGAGAATATGCTTGCAACCAGCATATTCACCTTTTCCCGCAAGGTTTATTACTACTTTTAAACCATTTATATTGGATTTGTCACATACGAATGCTTTCAGTTGGACTGTGTCAGAAATTTTGTCATTTGGCAAAGAGTAGAAAATATTGTTGGAAAAGGAGAAAATACTGTTTACCAACAGTTTCTCAGTTTCACTTAATATTTTCAGGTTCCTTCTTAAGGATTATAAAATCAGTAAATTATTTCTTTAATTCTTGAAATTCGTTTCTTAAAGTTTGTTGTGATTTTTTTCTTTAATTTTAGGAAAAATGTTATGTCTCTTTATTCATTATGTTTGCCTTGGAAATAAACATCTATTAAATATTGTGTCAAAAAATGTCGTAAACGAAAGAAATTTCTCTTAACCTCTGTATTTGATTTGTCATCTGCAAATGGGTTTAGTTGAGCAGGTCTGAAAAATTTTTGTCATGTGGTAAAGAGTGAGTCAGAGCTCCAGATAAAGGGAGTGATTTTGATTTTAAAATTAAAAATATTAATTATTCTCCACCAAACCCTATGTTATGGGTACTCATTAGAATCATCTCATTGAGACGATTCTAATGAGTACCCACAACATAGGGTTTGAAAGAGAAATAATCGATTTAGAATACCATCACTCCCGCTTATCTGGAGCTCTGGTGAGTGATTTAAAAGAAATTATCAACTGTACAATCATAGAATTTGGGATTTATTTGAAATGCTTGTTTGTAGGTTCTACTGACTCTGAATCAACTCCGACAGGGAAGAGGGCATTTTTCAAACAACGAAGACATTTGTCGACTGAAAGCGGACTTACACATGATATTGAGATGGATTCTAAGGATGAGATGCAACTGTCTGGTGCAACACATTCCTCCATGCCTGGTTAGTGTACTTTAATGTACTTCTACTTCCTACTTTTACTGTAGAGATTCCATGCCTGGTTAGTATAATTAGTGTATATATACACACCAGTAATTTTAATTTTCACTGTAAAGATTGACAGAATTGGTTGTTTCAAGATGAGAACGGTAATATGGTTTGTTAAAAAAACCAATCTTAGTCTTAACAGTTATGAGAAAGGAGGCTTTTGAAAACACTGGGGGGAAAAAAAGGAGAAAATGCCAGGAATCGTGTCCTTTATCCACAATTTTTTCTATGATATCAGAGACCGAAACCATCTCTTGAGCTACACTTACCTTTTGTTTTCAAATGCATTCATTTTTAGCTCTGCTATTTTCAAAGAAAACATAGAGTTACTGTCGCGGCCCTGGCATCATCATCCACATCTTTGTCTTTGTTGTGGGAAAACTTTGACATCTTATAACATCTCTGTTCTTACTGAAGATATTTACATAAAACTAGGACTACATATTAACTATCAAAAGGGGAACCCATACAACAGGGACAGGTAACCATCATAATAAAGTTGACACAGTTATCTCCAGTGACTGCAGCCAAGTGTTGGCACCTGCATGTGTTGCTCTTGTAAAATTCTATTGTAAAGAAAAAAAAAATACTGTTGTGATAAAATTCTGAAACTTGGATAAAAAACAAACAAGGTGGTGGGGCAATCAAGCATTGTAACCAAATACTAGATGGATTTAGAATTGTATTAATGAATTATTGTAATCAATCATATTATTGAAAAAGTTGCTGTAGATATCACATAAAATAGACTTGTCACATAATTTTGATGTAAATGAGAAGTTGCAGGAAAGAGTGCATATCTAATGAGCAATTTGAGCTGCTGCTACACTGCTCCAAGACATGTTTGATTTCTGTTTAACTCTATACCGCACAATGCCGACTTTTAATGACCCTGGGAAAGAAGCCTTTTGAAAACATTGTGGGTAAAGGAGAAAATGCTGGTAACCAGCATTTTCTCCTTTTCCCACAATGTTTTCTACCCTATCAAATTTTACAAAAAAGAAAAAAAAAAAAATTGAGATTTTACAATTTCTTAAGAAACAGGTGAGAGTTCTACTCAAACCACTCCAGTGAAAAGTGGCGAACATGGCACAATAGAGGAGACATATCAGCTGATCAAAGACGACTTGGGATCTAAACATCAGCGAAGTCAGAGTCAGGATTCTAATTGGACGGAAGATTCTAGTGTAACAGATCTGGAAGGCGAAGATTCTCTCAAGCCAGATGAACTGGTGAACTGTATCTGTGACTTTTATGAGGAGAATGGACTAATGATACAGGTTAGTCTTATTTTACTTATTATCTCTAGAAACAAATCTGCAACAGCATGGCTATTACAGACTCTCTGGCCCAGCCTTGGTCATGCCAGTCGGTAGCACATAGGACTTGAGAACAGAGGGTCTCTGGTTCAAATCCACAGCTCAGCCATTTTCCCTCAGTGGATTGATGATAATCGTTGTGACAGGATTTATTCATTTCGCACTGCTGATCATTGTTTTTATGATGGTTTTGTGGGAATCAGCAAGTGGTTTGGGAAGAATACTTTGTGAAGTACTGGTTACAGAATCTCCAGGATTGAATGGATAGGTGCACTGGCCACAGCAATACAACTGAAATAATTTTAACACCCTACAATCTCTCTCTCTCTCTTTCTATCTGTCTCTTTCTCGCTCTCTCTGTCTCTCACTCTCTCTCTCTCACTCACTCTTGCTTCCTCTCTCTCTCTCTCGCTCTCTCTCTCGCTCTCGCTCTCTCTCTCTCTCTCTCTCTCTCTCTCTCTCTCTCTCTCTCTCTCTCTCAAATAGGTTTACTCAACATATACTAAAGTTTGATATAATAATACTAACAAGCAATGCTCAAAAGGAGTTTAATGTGTCTCCATGATACAGCATATCAAACCAGTCATCACATAACTATGTATCCATAAACTCAATTTTGTATATCAACTGACTGAATTCTGGTCCTTGGACATGCAGAAAATTTACCAAAAGCAAATGTCGACCCAGCTCAGCCTGCGTGGACTGCGTATGCTGACCTGGCTGGGTACTTTTTGTAGATGCATTCAGCCCTCTTTTCACAGAGCATGGCTCAAACATGCTTGCAAAAGGATAAGTTAGTCATATGAGCAATTTGTTCGTTTTCCATAGTAATTCAAAAACGGTCTGCTACAAGATGCAAAAGTCATCTACAGAAGATGATACGGAGATGATGGTAGGAAGTGAATCTTTAGGCTGCATAGCACTACTCACTGACCTTTTGCGGACAGTGTAGATCAAAATCAGACTGCACAGAACGTGCAGTCTGATTTTTTATCTGCACTGTCCGATAAGGACATATTTTCCCCCAAAGAAAAACCTTTTTACTTGCAAATTTGGGTTTTTACTCTCGGCTTAAAAGTTTTCATTTCACTTTTTTAGCAGGATAAGGGTTAAAAAATGATCTACTCCATTCACTGTTGTGAACCTTGTCACGAGTAATTTAAGTGCTTGCAGAGCTGTATGGAGTGTATAAGCAATCTTTTTTGTATTATAAAATCTGTAGTCTTGATATTTTCCTCTAAGACATGAAATTGTCTTAACTACATACTGCTGTTAAAAACTATTTAGCAATCTTTAGTTTGGATAATTAAATATAAGAGGATAACTAAAACCATGGAATTTCTACTTTGCCTAAAATCCCTACATTATCTCCCTTTAAATCTGTACTCTATTACAAAACTTTGAAGTTGTCCAGATCCAAAGTCTCTCACCGCTGACCGTTGTTTCAATAATGATTATGTGGGAAAGCAGCCAGTGCCTTGGAAAGAATATTGTGTGGAGTACTACTAAAAGAAACTCCTGAAAGCATAATTAGGTCACTGGCCGCTGCGATATAACAGAAATAGTGTTCAAAACAGCGTTAAACACCATACAATCAGACAACCAAATCCAAAGCATTTGAAGACAACAAATTAATTGTTGCTCAAATTTTGGAATTTGTTTTTGAAAGGGTAGAAAAAATGGGAAAAAGAGAAAATGTTGGTAACCAGAATTTTCTCCTTTTCACGCACTGTTGTGAAGGGCTTTCTTCAGTAAGGGTCTTTCAGACTTGGGAATGTGTGGTAAAAGATTATTGTACAGTTTTTAAACTTTTCTATTATTTATTTACAGTGTGAAGTGTGCATGTGTTGGCAGCATGCTGGTTGCTTTGGGATCACAGAGAGGACTCTGCCCAAGACTTATGTTTGTTTTGTTTGTGAAAATCCTCCAGGTGGGACTAAAAAAAATTTTTTTTATGAAAATAAATTCCAACATATGATACGAGCTGGAACATTTTGTTTCTTCTCGGTTTTTAGCTCCACTGGCCGAAGGCCAGCGAGCTATTGTCATGGCGTTGTGTCCGTCGTCCTTCCGTCCTTTCGTTTGTCCGTTCGTCCGTGCGTGCGTCCGTAAACTTTTTCTTTAAAAAACTTCTCCTCAGAAACTATTGACTGGATTTTTACCAAATTTCACAGGAATGTTCCTTTGGTGGTCCTCTTTCAAATTCCTTCAAATAATTGTGTTCCATGAAGAATTCTGGTTGCCATGGCAACCAAAGTAAAAAACCTTTAAAAATCTTCTCCTCCCAAACCGCTATTTGGATAGCATTATTATTTTGCAGGAATGTTCCTTAGATACAGGTTTACAGAATTCCTTAAAAAAAAAAAGATCTGTCAAAAAACATGGCTTTTATGGGAGACTCATTTTCCTTTTATGGTATAAAGTAAAATCTTTGAAAAATTTCTTCTCTAAAACTATTCATTGGATTTCATTGTTGTTTTGCAGGTAAGTTCCTATGGTGGTTGTCTACCAAATTGTTTCTTCAGTGAGCTAAAATGCAGGATTGAATGATAATTGTTAAAAACTTCCTTTCGCCATTATAGAAATATCAGGCCTGTGGAGAGATACAGGCGCTCAAGCGCCTCTAGTTGAACTAGTTCTGTGAAAAAACCAATAGTTTACACCTGTGGAAGTTATACCATTGTTTTGTTATTCAATAACTGATGTTCTTCTGTAGCCAGCATGTTTTATGCTGTAAAATCAGTCAGTAGGCTTCTACATTACATTAGCAACATTTCAAAAGGATACTAATCAATTTTGATGGCTACTGTTTGATGCTTTATTAAACTGTGTTACAATAAAGAATGCAAACTTTGCTGCAATAAAGAATGCACATTCTCATATTTATGAGGTCCTTTATTGTAAAACATATAGGGAATGATTTCTGATGTTATACATACATCACTTAAATTTATGCTGTTTATTTAATCCATCATATTTTCTTTTTCAAAAATTTATTACGGACACGAAAAAATATTAGAGTAAATGAATTGCTGTTAACAATGACAAAAAATCTCTACTAGGTATGAAGCAAAGTAAGTTTCCATTATTATCTAATTGTCTAATATTGCTCATTCATAATCAGCATTCTCTAGTTGGCTGGGCTGTTTATGAAGAAAATGTCGTAGTATTTTCATAGTCCTGTCAGTCGCCTGCATCTTCGTCGTTATCTATGTCATTGTGTAAAAACTTTGACATTTCATAATATCTATGTCGTTACTGAAGATATTTACTTCATACTTAGAATAGATGTTAAATGTCAAAAAGGGAACCCATAAAACAAGGGCAGGTAACCATCAAAATATTGTTGGTACAAGTTTGCCCCTTTTTTAACCTAGAATTTTCAGTGAAGATTTCTTAAGCAACTGCAGTGGAGCGTTGGCACCCACATGCAATGCTGTTGTCTAACTTCTTTTGGTCTTGTGGAAGACATAAATGAAAACATTTTTCAGGTGTGAGAGAGAGTGCTAAACATGTTCATGAGCAAGACTGGTTAAAGAATGGAGAAATACCATGTTTTGATTACACACAAGTTAACCCAGTGTCGGAGGAGAGAAGAAATATTATCAAGGCTACAAACAATCTGGTGACAGACCTTCATCAATTGGATGCTGTATTACACAGCTTGAAACTCCAGTTGAAAATCCTGAGGTACTTTAGCCCTTAACCATACTTTTCCGGGTTTTAACAACATTGAGAAAGAAGGCGTTTGAAAACTCTGTGAGAAAAGGAGAAAATGCTGGTAACCAGCATTTTCTCCTTTTCTCACAATGTTTTCAAACCTTTACAAGAAAGATTAAATCATTAGACTCACAATTAATTTATTGTCTGTAATTGTTTTTTATTTGGAAAGTCTAAAATTTTGTTGTCTGGTAAAGAGTTAGGCAGGTGCTTTTTGTTTGAAATGAGATCACCTTCTAGACAGTCATGCTGCTAAGCCCAGGTAGCTCAATAGTAAGACACTGATTTAGAAAGCAGTTTGTAGCTACTTTAAACTCTCTCCCCGTTCTCGACCCAAATGTTTCTGAAAAGTACAGCAACAGGAATCATTCTTCTTTCAAATTGAGTGTACATTGGCCTGTATGAAAGCCATCCAGGACTTGGAAAGAGTTCAGTGCTAAGTACGTGTAGTGGTATTGAAAGTCCAGCCTGGGCCCTTACTCAACAACTGTTCTCATTTTAATTCTTAGTCTTATTCTAGATATGGAAGGTAACACAGCTTCTGATTTGCTAAACCATTTGGTTTCAAAAGTTGTTTTACTTTCAAATCTAGAAGGTTTTGGAGAATAAGACTTGAAATGTTCTTAAGAATAGTTGGTGAGTATGGAACCAGGAATACACAGATAAGTGCTCTGGCTTCCATGATAGAAGTGAAACACTGTTGAAAAAATGTGTTAAACTCCATACAAATACACAAAAAATTAACTAAAAGCAAAAAGTTTCGACACAGATCAGCCTGTGCAGGCTGACCTGGGCCAATACTTTTTGCAGATGCATTAAACCCCCTTTTCACAGAGAAAGACTTTTGTTTTAATATGATTCAGAACCAAAGATGAACAGAAACTAAGAATGTGGAGAATGGACTGGGATGTTATGGAGCAGTTAGATGACTCCACTGAAGACCATGATGAAGCCACTGACAATGTTGAACATGTGAAGGATGAACACAAATCAGATGACAGCAAAGATCATGTGATTGAAGTAAAGAATGAGACTGGGACTGATAAAGACAATGTGAGTGAAGTGAAGAATGAAGTAAGATCTAAGGAAGAAATGAAAGAATTGATTCTTGCCTCTGCGAAAGAAGAAAATGAAGCTGAAGTAAAGATGGAAACAGTTCTTGACACTAATGATTTAGACTCTGAAGTCAAGAATAACATTTATAATGTTGACAATATTCATACAAATGGCAGTTCTGTAAGTGCAAATGGACAATATATGGATACAATAGATTGCTCAGCAGCCAAGCAACAGGAGGAGAACAAAACACAGGTCACAGACTTAATGGATCAAGCAGATGAAAACAGTGTGACAGAAACAAAGCGAGAAGTCTTGCAAACTGTTTCATCGGATGACAATATGAGTAAACCTACAGATATGGAGAATACAGGAAAATCTGAGATTTTGACATCTACAGATGATATGAATCATTCCAATGAAAGGATCAAGACTAAACAAGTATGTTATTACTTTCAGCACTTGAAATAACCCTATTTCTGTACAGGCGACCTTTACTCCAGTTCAAAAGCTGTTGCCAATCATGCAATAGACAAAATTTTGCAGAAAGGAAAAAAAATCTATTTTAACCTACCAAACAGTCTGGTAACCTGCACTGGAAGAAGTTTTTTTGAAAACAAATTGTATGAAAAGGAGAAAATTTTGGATACCAGCATTTTCTTCTTTTCCCACAATGTTTTGCTATCCATTAACCCATTACATGTACCACACAATCCAGAGTCTTAGTGTCTCTAAACAATAGGGCTTTGAAAAGATTGTGAGAAAAGGAGAACATGCAGGTAGCTAGCAATTTCTCTTTTCCCCACAATCTACCCTTTTAAAGACAAAGTTGAACCACATTTGCTGTCTGCAAATACTTTCAATTTGGACAAGTCAAAACTTTTGTCACTTGGTAAAGAGAAAACAATGGAAAATTGTGCAGTTTGCTTGTTTTGAGCAGTGGCTCCTTTTCCCACAAGGTATTCAAGAGCTGCAAACTGCAAGGATGTAAATTGTCTTTTAAATTAAGGAGGAGGTTTTCTCTACCAGTTGAAAAATAATGCAGTGGGCATCTTTACACACAGTTTGTATGGGCATAGGTATAATCAACTTCAGTAGAATACTCATACATGTACAGGATGTTCATAATATCTGACATGGCTTTCAATTTTAATAGTACCAATGCCTTTTAAAATGATTAGACTTGCTCTTGATATACATTTCGTGATTCTAGAGGCCTGTAAGCTGTGTGCGATGGTAAAAACATGACCCTCAAATTTTAAAATACATGTAGTCTGTATTTCTCTGTTTTTGATTTACATCATTTGCTCAATATGATATCCCTTTAGAGCAATAGTCACATCAAGTTACTTCCCTAAGTAGCCCCATCTTAGAAAATAAAGACATGTTTTTGGTATCTGAGTGATGTCATGATGTCTTTCCTATAATTTATGAGATAAAACTTGTATATAAGCTATCTCCAGCAATATTTAAGACTTGTCCAGATTTAAAGTATGAAACAAATTAACCCTTTACCAAACCATCCCTGGTTTTAATGACCCAAAGAAGGAGCTTTTTGAAAACCTTTTAGGAAAAGGAGAAAATGCTGGTAACAAGCATTTTCTCCTTTTCCCACAAGGTTTTCTACACTTTCACTGGCAATTACCATCATTTCGGCTAAATTTAATATGCCGTCTGCAAATGCTCTCAATTTGGACCAGTCTTAAATTTTGTTGTTTGGGAAAGAGTTAAAGTAAAACCATGACAGATATTATGAATGACCATAAAAAAGTACCATGGTGGAAGTTGTAATTGCTTCTGATTTGTAATTTCTTCTTTTGCTAGTGTTTTTCAAAATGGTATTGTGTAAGAAAAAAAGTCATGAGGATCTGATGTTAAAAAAGTTTGCTTCCAAATTATGATGGATTTTTTTCTCTTTTCCACAAAATCCAAAGGTTAACACTTTACCTGATATGCCAATTTGAGGCTCTTCCATTTCAGCAGCAAATAAAGATATGATGTCAAAAATATGGACAAATGAGGATACAAATATCTGATTGAGTGGAAAACATTGTGGGAAAAGGAGAAATTGCTCGTTACGAGCAATTTCTCCTTTTCCCACAATGTTTTCAAAAGCTGTCTGTTGTTGATACGTCAAAATGAGTATCTATGGAGTAAAGGGTTAAACAACCCTGAGAAATAGAACTTTTGAAAAGATAGTGGGAAAAGGAAAAAAAATGCTGGTAACCAGCTTTTCTTCTTTTCCGACTTTGTTCTCTACCAATCAATAACCATTTCCATCAGTTGAGCCTCATTCAAATTATTGTCTGCAAATGCTCTTAACTCTTTACCAAATGACAAAATTTTAGACTGGTCCAAATTCAAAGCACTTGCAGACGACAAAATAAACTTAACTCAGAAATTGAAATTTGTTTCAAGCAGGGTAGAAAACATTGTGGGAAAAGGAGAAAATGCTGGTTACTGGCATTTTCTCCTTTTCCCACAATGTTTTCAAAAGGCTTCCTATCTGAGGGTCGTAAAAACCAGGGATTGTTTGGTAAAGGGTTAATTTGGACCAGTCCAAAATTTTGTTGTTGGATAAACAGTTAACAAACAATCCTGGGCTAAACATCCCTGTAGAAAGATCCTTTTGGAAAAATTGTTAGAAAAGGAGAAATTTGCTTGTAACAAGCAATTTCTCTGTTCTTGCAATGTTTTCTACCCATTCTGAATTGTCTGCAGATGTTTTCCATTTCAAATTCTAAAATTTGTAATTTGGGAAGGGTTTAATGGGTTATGTGGTCCTCTGTGGCTCGGTGATTGCATCAGTGTAATATGGAAGCAGCGGTTTTACACCCACTCCTGGTTCTGTTCACAAAGATGATTCCTTTGTCTGGCAAGGCAATGTAAAACTCCTGCCTAATTCAGATTAATTTTGTGGGAGTTGAGAAAAAGTTACAATTAAAATACTGTTGAAAGCTGCTTAACCCTTTACTTCACCACAAAATTTTAGACTGCTTCAAATTAAGAGCATATGCATACGACAAATTACATATGGGATTTGTTTCTAATAGGGTAGAAAACATTGTGGGAAAAGGAGAAAATGCCGGTAACCAGCATTTTCTCCTTGCCCACAGTGTTTTTAAAAAGTACTCTGTATTTTCCTTAGGGTCGTTAAAACTGTGGACTTTGTGGTAAAGGGTTAAATATTCAAACAAACAGCTAGTAATAGTTTCATTGTTAATTTCAATAGACCAATGAAGTAAAGACAATACTAGACACTGAAACTGAAGAGGCCAACCATTCAGACAGTACAGAGAGTGCTGTAGAGGACCCGTTAGAGACCTGTGAGAAGAATTTGTTGAACCACATCTTCAGGGTACAGGAGGAGATTAGCAAAAGGATGGACCAGATTGAGGAGCAAGTCTCATGTAAGTCTTCACACTGTATCAAATAATGAAGTATCTTTATGACTCTTTAGGAGAAGGCTTTCAAGAACAATTTGGGAATGGGAGAAGTTGCTGACAACCAGCAATTCCTTCTCAATTTCCCACAATATTTTCTCAATTTCCCACAATGTTACCTACTTACCAACAGACAGATGGCATCTGACATCTGCAAAATATTTGATTTGTCTTCAGCAAATGGTTTCACTTTGGACAATTCTAAAATATAGAATTTTGTCATCTGGGAAAGCGGTAACATTTCTCCCTAAACCTTTTTGCCCTGTAGGATAGAACAGAAGCTTTTGCGATCAGCAAACATCAAGGTCAAACTGTACAGAATGTGCAGTCTGACCTAGAATCTATGCCGTTTGCTTGGTTAATCAAGCATTTAAAGTAACAATAAAGGCCAAATGTAAACAAAGTGGGTGTTTAAATGCATTTTAATTTATATCATACCATTTAAAATTATGGAAATTATTGTGAAGATTACAATCTGTCATTGTACGGTTGGTCCAAGTGTTAGTCGCTGACAGAGAAATTAATATCAAAACTAGGTTAAAACCTGCTAGGTAGCTGTGTCTTTTGTTTACTTTTTGCCTGATTTTAAAATTCTTTTTTCGGCCAGCGACTAACATATGGCCCGACCACACGATAACAGACTAATCTGTACAATAATTTTCATACTTTTAAGTGGTATGATTTACATTTAAATGTATTATGACACCTGTGTTGATATTTTGGGCATTACTGGGCCTTTAAGATATGAATATTCATGAGTTTCTTTGGACTGTATTTTCAGCGTTGAAAGAGGATGACTATATATTTTGCGCTGAAAGAGTTGAATTTTTTCTTTTGCCTGTTCCTATTATTTACTGTCATACTGTAAAATGAGAAATGAACCACTGTCACTCATTGTTAGCAGTTTTTTCTAGTCATGCAGGATATGTGAGGTTAAAACCCCAGCTTTGCTCAGTTCTTTCCAAGGATGAATGGTACTTAGTATGGTAGGATTCATTCCTCCCTCACCATTGAACAAAGTTTTAACCATAATTGGGAAAGTCAGCTAATGGCTTGAGAGTAATGTTGTGTACAGTTCTGGTAAGAAAGTGGGGAAACACAGGGATAGGTGAATTTACCGTAGTGACATGAGTGAAATATTATTGCAGACAGCATTAACTCTTTACCTAACAATCTTCGTCTTTAACAACCTTGAGAAAGAAGGCTGCTAAGAAAACATTCTGGAAGTGGGAGAAAATGCTTGTAACCAGTATTTTCTTCTGTTTCCATAATTTTTTCTACTCTTCCGAAAACAAACTTCAACGTACAACTCATATTTATTGTGTTGTCTACAAATACCTTCAATTTAGACAAGTTTAAAATTTTATTATTTGGTAAAGAGTTAACCCTTTACCGCACTATCTAGAGTTTAAGTGACCCTATGGAAGAAGGCTTTTGAAAATATTTTGGGAATGGGAGAAAATACTTGTAACCAGAGGAAATGCTGTAAACCAGCATTTTCTCCTTGCCTCACATTGTTTTCTACCCTTCCAAAAATAAATTTCAAGTTTTGAGTCATGTATATTGTGTCATCTGCAATCAGAATAACGAAACTACTCACAGACCTTCAGTAAGTTATTGGCTAGTGAAGGATGTATCAACCTGGAAATAGCGTTTTTGGGTTGTTGAGCCATTGTAATTAGCAATGATAATATGGCAGAATGAAAAATAAACTTTTCACTGCATTTATTAGATGTACATGTTTATCGAATTACAAGAACAGAGGCTTTATAAGGTGACAAAATGTAAGATCTGTCTAAATTGAAAGTGTCTGCAGATGACAAATCAAATGTGACTCTCATGATGGGATTTTTGCCTACTGTTTACAACGCAATTCCGAGTTTTAACAGCCCTGAAGAAGAAGCTTTTTGAAAACATTGTGGGAAAAGGAGAAAATGCAGGCAACCTGCATTTTCTCCTTTTTCCACAACGTTTTCTACCCTATCAAAGACAAATTGTACCAATTGAGCCACATTTTAATTTTCAAATACTTTCATTTTAGACAAGTGGAAAACAGGAAAAATAAAGCAACCTACATGTACATGTATATCCTTGTGGTTGTTCAAACACATGATTATTAAGTTAAGGGTTAACCATGTTTCATACTTCTTTTTATTTTAGTACTTGAAGCATTTGAAGCGGCCCAGACTAACAAAGACCCACCAAACCATCAGAATGTATTTTCTGACATGCCACAGTTAAAGCGGAATATGAAAATGATGCATGATGATCTGTATAAAGTGAAGAAGATGTCTGTGTTTCATTGAGTCACCTGAGAATCATAGTTTAACCTGTTCTAACTCTTCCAGTACCAATTCAATGAATTGGACCAGTTTCGACGGCTGAAAAAAATGGTCCACTGAAACAGAGAGAGAATTTTACTTGACTGGCTTGACTATACAAGTGGATGGAAGAGATAAAAAAATCTTGACCCATGCTGTCCGCAAAAAGCCTCCGTTTTTGCTGATGGTGCTCAAAGGGTTAATGCTTTACTCTTTATGAAATGACAAAATTTTCGAGATGTCCAAAGCTGAAAGTATTTGCACGTGAAAATCTAATGTAGCTCAAATGATAGTTTCTGTCTTTGATAGGATAGAAAATGTTGTGGGAAAAGGAGAAAATGATGGTTGCCACATTTTGTCCTTTTTCCCACAAAGTTTAACAAAAGCCTTCTATAGGGTCGTTAAAACTGAATTGTGTGGTAAAGGGTTAACCCTTTTCCAAACGACAAATTTTAGACCTTTCCAAATTCAAAGCATCTGCAGACAAATTTTAAAGAGGTAAAAATGAAATTCAGTGTTTTGATATGGTAGAAAAAGCATTGTGGGAAATGGAGAAAATGCTGGTTACCGGCATTTTCTCCTTTTCCCACAATGTTTTCAAAAGGCCTCTTCCTCAGGGTCGTAAAAACCAGGGATTGTTTGGGAAAGGGTTAAAGGGTCTTTCACAACTACAGTTGAATTTGCTTGCAGTGTAGATCAAGATCAGACTGCACAGAGAGTGTGATCTTATCTTTGATATACACAGTTGGCTTTGCTGAGACATTCTATACAGAAACAGCTGTACAATTGCAAACATTTGTGTCTAATTTTTTGGCTTATATGAGGTAATTTAACATGCTTGGGTACAATACTAAATTCTATTGAAGAATACGCCGCAGAGCCAGTCTATATTTTGGACGAGATTACAAAACATGTTTTCAAGCCAATGAAGTGGCTTTTTGACAACGGACTTTAGTAGACTACTCCTCCGGGCAAATATCAATATTCAGAACCCTAGCCTCGTTTTGAAAATCCATATTCATGCACCCTAACCTCGTTCTGAAAAATCCATATTCGGTACTCTACAGAGTCCAATATGGATGCAGATATTATGTACTCACATGGTAGAATTTAAGCAATTTCATTGGGATTTAGATATGGATGTGAAATAAAAATGTCAATTTGGTGCTTTAGGTGTAACAACCCTTTACCAAACAATCTTTGTTTATAATTATTTTTTTTTAAATCTACAGAAGTTTGCCCTTGGTCAAAAAGGAGAAAATTCAGGCATTTCAAAATAGGCAGGTCTTAAACTCTGTCGTATTGTGAAGACAGAATTTGTATACCTTTAGATTTTGAGATTTTCTGTAAGAGTATTTTAGTTATGTCATGTTCATCATTGAACCTACCTTGGTAATCGTGGGACGGCTGCTTTCCTATTTTACATGTACATATGTGGTACACAGTGCTTCTTAGTAATATATTACCCATCAGCTTACCTATCTATATCTCCACAACTTGTGTTCACATGATTTCAGCAAGACTGTAGCTGAATAGGGCAAGAGTTGCTTTTCACATGATTATTTTCTAGATTGAAGTAGAAGCTACTTGAACTTGTTTCCCTTTCATAGAGTATTTCTCCCACATGTGCAAGCCAGAAGGATGTCTTAGGATGGCTTGCCTGTGCATTAGTCAGTCATCTCACACTGCACCAAAAAATTCTTGTTAACTCCACTGGCCGAAGGCCAGCGGGCTTATGTCATGGCCTGGTGTTCGTCATGCGTCCGTGCGTCCGTCCGTGTGTGCGTTAATTTTTATTTCAAACATCTTCTCTCAAACTACCCATCCAATTTTGATGAAATTTCATAGAAATGATCCTGCCATGGTCCTCTTCAGAATTGCTTGAAAGAATCTGATTCCTTCAAAAACTCTGGTTGCCATGGCAACAAAACTGAAAAATACGGAAAATCTTTGAAAATCTTCTTGTCAGAATTCATAAGGCCCAGGGCTACCAAATTTTGCATGTAGCTTTATCTAATAGACCTCGACCAAGTCTCTTCAAATTACAGTCCTGGGGTCAAAGTTGGCCCCACTCTGGGGGTCACAAGTTTTACATGGGCTTATATAGTGAAAACTTTAAAAATCTTCTCATACCTAGCCATAAGGCCTAGGGCTACCAAATTTTTCATGTAGCTTTATCCAGTGGTCCTCTACCAAGGGTGCCCAAATTATAGCCTTGGGGTCAAAATTGGCCCCTCAAATTTGTAGGGTTTTTACTTATGAGCCAGTGGAGCGATACAGGGCCATCAAGGTTACCAGCATTTTCTCCTTTTCCAACAAAGTTTTCCACCCATTCATTTATAAATTCTCTCATTTTAGCGGCATTTGATATGTCAGTGTAAATTTTTGTTGTGTGGTAAAGCATTTAATTAGTTGTTGAAAGGAGCAATTACGCGATAAAATGTAATTGCATTTCCCTCAGAGTATTTAGAAAGTGGACGAAGACAAGGTCTCTGAAAGTCACATTTGTATGGTAAATGGAAAGGGGAAAAAAGGTGCGGTGATTTGTTGAGGTTTTGAGCTAGCAAAGTCACCTGTAATTTTAGTTTTTGCTCCATGATTTATTTGTATTCCCTCATAGTTTGTAGTAGTTTAATGTCTGTGTTAACTCTATACTAGATAGTAAAATTTCAGGCTTATCCAAATTCAAAGCACTTTCAGACGAAATATTAAATCTCGTTAATATGATTGTATTTGTCTATGAAATGGCAGAAAACATTGTGAGAAAAGGAGAAAATACTGGTTACCAGTATTTTCTCTTTTTCTCACAATGTTTTCAGAAACCGTTTTTCCCAAGGCCATTAAACCATAGACCGGGTCGTTTGTTAAAAAGTTCAGTTCATATTAAAATTACCTTTTTGTCAGTCTATGATATAGCGTAATCATGTTCCAAAAAGGTTGTGAGAAGGACAAGTGTGACTTTTTTTTCTTCAGTACATTGATATTTACAGGTTTTTTTTTTCTTTTTCGTTTTTGCATTTTCTATCACTCAGGAGGAATCTGTAACTTTTATTACTATCATGTAGATCGGTATTTTGTTGTCAATATTATCACGCAATTAAATACACAACTTCTGTCGTTGTTATTGTTGTTTTCGCTGCTTCTGTTAGAGGTATACAAACATCCATGTGTTTAGCTAGATTATCGCCATTTTTAACATTATTTCATGCTTTCCTGGAGTTTCTGTTACCAGTACTTCACAAATAAGACCCAAATAATTGCAAGTTTATGCTTGTTTTTGTCTGTAGCGTTTCAGGAAAGCTGACAATATAGATCAAAGATCGGCTTGCAGGTTTTGTGCAGTGATCTTGATCTACACTTGCTTCAAAGGCTAATACGGTCGTGAAAGGCACTTTAAGGTTTACTGTAGTAATACGGCGTCTCTTGAAGTGTAAATCTAACTCGGATTCCTAAGATTTTTGAATGTTAAGGATAGGGCACCCTAATGGCAGTCGTGTAACATCGCCTTTTATCGCCAAAATCGTACTGATTCGGCTAAGACTCGGGTAATCGATGAAAGGCGATGTTACACGGATCGCATTAGGGTGCCCTATCCTTAAGAAAAAAACTACATGTACTTACCATTGGTTTACAGGAGCGCTGGTCAGTGATGGTCCTGCCTTGCTCTGTTGTAAAAGGCACCTCTTCGATCCCCGGCATCTCAAAAGTATTTTAGCCCAGCCAGGTAGCGCAGTGGTAAGTGTATCGTGACCTGGTGGTTGCGGGTTCGATACTCGGTTGAGGCAAACTTTCTTTCCGGTGATTTTTTGCCTTTCCCACATGCATTTGATAAAAGCAGTCAGTGGCTTGAAATGAAAGTTGTGTTAGCGCGTTAGTGTGAGAAAGACAGGAAACACATGCGTAGGTGCACTGACCGCCGTTATACGACATAATCTGTAAAATCAACGTTAAACTCCAATGCAAACAAGTAAACAATAAACAAACCTTGCTCAGTGGCTAAGGTTTTAGCTTAATTCTCTAAAAGTTCTGGGTTGGATCACTGTTGGTGGCGTGGCGTGGAAAGGGAAAGGCGCTGTGCAAAGTCATGGCAAAGTGTTGGTGAATGACGCGAATATCTGAGCTGTCGCAGTTTTTAGCTCCACTGGCCGAAGGCCAGCGGGCTTATGTCATGGCCTGTTGTCCGTCGTGCGTCCGTCCGTCCGTCAGTCCGTCCGTCAGTCCGTCCGTCCGTCCGTCCGTCCGTCCGTCCGTGCGTTAACTTTTTTTTAAAACGTCTTCTTCTCTGAAACTACCCATCCAATTTTGATGAAACTTCACAGAAATGATCCTGCCATGGTCCTCTTCAGAATTTCTTGAAAGAATTTAATTCCTTCAAAAACTCTGGTTGCCATGGCAACAAAACTGAAAAATTTTGAAAATCTTTGAAAATCTTCTTGTCTGAAACCGTAAGGCCAAGGGCTACCAAATTTGGCATGTAGCTTTATCTAGTGGACCTCTACCAAGTTTCTTCAATTTATAGCCCTGGGGTCAAAATTGGCCCCGCCCCGGGGGTTACAAGTTATACATGGGCTTATTTAGGGAGAACTTTAAAATTCCTCTTCTACCTAGCCATAGGGCCTAGAGCTACCAAATTTGGCATGTAGCTTTATCTAGTGGACCTTTGCCAAGATTGTTCAAATTATAGCCCTGGGGTCAAATTAGGCCCTGCCCGGGGGTAACAAGTTTTACATGGGCTTATATAACAAGTTTTACATGGGCTTATATAGGGAGAACTTTAAAATTCTTCTTTGACCTAGCCATGGGGCCTAGGGCGACCAAATTTGGCATGTAGCTTTATGAAATGGCAATATTTAGGTTTTTAGCTCCACTGGCCGAAGGCCAGCGGGCTTATGTCATGGCCTGTTGTCCGTCGTCCGTCCGTCCGTCCGTCCGTCCGTGCGTGCGTTAACTTTTTTTTAAAACGTCTTCTTCTCTGAAACTACCCATCCAATTTTGATGAAACTTCACAGAAATGATCCTGCCATGGTCCTCTTCAGAATTTCTTGAAAGAATTTAATTCCTTCAAAAACTCTGGTTGCCATGGCAACAAAACTGAAAAATTTTGAAAATCTTTGAAAATCTTCTTGTCTGAAACCGTAAGGCCAAGGGCTACCAAATTTGGCATGTAGCTTTATCTAGTGGACCTCTACCAAGTTTCTTCAATTTATAGCCCTGGGGTCAAAATTGGCCCCGCCCCGGGGGTTACAAGTTATACATGGGCTTATTGAGGGAGAACTTTAAAATTCCTCTTCTACCTAGCCATAGGGCCTAGAGCTACCAAATTTGGCATGTAGCTTTATCTAGTGGACCTCTGCCAAGATTGTTCAAATTATAGCCCTGGGGTCAAATTAGGCCCTGCCCGGGGGTAACAAGTTTTACATGGGCTTATATAACAAGTTTTACATGGGCTTATATAGGGAAAACTTTAAAATTCTTCTTTGACCTAGCCATGGGGCCTAGGGCGACCAAATTTGGCATGTAGCTTTATCTAGTGGACCTGTACCAAGGGTGTCCAAATTATAGCCGAGGGTCAAATTTGACTTCGCTCCGGGGGGGGTAACATGTTTTACATGGGCGGGCTTATATAGGAAAATCTTTCGCATCTAGCTATAAGGGCTAGGGCTATCAAATTTTGCATTTAGCTTTATCTAGGGGGTCTCTATCAAGGGTGCCCAAATTATAGCCCAGGGGGTCAAATGTAGCCCCACCCCAGGGGGTCACAAGTTCTACATGGTCTTATATAAGGAAACTTTAATAATCTACTTGTACATAGCCATATTTAGGCCTAGGGCTACCAAATTTTGCATGTAACTTTATATAATGGGCCTCTACCAAGAGGGCCCAAATTTTAACTTTGGGGGTCAAGTTTGACTCCACACCAGGGGTCACAAGTTTTACATTGGCTTTTATAGTGAAAACTTGATAAACCTGTGTCATGGATCACATATATTACAGGGCCTTTTATTCAGCAAACTTGTTTTACATGACTTTTATTGGGCAAGATTAAAAAATCTTTTTGTTTATAACCACACATTCTAGTTTCATATTGTAGGTCTGGGGTCAAAATTGCCTTCATTCCAGGGATCGCAAGTTTAACATGGGCTTCAAAATATTGTCACTTCAATTTAAACATTAATCAAGGGAAATAACTCTTTTTATGAAAGATAAAGTTCGTTACTATTTACCTCCCTTGATTATCAAGCTGCAGTGATACATGATTGGTGCTAGACAAGTTTTTTAGCTCCACTGGCCGAAGGCCAGCAGGCTTATGTTATGGCCCGTTGTCCGTTGTGCGTCCATCCGTATGTTAACTTTTTAGCTCATTTGAGCACAACGTGCTCAAGGGGAGCTTTTAGCATTTGTTTCAACTCAATAAAAGAATTTTCAATCATACACCAAAACAAAAAATTATCCTCCACATATCTGACTGTGTTTACAAACTATGAAGTGTTCATATTAATACACCATGTCTACTGTTTGATGATGACTAGCTTAGAAAAAGTATTAATAAAATAAGTTTGAAAAAAAATCTTAGTGATTTATTATGACAATTGTTAGCACACATGTAACTCATTACCAAACGATAATATTTTAGGCTTGTCTAAATCGAAAGCACTTGCAGACGACAAAATAAAAGTGATTGAAAATTTGAAATTTGTTTTGTGAACAGTAGAAAACATTGTAAGAAAAGGAGAAAATGCTTTTCTAAAGCCTTCTTTCTCAGGGTCATCAAAAGTAGGGATTATCTGGTAATAGGTTAAAAAGATATATTTCAAACTGAGATTGATGTATATACTTGTTTTTTACTGGCACTGAAGGTCCGTCCGTCCATCTGTCCGTGCGTGCATTAACTTTTATTTCAAACATCTCTGAAACTACTTATCCAATTTTGATGAAACTTCAAAGAAATGATCCTGCCATGGTCTTCTTCAGAATCCCATGACAGAATTTTATTCCTTCAAAAACTCTGGTTGCCATGGCAACAAAACTGAAAAATATAGAAAATTTTCAAAAATCATCTTCTCTGAAACTGTAAGGCCTAGGGCTACCAAATTTGGCATGTAGCTGTATCTAGTGGGCCTCTACCAAGTTCCTTCAAATAATAGCCATGGGGTCTACCAAATTTTGCATGTAGCTTTATCTAGTGGGCCTCTACAAGGAGGGCCCAAATTATAGTCCTTGACCCAAGTTTGTCCCCACACCACGGAACACAAGGTCACCAGTTTTACATGGCCTTTGTAATGAAAACTATCTTAAGTCATCATGTTACTAACCATTATAAAGACTAAGGCTATTAGATTTAGCCCTGTCTCATGGGTTTCATGTTTTACAGGGCTTTTCATTGAGAAAAATTTGAAAATCTTCTTGTTTATAACATTCAAGAACTGAATTATTTGGTATGGAGCTTTATATTGTGGACCTCCACCAGGATTCAAATAATTATAGCTTTGCGATCAAAATTGGCTTTGCCCATGGATCACAACTTTCTCGTAGGATAAGATAGAAAAATGTTTGCATGTCCTCGTGTTTGAAATCAATTTGCTGAATATTGTAATGTTTGGCTTGTAGTGTTTTTACTTAATAGCCAGTGGAGCGATACAGGGCCATCATGGCCCTCTTGTTATATAGATAATGACATAAATGTTGTTGAAAGCACATACGACACCATTATACCTTTCAGCCCGTAGGCGAAAACGAGCTTTTGCGTACGGCATAGATCAAGATCAGACTGCACAGAACGTGTAGTCTGATCTTGGATCTATACCGTCCGCTTACCTAATCATGTCTATAAAAATCTTTTTTTTTTCTATGTTAGAGTTTCAGTGGATTGTATTTTCAGCCGCCGATGAAAGTCGAGTTCATAATAATTAGCGCTGAAAGAGTTAACTTCTTACCGGACGGCAAAATTTTAGACTTGTCCAAATTGAAACCATTTGCAGACGACAAATTGAATGTGGCGCACAAGATTGGGATTATCTTTGAAAGGGTAGAAAACGCTTTGAGAAAAAAAAGAAAATGCTGGTTTCCAGCATTTTCTTCTTTTCTGACAATGTTTTCAAAAGTTTTCTTTTTCATCAAATTAATGCTTAACTAGTGACAAACAAGTGAACTATAGAGACTTAAGATCAGACTGCAGGTTCCGTGCATCTGATCTTGATCAATGCAGTCCGTAAAAAAAAGCCTGTTTTTGCTTATGGCATTGAACGGTTCAACCGTTATCCTGCTAATTAAAGGAAATAAAACTTTTAATCCGATAGTAAAAATCCAAATATTGCTGTTTGAAAGGTTTTTTTTTGAGAAAATATATCTCCTTATCGGACAGTGTAGATCCAAGATCAGACTGCACGTTCTGTGCAGTCTGATAGTAGATATAAAGGGAGAGAACTGGGACACGCTAGGCTGGTCAACCCATTCTGCCTAACATGGTCCCCCTCAAGCACAAAACTCTCTCCCCTGGTCAAGTCAAGCACAAAACTCCCCCCCCCCTCCCCTCTCCCCCCTACTCTGGTCCCCTCCACCTGCCTAACTCTGGTCAAGTCAATCACTCTCCACCCCCTCTAGAGTGGCCCCCTCCACCTGCCTAACTCAGGTCAAGTCGAGCATAAACTCTCTGGCCCCCTCCACCTGCCTAACTCTGGTCAATTCAAGCACAAAACTCTCTCCCCGTTAGGGTGGCCCCCTCCACCCGCCTAACCCCGGTTAAGTCAAGCATAAAAAATGGAGTGGCCCCCTCCACCTGCCTAACTCAGGTCAAGTCGAGCATAAACTCTCTGGCCCCCTCCACCAGCCTAACTCTGGTCAAGTCGAGCACAAAACCCCCCTCCGCTAGAGTGGCCCCCCTCCACCGGCCTAACTCTGGTCTAAGCCAAGCGTAGAACTCTCTCCGCGCCTTAAGGTAAAAAAATGCATTAATGTCGTGAGAGGAACGCAAATATAAATGGTCGGAGTTGAGCGTAAAACTTTCCCCGCCTCCGAGCGTCGGCGAGGAGGTGCCCGCGAGCAAAGGTCAAATGAAGGTCAAACGAAGGTCAAACGGTGCAGATCGACCCCAGACGAGACAGTCACCTCGCTTCTCTAATATGAAACCTAATCGTTAAATTTTCGCCTCTAAGATTTAGTAAATTACCATCTTGATCCGTAATATTTACCTCTAGGTTATGTATTTCATCTAATGTTATTGGTAAGTATACTAAATTAACTGGTGACTATTATCTTATATCCTGGCGCAACGTCCGGGAAAAAAGAGTAAATAGTGTTTTTTGTCGAACCATTAACGTAACTTCCCGAAATAATACCTATGTTAACGAGCAAACTATTTATGATAAGAATGTTCACTACATTATCCGACTCGTGAAATCCTCGCGTGTATTTAGCGTGAGTAAATCCTAATACTTTAGCGAGGGATCCCGGTTGATTGAAATCTACTTGGTATCCATCTTCTAGAGTAAGAACAGACTTTAGGGTATTAGTGTTTGCAGAAAGGTTAATAGGATACTCTTCATTAACTCTATCATAATGACCCTTTTTTCTCATTTCCTGCTGAATTGTATCATTAATGTCAACAAGGTCATAACTTCCTTCAGGTATTTTTATTTTAATCCATGAGGCGCCATTGTCCGGAGAATAAACTAATGTGTTGTTCGTTTCGTCAATGTTTGGAAAAGAGTAGTAAGTTTCGAGGTTTACTAAAGCTATTTCGTATACTTTATCCTTTTCAAGCTGAATCGGAGGATTAAACCTCGTTCTAAAACGCGTTTTGTTATCGCTTACGATGATTTGAAACGACGTTTTGTGTTCCGTATTTCTTACAATCTTTTTTAAAAGATCTACTTCCATCTTTTAAAAAGCGAAAAGATTCTTTAAACCGACCCCTGACGAGCAGACTCGACAGACTCGACACCCTGACGAGCAAGGCGAGTCAAGCTCGTCTTGGGAAGCTCGTCTTGGAAGGGCGAGTCATACCGGTATATAGAAATTATCAAAACCGTTTCTATACTTTCCGTCATGCTTTTTACTCGTTAAGTCAATGATGGCAAAGCCGAATGGTTTTTCCCACGCCTTTTGACAGAATTTTCTGAACTCGTCCTTAGGCATATCGTCACCCACATGATCGTTATAAATATGGTTAATGTTTTTTAGGTCTTGCGAAAAGAGACAGATGAAATTGGCGTTCTCTCTGATGGTTTGCCTCGGTAGTCTAAAGTAATTTTGTGAGAGGTAAAAACAGTCGACGTTACTATGCCTTCCTCGAACGTAATAACACTCGCATTTATTCTGCCTCTCTAAAAGCAGGTCGTCAAAGATGATCAGGTTTTTATTTTCCAAGTTTAACTCTCTCGGATCGGGCACATCGCTCGCATTCTCGAAGAAGTTGCAATCTATATCCGATTTATTTTTAATCGTTTTAATCCATTCTTCGACTAAAGCCGTCGGCACAATGTTTTGTTCTTGTATCTCATCACGCATGTCAAACAATCTAAAGATACATTCTTTCGGTAGTTTTTCTTCAAAAGCCTTTTTTAGTATTCGGTATTCAGGTTGAAAAAGGCTTTTTCCGAAAACGCTCAAATCGTTGTAATCGAGCCAACCCGGTCTGAGTAAAAGGTTTAACAATAAAGTAGTTTTACCGCATCCCGATTTGCCTATAATTAAACCTCTGATACTTCTCGGTAAAAGGGGGTGATTAAATCTCTTTGATACTACTTCATTCCATGACAAGTTTATAATATCCATTTTCTATTTAACTTTTATTATTTTATATGAAAAAGATGTACTGCGTTAAGTGTAAGAGACATACCGATACGAAAGATGTAAGCTACGTGGTCAGTAAAAATAACAGGAATATGAAGCGTGGGAAATGCGCGGTTTGCGGGATAACTAAAACCCAATTTGTATCAGGAATGGCGAGGGGTGGATCCCTGCTAAACAAAGTCATAAACAACATGCCTTTCGAAATGCATCTACCCGGCCATAATTTCACGGGACCAGGTACTAAGCTGAAGAAAAGACTCAACCCCGATTTAACGCCGAAGAAGTGGAGCAAACCGATCAACCGCGTTGATAAGGCCGCTTACAACCACGATGTTTGTTATCTTAAGCACAATGACACAGCCACGAGAAACGCGGTGTGTGACAAGAATATGTTGGCGGAACTGGATGGTATTTACAACCCCTCTATTAGAGAAAAGATGGAACGGGGTTTGGTAAGTAGACTCATAGGTACGAAGATGCAGTTCGGAATGGGAGTCACCCCCGACGATCCCAGACGAGGCTGGTCGAGTCAAGCGGGGCGACCCAGAAAAAAAACCCGAAAATGACAACTCTGGCGGAGGAATTGCACAAACCCGTAAGACGAAGATTTAAAAAGAGGAGGGTTATAGTGAACGGTATCGATAGTATATGGGCCGCGGATTTAGTCGACATGCGCGCTTTTTCTAAGTATAATCGGGGCAATAATTATCTTCTCGCTGTGATCGACATCTTTTCGAAGTACGGGTGGTTGGTCCCGTTGAAAAACAAGACAGGCAAGGTCACGGCAGAAGCGTTTAAAGCTATTTTTAAGGAAAGAAAGCCAGAGAAATTGTGGGTCGATGAAGGTCGGGAGTTCTACAACAAAGACGTAAAAGCGTTGGTTCAATTGTATTCCACACAAAACGAAGAGAAATCTAGCGTCGTTGAACGATGGATTAGAACGATGAAGGAGAAGATGTGGAAGTATTTCTCCGCCAACTCTACGAACGTTTACATCGATGTCTTGCAAGATCTCGTTAAGGAGTATAATAATACTATCCATTCCTCTATTAAAATGACGCCGGTAGAGGCTAGTAAAAAAGAGAATGAAACTACGGTTTGGAGAAACCTTTATCCTCATAGTGGTGAAGAAAAAGCGCCTAAGTTTTCCGTGGGAGATAGAGTAAGGATATCAAAAAAGGAAAGGACCTTTGAGAAGGGTTATACAACGAGATGGACGGAAGAGGTTTTTATAGTTTCCGAAGTAAAACATACATCGCCTATAACGTATAGTATTAAGGATCTTAATGGAGAAGAAATAGAAGGCGCATTTTATGAACCCGAACTTCAGAAAACTACCCAAGAGACGTTTAGGATAGAAAAGGTTATTAAAAAACAGAAAGATAAATCCCTCGTAAAGTGGAAAGGCTATTCCGACGAGTTTAATTCTTGGGTCGATAATAAGAATATCGAGCAGTTCTAAAAATGGCAAATATTTCGATCGACCACGTAATTTTACCCAATAAACCGTTGAGCAATTTCGAATTGGAAGATGCGGCGAAAAGATTAAAGATTCCTTATTTTAGAGGAGTTTTTTTACTAGATACATTACCGAGAAAACCTAGTAAAAAAGAATGCGGTATAGTAAACTTCGATAAAAGCGGTGGACCAGGTACACATTGGGTCGCTTGGTATAAAAACGGTAAGACTAAGATTTATTTCGACAGTTACGGCGTACAACCCCCCATTGAAATTCGAGAGTATTTAAGAAGCCCGATACAGTACAATACCTATCGATTTCAAGGTGTGGGACAAGTATTTTGCGGTCATTTATGTTTATACATTCTAAAAGAGTTATCCCGAGACAAGGCGTTTCAAAACGTTTTAAATAAACTATTTTAGTATTAAAATGCCCGTTGACAAATTCGGAAGAATGAAAGGTGATAGTGACACAATCGGTGACGGTGTGTCACTCGCTTACGTGAACAATAACTCTTTACGCGTGGATGGAACGACCGTTGTTACCGGTTCTATAGACATGAATGGTAATACATTAACGAGGGTTAGTAACCCGGTAAATTCGCACGACGTGGTGACTAAGGATTACGTGGATGGAACTTCGAGTGGGGGGTGGATAAAAGAAAACGGGGGGTATCAGGCACTCGGATTTATAAATATGGGTTTCAAAGAGATACGAAATGTTAAGGAACCTAAAGAACCTAGTGAAGTTGCTACTAAGAAGTATGTTGACAACTTCAATCGAGCCTTCGTTTATAGAGATGGAAGGTGGTTTCAGGCAGTTGATGAAATCTCTATGGCGGGACGGGTAATTAACAATCTCGGAACCCCTACGAGACACGATCAGGCTGCTAGTAAGTTTTACGTAGATACCACCCTAGATAAGGCTACTGCGGAACAAGCTTTCTTTGTGAACCCTCTTTTTAGATATTTTGAAGCTAGAGACGATATTTATATGGCTCGTAAAAGGCTTTTAGATATAAACGATCCCTTGAACGACCTTGAAGCTGCTAATAAGAGGTATGTCGATAATTTATTTCAAGAGATATTACAAAGGAAACCTATTATAACCGTGTGGGCTGAAGAAAACGGACCGATCGAAAACGGTAACTTCGAATTTTCCTTCGGTAATGGTAATTCGGGTAGAAGGCATGGTTTGGGTGGTTATTGTATAAGTTCGAAGGGAAACATTTTAAGGGGAAGTTTAGCGGTCGTAAAGAACGATCGTAGAGCACCTGGATAAGAGGTTAAAATTAATATAACGGTAAACGGTAAAGAGCAGCCTGATGACTTCTCTATTATAAAAAGAGCGAACGAAAATTGTGGCTGTTCCGTTTTTCCGTACTCGTTAAGGGTAGATGAATGCGACATCATAAACTTTATCTCGAGGTCAGACAGTCGTAATGTAGCACTCTCTTATATAACTATCTTGATAGAATTAGATTTATAGACAAAAATATAACTTCAAGCAAGTTATATTTTTACGCTTGACGCGAGGCCGTCACCCGATGATCGGACCCTACTTTATTCATCATCACTCGGAGATTCATCATCCTCCTCCTCATCATCACTCGGACTTTCATCTTCCTCATCATCACTCGGATTTACATTTAAAATATTAGGTACAATTTCCTTCGTATTCGGTATTTCCACATCCTTTTCTACTATCTTTACCGAACTAACCTTAATCTGGATCGTTTCAACGCTTTTATTTTTAAATATTCCCTCTACTTTTAAAATACAAAACAACTTACAAGTTATTCCCATATATGAAAGAGGGTCTACCTCCTTGCCCTCTTTATCGTAAAAGAGGGTCCGAGATTCTCCGTTTTCGTAAAGTTTCGGGTATAACATAGCCGATCCATTATCATTATATCTTAAAATACTAATTGCTCTTAAATTTTTTATCTTATCTTCTTTTAGTTCTTCGTCCTTACCATGCCCTTTGAAGAAATCCGTTAGTTTTTCCAGATCTTCTTTAAAAGCTCTTTCCTTCTTCATAGGTTTTCCAACGTTATAACATATTAAAGGTAACGAGCAATCTTTTAGACCTTTTTTTCCCGATTTATCGGAGGAGACCGAGGGATCGGGCGAGCTACCTTTCGAACCTTTTTTCTTCGATTTCTCGGGCGGGCTACCTTTTTTCTTCGATTTATCGGGCGGGCTACCTTCCGATTTATCAAACGCATTAACACCGTATGAAAACAAAACGGGGGTACGTATAAACAACGGACCACTTTTACCATTAGAGTATCTGTACTTTACTGGTATCTTAACAAATTCATACTCCCTGCTCTTATATTTATTCGGGTAATCTATAGAAAGATCTTCTTTACGAAATTCCCCACTTTTGATACAATCCATATCCCTCCTCATTTTTACATAGGATTTTTTACTTAATTTTAATTTTTTTATGCTATCCATGTCTGACTCGCCTGAGATCTCTTTAAGATAACTCGGAAGTAGATATTTTTTTAGCGAAAAATTGCTGGCTTTTTTCGCTTTTATATCACCACGTTTTACTAAATCTAATAACCATTCTATAACCCGAGTTTGATACTTCTCATGAACACCCGAACACAGGACTTTCCCCGTTGTAAATATAAATATGCTAATATATTTCTTAGCTCTATTAATTGCAAACTCGCTATAAGTTATACTCGGTTCTTCTATTAATCCCTCGTCTTCTATTCTAATTTTATAAACCGGCATATCATCTATCGAGTCTATAGTTACGCGATAATGCTTTTCATTAATGCAGGATACCTCGAGGCCGTTCGAATTTTTAATCACGCGAAATAACTTTTCTCTATCAACTGGGAATCCTAAGTTAAAAATAACGTTTCTCATTGTCGAAACTATACGAGCCTCTAAATGATCGAACTTAGGACAACATTTAAGGCTCCAAAATAAAAGTAAACCCGATTTACAATCATCTAAGTTTCTACAACCCGTAACCTGAATTACCCCATTTCTAAAAAGTTTAAGGTTAAGGTTAACTCCTTCGAAAAAAGTAAATGATATACAGTTTAATAAATGCCTCGTTTTATTTACCTTTCTTTTCTTAAAACCTTTCTCTCTCTCTTTATATAGCGTATGGATGAGAGAAGAATTTATGCCAACTTCATCGAAGATTACTCCTAAATCAAGGTCGTTTAAGTTCGTGTATGCTGTGAAAGTGTGAGTGGATACAAAAAAGTCAGACATTTATAAAATTTCTTTATTATTAAGTTGATATCAATCTCTGCCTCTCGCTTCCTGACTTGAGTCGACCTCACCCTCGGAGCCCCTCGGGCGACGAAGCGAGACAGCGTCAGCGAGGGAACGGCGACCCCGGAGGACTGTCTCGTGTGTGGGATAAATAAAAAATAGTTATATATAAAATGACGCGTTACACTAATGTTAAAGTAAATATTTCGGAGGGGCAAAAGGAAAAGCTTCAACATGCTGTTAAAGCTGGTTGTTCAGCAACAAGTATTCGTTTAGGTCACGAAGATTTACGCGGTAATGATGTTTTAGCAATTACCGATTCACAAGCGAAGAAAATGGCTAAAGCCTATGAGGGTGGTAAAGGTATAACTATTAGAATGTCTGCGAGACAACTTAAACATAACTCGAAAATAGAAGGAGGTTTTCTCGGAATGTTAGCTGGGTTAGCTGCTAGAGCTTTGCCGATGCTCGCAAAAACCGTTTTACCGGCTCTAGGTGTTGGTGCTCTTTCTGGATTAGCTCAAACGGGTGTACAAAAAGCGATGGGATCTGGTCTTTACCTTAAAAAAGGAGGAAGTGTGTGTCAAGTTGAAACTGATGGATGTGGATTATACTTAAAACCATACAAAGGCAGGGGGTTATCTCGTGTCGGTGATGGGTTGTATCTAAAGCAGGGAGGAAAAATGTATGATGGAAGAGGACTTTTACTCGGGCCTAATAGTCCATTCGCTAATATCCCTATCTTAGGAGCTATATTATAAACTAATATAATTCTATATTAAAATGGAGGTTCATAAGTTCGGTATAAAGTCTAATATCTTTGGCTCGCTTCCTGAGCGTGGGAACGCCGACACCCTGGCGAGCCGACATGCGAGGGGAATATTTTGGAAACCTCATTTAGAGGGAGTAAGATTTCCTCCCTTAAAGCGAGATCCTCTAAAATGGAAAATATACTCGCAAGTAACTATCAAGATTCCTCCTCGTGATGGCACGAGAGTTTCGCTAGGATTTGGTTATATAACTACACGAGGGGTTGTAGTTATATCTGTTAGTAATAAATGGAAAGATAGTTTAACAATTCTTAATGGGACACATCTTGATAGTGAGGTTGATGATATCTCAGTCCACATTTATAATGTCTCGCGAAATCCGATCGAAATACCTGAGGGAGAGTTAATCTGCTATCTGAAATATTTGGCATAAACAAAAATAGTAGTTTAATAAAATGACCGATACGGATCAAAAACACCCTAATAAAATATACCCTCAGTTACCCAAAGAACAAAGTACAGCAAGCGCCCCACCTGTCTCGCCTGGGGAGTCAACTCCAGGTCGGGGGCCTATTGAGATGCATGCGGATGACAAAGGTCATTCCTACCGTTTACAAAAAATATCCGAAGTACAACAGTTTCTTGAGAAGGAGATTCGAGAAAGAGAAGCTCTAGCCAAAAAGTACTTTCGTGCCTCTAGAATAGTAGACAACGTTGATATCGTCCTGGTAACCGTAACAATGGTTGCTGGTGCGGGGGGTATAGGTTTGCTTTCTACCGTTGTAGCTATTCCGGCTGTAGTAGCATTAGAAGCAACGGCTTTGGGAACCGGCCTTCTTTCATTGGTAGGTAAGTATGTTGTTAGAAATAGTAGAAGCAAAGGAGAAAAGCACCAAAAGATTAGAATGTTAGCTGACGCTAAGTTAGATACCGTTTCAACGCATATATCCAAAGCTTTAATCGACAATTATATCTCTGATGATGAATTCAGACTAATCATGGAAGAATTAGATAAATATAAAAGCATGAAGGAAGAGATACGTACCAAGATCAAGAAGAAGATTTCCTCAGAAAACGAAGAAAGTCTAATAGAAAGGGGGAGGCGTGAGCAAAGGGAGTCCTTTCGGAGGCTTGTTGAAAAACATCACGGCAACCTGCTCGAATATTAGATTGCCAGAAATCCGTTGTAGATGTATTTGTGAAATGGGTGGCACCTCAGACATGTAATCCGCAGATATATTACGTTGAAAACTGGGTTGAAAACTGAGTTGAAAAACTATTTTAGTATTTTTAAAAAAATGTCTTTTTTAAAAATCACGGATCCCGCAAAGAGGGACTTAATCGTAAAAGAGTATCTCGAAACGAGAAAGAATATTCGGGATAATCTAATAGCGGAGAAAACGGGCGAACAACAACTTCAAACCGATCTTTCGAAGTTTTTTAAACCTATAACGGAAACGCAAAAAGCTACAGCGAGGGAGATTACGGAAGAACTTAAACCTATTAAAGAGGGTATAGAAAGCTTACCACAAAACATTAAATTTCCAGCCTTTCCTTCTATCACAGCTTATGATAAACCGTCGGAAGAAACGGATTCGATATTTATCGGAGAAATAGCGGAAAAGTATTTAAGAAAGTTTGCTACTAAGTCTGAAGTTGACAAAACCCACGGAATATATGACAAAAAGGGTAAGTTTTATATCGGTAACAAACCAATTGTTATTCAAGAGAACAATATTATTGTGGATGGTGAAGAATATGAAGGTACCCCCGGTCTATGGGAGTTAATCGTATCTAAAGATCCGGATAGTAATATTTTTGGAGAGGAGGATTATAATAATTACGCGAAGTTGATGGTAAAAACCAACTCCATTTTTCGTGACAACAAGCGAGAAAGTAAATATCCTAAATCTTCTAAAAGTAAAAAATGGAACACTATACTTAGACCTATTTGGGATAATAAAAGATATCATGAAGGAAAGGGCATCGTTGTTATCCCATCTGACCCTAACGCGTTAATAGAAAGACTAGACCTGTTGATGGCAAGTAAAGAAGCGGGTAACACGGGCGTAAGAAAAGAGTTAGTGGGCATTTGTGACGAATTAAAAAGACAAGGCGTTTTAAATTCGAGCGCTTATAAGAATCTAATGTCTATATTATAAAATGATCATCGTTAAACAACACGGATTTAAAAAGAGGTATTCATATGGTGGTGCTGGAATCTTTGATAGCGTTGCTAACTTTTTAGCGAGGCTTTTTACTAGTAGCGCGGCGAAACAAATCGCGTCTTCCGTCCTCGATGTAGGAAAGAGTGTAGCTAAGGAAGGTGCAAAAAAAGCTTTAGAGGTTGGAAAAAGCGCCGCTGTAAATGTGGGGAAAAAATTAGTTACGAAAGCGTTGACACCAAAATCGAGGGAAATTTTACAAAAATATGGTGCTACGACTCCTAAGCCCCAGGTGACAGGTCGCCCTCTCCCTCGTCGAGTCTCGAGAGACGAGGCCTCGTCAGGGGTGAAAACGCAAGACATTAATACGTTAATAGATGGATCTTCTCTGGCAAAGACAGAGAGCGCCATTGCTATTCAAGACTTAGTTAAAAGATTAAACAGTGGGAGGGGCATTAAAACAGTATGAAAATCCAGCCTCGCCTTCGTCGCCCGAGGGGCTTCCGAGGGTCCCCGCCGACACCCTGACGAGCAGGGCGAGTCAAGCTCGTCTTGGAAGCTCGTCTGGGGTCGTCGAGTGAGACGGTTAGAACACTTATAATTTTATTTAAAAATTATAAGTGCTATTATAAAATGGACATTTTAAGAATCACCGAACCAATCTCGAAAGACGATAGTATCGATGAGTATGAACACCATGAGTATGAGCCAATTACAGGTACACACCTCAACAACTCTGGAGGAGATATTAGGATTAACATCGAGACCCAAGATATTTTTACTCATCCTAGTGAGAGTTATTTACTTATTGTAGGTGAGTTAGTAAGAAGCGATACTGGAGCAGTTTACGATGCTAACACCGGTATTTCTCTAACAAACAATGGTCTCATGTATCTTTTTAAAAATATTAAGTATCAACTTTCGGGCATGGAGATTGAGTCCGTATTGAATCCTGGCCATGCTACTACGATGCTCGGCTTGTTAAAATATCCGGATGATTTCTCTAAATCACAAGGGTTAAATCAATGCTGGTATAAAGATACAACGGTTAACGCGGGTGCTGGAAACACGGGTTTAGTCGTAAGAAGAAATTATATTATTAATAATCCTCTTCCAAGAGGTACCTTTAGCTTCAGAGTTCCATTAAAACATATATTCGGTTTTTGCGACGATTACGATAAGATATTGTACGGAATGAAGCAAACTCTCACATTAACGAGAAATGATGATAATGATGCGGTCTTTCGAGATAATGCCGCTCCCGCTGATGGTAGAATTAATTTACTTAGAATATCTTGGTATATGCCACACGTGCTACCCGCGGATGAAGAGAAGATGCAACTCTATAAAATCATCGAGAAAAAAGAAAAAATACCGGTCGGATATAGAATGAGGCAGTGCGACTCTATCGCAGTTCCTCAGTCAACATCATTCACCTGGAGACTTTCCGTCAAATCATCTCCCGAAGTGCCGCGTTTTATCGTTGTTGCCTTTCAGACTGGTAAAAGCGGCGATCAAGAGCAAAATCCCGCTATATTTGACCATAGTAACGTTAAAAATATTTATGTTACCTTAAATTCTACTAGATATCCCGCCGTTGATTATAATCTTTCATTCGTTGCGAACCAATTTAGTAGAGTGTATGGTGACGCTTCTCTATTTAGATCCAAGTTTTATAACATGAACGAAATGGTGTCAAACCCCAACATTACTCCCTCAGATTATAAAGCCCTTTATCCCCTGTTTTTGTTTGACGTTTCCAAACAGAGTGAGAGATTAAAATACTCCGTCACTGATATCCAAATCAAAGCGAGTTTTACCGAAAATGTGCCCGCGAACACAGAGGCATATGCCGTTATTATTAGCGATAGGTTAATTAACTTCCAGTCTGACGGAAATAAGATGAGTGTAGTGTATTAAGTTAAGAGGCTATTTCTTATATATAAAAAATGATAAAAACAGTTAAGTCAAGTTAAGTAAGTCGGTTACATATAAAAATGTTAACGACTAGCGATTTAAAGAAAATTCTTAGACGAAATGATATACCTTTTTACGGGTACTGGGATAAAAAACGGTTACTCGAACTAGCGAAAACGTGTGGACTGTTACCCGAGGAGCCACCAAAAAAAGAAGGGAGCAAAGACCCGAAGTATGATAAATTAAAGACTATTTCGCGTAATCCTAGGAAAGTCACTTTAGAGGATGTTAAAACCGGCGAAATAAAAACCTTTCCTTCGATTTATAGCGCGAGTAAATTTATAGATCGATGCCCGCAAACGATCGGAAATTGGGACGGGAGAATTTGGAACGATAAATATAAGGTTACCATCGATTAACTTTATTGCGTCACTGTCTCGTCTTGGAAGGGCGACCTCGCGTCGACTTGAGTCGAGCTCACCCTCGGACACCCTGACGAGCAGGGCGAGTCAGCCCCTCGGGCGACGAAGCGAGACAGCCAGACAGGGAAGTATTAAGTTATGTATCATTTTTTATATACATAAAAAATGATAAAAAAAGAAAGAAGTTAAGTTAAGTAATTAAGGTACATATAAAAAAATGTCCAATTATAATATATATACCGTAAGAGGTTTAAAAAATTTAGCAAGGTCTAGAGGAATCAGAGGATTCTCTAGGCTTAAAAGAGCCGAATTAATCGCGCGTCTAGGTAAACCCCCGCCTATTAGTCTAACCGATCAATTCCGAGGATCCACAGTAGAAGACTTAAAAAAGGAAGCTAAGTCTAGTGGAATCAGAGGATACTCTAGGCTCAAAAGAAGCGAATTAATCGATCTCTTACTTAATCGGAGAGCGTCATTATTAGACTATAATATCGGCAATTTTCAAGCCAAGGTATTACAACCAACACCTTACACGCCTCCCAAACCCTCGACGCGAGGTCCCTCGCCTGGGGGCGTCAAAACCTCAGTTGACGAGTTGATAAAGTATTTAGATAGCATTAAAGAAATTCCGATAAATATATCGCCTAGGATAAAAGCTTTACAAATAAAAATAGACCAGTTATATAAGGATAAAGATGAAATAGAGATTATAGAAAGATCATCCGCACTAAAGGGATTCGCGAAAGAATATCTTATAGAAGGTAAAGGAGAATATTCTCCAGCTGATTTCCTTGATCTAGCGAAAGGTAAAGTAACCAGTATTATTAGAAATAACCGACAGACAAAAGTTAAACTCATTATGAATTGCATGATGAAACACTCTATTACCCAAGAGTTAAAAGAGATGAATTTCCATTCCGGTTATCCAATCACTAACTTAGAAGGGGAAGACGAGAATGAAATATATGATGTAATGGCGGAAGCTATATTAGAAGCTATAGCTGCCAAAGAAATGGAAACAGATTATTGGAGAGTCGTTTACGTAATCGATTTAAGATTATACACAGCAGCGTTTAATCCATTAAGAGCTAATTCTTGGTTTCCAACTCCTCCTAAAATAGCAAAAACAAAAAGCGTTATTAACCCGATAAATATGGAGGATGATATGTGCTTCGCGTATTGTATTCTTATAGCTTTGAACCCGACTAGTGAACACCCTGAAAGAATTGATAGACTAAAACCTTTGTTAAGCACTATAAATATGGAAGGAATTAACTACCCCGTTTCCCTTACCGATAGAATTAAATTTGAGAGACAAAATCCTTCGATATCGGTATCAATTTTCGGATATAATCACACCGGTGTTTACCCGCTTAGTATAAGTAAGGAGATTTATAAAAGAGACCATCATATTAATCTTTTACTTCTCGAGAGGGGCGGCCCCAAACACTACTGCTTAATTAAAGACCTGAGTAGATTGTTATCTAAACAAATATCCGATCATAACGGTCAAACTTATATTTGCCAAAGATGTTTAAATCATTTCAAAGAAGAAAGAACTTTAAAGAAACATTTAGAGTATTGCGGGGAAAAAGATGCTTGTAGAATAGACTTACCTGAAAAGGGTACCACTATATCTTTTGAGAATTTTCATAGACAGCAAAGACATCCTTTCGCAATTTACGCGGATATGGAGGCTACGTTAGAAAGGCAATGTGAAAAGAAGGGGAATAGTACGAAGGTTATTCACGCTCATAAAATCTCGGGGTACTGTTTCTACGTTAAATCGCTTTACGAAGATGCCTACCCATCTGATCTTTTCCAATATTCCGGCGAAAATGCGGCTGAGAAATTCGTACATGAATTAGAAGAGGTTATAAAAGCAATAAGTAAGATACCAAAGAGGGAAATAATTTTTAGAGCTAGGGATAAAAGGAAGTTTGATAGAGCAGAAAATTGCTGGATATGTAATAAACCATTTACGGATTCCCGCCTTGGAAGGCAAGAAGATGAAGAAGATAAAAAAGTAAGAGACCATTGTCATTTCACCGGAAAGTTTAGGGGAGCCACGCACAATACGTGCAATTTGAAATGTAGAAGACCTACTTTTACACCCGTATTCTTTCATAATCTTAGTAGGTATGATGCTCATTTATTTATAAAAGATTTAATGACTACAGAGGGTGACACGAGTTGTATACCAACAAACATGGAAACGTATATAAGCCTGTCTAAAAGGATACCGATAAATTACTACGCATATGATAAAAAAGAGAACCAATTTATAGAGAAGACTAAAACGCATGAGATTAGATTCCTCGATAGTTTTAAGTTCCTAGCTAGAAGTTTAGACGAACTCGCCAGGTCCCTATCCCTGCAGGAGAAGGTTAATCTCTCAAAATACTTCGAGGGAAAAGAGCTTGAAATGGTCTCTCAAAAAGGCATATTCCCGTACGAATGGTTCGATAGCTTTAGCAGACTCGAAGAAACGAAGCTACCCGAACGAAGGAAGTTTTACTCGAAGCTTAAATGTAGTGGAATTGATAAGGAAGATTATCAACACGCGTTAAATGTATGGAAGACATTCAAGATGGAAACTTTTAAGGAGTATCATGACCTATATAACAAGGTTGACGTTTTACTGCTAGCTGATGTTTTCGAGAACTTCAGAAACGTTTGCTTCGAGAATTACGGACTGGACCCATCTTGGTTTTATACGGCTCCGGGATTAGCTTGGGATGCGATGTTAAAAACTACTGAGGTAGAATTAGAACTATTATCCGACCCAGATATGGTTTTAATTATCGAAAACGGAATAAGAGGAGGTATCTCTACCATTTTAAAACGACATGCGACAGCGAATAATAGTTATATGGGTGAGAAATACGACCCGAACAAACCCTCGAGATTTATTACTTACTTGGACGCAAACAATCTTTATGGCTGGGCAATGTCTCAAAAACTTCCTACCGGTAATTTCAAATGGATGGATAATCCGGAAAATTGGCGGGACCAACCCTGTATAGTAGAGGTCGACTTAGATTATCCCGAAGAATTACACGATTTACACAATGATTTACCTCTAGCTCCCGAAAGATTAAAGGCCCCTAACGCAACTGGGCGGGCGGCAGTCGAAAAACTTATACCTAATTTGTACCATAAAAAGAAATATATATTACATCGAGAAAACTTAAAGTTGTATTTAAGTTTAGGTATAAAGCTTAAAAAGATTCACAGAGGGTTAACTTTTGATGAGAGCGAATGGTTAAAACCTTATATCGATAAAAATACTAACCTGAGAACGAAAGCTAAAACGGCGTTTGAAAAGGACTTCTTCAAACTCATGAACAATTCCGTGTTCGGTAAGACCATGGAAAATATAAGGAACAGAGTCGATGTGAAATTAGTTAGTACCGAGGAGAAAGCGGAAAAATTAGTCGCCAAACCAAATTTCTACCATATAACTATCCTCGATGAAGACTTATGTATAATTCAAATGAAAAAGCTTCGTTTATACTTTAATAAACCTATCTATGTAGGGATGTCTATTCTAGATTTAAGTAAGACATTGATGTATAACTTCCATTATAATTACATTAAGGATAAATATGGTGAAAAAGCTAAACTTCTTTTCACCGATACAGACAGTTTAATGTATGAAATAGAAACGGAAGATTTCTATAAGGATATTAGCGATGATGTTAAAGATTGGTTTGATACGAGTGAATATCCACCCGATCATCCTTCAGGCATTCCCACCGGATTAAATAAGAAAGTTGTGGGTATGTTTAAGGATGAGGTGAGCGGTGGGACTATCGAGGAGTTCGTGGGTCTCAGGTCTAAACTATACTCCTATAAAATGTGCGAGGGTGAAGAGAATAAGAAATGCAAGGGAATTTCAAAGCAGGTAGTAAAGGCGTTTATCAAGCACGAACATTACAAAGAGTGTTTGTTCGAAAAGAAGACGCAATTAAGGAATATGGTAGTTATTAGGAGTCATAAGCATGGGTTGTATACTGAAGTAGTTAATAAAATCGCATTAAGCGGGGATGATGATAAACGCCATATCCTCGAAAATAATATCGATACGTTAGCATGGGGGCATACTAAGATAAAGCAAAAGTGAGCGCGGACCCTCGGATCCTCGGACGACGGGCCCCGGTCGTCAGGCCCGTTCGCTCGATCGCTGACTCGCCCAGCTCGTCGGGGGTCGATGCACCGTTTGACCTTTACCCCCATTTGACCTTGAGTTTTGCGCTTGACTCGGGACCAGAGATAGGCCGGCGGAGGGAAACCACTCTAGCGGGAGAGTCGGCCCCCGAGTAAGGGGACCGAGGGCACCTCCTCGCCGACGCTCGGAGGCGGGGAAAGTTTTACGCTCAACTCCGACCATTTATATTTGCGTTCCTCTCACGACATTAATGCATTTTTTTACCTTAAGGCGCGGAGAGAGTTCTACGCTTGGCTTAGACCAGAGTTAGGCCGGTGGAGGGGGGCCACTCTAGCGGAGGGGGGTTTTGTGCTCGACTTGACCAGAGTTAGGCTGGTGGAGGGGGCCAGAGAGTTTATGCTCGACTTGACCTGAGTTAGGCAGGTGGAGGGGGCCACTCTATTTTTTATGCTTGACTTAACCGGGGTTAGGCGGGTGGAGGGGGCCACCCTAATGGGGAGAGAGTTTTGTGCTTGAATTGACTAGAGTTAGGCAGGTGGAGGGGGCCAGAGAGTTTATGCTCGACTTGACCTGAGTTAGGCAGGTGGAGGGGGCCACTCTAGAGGGGGTGGAGAGTGATTGACTTGACCAGAGTTAGGCAGGTGGAGGGGACCAGAGTAGGGGGGAGAGGGGAGGGGGGGAGTTTTGTGCTTGACTTGACCAGGGGAGAGAGTTTTGTGCTTGAGGGGGACCATGTTAGGCAGGATGGGTTGACCAGCCTAGCGTGTCCCAGTTCTCTCCCTTTATATCTACTTCTGATCTTGATCTACGCTGTCCGCCAAAGGTCAGTGAGTCGCGCGTAGCAGTCTAAGGGTAAAGGGTAATTACTGGCAACCATTCCTATCTTGAATGCTTACAGGGGTCATTGGCGGTCACCTCTGACGTCTATTATGGTCGTCTGTAAATTGTTTCAGCGGCACTCTGGCAAAAGGGCGTTTAATGCATTTCTGTGATGCAAATTATATACCAAGCAAGTCATCACATAATCGTGGATCCATAAAATCTATTTTGTCTAACAACAGGCTGAATCATGAGAGGGAATGGTCCTTGGACATGTAGAAAATTGACCAATGGCAAAATACATTAAACCCCCTTTTCAAAGATCATGGCTCATATATAAACTTATCCTCTAACGATGGTTGAAAATACATTCCGTTGAAACTTAGGAAATTCATATTACAGGCTTGATTATTCAAGCGTACAATGTTCATCTATATAAGATCAGATCGTTGGTTCTGTGCAGACTCATCTTGATCTATGCTGTCCTCACACGCCCCTGATTTCGCCTTATGTATGACGCAGACCGAGCCAATATTTATTTTCTCTCTCTTTGCCTTGGTCAAGTAGACCGACTTAATCCATTCCACGCGGACCCGTGTTTTTTCGACCCTTAACACGGAATGCTTTTTAAAACATCGCAGGAATGGAGAAAATGCTGTAAACCAGCACTTTCTATTTTTTCCACAGTATTTTCTGTCCTTTAAAACCAAAGTCCTACCACGAGCCATGTACCATTCTCGTCTGCAAATGCTTTTAAAATGGGCGAATTTAAGATTTTGTCTTCTGGTAAAGAATCCATGTTGTTTATTATCGCTATGATCTGGTCTCTTTGGCTGTTTATTTTTCATACAAATTACCGAGCAAAAAGCACCCCTAACTGACCGTTTGGGTTTATTTTTTCACATGAAAGACTATGTTTTTTTCGGCGTAGTTGAATGTGCTGGCTTTCGACCTACTTCTTGATATAAGTACTGTAAAATTGGAAATTTTTGCGATTTAGAAATTTTTGCGATTTCCCAAATTTGAATAATTCGCAAATTTTTCTGTTCGCGTATTTTACCAAAAGTATACCAACAAAATTAATAACGAGTATCTTGAATTCGCAAACATTTCCGAACGCAAAATGTCCGTAATCGGTAATTTGCAAATTTTTGACAAGCGTATATGTCCAGTTAAACAGTATTCGACTGAATAAATAGAAAATTGCAGTTGGTCGAAAATGTGGACATGTTTATTCTGAGGGCCCTTGTAAGGCAATCTGTGGGCAAATTTTTGCCGGATATCTTTTTGAAAGATATTTCTTGTTTCATTCGAGCTGAGACTTGAATTTTTCTAGGCAAAGTCTCTCTCTCTCGGGATACGAGCTGACCTGCACCAGACAACATTATTGCGTCTCACAGCAGGTTTCTTCACTGTCCTTTTGCTACGCTGTTTCCGCGTGTCTGTGTTCTTGTTTTAGCCCTTTACCACACAATCCAGAATTTTAACGACCCGAAAGAATGCTTTTGAAAACATTGTGGAGAAAGGAGAAAATGCTGGTAGACAGCAATACCTCACCAGAATGAAGTCCGGTCGGACCGTTTACGACAGCCTAAGATTCTGTTTTCAAATGATGAAATATTGAATCATGGCTATTGGCATTCTAATTCTACAGTTTAGCAACGCTCTACGAAAAGGAGGTTTAAACATCTTCCTAATGTTCTCCCTAAAGCATACCCGTGTTGTCCTCAAATCATGGCTATATGAAAGCGTTGGGTAGATTGACCTTTCAGACGTGAAAAATTCAGCAATAGCAAAAAGTTTCGACCCATGTCAGCCTGCGCGGACTGCGCAGGCTGACATGGGTCGATACTTTTTGCAGATGCATTAAACCGCCTTTTCACATAGCACAAGTCGCATTTATTCAGCCCAGGTATCTATGAATTTATCACTGACGATGCACAAACATACATAAAATACAGTTATACAATTTATCATGATGAACACACCGCCTGTAATATTATATAACGCATTAATCTTTCGATAAACTTCCGTATCAGATACATTGTCAAGACTCCCAAAATATTTTGTTTAAACACTTGCTGTAGAACTCGCCCTCCAAATTGTCGAATACCTATTTTACAATACAAACTTTTATTTATACGGCCTTTTACGCTCAGAGTAGACAGAGTTTGAAAACATCATGAGAAAAGGAGCGTTTGCAAGCCTCAAGCGGTCCTGGAGGAATGACCCGAACTCGAAGCCTGTACATTACTGGCTTTGTTTAAACCTATTTAATTTCCATCGACGGTGAAACAAGTTCTTTTAACTAAAATTAGTCACTCTCAATAATGACTCCAGTGCTTGCGCCATTGTGTGATTGGTTCCAAAAGTTGAAACCGAGCCTGGTAGCGCAGTCTCCAGCTTACAGGACTTGAATCCAGGGGGTCGATGGTTCGAATCCCAAGCTCGGCCGATTTCTTACCGAGGACAGATGATAGTCATCGTGGCAGGATTCATTCCTCTCTCTGATCATTGTTTCTGGTAAAGCAGCCAATGGCATGGAAAGTATATTGTGCAAAGTACTGTTTAAAGAAACTCCATGAAAGCGAGGGTATGTGCACTGGGTACTGGCGATATGACTTACATAATATTGAAAATGCGGTTGAAACCAACAACAACAACCACAACAACAATAAAAAGAACAATCAAACCAAAAGTTGAACCCTCTCGTTAGAGAACTCGAGCGCAGAACACTGACGTGAAGGGCTGACGCTCTACCCAACCTCACTCTTTCCATCTACTGCCTTTCCTAGATTACTACCCTCGCCACCCCTGCGCACCGAGGCTTGACCGGAAGTAGGAAGGAGACTAATGAAGCTGTAAACTGGTCCCCGTATTCCACAGTTGAGCGGTGCTCTAGTAGAAGTGGGTTAAATACATTGTCATGCTGCAAAACTTTTCGGTGCGGGTCAGCTTGCACAGGTTTTTTAGGCTTACCTTGGTCGATATTTTTTGCGGATCATTAAACCCCCGTTTCACAGAGGTTGGCTCAGTCATAATGCATGAACTAATACGTGATTAAGGTGTATGAGGGGAGGTACCCAATCTAATGAAACATGATTTGTTCGTAAAGTGTTTAACGCTGTTTTCAACATCACTTCAGTTATATAGGGGGTGGCCTTTTCATACTTTCCCGAAGCTTCATCAACCAGAACTTTACGAATAATTCTTCACAAGCCACTCGCTGCTTTTCCACCATAACCACCGACGAAACAATGAGAAAGGAATGAATCCTGTCGCAATGACTATCATCAGAGAAATTGGCCTAGCTGGGGATTTGAACAGAAGCAGCAGTAACAAGATAGATGGACAAGTATGTGTTTAGGCGGATACTGAATCCTAAGGGCACTTGTTTCTGTAATTGATAACGACTATAAATCTGTAACTGAACCTTTAATTAACGTTGTAAACAATTCAGTGATCGCAAGCCACATGGGGCTTATCAGCACTAATCAGGCATAATCATTTATAAACTCCTCTAAAAGTTTTTTACTTCTCGGCAGATACATACAGTTGTATCAATCTATAGTATTTTTTTCTCATTATTTTACCAGACTGTGTTAAATCACGAGAAATTTGTTTGCTTTCGTAACAATAAGTGCGATTAATTTTACCTTCTTACCGTGTCGTTCATTATTTTCTGTAATTCAAGTCTTTTCTACAAAATTAACAGTTTTTAACGGCCTTGAAGAATAAGGCTTTTGAAAACATTGTAGGAAAAGGAGAAAATGCTGGTAACCAGCATTTTCTCCTTTTCCCGCAATGGTTTCTATTCTTTCGTAGACAAAAAGTATTATTTGAACCACAGATTACATGTTGTCTGCAAATGTTTTCAATTTGAGCTTGCCTAAATTTTGTTGTGCCGTAAAGAGTTAAGCAAGCAGCTGCTTCATAAGCTATTGGATTTAAGTATTAGGACCTGTCCTAATTTTACATTTTTCGGCGTAGCATAATGTGCTAGCTTTTGACTTACTTTTTGGTACTGATAATAAATGAATAAATAGAGATTTGTAATTGGTCAAAAATATAGACATTGTTATTTTGAGGGCCCCTGCCTATTTGCTGGCATATTTACGCTGTCTATTTTGTTTAACGATATTTCTTGTTTAAACGTGTTAAAGGGGTATTATACTAGATTTTGTTTAGCAAGATTATTTTTAGGAAAATCTTTACAAAGCCTACTCGTGTTCATTAGCCTTCAAAGAAAAAAACAATAGAAATACATGTAGAAAACGCACGAATATTTACCAAGTTCTTATGTATATTTACAATAAATTTTCTTTTTGAAGGAAAGAGAAATACCTATATCCGTTTTTGGTAGTCGGAAAAGGAACGTTTACTAGTATTTTATCTTCCAAACAAAATCGTTTTGCGATTTTATAATGGAGGATGGCACATGTGAAACGGACAAACCCACTCGCGATGAATTATTCTTTTTTTCTTGTTCTCTGCGTTATAATCGGATAAAATATTGTGGTGGCAGATTTTTATCCAACGTACACGAAAATAAAAAAAAAAAACTTTGATTGATTGATTGATTGATCGATGCCTCATACAACTGTCAACATTATTTCAGTTATATCTCAGCTACAATTTATTTGTTCATTTATTTTTGATTTTTGGGTTTCACGAGTATTGAGCTAGGGCTGTGAAGTGTCTTGCCCACGAAAAACCAAGTGCTTTGAGTGAGACTTAAACAGGGGCGGAAGGGGGGGGGGGATCCGGGTTTAGAATACTACTTAGCCAAGCAGGATCCCACAAAATGTTGAAGGAAAGGAAAATAAATACATATATCCCTTTTTGGTAGTTGGAAATGGAGCATATTCTTCTTTCAAACAACATCATTTTACCTATTTTCTAAAGTGAAGACTGTATAGGCATCAAAGATTGAAGTTAAACTTTTAGCAGTCACGTAACGTTATTGTCTGAGTGTGAAAATGTTTGAAATCCACACAAGAGTCACCACGTGTCTCCTTTGAAGTTTCACAAATTACCATATAAAGAGGGATATAAAACTTTTTGTGGTTTAACGCTAAATCTAATAAGTATTTATAGAGAACAGAATAAAGATGGTAATGATTCTTTTTGTAATTTAGGTTTCTCTTTTTTGTGATAGTTTGTTTATATCTGTTGAATTCAGATTGCTTGATTCTCCTATTTCCAATCTATGTATTCATAAAAAAAAAACATTAGAGTAAAATGTTTAACCCGTTACCACACAGTCCCGAATTTAAGCCAACTAAAATAAAAGGAGTTTTGAAATTGAAAACATAGTTGGAAAAGAAGAAACTTCTGGGTTTCCAGCATTCCAGCATTTTCTCTTTTCCGCACAATGTACTTTACCCTTAATCCTCTACATTTGAATTGTCAAAATCCAATGGATTTGCAGAGAACAAATTCAGTGTGGTTCAAAATGTGGGATTAGTCATTGAAAGCGGGTAGAAAAAAATTGTCAGAAAATGTTTTCATTTTATCCTTTTTCCAAAACTGTTTTCAAAGACGATCTTCCGCAAGGCCGTTAAAAGTCGAGATTGTGTTGTAAAGGACTAAATGCGATTCCCCTCGTTTGAGCCATACGGTATTTAATTTGTCGTCTGCAAATGCTTTTGATTTGGACAAGCCCATTTTTTTCGTTCAGTAAACAGTCAAACATTTGAAAGAGGGCATCTGGCTCTATTAAGACAAATAACATTTTAGTTGAAAGCTGACAGATTCCTTCAAGAAAAATACTGAGCAAAAAATACATTTCTACATTAGTATGTTTTCTACGATGCTTTCTCCAGTTTTTTTGTATACTTAATTATGAGAACCTTGTTTCTAATCAGCTCCAACACGTTTCAACATTTTCTTTAACTTTCTTTCACTTTTTCTTATCATAATTTTTGCTTTTTTAAGCCTTGATCTAATAGGTTCACGTTCGATTGTTCTCTGTAAAATGACTCTTTCATCCTGATATTTCCGAATTAGATTTATTAATGAGTTGTATGTTATAGATTTAGTCAGTGAAGAATTCTGTGATACTGAAATTTCAACATTTTCATTTTTCCTTTACATAAATATCTAATAAAACAATCGATAGTGTAGACTCAAAATCAAACTGCACTTTCTGTCCCACCTGTATGTATACTATCTACAAGAGTGGCTGAAGTCTTGCGTTATAGCCAAAGGTAAAAGGGGCCAATAATGATGAATCAAGCTCTTACTTTTTCAGCACCAAGTTTAAAAACTTGACATCTTTCGACGGCTGTACAAAGCAATCCACTGTAACTCAGAGAGATGTTCATCTCATAGGCTTGACTATACAAGCGGACGGTAAAGAGCCAAGATCAGACAGCACGTTCTGTGCAGTCTGATCTTGATCTTTACCGTCCGCAAAAGCCCATGCTTTTGACTATAACGCTGAAAGGTTTAAAAGTAAGTTTTATAGTTTTTTTTTTAGAGTTTAAGCCACCACGCTTTTAACGGTTAAAAGATCAAGGGCTTACGTTGTGTTCACAAATACACGCAAAAATTAAATAAAGTACATTGGAAAATACAAAGACATCACTCCACAGTGGATTTGACAGTTTTGAAAGAATTGGCTTTGTCTCTTTATGTCTTCAAGGCTGTTTGATTAGTCATTCAGTCGATCTTGCTCTCTGTGTCTTTGTCCCTCAGTATTTCCCTCTTGTCTCTATCTGTCTTGTGATCAGAGCTTTTTGGCTGTCAGTCCGTCCGACCGTGCGTGTGTTTGCCCGTCCGGTTGTCTGCCTGGTTGCTTGCCTTCCAGTCCCTTTCTGTTTGTCTCTCTTTCTCTCTCTCTCTCTCTTTTATTCACTTACTTTGTTTCTATGCTTATACGAGTGGTTTATTCCTGCTAAATAAACTTGAAATAAAATTCAGATCATTAGATAACCAATATCTAGATCTTTAAAAAAAATGTTCCATGATTCTCCCTTTTTTTTATTTCAGATTTGGCTTTCAATTCTCATACAAGGCGGTATATTTTGATACAACGGAGGGTATATAATGGAAAAAGGATCACAATTAATATTTGTTTGCGAGTATTAACTCCATTTCTCCCTTTCCCACAATGTTTTCTTGTAGTTACTCAAGACACTGTCGACAGCAAAATACTTTCCCAAACCTCGTTAAAAGTAGATGACAGAAGTAGAAACGTACTCGCAACAAAAAGAAGTTCCAAACCAATGCATCTCCGTGAAGCATGATACCAGTCTAGCCATCAGGTACTAGTAATTATGGATCCATAATAGCTACTTTTTTAACAATCGAAATAATCATAAGGTAGACTGGTCCTTGGACATACAGAAAATTGAACGATAGCGAAAAGTTTCGGCTCAGGTCAGCCTGCGCGGACTGCGCAGGCTGACCTGGGTCGATACTTTTCGCAAATGCATTTAGCCCCCTTTTCCACAGAGCATGGCTCAATAAACTTAACCTCTTTCGACGGCAGGAAATACGATCCATTGAAATTCAGAAAGGTTTTTTAACTTTCAGGTTTAAATAAACAAGCGGACGGTATTGATTCAAGATCAGACTGCATGTTCTGTGCAGTCTGATCTTGATCTATGCCGCCCGCATATGTATTCTTTTCGCATATGGTGCTGACGGGGTTAATTCAATGAAGTACATCGTGTATATACTTTTATAAGACAACGTGCATAGCTCTGTGATCAATCTAACTTTGTAATGGGTTCTAATTAATTAGACTTTAGATTCGGGACTTTTATGTAAGATTATGTAGGGTTATATCAGCTGTCAAATGTACTCAAAGATAACATCCCATAATTATGCTGCCGACCGCCAGCAGAAAGTGGGGTCCCAAGGTGATGACCATTTTCTATAAAATATAAACCAGAGGTCTTCAGTTTATATCACTGATGTTGTTGTCGTTGTCTTTGGTCTTCTTCTTTCTTCTTTGGTCTTCTTCTTTTTATTCGGTCTTCTTCATCAGTCTTCATCTTCTTTTTCTTCGGTCTTCGTCTTCTTCTTTTTCTTTGGTCTTCTTCTTTTTCTTCGGTCTTCTTCTTCGTCGTCTTGTTCTTGTTGATCTCCTCCTCCTCCTCCTCTTCTTCTTCACCGTGGTCTACGTTGTCTTCTTCTTTTTCGTCTTCTTCTCCTTCTTCTTGTTCTGCTCCTCCTCCTCCTCCTCTTCTTCTTCTTCTTCGTCGTCGACGTTGTCTTCTTCTTTTTCTTCTTCTTCTTCTTCTTTACTGTCATACAGATAAGAATTAAAAATCTCCAGACTACATAAAAACATTCATATGCTATGTGGAAAGATCTGCCTTGACCTAGTATAGATAACTGTCCCCAAAGGCGATGTTACTTTTTGACTGGTCGCCTCTGGTACGGTGTACAGTAAATGTCCGAATATGAAAAAGATCACCGTAGCGTCTCATTATTGAGACTATGCCTTGACCTTAATAAATGTCCTAAACAAGTCAGTCATAAATTCACCTATTCCCTGATAAGCCTGTTTTGGATTCAAATCAGGACCAAACAACAGAGATTTTCCCATCTGGAATCTAAACAGTGTGGACGAAGGATTTGTCGTAAATTTGGCAGTTGTCATTGATCCTTTCAGCGTCACAGGCAAAAACGGCGGCTTTTGCGGAGAACATAGATCAAGATCAGACTGCACAGAACGTGCAGTTTGATCTTGCATCTTTGTCGTCTTCTTGTTTGGTAAAGCCTAGAACGTAAAAATCTTTCTGGGTTTTCGAGTATTGTATTTTCAGCCCTCGAAAAGAGTCAATGCTATAATTGAGCCATGCTCTGGCAAAAGGGGGCTTAATGCATCTCCGTAATGCATTGTACCAAGCAAGAAATCTCATAATTAGAGATCCATAAAATCTCCTTTTTCCAACAATCGACTGCATCATGAGATAGAAGTGTCCTACATGATAGAAAAAAAAAAATCAGTTTCAGTTGATTGTTTTTTCAGCTGTCGAAAAAAAGGTCGATTTTATAATTGAGACATCCTCTGTGAAAAGGGGACTTCATGCATCTCCATGATACATTATAATAAGCAAGTCATCACATAATTATGGATCAATAAAAAAATTGTCTAACAATCGATAGCATTATGAGGTTGACCCGTCCTTTGACACGCACAAAATTGACCAATAGCAAAGAAGTTTCGTCCCAGGTCAGCCTGCGCGGACTGCGCAGGCTGACCTGGGTCGATACTTTTTGCAAATGCATTAAATCTGTTTTTCACAGAGCATGACTCATACATTGGCACTAACAGAGTTCATAAGCCCTTCATCAATCTATTTATGTCCCGATAAGCCGATTTTGGATGTGTATCAGGACCAAGTAGCACAAAGATTTCCATCTGGAATCTAAACAATGTTGACAAAGGCACTGCCTTGAACTTGGCAATAGTCACAAACAAGTCATTGACAAAGCTACAGGTCTATGTTCCGATAAGCCGTTTTTTGGATGTATATCTGGACCAAATAGCAAACTGATTTCAATCTGGAATATACCATTACGAAAAGGGTATTTTAATCTGCTCCAGATAACGAACAATTAGACTTATCTAAGCTGAAAGCATTTGCTGTCGACAAATTTATGTGAATGGATGGTGGGATTTGTATGTGATTGTGTTTGATTGTGTAGAAAATATTGCCAAGAACATGCAGTCTGATCTTGATCTAGACTTTCCTTTTTTCTGAGACGATCTGAACCGGGGCAACTTTGAAATTTTAATTATTTGGGTCTTATTACAACATTGAAAGTTTGTTTGTGCATTAGTTCAATTATATCACGGGGGCCAGTGCATATATCCATGCTTTTCTGGAGTTTCTTTGACCAGAACTTCGAACAATATTCTTCCCAAGCCACTGGCTGCTTTTCCTTATAATCATCGCTAAAACTATGATCAGCGGTGAGAGAGGAATAAACCCTTAGCAAAGACCATCATCAGTCCTCGGAAAGACTATCGTTGAGCAGGCGATTCGAACAAGCGACCCACTGTTCTCATGTCCTGAACGCTACCGACTGCTGTAGAATCTAGAGCTCGGCTCTAAACTAAAAGAGTATGGTAGCTTTATTCGGCAGTCTTAGGGTTAACTCAGAGAGACAAAGCCAAGCTTTTGGGCCAAGAGGAAGGAGTGGGTAAATAATTGGGGCTGTCAAAGAACGAGGCGAATGTCACAATGTCAATGACATAACGATATAGGATGAAATATGTAAGCCCTACAGTCTACAGTTTGTAACCCATTTAACTCTGTACCAGACGACAAAATTTTAGACTTGTCCATTTTGAAAGCCTTTGCAGACCACAAATGAAATGCTTTGAAAACAGGGAAAACATCATGGGAAAAGAAGAAAATACTGGTTACCAGCATTTTCTTCTTTTCCAGTAATGTTTTTAAAAGGCCTCTTTCTCAGGGTAGCTAATACCCGAAATTGTGTGGTGAAGCGTAAACGCCTGTTGTCGCCTTCAATCCTTTATCACACTGTACCGAATTTCTAACTACGCTGAGGAAGAAACCCGTTGAAAACACTGTAGGAAAAGAAGAAAATGCTGGTAACCAGCATTTTCTTCTTTTCCCACAATGTATTCTACCCTTTCAGAGCCCAATTTTAGCAATTGAGCCACATTTAAATTGTCGTCTGCAAATGCTTTCAATTTGTACAAGTCGGCTTAAATTTTGCCGTCTGGTATAGAGGTAAGACTCCCGTACATAATTAGCCGAGCTCGATGGTTCAGTCAGTAATGTACAAGAACTGAAACCTAGGGGTCGCTGGTTCAATTTCCAGAAGCAAAATCCTTTCCGATGATTTGTTGCTAGTTATTGAGACAGTACATCTTTTCTCACCACTGATAGTTGATTATCATTTCTACCTAGTCTCATTGAATAAATGCGGTGGGAAGTATATGTAGTGCTAGGAAAGCACATAAGGCGCACTTGGCGCCGCAATACGTTTCCAGTACGCTTATGGTACGCTTCAATAACGATCCCGCTGAGCTGGTTACACTGTTGTTACGCTTTTACGGCGGTATTTTCAAGGCGCTTCTACTACGCTTCGACTACGCCATTGGATTTCAGGCTATGTCTAGTCTACGCTTACTACATTGCTGCTACGACCTTACTACGACCTATACGCAGTAGCTGCGCTTCTGTTGCGCTTTTGGAACGTTTCTATGTAAAACTGGTGGTTTTACGGCTTTAGCAGCAGTTGACCATCGGCCTTTGAAGAAGATGGATCGAATTATTGCTATAGCTGTGATCAAGCTTGCGATTTAGGACAATAAATTGATAGGGCTGGATGTTGACTAAATATCTTGACGCTTTTGTTACGACGCGCTACGCTTGCGCCACGTTACTCGCCCTGCGGTTACGATACTGCTGCGTTCATGAATTTATTGCTACGCTTTTGCAATGCTTTTGTGGCGCGTCGAGTCCAAAGCGATCCTGCTACCTAAATTTCGAGCAAGGACAAAAGAAGCCCCTCAAAGTGGCGACCATAAAGTTTCCGATACGCTTCTACTACATTCAAAGCGTCCCTACTGCTCTGAACATTGCTGTCACTGCTATGATTCAAGGCGTTTTGACCAAAATATTGAAACGTAGCTGAATCGCCGTTCAGTGGAATAAAGGTTTTGGGACCCATTGAATTTCTCGGTTTCTGCTGTTTTCAAAGTTTTTCTGATATTTCCAAGTTTTCTTTCCGCATTTAAAGGGACTTTAACCCTTCACCACACGATCTCGAGTTTTAACGACGCTGACAAAGAAAGCATTTGAAAGCACTGTGAGAAAAGGAGAAAATTGTGGTAACCAGCATTTTCTCCTTTTGACAAAATGTTTTCTACCCTTCAGAACGCATTTTTCAATTCTGAGTCAAATTTAGTTTGTTTTCTGCATAATAATAATTATGCTTTCAACTTGAAAATGTCTTCATTTTTCTCGTCTGTTAAAGAGTTAAACCAGATTTTGTTCCGCCGGTTATTTTTTCTAAGAAAATCTTGAAAAAGAATGGTAACTTTTAATCCAGCATTTCTTTTTCTTCCCAAAGTGTTTTCAATTGCCTTCTTTTTCAGGGTCGGAAACAATAATGGATATCTAATAGAGGGTTAAATTGTAAAATAATGAACGATTTTCCACAGCAACCTGCGGCGTTAAAAAAATCACTTGATCGACAGCCATTAACCCTTAGACTGCTAATCGCGACTCACTGACCTTTTGCGGACAGTGTAGATCAAGATCAGACTGCACAGAACGTGTAGTCTGATCTTTGATCTACACCGTCCGATAAGGGCATATTTTCTCAAATAGAAACATTTTGAAATAGCAAAATTTGGGTTATTACAATCGGCTTAAAAGTTTCATTTCAGTTATTTAGCAGGAAAAGGCTTAAACTTCATCAGCAGACTGGTCCCTTTCTTTCATATTTCTTTTCACACTGCATACAACACACACACAAAAATTCAGAAATAATGAAAATGTGATAATTTGTTCTCATGACAACATTGACAGGTACGTGTAATATAAACGTCGAAAACCTCCCATTAAAATGTCAACGAGGCGGGCCAACAGTTAGTAATCATCGTTTGAAGGACAGTGGTCGTAAGCCTCACATACAAGAGGCTATGGGTTTGAATCTAGACATCTAGACTGAAAATCAGAAAGTTTGAAAAAGTGATAGTTTGTTCCCATGACAGCGTGCACATTATGAACGTTATGTAAACGTCCAAAACCTCCCATTCAAATGTCAACGAGGCAGGAAGGATAGAAAACATTGTGGGAAAATGGTAAAATGACCATAACCAGCTTTTCCTCTTTTTCCAACGATGTTTTGAAACGCCTTTTTTTTCTGTGTCGTTGATACTCGGGACTGTATAGTAAAGGGTTGAAAGAATGTTTCCCAAATATGCGAGTTCCTTTTCTCCAGACAAATCTCTGTGTAACGAAGAGTATAGATCCAAGTTCAGACTGCACGTTCTTTGCCTCTTCGTTCTCGTGCAGAACCCGGTAGCGTACAGGACTTGAGAGCAGGAGATGAGGTTTGAACCCTCAGCTCGGCCAATTTCTTTTCGAGGATTGCTGATAGACATTTCTACAGGATTGATTCCTCTGTCAACGCTGTTGATTGTTTCGACAATTGTTATGTGGGAAAGCAGCAAGCGGCTTTGAAAGTATTCTAGTGAATTTTGGAAAATTAATATGAATCGGGTTTTTAAGGTCTGCGGCCCCTTACTCTCATATTAAAAGGCGGAAGCTGCCAAGATTGGCCAGAATAGCCTTTAAGAAAACGTCGATGTTACATCATATTTACCGATGAGTTAGTGAGTCTACGGCCCGTAACTCTCATATTAAAAGACGGAAGCTGTCGAGATTGGCCAGAATAGCCTTTACGAAAACGTCGATGTTTACCGATGAGGTAGGGGCCGTAGACCTTAATTCATGACCACATGAAACATTGTGACGAAGGATACATCATTCGCTATGAGAAATTTTCTAATTTCATCACGATTTCTTTTCTTAATTTAGTCTGTAGAAAAACTCCAACAGTTTTCAAGGTGATCTATCACAATATATCCCTGCCATACCTAGTTTGTTCATCTTGTACCTCGTATTCTGCAGGTATTGTTTTTTCCTAATGCACCTAGGGAAATGCACGAATTAGACCCCCTGCACAGTTAGAAAATTTAACCCTATACCACACCATCTCGTTTTTTAAAGACCTGAAAGAGACGGGTTTTGAAAACATTGTGGGAAAAGGAGAACATGCTGGTAACCAGCATTTTCTCCTTTTCCCACAATGTTTACTACCCTATCAACGACAGAAATAATCATTTGAGCTTAGTTACACAATTTAACCCTTACCACACAATCCCAAGTTTTAAAGACCCTGAAAGAGAAGGCTTTTGAAGACATTGTTGGAAAAAAGAAAATGCCGGTTACCAGCATTTTCTCCTTTTCCCACAATGTTTACTACCCTTTCAAAGACAAATATCATCATGTGAGACACATTAAATTTGTCGTAAGCAAATGCTTTCGGTTTTGACCAGTCTGAAATCTTGGTGGTTGGTATAGAGTTAAAAAACAAAAAACACAGCTCACTACATCACTACTAATAAAGATGCACATTGTATCAGAGGTAACAAAAAATACACGGAAAGAGAACTTATGCCTTGTGATTTTTTTTTCCGAAGAACAAAAGAAGAAGAAAGTGGAACGAATACCGTAAGTTTTCATACCGCCTTGGCTATTCTGTTTTTCTGTCTGTGTGTCTGTCTGTCCGTCTGCTATTTAGAAACCGGTAAAGCTTGGAGATACGTACACTATACGATCCCTGGTTTGAGTGAAATTTTACACCACTTTTAGTTGTTATTTCAGTTTATTTCAGTTTCACAGCGACGGCTTATTTATTTCTGAGTTTCCTTAATTTTACCAGTATTATCATCCTCGGATCCCAGGTTTGAAGCATTACGTTACTCTCCATGCATCAATCGAGACTGGGTCACCGAGGATGCAGTATTACAGGACAATAGAGACAGTAGACAGTACTTTATTGGCTTAAAAGCCCAATAGCCACAAACAGTAAACATTGTGGATGTTAAAATGCTTGTAAATTTCAATGATACCATTGTTTACTTTTGGCTGGACTTTACTCGTCTCACCGAATGAAATGATAACACAACAACATGCAATTGAATAGCCTAACAGAAGTAAGTGATAAAAAATAAAGATGATCATAATATTTGTAATAAGGATAGCAAATGGAATTACATATTTGGAGATAATGATAATAATGATGATAATGATAATGATAATACATGTAATAATAATAATAATAATAATAACTACTATCATCATCATCATTTAAGGCTAGGGCTCTGTAGTGCCAAGCCCAAGGGCACTCGTGCACCATCAGTGCCTCCAACATAGATCGAACCCAGAACGTTTAGCATACAAATCAAGAGCTTGACCACTGAGCTGCCTAGGTCGCATTGAAGCTGGTAATCGACACAATATTGTATTACTAGTAAATTACAAGTAGCGTAAGTCCTATAATAAAAGTCACTCAGTTAATCTGTTCTGCCAATCAACTATTGTGTGGGACTTTTCATACCTTTCTTTGTCTTTATGCTTTCATTTAACATTTTTGCTAGAATATGTCGAAAAAAAACATTTACGTCATGCTGTGTGAAGATTGAGTTTAATTTATCTGCACAGTCCGCACAGGCTGACCTGGGTCCGTACTTTTGTTTTGTTATTTGTTAATTTCTGCATGTTAAAAGACAAGTCTACCTCATGATCCAGACAAAATGGATTGAATGGACCGATTATTAAGTGAAGACTTACTTGGTACATGTATATTGTATCAGGGAGACGCATTCATAAAATCCCCTTTTGGCTAAATCAAGGCTTATTTCTTATCTCCCGATTACTTTTCTTACCTATTACGTTGGATTCTGTGTGGCTCACTGATGAAGGTCAAGGATTTGTAACCTCAAGGACCCGAAATCCACCTTCATTCAGTGTGCCGAGTTTTTACATAGGAGTGTCCTTCGGCAAGAGCTACAGAACCTTGGCCTAGTATTGCTGAAAACACAGAACACAGATGTGTTATTATCGTGGTACGACTGAATAATGTTGACAGCGACGTCATTCACAAGTCATCCAATATGTCATTACTTAAAAGGCCTACAATACAAGTTGATTTTAGATCACACAGAAAATATTTAATGAATCTATTTTTCTATTGAACTTATAGAAATTTTTCTTTTCTTCTTGGCTTCCTTCTCACGGCGTCCTTCATTCCTGGCTTCTAGCTTCCTTCCTTCATTCCTGGCTTCCTTCCTTCCATACTCCTTTTAATCTAAGCTTACAAAAAAAAAAAACCCGAATGCCTGCTTGTCAAAATGTAAAAAGTTGTGACGACTTTTGAAAACATTGTGGCAATATCAGAGGCCGGTCATTTCGCCAAGAGTGTAAGCAGTATTTTTCACGGACTATTTCATCCGCACAAATTTATTCCAGTCATGCTCCAATTAAGGGGGCTTAATACATTCGCAAAGATTATCGATACATGTCAGCCTGCGAATAAGCCAAAGTTTTTTGCTATTCGTAAATTTTCCGCATGTCAAAGGACCATTTCTACCTCATAATTCGGTTGTTCGACAAAATGGATTTTATATGCACGGGGAATGAATATTAATGCGCGGTGGGCATAATTCAAAACTCTGCCGCTAAAAAGAAGCTAGCGGAAAACGGCTACAAATAATACGTCCGTGGAGAAATCCAGTCTGTGTTTCGCTCCAAAATTATTAAAAATACAATAGATGTAATTTGAATTTCAAACAGGAAAAGTAATTAAAAAAATACCATTGTTAAAATGAAATTCTTTGTACACAGTTTCTAAATATAAATTTAGAGAAAACCATTTAACAATATTTTGCTTTCTGCGCATGTCATATTCTTCGAAGATTGTCAGTATTTGAAAATGGCACCTAGCGGCAGATAATGGGGTCATAATCTGAACGCTGAACCCGACTGACCACAGTAAAAGCCGCCTTATCACCAAAACTGTCTAACGAGACATTTCCCGCCAAAATTAATGAACCCTTAGAGCGGCAACAAGATAAATAAAACGGAAAATTTCACTATCTAAGCAACAAAATACTCCTATAATACTCTTAACTCTTTCCTTACTGAAGACAACACCAGAAGCTTATGTGGACAGTGTAGATCAAGATCAGACTGCACAGAACGTGCAGTCTTATCTCCGATCTACACCGTCCACCACTTTATTTTAGATTATGACCAAACAGTTTCTTCGTTTTGCAATGGAGTTATATTTGTAGCTATTGAAAAAGTGAAATATGTTTAAATGGTAGTGAAAGAGTTAACCTTTAGGGTCCTAAGTGCGACTCACTGACCTTTTACGTACAGTGTAGATCAAGATCAGACTGCACAGAACGTGCAGTCTGATCTTGATCTACACTGTCCGATAAGGAGGTATTTTTTCCCCAAAAGGTCAGTTTGAAATAACATAAGTCGGGTTTTTACTATCGGCTTCAAAAGTTTTGTTTAAATTATTTAGCAGGACAAAGGTAGCACGCTGAACCTGGAATGCACTAATTGGCATCGTTTGTCCAGAATAGTATTTGCCAGTTTCGTACAAAGAGACTTCGATACAATAGAATATCCTTAATTAATGATCATACCTTTTTTCGCACCCTTCTTAACAATCTGCAGGGGTTTTCCGTAAAAAGTCGGCGTAAATGTTTCTATACTGTTTTTAACCTAAAGCCGATGACATAGTTTTCTGCTTGTCGAAATTGGAAGCATTTGCAGACGACAAAAGAAATCTTGGTCGAATGATAGCAGTTTTTTTTTTTTCTCGGTGGGTTTGAGAACAATATTGGAAAAGGAGCAAAATGCTGACTATCAGCATTTTCTCCTTTTTCCATAATATTTTACAATACTGTCTCCCCAAGGATCGATTACGCAGAGCCTTGTTTGTAAAAGGCTTAAAGGTAAAAGATAATTAATTTCGAAGAATGTAGACTAGGATCGGTCTGCAGGGAGCTATTTTGCCGATCGTGATCATTTGTCTTCACAAAGGAGATTGAATGTCGAAAACACACAGGATACAGTTGATTAACCTTGTACCACACAACCTAGTGTTTTAACTACTCAGAGGCTTTTGAAAACATTGTGGGAAAAGTAGAATAGGCTGCTTATCAGCATTTTCTACTTTTCCCATAAAGTTTTTTACCCTTCTAAAGACAATTCCTATCGTCTGAGGTACAATTATTATTTTTTTGGTCTTCAAGTACTTACATTGTGGCCGCGTTTCAAATTCTGTCATCTGATAAAATGTTAATGATATAAACGCTTATCATTAACAAGTGAAATAAAACTTTCAAGCTTACAGTAAAAACCAACTCTGCTGTTTTGAAGGTATTTTTGGGGGAAAGAGATCTTCTTATCGGACAGGGTAGATACAAGATCAGACTGCACGTTCTGTGCAGTCTGATCTTGATCTACACAGTCCGAAAAAGGTCCTAGAGTAGTGTTTAGAAGCCTAGCGGTTAATGATTCAAACGGGTCTACTACAACTACCAAGCAACAGAATTATGTCTCTTGATGTCTTTAGAACTGTTCGGCGTCACAAGGCGACCGAGAGTAGAACAGAGAATGTAGGGTTGCAGACATGACTGTGGGCGGCGTTCTAGGAAATGAGGGATCGACTCTTTACCAGACGACAATATTTCAGACTTTTCCATCTTGAAAGCATTTGCAGATACCAAAATGACTGTGACTCAAAAATTGAAAAAAGAATTGTTTGTGAAAGGGTAGAAAACATTTTGAAAAAAGACAAAAAGTTTCCAACACAACTTTTCTTCTTTAGGGTCATTAAAACTTTGGATTGTGTGGTAAAGGGTTAAAGCATATAACGCATTATACTAGGAGAGTCATCACATAACTATGGCCCGACGGGTAGCTCAGTGGTTAGCGTATCGGACTCGTGACCTGGTGGTTGGAAGGTCGATACCCGGTTGGGGCAAACTTTCTTTCCGGCGATTTTTCGCATCTCACCACTGATGCATGTGAGAAAAGTAGTCAGTGACTTGAAAAGAGAGTTGTGTCAGTACTGGTGTGCAAAAGCCAGGAAGCATTTGAGTAACGTCGAATCAGGGCGCTTTTGCAGACAGTGTAGATTATTATATAGACTCCACAGAACGTGCCACCGACCTTTATTCTACTGTGTCCGATGTGGTAATTTCCCCAGTTTAAATCAACTTTGAACTTGCAATATTTGGTTTTTACTACTGAGTGGAAATTTTCGTTTTATCTATTTGGCAGCTTAAGAGTTAAGGAGGAATTTATTCTTTAATCATAAATTTATCCATGTATTTTTTCTTCGATGTTTTTAAACTCAGTTCGTATCAATTTTCCTTATTTTACTAGGATACATATACAAGAAATCGAATATACTTGCTGCAATTTTGTGTCATGAGGTAGAGATCTCATGACAATATCTGAGAAAAAAATGCCGTTACTCGCTCTCTGAAGGTAAAATTTCATTTTTGCTACAATTAGATTTCTGTCGTCCTCAATAAATTCTTTCCCACCGGTGTAGAACATACCTTGGGTAAAAAAGTTAAGTTTTTGCGTAGTTTCTTATGCCACTGAATGAATAATTCCACGGAGGTCTATAAAAAAGAAAGGAAATTCTACAAAAAAAGGAGAAGACAATTCTAGGTAGCAAGATTTTTTGCTACTTACTCTAGACGTTCTAGTTAGAGTGATATTTAAAATTAAAGAGCAGACGGTGTAGATCAAAGATCAGACTGCACATTCCGAGCAGTCTGATCTTTGATCTGCTCCGTCCGGTGACGCTATATACGCTGCCCGTGAAGACGTAATGGCAAATGAAATCTAGACAACATAATTGCCGAGAAGGTAAGTAAATCAAGTACGCGAAGATAAAAAGCCCAGCTTAAATAATGGAATCTGTCTCTTTGCATTATGCTTGATAGCTTAATCTATAAACCATTTAATCTTTAATCCTTGATAAAGTTTATCTGCATTAATTATTCACCTATTATTTCAACATTTCGGAGATATGTTTATAAGCAATTTCTAGGCTTAAATGGCGGATTAATTGATAAAAATCTGACCTTCGTACGCTCCATGGATTTCATTGTATTCCTCCGCCTAGTCTTATTGTTCGAAGCACCGTTCGTAAACGGTTGGTACTCTAAAATGTGCGATGTCTCGCTACATATTGGCCATTAGACATATTAGACTTTAGCAATATCTATTTTCTGCTCTTTATTTTGTTGTTTTAAATTTAGTGGATCGAATCTTTTCTTCAAAAGAGTGTTTTTATTTTGCTCCATTTCTAAGTTTTGACTAATTTCTACCCGGAACTACCGAAGCAAATTTGTAGCCGACAACTTTGTTTCATATGGCTGTTAAATATACATCAATATGAGTTACTTTCGCTTTGAAACTGGGATAAAGTGAAAAACAAGAAAAGAGAAAAAAAAACTCTTAGCTTCGAGTAATTTCTTCAGTGCTGTACATATTTTGAAAAAGTGGTCAATTGAAATACGGAAAAGTAATGCCAGAAGTATGTACCGTGTTATGTGCATATCCAATGCACTTTCTTCTTCTTCGTCTTCTTCTTCTTCTCCTTCTCCAGGTGTTTCACCTTAGAAAGCTGATTTATTCTATTAATTCTAAACTTCATAGTCTTCCCTACCATTGCTTGAAGGATAAACCCGTTACCAAGCATTTCCGAATTCTAATGACCATGAGAAAGAAGGCTTTTGAAGAAATTGTTGGGAAAGCAGAAAATTCTCGTCCTTTTCCACAATGTTTTCTACACATTCAACGACAAATCCCATTATTTTAGTCATTAGTTTAAATGGTTGTCCCTTAATACTCAGAATTTGGATAAATAGGACGGCAAAGAGTTAAGCCAACAGATTTTCGTATTTGAAAGTTTTGCTCAGTATAATTATCTAACTCACATGAAATTTCCATGTGAAGATTATCTAGTGGTCAAAGCGTCCTTAAATCTTTACCAGACGACAAAATTTTAGTCTTATCAAAATTTAAAGCATTACAGATGAAAAATAAATGCGTCTCAATTGTTTAAGATTTGTAAAAAGGGTAGAAAACTTTGTTGGGAAAAAAAGGGAGAAAATGCTGGTTACCAGCATTTTCTCCTTTTTTTCCCACAAAGTTTTCGAAAGCTTTGTTCCTTAAGGTCTTCAAAACACGGGCCTGTGCGGTAAAAGGTTAATCACTTGTACAGGCGAATATCTGAACTTACCTGATCGTCACACTGTGTGTAGTATAACCGTTCACTTAGTTTTACGGTACACCGTACTACAAACGTGTGCGCAGCCAATATTTACATGACGCTACGATTGAAGGACCAGACGAACCAATCATCAATTTTTGTACGGATGTATATAAACATGTAACTTGTCATTCCGCGAACATCGCTTTAATAGCGTTTCTATTGTGACGCTTTAAATCTCACTTGAGAGAGAATTTTAAAACTTGAGTGCGAATTAAACAATAACATTGTGTTGTTTACTTTTGAAATAAACGGATAAAAAATAAGTATTAGAAAATTGAAACCCGAACAGGTGTATAAATTGTAAACTGAAAGTGGCTTGTGTTTAGTGATTTTCTTTTAAGTAAATACGAAAAACAAAAACCAAATATGTGATGGAATATACAAAAATTTAAACGGGTTTTTAGCTTTTCAATTGCTTTAGTGATCTTAAAACTTCTGAGACGGGAAGCTGGATTTTGGTCACCGTTGAAGACATGCACTGAAATACACTTCAGACTTTGTCAATAGGAATTCCCAGTCAAAAAAAGAGAGATGAAATTCGCGGTCTTGTTCCTGTATTATTTTGGTAAGTTATCTATCAAATTGCTCAAATTACTGTGGATTTTTTTTTTGAAACATTCATGCAACTTTACTTTCCGTATTAAGTTGTTTTTTTTTAATTTTCAATCAGACGACCTACCAAACGATCAAATCGTTTCCACACAATTCCGAATCCTTTAACGAAATGGATTTGAAAACTTTGTTGTAAAAGGAGAAAATGCTGGTAACCAGCATTTTCTCCTTTTTCAACAATGTTTTTTACCCCTTTAGAGACAAATTTGTCGTCTGCAAATGATTAGAATTTAGACTAGTACAACATTTTGTCGTCTGGTAAAGAGAATGTAAATAAACAGATTATAACAATATTTACGACAACAAAACAACAATAATTCATTTATGCATTTATAAATATGACAGTTTTCGAGGCAAAACACCTTTGTCATGTTCCTTAATTAGAGAAGAACCTTACTGAAAACTGAAACAGACATTGCCTTGCACAGGAACGTCGAACATATATTTGAAAAGAAGAAGAAAATGATTTTATAAAATATGAGAAAAAATTCACCTACTGATACCTTTTGCAACTCATAATATCCCGCGTTGTTATAGAATTTGAATTGTCACTTTGTATCTGTTATTTCTTGAGTGCGATTATAATTTGACTATCATATTTAACATAACATACATTTATTTATATAATAGACCAGCCTAATTATGGGCACTTCAATCTGCCTATGACTATAACATCCACGAGCTCGGTAGCGCAGTCGTTAGTGTGCAGGACTTGCAATAAGGAGATTGCTGATTCGATTTCAAGCGCCGCGAATTTCGTTCCAAGGACTGATGATAGACATTGCAACAGGATTCATTCCTCGCTCATCGCTTATCATGGTTTCGACGAGGGTTATGTTAGAAAACAGTCAGTGGTTTTGGAAGAATGTTATGTGATGTGCTGGTCCAATAAACTCCAGGAAAGCATGGGTGGGTGCACTAGCCGCCGCGATAGAACTGAAATAGAGCAAAACAACATACAAACAAGACTTAATTTCATATCGCATTAAATAATTTACTTACTCATTATTTTGCTACTCGAAATACTTCATTAATTCGTCGAAAATTGGTTATAAAAAATGAAGTGTATATGAATATATGTAGTATTTTGAAGAAATGTTTGAAAAAATTCAATTTGAGATTTGTAAAAAATCATTCTTATTCAGTGAAATATTAATTATTCGAACATGCAAAAATTTGGAATAACGTTACATTGGTTTATTAGAAGGATCAGCTTGAACAAACAGTATTGTCTCTGGAAAACGGTTTTGCTAGCAATAAGTTAGCCCTTAGGCTGCTAAGCGCGACTCACTGAACTTTTGCAGACAATGTAGATCAAGATCAGACTGCACAGAACGTGCAGTCTGATCTTGAATCTACACTGTCAGATAGGGAGGTATTTTTATTAAACATGAACAATTTTGAAGTAACATTATTCGGGTCTTCACTATCGGCTTGAAAGTTTCATTTAACTTATTTAGTAGGATACAGGTTAGATTAAATTTTCCAGCCGATAATAAAAACCCAAATGTTGCTATCTCGAAGTTATTGTTTTGGTGAGAACATTTCTCCTTATCGAACAGTGTAGATCAAGATCAGACTGCACAGAACGTGCAGTCTGATCTTGATCTACGCTGTCCGCAAAAGGTCCTCGAATCGCGCTTAGCAGCCTAAAGGTTAATTGTTTAAGAAAGTCATTTGAATTGATAGAAAGAAATCATTCTATAAACGTTTTCCTGTTTCTTAGGGGTCCTTCATATAGAGCTAGGAACTGCTCGAACCTCAAAGTTTAGGGCCTTGGATTTGTAACCCTGGCTCTCTATCCCGCCGGTGGGGGTTGTCAAGTGCCAGTGTTCTTAGGCAAGGCACAGCAATGCTCCAGCCAAGTACTGGTGAAACCCAGCGAGGTATAAATAAATTAGCCTTCGCTGTTATATAGGTGTAAAACACTTGATTACGGCCTAATACAGCATTAGAAAACCAACAGAGTTTATGTTCGTTTGAGCCTATCTTTCAGTTTAAAGACGGATTTTTTCCAGTGTTTTCCTATTGTACTCTTGCTGGCAGCGTACCGACCTGCCAATTTTTTGTTGTCTTGGCTCGAACCATTTTTCAAAGGTTAACAAGCCCTCGGGGTGCCAAGCACACTTAAGTGACTTTTTATGCGGAGAGTGTAGGTCAAGATCAGACTGCACAGGACGTGATCTTTGATCTACATTCTCCGATATTCGTATTTTAAAGTTATTTGATTGAAACAATCTTGAAACCGCAATATCTCGGTCTATTGTACTATACGTGAAAATGTCATATTTCATGTATTTGGCATTGTGGGGATAAATCGTGTAGAAATATATCTATTATAAATCATATCTTACAAGAAGACATATCTCATTTGTTTAGCTCTCTGTTTATGGCCTTCACTGCCTCGTAATAGGATAATAAATATCACCGTGTAAATTACTGTAACTCGTGAACGTTTGGAATTCTTTCTTTCTTTCCTTCTTTCCTTCTTTAATTCTTTCTTTCTTTCTTTCTTTCTTTCTTTCTTTCTTTCTTTCTTTCTTTGTTTCTTTCTTTCTCCCCTTGTAATAGAATTATAAATATAAACGTGTAAATTACTGTAACTCATGAACGTTTGGAATTCTTTGTTTGTTTGTTTGTTTGTTTGTTTGTTTCTTTCTTTCCACTTCTCTCCCTCTCTCTCTCTTCCATTGTCGAGCCTTGAATACTGAGTCGGTCACACATAGCGCTAAGAATCCAAGATTTAATGTGATCGAATCCCTAATCAGCCGGAAGTCCAAAGATTGATAAAAATCATTCAAGGCGACGGGTTTGTTCCTCTCTGACCGCTGATCTTGTGATATACCTGTGATCCTCGATCTTGTCACTTTAACGTACAAAACGCTACTGGAATATTGTCAGAAGGTTGTGAAAGCCGTCAGAAAGGAAATGAAGCATCTAACTTTCTTTACCATATGGCAAAATTTTAGGCTTGTTTAAAGTGAAGGCAAGAAGCAGACGACAAATTACGAGTAATTGTGGTTCAAACGATAGGATTTGTCTTTATTAACCCTTATCCCGCTAAATAAATTAGATGGAACTTTCAAGCCGATAATAACAACCAAGATTTTGCTTTTTTCAAAGGTATTTTTGTAGAAAAATATCTCCTGATCGGACAGTTTAGATCAAAGATCAGACTGCACGTTCTGTGCAGTCTGATCTTGATCTACACTGTCCGCAAAAGGTCAGTGGGTCGCGCTTAGCAGCCTAAAGGTTAAAGGACACAAAACATTGTGGGAAAAGGAGAAAATACTGATTACCAGCATTTTCTCATTTTCTCAAGATGTTTTTAAAAGCAGCCTCTCTCAAGGTCGTTTAAACTCGGTATAGTGTTGAAACAGAACCGAATTAAAAAAGTCTTTCCAAAACATTATGGGAAAAAGAAAAACAGTGCTTGAAACATGCATCTTATCCTTTTCCCCCAATGTTTTCTGCCCTTTTTGCAAAGAAGTTCCACCATTTGAGCCAAATTTAATTTGTCGTCTGCTAAAGCTTTCAATTTCGGTAAATCTTTAATGTTGGTAAAGAGTACATACCCGGATACTGTCTGTTGATACCGTGTATTTTGGCACTCGGCGTACAACTACAAAGCTAAATTCTGTAGATATGGGTCGTTATTTCATTAAACTTTGGCGGTATAACAATTATTCTTGGCAAGAAAATGAAATTAAAATAATCATTATTTACGTTCTTATATAATATCCTCGTTTTTTTTTATTCTCGGTGTGTATGAATCACTCGATAAATCCTGGTCTCATCTGTAGAAATCTTAAAGATAGTCAGATTTTTGTAACCCTCAAACTTCGCTGAACTGTCTGTTTTGGACAGCATTGATCAAGGTACATTTTTTTCCCAAAACAGTTACATTTTTTAACGACCCTAATGAAAAATGCTTTGAAAACATTGTGGGAAAAGGAGAAAATGCTGGTAACCAGCATTTTCTCTTTCTCCCACAAAGTTTTCTGTCCTTTACAGAGAAATCCTCTCGTTTGAGCCAAATTTATGTTGTTGTCTACAAATACTTTCAATTTTGATCAGTCAAAAATGTTGTCTTCTAGTAAAGAATAAATAAGTTTCATTTCCTTAGAACGGCGACGTATGACATGGTATGCTTCGAATGTAGACTAAGATCAGACTGTAAATATGTACATCAGATAACCATCCTTTGTTTTCAGTTTAATATTTATATCCATTACATTTTTTCTTATCCTACACACGTTATGGGAAGATTCTGTGACATCATAGTAGTATTATATGACGTCATTCGTTTAGGGGATGTGTTTATGTCCGTTATTTTCCCAAAACACGACAAACACAAATTCAAGATCAGCTCAACTGTAAAATCAGAAAATTGTTTTATTTTTAGGTCTAAAAATTGTGTATTTTGTCGTTATTTATCTGTTTTTGTTGAACTACTTCTTTGTCGAACGTACACATATTTAAAAGCAGTGAGACGGTCTCATTCATGAATATGTAGTTTTTGCATAACAGTGAATCCGTGAATACCCTTTTTCTTCTCTAAGCATCTGGTTAACTTTTTCTGGCCCATAGGGAAAGAGAGGGGCTTTTGTGGGCGGCATCGTTCAAGATCAGACTGTTCAGAACAGGCAGTCTTATCTCGAATCGTTATAGACTTCTTGTTTTGTCAAGCTCATAAGATCAAAATCGGTCTGAGTTAATTACAATGGATTGAATATTCAGACGTCGAAAGAGGTCGAGTTTATAATGCTCTGACATAAGGGCGTTTGATGCACCTCTGATATGCATTATACCGAGCAAGTCATCACATAATTATGGATCCATAATGTCCATTTTTGTCTTACAACAAACTAAATCTTACCGACCTTATTTGGGCAAGTCATCACATAATTATGGATCCATGATATCCATTATAACAAGCAAATCATCACATAATTATGGATCCATAATGTACATTTTTGTTTTACAACAAACTAAATCTTGAGGTAGAATGGCCCTTGGACACGCAGAAAATTTACAAAGAGCAAAAAGTATCGACACAGGTCAGCCTGCGCGGACTGCGCAGGCTGACCTGTCTCGATACTTTTTGCAGATGCATTAAGCCCCCTTTTTGCAGAGCATGGCTCATATTTTTTGGCGCTAAAAGGGTTGACGGGAAAGAAATACGCCTCTAAGATTCCGTCAAAAATTTTATTGGAAATTTTTATGGCATTTTATATCATTTTAACACCTCGTTAATCAGGTAGGAGAATTTTTTTACTTAATTATTGCTCGTTTTCTGCTTGATGTTATTAAGTTTTCTCATGTAAAATCACTTGGCCTGTAATTATTATGCTGTAAGAACGCATTATGGTTAATTTCTCGTTTACTGTGTGCAAAAATTATGAGAGGGAATAAATATTTCCATATTGCTAATTCTTTCTCAGAGGGAAAATTACCTTTGATGAATCAAATTTTTCAACTGCACGTTCTTTGAAGAATTATGTGTTTTTAAATATGTCCTTAATTTACCCGCTTGTGTACTTGACTCTTAAAGTTGAACCGTGATATTCCAAGGCGAAGTTAAATCGGTTATTTACGCTTTTCTTTAATTTAACCAGTCGACTTCTCTCGAAACATTCCGAGCATGATTGTCACTAAAGGAGTCGGTCATGAACGGAAATTTGACGAGTGTAGTTGGCGAAGAACTTTGCTTTCATACAAAAGACATCTAAATAATCTCTGTTCTCGTTTGTTTTGTGTTTAACGACGTTTTAAACATTATTTTGAGTATATAACGAAAGCCAGTGCACTTATTCATGCTTTTCCGGAATTTATTTTACCAGTGCTTCACGCAGTAGGCCCTATTTACCTTAGCCACTGACTGCTTTCCCACATAACCATCCTCGAAACAATGATCAGCAGTCAGAGAGAAATGTATCCTGTCGCAATAATGGGGAATCAAACCAGAGACTCCTGTACGTTACTGACTGACCTGCCGGGCTTCGCCTGTTTGTTCGTATCTCCTTTATTCGGTGTCTCTTCTTATTTTTTCTGTGTTTCTTTCTCTGACCGTGTTTTTTATTCTAAAACTTAAAATTGGAAAATAGGGAATGAGCCATGTTCTGTGAAATGTAGTCTTTGTGCATTTTCCAAAAGTATATTTTCATGTCAGCCTGCGAAATCCGCGCAAGCTGACCTTTATCGAAACTGCTTGTTATTTGTAAATTTTCTGCATGTCTAAGGACCATTCTACCTCATGATTAGGCGATTGTTAGACAAATGCATTTCATGTTTCCATGATTTTGTGATATAAAGTAAGTAGTTTTATTGAGTATTTGGGCCTCTTGTCCAGCGAACAATTATACATGAGACATGCTCTGTGAACAGGGGGCTTAATACATCTGCGAAAAGTATCGACCCTTGTCAGCCTGCGCAGTCCGCGCAGGCTGACTTGGGCCGAAACTTTTCGCTATAAGTCAGTTTTCTGTATGTCAAAGGACCAGTCTACCTCATGATTAAGTCAGTTGTTTAAAAAAGTGGCTATTATGGATCCATAATGATGTGATGACTTGGGTTGGTATCATGTTTCAAGGAGACGCATTAAGCCCCCTTTTGCCAGAGCATGGCTCACATTTAATATAATACGATTCCTTCGAATAAAATGTAGCCGAAAGATATTCAATGAAAACAGAATCTTCGAAATAATAATGAAAAAAAAATCATATTAGCCGAAGAACTATGCCAGGGAAAAACTGACATGTTTGGTTTAATGCATCACGGAGGCGCACTAAGCCCCCTTTTGCCAGAGCGCATTTAATGCACTAAACATAAATCTTCAGATTCTTTCTTTCAGATTGACTTAATAAAGTAAATTTGTAATGCACGAAATACGTATAACAGGGCAAATTACTGATTTAATTGAAACTTACCGACCTTAACATATATAGGAAATTGAGCGTAAAATTTGACATGATCGTTCCCCACCCCCCTGATTGCACGATAACAGTGTCTTGTTTATGAATGAACATTTCCGAAGTTAGCAACATCTGAAAAGGGGGCTTCTTGCATTTTACAGGCAACACTTGTCTGTCTGTCTGTCTGTCTGTCTGCCTGTCGGTCGGTCGGTCGGTCAGTCTGTCCGTCGGGCGGTTTGGCAGGCTGGTTCTGTCTGTCTGATATCTTTATTTGTTATTCCATTCAATAGAAATCATCGATAATTCATGGGATTTTATCGAAAAAGAGTTAATCAAACTGCCCGAAAGCCCTTCTTCAGATGACCCTAGAAACCCTTCTAAACTCGGCGAACCGAGTCCAAATAATCGAAGGCCATATCTTTGCATCTTTGATAACATTTGGTTTACCTGTCAATAAACTATTTCATTCATTAATCACCCTTTGAGCGCCTAATAAACTCAACAGACATTTGCTTTCTAGAAATAAGACCGTCCTAAAAGCAGCTCAGGGTTGCTATTGAACAGAATGTGACATCAAAGCAGACAGAGTAGATCAGAGATCAGACTGCACAAATGTGCAGTCTGATCTTGATCTTCTCTGGCCGCTGAGGAAACTAAAGTTGGGAAGGGCTTTTTCTTGTCTAAGGCATTAACAGGGTTGTTATTGTCCTTGGTGAACCAGATTGCTTCAAAAGTACTGACTGACATGGGCATTGTTACTGTATTAACTCTTTATATCAGACGGTCAGTTTAACCCTTTAGCTGCTAAGCGCGACTCGCTGACCTGTTGCGGACAGTGTAGATCAAGATCAGACTGCACAGAACGTGCAGTCTGATCTTGAATCTACACTGTCCGATAAGAAGACATTTTCTTCAAACAAATAAGATTGAAATAACATTATTCGGGGTTTCACTATCGTCTTAAAAGTTTTATTAACTTATTTAGTAGTATAAGGTGTAAAACCTGTCAAAAATGAAAGCATTTGCAGATGACAAATTAAATGTAGCATAAAAGATTACTTCTGTCTTCGAAATAGCAGGAAACATTACTGGGAAAAATAGAAAATCCTTGGAACCGGCATTTTCTCCTTCTCCTGCAATGTTTTCAAAGGCTTTCCTCATTGGGGTCCTTAAAACTTAAAATGTGTGGAAAAGTGTTAAACCACAGGCGCTATGTTTTTGACAACCTTTACTTTCTATAACCTAATTTATAAAACAAGATATCCAAGTGTGTTACCTGCCGAACACCACTAAGAGTTAATTGTTTGTATTTTTCACATATTTCTAAACTCGAATGAAAATAGTTGTTACATTCGTGGTGTTCAGCCATAATTCATCTTCATTCTGGTACATAGAACGGGACAAATGGATTAATATTAAGGGAGTACTAAAGGTGGAAACTTGGAAGTAGACAAGTTTATCTCTTCCCACCGTAAGGTGGAAATTCTAATACCGCAGTAAATGTATTGAACGAATCTGATAGGTCAATAAAATTTGAATATTAGTTTTAAGATAAAGACGTGGGGCTGAAAACAGTTTTGCCCGACCAGAATCATCCAATATGGCATATACTTTAGACTTGTGTGAAAAATACTGACCAATAATAGGGGTCATGTGCGGTAGATAATACAGTGAGACACCTTGTCTTACATATTAGGTTATAGAAGGCGAAATTTGTCAATATTTTAATTGCCTTTGTGTTAAAGTCATAGGACGGCACCGCAATTATTGAAACAGACCTTTTTCTGAAAAAAAAATCTTTAGAAATAATTTACAAACGACAAAATAAATAAGCCGCGTTGCAGAAAACGGGGGTTTAATATATCTCCGTGATGCATTATATACCAAGTGAGTCTTCGCATAATTATTGATCCATAAAATCCATTTTGTGTAAAAACCGTCTGAATCCTGAGGTAGAATGCTACTTGGACATGCAGAAAATGAACAAATAGCAAAAGGCTGACATTGGTCGAAACCGTTTGCAGATGCATTAAACCCCCTTTTCACAGAGCATGGCCCAAATGTAGCTTGTATGATGAAATTTGTCTTTCAAAAGAATAAAACAATTATCGGAAAAAAAAACCGCTTGGTTACCATCATTCTCTCCTTATCCGACTCCGACCTTTTTCTATTTCAAAAGGTTCTCTTCCCCATGGTCTATGAAAATATGGGATGGTTTGGCAAGACGTTAAAACACTAACTACAGTTTCAGTTGCTTTGAAGGACAGGGTAGGTCAAAATCAACGCTGTATGTTTCTGGCACTACACGATTTCGTATCGCCTTCAAAGATGCGGATAATTATGAAATAAGGTTTTATCCAAAGACCATATATGAAAACATTGTAGCAAAATGAGAAATTGCTCGTTACGAGCAATTTCTCCTCTTGGCACATTGTTTTCAAAAATTTTCCTAAGCAAGAAGAAAAATAAAACGTAGCCTGCCCGTGTTACAGTGATAAGCAGGTATAATATTGAATTCTTACCACGGGTGGAGATTATAATTGTATAGAAATAATACAAAGTACAAAAATTAACGACAGGTCTAGATTTACTGATGAAAATCGGTCTTAGGCCTGAGTTTTTTTCCTCATCGACAGAATTTCTGCAACGATTAAGTCCAAATCACGATTGTAGAATGACAGCATTGCTGTAAAATTTTGATTTATTTTTTTATTACGAATTAGGGGATCGATCTTGGGTTTCAGGAAATATAATCGAACGCATTAATCATTGAAACATTGAGAATCCTTGTCCAGATCAGACTTAGCGTAATTGTATGATCAGGATCTACATTGTATGCCACATATATACTTATATCTGTCTTTAGTACAAACCGCAGGACATATAGATCTACAGGGGCGACGCTCTTGGAAAAGAAAGTTTAATGGGTGTTTCGTAGTGCATTTTACCAAGCAATTCTTCGCATGATTAAACATGCATCCATATGAAAAAAAAAACGAGGGAAAAATGGGGTGGCATAGTCCCTTGACATGAAGAAAATTTACCAGTGACAAACAGTTTCGACCCAGGCGTGGATTGACTGACGTAGCCGATACTTTTTGTAGATGCATTACAACACATTATTCATTACTCATAGGTAATGACATGCTAAAAAGAAAGCTAATAAAGCCCCCCCCCTCCCACCACCTTTCCTCTTAAAATGGTTTTATAAACACGTCGGAATAAACCAATCTTAATATCATCGCAATTCAAAATTCCAAGACTAAATATTTGATTGATCGAGACGTTCTGACCAATCAAATTGCTTGTCATGGAATTTAGAATGAATACTAAATTTGAAAATAGTTTCCTGAAATGAGTTAACTTGTTACCACACAATCCCAAGTTTAAACGAACCTAAGTTAGACGGTTTCTATTGAAAATATTGTTGGAAAAGGAGAAAATGCTGGTAACCAGCATTTCTGCTTTTCCCACAATATTTTCTTCGCTGTCAGCGAACTACAGTTCACGTGTACAAATTTCGAATTTGTCGTCTGCATTTGGTTTCATTTTAAAACAGTATTTTCTTTGTTTGGGAAAATGTTAAAGTAAACAGAACTGATCTTAATTAACTCTTTTCCAAACAACGTAATTTTAGATCTGCCTAAGTTCAAAGCAATTGCAGACGACAACTTAAGTATAACTGAAACTCAAAGAATTTGTCTTTGAAAGGGTAGAAAACATTGTGTTAGGAAAACAAAAAAAAAAATGCTGGTAACCGGCATATTCTCTTTCTCCACGATGTTGTCATAAAGGCCTCCTTCATAGGATTGTCAATAAAGCACGGGATCCTTTGGTTAAAGGTTTTAAGTTAACAGGACTGATCTTAATTAATGGACCAAAGACACACGACAGTGACAAATGGCTAATCCATCCCAGCATTCCCTGATAGCACACCTCGTGCCAGCTTTGTCAAGGTATAGATCTCGTCATGTTATCTGGACAACCCACAGTGTCGTCTTCTGCTAAAAATTTGTTTTGAACTCTTCCATGATTACACGGCCTCGTGTTTTCACGACTCTGAAGAAGATGGTTGCTGAAAACATTGTGAGAAAAAGAGAAAATGCTGGTAACCAGCATTTTCTCATTTTTTTCACAATGTTTTTTTTAACATTTCATAGGCGGTATCACACATTACGAGTGACTATTTCATGCTATGTACGATATTGTATGATAGGCATGCGATGATTAAGTGGGAAAGCAGCAAGTGACTTGGAAATAATATATGTAGTGCGAAGCATTGCTAGAGGAAATTCAAGGAAAGTGTAGATAGGTGCACGGGCCACCACGATATGACTGAAATAATGTTGGAAGCGGTATTAAACATCATTTAAAGAAACAGTACAAATTATTATCGTTATTGCTAGCCTCTTTCGACACATTCCGTAATTGGCCGTCTGTATTTACGATCATGTACGGAACTGGCCGTCAGTACTAACGATCATGTACGGAATTAGCCGAGAGTATCCAGGATACAAAGTCAGATTGGTCGAGCGTTGCCGATCTACTTATACCCTGATATCTACCGTAAGGTCAGCGGAATTCGACCTTTGCTATTCGAAAATATCTCTTCAATCTTATAGAAAAAGCTCGAAAAGCTGAAAATACAGCGTTTCTTCAGCTTTCTTCACTGAAATCACTTTGTTGTCGCTATGTAAATAAGATACGAACTCAGTTTACGACGCCTCGGTGTGATCATGTCAAAAGTGTTTTTTTGGTTAGTTTTTCTACTTGTTTGTAATTCTATATAATATTACATTGTACAAACATTGACAATTGGAGCCCAACTTTAAATATTTACACCCAATTTTCTTGCACCCAGGTGTTTCAAAGACTTGTTTTTATAAGTGAAAAGTGAAGTGGGTGGGGTTTCGCTTTCAAGTGTGAACTCTTTCAAACGTCCGCTTAAACACTTTATGACAAAATTTTAGAAATGTCCAAATTCAAAGTATTTGCAGACAAGATATCAAACGTGGCTTAAATTTTCAGTCTTTTTTTCTGAGATTGGGTAGAAACAGTGACGAAAAGGAGAAAATGTTCGTAGCCAGCATATTTTCAAAAAGCAGTCTTCCTAACGGTCATGGAAACCATGTGATTGTGAGATAAAGATTTAATTTAGTCCTGGTATTGCAACAAAAACAGCATGCACATTTCTTCCCATTTGAGATTTAGTGAAATTTAACTTTTAGCGAACTGAAGGAATGAAATGGGTATGCAAAATATATACATATAACAGATACGGTAGAGTAATTTGTGTTTGGTCCACAATGCCTGATGAATTTTAAAATAGTTTAGCCTCTGTTAAATGCATTAGGCAACCACATGCATTATCTGTTTACTATGCTCCAAAATTTTATACTTGTCTAGATTGAAAGCATTTGTTGTTAACAAGCCAAATATGACTTAAATTTGCTCTATATGAGAGTAGAAAACTTTGCGGGAAAAAGAAAAAATGCTGGTTACTAGCATTGTTTTTTTCAAATAATGTCTTCCACCCGATTAGAGGCAAAACGCATCAGTAAAGCCGCGTCTATTTTGTCGTCTGTAAATCCTTTCCGTAATTCTAAAATTCTGTCGTCAGGTTAAAAGTTTAAACTGACTCGCCATGGAAAATGCCTCTTTCATTTCTTTGAAAAACTTTTTTTTGTGAGGATCGTTACTTTTGAAAGTTATCGATTGCTGCTTTTTGCCATGTTATGTTTTAGCTGTGGTCATTTATTTATGTGTTTAAGGGGCCTATTTAGTTCATACCGCTGTAAATAAAAATTCCCTGTAAAACATCGATCGATAGATACAACTACATGTTGACAGATATATGTTGCATTGCAATCGTATAGAGACTGTTCGGTTACCGTTGTCTGCGCATGTCATATTCTTCGAAGATTCGACCTGTCTGCTATGACGCATCACCCATCCCCGGATACTTGGGAAAAGTAGGGCTTATACCGAAGCTATACCCAAGCCTGTAGGGACTGTTTTAATAAATGGCCGGTGCATAGATTACCTGCTAGCTGATCATAACTGAATGAATCGCACCAGGTAGCGTTTTATTGAGTAAACGTTTATTTTATTTTGAAATTCAAAGTAACGGTTGTCGTTTTGAAAAATTAGTCCGCTTCTGTACCCAGCATGCCCAAATTAGATAGATGTATATTTGTAGAATGCTATCTAGCGGAGGATAATGGTTCGGTTACATTTAGTAAAGAGGTGCAATTTTCGGTGTTTCACAACAGGATGGTCATTTTGCAAAAAATAAATCAATCTATTTCTATTGCATCACGTTGACTATTTTATTAACCTGGGTGGAAAGTTTTTACTATTTATATTTTTTCGACATCGTTAAGGACCGTTTTTTCTCATGATTCAGTCGGTTGTAAGACAGAATGGAATCGATGGACTCATGATTATCTGATGACTTGCTTGGGAGGCCTATGATGTATCACCGAAATGCATTAAATCCCCTTTTCCTAGAGCACCACTCATATGTTTCCGTGTATTTAAATTCAGAATTATTATCCTCCTTTTACTATGATTAATTTCAATACTGTCTGTTTCAAATTCGTTTAACCCTTTACAGCACAATCCCGTGTTTTCAGGACCACACACAAAAAAAAGGCTTATGAAAACTTAGTACAACAAGGAGAAAGTGGTCGTAACGAGCATTTTCTCATTTTCCAGCAACGTTTTCTACCCTTTTGCAGACAAATACTAACGTTTGAGCCACATATAAATTCTCGTCTGCAAGTGCTTTCAATTTGTACAAGTACAAAATGTTGTCGTCTGTTAAAGAGTAACGGTGGTGACGTTGCAAGTAGAGTAAAGGGTTAAAGAAATCCAGAAACCATTCTAGACACGAAGCTAATTGTAATTCGCGAAAATTGCTTATGACTGCCTCGTAGATTACACGATAAAAGCCTGATTGGCTTATCAGTAGATGAAGGTAAAACCTTGTTATAAGTAATGGAGGCACGTCAGTCATAACTGGTGTTTTATAAACCCGTTGTCCTCATACAAACGCTCTGAGCTCGTTTATTGCAAATACCTACTGCAACAAATTTGCAGCAGACAGCTCTGAATAAAGCCGTGTAAACTATTTATAATCAACGTTAACAAGTGTTCGATGTATGAAAACTTTGTGCAATAAAGAGAAATTTCTCCTTTTGCCACAGTGTTTTCAGTAGTAGTGTGCAGTAAGACGAAAAGAAGGCGTTTGTGAGTAGGACTACAATTAAGGTAACACCCCATGGATAGTTTATTTTGGAAAATTGTCCGGAACGTTGAAACTGGTAGGATCAATCAACCGGCCGACTTTCCGACCTACCTTCCGACCGACCGACCGACTGACTGACTGGTTGGTCGTTCCGTCGGTTGATTGATTTACAGTCAATTGCAAATTTTCAACGGCTTACAGTTCCACAGTAAGAGGTTGAAACTGCTTGGTCAGAATCTAAAGTAAGGTAGTGGACAGCGTTTTCACAACCTGAAGGAATACAGCCTTTGAAAACATTTTGGGGAAAGGAGAAAATGCCGGAAACTAGCATTATCTCCTTTTTCTAAATTCTACACACTTTCTAAGACAATCCTGTCATTTGAGCAACACTTCATTTATTGTCTGCAAGTACTTTGAATATAAGCGAGTCTAAATTGTTGTTACTTATATGGCTTGCAACACGCGAAAAGGACATTCGGACTTTTGCGTAAAGTGTCGTCTCGGATCAGCCTGCGCAGTCCGCGCAGGCTAATCCGAGACGGCACTTTACGTCAACATTAGATTTCGTCCTACAGTAACACTAGACTCGCGTGAAATAGAAAATCACACACGATCGGAAAGTGTGGTCTCGGATCAGCCTGCGTGGACTGCGCAGGCTGATTCGAGACGGCACTTTACGCAAATGTACGAATGCCCCTTTTCCTGTGTTGCATACCATATAACACTACCTATTTCATTCCAGCTTCATTTTCAGAGATATTAAAAATAAATCAAAGGATCAAAATTTAATGTCACCTAAAAGCAACAAAATTTTAAGTATTAGAAAATGATTGTTCGGAATCAGACCAGGGATCGTATACAGTCGAGCCGCGTTAATCCGGGCTCCAAACTTCCGGAAATTTCAAGATCCGGAAAAAAACATCAGGGAACGAATATTTTCTGTACAAATTTTACTTTTTATTCCGGAAATCCGCGTTCCGGAACCGGAACGGAAAAATCGGGAACGAAGGGTTAAAAAACAATGTAACTCTTTATCAGATAAACCGGACGTGGCCTGACTGTGTATCAAACAATTTCCCCGGTACGTGATTTTGAACTGGTCCATAGTATGCATTTGTAACACGAGTATCAGTCTAGTATCAATTTATTTCAGATGGTTTTCACACATTTGAAAACAAACGTCTTAATTAGATGTTGTTTGGGAAAAGTGTTAATAGACATACACGTGCCATCGTTAAGTGTCAGTTTGACAGATTATCAATACCTTTTCAGATCAAAGATCAGACCAAATATTCTGTCTACAGACTGATCTTGATCTACACAGGCCGCATATAAGCAACTTATGTTTTGAAAGGTTCTTGAAGGGCTTAATCTTTTCTGGCTCTTTGATGCTATACAAGCAATTTCTCCCTTTTTTCGTAATGTTTTCAAAGGTCACCTTCTGCAGAAGTGTGAAACTGTGAGGGAAATGGCTTAAGTCGTAACTGTGTTCTCCCTCTTAGAAAAATAGATCTAAAATAAAAATAAAAAAAATACGCAACCTCGTATTCCTTTTCTTTATTTATCAGTAATTCATTTATATTTAACACCAAAGCATTAATTATCGTATGCATTTTTTTTTTTGTTTTGGCTACGAGCGATTTTTATATGAAAACAGCCGAACTTTTTTTTCTGCCGACTACACAAAACACGTGACATGATAGCTCAGGTGTTCAAGTAACAACCTTTACTAGATGCAAAAAAGCATTAGCAGCTAATGTAAAGCAGGCATGATATTAGCTTATTGTGTGGTCTTTTGTATTGACTGGCAGTCTGCTTGTAGCAGGGTGTAATTTTCTTGGAGCAAAACAGTTGTAAATATGTACAACAAACGCTTGCACTACAACCCTCTCGCTTCGAATAATTTGCACATTACATCAGACCCATGATGTTAATTTTAACTCTTTACCACAAGACAAAAAGAGAAATGACTGGTCTAAATGTAAAGTATTTTCAGAAGACAATTTAAATGTAGTTAAAATGACATAATTTGTCTTTAACTGCGTAGAAAACATTATTGGAAAAGGAGAAAATGCTGGTTACCATCACTTTCTCCTTTTCCAACAATGTTTTTGAAAGGCCTTTTCCTCAGGGTCTTTAAAACTCGACATTGTGTGGTAAAGGGTTAACACTTGTGTACCCGCAACAGGCTTGAAATCGTTGACAGATGGCTTGTTTTACATTTTTTGTTATTAAAAATTACTCTGCCGATTGCAAAATGGCGGAAGGTGTGGATAGACATCAGACTAAACAGAACGCGCTGTCTGATCTTGGATCTACACCATCCACAGCTCTAACTATGACTTAACTCGTATCGGAAAGCAACTTCTTGTGGGCCAAAAGTGGTAAGAAAATACTTAAAACGTGTAGATTATTTCAAAACTGAAAACACGCCGAATCTGTTGATCAGCTACAGTTAATGATCCCGTCACCGGTTGTAAAAATAGAACAAAATTTTGTCAGATGTTACCCTTATTATTTCGGACACACATTCCATACAAGTCTCTCGAAATTGAAAAATCAACAGTAATACTGTAATAAAAAAAAAACAATTGTACTTGTGTTTCGCCCCCCTTTTTCGTGGCGTTTTTAAAAGTCATAATGTGCCGAGCTTTACAAGCTCAGCCGTTTGTACAAAGTTGTACATGTGTATGCAATAAGGTATAAAGGGAAATTCGTGTACAAAAACACATTAAAAAAAATAGCAAAATGCTCATTTATGACATTTTATTCTATTATATATCTGAACAATCGTAGGAAAAATACAGAGAAGTGCTTGTGTAAATCATACGCTATTGTAATTCCTACGATGCACAGTGTCCCTTATCAACATGGAAGTTGTGGGATCCCAGTTCACTGGTCCGGAAATACGGCTTATCCGGAAACATCCGTAGGCAACAGGTGCGTCCGGATAAACGAGGTTCGACTGTATACACATATATAAGATCCCTGATCAGACGGAGAAATTATTGGTTACTTGTTGAAATCACTCGCTCTTTTCCACACTGTTTTTTTTTTAAGTGCTAGAGCTATACGTGGACACTTGGGCGTCAAAAGTTGTATTTCTACGGAAATAGATTAAATCAAAGAATAAAATTCAATTTGTGTCGCAGAGCACGAAATTTTGGTCGGCATTTTTGCAATGCGACCTGATTAAAATTGTTATTGTCGATCAACGGAAGGACTCGAAAAATATTTACAGCTTGTTCACCGCAATGAACAAAAGAGAGGTATTGACATTTTAACGTAGCGCTAAAATCCCAGTTGTTCATATCAAATAAAACCGTAAAAGACGAGTGGAAAAGATAAAAGGCCTAGTTAAAACAACTGTTTGTATTGTAATTACGCTTGTTTAATATTATATTTATCGTTCGCGACCGGATTAACGCCCTGTATTCAATTTCGCCGTTTTGGTATGTGTAGCCGGGTCATGAAAACCACTTGTTAAAATAAAAGAAAGGGCGAAAAAGACTCTTTTCCAACGATAATGATTTAAAAGTATCGACAAGGAGTTTCATCTGTGGATAAGCTTAACTTTTTACCAAACAACAAAGTTTAAACTCACCCATATTGAAAGCATTTGCAGACGACAAATTAAATATGACTCAAATGATAGGACTTGTCATTGACAGGTTGGAAAAGATTGTCGAAAAAGGTAAAAAGAAAATTCTGCTTACCAGCCTTTCTGCCTTTTTCACAATGACTTCTCAAGGCACCTTTCCCTGGCTTATTTAAACTCAGGATTGTTTGTAAAGGATTTAACCCTTTACCAAACAATTCCCAGTTTTAACGACCCTGAAGAAGTAGGCCTTTTATGAAAAGAAAAAGCGTTATTGGAAAATGAGAGAAAAAAAGTATTTACTTCTTTTTTCCATAGCGCTTTTGAAAGCATGGTCGTCCACAAGGTCGTCAACCCCGAATTATTTGGAAAAGGGTTAAATTTAAGAAAAGGCGAAAAATGTCTCTTTTAACCAACGACAATGATTTCAAAGTATAGACAAGGAGTTTCAAGTGTGGATCGGCTTAAACTGTTACCACATAGGCTCTTGTAAAGACACCAAACCAGCACAAATTATAAAAAAGCAGCAATATTTTCAGAAAAATATACGTGACATGGAGAGCAATGTAAGAAAGGAACACACATTTTTACGAGCAATTTGCTCCTTTAGGAGAGGGCGTTGATATTTATTTTGTGGGAAAAACAGAGTGTACATTATGGTTAGGGGCAAAATATTTAAAAAAATATTTTGCCTCCGGTGGAATTCGAACCCACGACCTTCCAAAGCAGCGATTCCATCAACGAAGCTATTCAGACTCATGTTTATCTTCTGTTTTCAACGCGTATTTACCCATTATTGTGAAAAAACGGCAAGACCGTATCCAACGGGTTGGAAATCTTGGCTTTTTTTTACATAAAAGATGTGGATAATTCCTCCTGATTTCTTCTTGTATTTCTGTTTGCATTCTAGTCTTAAAGCCATCTTTGCTCTAGATTGAATACCAGTCTATGTCGATTTTTTTTTCTCAAAAACTTGACAAACGAAATGCGATTGGATACCAGTTTAATGCTGATCTACGGGAACGGAGTCAGTTCATTATATATATATGAGCCATGCTCTGTGAAAAGGGGGCTTAATGCATCTACGAAAAGTATCGACCCAGGTCAGCCTGCGCAGTCCGCGCAGGCTGACCTGGGCCGAAACTTTTCGCTATTGGTCAATTTTCTGTATGCCCAAGGACCAATCTACCTCATGGTTAAGTTGGTTGTCAAAAAAAGTGGATATTTCTGATCCAAAAGTATGTGATGGCTTGCTTTGTACCATTGATCACGGAGATGCAATAAACACCCTTTTGCCAGAGCACATATAAAAGAACAAAACAGAAATGCAGCACACCAGTAGATCAACAGTGTATTAAAAAGTAACAAACAGAACTTGTCCTCAAACATTAATTAAAGATACATCTTTACTCGGTTTCAACCAGTTTTTAACTCATTTCATCTTTTTTCATCAAACTATAACCATTCTTGTATCCTCATACCAGATGTTGCCTCTGACGGTTGCCAGGTTTTATAGATTACGACCGATAGAAAATGCATTTCATTTTCTTGAGGCCATCAAAGAAATCACTGTTGTGATGTTTCCGGTTTTAAATCGAAGATTTCCGATATATACATGTATTTATTCCTTACACAGTGTATATCGGTAATTTACCTACGTTTACACAGCTTACTAAATTTTGAACCATTCTACACTATGTCAAAGTTATACAGAGTGTTTTTTTTTTTTTGTCTCGGGCTGTTAGGACGTAATCTTAAATATTGATAATTTCCTATTTACGTTAATGTTTGAAAAGTCGTCTGCTGCTTAATTCTCGAGGTAACGGATCATTTTGTTTGGTACAACCCCCCCCCCCCGATATATCAGATTCCCCAAGGTTTGAAGTTAGACTGAAAAAAAAAAACATTTACCATTATTCTGAGATCCAATCCTTTCACGTTTATTATTTTAGTCGAATGAAAATAAGAACTGTCTCTAAGGGGATTATTGAAAACCAACACGAAAGAAAAGCTGTCACGAAATTGTCAGGATACAATTTACACTGTCACCGATCAGACAGTTTAGGGAGATACAGCGGTAATCAGTTATCATTTTTATTGACGATGTAGATCGAGATCAAATTTCACAGAACGTACAGTCTGATCACACGACAAAAAAATAATCTTGACCAAATTGAAACATTTGCAGACGACAGTTGAAACGTAGCTCAGTTGATGAAATTTGTCTCTGATACAGTAGAAACTATTTTTGGAAAAGGAGAAAACGCTGCTTACCAGCCTTTTCTTCTTTTTCCACAGTGTTTTCAATTGATATTTTCCTCACGGTCGTTAAAAGTCGGGGTTGTGTGATAAAGGGTTAACCATACATCAAAAGGTTTGTTCATGAAACTTCTATTTTAGTCCTTAAAAAGATACAAATAGAATTTTTTGCTAGGTAAAAGAGTTAACGCGTTACAGCCAGCGGACATTTTTTATCGTCCCACGGCAAACTGCTTCAGAAAACACAGTGGCAAGAGAAGAATGCACATTTCAAGCAACCGTCATCATTGTCACGCAAGCTTTTCAGACTCACACACACGTAAGCGCCCTTTTAGAAAAGGGAGTTACACGCAGCCTCGTATTGCATTTTACAAAGCAAGTCCTTACATCATATGGCCTGCGACACGCAAAAAGGGACATTCGGACATTTGCGTAAAATATCGTCTCAGATCGACCTGCGCAGTCCCCCAAGCAGGCAAATCCAAAACGACACTTTCCGTTTTTATGTAATTTTCTGTTTTTCGCAAGTATACTGTAGCACAAAATCTAATGTAGTCGTAAAGTGCCGTCTCGGATTAGCCTGCGCGGACTGCGCAGGCTGATCCGAGACGACACTTTAAGCAAATGTCCGAATGCCCCTTTTCGCGTGTTGCAAGCCAATTGTAGATCCACTGAATAAATCAGGTTTTTGGTCGTTCGTTGTTTTGGTTTCGCGCCGTTTTCAATAGATTTGTAGTCATATCACGGCGGCAAGCTTATCTATCCACGTATTCCTTGAAGTTATGTAGTAAGGATTCGTAAAACTGTCCTCCAAAAAAGCAGATTTCATAGACAAAAAAAAATAAACTTATTATTACACGACAGACTAGAATTACGGGGAATGCAATGGCAGATAATGTAGATAGAAATTAAGTGACGGTAACCTGCTGCTTCCACAGAGGGGAATCTTCGGACCTCCATTGCTCGAAAGTTTAGGCTTTATCACCGAAAAATTGAGATTTGATTGCACCACTAGTCACGTGGGATTGTCCTTTGGCAATGTAACGCAGACCCCAAACGTAGTACTAGTGTAACCTAGAAACATAAAATGAGCGAGCTGTTACCATGATATGACTGAATATTACTGAAAGCGTCGAAACCCATTAAAACAAATAGACGCAGATGACACAATAGACGGAGTGGAGGACGAAAAGATCTTTCAATTTAATGTAGAATTCAATAAAGTTTGATAAAACGACAGAATTATAGACCACACAAGTACAAAATATAAACACAGAAAACTCCTTTTTATTTTTTACGTGTCCAGTATTTCTAACTTAAAGATCAGATCCTATCTTATAAATATGATACCAGTGTTATGGGCTCGGTTTCAAGGTTGTGTGTCGTTTTGTGGTTTACCACGCCAGGGAAGGTACTATCAATGGAAACGATTGTTTTTGCTGGGCCTCAATAACGTACAGAGCTAGGAACCCTGTGTATTGAGTTTGATTCCCAGTTAGAAATTTACATAAAGTGTTACGGGAGACCACTCCTTCATGCATGGCTTCATTCCGATTTAAATACAATACCTAACGACTACGTTAGGGAGAATTCCCTTTGGCTCAGTGGTTATGGTATTGGTCTTTTAAACCTCGAAAAACGAGGATATTTGTCCGCACAGGTTCGAATCCCGCCAGGTGCGGTTTGTATATGAGCTAGGCATTTGTTGCGAACTTTCATGTTCGTAAGATGGGGGCTTGTCCGGGACTGGCCATTGAGCCATTAATCCTATTTGTTGTCCAAAAACGGACTTTCTGCCTAATAAGGCTTTGAGTCATCAATAAATTATGACTTTTAAGAGGGGGTTTGTTACGGGAGACCACTCCTTCATGCATGGCTTCATTCCGATTTAAATACAATACCTAACAACTGCGTTAGGGAGAATTCCCTTTGGCTCAGTGGTTATGTAATGGTCTTTTAAACCGCGAAGAACGAGGATATTTGTCCGCACGGGTTCGAATCCCGCCAGAGGCGGTTTGTATTTGAGCTAGGCATTTGTTGCGAACTTTCATGTTCGTAAGAAAAACATAGCCACTGCTCTGACAGATGTGCAAACTAAAAATAGATCCAGAAAAACTTGCATGTAACAATCATATTTGGATTTTAAAGATGATAAGCTTCGCAGCTTTGTCTAGGCCATCAATTCTGAGTGAATTTCACAGAGAAATCTGGGTCAGCAATGTTTTAGAAATGAGGTGTGTGATTTCAGATCTTTGACTAAATACGGCAACATTTGCTTTTGTAACATAACTACTCTTATTTTCAGTGTAATACAGCAATAACAAATTTTCGTATCTCACACATGTTTGAGATAAGCAAATAGTGCCATATTTGGTCAAAGCTTTTTAATTATACGCCTTATTTCTAACTCATTTCTGACCCAAATTTCTGTGTTAAATTAACTGTCAAAATTGATGATCGTGAAAAAGCTGCGAATTCAATCATCTGTAGATTCAAAGCAAAGTTATTATGTGCAAATTTTTCTGGAACTATTTTTCGTCAGTGACGTACATTTACACACCAGCCAAAGAAGCGAAGAAGTTCCATGAAAATCTCAGTACACGAGTAAATGCCATTCCCAGGAAAACCACACTTCTTCGAGTGAGGCTCGAACCCGGGCCTCCCAGCTTACTAGTGCTGCACTTTACCACCGCGCCATGCAACCCCCTAAGTCGTAAAGAATAATTCAAAGATCACCTGTCAGTAAAGAAATGACGCTTGCTCATTTCAAAAAAGAGTTTTAAGAAATATGAGTATAATCAGTAAAAACCTTGACACTAAACATTACAAACATACACAGTATTTCGCAAAGTTTCATTTGTAATCTAATAGTTAGCTTCAGCAGACGATAAAATTTCAGACATCTCCGAATTGAGAGCAGTTGCAGGCGATAACTTTTTTTTTTTTTGACTGAAACAGTTGGATATGACTGTCTTTCAAAGCGAGAAAAACACTGTGGGAAAATGAAAAAAAAAATACCGGTTACCAGCATTTTCTTTTCATTTTCCCTCAATGTTTTCAAGAGCAGTCTCCTTCAGGGTCGTGAGAAAAGGGTTGATAGGAAAACGGTAAGGATAATGGCTGTTCACAGCCGACAAAATTTAAGACATTTCGAAATTGAAAGCAGTTGGAACTGAAAAAAAATATGTGAATGATATGGTTGGTTATGTCTTTGAAAGGGAGGAAAACATTATAGGAAAAGGAGAAAATGCTGGTTACCAGCATTTTCTCCTTTCCCTACAATGTTTTCAAGAGCATTCTATTGCAGGATCGTAAAAACACTCGATTGTTCGGTAGGTAAGGGGTTTTGATAATCGCTGTTAATACTTTATATTTTCTGATGGCCTAAAAGATAACAAGTCAATAGTGGAGCCGGACAGATTAACGCTTCACCAAACGACAAAATTTTAGACTTTGCCAATTTGACGGCATTAGCAGAAGGCAAATGCAATGTAGCTCAAAAGATTATTTTTGTCTCTAAAATGTTTGAAAACATTTTTGGAAAATGAGAAAATGCTGTTTACCAGCATTTTCTCATTTTTTCGCAATGTTTTCAAAGGACGAATTCACACTTTACCAGACGACAAAATCTAGACTTCACCGAATTGAAAACGTTGGCAGTCAGAGAATTCAATGTCGCCTAGAAGATTATTTCTGTCTTTGAAATGTCTGGAAACATTGAGAAAAAAATAGAGAATACCGTTTACCAGCATTTTCTGCTTTTCCCACCATGTTTTCAAAGGACGGTTTAACATATTACCAAGCGACAAAATTTTAGACTCCGTAAATTTGGAAGAATAGGCAGACGATTAATTTATTGTAGCTCAAAAGATTATTTTTGTCTTTGCAATGTTGGAAACTCTGAGAAAATGGGAAATGCTGGTTACGAACAAGTTTTCTTTTTTCCACAATGTTTTTCAAAGGCTGTCTTCTTTATGGACGTTTAAATACGGGATTGTTTTATTCATTACCGAACAATCTTTTTTTCTTTTAATGATCACGGTGAGGAAAGCATGTGGAAACATTATGGAAAGGGAGACAGTGCAAGTAACCAGTATGTCTTTTTTCTATTTCAAAATATTTGATACTAGGGACAGTATTCTGTTGGGTTGCAGACAAATAAGATAGGGATCAGACGGCATCGAGTTTGATGTCTAGTCTTTGATCTACAAGCCCAGCCCTGGTAGCTCAATCGATAGCGTACAGGACTTGAGAACAAGAGGGTTCGCTGGTTCGATCCCCGGCTCGGCTAATTTCTTTCCGAGGATTGATGATAGTCATTGCAACAGGATTCATTCGTCTCTCACCGCTGACCATTATTTTGACGATGGTTATGTTGGAAAGCAACCAGTGACTTGGAAAGAATATTGTGCCAGTGCCGAGTACTGGTAAAAGAAACTCCAGGAAAACATGGATAGGTGCACAGTCCGTCGCGATATAACCGATATAGTGTTGAAAACGGCGTTAAACACCATACAACCAATCAATCAATCGATCTTCAATATCCTATTTTCCTGTGACATATCAGGCCAGAATTTTCAATATCCCTTCCCTTTCTTTTTTCCGACAGAAAGAAATGTCCAATTTATGACAAAAAGTTAACTTTAATTTCGGCATGACTAGTCTTTTACTCTTGGTTTACATATACTTAATTCATCAGTATAAAAAAACAGACAATGCAGTCAAATGACAAATATACTGAAGAAGCGGATGCGAACGAAATGTAGCTTTCCCAGAGCTAAAGTAAAAGTGACCGCGCGTTTTGTTTTTGGTGTGGGGTGGGGTGGGGGAGAAGGGGGGTCACTGATCGATCCTTGTCCGGCGCTTGGACGATACATGTTTTTGTCTTGAATAGATGATTGCTGTAGGATGGTCCCCTACCTCAAAACGACAATATTTCAAATGAGCCATGCTCTGGCAAAACGGGGCTTAATGCATCTCCGTGATGCATTATACCAAGAAAGTCATCATATAATTATGGATCCATAAAATCTATTTTGCCAAACAACCGACTAAATCATGAGGTAGAATGGTGTTAGGATATGCGGAAAATGTACTGATAGCAAAAAGTTTCGATTCATGTCAGCCTGCGCGGACTGCGCAGGCTGACATGGGTCGATACTTTTTGTATATGCATTTGGCCCTTTTTCACAGAGCATAGCTCAAAACTTTTTGCTGTGTATGATTAGAATAATTTTTTGTGGAGCCACATAAGCGGCGGCACTATATTTTTATTCGCTGTTGAAAAGTTCCTGTGGAGGTAGCCATATTGGATTCCGGGACATTTCGGCCCATAACAATTTCGGCCCATTACAATTTCGGCCCTTAGTCTGTATACCAATTGAACGACACTTGAATATTTCCTTTCATGTTTGTCTGTCAGCTTGCATGCTCCTACATGTCCGGCTATCAGTCTGTGTGTTGATTGATTGCTTTTATATGAAATGTCCAGTCACCACATATTGTTTACTATATGGACTGGTTCAGGTTTTTTTAACATACATGTAAAAATGCGGTACTTTCATTACCAGATCGAGCCCGTACCAACTTTGTTTTTCTATTTGGAGTGATTTTTTGTTTTCAATATGTAAAATACCGTATTTTCATTGCCAAGATCGATAAAAACCAGATCGTACCCCAGATGGCCCAGAGTTTAAATATTTGTCATGTAGTATCAGCACGTGGACTTCTACGAAATTTGTTCAAGTGATGCCCTTGGCGTAAAAAACTAACCCGCTGTAATGTGCCCTATTTCAGAAACAACTGATTTGCCGCGCCATTGATGTTATGCATCAATATTTTCTTGTAACGATCTTTGGTTGCACTCACTTCACACTATATAGGAAGGGCTGCTGAAGTATGAGGAAATGCACGTAACTTAAGTTTAAACACGTGCCTTCATTGCTTTTTAATAGTATGCATGAAAATGATAATGCAAGGAAATGATATTATAATCGATGTGCGAACTTTGCAAATGTGAACTTTAATGAACTTAATTGCATTTAATTATGATTTAAAGAGAACTTATCAAGTTAATACCACAGCATCCAAGTATATATGAGCAAAGCTCTGTGAAAAGGTAACTCAACGAATCTGCACAAACTATTGGCCCATGTCAGCCTGCACAGTTCGCGCCACTGCTTTGCGTCGAAACATTTTGTTATTGATAATTTTCTGCACGTCAAAGGACCGTTCTATCTCATGATTCAGCCAGAATTTAGACAAAATGAACCCATATAGTGTGAAGACTTGTTTTGTATAATGCATCATGGAAACGGATTCACCTTTATACTGCTAAAGGAGTTCAATAAAACTTTCAAGCTGATAGTAAAAACTCGAATAATGTTACTTCAAGCTTCATTTTTGGAGAAAGGTGTCTCATTATCGGACAGTTTAGATTCAAGATCAGACTGCACGTTCTGTGCAGTCTGATCTTGATCTACACTGTCCGCAAAAGGTAAGTGAGTCGCGCTTAACAGCCTAAGGGTAAAAGTTACACCCTTTTATTCCTGGTGCGTCGCTCATATGCTGAGTTATGCCATAGGGGCATGTAAATTATTCTGTACTTGTTGTGGGGGCAGATTATTTGAAGTTTTTTGTTTGTATAATTTTTTTAACGCCGTTTTAAACATTATTTCAATTACATATATCGCAGGGGCCGATGCACCTATCATTGCTTTCTTAGAATTTCTTTCAATAGTACTTCACCGAAAATTCTTCCAGAGCCGCTGGCTGCTTTTCCACACAACCATCGTCGAAACAATGATCAGCGGTGAGAAGTGAATGAATAGTGTCGCCCTGTCTATCGTCAATCCTCAGAAAGAAATTAGCCGAGCCGAAGATTCGAATCAGCCATCCTTCGGTCCTAAGTCCTGTACGCTACCGACTGCGATGGACAGGTTAAACACAATATAACGTTTCCATTCCCTTCAGCTTTACTGTTGTTGTGAGTTCTAAGCCTGACCTGACCAGAACTCTCTCCGAGGACTGATTCATAAATTCATTGATCTCTCACCATTGCAAATGTACCGTAGTTTCGATTTCGTCAATGAGGGAAAGAAGCCAGTGACATCGAAAGACGTTGTATATATTGTGCAGTATTGGCTTAACTCTTTACAAAACAACAAAATTTAAGGCTGGTCCAAATTGGAAGCATTTGCAGCCGACAAATATAGAATAGCATAAATTATGAGATATGTGTCTGGGTGGGTAGAAAACACAGTGGGAAAAGGAGAAAATGCTGGTTACCAGCATTTTCTCCTGTTCCAACAGTGTTTTCAAATGGCTTTTTCATAAGAGGCGTTAACACTTGGAATTATGTGGTTAAGTGTTAAGAAATTCCAGGAATGTATGAAGAGATATAGTGGTCGCAGTGATATACGATGTAACTGAAATGCCTCTTTAAAACGGTCCGAAACGATCAAACAAACAAAGAAACAACTACAATTCAGATATCAGCCTAGGAGAAAAACATTTTGAGGTTTATCATATTTTCTATTATCCTCTATAATATATTCGCCCAATTAGCGAAAATCCTACTTTCCCGATGGCAACGAGAAAGAAAGCAAATCCCGTATTAACGAGATCTTGTATCCCTCTCGATGCCTGTAAATGCCTCTTGAGATTCCTTTTCTTCATAATTAAACGTAACAACACCACAGGTCTTTGATATAACCTCTCAGCGGGTCCAAAGTGAATCCGTCCAAATTGGAGCTTCGACAACAATGATCGATTTGTGCTGGATATAAAGATTTAAACCTTTTTCAAACAATCGACACTGAAATTGGTGGCTTTTGAAAAAGAAATATTTAAAAAAAGACAAAATGCCGATAACCAGTATTAGCCCTCTTCCCACGATGTTTTCTAGCATTTTCAAGAGATCGACCATCTGTTGAGCCACACTGAATTTGTCGAATGCCATTGCTTTCAATTTGGTGGAGTCTGGAAATTGTAGTTTTCAGCATTTATTTGTACTGGCCGCTATGGTATGCTTCAATATTTTAACATTGTCATGCCCAAAACTAAAATGTATATGAGCCATGCTCTCTTAAAAGGGGGCGTAATGCACCCGCGAAAAGTATCGACTCAGGCCAGCCTGCGCAGTCCGCGCAGGCTGACCTGGGCCGAAACTTTTCGCTATCGGTCCATTTTCGGTATGTCCAAGGACCAGTCTACCTCATGATTCAATCGGTTGTTAAGTCGAAATAGATTTTATGGATCTATGACCATGAGATGACTTGTTTGATATCATGGATCACGGAGATGCATTAAGCCCCTTTACGCCAGAGCATGCCTCATATGTTGTTCGTGCTGTGATACGTCTACAGAAAATAATATGGCTTCTTCGGACATGGGTTTTTTCACTATATGACCTGCAATGTCTCAAAGTCGACTCCTCAACAACCACTGATGTAAGTGGTGGACTGACGTACGTTCAGCTTTAGCAAAAAATATTGCCGCTGTAAAAGCTAGATTATTTCATTTCATCTGTTTTATTTATTCAATCGGTGAATGGATAACATGCAGCCATTTCAGTAGTAATCTTTAACCCCTTCTCAAACTACAACTTTTAGACTCTTCAAAATTGTAAGCATCTGCTGACGACAAAAAAGAAAGTGGTAAAAATGGACTGAAGTTCTTTGACAAGACAAAAGTCATTGTTGGAAAAAGAGAAAATGCTGGTTACCAGCATTTTCTTCTTTTCTCACAATGCTTTCAAAAGACTCTTGTTCATGGACGTTAAAGCACGAGATTGTAAGTTCAAGGGTCAACTTATGCTGATGCCTAATTGTAGGGTGATTAAATGTTCGGTAACGTTTGAAATACATGTGGCTTAATTCTTATATTTTTTGTATGCCCTCGGTTAAGACACATGTCTAGAAATAATAGGTCCTTAAACTCTTTTTGATTTATTCTTCAGGCCTTGTTCTGAGTGTCCTTACCGGAACCGGAAGTGGAAAAGAAAACGAGCTATGGGACGACAACGAATGTTCACAAGTTTTGATGGGGGCTAAAGGATTGCGATCGACCAGCAAGAGAGCCCCAAAACTTGCGGGCCACTGGACTTCAATGAGGTTGGAAATTTATATATTACTTATGCTCTGTTAAAAGTGGGCTTAATGCATCTATAAAAAGTATCGAGCCAGGTCAGCCTGCGCAGTCAGCGCAGGCTGACCTGAGTCGAAACGCCATGATTCTGTCGGTTGTTAGACAAAATGAACTTTACGGATCCATTCTTATGCAAGGACTTGCTTGGTATTATGCACCACGAAGATTAAACTCCCTTTTGCCAGAGTGTACTTTTTTTTTTCAAAATTGGGAAGAGAAAATCCATAATAGGTGCCACAACTCCCTCATGAGAATTCTAATCTTGCCATGATAAATGACGAAGAGGGATATAAGTATGTTTAATGAAGAAAACAGATTTCTTTTTTAAAACTAACTTAAGTGTAATTTGATTTTGTATTATAGGCCAAACATTAAAGGCCCAGTAAAGACCAAAATATCAAAGCAGATGTCATAATACATTTAAATTCAAATCATACCATTTAAAAGAATGGAAAATATTGTGGAGATGACAGCCTGTTATCGTGTGATCGGGCCATATGTTAGTCGCTGGCAGAAAAAAAGAATTTTAAAATCAGGCAAAAAGTAAACAAAACACACAGCTACCTGGCAGGTTTTAACCTAGTTTTGAAATTAATTTTTTTGTCAGCGACTACCTCTTGGACCGACCGTACAATGACAGATTGTCATCTTTCCATATTTCTAAATGGTATGTCATAAATTCAAATGCATTTAAACACCTTCATTGTTTACTTTTGGCCTTTTATGTTACTTTAAATGAAAAAAAAAAGTAACCACGAAATTAGTAAGAACATTAAGTCATTTTAAATCATTAGAAAGTTGTTCAAAGCTTCACCGGTACGCTCAACCCATATCCTGCATGGTGCGACCTTTGATGCTCTTTGCAATGTGCGTAGACCATTAACAGACATTCATTAAAATAAGAATAAGAGCGACAGCGGTTTTTCTTTTTTGCTAGCATGAGCAACCAAAACTAGTGGTACATCTTTTTCGTCTAAAGGCATGTTCTTTACAGAGCCGCTACTTCGAACTAAACGATATACTCGAACTTTCGCATATTGGAATAAACGAGATTGCACTTGAGATACTTTATCATAAGTCAGTCAGTTGTTCAGTTAAAACAGTATCTTATTTAAAAAAATCACAACGGTTCTCATAACGTGAAATGCATAACATTAGTGTATGAGACATACTCTGTGAAAAGGGAGCTTAATGCATCTTAAAAAAAAAAAAAAAAAACGATTCAGGTCAGTAGGCATAAAGGGTGACTTTTACCCCTACCCAGTTCAGCCTGTGTAGTCCTCGCAGTCTGATCTGTGTCGATTTTTTTTTGTTTTTGCTATTGGTCAATTTTCTGCATAGTTCTTCAGTTTATCTCATAATTTAGATGGTTGTTAGAACAAGTGATTTTCTTTTTAAATAAATATGTGACCCGTCACGCTAAAAGGGACCTTCTGGGAACTGCGAAAAGTATCAACCCTGGTCAGACTGCGCGAATTGCGCAGTCTGACCAGGGTCGACACTTTTCGCTTTTATGATATTTTCTGTATGAAAAGTGGTCATTCTACTTTGTTATACAATTATTTTTGAACTATCAACTTAAATTGACCTGCACTATCGTTGATCTGTTTTCATCTAATTGATGCACGGAATTCCCAGATGGTCCCTTTTTGCGTGATGGGTCACAGTGATGACTTGTTTAGTATAATACATCACGGAGATGCATTATACCCTTTTTTGCCAGAGGATGGCTCATATACATAATGTATAAACAGTTCGAAGATAGTTTCGCAGATGAAGTCAGGCACATGTATCTCGTATTACGAATACAGCACAGAACCTGCAAATTTGAGAAAAAAACAATGGTTTAGAGTTTATCTCTTTTCTGGCCTGTATGACGTCAATTTTCTTTGGTTTAAGTAATAACGTAATTTATAATATTCTTGAAGAAGTACGTGGGACAGTAAACTACATAAAAAATCTAATAGAACCAAAGAGTTAGTTGAAATAGATATGTTTACTTTATAACATAATGTAAAATTTAACCCTTTACCTGTGAAATAAATTGAATTGAAATATCCAACACAGAGAGAATAAAAAAAATAAAAACCCAAGTTTTACCATTTCAAAGTTCTTTTCATCATGAAACTCTTACCATATCGGACAGTATGGATTCAAGATCAGACAGCACAGATTGTGCGGTCCGATCTTGTTCTACAGTATCCACAAAAGCCCTTTAAGTCGCGCTTATCACTTTACTAGACTACAAAATTTTGGACTGAACGAAATTGAAAGCATTTGCAGTCAGTAAATTCAAACAATCGTAATGAGGAAATTGTTGTCTTTGACAGGGTAGAAAACATGGTGGGAAAAGGAGAAAATGCTGGTTACCAGCATTTTCTCCTTTTTCCACAATGTTTTTAAAAGCCCTTTGTTTCAGGTTTGTTAAAAAAAGTCGGGATTGTGTGGTTAATGGTCAATATCTTAACCTTTAGGCTGCTAAGCGCGACTCACTGACCTTTTGCGGACAGCGTAGATCAAGATCAGACTGCACAAAACGTGCAGTCTGATCTTGGATCTACACTGTCCGATATGGAGATATTTCCCCTCTAAAATCACCTTTGAAATAGCAATATTTGGGTTTTTACTATCGAATTAAAAATTTCATTTTAGTTATTTAGCAGGATAAGGGTTAAGGTATAATGGGAGGACTCTCGATTGCCACCTACTGTTTGATTTGATTATCTTCTTACCAACCGGTCTCTTGTTATGACAACCCTAAGAATGTCAGAAAAAGAGAAAAAGGCTGGTAATCAGCATTTTCTCCCTCCCCCCTAAATGTCTTCTACCCTGACAGACAATTGTCATTATTTTAGCTACATTTATTTTGTCATCTGCACATGCTTTCAGTTTCGACGAAGCCATAAAAGTGTGTTGTCCTGTAAAGAATCTTAAAGTCATTAATCATACAAATCAGTCCTGTCTTGTCAAATAATCGAAATAAGAAAAGATAATAGAAGATAATAACGATTGGTTTGTAACCTTTCAAATATCCAAGGTAAGTTTAACTCGTTATCAGACGACAAAGTTGTGGCCCTGTCTAAACTGAAAGCATTTGCAGACGACATGTTAAATGTTACTCAAAACACAAAGTTTGTCTTTCTAAGGGAAGAAAATACTGTGGGAAAATGAGAAAATGCTGCCTAGCATCATTCTTATCCTTTTCACACAATAATTTCAAAATCTCGCTTCCTCAAGGTCATTGAAATTTTAAATTGTTTGCTAAAGCTTAGATTTTATTTTTATAAGTCCCAAAACATTATAAGTGTATAAATGTTCTGGTGACTTGATTAAGTTTTCACCACACAATCGCGAATTCAACAGCCCATGTGGAAGAAGGCTTTTGAAAACATTTTGGGAAAAGGAGAAAATGCTGGTTACCAGCATTTTCTCCTTTTCCCAAAATGTTTTCTACCCTTCCAACGACAAATTCGAACGTTTGAGCAGTATTCAAGTTTCCGTCTGCAAATATTTTCAATTTGGACAAGTGTAAAATGTTGTTGTTTGGTAGAGAGTGAACTCGGTTCCTCTTGAGACAACTTTGCAGCCGACGATGCAGAAAAAATTCCACGTAAAATATTAATACTCAACATAAATGAAGGTTTGATAAGGGAAACACATGAAAACATTGAAGCAAAAGAGGAAATTCCTTATAATGATTTGGTCTCGAAAACAGTCCTCTGCGTCTTGTAATTTGTTACATTTTATGACGTAACCATTTTCAGTCAGGGGAAAAAACCTACAAGATCTTGCAAAGTCAAGTATGGTATTGGCTAAATGGCTTGAGAATATATTTGCTGGAAGAGAAAGTGCTCATTTCTCATATAAAGTGCCATAATGTTTCAAAATCCCGTACAGGACTAGAGAACGGGGGGTCAAACGTTCGAATCCTCAGTTCGGCCAATTGCAAATACGAGGATTCGTGATACTCACTGTGATCAAATTCATTCCTCTCTCTCCGCTAAATTATTACATCTGTCATTTTTTTTTATCAGTTGTAAGATTTGTAGAGACTACTTTTATTTAGGTTAAGAGAAACAAAGAATAGTCTAAAATTTCAACATTACAATTATCTATCTATTTGAAAGGTATAAAGTCCAATTTTGTCCGAGAAATTTTGTCGCAATCCAATTGGCCAAGAGATACTGTTTTGGAGAAAAGTATCTTTTACGAGATATATCCTGTATCCGACTTGTGTTTTTTCTTATATATAAATTTCGTCCTGTAAACCACTTTTGAAAATAAAACAAAAATGTTACAAACTACAAAAGTCAGTCGTAAGAAGCTTTTTCAACGGTTGCCTCATAGGTGTATCGTATTTTTATGTGTAAAACCTTAATTTATGTTGGTAATACATAATTTACAACGCTATTTACAAAGTTATCTGCTGCAAATTTGTTTTAGTGGGAAATGAGCTCTGTGTCAAAGGACAAAATTTTTCTTTGATTGGGCAGAAAACATTGTGGGAAAAGGAGAAAATGCTGGTAACCAGCATTTACTCCTATTCCCACAATATTTTCAAAAGTCTTCTCAATCAGGGTCGTTAAAACTCGGGATTGTGTAATAAAGGGTTCATACTGGTTACCAGCATTTTCTCCTTTTCCCACAATATTTTCAAAAGTCTTTTCAATCAGGGTCGTTAAAACTCGGCACTGTGTGGTAAAGGGTTAAAACTGAAATAGAAATCAACAAAGTAAAAAATACCTTAGAGGATGAACCGACACGTATCAAAAGGGATGAAATGTAGACAGAGGAATTTTTGAAATCCAATCTCGATCTGAAAGTTTTCTCTTATAATGTTTCAATTTATCTTCGTCCTCAACACGCTAGAGTAAATTTTGGTAGCTCACGAAAAATACCTGCGAACGACAGCCATTAATTAAAGTCATAAAGAGATGTCGTCTTGAGACTAGAAAACATCGTAGCGAAAGGTGAAACTACTCGTTATAGACCATCTTCACTGGTGTTATAGTCAAATTTTAATTCAACCGATGATGTTCTTTTTTTTTTTAAATAGATGTTTGAGCTTTTATATGAGTTATGTTAGAACTACTTAATATGTAATAAAACTTTTTTTTTTCAATGAAATTTTCAAACTGACTGGATTCCTTCTATATACAACTATATCAGCCATGCTCTGGCAAAAGGGGGCTTAATGCATCTCCGTGATACATGATACCAGGCAAGTCATCACATAGTTATGGATCCATAATAGCCACTTTTTTAACAAACCACTTAATCAGTAGGTACACTGGTCCTTTGACATACAGAAAATTGACCAATAGCGAAAAGTATCGGCCCAGGTCAGCCTGCATTAAGCCCCCTTTTCACAGAGCATAGCTCATATATTTCAAGATGGATATGATCAATGCTCTGAGAAAAGGGGGTTTAGTGCATCTGTAAAAAGTAAAAAGTCATGTTAGCCTGCAAAGTCCGCGCAGGCTGACATGGGCCGAAACTTTTTGCTTTTTAAAAAAAAAAAAATTGCCTTTTTAAAAATTTCTGCAATTCCAAGGCCCATCCTTCCTCATAATTTAGTCGGTTGTTGGAGAAAGTAGACTTTACTTGATGACTTGGTTGGTATAATGGATCATGGAGATGCATTAAACACCCTTTTCCTAGAGCATGGCACATATTCATTGTTTAACCCCAAATTGACAAAAAAGTTCATTACAGTTGGAAAAAATATAAAGAGTTCGAAAATGTTATTTTCAGAAAAGCTATTCTATTGCAAAAGTAATGGGTCGTAAACTGAACTTTTTCTTAAAATAGGGCAAATATTGACAAACTATTTAAACTCCACGGTTTTAAAATTTACCCAAATTGTCAAAACGGATAGTAGCCATGCTCTGTAAAATTTGGACTTAATGCATCTGCAAAAGGTATCGATTCATGTCAACCTGCGACGGCACGTTTGGATTTTGATCATTTTTCTGCATTTTAAAGAACATTTTACCTCATGATTTTGTCAGTTGTTTAACAAAGTGGCTTTTAAGGATCTCTAATTTTGCAATGACTGATTTTGTATAATTTATCACGGAGATGCATTAAGCCCTCTTTCACCAGAGCATGGTTCATATATTTGCGTGTTTTGAAACAAACAAACAATAAACTTTATTAAAGTTGGGAAAAAAGAGGTTTGTAAGTCCTATGAAAAAAGATATTTATTAAAGACACTCAAGTTGTTTCATGAAACCTGGCCCAGGTAAAGAAGCGGCATGTCTGAATGATATAGGTATTCCACAATAATGTTGCATCACTTTCCGAGGTACCGGCCTCTATAGTGTTTCCACAAGGATTGTGTTACACACCGAAGGAAATGTTACCCCAGGATCGCCTTTGTTACTAGTGACATGAGAAAGCTAAATTCTTTCTCTCCGCTGTCCATGCTTAAATGGACTCACGAAAGTGTCATAATATAAACGGTTTCGTCAGACTTCGACCTAATTTGTCTGAGACCCAGTGTGACGAAAAACTGGGTTTCAAAAAAAAAAACCCGCTACCATCATGCTATATGAGCCATGCTCTGTGAAAAGGGCGCTTATTGCATTTGCGAAAAGTTTCGGCCCAGGTCAGCCTGCGCAGTCCGCGCAGGCTGACCTGGGCCGAAACATTTTCGCTACTGGTTAATTTTCTGTATGTTAAAGGACCAGTCTACATCATGGTTCAGGGATTTGTTAGAGAAAATGGAATTTATGTATCCATAATTTATATGTGATGTCTTGCTTGGTATAGTGCATTATGGATGCAATAAGCCCCCTTTTGCCAAAGTGCAGCTCATATATACTGGACAAAAAAGCCAGGGATATTGTTTAACACTTACAGTGCCGAATGAACCCAATGGGTACTTTCATTCTAGAATTCAGACTTTAAAGAGGGCATTTTCAAAGTTGTCCGTGTATAGAATGCAACAGCAAAAGCGGACAGTGTAGATCAAAGATCAGACTGCACGTTTTGTGCAGTCTGATCTTGATCTACACTGGCTGCAAAGGCAACAAAAGCAGTGTAAAGCGCATTAAGGATTAAATCGACTCACGAACGTTCCATACGACCTTGATCGCTTGAAACTCAGTAGGATAAACAAAAATGCTATTTAAAAAAAAAAAGATTGACGGCGTGAGAAGTTCTGAAATATGTATTTTGAAACCCTTTTGTAGTTCAGTATGTAGGGAAATAATGACTGAAATTCAACAACGCCAGAATTTGCCCTGTTTTCAACAATCTTTTGCATGTCGTTGAAAAGTAAAATTGATGTGTTTTTTTTTTTAAGATCAGATGTTAATCCAACTCATTTAAAGAGGAAGAAAACAAAAATCACGCTGAAGATTGTGTGTCTACAAATAAATGTAAACTATGCAGTATTTTTGCCATCTAGTCACGCATGAAAAATATTAAATTACTAGTACCAATAAGTACACGAAAAACATTATTTCCTATCATGTCCATTTGCTAAGGAACGCATATTCGCCGCTGGGTATCGATTAAAAGTGGTAACCCTTTTGCATTTCTGTCATAAACTGGCCCGCAAATAGGCCCGCAGAATATACATGTGCAAGTTTTTACGGAATCGCAAATTACCATCTATTCTTTCGAGACTGGTAACAAGAAATTATTCTGACACTAGCTTATACAGTACGTCGACAAAAGATGTCATAGCCATACTATATTTAAAGAACTTTATATCGGACAAAAAAGTCGATGACAAGAAATATTAATAGAACTATGACAAAAAGTCAGGGATCAAAAATTATTTATAGAACTATACTGGGCAAGAAAGCCAGGGATCAAGAAATTATTTTAACTCATTACGGTACAAAATTTTAGACTTGTTCAAATTGAAAACGTTTACAGACAACACATTTAATACTGCTCAAATGATGGAGATGTGAAATTGCTTGATATAAGCAATTGCTCCTATTGCAACAATATTTCTTAGTGATTATTTAAAGACGTGAAGATTTTCAGCAGAAGAAAATGAATTAGACAAACCTAAGCTCTGTTGGTACCCTCAGTGGTTTGATTACCGAATTGAACCTCAATTAAAAGTACCACAATAACTATTTTGCATGGGCATTTGTCAATAGAGCGGGTCTCTATTGTGACGGAATTTTAACCCTTAGGCTGCTCAGCGCCACTCACTGACCTTTTGTGGAGAGTGTAGATCAAGATCAGACTGCATAGAAAGTGCAGTCTGATCTTTATTCTACATTGTCCGCAAAAGGACATACTGTCCCCCCAAAAATTACCTTTGAAATAGCGAAATTGGGATTTTTACCATCGGCTCAAAAATTTCAATTTAGAAGGATATGGGTTAAAAGCTCGTTTTATAATGTAGCCAAAAGCGCGTCTTACGAGTGGGTTACCTGTGTGCTTACAGAGAGAGACAGAGAGAGAGAGAGAGAGAGTCCATTTTTTCTACGATATGAAACCCGGAGGACACGGCATGATGAATAAGTAAGCTGTCTGAAACTGATATAACTGAAATAATGTTGAAAGCGGCGTACATCACCATCCAACCTGTCAGTTATTTTTACGACCTGAGAAGAAGTTACCATGCTCTTAATTTCTATATTTTGACTCGTCAATATCACAAATGAATTCTAGTGGTGATGCTGGAACATTATCATGTCAAACATATCTGGAGTTCTTTGTAAATTCATTTGGACCTTGCAGTTCTATACTAAACAATTTTATCACTTGTATACCACCCACGGCTATAAAACTTCTTTACTAGTATTCCGTCGGTCTTTGTATTTTGCCAGGTAAATCAGAGATGAATTACAGGAATTGGAAAATCGAATCGAGTTAGAAAATCTGAATCCGAGCATAATTATGATATATAATTTCCCACGCCAATTTGTTTAAAAAAATCGCGCTTTTGACATGCCAATTCGCGCTTTCGAATAACGCCATTTTACCTACGTTTTTTTTAATTGTCCAATCTTTAGAATAATAACAGATTTCTGTCACGTAATTTAGTCTCGATCAGTCAGCGTGACATTGAAAAAACACCATAATATCATACGGGAAAATGAATTAATGTGGGTATGATTGATGTAAGTTGCATGATAATGTATTCCTCGAGTTCTACATATGCTGCACGTTACCTATGAACAATTATAATAATTCATAATGCATCGATTGTTGTATTGTTAAAAAATGTAATTAAGAGAGCAATTAAGATTTTTTATAATCTTACCGAATTTTCAAATATGATTTATGATTGAATTAAGTAAGGCTATATATGGCAAGTTATAAGTAAAAAGAAAATACGCAATGCTTTGGCAAAAGGGAGGCTTAATGCATCTGCGAAAAGTATCGACCAAGGTTAGCCTGTGCGACCAAGGTCAGCCTGTGCAGTCCGCACAGGCTGACCTGGGCCGAAACTTTTCGCTATTGGTCAATTTTCTGTAAGTCTAAGGGTCAGTCTAGCTCATGAATAAGTCGGGTTTTTTTTTAAGTGACTATTACGGATCCATTATTATGTGAATTGCCTGGTATCATGTTTCACGGAGATGCATTAAGCCCCCTTTTTGCCAGGGCATGGTTCGAATACTTTTTCAGTGGTATTTTTGAAATGGGTTATGTAGCCTTTTGGGACATTTTCTAGATTCTGCGCTAGATTTTTTCAAGGACTTGAGGGAATGTCACATGATAATAAGCGTTGATTATGAAGATTCGTATTGAAATCAGTAGGGGGGTTACGTCATATCTGGTCTAATGAAAGCAGACGATACTAATTTAAAACGACCATCCCATTATTTTAATGCCCATATTGCACCTTTTTACTCCATTGCAATGCATACGTACAGTTTTTTTTAACAAACAGAAAAAAAGTACAGATATAAATTTATCAGTGTTTCACAAGAAAATTCGATTTACGTCATAAAAAATAAAGACACCCCTTCAAAACGATTTCAACGGAGATTTTGTTTCAGCAATGATTTCATGGCATTATTGATTTATGAAAATTACCGTGTGTAAAAATGTCCCCCACTTTATGATTTTGAGAATAAAAAGCGAGATTATATTGAAAACAAAACTGAAAGTTGTTTTTTTTTTTGTTCAATTGTCTTTGAAATGTCTTATCTCATATTATTACGATTTAGAGAAAATTTTGCATAATAAATCAGATTTGATCTAGATAATTAAGGCGACGAAGAATACACTTGTGGCAGTTTTCAATTTATTACCAAACTTCCTGAAGAAGTTTAGTGAGTCGGCGTCAAAAGCCATTTGGAATTGGGAATTGAAAAAGCAGACAGGTGTTTTAAAAGTGAAAGCTCGATGATCCTTACAAGACAAATTAACGACAATAACAGTATAACAATAGACTGGTATGCGACAGTATGTTACCGAGACTCGGTATAAATAAACCACTCGAATTACGTTGTCGTCCTTTGAAGGGTAAACTAGTGAGTATTTGCTTACTTTTTTTTAAAGTAGTATTAAACCAGACTTTTACCCGAATTCTTTGCGAGAGAAAGTTGATATTTTGTGAGGAAAATCACAAGGACGTGATTATTTACTCTTGATAGGGAGAAAAACAAAAAGAAATGCTTAAAAACTACTCTGTCTGGACTCAAACCTACATCCTTCAAAAACGTAAAAGGCGACTGTATCTACTGACTTTTAGAGCTAACCCGTGAATTAGTGCCTAAAATGTATCTATCCCTTGTTAACTTATGCAATAAGGGCCATACCGTTACTAACTAAATAGGAAAGTTTACAATAAAAATACAAAAATAAAACCTCGGCGATTCCTCGTATTATCTACATGTGTTTCAGGCTAGGTTTTAATTTTGATCCATCTTTGCTCGCGAATGAAAATAATCACTCTTTTCTAAGGTTTCATATTTCTTCTACGTTTTCACATTAAACTTTGTTTAACTCTTTAATAAAGAGCAAAACTTTCTAAAGTCTTCTTAAAACCGAAAACGTTTGCAGACAACATATCAAATATGGTTCAAATGGTAGCATAATGTCCTTGAAAGAGTAAAAACATTATAGGAAAAGGATAAATGCTGAACTTTTCAGTTACATATATTTTCCAAATTGAGATGTTAATCCAACTCATCGTTGGAAAAGGAGAATTTTCGCTAAGTAGTGTGTAGCAACCCTTGTATATTGGTGTCATAAATGGCCCCGAAAATAGGTCCGCAGAATAAACAAGACCATACTTTTGACCAATCGCAAATTACTACATATTCATTCGTGACCAACACCGAGGAGGAGGTCAAGCGCCAGTTCATACAGCTCCGCCATAAAATGGAAAGAAGACTGCAAGCTGAGACAAGCTATGTCGACATTCCAAAATAACATACTCATCAAAGTGGACAGATTTCCGCGCCTGATGCTTGTTTATTTAGATCCTAAAAAATGTCCTTTCAAAACATGGTACTTGAGCCCTCCATTGAAAAAGACTGATTCAATATGCAAACGATGGACGCTCGTATGCCCCCGAAACATGCATACCACAGGTGTTTAAATTTGACTCTTAATTCTTAAAGCACCCTTCACAACTATAGTTGCATCTGAAGTCATGATAGATCAAGATCAGACTGCACTAAACTTATAGTCTGATCTTTGATCTATACCGTCTACTTTACTGAGACATTTTTGACAAACACAACCTTGAAATTATAGCTTTTTAAAGTCTTGTATCTATAGTGAAAGTACCCGATTGGTATATTTGGCGCCCAAAAGGATAAGACGTTACCGAGCCATATTTTGTTTTACTGCGGTCAATGTACATCAAGATCAGACTGCACAGAACTTGAAGTCTGATGTTTGATATTCTTGAGTTGGCCAATTAAAAACCGAATTCAAACTTCTGATTTTTTCCCGTCCAAAGGCCGAAAACGTTCGTTATCAGTCACAGGGTTTAACATATTTCGACCTGCGGAAAGTCATTTCGTCCGATATCAAAACGACTTTGCGAATTATTTTGTGGCGAAAAAAATCGTTACGAGCAATTTCTCCTCTTGCCCTGACTTAAATGTATCATTTTTTAAGCATTTAATATTTTGATTTCACAGATTTTGCAAGGATTTTTTCAAAGAATTTTGCTTCGAATTTGTGAAAGGAGGTGAAGGGTTCAGCAAAGACAAAATTTTGATTGGTCCAAATTGAAAGCATTCCCAGACAACAAAATAGACATGACTAAAATTGTGAGCTTTGTCTTTGGAAAGAAAGAAAATATTGTGGTAAAGGGAGAAAATGCTGGTTACCAGCATTTTCTCCTTTTACCGCAATGTTTTAAAAGCGTTCTTCCTCGGGATCATCAAAACTCGGGAGGGTTTTGTAAAGGGTAATTGGAGGAAAGATCCAAGTGCATGTTTGTGCGGTGACATGTAGCAGTGTGACATGGAATTAATGTGATATCGATATCGTGTTCTCCTGTTTGTTATTTAGATATCTTTTGTGACGATGTGGTATGCACAAGAGACCAACACTTTCTCAAAGGATTGAGTCCGACTACGCCGGGGAAAAAAACGTATCATGAAATGTGATGTTTTTTTTATATGAATAACTGACAAATATCATATTCCAACATTTTGACCAATCAAATAAATAAAAACGAGCTTAAAGTAGTCTGTCCGCGTGTTTTGTCATCATAGCATGTTTTGCACCGTATCTGGACTGCTTTTCACTAAGCTGTGTAACGACGAAATTTGTGTATGCATTTCAGGTTAGCACGCATCAAGTCTGAAACCAAGTTTCACTAAACTACACAGCTTTACGATTTGAGTAAATATATATTTGCCTAATTTTACCCCAACTCATACCTTAAGGTAAAGCAGGGATCGTATGTGTGTATTTAGAATCCCAAATATTTTGCGTAAATACGCAGTTTATTGAAACGCAGCCCAGATACTGTGAAGAAACGTTTTAATTTTTGTCTTGTCTGATTCCATCCGCGTACGATTCCAGTATTTGAACTGGCAACTTTATTGGTATACAATTGAATAACATATTCCAAGCGGGCATAATTTTTGGTAGTGATTTGGTATTTGTGTTGATGCTTGTACTTGTTTCTCGTTGCGTAGGAAAAATTGAAGTCTGGCAAGACCTTCGGTCTCGCCTTGCTAGAGGTCAAATTTTCCCATGCAGTTCGAAGAACTAGCACCAAGAAGGTTACTGCAATAGGATATTCCGTATATATCATTATGGAAGCATCAGCTTTCCTGTAACTGCAATTCCTCATGTGAATGCTGCATACTGAAATATGTCTTTTACAAAGACAAACTTTATACCGCGTGGTTTGATTTTATTTTTGTGAACAGCGGGGTAGCAGTTCTGATTGCTCTCTTTGTAATTAGAATTGGTGCTACATTGTTCTTTTCCATACAGATAAGCTCAATAAAACTTGGCGAATTAGAGCGAGAAGAATCAGATCGCACATCTGATCTGCATTTCACTAAACTGCGTACACACAAAATTTGCGTACGTAGTTTAGATAAGCAAGCAGAAAGTCCGAAAACAAGTTTCAGTAAACTGCATAACTTTCACGATTTGAGTAAATATTTGCATAACTTTACGCCAGATCAGAACATATTTCATTATGAATTGTGCAAAGTACATCGTCAGTTTCACATACAATATACAGAGCACGTGGTATATGGAGATTACTAGTCGATCAAGATAGTACGGAATAGGAATGATATACGAGGTTTGGTTTGTAAAGTACAAATTCAAAAGCTATAGAGAGTGAACAATTAAAAGATATAAACCTATAAAATTTCCAATCTTCCGATAGCAAGTTTGACGAAGCCTGTACTTTCTTAGATGATGTTTTTGTCCACGGATTTCGACACGTATACGCATTCCCAAATAATTTGCGTAAAAATACGCAGTTCACTGAAAGGTACCCCCGGTTTGTACTCCATAACTTTGTGTGGCAGAGCTGCGTCACTGTATCCAATAAAAGTAAAGAAGAGTGTGAGCAAGGCCCAGTGAAAAGGGGGTTTAATGCATCTGCAAAAAGTACCGACCCAGATCAACCTGGGCAGTCCGCACAGACTGACCTATGTCGAGACTTTTTGCTATTGGTCAATTTTCTGCATGCCAAAAGACCAGTTTACCTAATGACTCAGTCCGTTGTTTAACACAATGGAATTTATGGATTCATAATAATACGAAAACTTGCTTGATGGAATGCACCACGGTGATGCATTAAACCCCCGTCTGCCAGAGCGCCGCTCATGGATTGTGTGCATGTATTTGTATTTTATGCTGTATGCAAAAGAGGGATGAAAGATACATTCAAAGTAGAGAAAAGACGGGAAGTAAACATAATTATGTTCCATGGTTCTGTTGAAACAACAGAATTTCAGGACTGTTTACAGCATATGCGCATTCATGGGTCAAAGGTTATCGCACGTGGAAGTCACGCGCAGGGTAAACTACGTCGGCCCTTCTACATGCACTCGTTAAAATGCCAGTTAAGCATGTCGTAAAAACGGATGCGTATAATTGAATTCCAAACCAGAAATTTCCGCACAGTCTATTCGTCCTTGGACCATATTTACGTTTATATGAGCCAGGCTCTGTGAAAAGGAGGTTTAATGCATCTGCAAAAAGTTTCGACCCATGTCAGCCTGCGCAGTTCGCGCAGGCTGACATGGGCCGAATCTTTTTGCTATCTTTAATTTTTTCTGCAGATCAATTGACCAGTTTACCTCGTGATTCATTGTTTGTTAAACAAAATGGATTCTATGGATCCATAATTATTTAATGACTTTTTATGTATAATGCATCACGGAAACGCATTAAACCCCCTTTTTTCCAGAGCATGGCTCATTTGTTTATAACTCTTTCAAGTGATCGCGATGGGACCCGATACCTTAGTCGGTAACGTACGGGTTTGGAACCAGGGGGTGGGGTTACTATTTCTAATCCACAGCTCGGCCAATGTCTTTCCGAGGATTAATACTGTTCATTGCGACAGGTTTCATTACTCTCTCGCTGCTCATCATTATTTCGACGATGGTCATACGGGAAAGCAGCCAATGGCTTGGAGAGAGTATCATGCGAAATAATGGTATTAAAAAAAAAACCACCTCAGGAAAGTATGGAGCACTGGCTGTATAGATATAACTGAAATAATGTTGAAAAGGCATTAGATACAATACAAACAAACGAATGATCGTTTCCGTAATTCGGAAACTGCTGGTCAAATGCTTGTATTTGATGCAACTGAGATATTATTGTCATTAGTGAATACCAAGCTTTATTTTTTTCACTAGCTGCAAAGCCACAGGACTATGTTGTAGGTACACATGAAACTTCTCACAGCCATATTTACGTGATCAAAATTTTACATCTTTACGAAATGATAAAATTTTGATTTCAACCAAACTAAATGCATTTGCAGAAGACTAATGAAATGTTGCTAAAGTGGTGATTTCTGTAAAAGGATAGAAAACACTGTGGGAATAGGAGAAAATGCTGGTTACCAGCATTTTCTCCTATTCCCACAATGTTTACATAAAGTCTGTCATGGCCTTTAAAAATCGGGACTGTGTGGTAAAGAATAAAAGGACCACGGCTCGATTTCACCAACCATTCCCAATAACATTATTAGTTATAATTCTCGTGATTTCTACGGATTTGAAAACAGCGCAATTTCTCATTGGTTAAGCAAAAAACAACCAGAAATGTCGTTACTTTCCAAATCTAGAATTACGAGGCTGAAAATGCAATTAAGGATGCTAAGAGTCAAAAATGTGTTTAATTCTTTATCTTTCAGGTGTGAGACACGTCCAGGGCCCGAGTTTGTGTTGAGGAAATACTTGTTTCGGCGCAATAAATTCCATGCCCAGTTTTATTACTACGCCAACGACGAGTGTACACAAGTGTCACATTACATCAGTGCTACTGGTACTTTCAATGTTAAAAATAGACCGTCATGGCGGACACCTGGAGCCTTTCAATCCAAATATACTCTCTCCAAAATAATCATCATTCCATATACAAATGAAAAAGCCCGGCTTTTCGAGAAACTTCTGCGAAGATACTGTCAAGACTCAAAGTATTCGACGATAGAATCCTTCAATAAGTACAAAATATACCAGTTCACAAAATACAGTAAAAATGACGTTGAAAACAACAAATACAAGAAAGATTTTGACTGCTCAAAATTGTTTAATTTCACGATGAATGAGCTGCAATTAGTTCGTATGGCGAAGTACAAAGTGAACGTCATACATCAACATGATGACGTCATCAAAAAACCGCATATCGATACGGAACTACTTCTTGGTGACGTCAGCACAAATATGAAGTTCAGAAGACAATACCGACCCACGCATTTTCAGGATCCTCTGAAAAGGTCAAAGGTGAGTTATCAAATAAATAATTAAGACAGAGTCTATAAACTTTCATATTATGTTTGAAAACAAGAATATGGCATATACATGTGCACCTGTGTCACTTGCTAGTTAGATCTAACAAATGTTATTATTCAGATAGATTTCTATCTACAGATATTGGTTGAACTTGCACTATGGGTACCAGGTCATTTAACCCCTAGACCGCCAATTAATACCCCAAAGGCTTTCTTATGTCCAGTAAATGGACCCCCACCTCCCCCCCCCCCCCCCCAAAAAAAAATAATAATAATTGCAATTTCAATGGTTGCTCTTATCCAGAATGTCTTAGCAAACCGGTCAGTGTAGATCAAAGACCAGACCGCACGTTTTGTGCAGTCTGGCCTTAATCTACACTGACCGCAAAGGCGACTCTAGTCGTGAAAGGAAGGCGTTTTAAGGGTTGTTAAGTTGTGAACATTACATTGCAACTGTGATAAATACTATAAACCTTGAATAGTGCCTGCGCAGAGTAAGCCGGAAATATTTCGCATACGTGACCTTGAAAAAAAGCAACGTATACATCAACTAAGCTTCTGGAAGACATTTGGATAACACGAATTACGATTTTAAGAAAATTGGAAAAATGAAACAGAAGGTCTAACGTTACCTAACTTTTGTCAAACAATTTTATACAGAGACAAAAATAGAATGACTGCCTCTAGAGTCTACACAGTTAATGGCCAAAGTTATTTCATCAAACTCCGAATGCCAATTTTCTATTCAGTGTGCAAGAAGGTTAATTGTGCTACTTCCGATCATGCGATTATCAGAAAAACTGTTAGGGAACGCGATTACCAGAGTGATTAACTCGAATGTGCTATTATTGTTCCTCACTTGACATTGAAGTTGTGGTTCCCTAGCTATTACGGTTCCTCACTTGATATCGAAGTTGTGGCTCTCTGGCTATTATTGTTTCTCACTTGATATCGAAGTTGTGGCTCTCTGGCTATTACTGTTCCTCACTTGATATCGCAGTTGTGGCCCTCTGGCTATTATTTTTCCTCACTTGATATCGAAGTTGTCGCTCTCTAGCTATTACTGTTCCTCACTTGATATTAAAGTTGTAGCTCTTTGAAACTAGGTGGTGTTATTACCCCGTTAGTTTTTTTGTGACGTCGCCATTGCGTTAATATACAAAACGTTTTTCGGAAACTTTGATCACTCTTACAATTTATTGTAAAAGTTATTGTGTCACGTTTGAAAATATGTGCTTCAGTGTCAATTTATTTCACTTCATTTTCATAAAATTTGCATTAGATAGCAATACTTTTTAGTGCACAATTAATGAAAAAGTAAACAAGGAAATACATGAAAGTAAATAAAAATTCGGAGAGGGAAGAAATATTTATGGCCATTGACGATTAAAGTCTTCTGCGTATTGAAGCAGAAGCAGTCGACGAACTGTAGATATCAAGTTAAACCTCCAGTAAATCTGTCCAAAACTTGGAATCTTTAAATCCCGACAAAATCTACTGTATTAACTGTATAGGTGGAAATGTTTGCGACGTGGAAATGTTTGTGATTTCGCGAATTTGAAAAATTCGCAAACTTTTCTCCTCGCGTATTTTACCACAAGTATACCAACAAATAAGGAGTGTCTTAAATTCGCAAACATTTCCCAACGCAAAATGTCTGTAATCGGAAATTCGCAATTTTTTCGACACACGTATATATCCACGTATACAGTATACCGGACGTCATAAAGAGACAAAAAATAATAGTGCGCCTTTCTGCTTAAAAAAACACGTTGAAATGCACATAATTATGATCGTTAAAGGGAAAAAAGTTTTGCTTTCCTGTCTGTGCCACAAACAACAAGATTTATTTTCGTGTCGTGTGTTAGAAATATAAATCATGTCACAGCCTCACATCATCAGCTCTGTTATTTATATCAGACGACTTTGAATGTTTTTTAGGTTTTTGATAACAATTATTAATACACGCATGTATGCCGGTTTAATGAAAGAGTTAAAAAAAATGAAGATTGGCTAGGGAAAAAATTTCTGTAACAAGCAATTTCTCCTTTGCGACATTGCGACAAGACGAAAAATGACGTCTGCAAATAGGAACGCTCGTCCACCCGTCCATATGTCAATTCACCTTCCGATATTTTTTTTGAGTTTGGAGAATTATAAGCCCCGTTTAGTGGGAGGGGGGTTATCGGATCAGTGCAGTGAATTTTTAATCATCACCTTCGCAATCGTAAGAATATGTTTTCAATATCACAAAGTAAAATGACAATTCCGACTTATGTCCATTCTAACAATTAGCCTCTATATCCGATTACAAAATCTTGGACGCCCATTTATTTTTTTTTTATTCCGTAAGTTAAAATTTCTTGTAAATAACCAATAAAGACATTTAGATATATATTTCCTTTGCAATCGTATAAACTGTATGAGTACCTTTTGTAAAAAGGGGCAAGTTTGGGAGTTTGAATACAGGGATGGTCGTTTTGCAATCGGCAACTCCGTCTACTTTTATTATATCAGATATGACGTCATCATACTGATTGGAAAACGAATCCTCGTAATCGACTCGTATTATTGATCAATGTGACATTTCACCAAGTCTTTACAAGACCAGCCCGCATAGCTCATTTGGAAGAGCGTAAGACTCATGAACATGAGAGTGTTGGTTCGATTTCCACGGCTGGCCATCTAAAATTACTAATAATCTTTCGGATGAGACGTGAAACCGAGGTCTCGTGTGACGGTGCTATACACCGAGCACGTTGAAGAACCAGGCGAGACATAGGATGGGTTTCGTCCTGTATCTGCACTATTCCCCGTAACAATACTAACAGCCTTCAGGGTGCGTCGCCCATATGGGCAACCGGTGGCGACGATAAATAAAGGCAAATTCAATCAATTGAGTCTTTACAAAACTGACATAAGTTCAATGTAGAATTCCAGCCAATGATTAAATAAACCTAAATATTGCTAATTCAAAATTCTGTCCACTTGAAAAATCTCACAGTATCAAACAGTATCGCTACAGGCCATACGTTTTGTGCTGTGTGCTCTTCAATTATACTGTCTTTAAAGATGAATTGACACGCGCTTTTAAAAGCAGTGTAGAGCTAAGTTAAAGCAATTGCAGACGATAAGTAGAATTTTTCTCAAATAATAATTTGTCTCTCATTTGGTCTTGAAACATCGTGGATAAGGAGAAACTGCAGGTTCTTATTTCCAATAGTGTTTTCAAAAGCTATGTTCCCTGGGTTTGACGTGGACCATTTGAAAAGGCCAAGGTCACAAGGAATGCACTCCATGGCATTTGTCAAACGGATGCAGAATGATGTAAAGGCCTCCATAAAAATGCTATAAACAATAAAACAAGAAAAAAAAAAACTTGTATAACTCTTTACCGTACAATCCCTTGTTTTAACGACCCTGGGGAAGAAGGATTTTGTAAACATTGTTGGAAAAGGAGAAAATGCTGGTATCCAGCATTTTCTCCTTTTCCAACAATGTTATCCTACCCTTTTATAGACAGATTAATAATTCGAGACACATTTACTTTGTTGTCTGCAAATGCTTTCAATTTGGATTAGTCTGAAAGTTTTCCTTTTGCGGGAAAAAAATATAATGCGCTTGTGTATGTCAAATGCTATTTTCTTCAAAAAGGGGCCATTTACTATAGAATCTATACTGGATGTCCGTTACACTGTTGTTGGCCAAAGTTTCGAGGCTGAATCAGTTTGTGCTTATTGACATAAAAACGTGCCCAAATAACATTCAACTCTTAATGATATTGGGGTCCTGCGTGGCTCAGTGGTAAAGTGTAGGACCCGTAACCCGGAGGCTCCGAGCTCGAGCCTCACTGGAAGCACTGAGCTTTTCATGAAGGTGTCCTTGGGCAAGAGACTTCAGAGCCCTAGCCAAGTACTGCTGAAACCCAGGACTTACATGAACAAGCGAGCTGTCATCGTGATATACATGACTGAAATAATGCTGAAAGCGGCGTCAATCAATCTTAATGATATCACCTTTTATCACATAATGTCCTTTGTTTTCAGTGTAATATACCCATTACAAATTTTCCTTTATTTCATGCTTTCCGGTAGGTTATCGAGAAATATCGGTGAACTATATTTTGATATTTCATGGTTACGACCAGTGAAAATACCGATTTTTATATTCTAACTCTTCAATTGAAGGCGAAAACAGTTGTTCCCGCGCACTAGTTACCTAGGTAAAATGCGTGTGCCTCACAACCAGATGGAAATATGACGTAATTTACCTTACATTTCTCGCGCTTGACGTAATATTGTAATGCGTTGCTATGCGGGAGGGGTACGCCACGGGGAATAACCGAAAAGAAATGTACTGCATTTTGATTAAGTCCCCCCCCCCCCCGAAAGGGTTAAAAGCATGAAATAAATAGAATATTTGTTTTTTCGGTGAAAGATCGAAATTTATTTCATCTCGTGAACATCATCGGTAATATTTTCACTCGTGGCTGCGCCACTCGTGAAAATATTACCGATGATGTTCACTCGATGAAATAAATTTCGATCTTTCACCGTAAAAAACAAATATCCTCTACATCTTATACACATTTGAAATTATGGATATTTACGCGCGTGCATCTATAGATGGTTTTGCATCTTCTGATCTATAATTTGTGAAATACCGTTATGTGATAAAAAGAATCTGATATTGGTTGGCGTTTGAGATATAATATTTTGAAACTCTTCAAGAAAAATGTTATCAAGCTCGCCAAAGGCTCGCTTAATTACATTTTCCCTAGACTCGTTTCATATAATTTTATCTCAAACGCCAACTCATGCCAGATCCTATATTTAGGCCTATCGTAATTATAATAACCTTGTTTTCGTTGTAATTTATACTCATTACGAATTTTCTTAGCTTATACATGTTTGAGATAGGCCTAAGCACTGTGTGACGTCATATGTCATGTCATTTTATTCTCCTTTTAAAAAAAAGTAAATTGTTTTTTATTCATGGAAACTATGTGTCTATGTATGGGTTTGCACATTCCGACCTATAATTCGCAAGATTTCGTTATATTACATGTAGGTCATGTCATTCTTTGTCGTTTGAGATAGAAGTTCAAACGAGTCAATCAGAAGTTGACTTACTTTCAAATTTAGAAAATTCTTGAGAATAAGACTAACAATGTTCTTAAAAAGGTTAGTGAATACGGTCACTGGAAACCTCAACCAGTACTCCCGCCGTGCTATGGGTAGTTTCATAGGTTGACCTCGCTCATCATAGGCTTCGAAACTGGAAAATTCGATATGAGAGACCGACGCTCTAACCTAGCCGGCTAACACCTCTGTCTCCTACAGAAAAAAAAATGCATACACTTGGGACATATCTTACGATTTGTGCTGAAGAGATATCCGTAAACATCTATCAAAACGGGTCGGACACGATGTGGTCAAATGGTCAAGTGGAATTTCACTTAAAATATCAGTTTCACGATGCAGGGTCAATGTCAATTAAAATGTCCACCTGCACTAAGTGATAAATTGAAATGTTAAAAAGACTATGAGAATTGCTCGATTATAATAGGGTTTGGTTGAGTCTTCATTTTCACATGTTGTATTGTTCCGCAGCGTGAAACCTTGTAAATCTAGTTGTATGGGCGCGATTTAAGTTAGTATATGTTAGTGCATTAACACCTGTTGTTAAACTCTTTGCCAAACGACAACATTTTGGACTCAATCAAATTCAAAGCATTTGCAGACGACAAATCAAATGTAGCTTAAATGATGATTTATGTCTTTGATATCGTAGAAAACATTGTGGGAAAAGGAGAAAATGCTGGTTACCAGCATTTTCTCCTATTCCCACGATGTTTTCAAAAGCCTTCTGGAACAAGGTTGTTAAAACTCTGCATTGTTTGGTAAAAGGTCGAAAGATTTTGCACTTTAAAAATTTTATATATCCAGGCACGTCTCCATTGGATTGGAGATGTTTATTCCAGGATAAAAAGAAAAATGTCTTAGTGCAACATGTACTTGATAAACAGTCAAAATTTTGTTTGTAGGCACTTGTACATGTATTTAGCAACAAGTTGTATTAATCAGTCAAGAATTCTATGTTTTCAGATATGATTATTTTTAAAATTTAATTCTTACTTTGTTAAACAGCCACTTGCTTTAAGAGACAGGTTCCCGTGGCTGCTATCCAGAGACAGGTTTAACTCTTTCATTACCAATTATATATTTCACTTTTTGAATGGCTACAAATCTATGGCTGGAATTTTGACAGACAGTACTGTAACACACTGTTGGACTCATAATGATATTCATACTTACTTTTGAATGATGTATGTTAAATTTACCTTTATCTTGATTCCCGCATTGTTTATTGTCGGCCTTTGTTGGGTCTTTAATACAGATTGCTTGCTCAGTAGAGGTGGTTTATATAACAGATTTCACTGTACAAAGGACAGTGTTTTTAAAAAGTGTTTTTGAGAGTGTTTTCAATATCGTTTAATTCTGTATCAAATGACCAAATTTTAGACTTGTCCAAATTCACAGCATTTGCTGACCATTAAAATAGTGTAATGCTAAAACTGAACAATATCCATGGATGAGAGGAAAACATTGTGTGAAAAGAAGAAAATGCTGGTTTACAGCATTTTCTCTTGTCCCCACAATGTTTTAAAGAGTCTTCTTTCTTACAGGATTGGTTGGTAAAGAGTTAACCGCCAATTGCATTGTTGCAAGAAACTTGAATTTGTCAGGTTACAAAAGAGCCCCATTTCTCAATGCCGTTAACATTTAATTTAACAGAATGTAAACGATAGTACAAATTTTAAATGTTCATCTTTATATTTAACAATAGGAAGACACCATCTCAAACGATTTACGACCGTTTTAAAACGATAGGGGTAGATTTGTTAAAGAGAGGTTAATTTTAATGTCTCTACAGTCGTCATTAAATAACTGACTCCTTGACCTGCTGCGTTTGAAATAAATCCATTTCGAAGGTTACAAAAAAGAACATAAAAATTCGAAGAAGATAATTGTCCTTTCAAACCCTTCACCCTACGTTTCTTTAATTTAGATTATTAACTCTTTGCCCAACGACAAAATTTTAGGTTCAATTAAAGTGAATGAACATGCAGACGACATACCCAGTGTAGCTCAAAAGACGATTTCTTTCTTTGGGACGATAGATAATGTTTGAAAAGGAGGAAATAACGGTTACCAGCATGTTTTCCTTCTCCCACAAGGTTTTCTAGCCCGTCAAAGACAAATCTTATTATTTGGGGGCACATTTCATTATATATTGCCGTTTGCAAACGAGCCACGCTCTGGCAAAAGGGGGCTTAATGCATCTCCGTGATACGTTATACCAGCCCAAGTCATCACATAATTATAGATTCATAATAGACACTTCTTTTTATATAATTGACTGAATCATGAGGTAAACTTGTCCTTTGACAAACAGAAAATTGACCAATAGCGAAAAGTTTCGGCCCAGGTCAGCCTGCGCAGACTGCGCAGGCTGACCTGGGCCGATACTTTTCGCAGATGCATTAAGCCCCCTTTTTACAGAGCACGGCTCATTAATGTTTTTCGATTTAGATAAATGTAAGATTTTGTCATTTGGTTAAGAGTTCAGAAAGACAAATTAGAGGGATGACGGAATTTCGGGGTGAAACTGCCAATCAAATGATACAACTGCACTTTCAAAAAACATGCCATGCACCCATCAACAGTATCTCTCTCATTTTCTTTATTACAAGATTCACTGATATGCCTTTCTTGTTGGTCTCGTATTCTTCCTTCAAGTGAAACAGTTTAAGCTAAAAATTCTTCTTTGGCAACTGGTTACAATACTATTACATTCGATCCACGGTCTGTGAAAAAGGGGTTTAATGGATCTGCCAAAGGAATTGATCGAGGTTAGCCCTGTGCGGTCTGCGCACACTGACCTGAGTTTGAAACCTTTTGCTATTGATCTATTTTCAAAGGACCAGTTTACCTCATGATTCAGTTGATTGTTAATCAAAATAGATTGTATGGATCCATAACTATTCGATGACTCGCTTGATATGGCTTGTAACATGCAAAAAGGGGCATTCGGACATTTGCGTAAAGTGTCCTCTCGGATCAGCCTGCGCAGTCCGCGCAGACTAATCCGAAACGACACTTTCCGTTTTTATGTAATTTTCTGTTTTTCGCAAATCTACTGTAGCACAAAATCTAATGTAGTCGTAAAGTGCCGTCTCGGATTAGCCTGTGCGGACTGCGCAGGCTGATCCGAGACGGCACTTTACGCAAATGTCCGAATGCCCCTTTTCGCGTGTTGCAGGCCATATGATGCATCATGCAGATGTATCAAACCCTCTTTTACCAGAGCATGGATCATTTGTTTAGAAAGGGGGGGGGGGGCATTCGAAAACAACAAAAGAAAAATAGCAAAAATAACATTGGAGAAAAATCTGTTTTCATAATTTATTCATGCGAAGGGTCAGAAGAAAAAATGTCTAGTTTCTACGCAAAAACGTTGATCGTGTATCTGAGTACGATTGAAGTAATTTAGACGTATAATGATACGTTTGAAGTTAACTCGGGTGCTTATTTTCTCATTATACTGCACCAGTTTAACACGAAATGCGACAACCTGGTGTCAATTAGACCAATTTGTCATTTTATAAACGTGTCATTAGCACGGGTAACCCATTTATCAATGTCTCGTCCAAATAAACAGGTTCCACTCTGCATTTAATAAAATTTAACCCTTTACCACACAATCCTTAGTTTTAACGACCACGATGAAGAAACCTGAAGGAGCCTTTTGAAAACATTGATGGTAAAGGAGAAAATACTGGTCACAAGCATTTTCTCATTTTCTCACAATGTTTTCGACCCTATCAAAGACAGAAATCATCATTTGAGCTACATTTCTTCTGCAAATGCTTTCAATTTGTTTGAGTTCAAAATTTAATAGTTTGGTAAAAAGTTAAAGTGAGGTATCGGGAGTGAGGAATAGCTATGTCTGTTATAAAATCAGAGGCGTTAGTAACAAATTCAATTTTAGAAATATCGTTCATGACAAATAACGTTCAAAAACGCCCCTTCATGCAAAACATTTAACGGTTCGATTAGATTTGGATCGACAAAACGTAACTCTTAAATCGTCTTTCACAATAGTTGCGTTTGCAGACACTGTACATCAAAGGTCAGACTGCACAAAACGTGCAGTCTGACCTTTGATCTGCACTTTCCGCTTTGCTTGGCCATGCCGGGCAAGAGCAGTCTTGATTTGGAAATATTAGGACAGAACAGAACAGTTTATTTGACAAAAACGTTACAAAGTTTATAGTCATACATATTGTATAAATATTCTCAAGTATGCATAAATCACGTGGTTTCTTCAGTACTCTTTTTGGCTTGCAACACGCGGAAAGGGCATTCGGACATTTGCGTAAAGTGTCGTCTCAAATCAGCCTGCGCAATCCGCGCAGGCTAATCCGAGACGGAACTTTACGACTACATTAGATTTTGTGCTACAGTAGACTTGTGCAAAATAGAAAATTACATAAAATCGGAAAGTGTCGTTTCGGATTAGCCTGCGCGGACTGCGCAAGCTGATCCGAGACGACACTTTACGCAAATGTCCGAATGCCCCTTTTGGCGTGTTGCACGCCATTTGCAATTCCAAAAGGTCTATATATACATGTATTAGGGTCTTATTTCTCGACTGAAAATGACCATTGGGTTAATTCGGCGCTCTAAGGGTTATTAACGAATCAAAGGCGTAACCAGTGGAACGTTCCTTAAACACGTTCATTTCTGCAGACATATTTTGTTGTGTTGTAGCAGACGACAGTTGAAAACAGTGTTTCAAATGGGGAAATTGCTCGTGTTAAGCGGTTTCTCGTCTGACAATGTTTCACGTATGTAAATGTTTTGTAGCTTGATTGATATAAATTATCCATATTTCATAAAAATGCAAACTGCCCTTAAATTCTTTACCTATGCATACGGTGCTTCTGATCATGTATGTGATCAAAAGGAAAACTATATGGATCCAATCTATATTGCTAAAAAGCTGTTTACACTAATAATTTACTGTAATTCTTTAAAATCCAAAAACCATTTTTCTGCTAAACTTTGCCGACGTCGCCAGGATGATCGACGTCATTGTAAACAAACGTTTTTCGAGAATATTGTTGGAAAATACCTTGTCTCGTGAAATATTGATCGCCTTAAAAACAAGCAGCTGCATTTATATCCTATATCATTGTATCGAGTCTGAAAGTAATTTTTTTCATATTTCAGTGTCAAGTTCATTTTGCTTTATTTTCCTATAACGATAGATTTATTAGCTTCTTTTCAAAACCACAATGAATTAAAAACTAAAGTTGGAAATACATGCATGTCAAGGATGATTTGGACCTTGATGAAATAGTTATGACCGCTAACTGTACATTTACAGCAGACTACATACGAAACGTTTAATACATAAAATACTTCAGCTGAAAAAGATCCAAGTTTCACAGGTATTCAATTAATTTTTTGATAAGCACAAGACGAATGAGTTAAATATTCACATGCATTGTTCCGTAACAAATGTCTGCAATTTCAAATGTAATCGAAATTTGTAATATGATGTAATGAGGAAATGAAACGCCCACTAATGTCATTCTAATTTGCATATTCTGTTGCACTAAATTGCCAATAAAACGATTTATATTGAAGGTAATCTTTAAGACGTTTCTCCACCATCTGCACAGTAATAAATGACAGGTTTTAACAGTTCAACAAGCAATGCTCTGTTGATTTTTCTATCCCTTATCAGACAACATGTCAGACTCGCCAAAACTGAGAGCATCTGCAGACATGTATTAAATGTGACTCAAATATTTGGATTTTTCTTTGAAAGGGTAGAAAACATTGGGGAAAAAGGAGAACATGCTGGTAACCAGCACTTTTGCAGTATTCAAATTTTAATACTGCAGTGAATAGGTTGAACAAATCTGATCGGTCAGTATGCCTTATTGGAGAAATCTCATTTGTCAAAGCTATTTTTAGCCTTGCAGTTGTTTCAAAGCAGATATACAAATTTCATTGACCAATCAGCCTCGTTTAAGATATTCAGTGCAGTATAAAAATTTCCATCTCGCGGTGGAAAAAGAAAACCAATTGTCCGCCTACAAAGTTTCGACTTTAATCAAACGTTTAATATTTATCTGTTTGTTACATTCCATGTACACATTAGAGCGAAAATAAATAACCATAGATCATAGGAAAATCAAGGGAGGAGAAAAAAATGCCAGCTTCAGGTGTAAATTTGGACCTTTATACCTCTTTAGTTTTAATCTATTTGTTCCATTCTATGAACAATATTAAAGATAAATTATCGCAAAATACGGTTAAAGTACTGATTTTTTCCTTTCGAGTTTAGAAATATGTGAAAAGTACTGACACTTGACTCTGAGTGGTGTTCGGCAGGTAATACAGTTTGACAAAGTGCCTTATATTTTAGGTTTAATATAGTTGGTGAAGCTTGTCTTAAACCACGCGCCCTTGATCGAGAGTGATAGATATAATTTGTGAGAACTTGTTTCACAGTTAGTCTAAAACAAATAATGGATCCGTGGAAATCGATATTTGACCAATCAGGTCATCGCATTTATTTTACCCGACGTGCAGCCTTGTTGTCTGCTACTTCGGCTCCCAAACAAACGACTGTTAACGTTGGAGGGGTGCGATAGTGTTTATTTATTTTGTGTTTTAAACGTTTGAATTTAAGAAAAAGTTTAAAATATGTGCTTTTCGAACGTGTACAGCTGACGTGAGATCACCCAGAGGCTGTAGACAAGTTTAAATTATGATAATGACTGAAATGGGACATATTTAAAGAGTTCTGATCAGCGCTACATTACACAATGGATTAATTAATGCTATAGTTTTTCCCCTCTGAAAGATTCTGAAAGAGACACAAATGTTTTAAACTGGAAAACAAAGGTATAAATAGATCTACATGTATATGAAATACTAATAAAAAGACAATACTTTTACTTGAATATCTAACCTTGTTCAATAACCTATGCACTGCACATCCAAAAAGTGGCACTTGTCATCAATGTTTCAGTTTGACGTTAATCTTAACCCTTGGTGCATGAAGAATATGCTGAATGTGTAGATATACATGTAGATCACATTGCAAATAACATGCAGTTAAGTCTTGGGTTTAACTATCTAGTATTAACAGTGAGCACATTGACGTTTGAGTTTGAATTGTTCTAAATTTTTTTCATTTGGTGAAGAGTTAAAGTGGATTAGCACATCTGTCATGTCAAAGGGTGTGTCGGTAATCTGTTAATTGATAGGAAGCGTGTTTGATTGCAAACCAATTTGCCGCTCTAATCAACTTGACCACCCGTTGTCTTCAGTATATCATAAGATAAAACAAACTACCGTCAATGATATTAAAAAGTTTGCTAATTGACGACACACTTAACACATTATAAAATCATCAGGCAACCCTTTTTCTCTAAACTTGAAATTGAAATTTTTCATAAACTTACACCTCTCTGTAGAATCAGACAATCTATAAATTTTTCAAAATGCTTGTAATTCAGTGTTATTTAATTGGGTATGATGTTGAGATTACTTTACTAGCCTTACGAAAACAATAAGTATCTTTAATTCTATTATTCTGTGGCAAAACTGAGTTTTGTTGATGTGTTTTATTCTTTCTCATTGAAGTTCAAAACTTTTGTAAAACAAGTAGATCTGTTACATTGTTCGTAGCCCCCGTAATTCACCCTTGTGTAGATTAGTTCAAGCATCTTTAAATTACTTATCGCGAATTCATCATTGGCAGAAACATATGATAAAAATTTTTTTCCGCAATTTAATCGAGAAAAATAGTCATGACAGCACGATTTATGTAGGCTATCTGCTATACTGTATATGTATTTACTGCGGTTGTTTGGGAGCCCTTGGCAACAGTAACCAAGGAAGTCGGTTTATCTTATCACCACGGATCCATGTATAGGTTTAAAGCTTAAATACTATTTTAGGTTGATTGATTGTATGGTGTTTAGCGCCGTTTTCAACATTTTTTTCAATTATATCGCGGCGGCCAGTGCACCTACCCATGCTTTCCTGGAGTTTCTTTTTGTCAGTACTCCGCACAATATTCTTTCCAAGCCAATGGGTTCTTTCCCGCATAACCATCGTCGAAACAACGGTCAGCGGTGAGAGGAATGAACCCTGTCGCAATGACTATCATCAGTCCTCGGAAGGAAATTGGCCGCGCCGGTTATCGAACTAGCAACCCTCTATTCTTGAGTCCTGTATGCTACCGACTGTGCTACCGGAGCTCGGCATTTTTCTTTAGGTCTTAGACGATTATGAGACACTACTCGTAACGAGCATTTTCCTTTCTTTTCTTTTTGAAATATATTTTCAACAGTCTTCACGGCCACTATGTACACAGGAATACATAGGCCCTTGATTGTCATTATCTTATTTCTTGATTGAATCATTGGAGGTGATATTGGATCCGACATGTCGTTCTTTTTCCCGCTAATTTTTGGTATCATGGGCAAAGCATGTGACACTTACTGGAAGTCTTGGGATTAAATAAGAGAACGGACAATATTAGTTATTGAATAAAGAATGCATTTGAGACGCATTGGGACTTTTATTTGCTACTTTTCGTCCATTGCTCTATACGCGACCTTCGTAATTGCGCCGACTAATTATTGTTCTATTAATGAATAGGCTCTCATTTTCGAACAAACGCGATAGAAGATATCAGAGTACAAATTAAGTCGCAATCTCTTGGTGTTTAATCTTTGCAATAGGATATATTTTACGGTCATATTAGATTTTCTCGGTAGTTATTCACCTGAGAATTTGCGTAATTGAACCAGCCAATTTGTAGTCGTTACAGTAGGAGAAGCAGCAGCAGAAGAAGAAGAACTAGTAATAGTAGTAGTACTTGTTGCTGTCATTGTTGTTGTAGCAACTGCGGCAGCAGTAGCGGTTGTTCATTGGCCGGATATTATTTGGTTATTCTACAATTGTTGAAAAATATTTTTATTCTATTTCAGACTGTCGGATGTGAGGTTTGCCGGAAGATTACCGACTCCGACCATCGTAACCCTCCTGTCTTAACGAAACATCGTATAACGGATGTCAGCGTTCTCGGAAACTGGGTCAGTGAAAGATGCGAGAGCCGCCCGAATGGCCAGTATCTAACGCGTCACCTCACGTTCCTATCTAGCGGAAGTGGGTGGGAGGGTGTGTACGAGTTTTATCGAGACCCACTCTGTAGGGAGAGACATTTCAAAATTGATGTAAAGGGTACTTATATTCGTGAAGGTCAGTCCAAGGTCATACTATCAGCAGCTAATTACTTTTTTACCACTCTACGGCTCAAAATAACACCACTGGACTTTCAGATGACAGACTATTTGAATAGTTATGACGGAAAAAAGTGTGGGAAATCCAAAATGTGGAAACTAGGTCAGACTCAAGATGTGACGGACACCAAGGGTTGTTATACTTTGGGGATTTCGCTACCAAATATGGAATATGAACTCCTCAAAACAGATTATGACAATCTTCATAGTTACCTATATGTAGGTCAAAGACCAAGTGACTTTGTTTCCATGGAAACAGAGGAGAATAGACCAACCTCGTTTCAAAGACCGTTGATTAAATGTGGTGCCACCAACAAGGTAGTTTCCGAGTATACACCAGTATATGTAAATGACTTTGCACCGCAGATTTTATTAAATACGGGTACCAAATTATACAGCTATGATATTCTAGTGACCATTTTAAGTATTTTCATGTTTTTGCGCACAATTATTGTTTGATTCTTTTACTCAACAATCCCGACTTTTAACGACCTTGATGGACGAAGGCCTTTGAAGTAAATGCGGGTAATAATTTTTCTCCTTTTTTTCCCTACGGTGTTTTCTACGCCTTAAAAGACAATGATTATCTTTTAATCACATAGAATTTTTCGTCTGCGATTTGTACAATGGGCAATCTGTTTGCACTGAAGTTACAAATTTCATTAAAAGTGCATTCTTTAGTGAGGAATATGCCCTTGCAGGACTGAACCCAGATATAACTCTTTACCAAACGACAAAATTTTAGACTGTTCCAAATTGAAGGCATTTGCAAACAACAAAATTAACGTGATTCAAAAATTGAAATTTGTTCTGGGAGGGTAGAAAAAATTGTGGAAAAAGAAGAAAATGCTGGATACCAGCATTTTCTTCTTTTCCCACAATGTTTTCAAAGGTTCTGTTTTTGAGGGTCGTCAAAACTACATTTTGTATGGTAAAGGATTTAATTTGATATCACCTTCGGTAGGCGCTTATTGGAATAAGGAAGCAAGGTCTGTTAGAATCACTTTTGTAATAAAACGGATATTTGTAAAAAAAGTGGTTCTAACAAAGATCTCTTTTCACAAACCATTTTAACCCTATACTTCATGACAAATTTCAAGACTTGATCAAATTGAAAAGTGTTTGTAGATGACAAATAAAATTTGGCCCTAGCAATGGTAATTATCCTTGAAAGGGTATAAGACACTGTGGGAAAAGGAGTTGTTTACTGGCATTTCTTTCATTTTCCACACTATGTTTTAGGCATTTCTTTAAATCTAGCGATAGAATCTTTTTCTTGTATCTGTTTTTATGAAGTCAAAAACAAATACGAGATAATTCCGATTTCGACGTGCTTATACATGGTAAGTATTTAGAAAAAAAAAACATTGTGAGGAAAAGGAAAAATTGCTTGTACCAAGAAATTTCTGCTTAATAAAAAATCTTTTTCTACCCTTCGAGAAAAACGTTACAACTATCTGTGCCCATTTCGAAATTTCCTTTTGCAGTTTCTTTTTCAGTTTGGAGAGTCCAAATTTCGTCATTAGGGTAAAGGTGATACAAGTATAAAATATCCATAGTAATTTTCGATTATTGTCGGGAAAGAATGACCGATACATTACTGTTTTGGAACTTATTTTTGAGTGAAAAAGAAATTATGATTAAGCCATGTTCTGTTAAAAGGGGGGTTAATGCATCTGCGAAAAGTATCGACTCAGATCAGCCTGCGCAATACGCGCAGGCTGACCAGGGCCGAAGTTGTTCGCTCTTTGTCAATTTCTATATATGTCAAACGACCGGTGTACATCATAATTAAGTCGGTTGTTCAAAAAAGTGGCTATTATGGATCCATACTTACGTGATGGTTCTGCTTGGTATCATGCATAACGGAGATGCATTAAGCCCCCTTTTGCCAGAGCATGGCTCGATTATATTTTAGTTTTTGTAATATGTGCTCACACAATTGAGCCATACTCTGGCGAACAGGGGCTTAATGCATCTTCGTGATACATTATAACAAACAACTCATCACATTATTAGTGATCCATGAAATCATAACCTAGAATGGTCCTTTTGCATGTAGAAAATTGATCAAAAGCAAAACGTTTCGACCCATGTCAGCCTCCGCTGATTGTTTGTTTGTTTGTTTCCATGCTGAATTCTATAGTCAAACAACCAAAGGCCAGTCCACCATAGTATATATTCGGATCAGGGCACAAAATTCAATCGTGATAGTCATAAGGCTTCCATATGCAATCTTTTATTCCTTCGACTACCTCTTATGCCAAAGCAGAAAAATCAAATTTCAGAAATCAATAATCAAAATCACAAATCAAAATTTGAAAAATACATTATACATAAGCAATAATATGTTATAGTTGGTGCTTGTATTTGCTGCAGGCTACGTGCGGAAAATCAAACAGATGTCATATTTTTCAAACGCAGTGAGTACCACATACAAGCAGCAAGGAAGGACGATTAGAGCATAATATTTCATATTATAATTAAGAAATAATCTTCTTTCTATCGTGGTTTATCGTTCCATAAACCACAGTTGTGAGTTATGAGGCACAATAAATAATCCATTGTAGTTTATTATATCGTGGTTTATTGAACGATAAACCACGATAGAAAGAAGATTATTTCGATTCTAACATGACCAACTCTTAATGAAAGGAAAACAAATTCATACTTAGAGTGAAAACGCGGATGCAGATTATATTCCATTGAATAACCTGCTTACTTTATACAGAATGACGTCACTCTACATAGAATGACGCAGATTTTACCACGATTTCGTTCCACTGTGTTTATAGAGCCGAATTCACGTGTCATGTTAGAATACATGTTTAATACCTACAAATTTTAAAGATACATCTGCACCTCGTTTTCAGCTAGTTTTCTGCAAGTGTTCACCCATTTCGTCCTTATCTAATGAAACGGAATCATTCTTGTATCTTCATGCCGAATGTTGCCCCGGACGGATGCAAGGTAGCACACATTACGACGTAAAGAAACTGCATTTCATGTTTTGGAGACCTTCAAAGTAATCGCTTCTGGTTTTAAATGATCACAAATCCCTTGAATTTTTCAATCCCTTAAACCATACATATTGGTAATTTATCTATGTTTATACTGCTGAGCAATTCTACACACTTTCAAGTTATAACAGCGTTTTTCTTTTCTCTGGCAGCAGGGATGTATCTTTAACAAAAATGATTGCAATTATTGACAAATATAATGGTAGTTTTTCGAAAGGGGTAAGAAATCTAAACGAACATTGGCTAAGTGGGGATAAACTACTTTTTATGAATGGCGGATGTATATTAGAACATAACATTTTGACCAATCAATCAGATACCAAGCCATAAGTAGTCCGCACGCGGGTAACGTCAACATACCATATTTGGGCTGTATAAGACAATGTGTATAAAGTAAGGATTGTTTTTTTCTGTTGTGTCTAATGTTTGTTCGCCTTGTAGGAATATCATGAAATATAATAGATTATTAATTTTCCAAACGGAACAATAGTGAACAAAGGAGAAATATTTAATGGAAAAGACACGTGACTTTAACCCTTTCCCAAACGGCAAATTTTGGACCAGACCAAATTGAAAGCATTTTGCAGTTGACAAATTAACAGTTGCTAAAAAGATGATTTTTCTATATGATAGGGTAGAAAACATTGTGGGAAAAGGAGAAAATGCTGGTTACCAGCATTTTCTCCTTTTCCCACAATGTTTCAAAAGGCTTCTATTCCTGACCCGTAAAAACCAGGGATTGTTTGGGAAAGGGTTAACACAAAGGAATACTATCTTTCAACCGATTTAAATATAAATCGGGACAAGTAGAAATCCCTGTTTACAAAAACAGCCACAGTAGAAATATAGAAATTTGTATTTTTGTAAGGATTTGGTATGAAAATAAATCATTTACTAAATAGATAAAAAGAGATTGCAGCTTTGATTTTTCATTTAAACATGTACATGTATATCCTATCATACGTCTGTGCATAATTAGATAGAGTAATAAACCTGTTACAAAATAACTCCGTGTTTTAGGACCACCATGAAGAAGGCTTTTGAAAACATCGTTGGAAAAGGAAGAAATTTCTCCTTTTCCCTGAATGTTTTTTGTCCATTCAAAAACAAATCCCGACATATATCCATAATGTAGTATGAACTTGTAAATACACAAATAAATCGATGAACTGCAAAATAAATCTTTTAATCTAAGGAGAACCTGTTGTTATTATATTTTCTTGTTTGTCATAAATCTGTCTATTTTTCTGTCTGTCTGTCTGTCTGTTTTTCTCTCTCTCTCTCTCTTCCTCTCTCTCTCTCTCTCTCTCTTTCTCTCTCTGTCTCCCTATCTCTCTCTGTCCCTCTCTCTGTCTCTCTCTCTCCATCTTAAAAAAAAAACAAACCACTATCTAGAATATTGAGCCATTTTGGCGAAGTCTCTGAGTTCTAGAATCAAAGTACGCATTTTCCTCTCATTAAAGTTTTGAGGGCAACGAGAAATAGATGCCCTACCGTTGCTTTGATGATTTTTGTTTAAACAAAAAAACAAATTAAGATAATTAATTAAATATCAAGGATCACTTAGAATCTTGTATTTACCACAAAGATAAGACGGTACAGAAAGATGCTCCTGTTTCATAACTCTTCTCCATACAATGCAATTTTTATTTACGAAGCCAGGAATAGTGGCCCTTGAAAACATTGTGGAAAAAGGAGAAAATGCTGGTAACCAGCATTTTCTCCTTTTTCCACAATGTTTTCTACCAATGACTTATCTTATCATGTGAGTAAAATATGATTTGTCGTGTTTTATTGCTTTCCGTGTGGATGAATCTAAAACGTCGTTGTTCGGTAGTGTGTCAAGTAGGGCAAATGAGCACGTCCTAATGTAACCAATTAAGGTTTCCAAGTAATAGAGTTCATGCCGTTCTCAACACTCAATATTATGTCAGTCAAATCAAGGCAACACCTAAAGTATTCATGTCTTTCCTTGAATTCGCCTGTATCGGGTTGGAGCTCTGGAACGCCTTGCCCAAAGATACTTCTTCGCTACGAGTGCTGCGAGTTCTATTTTACATCACGGATGGATAACTCGTAAGGCGTAAGGCGGTCTTGAAGGGTGTGTCGTGTCAAACCAATCAGAAACGGTAGTTGCAGTTCCAGCCAATCAGAGACGGCGGATAGCGTGCATTTATACATGATGTTAAGAGTGCTTGCAGCTTTCGTGCAACATTCTGAAAGCCGGTAGTTACTGTAGGCTAAGTGCTTAAACAGGCCCCGTGCCCTAAAAACCTTTGCCAAATGGATCATTACATGTACATAGGCTCTGTGAACTTCATTTATCAAGTACTTTTAGTATATGCATTTGCATTTCAAAGCCTACAAATAAAACTTCAAGCTTGAAACTGATCAACACGATTATAAGGTTTATAAATGAACAGTTATACTCGGAAACAATCTGGCGAACGAAACACTTTTTTTTCATTTAACCACGATACTTTCTTGAGTGGACGGCTGTAAAATTGTAGTGTCAGGTTTTTTTCAGAGAAAATGGAAGGACAGGTCTAAAATATTTCTCGTACTGATTTTATCGTTTCTGTGGAAATAGAGCGCAAGTTTGTTATTTCTTGGGAAACTACTTTGTACCTGTGGCCACATAAAGAAACATGGTCTACCACCAGGAAGGGACTTTTTAATCACTGTAAATTTTTAAAAGGTAATCGTGTTTAAGATGGAATGGGGGGAAAAAAAGCGGTGTTTTTTTAGTTTTTTATTGTGTAGGCAACTAGACATAATATTTGATAGCGGGTGTGTGGATTTGCCAATAACAATACAGCAGAGGTCAAAAATGGAGATTTTCTCCTATTTTCAATGTAACAAAACAGATTCCAGTTGTATGGCAACTTGTTGCGACTTGCTGCTCGTAACAACAGTAAGACGCCGTTCGAACATAAAGACTAGCATATTCGTGAGTTCCTGTACTGCAAGACGTGAAAATGGGTTTATAGATATATATCGTATCGGAACGCCTACTATTCGTAAAACTCATTTCCACTTGTTTGAACTTTGCCAGGAGCTAATTAGGGCGACATTGAAAAACATATAAACAATTTAAAAGTAATTAAATCATAAGCCCGATAAAAAAGAAATAGTTAATTCATTCTTCACTCAGCACCATGCGGGCTATTTATAGATCTACAGCCAAATAGTAATAATGGTACAAAGAAAGAAAAAAGTTAAAGCAAATAAATGAATGTTCTACGTCCTTTTTCTGAAGCTTTCTTGCTCAGGGTCGTTATTAATCGTGATGGTGTGATAAAGAATTAAATAATAGATACGTTTGAAAATATTGTGGCAAAAGAAGAAATTGCTCGTTACGAGCAATTTCTTCTTTTTCCACATTGTTTTCACAGATAGTCTGCTTCCAGACGCAAAAACAGTCGACTGGAAGAGGCAGTTAGTTAAAAATCGGCGATAGGCCGCGTGCGGTCGACCGCTGCACTTATATAACTGATGTTAGATGTTGTAAAAACGTTTGGTCTTAGATCGTTTTTCCTTTGATGAAAACACATTAACTTTTTCGCCGCCAAATATATAAATTAGATTTTTCCAGACGTATAATCGACTATTCTATTTCTCTGCAGTTGAAAAAAATTTTTTTTCCAGCCTTATCTTAAAATCAAGACGCAATGGTGTACTTAATGTGGCCTAAGACAACAACTGCATAGTTCTTAAAACCAACCGGTCCGAGGCTTTAGTATAACGACGATAGAGCGTCACTTGATAGGGATTGAACCAAATGATTTGTCGATAGAAATGTATAAAATAAAACTTAATCTTATTGAAGGTAAATTGCAATCCTGAACTCGTACATCTACAATAATTCTAATTTTCATATTTTTTGCTGTAAATTATTTGCATGTCCAAGGACCATTCTCCATCATGATTCAGTAAATTGTCAGGCAAAATGGATTTTATGAATCCCTAATAATGTGATGATTGATTGATTGATTGACTTTACGGTGTTTAAAGCCGTTTTCAACATTATTTCAATTTTATCGCGGCGGCCAGTGAACCTATCTATGCTTCCCTGGAGTTTCTTTTACCAACACTCCGCACAATATTCTTTCCAAGCCACCGGCTGCTTTCCCACATAACCATCGCCGAAACAATGGCCATCGGTGAACGAGGAATGAATCCCCTCGCAATGACTACTATCATCAATCCTCGGAAAGAAATTGGCCGAGCCGGGGATCGAACTAGTGACCCCCTGTTTTCAAGTCCTGTACGCTACCAACTGAGCCACTGGGATTCGGCAATAATGTGATGACGTGCTTGGTATAATGGATCACAAAGATGCATTAAACCCCAGTACCAGAACGCCGATCATATACGTAAAAAAAGACATATCGGAGGCATGAATTGTAGAAGCCGAGGGAAACTACATTCTCTCGCTCTCAATATTCTTTCCTGTAATTTTTTTTTGTTAATTTTGCCGCAGCCCATCCGTTGATAAAATTTTGCAGTGGGCTAGTCATCATGATTTTTCATTGTCTTTATTTTGTATTTATCATACCTGGGAACAAAATAAAGGACGTGTTCTGTTCTGTTTAGCTAGAGGACTGCACAAAGACATAGATGATATTTGTTTTTTTCAGTGAAAGATCGAAATTTATTTCATCGAGTGAACATCATCGGTAATATTTTCCCTCGTCGCTTAGCCAAGAGTGAAAATATTACCGATGATGTAGCCAAGAGTGAAAATATTACCAATGATGTTCACTCGATGAAATAATTTCGATCTTCCAAAAAAAAAAATAAATGTTCTTTATTTCTAACTCCTTTTTTTTCCCATCAAAATCCAGCACAGTTATTTTCGGTAATTCTCCATGGCGCACCCGTCCACATAGCACCGCATAACAATATTATGTAAAGCGCGAGAAATGTAGAGTAAATGCGTGTGAATTACGTCTAGTTTCCGTCTTGTTGAATGACATGCACTCACGATTTACCTAGGTAACTAGTGCGCGGGAACTACTGTTTCCGCCTTCAACTTAAGAGTTAGAAAATATGAAATCGGTATTTTCACTAGTAGTAACCATGAAATATCAAACCATATTTCACCATTATTTCTCGACAAACTACCGGAAAGCATAAAATAAAACTACTTGTTATACTGCAAAGAAATTTCTCGCGATCTGATTGGACAATATGCTCCGAATATACATGTATATTTATGTACACTGGCAAAATCTAGGTAAAAGCATTTTTCCCTTTCGGTAGCCCCGTATACATGACTACACTGTCAACACAACATCCAAAATGGCGGCGTCGGTCGATACGAGCCGCCACAAGACGAACATACTGAGTAGCCTGCACTTTATTAGCCTATTACTAGTTTCTGTCAATGGTTGTCATTATTTCTAAAGCGGAAGGAATGGATTAAAAATGAAATTAATTAAATGTAGTTACATATATTATCGTTTATTGTTATTCTGAAACAAATACATGGGGTTAAAACGAACCATCTCTTCGTCAGGTAAGCAAACTGAAGTGTCAAAACTCATACATTGTAACGTTAAAATGATAATCAAATGGTCGTTTGAGGCAACTAATAGTCGTTTGCTTTTGCCAACAAATCATTTTAAAGCATACTTACTTACCTTGAAGTTGTTTAAATCCATGTTAAGGTAAAAATACGTTTCAAATGTCTGTTGCAGTTACATCATCAAGTTTATGCACCAAACTGCATGTTTTACCAAGGTTTCAGTGACGTCAGTTCTCAGTGACGTCAGCTTTCATTGAATTCGAGCACTTTTGAGAGGAATACTATTTCGTCAGCGTACTCAAATCGTGAGACCACAAAACAGGAAAATTTAAATTTTACTTAATTTTACAAGTCGTAAGGGTAAAAGAAATCATGTCGCCACCTCGCCTTCGGCTCGGGACGACATGATTCGTCACAGCCGTGAACAAGTTTCCAAGTCCCCTGCCACCTGACCGTACAATGTACCTCCCTCTCCAAAATGGTCATCACTTTTCCTGAGCCAAATCAAGCCCATTTTTCGTCATTGCCAAATACGAAGTCCGTTTTTCTGACAGAAACATATCTCATGCATCCTGGATTAGACCCGATTTTCTTTGTTTGCGTAGCGGTTCAGACCTTTTTCAGCATTATTACAGTTATATCGCGGTGGCCAATGTATCTATCAAACGCTTTATAGTCTTCCAAAGCCAGTAGCTGCTTTCCAACATAACATTCACTGAAAAAATGACCAGTGAAGAGAGAGGAATAGTTCCTGTCGCAATGACAGTCATCAATCCTCGTAAAGACAGTTGGAAGATTTTTACATTAAAAAACTATACATGTATAGTCTACAACATGAGGGAATAAGCGCATTTGAAAGATTAACTCTTTCCTTACTGAATAAATAAATTGTATTTTCTTAAAGGCTAGAGAAACAGTTCAGTCATAATCCAGAATAAAGCAGTGGACAGTGTAGATCAAAGATCAGACTGCACGTTCTGTGCAGTTTGATCTTGATCTACACTGTCAACAAAAGTTTCTGTTGTCTTCTATGGTATGGAAAGAGTAAAACCTTAGCCTAATATTATACAGACTAATTCTGGCACTGTCACAAACTAGTGCAAGGAACACAACGTAGAAAAATATAAAGGGAAGGAATCAATTTTCGTTACTCCACCAAACAACTCAGTTTTAACGATCCTGAGACAGAAAGCTCATGAAAACATTGTGGAACAAGGAAAAAATGCTGGTAACCATTTTCTCCTTGTCCCACAACGTTTTTTTTTTTTGTGTGTGTATGACAAATCCAACCATTCGCGTTACATTTAATTTCTTGTCTTCAAATTTTGTCGTTTTGTACAGGGTTAATTTGAATGGGAAACATGAAGGCAAAAGAAATAGATCTATTTGCTTTTAACAAGCGAAGGCTCCTTTTGCCGAAATGTTTGAAAAGCTTTCTACCCGCGTGGATGTCCAAAAATAACCGTGTTTGTGTAGAAAACGGTGAACTTTAACCCTTTACAAAACAATTCCGTGTTTTGACGATCCTTAGAAAGGGGAATTTTGTAAACATTGTGGGAAAAGGAGAAAAAGGAAACCAGCTTTTTCTTCTTTTCCCACCATATTTTCCACCCTTTCAAAAACAAATGCCATTATTTGAGTCATATTTCAAATGTCGTAAAGCAAATGCTTTGAATTTGGACAAAAATAGATTGTTGTCGTTTGGAAAAAAGTAAGTCTACCACACTTCCGGTGTATACATACGCAAGTGGACAATAATTGATCTGTCATCAACATCGCCCTCTTATCGGTTTATTATTTCGACAATGTAAATGATCAGACCACTTGAACGAGTGACCACATTGTCAGCCATTGTTCTCTATCGATCTCAGGCCCAAATTTCTTGATCAGTAGATTTACTCTTTTAATAATGGGCAGGAATAACTTCTTTTGGCTTATACTCCAAACAGAAATTCCATAGATTCCCGATTTGAGCCAGCTACATGTAGGTAATGAAGCTGACTTTTGTTGCCGAGCCCATTAATGCGGTCATTAGCCTATACGTGGCTGGAAACCAGGGGTAGCTGGTTCGAAACCCCAGCTCGGCCAGTTCTTTTCCGAGGATTGATGATGGTCACTGCGACAGGATTCATTCTTCTCTTATCACTGATCATTAGTTCGACGTTGATAATGTGGAAAAGTAGCCATTGGTTTGGGAAGACTACTTTGCGAAGTACTAGTGAATGTTAACTAAAGAAAGGCATTGATATGTGCACTGGCCATCTCGATATGACTGATATAGTAATAGGAATGACGTTAAACACCATACAATAAAACAATACATATGAGCCGCGCTCTGACAAAGGGGGCTTAATGCATCTCAGCGATGCATCATACAAAGCAAGTCATCGCATAAGTATGGATCCATAAAACCCGTGTTGTCTAACAACTGACTGGATCAGAAGGTAGAATGGTCCTTTGACATTCAGAAAATTGACCAATAGTAAAAGGTTTCGACCCATGTCAGCCTGCGCTGACTGCGCAGGCTGCCATGGGTCGAAACTTTTTGCAGATGCATTAAGCACCCTTTTCACAGAGCATGATGCAAATAAATACTTTTGTTGCTGTGCCCGGTAGCTGCATCTGTAAAGTAAATGTCTTGTAATGCAGGAATCTTGAGTTCGGGTTCCAGCTTTGCCATTCTGTTTGCAGGGAATAATGATAGTCAGTTTGACAGGATCCATTTCACTCTCGTCTCCATGTCAAATCTTATATACATGTAGCCTTTAGTGCTGCTTAGCCGAGCCCATTATTGGTCGGTAACATACGGACAGGGCTTGGAGTAAGAAAGTCGCTGATTCGAATCTCGAACTCGGCCATTTTGTATGAAGTACCAGTAAAAAACCCTCAGGATGGCATGGATAGGTCCACTGGCCGCCGCGATTTTACTGAAATAAGGTTAAAAACTGCGTTAAATACCATGCAACCAAACAAGTTTAAATATATCTCTTACAACGACTGTGAAACGAGTTTTTAAAATGTTTTTAAATTGGCCAAGAATAAAATTTTATCATCAATAGACAAAAAGAGATTTAACCATATTAAACGATGAACTGTCGTTCATACAAAAAGGTCCTGCGTGGCTCAGTAACATCTACTGAGAGAGTGGCCCCTTAAGTACAAACACGCTACATCGCACAGATGTTTTTATTCTCTTCCCACAATGTTTTTAAAAACTGTCTTCAGCTTCTTTAAAACACGGGTTGGGTTGATTGTTTTGCGAATACTTATCGTCGCTACCAGCTGCCCATTATGGACGATGGTCCCAGAACACTGTTACTTGTGCTGTTTTTTTTTTAGTAATTTTAGGTAGTATCGAACCTACACCCTCAGGTGGCCCGGGATTTGACGTTTACAAGCCCCAAGCTCTACCATTGAGCTATTGGAGCTGTTTAAAAAAATATAGGATTATTTGGCAAAGGGTTAAGTATAACCACGTTTTCGTAGAACATACAAAAACAAATCTTTCAAACAAATAGGTCTAATGCAACATCACGTACCTGTGGAACGGTACATCCTTAATTGACTTGTAATGGGCGATAATGAATTGATGAGGGCCAATACATTAGAATATTAAGTACCTGTAACGCTGTGCCCAGGTTAAATTTGGTTATGCGGCAAGTGTAAATTCAAGATCAGACTGCACAGAACGCGCAGTCTGATCTTGGATCTACATCGTCCGTTTTTCTTTCAGATATTCTGACCTTTAAACAGAAGCTTTGAAAATGCAAAATCTGCATCTTCAGTTGTGATTCTTTGGCCATTTATATACTAGTAACTATCTCTTTACCAAACGAAAAAATTTTTGACTAGTCCAAATTGAAAGCACTTGCAGACGACAAAATCAAATGTGAATCAAAAATAGAAATTTGATATGGAAAGGGTAGAAAACATTGTTGGAAAAGGAACAACTTCTGTTTACCATTTAGTTTTCTCCCTTTGCCATAGTGTTTTCCAAGGTCTTTTCCTTCAGGGTCGTTAAAACTCGGAATTTGTGTGGCAAAGGGATAGCACAACAAGGCTTAACCCTTTACCAAACAATTTCGAGTTTTAACGACCCAGAGTAAGAAGACTTGTAAAGACATTGTGTGAAAAGGAGAAAATGCTGGTAATCAGCATTTTCTCCTTTCCACACAACGTTTTTCCAAGTTTTCAAATACAAATCTTATCTTTAGAGCCACGTTCATTTTGTTGTCTGCAAATCCTTTCAAAAGTGACGAGTCAAACATTTTGTCGTCTGGTAAAGTGTTTTATACACCTGTAAAATGGCCAGACATGTTGGTCAATCGATCAAACATGACTTGTCATTCTTCATGAACCATGTTTACAACATACTAATTGATCCAAAATGATGTTCGTTCTACCTCCGCAAAATGAACACACTGTAATCAACCTGTCCTTCCGTCCGCTTTCATTCAACAAGAATTTTGTTTCGACGACTCTTTCAGTTGTGTACATTCATTAATCCTAAGGCTGCTAAGCGCGACTCACTGCCCTTTTGCGTACAGTGTAGATCAAGATCAGACTGCACAGAACGTGCAGTCTGATCTCTGATCTACACTGTGCGATGAGGGCATATTTTCCCCCAAAATACCTTTTAAATAGTAAAATGTGGGCTTTTACTATCGGCTTAAAAGTTTCATTTTACGTATTATTTTGCAGAATAACGGTTAGCAACGGACAGATTAGATTGGTTACTTCTCCTGATACATAGAGAATCTTAAATGAATGTTTATGTATTATCATTTTTATCAAACGAGTTGACTAAAATTGTATGACGCGAGCCTTGGCGAGCGTCAAATACATTTTAGTCAACGAGTTTGATAAAAATGATAATACATAAACTCGAATGTGAGATTCTATTTATCACATAAATCGAATGACAGACAGAAAAATATCCTGCATCATCACCTTAGCTTCTATACCGTTCACGGGTCCATGTTTACAGTTGTAGTTTGGTTTCAAATGTGTACATACATAAGTAGATAGTTCTTTGACATTTACACCGAAAGAAGAATGAAATAGTTTATAGAGGGGTTAAGTCCACCTATTTCCGCAATAAGATTGATTTTAAGAGACTTTCGCTGCATTTTTTGGTTTATATCAAACATGAAAATCAAAAATTTTCCACGCGGATACGTCTTAGCAACAATGACGTCATTTTTCCTTGAAACGGAGTAGCAGTACCAATTCCCGCGCATGCTGTGGTTGGTTTCTCTGGCTTCACGCGCTCATGACTGAAAATCGATCAGAACCGGAACCCAAAAAACGATAATACACTAGTGTATTATCAAAAATAAGTCATGGGTTTAATACACTGCCGGAGGAGGTTTTATGTGATAAAGCAAAATATATCATATAATTGAGCCGTGCACTGTGAAAAGGAGGCGCAGGCTGACATGGGCCGAAACTTTTCGCTGTCTTTAATTTTCTGCATGTCAAATGATAACTCTACCTCACGATTCAGTCGGTTGTTAAACAAAGTTGATTTTATGGACCTCTAACTGTGAGATGTCTAGCTTGGTACTACGTATTACGGAGATGCATTAAGCCCCCTTTTGCCAGAGCGTGGCTCATATACAATGGGGTACGTACGAATTAACGTATGGGTATCACTAGCTGCGTGTAACTCCCCAGTCTCACAGAGCCCGAATCCCCCAAAAATCGTACTACTTCAGGAGATAGCGTTTTTCCCGAATCAGTACGAAAACGAGCAGTTCAATAGACCTACAGGGCGTATTTCCCGAAATACAACGATTTTTTTCTGGACGTGCTACGATGTACTAAAATATACTACGATTTACCACGGTTTCACTCTTTTTTTAAAGACCAGCCCACATAGCTCAATTGGTAGAGTGTAGGACTCGTGAACGTGATGTTTCGGGTCACTTGAGGGTGTGGGTTCGATTCCCACGGCTGGTCATCTAAATTACTAATAGTCTCTCGGATGAGACGTTAAACCGAGGTCCCGTATCACGGTGCTATACACCGAGCACGTAAACGAACGAGGCGTAACTTAAGATGGATTTCGTCCTGTATCTGTACTATCCACCGTAACAGTACTAACAGCCCTCAGGGGGCTTCGCCCAAATGGGCAAGCGGTGGCGACGATAAATAAACGCAATTCAATCAATCACTCCGATTTTCTCCCGGAGAAAGCTGAGTTTTGGAGCCCAGATACTACGAAGCATCCCGATCCACACTGACTGTCCCAATTTTTATGTACGAAGGACTACGATGTACTACGAACTATGACGAACTGGTAACAAAAACTTCATGAAAGAATGGATAGGCGCACTGGCCGCCACAATAGAACTGAAATAATGTTGAAACGGAGTTAAACACCTTAGAGCCAACCATTTCTACGATTAGACTTTTCTCTATGATCCATTGATCAGAAGAAGCGTAATTAATTTTCTCGTACACAAAAAAATGCATGTAAGTTCATTCGAATTCTGACTTTGATGAAATATTTATGGCCACAAACTGTATCTTATGCGTGTGTGCGGACTTTTATAACATATCTGCAGTTCATCTCTGAATTACCTGAAGGAAAAAAAGGTATTTTTTTTCCGTTGAAATCAACTTTGAAATCTCAGTATTCGGGTTTTTAGCTTTCAGTGGAAATGTTCGATTCATTCATTTAGCAGCTTAAAGGTAAGCTGACTATTTTCATGTCCGTGGTTGGTATACATGAATAAAAGTGTTCGGGGAATGGTATATAATTATAGAGGATATTTGTTTTTTACGGTGAAAGATCGAAATTTATTTCATCAAGTAAACATCATCGGTAATATTTTCACGAGTGGCTGCGCCACTCGTGAAAATATTACCGATGATGTTCACTCGATGGAATAAATTTCGATCGTTCACCGAAAAAAACAAATGTTCTATTTATTTCATGCTTTTAACCTTTTCTGGGAAGAATTTAATCAAAATCCAATACAGTTCTTTTCGGTTATTCCCCGTGGCGTACCCCTTCCGCATAGCAACGTATTACAATATTACGTCAAGCGCGAGAAATGTAAGGTAAATTACGTCATATTTCCATCTGGTTGTGAGGCACGCGCATTTTACCTAGGTAACTAGTGCGCGGGAACAACTGTTTCCCCCTTCAATTGAAGAGTTAGACTATATAAAAATCGGTATTTTCACTGGTTGTAACCATGAAATATCGAAAAATATTTCACCGATATTTCTCGATAACCTACCGGAAAGCATGAAATAATAAAGAGTTAATTAAGAGCCCGTTACAAAACGAAACGATTTTAGACTTGTCCGAAATCAAATAAGCCATGCTCTTGCAAAAGGGGGGCTCAATGCATCTCCGTGATGCATTATACCAAGCATGCAACTACACACTTAGATCCGTTATAGTCACTCTTTTTTTACACCGAATCAATCATGAGGAAGATTGGTCCCTGGACATACAGAAAACTGACAAATGGCGAAAAGTTTCGGCGCAGGTCAGCCTGCACGGATTGCGCAGGCTAACCTGGGTGGATACTTTTCGCAGATTCCTTAAGCCCCCTTTTCACAGAGCATGGCTCAAATTCTTTCAGCAGGCGGCAACTTGAATGTGGCTCAAGTAAAGACCTTTAACTCTTTACCAAACGGTAGAAATGTAGACTTGTTCAAATTAAAAGCGCTTGCAGAAGACGAATTAAATGCGACTCAAATGACGGAACTTATCTTTGATAGAGTAGAAAACATTGTTGGAAAAGGAGAAAATGCTGGTAACCAGCATTTTTTCTTCCCACAATGTTTTCAAGTGCCTTTCTTTTTAGGGTCGTTCAAACTCGGGACTGTGTAGTAAAACGTCAAAAAGGCTGCTAAGCGCTTGACCTTTTGTGGATAGCATAGAACAAATTCAGACTGCACAGAACACGCAGTCTGATCTTGGATCTACACTGTCCCATAAGGACATTTCTTTCCTCCAAAAGTAATTTTGGAATAGCAATATTTGGGGTTACGCTATCGGCTTGAAAAGTTAATTTAACTTATTTAGCAGGCTTAAAGAGGCCCTGATACTCATTTTCAGCCAGTTTTAACTCATTTTGTCTTTATTTTATCAAACTATAGTCATTCTCATATCTTCATGCCAAATATTGCGCCTCACGGTTGCAAGGTTGCTTAGATTACGGTCGATAGAAAATGCATTTCGTTGAGTTGCGGCCTTCCATGTAAACAGACTCGTCGTTCCGGTTTTTGAATCGAAGATTTCGATATGTCCGTTATACACTCGGGTAGATTCGTATGATGATAATGCATTCTGTCACGTGACTATATTTGACCTTCGCCCTGTGTCTAATGAGGTAAACGAAGGAAAATGGAGGCTTCTCTGTTGCAGCCTCGATTTTGAGACGGAGGTCGCGGCCTATAGACCAACGATAAATTTCTGTGACGCACCGCCATTGTTTACAGCTCCGATCGTCAGCCAGTTTTCTTCTGACCTTTGTTCGGTTCCTAATACAAATCTCTGTGTTTCTTTTTTTTCAAGTACACCATATATGTCAGTAATTTATCCATGTTTACACAAAAGACTGATTTCTGTACCATTCTAACTTGATTGTTTGAAATTTAACAGCGTTTTTGCTCACCGGCTGTAAACGGGCATCTTTAAGGTATTTTCGATTTTCAGCCAGAATTTCGCAAAGGAATATGGGAATGTCACATGATCAGTAACACGTGCGGATTATGTGAGATCGAGAATATCACGTGAACAGTAACACACACGGCTTATGTAAGTTCGTATTCAAATAAGCACAATCACATCATATTTAATATCCTGAAACAGACGAAGTTACCGATTACAAAAATACCACCTGACATTATGTACTAAAATTCTGTCAGTTTTTTAAAACTGAACATAAACATCTAATTCCTGTGAGCTTGCAGAAAAAATATTTTTAGTATTTATCAGCATTTTACAAGAAAATTTGATTCAGGGCAGACAAGATGTCAATAGGCTGCGAATATGTATTGTAAGGGAAATAACCCAAATATATTAATTGGACCAAAACAGTCTGAAATAACTTATCTTCTTGTACTAACCTTGCGTATCCCATGGCTGCAAAGCCGAGCGGTCTGAGAGGCTGGTTTTAGGCACCAGTGTCTTCGGGGGCGTGAGTACGAATTCCACTGTTGCCACGCTGGACTTTTTATTCAACCTCACACAAAGTCTTTATACCCCAGAAAAAAATAGACTATCCAAGGCGGAGAAATAGAGAAAATTCATATTTTTAAGAGATGGTGCTCCTGAACGTAGGGAAGAATTAAAAAAAAAAAAAGTTTGTAAAGAGAAATACCAAGAGGACCAACAGAACAAGCGAACAGGCAAGACGAAACTGGTGACAAAGTGTGAGAAAGGCCACCAAGAAGCAATGGAGAAATCGCCAACAGAAATCACGGAAGAAAGCTAAAGAAACTAAAAAGGCTGTAAAAGAGACCCAATTAAAACCAGTTAGTGAATCGATAGAGGCCACATGCTCACGACAGAAGTCCCGGAGTCAGAAACAAAGATAAGAAATATTGCCAAATGTTATAGAGATATTAGGTCAAAAGATACTAAAATCAAAAGACTGGAAAGTTAAAGTAAAAGTTACAGAAAGAGATGGTTGAGAGCACAGACTCTTTCACAAGAAAAATCAAGTCTGGAAAATACAGCCAAAAAACAAAGATATGTCAACCATTGGAAGTGTTTCCATAGTCTTCAAAGTCAACAGGTCGAAGATCTCTTTTCAAATTAGAAAAAGTGAAATTTGCTACGATTATTAGTGGATCAATTGTAAGAAGCTATGGAATGAAGACAGAAACATTGAACTAATAGCCTGTAATTCAAGAACAAAGTATGCAGTGAAGACAGACACATTGAAATATTACCCTGTAATACAAGCTTGACAAGAATAGCCATGTTTATCAAACAGAACTTATTATCAAATATGGCAATGGAGCTGCATGGATGACGATTAAGAGTTTATGCAGGAATTAAGAACGACAAAGAGGAAGGTTAAAGAGAAAAGCAGAATGTTGAGTTACTCATCTTTAAACTTACACCAGAAATTTCTAACAAAGGGAAGAGTAAAAGTTAGTTTCATCACGTTTTTAACACTTGACCATTTTATATGTTGTTTCCCTCTGAAACAGAAAAACATATTCATGCAAAATTTGTGATAATATGAATTATATGACAGACGGTCTGTTCAGTTCAGGTATAACAGGGACAAAAACATTTTAGGATATTAATTAGTCTAAAGTGTGTGTGTGTGTGGGTGTGTGTGTGTGTTTGGGTGTGTGTGTGTGTGTGTGTGTGTGTGTGTGTGTGTGTGTATCTTTTTACAGAGATTAGAAATGTGCTTGTAAGTTATTCTTTCTAGAACATTCTCCATCGTGTTTAAAAGGGATACAGGTCTATAATTAGATGGTATAGAAGGATCAACACTTTAAACATAGCGGAAAGGCGGGATATTTTCCAAGAGGCAGGAAAGACACACTTATCCATGTTTTAATGGTCTACATACAGGTGCATATATGCATTATGCATTTTATTAAGCACTCATCAACAGAATTGTTTACACTTCATAATATAACACGGAAGGAAAGTATTTATAACAATATATATCACTCTTAGGTTAACACCATTCATTCATTCATTTATTCGTTCATTCATTCATTCAAGCTTTCATGCATTCATTCATTCTTTAGTTCATTATCCATTTGTATATGGTTTTATTCTCTTGAGTGAGCGAGTGAGTGTTTATGGCTACCGGCGTGGGTGGGGGTAGGTGAGTGATCACCTATTCGATAAGGCGAACATGCTAATGTGGTAAAATTGAAATGTAATGCCGTGTACATCACCATTTCTGATAACAATTTTATGTTAAGGCAACAACAACAACAAAGTTTTTATGCTACGTTGTCTTCTTCACCTCCTCACTAACATCTCTCCGTTATTTGAGCCGCACTCTGTGAAAAGGGGGCTTAATGCATCTGCGAAAAGTTTCGACCCAGGTCAGCCTGCGCAGTCCGCGCAGGCTGACCTGGGCCGAAACTTTTCGCTATTGGTCGATTTTCTGCATGTCAAAGGATCAGTCTACCTCATGACTGAGTCGGTTGTTTAAAAAAAGTGGCTATTATGGATCCATAAGTATGTGATGGCTTTCTTGGTATGATGGATTACGGAGATGCATTAAGCCCCCTTTTGCCAGAGCACGGCTCATTTGTTACTGCGTCCACGAAGCTGAAACCAAATCAACATTGACTGGGAGAAGGATGTCATGAAACATTTGCAATGTGTATTGCTTTATACAATAAATTACGCTTCAAGGATGGAGTTTTCCACTACCCTAAACACGCAAACCGTAACCCTTGCTTGCATCCTTGAAACGATAAGTGGTTAACTAATATTGAATGGTTTGAGTTCCAAATTACCAGTTCCCCGCTCATACCAGAGATCGTGAAGTAGAAAATGAGACGCAAAAAATTGTTTTTATGTTGTTGTTGTTGTTATTGGTGTAATTATGTTTTTTTTTTTGTAATTTATGCCGAAATATGAAATTGTCACCCGCAATGGTGATGTGCAAGACATTACGTTTCATTTACCACACTGGCCTGTTCCTGTTATACAAAAGGTGATCACTTACTCACTCACGCCAGTATCAATCCACCCACAAAATCACTGTAGAAAAGAGAGCTAGAGAATAAAAAATACAAATGGACAATGAACTAATGATTGGATGAATGCATGAACCACTGAATGAATGAATGAATGAATGAATGAATGAATGAATGATGTTAACTTACGTGTAATAGATATTGTTATACAAACTTTCTTTCCGTGTTATATTATCAATGGTAAACAACTGTGTTGATGAATGCTTAATAAATTGCATAATGCATACATATACATGTATGTAGATCATTAAAACATGTGTTGGGTTTATCAGTTTCATCTCTTCTCTTACCTGTCAAAAAGCGGTATTTATTCACGTGGTAATGAGACGTCTGTAATACGCAGGTGTAGCTAGGTGAAATTTGTCTGGGAAAACTTTATCAAATTTTCAATGATGACTCATTTTTTATATTCAACATCTCTGCTACGATCGGTACATTTGCCGTTTGAATGACTATTTGAAGACAAAATATCGTTCTGAAGATGCCAAATGTTTTTCATTTTATGTGTTAATCCGTGAATTGCAATTACAACGCAGGAATTTCAAACATAGCATATAGACCAATAGTCAAAAGCTACAGAATAGTACTTTCAAAATTTGGATAAACTAATCTGAGCATTTTTCATTTCAAACAATAGATCTATCTGTCCTTGGTATTTTCAGAAATTCGATCACGTTTCACCGAACAAATGTGCAATTTAACATTTTGAGTAAATGGTAACAAGTTTAAGGGAAAACAGAGCTAATGTCTTGAGTAATTTCTTACCGACTACTAAAATTTTTTAAAGGAAGCCCTCATCTATGGGTGCCGACCGACATATTCACAGCCGATCCTTATAATCGGAACCTTTTTTTCTGTCAATTTTGTGTTATCTCTTTCAACTCTTTGCCAGCAGTTAATGGAAAAGTTCCAGACTATACTTCACGTTTTCAGGACAGCAAAACCCTCTCTTTGTTGCTTCTTTAATGGCAATATCAGCCCTCCATTAGGTCCTTGACGTATTATTTCGGAGGCTATGCTGTGCATCTATTGCAACTTTCCGTCGTGGTTTGTGTTGTCCGTGGTTGTGAGGTACAGCGTCGGCCTCGTAACCAAAAGGTTCCGAGTTCGAGACCCAGGAGCGGGTGTCAACTTTGGGATTTTTCATTGGCCAACACATTCGGCGCGAGCACTGGTGTAGTTCCCAGGAAGCAGAATCGAGAGAGGTTAGTATAAGTTGTAAGAACTTTTTTCTCAATCGATGTTAAATAAATATGTTTAAACTTAAACTTTCCCTGCTGTAGAAAACACATTGAAAGACCATAGCATTGCATGACATTCTCCTTTTATCAAATTTCAGTGACATAAAACACATAAGTACAAAGAATGGCAAGCGAACGTGTTTCTTGAGTTGTTTGATACGGAATACCGTTAGGGCCATCACCTATGAATTTGTTGATTTTAAACGCGATGCTCGATAGTACGATGGTGATAACGCGATAGTACGATGACGATAACGCGATAGTACGATGATGATAACGCGATAGTACGATGGTGAGAACGCGACAGTTCGATGATGATAGAATACCGTTAGGGCCATCGCCTATAAATTTGTTGATTTTAAACGCGATGCGAGATAGTACGATGACAATAACGCGATAGTACGATGATGATAACGCGATAGTGATAACGCGATAGTGCGATGGTGATAACGCGATATGCGATGACGATAAAGCGATAGTACGATGATGAAAACACGATATTATATCGCATTATCATCATCGTACTATCGCGTTATCACCATCGTAGTATCGTGATTTCGCGTTATCACCACCGTACTATCGGACATCGCGTTTAAAATCAACGAAAAAGGGCCAATAAACAAGGCAAGGACAGGAAAAGACTGAAAATGTGAACAAACAAGCAATTTCGTTGAAATGATATCCCCCGCCGAAAAAGACCTTTTTTGATACAAACATATTAGAGGTATTGTGTGTTGCATGAACATGTGGCCTTTTTGTTGATGGTCCATGATAAAATTACACATTAAGCCCCCTTTTTCCATGGCACAGCATTTCATTAAATGAAAAATATATAAGCGGTTCATAATGAGATAATACATTAAGTCCCCTTTTACCATAACATGGCATTTCATTAAATGAAAACAAATGATGAAAAAATACATCAAGCCCCCTTTTTTCATAACACGTCATTATATATAAAAGAAAATTGTATCAACGGACTATCCTAAGGAGGACATGCATGAAGTTTCATAAATGTTCGTCAAGGACTTTAGAAGATAACTGTCCAGGTGGACAAATGGGCGAACTAATAATCGTAAAGGGCAAGTACAGGAAAATAGTAGTGCAGCAGAAATCATGTAAGTGATTGAAATAGGCATGAATGTCTCCTCTAATGTTAAGGAAACATGCATATAAAGTTTCAGGTCATTCCAACATGAAAAGACAAAGTTATATTGTACAGAAGCATGAAAAGCTGTAAAAAAAAATAATGAATAGGGAATAATTCAAAAAGGGCATTAGGTAAGGTTACGGCTCCAGTGCATTGCACTTTTCGTAACTGCAACAAACATGTTTACCAAGTCTCAAGTCAATTTGACTTGAGGTGACAAAGTTCCGTTCCGGACTGTAAAAATGAAGATAAAAGTGGAATTACTCAAAATCCGCGCTAGGTAGAGTTATTGTTCTTGCGCACTGTACTCCATAATATTGCAACAAACATGATGAAAAAGTTATATTCCGGACAAGCACTGAATGTTGTAAAAATGATGATCAAAGGGAAATAACTCAAAGACAGCACGAGGTAGAGTTACAATTCTTGCGCACTGCACTTCCAAACATTGCAACAAATAAGCATACCATATTTTAAATCATTCCTACTTAAGATGACAAAGTTATGCTCCGGACAAGAAAGAAATGCTATAAAAATGAAGATCTAAGGGGGAATAACTCAAAATTTGTGCTAGGAAGAGTTATGGTTCTTGTGCACGGCACTCTGTATTTTTTTAACAATCATGCATACCAAATTTGAAGATGTTCAGGCTAGAGATGACAAAGTTATATTCCGGACAAGCAGAAAATGCTGTAAAAATGACGATCAAAGGGAAATAACTCAAAGACAGCACGAGGTAGAGTTATGGTTCTTTCGCACTGCCCTCCGTATTCTTACAACAAACACAAATGCCAAGTTTCAAGTCAATCGGACTGAAGATGACAAAGTTATGCTCCGGACAAGCAGAAAATGCTGTAAAAATGATGATCAAAGGGAAATAACTCAAAGACAGCACGAGTTAGAGTTATGTTTCTTTCACACTGCACTCAGTATTATTGCAACAAACACAAATGCCAAGTTTCAAGTCAATCGGACTGGAGATGACAAAGTTATGCTCCGGACAAGCAGAAAATGCTGTAAAAATGAAGATCAAAGGGAAATAACTCAAAGACAGCACGAGGTAGAGTTATGTTTCTTTCACACTGCATTCCGTATTATTGCAACAAACACAAATGCCAAGTTTCAAGTCAATCGGACTGGAGATGACAAAGTTAAGGTCCGGACAAAGAACTGTACTGCTCCGGACAAGCAGAAAATGCTGTAAAAATGAAGACCAAAAATTCACTCAACCGCGTAACTTAAAATCGCTCCCAGTCGGCCATTTTGCATCGAATCAAAAAACAAAAAAAGTGTCTCGGCGGAATGGGTTAATGTACACACATATAAAGTTTCACGAAATTCCGTCCAGTAGTATTGGAGATATTTACCCGGACGGATACACGGGCGGACGGAAGGACGGACGGATGGACGGACGGACGGACAACGCTAAAACTATATCCCCCCGCCTTCGGCGGGGGATAACTAACACATGGTGCTCGTATTTTTAGCTCCACAGTATACCTTCTAAGCCGAGTATGAAAAAAAAAGCAGTTTGATACCATAAAGAAAAGACCACTATTTAAATATCTGGTGTTCGATGCATTTCTCTACGTAAAATTGAACCAAAGTTTTGACAGAGACCAAATCGAAGACAGTCAGAGGTTGCATCAGTAGAATCTACGTTTTGTATCTTGTCAAAGTAGAAGCATAGGATATGATTGTTTTTAAGATACAAGCTTTACCTCAAATCAAATTAAAATATCTTTCATTGTTTATCATTCTGTCTGTTTTGTCGAATATTTCGATTGGGGTGGAGCCAATATCATAGAGATAGCGCCAAAAAGGAGAGGCAGAGACAAGACAGAGCATATGCAGTTCAGCCATGCTCTGGCAAAAGCTCAATCCATAAAATCCATTTTGTATAACAATTGACTAATTCTGGAGGTACACTGGTCTTTGGACATGCAGAAAATTGACCAATAGCATAACGTTTCAAAACATGACAGCCGGCGCGGACTTTGCAGGCTAACATGGATTGATAATGGGCCATGCTCTGACAAAAGGGGGCTTAACGCATCTCCGTGATACATGATACCAAGTATGTCATCACATGTTCATCAATCCAATTCGAATAGTCCATTTTGTCCAACAACCGACTGCATCCTGAGTTAGACTAGTCTTTTGACATACAGAAAATTGACCAATAACGAAAAGTTTCGGCCCAGGTCAGCCTGCGCGGACTGCGCAGGCTGACCTGGGTCGATACTTTTCGCAAATGCATTAAGCCCCCTTTTCACAAAGCATGGCTCATATTTGCAGATGCATTAAATCCCCCTTTTCACAGAGCATGACTCAAACCAAGATAGACTCAAACTTATTCACCTTAGCTGGTAGTGCCATGTTCTGTTGGTAATACGCATATATTCAAGCTCTAGTTTTATTGTTAATTTAAACAAAAATAGATATACTGAGAAATTCAATGTGCGCAAAAAGTCTATGCAGTTATTTCTCCAATGCTTTTAGCGATCGTCTCTGTACTCCAATGCCACCTGTCAAAAACTAAAATCACATTTGAGGACAGGAAACTTCCAAAAGTAACTGAAAATGGACACTCCCGTTTTCTTCGCTGTGACATTGACCTCGACCTTGGATACTAGTGCACGCATATATGAAATATTTCAAAACAAGGCAAGGAATTCAACACAAATCGAGAGATCACGATTTAAGAGCGTGTGATCGTTCTCCCCTTGCGGTGACTTGCCATGACCTTGACCTTAGTCTTGAACTTCCGTTCTGCACGTCTTCCTATCAGGGTGCACACGTATCAAAATCAGACAAGATAGAGAGCGGACACGAAATTGCTAACAGAGGGACATATTGACGACCAGGGGCATTAGATAATACAAACCGTTAGACGTAGAAACAATATGGCTCGCTAAATAGAGAACATATGGTCGTTTCCGAGATAGATAAATTTTATCCGGTCGGGCTTAGAACACTGAAGAGGGCGAGCTTTAGCCGGATAAACTTTGTTCATCTCGCCACAAACCATATATTCGATTAACCTATATAAGAAAAGGAAAAAGCACATTTTACTCCTCACTTTTATTAATTATTTGATGTGTTTACATTAGATCCCCGCATGTCCCCGTTGTTGAAGAGGTTTTCACAGCCCAAGTACGCGCTTATACTAGTGATCCGAGGTAAGCAATAGCTCCCATTATATCCGACTAGAATACCCACATATCATCAAAGATGAGTCGTGTTTCACAATTTCTAGAGCGACATCAATGCTATTATTTCTAAATATGTCATTTATAAAGAACCATAGACGTGGGTTTGAAAAAATCTTTCGGTGTCTCTCTGGAACTTCGCGTAGGAATACACAGCTGCCGCCTGTGTAAATAATGAAAACGGGATAACTTAGAGCATTAGATGATAGATGGAATAGATGAATAGCGTTTTAAGGCCCGTCGACAACTTAGGTCATATTGGGCGCACTTATTTAGTAAACAATAATGCGAGGTGAAAATAACATACATGTGCAACAACATAAGACAAACATGATAAATGAGGAATGGACGAAACACAAAATGATGCCCCTTTTGTCGCCTTTTACGACATGCATGCTGTCACTTTTGTTCCGCCAGATGAAATGGCAGATGTGACGATCGCGGAACTGCAGTGGTTTATTCTTATACCCCCGATTAGATGATAGACAAATGGTCAACACAACGTTAGAAAGATATTTTTACTCTCATTTTTTCTTCATGTTTTTGATAGATATATCTAAATAAAATGACGTAATAGAATGAACACATCTATAAAATACATAATGACACGTGATGAAAAAAAAAACTTCATAAATATATAAAAAATTACAAAAATTGATATTAAATCTTTAACAATATTAAGTATAAATATTTATACTATTTGTTTAAGGTACATGTATTTCAGTTACCCTTTCAAGGCATTTTTCTCTTTATGCATTTACTAAACAATCCTTACTTTTAACGGTCCTGACTGAGTGGGATTTTGAAAACATTGTGGGAAAAGGAGAAAATGTTGGTAACCAGCATTTTATCCTTTTCCCACAATGTTTTCTTACCTTTTATAAAACAAATTTCGTCATTCGATCCATATCTATTTCATCACCTCCAAATGCTTGTGAAGAGTTTCACATACAAATATAACAATATAAATTCTAAAAAGTCTAAGTTATGAAACACACAAATCAAAAAAATATATATTGCTATATAATCAATGGACATTTCAGATATGGCGGTTATAACATTTGGAAAAAAAATGTGAAAACCGAAATGTCAAGACCTATCTCTGTGCTTACACTACGCTGATGAATCCTTGACGTAATTGTAGATTCCATTTCTCCATATTTTCAGTAACAGTAACATTTGTATAACTTGTAATTCAAACAATAGAAACTTTTACAAAATTTTGAATTTAAATCCTTTTACGGTATAGACTGCCTTCAAATACACGGCGTGAGACAGACAGATGTCACAGTCACAATTGTGCCAATTAATAATATGTTCCTTTTTACTGTTACTCTTTGTTCCATTATTTCGATTCTTATAAACAAATATGGCTTTCACTATTGCTTGAAATAAACTACCGTTTTTGACGTCATGGAGACCAGTGCACCTATCTATACATTTCTGGAGTTTCTTTACCAAAAGTTTATGAGCCATGCACTGACACAAGGAGGTTTAATCATCTCCGTCATGAAGGATGTATAATTATGGATCCATTAAAAACCATTTTGTCGAACATGTGACTAGATCATGAGGTGGTATCACCCTTGTCCATGCCCCAACTTCACCAAAAGCTAAAAGTTTTGATCCATGTCAGCCTGCGCAGTCTGCCCAAGCTGACAACGGTCGATAATTTTTAGCGAATGAATTCAACTCTCTGTTCACACAGCAAGGGTCATCAGTAGTAGTGAGAGAGGTATTAATTATTTCTAAGCGAATTTGGTCTATCTTCAGAAAGAATTTAGGCTGGGTTATGGTTCGAACTTGAAACTGTTGACTTACATGCACTACCTGCTACCACTGAGCCATCGGCCCATGGTACCGTTTCTTTATCTACATGTATGACGAGTAGATGCCAAGATGGAAATATAAATGAAACAGCAAGCTACTGTGATATGTTAACATATAATATACAAAGATGATTCTTGCATAACCATGTACCAGACAATTCCGAGTTTTAACAACCCTGAGGAAGACTTCTGAAAACATTGTTGGAAAAAGAGAACAAGCATTTTCTCCTTTTCTTACAACGATTTCTTCCCTTTATCTGCGTCTCATTTATTTCCTATACAAATGCTTTCGACGTGGACGAAAATGTTGTTGTCTGGTTAAGGTTTTAACTCTTTACCAAACGACAAAATTATAGACTGGTCCAAATTGAAAGCATTTGCAGACGACAAAATAAATATGACTGAAAATTTGAAATTTGGTTTGGGAAGGGAAGAAAACATTGTGGTAAAAGGAGAAAATGCTGGTTACCAGCATTTTCTCCTTTTCCCACAATGTTTTCAAAAGGCTTCTTTCTCAGGGTCGTTAAAAGTCGGGATTGTGTGGAAAAGAGTTAAAAGATAAATAATGATAGCAGTGCTAATGTTAGCATGAAAACAAGGGGGCTAGGTCTCCGCGCTATTTTGTTTTTTAACTTGTGATCTATAGTAAACAGAGCGCTGTCCTAAAACAGTTTGAAATTTCTCAGCCTCGGTTTCGAGTTCAGTCACGTGAGAACCAAGATTATTGCTGTCATTATTATTTATAGTTCTAAGGCTATTCAAATTATCTTGAATAGCTCGCCTGTTTTTTCTCCTAATTTTCGTGACATCTGAACCGCCGCACTTTGGCTCGATTGCAGTACTATCAGTGGCATGTCTTTTCCTGTTTGCATTTATGATTGGGCGAATATCAATGACGTCATCACTGTCACACGCGATCTTGTCCGTTTCGTCTAATTCCGGATCAGATTCTTTTGAAAACTTCACCTTCTTAAATTTGAAGTCAACAATCTGAGAAGATTCTTTGATTGTGTTGATACTGGGTTGAGCTAACTCAATATAATTATTCCTTTCACTTTTAACAGAGTCATTCTGCAAACTAGGATCTACATCCTGTGCGTTCTCCTCAATTTTTGCCGAACTTATAGAAGTTTCATCATCTTGCTCTTCCGGTTGTTTGGAATGCTGGGATTGATCACGTGATAGCGACACTATATTGTCTGATGGCGTCGCTGTAGAATATTGAGATAACTTCTCTTGGGAGGAACTAGATGTGGAGGTAAGACTGTCTTGCGATGACGTCATCTGACTGGACTTCGGGGACATTTCTTGGTCTACAAAGTCTCCTTTTAACCACACGTGACGAGATCCGTTGATGTAGTGCCGAAAATGGCGTATGACTCTACTACCTATCGAGTCGTAGGACTCTCCCATCACCTGGTTTGTATAAAATTACAAGACAATATTAACCTTTTGGATGTAAAGGTATTATAAGTAACTTTTGCGGACAGTGTAGATTCAAGGCCAGAAAATGAACTTTGATTGTTAATTGTTTAAGTATCCGCAGATTTACAACAGTTACCTTGATTTCCAAAAGCTTACTACCTAGTTTATCAGCGGCCCAGTAGAGGTTGGGTTTTTTTTTTGTCCGATGGTTTTTTTAAACAGAAAGCGGAAGAATGTAGGAAACTTAAAAAATAGTTTTAACAATAAAAACTATTTTCAAAACTAACCTCGATTTCTAAAAGCTGATTGCCCACTCGAAGATTTGCCCTGTAAAGGTTTTTTGTCCGAGAAGCATGAACGCCTTTACTATGAATAGGACCGATGAGTTCCAAATCCATTGTATCTAGCACTTCCTGTCGTATAGTAACTACGTCACTTCCGGAATCCACCATAAACTCTAAAATTGTGATACATGCTTTTGACTAAAACATATAAACCTCACGTGGTAAAGCAGCCAGTGGCTAGCAACGAAAGTAGTGTTGCTAACTGGTTTGATGTAAAAAAGAAACATCAGGAACACGTGGACAGGTGTACTTGCCGCCATGATATTTCTGAAATATTATTTAATCCTTCACAACACAATCCTGAAGAACCTGAGAAAGACAGCAATAGAAAACATTGTGGGAAAGGAAGAAAATGATAATCAGCATTTTCTCCTCTTTTTCCTTTATGCTTCTATCTTTTCAAAGCCAACTGCCATCATTCGAGCCAGATGTAATCTGCCGTCTCCAAATCGCTTTAAATATGGACGACTCCAAAACTTTATTGTTCGGTAAAGAATTAAATGGGCGTAAAACACCTAACGAATAACAACTCAAAATTAATCCCTTACAACCATCACGTATGTTTCAACTCTATACTAAATGACTATTTTGGACTCGCCCAACTTGAAAACATTTGCAGACGACAAATCATACGTGGCTTAAAAGATAAAATTTGCCTGTGCAAAGTAAGGAAAAATTGTGGGAAAAGGAGAAAATGCTGGTTACCAGCATTTTCTCCTTTTCCCACAATGTTTCCGTTAAAATTCAGTATTGTGTAGTAAACGACTGTAATAGGTCATTGACAAATTGCTTTTCGTTGGTTCGACGGTCATGTGAAACAACTAGTACTCTAGCATGAGCATTATATTGCTAATAAATGAAAAAAATGGCAAAAAAAATTTGAAAAAAAAAATACTCTGTAAAACCGGAAAATAAAAGCATGCGTATTGGTTTATCATTCCCTTGGCATATTTCTCTCATTTTTCGTTTTTTTTTATAAGGGGAGTAACTACAAATGGAATAAGCATAGTTATGCATTGGTTGTTTCCCCTGAAAAGAATATAAACTAACTTGGCTGATTTGTTGATTTTATGGTGTTTAACGCCGTTTTTAACATTATTTCACTTCTATCGAGGGGGCCAGTGCGCCTATCTATGCTTTACTGTAGTCTCTTTTACTGCTACTTCGCACAATTTTCTTTCCAAGCCACTGGCTGCTTTCAAATATAATCATCGTCGAGAAATAACTTGGCTAAAAATTGCATCAAGATTTATGAAATTGACTGCTTTTAACTTTAGTCATTAAGTATATCGGACACACTTCAGACTAAGATTGGACCACAAGGACAGCCTGATCTCGGTCTTTACTCGTATTCGCTAAAAAAAAGGTCCCTGAGATAAAAATTCTAGAACATTACCTATATCTACTTTGTCACGTGGATCGTTCGTTGATATGACGGTAGCATCAATCATCAGAAAGTCATATTTAGCATCCGACAGGCACCGAGGTTTTCCCCAACGCCCGAACGCTACCGGAGATTCTAACCCAGAACCAACGACTGTAGATACCTGCTGGCTGGAGCTCGAGGTACTCTGAGCTGTAGATGTTTGTGAAATGGACGGTAAAATAGTGCGGTGTTTCTTCGCGAGCTGGCGAACTAAATATGAAAAAAAAAACCAAAAACAAAAAAACTAATTTGAGTAGTAAATATAGGTCAAAGTACCCGTCAGTTCTTTTTACTAAAGCGAATCTTCGGGACAACCATGAGATTTAGAAGTTAAACAGAGAAGTTTCACTCTTTACTAAGTGACAAAAGTTTGGACTTGAAAGTATTTTGCAGACAATCCATTAAATGTTAGGAAAATGATATCTGTCTTGATAGGTTGGAAACATTGAGGGAAAAGGAGAAAATGCTGATATCAGCATTTTCTCCTTTTCCCGCAATGTTTTGACAAGGGTTCATCCCCAGGATCACGGTTAAATCTCGAAACTGTGCGGCAAAGGGTTAAAATAGAGCGGAACTTAATGAAAAAGAAAGGTACCAATTTCTTTCAAACTTAGATCTTTGAACTTTTGAAAACAGAAACACGTCAAACTCTTTACCAAATGACAAAATTTTACCCATGTCGAAATTGAGAGAATTTCAGGACGCCTAATAAATATGGTTCAAATTATAGTATAGGTCTTTAACAGTTTTACGTCGTTTTCAACGTTATTTCAGTTATATCGCTCCGGTGGCTGAGTCAGTAGCGTACAAGACTTGAGAACAAGGGGTCGCTGGTTCGATTCCCGGCTCGGTTAATTTCTTTCCGAGGACTGATGTTAGTCATTGCGACAGGATTCATTCCTCTCACCACTGACCATTATCTCAACGATAGTTAAGTGAGAAAGCAGGCAGTGGCTTGGAAAGCATATTGTGCGGAGTACTGGTAAAAAAAAAAACTCCAGGAAAGCATGGATAGGTGCACTGGCCGCCGCAATATAACTGAAATAATGTTGAAAACGGCACCCATGCATTCCCGAGTTTATTACACGAATACATTGCACAATATTCTTCCAACGGCTTTGCCATTTGATTTGACATGAAAAGGTAGAAAACCTTGTTGGGAAAAAAGGAGAAAATGCTGGTTTCCAGCATTTTCTTCTTTTTTCACAAAGTTTTCAAAGATGCCTCTTTCCTCAGGGTCTTTCAAACTCAAGATTGTTTGGTAAGGGACTGAAGTGCTAAAAAGTCTGTTTTCCGCAGTAAGGTGGTTAAAAAGCAAGATCTCTGAACTGTGGGCTATTGATTCGATCCAGATTACCGGCGGTGGTCGTTTTGGGAATGCCTTTGGTTGCAGCACTGCAAAGCTTATCATTTCATAGAAATTATTTACAGAGAAGTGGGGAGTCCAGTCTGCATTCAGGCTAATCCCTATCTCTACTTTTTGCACACAACATCAGTGCACGCAAATGGCGGGAGGGTTAATAAGACATCCCGTGCTTTTACGGCTCTGAAAAAGGGCATTTGAAACCCAGTGGGAAAAGTAGAAAATGCTCGTTACCAGAATTTTGTGCTTCCTCCACAATGTTTTGAATAAATGAAATTCTATCATTTGAGATTTGAGCAAATGTTAATTTGTCGTCTGCAAATGCTGTCAATTTGGACAATGCTGTGGTCAATTTTGTCGTCTGGTAAAGAGTTAACCGTCCTCACGAGAAAGACAGACGTCACGGTTCGAATGGAGCTACAGGAATCAACCCTTTGGCTGCTAAGCTCGACTCACTGACCTTTTGCGGACAGTGTAGATCAAGATCAGACTGCACAGAACGTGCAGTCTGATCTTGGTTCTACACTGTCCCAAAAGGAGATATTTCTCCCCCCAAAAATGAATATGAAATAGCATTTATTCGGATTTTTTACTATCGGCTTGAAACTTTCATCCAAGTTTACTTAGCAGGTTAAGGGTTAAAAGCTGTTTCATTCTGCACATTCTGGAACAAGTTTTCTGCACTGTCTCCATACAGAACATTTATGAGCCGTTCCATAGCAAAAGGAGTCTTCTTGCATCTCATGATGCATTATACCAAGCAAAACATCGCATAATTACGGATCCATAAAAATCCATTTTGTCTAATGAATGACTGAATCTGGAGGTACACAGGTCCTTTGACATACAGAAAATTTAACAGTAGCGAAAAGTATCGACGCAGGTCGATACTTATTGCAGCAGCATTAGGGCCCTTTTTCACAAAACATGGCACATATATCTTAATCGACCCTTTAACCCTTTACTTAACAATCCTTTGTCTAAACGACCCTGGGGACAAAGGCTTTTGAAGACATTACGAGAAAAGGAGAAAAATGCTAGTACCCATCCCTTTCTCCTGTTTCCACGACATTTTCTATGCTCTTAAAGACAAACTCGATCATTTGAGCCATAGCGGGTCTAACCTGTCGTTTTTATACGCTTCCAGTTTGGACAAAACTAAAATGATGCCGTCTGGTGAAACGTAAAGAGTAATTACTTGCTCTTTCGGCCGAGCCTTGTAGCCAAGTCTGTTAAGCACAGGCTTTGAGACTAGTGGGTCGCTGGTTCGAATCCCTAGCTCGGCCATGTTCTTTTCGAGGATTCACTACACTAGTCATCATTGCGACAGGATTCATTTTTTGTCTCTCATCGATTCCTATTGTTGCGACCATAGTCATATGTGAAAGCAGCTGGTGGGTTAGAAAGAATAGTGTGCAATAAGAAACCCATGGATATATAGATAGGTTCACAGGCCGCCACGATATAACTGAAATAATACGAAAACGACGTTAAAAACACTCGTACAAACACATAAAACAAACCTGCTCTTTCTAAACGCCGTCGATGTCCTGGTAGAGTGATCTCAAGCTCGTCGTACAAATCCTCGTCCGGAAGATTCAGTCTTGCCACCTCTGTCAGATCAATCAGCTCGCTCTGCACAAAACTGATGTAGTAATGGTCCAGACCTTTCTCTCTCAGCCATTCGTAGAGGATGTGTTCGCGGCTAGGTTTGAAACCCAGGACTGAGAAAAAAAATATAAATAAGAGTCATGCTCTGGCTCTGGCAAAAGGGAACTGAATGTATCTACGTGATGAATTATACTAAAAAAGTCATCACATAATTATGGATCCATAACATCCAGTTTGTCCAACAACCGGCTGCATCATGAGGTATACTGTCATTGGCAGTGCAGAAAATTTACAAATAACAAAAAATTTCGACTTAAGACAGTCTCCGGGGACCGCGCAAGCTGACCTGAGTCAACAGATTTTGCTGATGCATAAAACCCATTTTCACAGAGCATGGCTTATAATAATGGTTTGCAACACGCGAAAAGGGGCATTCGAACATTTGCGTAAAGTGTCGTCTCTGATTAGCCTGCGCAGTCCGCAGGTTAATCCGAGATGCCACTTTACGACTACATTAGATTTTGTCCCCACAGTAAACTTGAGCAAAACAGAAAATCACATAAGAACGGAAATTGTCGTTTCGGATTAGTCTGCGCGGAGTGCGCAGGATGATCCGGGACGACACTTTACGCAAATGTCCGAATGCCCCTTTTCGTGTGTTGCAGGCCAATTATGCAACCAGCTCGTCCATCTGTTAATTCTTTGTTTTTATTGGAGATTAACGCCGTTTTAACAGCTTAGGTCATATCACGGCGGCCAGTGCACCTATGCATACAAGTGGTTCCTGGCTTTCTCACACCAGTGCCGAGACAGCTTTCTGTCCATGCCACTGACTGCTTTTCTCACATGCATCAGAGGTGAGAGGCGAAAAATCATCGAAAAAAAAAGAAGTTTTCGCAGCCGGGTAATCAAACCAGCAAACACCACAGGTCACGAGTCACATACGCTAACCACTGAGCCACCTACGGAATACCTTTAGGGCCATCGCCTATGAATTTGTTGATTGTAAACGCGATGCTCGACAGTATGATGGTGATAACGCGATAGTACGATGACGATAACGCGATAGTGATAACGCGATAGTACGATGATGATAACGCGATAGTACGATGACGATAAAACGATAGTACGATGATGAAAACACGATATTATATCGCACTATCATAATCGTACTATCGCGTTATCACCATCATAGTATCGTGATTTCGAGTTATCACCATCGTACTATCGAGCATCGCGTTTAAAATCAACAAATTCATACGCGATGGCCCTAACGGTATTCCGTAGCCACCCGGCCAGGCCCATCTGTGTATAAAATTCCAGATCAGTAATTGACGAGTTAACTCTTTATAGAGGACAAAATTTATGACTCGTCCAAATTGAAAGCATTTGCAGACACCTTCTATTCTTCTCAAACATTCAGATTTGTCATAAGAACGATAGAAAACAGTGTCGAAAACGGAGAAAATACTGGTTTCCCGCATTTTCTCCATTTCCTACTACATGTATGTACTCAAGGGGCTTTCTCTTGAGGTGATAATACACGAAATTCCATAAATAAGGAGGGGAGGGGAAGGGAGGGGAGAGGAGAGGATATATTTTTATATTTGAGCCATCCTCTGGCAAAAGGGGGCTTAATGCATCACCCTTGTGCATCAAACCAAGCCAGTCATCACATAATTATGGATCCTTAAAATCCATTTTGTTGATCAACCGAACGAATCATGAGGTATAATAGTCCTTGAGCATCTAGAAAGTTTACTGAAAGCAAAAAGTTTCGGCCCAGGTCAGCCTGCGCGGACTGCGCAGGCTGACCTGGGTCGATACTTTTTGCAGATGTAATAAGCCCCCTTTTCACAGAGCATGGCTCGTATATAATTTCACAGAGGTGTGAATAACGAAATATGACAAGGGGAAATAGCCTATCCCCCTCCCCTTCCTTCCCATAATACTTCAGTCAATACTTATTTTGGGACAAATCCTTCTGAGCTGGGACAGTTCTGAAAATTTTAATTTGGGATTCAAAATGAGGAAATCCTCTGTAAGTAGAAAAAATCCCATCTCTGTTATCATCGCATTCATCGTGTTTAGGTTAATTTGTATCTCTAATTGATCTGCAGTTTCAAAGCTCGATACCTGTAACTTTCATCGATTCTTTTTCAGTTCAAGCTTGAAATTCATCCACGCTTTATTCACTCTACGCATGCTTATGGACAAATAAGGACCTTTAGATGACAATGTAGATTCAGATCAAGCTGCACACAATGTGCAGCCTGATCTTGGATCCACAATGTCCGACGCTTGCTGAGAAACTTTGGCTATACAAAAGCCCTGAAATTCCGAGATATGAATCTATTCGACAGATTGAAATGCCGATTTTCATTTATTAACCCTTAGGCTGCTAAGCGCGAGTCACTGACCTTTTGCGGACAGTGTAGATCAAGATCAGACTGCACAGAACGTGCAGTCTGATCTTGGATCTACACAGTCCGATAAGGAGATATGATTCCCCAAAAACTATAACTTTGAAATAGCAATATTTGGGTTTTTACTATCCAGTTGAAAATTAATTTTAGTTACTTAGCAGGGTAAGTGTTGAACACCCTAAGGGTTATACATCGAGTTTATCGACATACTAGTATTATGTTTAAAATTCATACATTATTTAGTAAGCATAGAATTACGGTTCAATACTCGGATCATTTACAGTAATTTTTCTACGTTGAGAGCAGGGACCTTTGTCCTTCTTCCTCACTGTTTCTAATACAACCCAAACTTCTTTTCCACGAATGCTCGAACAATCTTTATCTGACATGGCGATTAGGAAATTCTGGTCACACTTAATGGTTGTGTTTTTCCAAAAAGTACAGAGAGCCGTTCAATCCAAACAAGGCTTTAGTCCTGTGTGACTCATAAGTAATGGTGACTGGTGAAAGTCTCGTAATCCGTCGGTCCCGGGCTCGAGACCTACCCGAGGCATTGGCCCTTACCAGCGAGTGTTCGGGGAATTGGACAAAACACTTTAGAACTTTAAGCTAGTGCTTCTGAAACCCAGGACATATATGAATAAGTTAACTGTCACCGTGTTATGACTGAAATGATGTAAAAAGAGGCGTTTAAACTGCAACTGTTGATCAGCCAGCCAGCCAATCAATCAATCAATCAATCAAATCGATCGATCAGTCGATCAATCAATCAATCAATCAATTTAAAAACATCAGAATGGTCCTTAACCATATGACCCACGTTATAAATAGTTCACTCAGTCTTGATGGCCTTGTAGAACTATTCGACACAGGTTATTTAAGCCTTTGTACACTTAGTCCACTGGTTCTGCCTCAAAGGTAAGTTTTTCAGAGGAAAGAGTTCAATGTACTAAACATTAAAATCAGTCACAACAAAAATTACGGCATGTAGTTACGGCGCCATTTACATTTAAATACATCATTTACATAGATTTACATGTCAGAAAAAAACTGACAATTAAAAATACTGATATGGTTATAGTTACATTAAAAAAACATGAACCATATGAGTCATGCTCTGTTAAAAGGGCGTATAATGTGTTTGCAAAAAGTTTCGACCCATGTCAGTCTGTGCAGTCCGCGCAAGGTTGACCTCCGTGGTAACTTTTTGCTATCAGTAAATTTTCTGTATGTTCAAAGACCATCCTACCTCATGATTCAGTCGCTTGTAAGACAAAAGTCAATATTTTGAATCCATAACTATGTGATAAATTGCTTGGTATAACTCATTCCTAAGATAGCATAAAACCCCCTTTTTCCAGAATGCCTGTCATTTACAGTTGGAACTCACTGATTTCAGAAAGAACAGAATTGATGCATGGTCAGGGAAATGGTCTTATCGTTAAAACTCGACTTGGCTCTCTCACCATTACGGGCAATACAAGCACATGTTCCCTGTAGGGATGGTGTAGATCCAAGATCAGACTGCACTCTGTGCAGTCTGATCTTGGATCTACACTACCCCGTACCTGATCACAATATATTAAAAATGCCTTTGTGTGAAGGAGTTTTTTTTTTTTTTTTTTTCTTTATCTATTTATTTCACTAAGAAAGAAAAACAAAAACAGTTATTTCGGGGTCGAAAGAGTTAAGGTGCGCACGCGGGATTTGTTTCATCAATTACAAAACTAATAATAACCAGTTCAAACAATCGCGTGAGACAATAATCAGCCACTAGGCAATGAACGACAGAGACTGTGAAATCCCAGAGCGTTACCCTAGGTATCCAAACATACCTCAAAGTGATAAATACTGGGGAATCGATACGTGAATAATTTTATACGTTTTAGTAAAATCAGGCCTAAAAAAAATGTGTTTTAGGGTTTCGCGACCCTACCTAGAAAATGCTGTCGACCCTAAACTTTTTACCCTACGGTTGAAAAAAAAAAAAATTGGGTGTGATTTCAGTACATGGTCCATGTAAAAAAATTCTGAAAAAAAAAAAGAAATCCCTACCTACCCTACCTACAGCATCTTGGACCGAAACCCTAAACACTGATATTATTTTGTTAGACCTCAGGAGCATTATCCGCCAACCGTTTTATAAATGTGTCATCCTCTAGCAAAAGGGGTATATTATATTTCATGTGTCTATTTTTAGAAATGTTATGGGTAAAGAAATGTCGTAATTTAAGCTGGGGGGAATTATTTCCCCGTCACAGTGAATATTTTCCTCCTGCCGAAAATCTGGAACTACTTTTTTAAGTTTTTTAAGTTTTTAAGTTTTAAAAAGTGGCATTCGTTGACAAAATAATCAGAGGAAATATAATATATAATTTATTTCATCAGCTTGTGGTTAATATGGGGAAATATTTGCCTCAAAAGGGAAAGGTCCGCGAAAATAACGAGTGCCGTAAGGCACTCGTTATTTTCGCATACCTTTCCCTTTTTCGGCAAATATTTCCCCATATTAACCACAAGCTGATGAAATAAACTTTATTTAATGCATCTCCGTGAGGCATTTTACTAAGCAAAAATCACTACGAATCAAATACGATACGAATCAATAATATCCATTTTGTGCAACAACCGACTAAATCTTGAGATAGAATAGTCCTTAGACATGTAAAATATTTACCGAAAGCAAAAAGTCTAAACAACTGATTGGCTGAGATATTCGATGTCAGTGAATCAAATAGCTAGATTTAGAATTTACAAAGAGACTTGAATTCAGAATAGAAGCTTTAGACGGACCCAGAAATTATTTCCTCTTCCGCTGTTGTCTGAAGTCGGGATAAATCTAAACTTTCCGTTCATAACCAACGCATCCGAAAACTAATCTGCAATCGTAACTTTAACACATGCAGTGCCAAATGGAAATTCTAGGCCTATAGCAAAACCCATAGATTTACGATTTCAAATTCCATACGGAAATTTCTCACGATATCAGACAGCGTAAATAAAAAATCAAAGTGCAGTAGTATTTTAAAGGGACATTAAACCAGATTTCCTTTTACACCATATCAATAAAGAGTGCTATCTTTCATTGGTGTGCAAAGCTGGCGTTAAAATTACGACACAGAACAAGTGTAAATCTAGAAAACAAGTGGAATTATCGATTTTTTTTTCATTTTTATTTAAAAGTTTCCTATCCCGTGATTAACGGTATGACCGCTATTGTGTAACAGGTGATAATTTATACATTTAAACACGGTAAAAATCGACTGCCACCATAGCTCAGTGGGCAGAGTCACCGACTATAGTTTTTCGAAATTGTGGTTTCGAGTATCACTTGAGCGAAATATTTTTTTTTCCTGCATACTTTTTCTTTTCTCCAAATAGGGATAAAAATTCACGTCCTTATGATTTACCCTTATAAAATAACTTTCTTCTGCGCGGACTACGCAGGCTGACATGGGTCGATACTTTTTGCAGACGCATGAAACCCCCCTTCTGCAGAGCATGCCTCATTTTTCTGTTTTGCCAGAGATCGGGCAACATAGATCTAAGATCAGTCTGCAGGTTCTAAACAGTCTAATCTGTGCCTGCGCTTTCCGCAAAAAAATGGCACCTATCGTCGTATCATTTTATCACCATAATTCAAGCTATATCAGTTAACAAAATCGCCGCAGTCACCGCTAATCGCATCGCACCTGTTTATCCCTTTCTACACCATTAGAGGAAACAGGGACTTTTGCGGACGGCATAGATCAAGATCAGATTGCACAGAATGTGCAATCTGATCTTGGATCTATATCGTCCGCTTGTATAGGCAAGCCTTTAAAATAAAATTCTTTGTAAGTTTCAGATTATAGTATATTTCAGCCAACGAAAGAGGTCGAATTTGTATGTATATAGTAGTGTTTGGCACTGATAGGGTTAAATGATCCGACTAATCGGAACAGAAATGTCAATTAATTATTGATCAATATTGATTGGCCTTTTCTAGCTCTCAGCAACAGGATGCAGACATGAATTTTCCGGGAGCTATCACAGTGTTTAAACATGGTTTCTGAATTAAACCCGATTTCTGATGAATTGCGCTATTTTCGATTAACTTATAAGTCTCTGTACCTTTTATACGTAGAAAAAAATACACTGAACAATTATCAAACTGAGATATTTTTTTGTATTTTTCGAAACGTCCCTCAAAGTCAAAACCTTATGAAGAAACGGGGGAATGATAATTGCTTCCTAAAAGCAATTATCACTCCCTTCCGTTCAACGTTTAATCATGCAATTCAAATTAGATACATAATATGTATCTTCCATTCCGCCGTTCCTCCTTAGTAAATGTAACATTTGAACTGTTTATCTGACCATGTTTTAAATTATCACCTTCGCAAGCAATTCTTGCTCCACATGAAAAGGAATGAAAGGTTAAAGGAGGCTACTTAGATTCAATTGCCTTTAAAATTATTGTGAAATACAGGTAACAACTAGATACTGTATTTCTTCTCTGCAAGCGTATGACCACTGGACGTTACATTCAGCATAGAGGTGCATTTTTGACGTTTAAACAACAACGAAATGGTCGTTTCCATCTATTTTAATGAGATCCAATATGAAGTAATAGCACTAATTTGAAGATGATCCCGCATAATTTATGCGTACTATTTGATCACGAGACATTCCTACAAGCCTTTGCGAAATTCCGGCGCGAAAAAATACCCAAAGAAGCTACGTATCTCATTAATGAAATACCCCCAAAATCCTTTCCCTCTCTTCGCTACTTCACTGCTGTTTGCCAGCTATATCCAATTATACTATTAGTTGTACGGTCAGGTGGCAGGGGACTTGGAAACTTGTTCACGGCTGGACATGGAAACTTGTTCACGGCTGTGGTGAATCATGTCGCCCCGAGCCGAAGGCGAGGTGGCGACATTATTCACCACAGCCGTGAACAAGTTTCCAAGTCTCCTGCCACCTGACCGTACAACGAATTTATTATACTGCAAAGTTTTACCATTCTAACTTGTGTTAAGCGAAATTTACCTGTTTTTTGGTTTAAAAAATTGAGTACGCTGACGAAGTAGAAGCTCCCTTCTGAGTGCCCCAATTCAATGAAAGCTGACGTCACTGGGAACTGACGTCACTGAAACCTTGGAAAAACGTGCAGTTTGGTGCATAATCTTGATGTTAATCTTAATCGACGCCGCCATTTTGGATGTTGTGTTGAAAGTGTAGTCATGTATACGGGGCTCCCGAAAGGGAAACTGCTTTTACGTTGGTTTTGCCAGTGTACATGATATATATGTTCGGAGCATATTATCCAATCAGATCACGAGAAATTTCTTTACAGTATAATAATGTACATGTACGACATACGACATTCAGTGATATTAGTTTTTTTAAAGTTTGGTTTGAATATAAAAACCTGAATGAGTCCCTTTAAGACTTAAATTCAAAACACACATACCGAGCAAGTGGTGAACACTGATACTTTTTAATCGCAGTTGACTCTTTACCACATGACAAAACTTTGCACTCGTCCAAATGGAAAGCATTTGCAGACGATAATAATATGTTGCTCGAATGGAAGGAAATGTTTCTCTTCGAGTAAAATACACTGTGGGAAAAGGAGCAAATGCTGGTTACCAGCGTTTTCTTCTGTTTCAACGATGTTTTCAAAAGTCTTCTTTGTCAGGGACGTAAAAGTCGGTACTGTTTGGTAAAGAGTTTTTGATAAAGAGTACGCTACGTCAAGTATTACTGTCAGTTTGCAAGTGTTAATACGATTCCTGATAAAAATGCAATTTGGAGCATTTACAGTCAAGATGCTGTAAGCCTTTTGTCAATAAGTCATCAGCGTGTCCATCTTGAGTACGATCGATGCGCGTGTGTAGATGGTTTGAACCGTTAATAGGGCCTATCGGACGACAAAATTTTAGACTTGACTATACCGAAGGAATTCGCAGACTGCAAATTTAATGCTGGTGATGGTAGTTGTTTATGAAAGAGCAGAAAACCTTGTAGAGAAAAAAGTAAACTTTGGTAAAAAGCAGTATTTTTTGTTTCTCAAATATTTACACAGCGCAGTCGCAAAAACACGGGCTGGTTCTACAGAGGGTTAAAGGGAGCTTTTCAGATCTTTAAAAATTCTCCAAACTTTAGAACTTATTTATCACTGATTAAACGACGTATATGACAAATTTTTCTAACGGACAGATTTTTTTAAAACTTTGCACATACAAAGCTCATCATGTGTCTAGATTACATTAAAAAAGATATGGGTAACCGTGCTCGTTTCTGAGAAATTTGCCATTGAAAAAGGTATATACAGTTCCAAAATTCAGCTTATATTGGAATTTACTCGCTTTTCTTTAATAGTCAGTTAAATAGGATAACTATCAGAAGAATATACAAATATACATCATTTTAATGAAAAGTCATTTAGTTTTGCACAAAAAATATATAAAAGCCTGATTTTGTGCATGGTAAATGTACAAATATGGATGATATACATAGACCACTAAAATTAAAAAGGGAGATAATTTGACCGAATAAAGGGTTAATCTTTAATAAATACATACTTACGGACAGCTTTTTCTTAAAATTTCCATACTTATAGTATTTATAATTCTTAACAATAACAAAAAATAAAAATGGCACCTATCCATGCTTGTTCGCCAGAAAACAGGGATGAAGGTCACTGGAAGTTAATTTTTCAAGGAAAAAAATAAGATAAAAGCTCAGCAGACACAGTGGGAGAAGGAGAAATTGCTCATTAGGAGCGATTTCTCCTTTTCCCACAATAACTTTCAAAGTGGAACAGCTATACTTCCACAGCTTTAAGTTTCCTGCTTTTGTTTGCTTGTTTGGTGTGTAACGCTGTGTCAACAGTATTTTAATTATTTTACGGTGACACAGTTTCACTGATCCATTATTTTCTCTTTTCTAATATTACCCCAAGAAAGTGCTACTTGTTTCAGTGCACCAATAGTATTACCATATGTGAAAAAAATACATAGGTGCACTTTTGACTCACTAACCATGACAAAAACACATGCGCAGTAGGATGCGCACAAACAGTTGTTATATACATCGTTAAAGATGCCGATAGCTTGCAATTCGTCAATGAAGAAGGAAGACAAAAGAACGAATTATGTCTGCAATGATATTTCCTTAATGGGCAACGTAGCCTCTTCAGGTATTTTCAGATTTCGCAGCAGAGTGTCGCAAAGACTTACGGGAGTGTCATATGATCAATAACGCGCCATTTACAAGTATTTGTATTCAAATCAGTATGAAGACGTCATATCTGATGTAATGGGGAAAAAAAAAGCATTTACCGAATGCAAAACGGCCATAATTGCTACTTTCTTTTTTATTGAGTATGACCATACAGTTTATACGACTGCAAAGGAAATCAAGCCTTCATGTGTTTATCGGTATTTTACAACAACAACAATCAGTACAACAACCAGAACAACAACAAAAATAAATGAAGAAGACTAGTCCCCTCAACCCTCATCCTGCTGAATTAGCGAAATGAAACTTTTTAGCCGATAGTAAAAATCCGAAATTTATCTATTTCAAAGGTATTTTTCGGGCGAATATCTCCTTATCGGACAGTGTAGATCAAAGATCAGACTGCACGTTTTGTGCAGTCTGATCTTTGATCTACACTGTCCGCTAAAGGTCAGTGAGTCGCGCTGAGCAGGCTAAGGATTAACCCTTTACCGCGCCATCCCGAGTTTAAACATCCCTGAGCAATAAAAGGTTTCCAATGCATTATGGCAACAGGAGATAATACAGGTAACCATCTTTTTTCTTCTTTTCCAGCAATGTTTCCTTCCCTGTCAAAGACACCTCCTAACATTTGAGCCATATTTGATTTTTTTTTTTTTTTTCTCTGTAAATACTTTCAATTTGGATTTAGTCTAAAATGTCGTTTTGGAAACGATTTCGGAAATACCAAGTCCGTCTCTGTTTTACAACAGCCTTCTACCGTGGTTTCGTGGTGGGCTATTTCAGACCAAACTGAAAGCACGTGTAGACGACAAAGTACATGTATAGTACATGTATAGATGTTGTTTTAAATGACAGAAAGGTAAGAAAAAAAAAGATGGTAAACGTAGAAAATGAAGGTATCAGCTTTTTTTTTTTTTCATCTTTTTCCCATCATAGTTTCAAAAACTTTCTTCTTCTGGTTCGTGAGAACACAGACGACAACGTAAATAATGTAACTTAAATGACTGAATTTGTCTTTGGAAGAGAAGAAAACGTGGTGGGAGAAAGAGAAAATTCCGGTTACCAGCAATTTTTTTTTTTTCCGTTTTCGCAAAACGTTTTCAAAGCTTTCTTCTTCGGGTTTGTCAAACACGGGTTTGATCTGTAAAGGATTGAATTAATGGTTAATATTGACAATGATTTCGATTCCCAATATTGTAATCAAAAGGAAACAAACCTATCGGTAAACAAAACGGTCTGCTACGGAAGTGCCGCGATCGGGTTTAAACGTTGACTCTTCATCTCCCTGCATATGACATTTTCCATTCTTGCAGCAGACGAGTTTTGAAAACGTCTTGGAGAAAGGCTAAAATTAATTGTGACGTCAAAAGTAATTCCTTAACCCCTTAACAACATAATCCCGAGTTTTAAAGACCTTGAGGAAATGCCCTTTTTATTATGAGTAAAAGACAAATTGCAGGTAGCCAGCATTTTCTCCTTTCCCCTAAATGTTTGTACCGTTTCAAAAAGGTCAGTTCCATTTTCCTAGTCACATTCTAAGTGTCGTCTCTAAATGCTTTAAATATGGAACAGTGCAAAATTTTGTAATTAAGAATTTTGTCACTTCTATCTATGCAGTAAACATTCGCTTATGTTGGTTGTCTATGATTTACAAGGACGCTTTCAAAGTCATCTGCTGCGAATTATGTAAAGAGTTAAACAAAGACCTCTTTTAGTTGGTAGGACCTGTTGTTTTAGTATGAAGGTCAAAGCACTGATGAGACTGTGTTAGTCACTACTTCAAGCCGAGGAGCATAAACTTTCTTTCAATCCATAGGCTTGAAAATACAATACCGCAAAAGTGATATTTTAAGTATCCACCTTTTCTATCCCACTTTAGAAATGTGTTGAAAACAACTGCAAATAATGGGGGCCATGTGCGGCAAGCAATACAGTTGGACACCTCATCTTATCTAGTACATTATAGAAGGCGAGATTTGCCAAAATCCAAGTTTTTGTGATTTTAAAACGTATAAATGTTCTGAGGTACAGGTCTATTTTCCTGTAACTAACATTCCTGCCTACTTGAGCATGTCGTTCACCTTTCCAATGTCTATTTGCTTTGAGGTTTATTTTGAGATTTTCTATTATTAAACCAACTGCATTTTGTCCAGGAAACAGAAAATCTCGGGAGCAAGTATACCTGATCAACAAAATTCCCAGTCTTTCTGTTCTAAGCCTTATACTGATCAAATGGGTTGAACAAAATCCGTACAAATCAGCCTCTACCAGCAAGTCTTGGTATGAATTATCCCGATTGCATATCGCAATCATTTTTACTAAAAAAAAGTCAAAAGAGGCCTCTTGTAGTCGTGGGCGAAGCCTGATCGATATTTCGAAAAAAAAAAAATTTTTTTTTCAAATAAAAGTACGATATATGCTCTTCAGTCTTTACCAGCGAAACTAAAATTGCCCTTTGACGCTAAACTGGTTTGCCCACAGTTATTTCAAGGCAACATGACAGAGACCCTATTCACGTGTGATATTTCTATATGACTGTAATACTGTTTTGCTCCTTACCAAACAATCCCGTATTCTTAACGGCCCTACAAAAAAAGGCTTTACAAAACATTCAAGGAAAAGGAGGAAATTCTTGTAACCAACATTATGACGGTAACCAGCACGTTTTCTTCTATAAACCCTTCTTACACCCCTTCAAAGACAAATCACATTATTTACGCCATATTCAATTTTGTCGCTTGCGAATGCTTTCTATTTGGATTGGTCAAAATTTTGTCGTTTGGTTAAGAGTTCTAGCCATGTATAGACCATTCTCGCAACAGACGAATTAAAGAAAAAAAGAATACCAAATGGGAGCATGCAAAAATGTATTCATAAAGTAACGGACAAAAAGTCTTGCAATGCAAGGCCGAATCGATAGCTGGGTAAAACGTCTACGTTTTCTAGTGTCGCGCTCTAAATACGATAATTGAAAATTTTCACTTTTCCCAATCAGCACGTTGAAATCAACGATTGAAGATCAGTTTTTCCTATACTTCAAGCGTTTCGTTTCTCTCTATCGATCTGCACCTGCTCTAGCGAAGAACAAGGCACGATAATTGGTGATCGATACAACCGATTGATTTCTCACCCGCTTGTATATCTCATTTTCCGGGTTTTTTCCTCTTTCTGGAGAGATCAAGCTGTCACGCATCTACAAGCAACTATACGCGCAACAGGCACTTGTACCGAGTCTCTCGCAATTTGGGAACATGTGACAGTATAATCTTTCCATTGCCAAAATCTATGAGCCATGCTCTATGAAAAGGGGGCATAGTGCATTTGCGAAAAGTATCGACTCAGGTCAGCCTGCGCAGTCCGCGCAGGCTGACCTGAGCCGAAACTTTTCGCTACTGGTCAATCATTTTCTGTATGTTCAAGGGCCAGTCTACCTCATGAATAAGTCGGTTGTTAAACGAAGTGGATATTATGGATCCATTAAGTTATGTGATAGCTTGCTTGGTATCATGTTTCACAGAGATGCAGTAAGCCCTCTTTTGCCAGAGGTCAACACACACATATATATATGAGCTATGCTCTGGCAAAAAAAGGATTTAACGTGTCTTCCCGATCAATTATACCAAGAAAGAAATCACAATATTATGGATCCATAAAATCCAGTTAGTCTAACAATCCAATGGAATTGTTGATACTTTTTGCAGCTGTATTAAACCCACTTTTCCACAGAACTGGTTCATAAATTATATGAGCCATGCTCTGGCGAAAGGGGGCTTAATGCATCTGCGAAAAGTATCGACCCAGGTCAGCCTGCGCAGTACGCGCAGGCTAACCTAGGCCGAAACTTTTCGTTCTGGGTCAATTTTCTGTATGTCCAAATACCGGTCTACCTCATGATTTAGTCAGTTGTTGAAAAAAGTGGCTATTATGAATCCATAATCATGTGATAGCATGATGGGTATAATGTATCACGGAGATGCATTAAGCCCCCCTTTTCCAGAGCATGTCTCATATATAAACACGGCCTCTTGCGACATCTATAATTACGATCTCTTGAAACTTCGAAAGATAGTTATCCGAAAGCCTTGACTAACAAACGGGCGTTATAGATACATGATCAGGCTGAATGTGCTGTGGGATCTAACATTTACATATGCTGTCCGCAAAAGCCCCCGTGTTTGCCTATGGCGCCTTACGGGTTAAATCTCAATAATTCCAAATGCGATAAGTAGAATGTATTGTAACTATGGACAAGTTATCGAAAGGTGTACCAGAAGGATTTTCTATGGTTTGTATTGGAGTTCAACGCCATTTTAACAATGTAAGTCATATCACGTTGGTAAGTGACGCACCCATATGTTTCCTAGCTTTTTAACACCAGTACAAACACAACTTTCTTTCACATGCATCAGAGGTGAGAGCCGAAAAAATCAATGGAAAGAAAGTTCGCCGCAACCGGGTATCGAACTCGCAACCTCCAGGTCACGAGTCAGATACGCTAACCACTGAGCCACCCGGCCGGGCGTACCAGAAGGAATAGGGCCCGTGTTCATTAAACATTTCAAATTATATTCTTAATCTCATTCTCAAAAAAAAACTTATTTTTAAGGTTACGCAATTTCTGATTGGCTAAATCAAATAGTTCCAACGACCCGGAACAGGAAGTCTTTTCAAACCGTCGTGAGACGAGGAGAATGTGCTGGTAACCAGCATTCTCTCCTTTTCCCAGAATGTCTTTCACCCTTCCACAGACTAATCCCGTTACACTTATTTGAGTAATAATGTATTTCTCGTCTGCAAATGTTTTCAATTCGTTAAGTTTTAAGGATTACGACCCCTAACTCATCGGTAAATATCGTATAACATCGACGTTTTCGTAAAGGCTATTCGGCCAATCTCGGCAGCTTCCGTCTTTAAATATGAGAGGTGGGGGCCGTAGACCTTAAATTTCGTTTTTTGGCGATACGGCGACCATGCGTCATCACTTCATAGACAAACTGGATCCACATGTTTTCTTTCTCCCCACGTATTCAAGATCCCTCGTGCGATGACCATTATGGTTGCCGTATACTTATTGTATTTTCCTAAATATTTTATATCAAACACGGTGGCTGCAGAGCCGTAGCAAATGTATACTAGGAGTAAACGTCTCTAGAATCAGAAATTAAAAAAAAAACTACATCTATACAGGCAGTCAATGGCATTTCACAGATTGAGCGACAGTTAGCTCAGATCGCCGATGATAACTTCGAGTCTTTGACCAACCGATTTCAAAGCAATTTAATGGAACATATAAAGCAGTTTATGGCCGAGTTATGATGGATTACGTTGCTAATGAGAAATCTCACATGGAATTAATGGATGTTTTATTTTCACGCTGAATTGCCGTCATTCTAATAAAAGATCTAATCCTTTTCTCCGAGCTTCAAGTTATTATCCTTCCTGTTTCACCGACTTTATTAACCCTTGGAGTGCCTGGCACACTTCATGCTTTATCACGCGATCCCGAGTTTTAACGACCCTAAATAAGGAAGCTTTTGAAAACATTGTGGGAAAAGAAGAAAATGCTGGTAATCAGCCTTTTCTCCTTTTCCAACACTGTTTTCTACCCTAATAAAACCAAGTTCCATAATTTCAGCCATATTTAATGTGTTGTTCTAAATTGCTTTTAATAAAATTTTGTCGTTTGGAATTGGGAAAGAATTTAGTTTCTTCTGCAGACAACGTAAATTAAGTGCCATACTGCACAGAATGTGCAATGTGATCTTGAACTATATTGGCAAATGCCTACTTTATTTCAACCATAATTTAGCTATGGCATTGCAATATTCAAGTCCAATTTTCTTGGACTGAATGTGTCTATTTCAAATACTTGGTGCTCTGGTGTGAATAAACATAGGCTCTTTGTTTCCATCTTCTTCATATATACTAGTGTCTCTATAACAGAGGAAATAAATATAAGATTTGTTTTACAAAGCAGTGGATGCTTTGCATGAATTCTTCTAGAATTCTTCAAATGCAGAAGGCTAAGATATATTAGGGTAGAGGGCGGCGATGTTCTTGTCTGTGAACACATCAAAGCCCCACATTTGCTTATCCCTTTATGTACAGCAGATTTCTTTACGATGTCTTATTTCTTCTTGTCAGAGTTGTCCCGATACCCTATCTTTATCGTTAAAGAATAAAGAAAAAACACAAATCCGAATATGTAACATTACACAGGGTATAAAAGTCTGTAATATGAACCAATGAAAACCAGTTAAGTAGACCTAAATGGCTGCCAGGCATGCCTGTTTATCAAAGATCAGACTTCACTTCAGTGCTATCTGATCTTGATTTTTGATCCTGTTAGGTATTTATTGATAAGTGCTAACAAATTTTGACCTGAGTTTAGCACCAGGTGGTGGGTTGTATCGAAGATCAGACTTCTAACTACGTGCAATCAGATCTTGATTTACGCTGTCAAAAGTTGTCATTGACTGAAAATGGAAAGATGAAAGAAAAATCATTGCTGAGGCATTAGGCATTTTTGCACTTTTCCAGAAATGTTCCTTGAGTTGTACACTATTGGTCCTTTTTTTCATTTAACCTGGTAATTTGATTGGTTGCCATGGCAACCCAAAGAAAAAAAAAAAAATCCTTCAAAAGTCATCTCCTTTGAATCCATAAATACCATGAGGCCAAGACTTTACAAAAATACTCATTTTATGAGCCTGTACAAATTCATGTTTTTCTATTCTCTTGTCAACTCCACAGACTGTCAGTGTGAGGCTTTGTAGATATTTTCATTAGTCTTTAAAAATGTGACAGCATTTTCAAGCTTGTACAAATGTGATAGCAATGTTTAGCTTGAGCCCTGGTTGGCCTCTGCTTTCTATTTCTTCACCCCTTTTGATGTCCAGGCCTTCAGTGCTTTGATTTTTTTTTTTTTTAATGAGATCACAAAATTAACCTGAATGATTAACTGTGCATTATTCATACAGTTGTAGACAAAATCTGCATATTTCAGCAGAACTTTTTTATTTATTTTCAAATCAAAATCAATAAGCTAATTTTTTTTTTTTTTTTTAATTTTAAAGGCACAGTAGCTGCAAAATATAAACAATGCCAGTGGTAAATACATTTAAATTCAAATCATTGATTTCTGTCTTTGATAGGGTAGAAAATATTGTCACCAGCATTTTTTCCTTTACCTACAATGTTTTCAAAAGCCTCTTCTTTCAGGGTCATTAAAAGTTGGAATTGTGTGGTAAAGGTTTAAAAAAAACCCTTCTAGACTGGGTTTGTCATTTTTCAGTTTATTTAAGTAAGTGATCCATTATTACAAAAAACAAATTTCTTCATACAATAATGAGAATAACAATCATCAATCAATCATCAACCTCATGTTGATGATGTAGATTTCAATTAATCTTCAAGGTTCCTTCCACAACGGTATTGCACAGAAGATGCAGTGTGAAATTGGACCTACCTATTGCCTGCTAGACATATTATCCTGGCCAAAAAATATCTCAAAATTGCAATACATGAATGTGGTCATTTTGCTTTGCCTATCAAAGATAATGCTAGTCATTAGTAAAAGAAACTTCAGAAAGCATGTAAAAGTACACTGGCCGCAACAATATAACTGAAATAATATTGAAAATGACATTCAACAACTGGCAAAGAACACTTTGGAAAACATAGTGTGAAAAGGAGATGCTGGTACCAATTTTAACCATTTGAGCCACAACTGATTTGTCATCTGCAAAGGTGTTGGAATTGGAAAGGTCCAAAATTTGGTTGTTTGGTAATGGGTTAACATAGCTTGATTATCATAAAAATCATCGGTCTTTTTGGAAACTCTGGAACTTTTTCTACACACTTATTCTGTATTTGAATATGTTTAAAAAGTAATTTATAACCCAGAGTTTAAAAAAGACTGACCACTAAAACACTATAACTCTTAACCCTTTGCTTGCTGAATTAATAAACTTCTTAAGTTAGGAAATTGTCAAAATTAAATGATTAAGGTAGAATTACCTTTCTAGAAGTAAGGTCAAGATCGATCAATCATAATTCATCCACCACAAAAGATAGAATTTGTGACATCGTAGATGATATTGAAGATCCGAGATCAGACTGCGCATTCTGTGCTGTCTAATCTTAAACACTACTGACGGGGTATCCAGTCGTTTCGACACCCGGTCATTTCGACACCCGGTCATTTCGACACCCGGGTGTCGAAATGACTGTCATTCACTGGCGGCAGAAGCAACTTCAATCGAGTTCAGCGCCAGTGGGCTGAAATAAAGATTTTTACATACCCGCCTGTAAAATACGCTGCCTGTCTTGACTGTCTGAGATGTACATCGCATTCAAATCTTCTTCGTTCAAATCACAGATATCACTCTCTGAATCAAATCCCTTTGCTGTGAACATTGCGTGATATTGTTCTAGTCCAAGACGCAAAAGAAAGTTTTTCACCCCCTCCGTCATGCTTTGCATCCAGTTGTCGTCAGCTTGTGTCGTCTGCTAGTGGAATCCGGACATTGATTCTACCTGACGACGACTAGTTCTCACTTACATTGATTATTAATTTGAATCTGTCACAATTCCTACGTGAATGGACGACATGTTGTATTGGAAAACACCGGAAAAGTACTTGATTGGCTTAAAGCTTTTTACAAGAGCCAATCAAATACTGCAATTATGAAACGGAAGTTTACCTTTGGTGTTGTTTTTCTGCTTAATATCGTATTTAGATTTTTTTATCAAAAAGCTGAGAACCTATAAAATTACAGCGTGAAAATGGCGACCTCACCACGTAAAAACATCGCATTAATTACTGGAATCACAGGACAGGTAATTAATTTGCACATAAATTGAGTAAAGGAAAGTCTCAAGAGTGACATTAACAAAGGGTTGAGGCATAATACCGGAAAACGCCCCTCCACTATATCGCGAAAACCATGAAAATCTAAAACGTGTGTCAAAAGAATTTTGATTTCTTATGGATTCATTCCGTAAATACATCAAATACAATGTTGGTCTATGGAATAAAGCACAGAATTTCATTAATTTATCTTTTAATTCGTAAAACAATACCACATGTATGCATAGGGCTGTATAGTGGAGGGGCGTTTGCCGGTATTATGCCCTGTTGTTGCTAAAACGTGACATTGAATCTAATACAGTCGTCCTCGCTGGTACCGCGTCATCTATGATACCACGGCAATCCGAAAAATGCCTAATTTGCATACGTAGCCCAACCTCACCACTGTTTACTCTATCAAATTGAAAGCAGAAGTATTTTTGCATTGCATCAGTGAAAAATAATAGATATGTCTTCATTATTGATAAGTTACTTTAAATATTCACAAATTGCTATAATAAAGCACCATTTTCCTTCATGTTTTGAAAATATTCACCCCCTATTCTTCATAAAATCGATATTTCATGTTTGACAAGTTAATGTCATCTGCTGTGATGTCATAGTCCTCGCCAGAAACAATACTTACGGTACTTAAACCATTTTCAAAAAATAAGTTATATTTTTTAAGATTTTCCAAATTACAAGAGTTAACACGGTACCATAGTGGACTCCTTGGGAGCACCTGTAGTCAACATGGTAGCTTGACCTTGATATTTTTGTCTGAAAAACACGACTTAAGCTTTGATAGTAATGTTTATTGTAAGTTTACATGCAACAGTTTATCACAGTAATGGAAAATAATACACGTGAGCTCTCTCTTTTAGTAAATTTTTGGCGAAATTAAGTACCGCGGTCCCAGCAAGGACCATCCTACATCATTACATGTACTCTATTTTGACAGTTTTGATAAAGGACAACTTGCTTGTGCGGTACTCCGTTGAAACGTTCGCGTTGCAGGATTAAATATCTCCTAATCAGATAGTGTATTCGTCCTATTTACTCTTCGCCCTCTATGTGTATGCCCTGTTTCATTTTTGCCCTTGGTTCATTTTGATTTTTCCCCATTTTTGCAAGTGTATTTATAACAAACTCGGATGCTTTCTCACATGGAAAATTTAGTACAAAAGTTTATTTTCATTTTCTATTTAACCATTAAAATTTACCAAACAACACAGGTTTTTAGCTCCACTGGCCAAAGGCCAGCGAGCTATTGTCATGGCGTTGTGTCCGTTGTGCGTCCGTCCGTCCGTTCGTTCGTCCGTTCGTCCGTGCGTGTGTCCGTAAACTTTTTCTTTAAAAAACTTCTCCTCAGAAACTATTGACTGGATTTTTACCAAATTTCACAGGAATGTTCCTTTGGTGGTCCTCTTTCAAATTCCTTCAAATAATTGTGTTCCATGAAGAATTCTGGTTGCCATGGCAACCAAAGTAAAAAACCTTTAAAAATCTTCTCCTCCCAAACCGCTATTTGGATAGCATTATTATTTTGCAGGAATGTTCCTTAGATACAGGTTTACAGAATTCCTTAAAAAAAAAAAAGATCTGTCAAAAAACATGGCTTTTATGGGAGACTCATTTTCCTTTTATGGTATAGAGTAAAATCTTTGAAAAATTTCTTCTCTAAAACTATTCATTGGATTTCATTGTTGTTTTGCAGGTAAGTTCCTATGGTGGTTGTCTACCAAATTGTTTCTTCAGTGAGCTAAAATGCAGGATTGAATGAAAATTGTTAAAAACTTCCTTTTGCCATTATAGAAATATCAGGCCTGTGGAGCGATACAGGCGCTCAAGCGCCTCTAGTTTAGTTATATTTCAGTTATGGTCAGTATATTTTTTCACCAAGGACTAGTCTAAATGTTTGTCACCTAGTGAAGCATTGAAAAGTCAATACACTTATGAACCAGTATGAGTAAATTTTATTCAAAGGTTTTGTTGATTGTAGTGACTAAAATAGGAAGAGTTTTCGACTTCTTAGAAAAGGCCAAAGAATACAGCTCAAAACAGTTGACTATGAGGATTGAGTGAAAGATGAGAGATAAAGGAAACTGAGAGCACGAGGAGATGGGAATGAAAAAATTTGTATTGGACCGATTTGATCTTATTTCAGAAAGTATGCTATTTCCATCATAATCCTGATCTGCACTGCCTTTATGATGAGACCCAAGGAAAACATCCATCAGTGCTTTCATTAAGCAATCATAGACGTAATATACATCTGTAAAATTTAAAAAAAAAAAATCCGAAAAAATGGAACTGGAAGTTTTTCATACGTCGAGAAATTTCTAAAAACGTCCGAAAATTCAAACCTTGGCATTTTACCTGTTTTCATAAAAATAAGGGTTTAAACACCTGGAAGAATTTGTGGCGATGAATCTAATCGAGTACCTGTTATGTATACACAACAAACTTTACACGCTTCAGTTAATGTTACATTATCGCATACAGGTGTGTCAACCGACTACAGCAACGGCTAATTACGGATGGCAATTTAAATGGATTACGCTTACATTGTTTCAGAGTTTGTCCTACAAAGGCAACAGTAAGGAAATTACTTGTCCTTAATCCGAATGTCAAAATTTTCGGCCGTTTATCCAATTTACGCTTTCCGAAACAATTCTTCTCTTATTAGAAAAATTAAGATTAGAGGTTATCTTTATGATAAAGAAAAATATTTTGACAAGTAATATCAATTATAACACTTGAAAATATATAAATGTGATTTTTTATTTGGGGGTTATTTATAGTCTGTAACCATGCAGCGCACTATATTAAAATTTCTAAATTAGTCTTCTTACGGTGTTACGGAGTTACCGTCTGACGAAAGTCAAATGAGATTATGATAAATGATTTGATATGAAACACAGTAAATTGTTCACAGTGTTTTTGCTGTATGTTTTGCCAAGTTTCCTGGTAAGGAGAGGTATTACATTAAAAGTTAAAACCATGTGCTGTTGATACTCATCAGAGTTGTCTGATTGTTGATATTCTGATGAGGAGAAATGTGTAATACAATTTTGGCAGTCTAATTTATCACATAATATAATAAAATAAATATTGTTGGAATTTAAATGTGAAAAGTTGATTTTTTCACGTAAGCCCAACATCAGAAATTCCTGAAATTCTGAGCTGGAATTATAAAATTCCAGAAATCAGCCCTTAGTGAAAGCACTGATTCATACAGTATGTTGTTTAACTCTTTACCACACAATCCCCACTTTTAACGACTCTGAGACAGAAAGCTTTTGAAAACATTGTGGGAAAAGAAGAAAATGCTGGTAACCAGCATTTTCTTCTTTTCCCACAATGTTTTCTACCCTTCTCAAAACAAGTTTCAATTTTCAAATCACCTTTATTTTGTTTTCTGCAAATGCTTTCAATTTGGACTAGTCGAAAATTCTGTCGTTTGGTAAAGAGTTAAGCACAGGGTTGTTTGGTAAAGGGTTAAGGGGGTATACCCCTGAGCTGTACAGACTCATTGCTCAAAGGTGGCTTAAATGATAAATTTTATTACTGACATTGTAGAAAACATTGTGGGAAAGGGAGAAATTGCTGGTTACCAGCATTTTCTCCATTTCCTTCATTGTTTTGAAAAACTCATTTTTCATCAAGGCCGTTAAAAGTTGTAATTTTGAAGTAAGGGGTTAAGAACGAGGTAAGGAAACCATCATTTTCTATGATTTGAGTATGAGTTTGAAAAGGAGCAATTAAATTATATAACCAGTTGCTCCTCTTTCTGCAATATTATAAAAATCTGTAAGCTGCACCAATCCCAAAAGAAGTGTTTATCTGTAAAGAGTTAAGATTACAAGCCAGTGACTGTAACTACTGTGCAACAAAACATGTCATCAAGGCAGAGTTCTGCCAAATGGGCAAGAACCTGTGACATTGTCAGATTGAAATTGAAAAATTGCACATCATAATACTATCCGATAGGTCTTTGTCGATTTGAAATTTATTTAAGAAGTAGTTTCGAGTACCTTTGTCTCACTAATTTTGCAGGGTCCTCATTTTATGGGACAATAGCACTGTCCCACCAACCCCCCCCCCACCCCCACCCCCCCCGAGCATTAGGTGCTCTGGCTGTCATGATTTGGCTGAAATATCATTAAAAACATGTTTAATACCAAACAATTAGTCTTAGTTATATATGTGTATATTGTGATTAAAGGGAAATAACCCATTTTTTGTTATATGTTTTGATTAAAGGGAAGTAACTTATTTTTTATGAAAGATTTAATTTGAAACAATTTAATTTCTTACAAAACTTTTGCAGACAATATGGATGAAGATCAGACTGTACGGAAAATGCAGTCTGATTACAGGTAGTAATAGACAGCATGTTGAGATTTTCTACCCCCAAAAAACCTTGAAATTGCAATATCTAGATCTTCCTGTATTTTTTTTTAATTGAGTATTCACCAATACAATCAAATCTGTATCATGGTTATTTAACCCTTTACAACACAATCCAGTCTTTAAACAAACCCAGGAGGACAAGGGTTAGAAAACATTTTGGAAAATGGAGAAAATGCTTGTTACCAGCTTTCTCTCCTTTTCCCACAATGCTTTCATAAGCTCTTTTTCTCTGGGTTATTAAAACACAAGTTTCTGTGGTAAAAAGTGAAATGGACATTATTACAGTCTAGAAACTTCATCTATCAACTTATCTGACAAAATATTGCCCTATGTAGAACTGTGATTAGGCTGCACATACAGTGCTATCTGATCTTGATCTGAATTGGTATGATGTAGCATCTGAAATTGTAACAGAAATTGGCTTGGAAGAGACTTACAGAGAAATGCAGACTTTCTGCCTAAAACACGAACAGTGAATCCATTTAAGGTCTATGGCCCCTAACTCATCTGTAAACATCAACGTTTTCGTAAGGTTATTCGGCCAATCTCAGCAGCTTCCATATTTTAATATGAGAGTTTGGGGCTGTAGACTCACCAACTCATTGGTAAATATCGTGTAACATGGACATTTTCATAAAGGCTATTCGGCCAATCTCGGCAGCTTCCATATTTTAATATGAGAGTTAGGGGGCCGTAGACCTTAATACTGGAAATGCAACCAACAAATATTACCCCAAATCTGAACAATCTTACACTTGTTATCCCCCGCCGAAGGCGGAGGGATATAGTTTTAGTGTTGTCCATCTGTCCGTCTGTCCTTCCGTCCATCCTTCCGTCTGTCCGTCCAGGACATTATCTCCAATACCATTGGATGGAATTTCGTGAAACTTTATACATGTGTACAGTAACCTATTCCGCCGATATACTTTTTTTTGATTCAATGCAAAATGGCTGACTGGGAGTGATTTTGAGTTACGCGGTCATGTCAAATTTTGAAAAGCTCTTTTTCGGCGGGGGATATCATTTTGGCGAAATTGCTTGTTTCTACTTCTAGCAGCTACTGTGCTGCAGAAGGAACAAGCAAAGAAGTGAAGTTGGTCACTCCTCAATAGTGATGTCAGATGGCACTTCTTCTATAATAAGGCACATTTAATAATTGTTACAACAGCAGTATCCCTCTACAGAGACACACGGATGATCCTTTGACCCTGAGGCTACTAAGCGCGACTCACTGACCTTTTGCCAACAGTGTAGGTCAAGATCAGACTGCACAGAATGTGCAGTCTGACCTTTGACCTACACTGTCCCATATGGACAACTTGTCCACCAAAAAGTACCTTTGAATTAACAAATTTTGGGTTTATGGGTTTTTATTATCGGCTGAAAAATTTCATTCTACTTATTTAGCAGGAAAAGGGTTAATAAAGTTTACTACTAAAAAAGTCTCAAGTGTTTGTATAATTAGCTGAGCACTTTCTAACTTGAAAATAAATCAACACTTTACCTTAAGAATGAAAAGGGTACAAGTCCCATAACTGATGCTAAAAGAAAGTGCTAGCATAACACTGTATTGGATCTACCAACTCCATGATCTGGTAGGGATCTTCATTTTAGAAGTACCTGGAAATATGCACTCCGTCAATTTCTCTCATTCTCTGCATCTGCAAATGTGGTTGTGACTACAGCAGGTTTTGTTTGTTGTATCCGCTGATCAGATCACCTGTTGCATCTTTCCCTTTACCACACAACCCCGACTTTTAACGATCTTGAAGATGAAGGCTTTTGAAAACATTGGGGAAAAAGGAGAAAATGCTGGTAACCAGCATTTTCTCCTTTTCCCACAATGTTTTCTGAACATTTAGAGAAAAATCCAGTCATTTTAGCACTGTTTAATTTGTTGTCTGCAAATGCTTTCAATTTTGAAAATTTTGGTGTTTCGAAAACAAGTTACATACTAACCCTTTACAGTTTGATCCTATGTTTTAACACTTTTGCTGAAGGCTTTTATTTAAAACATCATAGGAAAAGCAGAAAATGCTGTTAACTAGTATTTCTTCCCGCAATGCTTTCTGTCCTTTCAAAGACGGATCCTGTTATTTGACTCAAATCTACAATAATTTGTCATCTCCAAATGCTTTCAGTATTGGACAAGTCTAAAATTTTGTGTGTAGTGAAGATCTCATGGATTATTAGTTTTTCACACACACAGTTCATTGTTACATACAGTAAGGTAAGGATAGGCAAAGTAAATCATGTTCAAAAAGGAGAATAAAATGGCAGATAGAAAGGTTGCCCTGGTAACTGGATCAACTGGACAGGTAATCATTTATGAACTTTTATTACTTTTATAAAAAAAACTATATTGATAATGGTTGAGAAATGCAAATATTGATATAACATACCACTGATGATGCATATGGCCCTAAAATTATAGGACAGTTTTTAAGAAAATTGTTGGAAAAGGAGTTTTCATTGCTGTAAGCAACCACAGTATTATAAATCAAAGTTTCCTGGAAAAGATGAAAAGATAAAATTTCCAGGAAACTTTGATATATTGCAATAGTTTTCTAAAACAATCACGATACTTATCTTTTATCTTGTTGCAGAAATATGCTATCATACAATATTTAACTCTTTACCACACAATCCTGACTCTTAACGACCCCGAGACAGAAAGCTTTTGAAAACATTGTGGGAAAAGGAGAAAATGCTGGTAACCAGCAGTTTCTCCTTTTCCCACAATGTTTTCTACCCTTCCAAAATCAAAATTCAATTTTCATTTCACTTTTATTTTGTCGTCTGCAAATGCTTTCAATTTGGACTAGTCAAAGATTTTGTCGTTTGGTAAAGAGTTAAGTAAAATGCAAATTTTGTTCGTAACTACCTTAGTAAAACAGGGCCCATCTATTGGGCCACATCTGATTTGTTGTCTGTATGATTATGCTGTCAGTTTCAACAACCCTAAATTTTTCATTGTTGGTTACCCCTTTAGCAAACAATCCAAAGTTTTAATGACTCTGAGAAAGAAATCTTTTGAATACATTGTAGGAAAAGGAGAAAATGCTGGTAACCAGAATTTTCTCCTTTTCCCACAATGTTATCTACTCTACCCGAAACAATTTTCATATATTGACCCACATTTTTATTTGTGGCCTGCAAATGCTTTCAGTTTGGACAAGTCTCAAACTTTATCATTTGGCAAAGAGTTAAGGATTCTTTATGACATTTACTTTCAGGATGGCTCGTACCTGGCAGAATTTCTTATAGCAAAAGGATATGAGGTAAATGTACTGTACTTTATAACATAACCCTCTACTACATAATCTTAAGTTTTAAAAACCCTGAAAAGTAAGGCTTTTTTGAGAACAACGTTGGAAAAGTAGAAAATGCTAGTAAGCATTTTCTCCTTTCTTCACAGTGTTTTTGTACCTATTCAAAAACAAATACTATCATTTGATAAACATTTGAATTGTCATCTATAAATTCCTTCAATATAAACGAGTCTAAAATTTTGCTGTGTGGTAAAGGTTTATTAAGAAATAATCTTCTTTCTATTGTGGTTTATCGTTCAGTAAACCACCGTTGTGAGTTATGAGGCACAATAAATAATCCACGAGGGCGATAGCCCCAGTGGTTTATTCATTGCGCCTCATAACTCTCAACGTGGTTTATTGAATGATAAACCATGATAGAAAGAAGATTATTTCGATTCTAACATGACCAATGAAAAGAAAACAAGTTCATACTTGGAGTAAAAACGCGGATGCAGATTATATTCCATTGAACAACTTACTTTATACAGAATGACGTCACTCTATATAGAATGACGTAGATTTTACCACATTTTTGTTGCACTGTGTTTATAGAGTTGAATTCATGTGTCATGTTAGAATTTATAATAATGTATAATTTCATTATGGACCAATAAAAAAGGCCATGTGTGCATGTAAAACATAATACCTTTTATATGTTTGCATCAAAAAAGGTCTTTTTCTGCGGGGGATATCATTTCAGCAAAATAACTTGTTCTTTTTGATAAATGCATAATACATAATTCAAAGAAGTTTCTTGTTTATATAGAATAGCTGCTCAAATTATTTGAATTACGTGTAATTTCGTATTGTAATGAGCTTGAAACGAAATACCGTTGACCTTTATTCAAATTACCTGGTATTAAAAGAAAAAATAATCAAAAAATGATTTTGATTAACTCTTTACCAAAGGCCAAATTGAAGACCTGTCCAAAGCATTTTCAAATGACAAGATAGCTATCGATCAAGTCATTGGATTTGTCATTGAAAGGGTAGAAAACATTGTAGGAAAAGGAGAAAGTGCTGATTCCCAGCATTTTCCCCTTTTCCCACAATGTTTCTAAAGTTTTTCTTCTTCAGTATGGCATTATTTGGTGGGGGTTTAATCATTCTAAAAAAAATTCCACGAAACATATTTGCAGATTTCTTTGTTTGGATTGGAGTTGAACACCATTCTAATAGCTTAGGTCATATCATGGTGGTCAGTGCACCTACACATGTATTTCCTGGCTTTCTCACACCAGTACTGACACAACTTTCTTTCCAAGTTTCCATTACTACTTTTCTCACGTGCATCAGAGGTGAGAGGTGAAAATAGGCAGAAATTAAGTTTGCCTCAACCTGGTATCAAACTTGCAACCATCAGGACAGGTCAGATATGCGAAGCACTGAGCTACTCAGGTGGGCTATTTACAGGAGAGTACATGTACTGTGAAAACATCCATTTGCAACAAGGAAAATCAACTTGTATCAGGGTTTAATACACATGAAAACATTGTGGAAAAGCATCAATTACTCATCATTGTTAACTTCTGTACTGCCAGTTTATTGTCAGAGGTGGCCTGCATAGGAATAGAAATAGTATAGGAAGTACTGCAGTAATGAATTAAAGTAGAAAATAAGTTAAAGAAATTACTGAAAAAACAAACCTTTTTAGAGGTTTACTTTAATATTGTTTGATGCTGCTTTCAACATTATTTTACTTAAATCATGGCGACCAGTGCATCGTCCATACCTATCATTTGAATCACATTCAATTTGTGGTATGCAAACCTTTTCAATCTGGGCAAGTTTAAGCACAGGCCCTTGAAGATCCATTGGTCCATAAAGGAACACTACAATTTTCCTTGGTCAATCTTGAACACTCATAGCACATTGGTGCATCGCCTGTATATCACGGAATATAGTCAAATTTTCATGAACACCGTTTCTATAAATAGCACATTGGCGACTCCCTCTATACTGTATACAATAAGACAAGGTGTGCAATGAAATCGAAGAAAATCTGACCCCTGTCCCCTTTCAGAGATAATATTTAACTAAAAATGGAAAAATAAACCTAGTTACCGATGCAGATTGGTTCACAAATGATTTTTCTTGTCTTGTGTACCCTGACCTTTGAAAATCTTAGAGGGAGTCGCCAATTTGCTATTTTTAGTAACAGTGTCTGATAATGAAAATTTCGTTATCCCTTAATACCCCAATTGATGGAGTTTCAGATGCCTACGGTTTAAGATTCTGTTGTTTGGTAAGGAGGACATATAAGAAAATTATCTGAATAGTTCCCATTAAAAGATATCATTGTTCAAAGGGGTTCATTGTTCTCATAGACTTACAGTTTTTCAGTATAGGCTGCCTTTGTTACGCCAAGCCCAGGTAGCACAGTCAGTAGTATACAGGACCCAAGAACAGGGGGTTACTGGTTTGATCCCTGGCTTGGCCAATTTCTTTCTGATGATTGAAGATACTTGTAGTTACTGCGACATCATTTTTTTGACGATGGTTATGTGGGAAAACAACCAGTGGCTTAGAAAGAATATTGTGCACAGTTCTGGTAAAAGAAACTCCAGCAGGGATAGGTGCACTGGCCGCCTCAATATAACGGAAAGAATGTTGAAATGGTGTTAAATACCATACAGTCAATCAGTCAACTGCCTTTATGTCAAGTAAATGATTTTTGGGCCAGCCATGCCCTGTTGTTTGTTACAATTTGCTATTCTTAAAATTTATTTTGATTTTAGTAGATATGATCAATAAACTTGGGATATGTTTAAATGTAAATTGTTCTTATTTCTGCGTTTTCCATATTTCAGGTCCATGGGATTATACGTAGATCAAGCTCCTTCAACACTGGTAGAATAGAACATTTGTATGCAGACAAAACAGCTCACAGTGGTGGATGTACGGTTACATTTTTATTAACCAAATTTTAGGGAGTTCAAGTTCAATCAGGGTTCACTGGTCCTATTCCCAGCTTACCAAATTCTCTCCAAACAGTGATGATAGTCATTCCCATCACACTTCTGATCATTGTTATGATGGTATTAACTCCTTACTGAACAAGAAAATGTAGGCTTGTCGAAAATTGAAAGTATTTGCAGACGACGAGCTTAAGGTAGCTGAAATGATTTGCTTGGTATTTAGAAGGCTAGAAAACATTGTGGGAAAAGGAGAAAATGCTGGTTACCAGCATTTTCTCCTTTTCCCACAATATTTTCAAAAGCCCTCTTCCTCTATAGATAACAAAGAAATGGTTTGCAAACTCGATTACATGACAAAGTTCTAGACTTTTCCTGATTGAAACCATTTGCACTCAAAAATTAAGTGCTAACTGAAATGAGTAGATTTACTTTCCAAAGGGTAGAAAACATTGTGGAAAAGGGAGTTACCATTTTTTTCTCCTTTTCCCAACAGGCTAAAATTTTTTTGTTTTGTAAAGAGTTAACCCTTAGAGTGTCATATAAGCCCAGCTGATATATTCAATCAAAAAACAGTACCCAAATAACTGCTGTTTAATGGCTGCTTTTGTCTGTACTGATTAGGCAAAGCGGACAGTTTATATCAGATATCACGCTTCATGTTTTGTGCAGTCTGATCTTGATTTACACTGACCACAAAGGCAACTATAGTTGTAAAAGGCGCTTTAAGTTTTAACACTCAAAGGATAAAAGAAACAAACAATTTCTTAACTCTTCACAGAATGGCAAAGTTCTGGGCTTGCCCCAATTAAAGAGGCCCTTATACTCATTTTCAGCCAGTTTTAACTCATTTTGTCATTATTTTATCAAACTATAGTCATTCTTATACCTTCATGCCAAATATTGTGCCTGACGGTTGCAAGGTTGCTTAGATTACGGTCGATAGAAAATGCATTTCGCTGAGTTGCGGCCTTCCATATAAACAGACTCGTTGTTTCCAGTTTTTGAATCGAAGATTTCGATATATCCGTTATACACTCGGGTAGATTCGTATGAAGATCATGCATTCTGTCACGTGACTATATTTGACCTTCGGCCTGTGTCTATTGAGGTAAACAAAGGAAAATGGAGGCTTCTCTGTTGCAGCCTCAATTTTCAGACGGAGGTCGCGACCTATATGCAAATTACACCGTATCCGACTCTAGGCGGAAACCAACGTATCCGACTCTAGGCGGAAACCAACGATAAATTTCCGTGACGCACCGCCATTGTTTACAGCTTCGATGGTCAGCCAGTTTTCTTCTGACCAATGTTCGGTTTCTGATACAAATCTCCGTGTTTCTTTTTTTTTCAATTACACCATATATGTCAGTAATTTGTCCATATTTACACAAAGGACTGATTTCTGTACCATTCTAAATTGTTTGAAATTTAACAGCATTTTTGCTTACCGGCTGTAGACGGGCATCTTTAAAAGGATTTGCAGATGATAAATGAAATAAGGCTGAAACAAGGATATTTGTCTTCTTAAGAGTTGAAAACATTGTGGGAAAAAGGAGAAAATGCTGGTAACCAGCATTTTCTCCTTTTCCCACAATGTTTTCTAAAGTTGTTTTTCTTCAGGGTTAATTAACTTCTGTTTGGAAAAGAGTGAAAATAAATAATGATCTGTTTAGGTAGTTATCTCCTTTTCTTGCAGCATCTGTTACCAAGCTACATATATTTATAATTGAAGCAACCGATTCCTATTTCCTTAACCCTTTAAGAAACAATCCCTGAGGATTTAAAGCTTTATAAAACCTTGTGGGAAAAGAAGAAAATGCTGGTAACCAGCATTTTCTTCTTTTCCCTCAAGGTTTTCCACACTTTCACCCACATTGTCTTCTGCAGATGCTTTCAATTTGGACCAGTCTAAAATTTTGTTGTTTGGTACAGAGTTACCTCTTAACAACACGACAAAATCTTTGGCTTATCCTTAACTCTTTACCATACAATCCCAAGTTTTAACAGCCCGAAAAAGAAGACATTTGAAAACATCGTTTGAAAAGAAGAAAATGCTGGTAACGAGTATTTTCTCTTTTTTCCATGATATTTTGTACTTTCTTCTGTAAATTCCTTCGGTATGCCAGAGCCTAATATTCTGCCATGTGGGAAAGGAATAATGAAAGTCTATGCAGAGGATTAAATGTGGCTCAGATGGTGAGATTTGTCCTGGAAAGGGTAGAAAAAATTTAAGAGCCCCTATTAAACCTAACAGACATTTTTTAAGTCTAGAAATACAATCCAAATGTTGTCGTTTTCATGGTTGCTTTTGTTTATGGTGTTTTAGAAGAGCGGACAGAGTAGATAAAAGATCAGACTTAATGTTTAGTGCAGTCTGATCTTGATCCACATTGGCCGTAAAGGCAACTATAGTTATGGAAGATGCTTTAATCCTTTAACAAATAATCTTGAGTTTTAACGACCCTGACAAAGAAGGCTTTTGAACATATTGTGGGGAAAGGAGAAAATGCTGGTAACCAGCATTTTCTCCTTTTTTCACAATTTTTTCTACCTTTCAATGGAGTAATTTCAGTTTTTTTAGACACTTTTAATCAGTTGTCTGCAGAAGCTTTCTATCTTGACCAGTCTAAAATTTTGTCCTTTGGTAAAGGGTTAAGGGTTGTATGGTGTGTTAATACTCAGAGGGTGGCAGGAGCAGATTTCAAATCTATAATGATCAATAAAAGCTGGTGGTTTTAATAAGTCTAAAATAAGGTATTGATCCCTCAAGAGTGCAAAATAAAAATGCAAGGGGCATTTTCTCTATATAAAAGGGAATTTTAACACTCTTTCAGCCGACAAAATATAAGCTGAATTATTTGCAGAGGATACATTGAAAATGGCATACATCCCTGATTTCCGTATCGTTTTGGCTACTTTAATTACCTCCCTTTCTTTAACCCTTTACCACACAATCCCAAGTTTTTACAACCTTGAGCAAAACAGCTTTTGAAGACATAGTAGGAATAGGAGAAAATGCTGGAAACCAGCATTTTCTCCTTTCCCCTAATTGTCTTCTACTCTTTCTAATAAAAGTCCCATCCTTGGTGCCACATTGAATTTGTCATCTTAAAATGCTTTCAATTTGGACCATTCAAGTATTTTCAGTTGAAATTTTGTAGTAAGGAGTTAACCCTGTACCATACAATCCGGAGTTTTAACAACCCTGAGAAAAAGGACTTTTAAAAACTTTATGGGAAATGGAGAAAATGCTGGTAACAAGCACTTTCTCCTTTTCTCACAATGTTTTATATCCTTTAGAATACAGATTTCATTGTTTATGCAACATTTAATTTGTGGTCAGCAAATGCTTTCAATTTGGACAAGTCTAAAATAATGTCGTCTGGTAAAGACTTAATGCAAATGAGACAGGAAACAAGCAAAATGTTTACAAAATCACTGTTGTTTGTTGCATAATGTTATAAACGAATGTGTTATTTTCAGCTCTGTATTTATATTATTGATTCAAATGTTGACAAGATTATGGTATTTTTGTTATACAATATTGGTAACAATATACAAATATGTTAATTTCAGCCATGCATTTACATTATGGTGACCTGACAGACAGTACATGTCTTGTGAAAATAATCAGCCTTGTCAGGCCTACAGAAATCTACAACCTCGGTGCACAGAGCCACGTAAAGGTAATTAACTTAACTCCGGTACCATAAATACACAATACTGAAATGACTTTCCTAGGGCTTGTATTTGCTCTTCTCTGCTCAGGAAAATGGATTTTAAAATTTTATCAGATGAGAAGCAAAAGTGAGCACAAGGAACATTACCAAAGCATAATATTCCTTTTGTTATATACCTACAAATTGTAACAACATGTTGCAATTATTGACAATTATTTTTAAAGACAGAAATTTATCAGGTTGAGATGCTCATACTTTATTAGCTCACCTGAGCAGGAAGTACTCAAGGGAAGCTTTTGTTTCCATAGTGAGTTGTCAACTTTTTCCAGTCCAATACTCATGAAAATAGACTAGAATGTTTTTTGTTTTTCTATGACATCTAGGATAAATTTGAAAATGGATCACATGTGGTCAAAGAGTAGGTCAATGGAACAAATAGAAAACACTGTGTGTGCTCTCTAGAGGCCACATTTTCACTTCAATACCCATGAAAGTTGGTCAGAATGTTTGTCTTGATGATACCTCACACAAGCTCAAAAATGGGTCATGTGGTGTCAAAAGCATCTTCTCCTCCCAAACTAAACAGATGATTGCCATAAAACTCCACAGGTATGTTTTTTGGGTCAAGATCTGATAGAGGTAGTCAAAGAATTTCATTCCATTCAGAACCACAATTTCCATGGCAACAAAAAATGAGAAATTATGTAAATCTTTAAGAATCTTATTGTCTTTAACCATAAGACCCAGGACTGTTAAGTTCTGCATGTTGCTTAATCATGTGGATCCGTATGAAGAGTGTTCAAAAATCCTCTTTTTCCTAACTCTAAGGCCTTGGAGTGCCGATTTTGGCATGCAGCTGCATCCTGAGAACTCTTACCAAGGTTGGTAAAAATTGTCGCTGTCCTAAGAGTCAAAAGTTTTACATGAGCTACTTCGGTAAGAACTGTGAAAAATCTTCTTGTTCTTGTTCCTTACCGTATGGTCTAGAGCGACCAAATTTAGGATGCAGCTTCATTTAGAGGACTAGTTTGTTCAACTATCAGCCCTTGGGTCAAAATTTGCCAAGCTTCAGGGGGAACAAGTGTTTTATGGGCTGATATAGTGAAAGAGTGTAAGCGAAGGGCCTAGGGCTACCAAATTTGGCATGAAGCTGCTTCTAGATGATTTCAATCAAGGTGGTTCAACTTTTACCGGTTGGGTTGAAACTGGCCCTGTCTAGGGATCACAAGATTTACCTGGGCTTATATTGTAAAAACTTCTTAAAAACAAGATCTTCTTACTCCTAACAATAAGGCCTATGACTTCCAAGTTTAGCTTGCAGCTCCATCTGGAGAATGTCTTCCTGGTCCATTCAACTTGTAGCCCAGAAGTCAAAATTAGCCCTGCCCAGGGGTCACAAGTTTCACATGGTAAAACCTTAAAACTTAAAATTTCATTTCCTACCTATAAGGCCTAGGGCAGCCAAACTTTGTATGTACTGGTAGTGCTATCTTGTGGACATCTACCTAGATTGTTCAAATAGCAGCCCTTGGGTCAAAGTTTGCTACTTCTAGGGATCAAAAATTTATATAGCCGTATATAGTGATATCTTTAAAAATGTTCTTGTTCCTAACAGTGAGAGCTAGAGCTTTAACATGTTGTATGTTGCGTCATCTAGCAGACCTCTGCAAAGATTCTTTAAATTACAGCCCGGTGAAGACAAAACTGTACTTAGTCCAGGGTATTCAAATTTTAGATGGATTGAAATTTTTGAATGTTTAAAAAATCTGACTGATCTAACCCATAAACCCTGTACCACACAATCTAGAGTTTTAACAACCCTGAGTGGTAGGCCTTTTGAAAACATTGTGGGAAAAGGAAAAAATGCTGGTAACAAGCATTTTCTCCTTTTCCCACAATGTTTACTAGACTATCTGATACAAATCCCATCATTTGTGCCATATAAATGTTGTCTTCTGCAAGTGCTTTCAAATTGGACCCGTCTAAAATATTGTCTTTTGGGAAAGAGTTAAACATGGAGCTGTTGTATTCGGTATGTAGTACGAAGAATTTTCGAGTCATTACCCTGGGGCATTGTTAAGACGGTCAGAAATCTTAATGCGCTGATTATATATGAGCCGTGCTGTGGCAGAGGGGAGCTTTATGTGTGTCCAAGATCCATGATACCATGGTAAGTCATCATGTGATGATGGGTCCATAATGTCCATTTTGTCGAACAACTGACTGAATCCCGAGGTTGTAGAAAATTGATTAATAGCAAAGTTTAGTCCAAGGCCAGCCTGCGCAGACTGCGCAGGCTGACCTGGGTCAATACTTTTTGCAGATGTATTAAGCCCCCTTCTTCACTGAGCATGGCTCATATGAAACTTTAAAAATCTTTTTATCCCTAAAGGTTACTGTCCTCAGGTGAGCAATTAAGGGCCATGTAGGCCCTCTTGTTTTTTTTTTTTTTTTTTTTTTTTTTTTTTTTTTTAGGTTTCTATAAATACAGCAGTAAACACTGCTGTTTATTTTCATTATGTTTGGCATTTTCTATCCAGCAAAATGCTTTAATTGGTATATTTTTCAGGTTTCCTTTGATCTAGCAGAATACACTGCTAATGTAGATGCTGTAGGCACACTGAGAATTCTAGATGCAATCAGAACCTGTGGAATGACAGATCAGGTGAAGTTTTACCAAGCATCAACAAGTGAGATGTTTGGGAAAGTGCAAGAGATACCTCAAAAAGAGACTACACCATTTTATCCAAGATCTCCTTATGGTAAGCTTTCATAAATCATGAAATGTGTGCAGGGTTCTCCCTTACTCAAAGGTTTTAGACTGTTTAACTCATTACCAAACAAGATACTGAACTGCTCCAAATTCAAAGTTGCTGCAGACAACAAACTATATTTGGCTCAAATAATGGATTTTGTCTCCGAAAGGAAAGAAAAACATTGTGGGAATAGGAGAAAATGCTGTTTACCAGTATTTTTTCCTACTCCCACTATGTTTTCAGAATTACATTCACCTACCTAGCCTAATTTCATTCTAAATGATTCTAAAAGAGTTCTTCTCGTGTAATCAGCTGCCATTCTGATATTCTAATATTATAACTGTTTCAGTGTATTTCTCAAGAATTTTCTACATTTGAAAGTTATGCAATTTCTGATTGGGTAAACCATATAGTTGGGTTTCTTTCAAAATCTTTGCCTGTTTGGTGATGGTATCGGATTTGAGCCAGTATATTTGCTTTTCTTTGTCACTTTAGGTGTTTTTCTTGGGATTGTCCTGGGACAAGACACTGCAGAACCCTTGCCTCGTACTACTGAAAGCCAGGATGCACATGAACGAATGAGCTGTGGCTATGATGTGAATGATTTTGAATGATTTTGAAACTAGAGTAAAATACCATCAATCAATACTGTATGGCCCATACTACATTTTGTAAAAATTGAAACATAAATACTCATACATATGAGCCATGCTCTGTGAATAGGGGGCTTAATGCACCCCCAAAAATTATCAAACCATTTCAGCCTGGGCCGAAACTTTTTGCTATCGGTCAATTTTCTGCATGTCCAAGGACCGCTGTACCTCACGATTCAGTCAGTTGTCAGACAAAATGGCCTTTATGAATCCATGATCGTGTGATAACTTGCTTGGTATCAAGCATCAAGAAGATGTATTAAGCCCCTTTTTGGCAGAGCGTGGCTCATATATTGTTTTTCATAATTTTTTTGCAATAGGTGTTGCCAAGCTGTATGCCTATTGGATAGTTGTCAATTACAGAGAAGCATACAACATGTTTGCTTGCAATGGAATTCTGTTTAATCATGAAAGTCCAAGAAGAGGTGAGTAAATAGAGTTTATTTCATCAGCTGTGGTTAATATGGGGAAGTATTTGCCGAAAAAGGGAAAGGTATGCGAAAATAACTCGTGCCATAAGGCACGAGTTATTTTCGCGGACCTTTCCCTTTTGAGGCAAATATTTCCCCATATTAACCACAAGCTGATGAAATAAATTATATATTTCCTCCGATTATTTTGTCAAAGGATGCCACTTTTAAAACTTAAAAACTTAAAAAACTTAAAGAAGTAGTTCCAGATTTTCGGCAGGAGGAAAATATTCACTGTGACGGGGAAATAATTCCACCCAGCTTAAATTACAACATTTCTTTACCCATAACATTTCTAAAAATAGACAGATGAAATATAATATAATTTTTTATGTCACTTAAGTGTGAGATTTACTTCCCTTTACAAGTAAGACCTACATATTAGAGGTAAAGGGTAATATATTTTCAAAACTCTTTTTCAAACTTAAGTTCTGGGTACCTAGTATAATTTTTAAATAAGACAATTCCAATAACTTCCAAAACCACAGGTTTTAGATTAGAAACAATGTAAATGTCTATAGGACAGTTGTCAGTTAAGAAGAAGCACACAATTATGTTTGCATAGACCAGAATTACATGTATGTTAAATATAACATTTCTAATAAATAACCTCCTAGGGCAAAGCTCAAACTCAGGACCTCCGAGTCAATAGGGAATGTTCTATCAAGTTGCAACAAAAGCTAGGTCTATAGCTAGAGAGTTTAAGTATCCCCTTATACAAACACATGCTACATAAATGTATAACTATCTGTTGAATAAACCACTATATTACATACTTCCCAGCCATTTATAGAACTGTCCTTGAATCTTTCAATTTAAATACTGTTACTCTATTTCTCAACTCCATGAGTTGTCTTACATTGGTCTTGCATTTAATTCAACAGTGAAAAACAATGGAACTGTAAATAGTGTCATCTGCATATGCTTTCAATTTTGGCAACTCTATAAATTTGTCACCTGGTAAAGGGTTATCTTTTTACCAAATGACAAATTAAAAGCATTTGCAGCTGACAACTAAAATGTTGCACAAATTAAGAAATTCCTCTGAAAGGGTAGAGAATGTTGGGAGAAAATGCTGGTCACAAGCTTTTTCTCCTTTTCTCACAATGTTTTCCAAAAACTTTTCCGTTGGGATGGTTTAATCCTTTACCACAATCCCGACTTTTAACGACCCTGAAAGAGAAGGCCCCTGAAAACATTGTGGGAAAATGAGAAAATGCTGTTAACCAGCATTTTCTTATTTTCCCACAATGTTTTCCACCTTATCAAAGACAGAAATCTTCATTTGAGCTACATTTGATATGTTGTCTGTAAATGCTTTTAATTTGGTAAAGTCCAAAATTCTGTCATTTTGTAAAGAGTTAGACTCAGGCTTGTGTGATAAAGGGTTAAAAGAATTATGTTCATAATTGCTGACTCTGATATCAAGTTAACTACTGGTCTTCTTTGCAGGTGAAACGTTTGTTACAAGAAAAATTACCAGAGCAGTGGCAAAAATAAAACTGGGTCAGCAGAAATGTCTAGAACTTGGTAATTTAGATGCAAAGAGAGACTGGGGTCATGCTAAGGACTATGTAGAGGTAAGACTTCAACCAGTCTCATTAAAATCAGCTCCTGTCTATTTATGTAAGTACACCTATAGAAGGTTCTATTTACTATCATTTGGCATGTGTTGTGGTTGATTTCACAGTTTTCACAGAATGATAATTATAAATCAACCAGAATTGGGACACAAGAAAAATAATTCACCAGTGTATTATCAAAAGTATGTCATGGGTTTAATACAATGCTGGAAGGGATTTTATGTGATGAAATGTGCAAAGAGTAATATTCAGCTGTTTATTAATTTCTTAATCACTTTAATGGTTAAAAAAAATAGACTTCACCAATGTAGAAATCGATGGTATTTTTGGCCTTTTATCGCTAATGAATCACTACAGCTGTGGCTGTTGTCATTGTTGTTGTTGTAATCGTTGTCAAGGTCATCATACTACAGAATGTTCATTGCTTGATTATGAGTGTGAAAATTATTGATAATTACTGTTGCTTATTGCAGGCTATGTGGTTAATGCTGCAACAAGATGAACCAGAAGACTTTGTCATAGCAACGAATGAATCTCACAGTGTCCGTGAATTTGTTGTTGAGTCCTTCAAGAAAGTTGGGGTAGAAATTGAGTAAGTTTGATGATATTTGTGTTGTTTTTACTTGTTCATGTCTATTGCAGTCATATTTAGCATAGTCACAAAAAGTCATAATCTTCAGCTTAGCCAAATTCTGTCTGTAGATTGATGATAGTCATTGAGATAGAACCCATTCCTTTGTAACTGCCGAAAATATTTTGGATGATGTTTATTTTTTGTAGCAGCCAGTGACTTTAAAAAGAATGCCATGGGAAGCACTGGTAAAAGAAACTCTAGGAGAGCATTTATAGGTGCATTGGCAATACCATATTGGTGAAATAATGTTGAAAATGGTATTAAACATCATATAAGGGAATAAACAAAGCAAGACAATTTGAAGAATTAATTACCTTTAATCCTTTACCACACAATCCGGAGATTTCACAGTCTTACAGAAAAACAGTTTTTTTTTTTTTTTAAAACATTGTTGGAAAAGACGAAAATGCTGAGAAAAACTGCTTTTGAAAACATTTTAAGGAGAAGGGGAAAATGCTGGTAACCAGCATGGTCTCATTTTCCCAAAACAAATTTCAGTTTTTGAGTCATATTTCTTGTCATGTGCAAATGCTTTCACTTTGGACTATTCTAGAAATATTTCCTTTGGTGAAGGGTTAAGTTTATAGTCATTTTTGAAGTTTGGTTTGACTATAAAGATCTCGGTAGCCACCTTTCAGTAGATTCTTACTTGGCCTTTTAGTTCTTTCCTATGAAAGACAACACACCACAGAATTGTACACTTGTCTACCGAACGCTCTTGCAAGCAACAAATTAAATACAGCGGAGGCTGAGTGAGATTTGTCTGTGAAAGGGTTGTAAATGTTGTAGAAAAAGGAGAAGATGCTGGTTTCCAGCATTTTCTCCTATTTAAACAATATTTTCAAAAGCATTCTCTGTCAGAGTCATTAAACCTCAAGATTATGTGGAAAAGGATTCAAAGTAGTCATAACCTTGTAATATTTTGATACATATTTATTCTATATGTTTAGTTATGATTAAAGCTAGTCTTATATTTCAACAGGTGGGAGGGAGAAGGAGTGAATGAAGTTGGCAAAAACAAAGCAACAGGTGAAGTACTTGTGAAAGTAAATCCAAGATTTTATAGACCCACAGAAGTGGTAAGTTTTTTTTTCAGGATTATAAATTTCTAACTTATTGCCTACTGCAGATATAGGGGTCCTACATAGTGGTAAAGGTTAGGACTCGTAACCTGGAGGCCCTAGGTTTGAGCCTGTCTAGAAGGACTGGGTTTCCTTGGGTAGGACAATTCAGAGCCCTAGCCTGGTACTGAATGAAACCCAGGACACACATGAATATGTGAGCTGTTGCCATGGCATAACTGAAATAATATGGAAAGCTGTGTTAACCCTTTACCACACGACAAATTTTAGACCTGTCAGAATTGAAAGCATTTGCAGATGACAGTTTTAATGTGGCTCATATGAAATGATTTTTCTTTGATAGGGTAGAAAACATTGTGGGAAAAGGAGAAAATGCTGGTAACCAGCATTTTCTCCTTTTCCCACAATGTTTTCAAAAGCCTTCTCCATCAGGGGCGTTAAAAGTCGTCATTGTGTGGTAAAGGGTTAAACACCATTAAAACCAATCAATCCTACAGCAGATAACATTTTTCAGCTCGTGTTTTTTTCAAAGGAAGCTTAAAGGTTTTGTCATTGTCCTGTCACCCTCTGCATGGTCTACCCGCTATGACTGATATTGTCTGATACCGCTGTCACTATAGATGTTCACTTCACACTTGGGCTAGTTTGAAACTATCAAAACTGAAACAAAACGGCAGGTTACCCCTTTCACCTTGCCACACAATTCCAAGTTTTAACGTCATACTGGATACTAACATTTTCTCCTTTGCGCATAATTTTTTTTTTAAAAGCCCGTTTAAGATAGTATTTTGGGAAAAGGAGAACATGATAGTTACCAGCATGTTCTTCATGTTCCACAGTTCGAAAGTCTTCTTCCTCAGTGTCGTTGAAACTTGGGATTGTGTGGTGAAAAGTTGAGTAGTTTCTTCATTTTTGTCTTAAATCTTTACCAAATAACTACTTCTAGAATGGTCCAAATTGAAAGCATTTGCAGTTGACAAATCAAATGTGGATCAAATTATGAAATTTGTCCTTAACCCTCTAAAACACAGTCCCGTGTTGTAATGACCCTTGGGCAGAAACCTTTTGAAAACAGTGTGGGAAAAGGAGAAAATGCTGGTAACCAGCATCTTTTCATTTTCCCATATTGTTTCCTACCCTGTCAAAGACAAATTCCATTGCTTGAGCCACATTCAAATTATCATCTACAAATGCTTTTGAATTGGACAAGTCTATATTTTGCTTGTGTGGTAAGGAGTTGAGAGAAGATAAGAAAGAAGAAGAAAACACGGTGGGAAAAGGAGAAAATGCTGGTTACCAGCATTTTCTCCTTTTCCCACACCGTGTTTTCTTCTTCTTTCTTAGTTACCAGCATTTTCTCCTTTCCCTATGATGTTTTTAAAAGCCTACCAAGGGTCTTTAAAACACACAATTGTTTAGTACAGGTTTATACTAACAGTATTACTCAAAAGGTCCTGCTTGGCTCAGTGATTAAAGTGATGGATGAGAAATATACAGGCTCTGGGTTCAATCTGTACCTGAGGCACTGGATTTTCGTAAGAGTGTTCTTGGGCAGGACACTTTAGAGTCCCAGCCTAGTACTGGTCATGCCGAGGAAACATAAAAATAAGTGATCTGATTTGACTAAAATAATATTGATGCATGTTGATATTGATTATCAAATATGTCTATAGAAGAGAAGACAAAAGTATAGGAAATGGGGAAAATGTTTGTTGCCAGTATCTCCCCTTTTCCTGCAGTGTTTTCAAATGGTTTTTCCTTCAGATTGGTAAAAAAAGGGAGTCTGTTTGGTAAATGGTAAAGCAAGCACATGTCAGATATTCCTATGCTATAACTCACTACCAACTCTCTTCTACTTGATTTGAAAGCATTTATGTGGTTAAGAAATTAATGAGATGTGGTTCAAATAATAAGATTTGTCTTTGTATAGGTTGTAAACACTGTGGAAAAGGCTAAAATGCTGGTAACCGGCATTTGCAACCTTTTTCCATAATATTTACAAAAGCCATTTTTTTTTATCATTAGAACTCAGGATTTTCTGGTAAAGGGTAATTGGTAACAATTACCAATGAAAAATTGAATGTGACACAAATGCTTGAATTTATCTTCGAAAACAGTCGAAAACATTGTGGGAAAGGAGAAGATGCTGTTAACCAGCATTTTCTTCTTTCCCCACAATGTTTTCAGGAGCTGATTTCTCGGTTTCATTAAAATTTGGAATTGTGTTATAAAGGTACAAGTGACATACTGAGGACTTTTTGAAGGTACTACTGTTGGAAAAATAGCTAGAGCATGTTAAAAGCTATTTCTTCTTTTCATACAAGGTTTAAAAAGATATCAACTGCATGGTCAATAGAAATTTGTATCGATGATATGGACAATAATGAGCTTGTCTGACACATTGCTTTTTGATTTGTGTCTGGACCTAAAAATCTTTTGAGCCATTCTCTGTGAAAAGGGGGCTTAATGCATTTGCGAAAAGTATTGACCCATGTCAGCCTACTCAGTTCGGGCTGACTGACCTGGGCCAAGATGTTTGCTATTGGTCAATTTTCTGTATGTCCAAGGACTAGTCTACCTTGTTATTAAATCAGTTGTTAAAAAAAAGATTGATATTATGGATCCATAATTAAATGATGACTTGTTTGGTACCATGGATCGAGGAGATGCATTAAAGCCTCTTTTGCCAGAGCATCACTCACTTGTTACTTTGCAAGGATTGATGAAAGTCATTGTACAGTAAAACTCCTCTATTAAGACCACCCGTGGTACTTTTAAAATTTGGTCTCAATGGTGGGGTGGTCTGATTTTCGGGTTTCACACGCCTACATTTTGAAATAAACCCTGGCTCTGAGTAGACTTGTGCAGGGCTAAATGATGTGAATAGTAAATGCATTTCATTTACAGTAGCCAAAGTACACAAATGAAAATGACAAGAACATTTTCATGTTGATTGAAAAGTTGTACGTTTCTTTAATTTATTGAATAATTCACCTTTAAAAGCATGTCAATTCATAATTGCCTATTTAAAACAATCATAACCAGGTATGTACATAAATCAACTAAATGAATCTGAAGACTAAAGGATCTAATGTAACTGATGGAACTTGTCATATTCTCATTTTTTATCTGTTTTTTCACTGGTGTAGTCTCAAGAACTCATATTCCAAGTGCCGATTTTCTTTTTAAAACAAAGATTTTCGAATACGTGTTGATCTTTCAACATTTGAATTCTACCCAAAATCTCTCCGCTCCGCCCGCCCCCCTTCCCCTTTTTTTTAAATTTTTATCCGAGTAGATTATTTGAATAGTCCTGCTAATCGTCGATCTAACAGTCGTCGTGGTCACTTGTTTACAATCGCATATTCGTTGCAGTATCATTACAGTATGTAAAGTGTCAAAAATAAAATGATAATACCATCTTGATCACCACTATACCCAAGTGTCTGATATTACATCAGCTGGCTGTAAACAACAAATTCTGGTCACCTGGATGCAGACATGTTTGTCATCCGGGTCAGCGATGTGTGATAAACACTTGATTACCGCGTGAAAGCCAAACAATGTTTTTAGAATATCAATTCACATGTCGTTTGATTATGTTACGTAACATCCTGATCATTTAACACAACCATGTTACAATCAATGGTCGATAGATGAACAAAAGACAGATAATTAACTGTCAATTCCATCAGACCCAAGAATATTCGTACATGTGGCACAGTCTTTGGTTCGTGATTACGGACGCGTGAAAATTAGGTGGTCGTAAAGAAGTTATGGAAATCGAGAGGTCGTTTCACGGGGTTAAAATCCACTGGTAAAATCATGTTGGTACTGAAAATGGTGGTCGTATTTTCGGAATAGCGGGGTGCTTGTATTTGCGGGTTTGTGATCATTGAACTTTAAGAAGAAAAATTCCATTCTGACGAAAATCATTCGTAATAGCGGGTTGCTCGTATTGTCGGGGTGGTCTTGAGGAGAGGTTTTACTGTAATTGGATTTTTTCCTGTCTCAACTCTGATTTTTGATTTGACAATAGTGGTGTGAGAAAGCAGCTTGGAAAGAATGTTGGGCAAAGGACTGGTTAAAGAAACTCCAGGACAGCATTGATAGGTGTACTGACCTCTGCGATATAATGGAATCAAAGTTGAAAATGGCATTAAATAATAGCATTAAACGACAACCAAAAAATCAACATCATTTGGCACTGTTGACCTCCAGGATGAATAAAAGTGTTAAGTGAAGCAGTTGTTCAAGTCAGTCCAAGGTGAAGGCCTTCCCTGTTTGTCTGATGGCAATTTCAACATACATAAATTGAATACAACTAGTCTGCATCTCAACCAGCCCACATAGCTCAACTTGTAGTAAAGTGTAAAATTTGTAAATGTCAAGTCTTGGGCCACTTGAGTGTGTGGGTTCGAGCCCCAAAGCTGGCCACCTGAAATTATCAATTGTCTTTTGTATAAAGTCCTGTGTGATGGTGCTTTACACCGAGCATGTTAAAGAACCAGACTTAACTCAGGATGGGTTTTGTCCTGTATCCCCAATATTATATAACTAACAGCCTTAAAGGGGCCTCGCCCATATGGGGAATCGGTAGCAACATTAAATAAACAGAAAATCAATCCATTAGTCTGCTTTCCAGTGTGATCAGATCTGGTCAAATTGTGTGTGTAAAGAGATCCATGTCAGATGAAACCAAGGGTCGGATCCTATGCAAACCTTTTACACACGAAACAAGACATGACCTGACCACACAGAAAGGCAGGCTGTTGTAATGTTCCTTTCATTTTATACTTTTCACTTCAAACTGTTAAAACATTGCAAAATAACTTGAGTACCATATCTTGGCTGCTAAAGCAACTTTAACGCTGAAAGGCAATATTACTATTCCAAACTATGCCTACCGGTAATTATAATGACCCTGAGGTATTAAGCTTGGTGGCCATCATTTTCTCCTTTTCCCACAGTGTTTTCTGATATTTCAACGATAAATTTCCTCAATTGATCAGGATTTGATTTGTTATCTGCAAATAATTGAATTAACCCTTTACTAAATAATCTTGTGTTTTAAAGACCCTGAAATAGAAGACCTTTGAAAACATTGTGAAAAAAGGAGAAAATGCTGGTTCCCAGCATTTTCTCCTTTTCTCACAATGTTTTCTATCCTATAACAGACAAATTTTATGTTTTGAGTAGTATTTAATTTGTTGTCTGCAATTGCTTTAAATTCGAACAAGTTTAAAATTTTGTCGTATAACATGAGTGTAAAATTCTGTATCCTGGTATAGGGTTAAGCCACGTTTTGCTTCACTTGGTTGTAATGATTTGACTACTTCAGCGCCAAATACAGCTCTTGATGGCTGAAAATACAAATCACTGAAACTCAGAAGGACATTTCTGTAATAGACTAAACAAGTGGACAGCATAGATCCTAGATCAGACTACAATTCTGTGCCGTCTTATCGTGATCCATTCCATCTGCAAAATCCCAATTATTTGCCCATGGATTGGTACTCGAATAGTTAACTTTTACCACTGCTCAAAATTTTAGATTTGTTCAAATTAAGTAGATGACCAATCAAGGATGGCTCAAACATGGCAACAGTTGAATAGAAAACACTGTGGAAAAAGAAGAAAATGCTGGTTACCAGCATTTTCTTCTATTCCCACAACGTTTTTAAAAAAACTTTCATTCTCAAAGTCATTAGAACTCCGAATTGTGTGGTAAAGGGTTAAAAAATGTCAAAAGAGGGCACCTGCTGCTAGAGCTAGTAAGCAAACAACACTTTGAAATTTATTTCTTACCCAAACATTTATATAGTATTTATAAAAATATATACATATCCTCGTATCATAAAAATTGAATTATCAAAAAGTAACAATTCCTTGTGGAAAGAGCTCTATTTGTTTAATATAAATGTTCTTGACGTTTCACTGAATATTTACTTGCCATGGGTAAATAATTTTATTGAAGAACTTATTTACCGTTCATTGCTAATGTCAATACTGACTTTCATTGCTTAATTTGCTCTTTTTAGATATAATTGAGCAATGCTCTGGCAAGAGGGGGCTAAATTCATCTCTGCAAGGCACTATAGCAAGCAAGACATCACATGATTAGGGAATCCATAAAATCCATTCTGTCTGACAATTAACTGGATATGGAGGTGGAATGGTCCTTGGACATGCAGAAAATCTACATATAGCAAAAAGTTTCGACCCATGTCAGCCTGCATGGATATACTTTTTGCAGATGCATAAAGCCCCCGTTTCACAGGACATGGCTCAAATTTATGTCAAATGTTTAAATTTTTTTTTATATATAAGCCATGCTCTGTGAAAAGGGGGCTTAATGCATCTGTGAAATGTATCGACCCAGGCCAGCCTGCGCAGTCCACGCAGGCTAACCTGGGTCGAAACTTTTCGCTATTGGTCAATTTTCTGTATGTCCTAGGACCATTCTAGCTTAGGGTTCAATCATTTGTTAGAGAAAATGGATATAATAGCTCAAAAATCCCGTGATAACCTGCATGGTATGATGCATCACGGAGATGCATTAAGCCCCCTTTGCCAGAGCATGGCTCATATATTGTTTCTTTTGGTGCAGAAAAAAAACGGTCTAAATTTTAGGACTGTTCCATATTGAAAGCATTTGCAAACGCAAAATTAAATGAGGCATAAAATTAATAATTGGATTTGTTTCTGAAAGGTTAGAAAACATTGTGGGAAAAGGAGAAATTAAAAGAAACACTTTGGCTCAAATCTTGAAACAGCCTTGTTTAAGTCCCTCAGATAATTATGCTAAGTGATTAAATTCCAATAAAATTTTTGAAGTAGATTTCAAAACATTAACTTTTCCCACAGTTTTGTTATTCTTAAATGTTTCCATTATTGCAAGACAATTATTTTTTCTTCAACTTAATGATTTATTTGCCTCTTATAATACTTACCTGTGTCAATATACATTTGAATGAGATAAAGAAACGAAGCTTATTTTTCCCAAAACAATATTCTCAGCCAATTTGGGTTCTCACAAGGATTAGACAGCATACTGAGGCAATGTTTGTTCCAATGTATTCATTTGTAAACCCTTTACCAGACAACAAGTTTTTACACTTGCCCAAATTGATAGCATGTACAGAGGACAGATTCATTGTCGCACAAACGATGGGATTTAGCTTTGATAGGATAGAATACAATGTGGAAAAACAATGTGTTAGATTAAGATAAGCACTGTGATAGGTTTGAAAACTTTGTGGAAAAAGGAGAAAATGCTTTCCAAAGACTTCTTCCTCAGGATCTGTAAAGCTTGTCCTGTTTTTTACTGTGTTTTAACAAGGGTGAAGGCTTTGCATTTTACTGTGTTTTAATGAGGGAGTAGGCTTTTGAAACATTGCACTGGCGGCCCCGATATAACTGAAATGATGTTGAAAAAGGCGTTTAACAATATACAAACAAACTTAATTTGGGGCCTTACTTCATATTTCAAGAATTATCAACAAATTTAGTTTTGGAATATAATTTCTTTTGGTCAGATCTTTGATAGCATAAAGATTCCTATGACATCCCAGAATCAAGCCATACTGTTTGTAAATAATCTTTCGATTGAGAAATGGATAAAGGGTATAGAGTTTTTTGTCTGTTTACCAAAGAATCGCCAGTCAAAATATTTGTATGTATCTGGTGGCAGTGTACAGTTACTGGATAGTAGTGAAAAGCATCTTGATAACTCCTGGCACATTAGACAATCATGCCTTGCAGCTATGTCATGTCAAACATTGAGATGGAGTGTTATTTGTACAAGCAGTGTTTGTTTATATCATTGTAATGGGATTAATCTCCTTTCCAGAAGACAAGTTTTTCAGCTTATCCAAATTCAAAGCTCTTGCAGACGAAAATTAAAATAAGGGTGCAGATGATAGGATTTGTCTTTGACACAGTAGAAAACAATTGTGGGAAAAGAAGAAAATGCTGGTAACCAGCATTTTCTTCTTTTCCCACTATGTTTTCAGAAGCCTTCTTTTGGGTTCTTGAAATATAGGGTTGTTGGATAAAAGGTGAGGCTCTTTCTTGATGTTGGCTGAAGGCACCTCATACTTAAGTCTATTTGAGTAAAGCTGAACCATCTCTTTGATTTTAAGATACCATTTTACTGTAAAGTCTGGTCAAACATGCAATATTTTACAATTGTTATATTCCTGTAAATTTTTTTAACCAAATATATGTACACACAGAGAGGTGAATTGGGCACAAAAAGAAAAACATCTGTTACGCTTTGTCAAATATGGTCCGAATATAGCGGCAGTTCAGTGATCAGGTTCCTTGCAGACTATTTTCAGCTTGATTTCTGATTTTATTGGTTGAAATTTTATGTTAAAATATTCATCCGCCATTATAAATAAAAAAGGTTTTTACCCATTGAATGGATATTTGTTTTCAATTTCTGATCTTTTTCCTACAAAATTGTCCATAACTGCAATGTTTTTTTGTTAAATTTTTTCAAGTTTAGTTCTAAAATTAATCAAAACAAAAACTTCTCTTTAAGATTTAGAAAGTAACACAACTTCTGATTGGCTAAACCATTTACCAGTAGTTTAGTCAATCAGAAGTTGCATTCCTTTCAAGTTTAGAAAATTCTTCACAATAAGGCTTAGAATGTTCTTAAGAATGGTTGACGAACAAGGACCTAGGTTACATTGTTATTTTGTATCACAAACATGGCTCTACGTTTTGTTGTCACTGTTTACAAAACTTTTTACACTAATTAACCAATTAACCAGAGATTTAAGATCATGCAAGACATGAAGTTTAGTTTTCTGCCTGATGAAATATCAAAAAAATTACCTTCCTTTAAATTTGGGTCATAGGCTGAGTTATATTTAAATATTTGTCATCTTTATCAAAGCATGTGATGGCAAAAGAATAGAAACTGTCCAAAATTCAAAGCAAAATGGTGAACCAACTTTATCAAATGTTTATGTTTTATACTTTTCCAAATTGAAAACATTCTGCAGTAAACAAATCTTTTTCAAATGTTGGAAGAACAATTTTAAAAGGGCTTTCCTCAGGGTCGTGTGAACACAGGATTGTTTGGTAATATGTGAACAAAATTATTGAAAAATTATATTTCAATTGTCAATTTTTCATTTTTTTCATTTTCAGGAATTCTTGCTGGGTGACTGTTCAAAGGCAAAATCAAAGCTGAAATGGATACCTAAATATGATTTTGATGTAAGTAAGGTTTCCATAATCTGTAATAACTATGTAGTTTTGAGAAATGTATGTGTTTTATATTAAAATGTATTATGTTTTTCAACATAATTTTCCTACCTTACTTCTCAGTTTACCTGATTTTCATTTAGCCCCGTACCAGACAACAAAATTTTATACTCATCCAAATTCAAAGTATTCGCAGACAACAAAATTAATGTGGCAAAAATTATGAGATTTGTCTCACAAAAGTAGAAAAAAAATGCGAAAAAGGAGAAAATGCTGGTTACCAGCATTTTTCTCCTTTTTCCACAATATTTTAAAAGCCTTCTGTCTTAAGGTCATTAAAATCTTAATATGTTTGGTGAAGCATTAAATAAATGGAAGATTTCTTGTAAAACAGACTCAAAATGTTGTTCTAACCAGAAGCCTGCTTCGAGTCTTGTATTCAGCAGAGAATGTAGACCGAGATGAGAGTGCATGCTTGCATACTATATGGACTTTAAACTTCTTTCTACATTGTGTGATAATTGTCATTTAAGATTCTGAATAATTTTCTATCACATGACATTTCACGATTCTTGTGTTGGCTTTCTTGACTGAAAAATTAATGCCTTTTTATCTAGTTAGTGTGTTGGCCCTTTTAATACTGTACCAAATGACAAAAATTTTAGACTGGACCAAATTGGAGGCATTTGTAGATGACAAATGAAATGTGAAGTAAATGGTTGAATGTTTCTTTGAAAAGTTAGAAAACAATGTGGCAAGAGAAAATGCTGGTCACTAGCATTAAGTTTATCTTCTTCCGACAATGTTTTCAAAGTACTTCTTTCTCAGGGTTGTTAAAACACAGTGTTGTTTATTAAATGGTTAACAAATGATAGTTAGTTTTTTACTACTAAAAAGTCGAAGGCTCTTGCAAATAGGAGAGAATGCTGGTAATGAGCATTGATTTCATTTTCATATGATGGTTAAAACACGCCTGAAGGAAAATGCTATCATTTGAGTTAAATTTGTTGTCTACAAATGCTTAATATGGATGCTTGAGAGTATATAACTATTTACCATACAGCATGTCTTAGGATATTACCATGTTTTTAACCCGTTACCACACAGCAAACTTTTAGACCTATCCAAATTGAAAGCATTTGCAGATGACAATTTCAAAGTGGCTCAAATGATGCAATTTTGCTTTGATAGGGTAGAAAACTTTGTGGGAAAAGGAGAAAATGCTGGTTACCAGCATTTTCTCCTTTTCCCACAATGTTTTCAAAAGGCTTCTTCCTCCGGGGCGTTATAAGTCATCATTGAGTGGTAAAGGGTTAAAGTACTTTGCAATGAAAGAACAAATGCTTCTAAAATGACAAGACCTGTCTTTGAAACTGTCGAGAGAAGTGTAGGAAAACGTTCCATCATTTGAGCCACATTTATATTGTGGTTCGATCCTTGGCTCGGCCAATTTCTTTCCGAGGATTGATGATAGTCATTGCGACAGGATTCATTCCTCTCCCACCGCTGACCATTGTTTCGACGATGGTTATGTGGGAAAGCAGCCAGTGGCTTGGAAAGAAAATTGTGCGGAGTACTGGTAAAAGAGACTCCAGGAAAGCATGGATAGGTGCACTGGCCGCCGCGATATAACTGAAATAATGTTGAAAACAGCGTTAAACACCATACAATCAATATATTGTAGTGTTGAAATATTGTTTTCAACTGAAACAAATCTAAAATTTTGTCATTTGATAAAGAGTTACATGAAAGAACTTGAGTTTTTCTCATTTCCACAATGTGTATATAATAGATTAACTGCTGCAGGTACATTGAATGCAAAATTGCTTCTCTCTTTTCCTGATACCACAGATGAGCCTGGTTGCTCAGGAGGTACCCCACAATGCTTTAAAGAGACATCTTTACAGCCAGAGAGTAAACAAATGCTGTTAAAACTTGACTGTGTTATAATCTAGTCAGCTGTGTAAAAGTAGATAAAAAATCAGTATAAGGTGTATGGGTTAAAGAAACTGTAGGGATCTGTCTTCGATTTAAACCGGAAACTGTGGTTGTTATGTCTATGGCTAGCCGCAATAGAATGAAATGCATTTTCTATCTGCCGTAATCTGTGCAATCTTGCAACCTTCAGGGACAATGTTTGGCATGAAGATACAACAGTGATTATAGTTTCATAGAATAAAGAAAAAAAAAAAGAAAAACGGTTAAAAAACTGGATGAAAACAAGTGAAAATGTATGTTTAAGTTAGAGGGATAATAGCTGTTGATTCCCCAGCATGGGCAATTTCTTCGTGAGAATTTATGATAGTCATTGTGAGAGGACTCAGTCCTCTCCCACAGCAGAACATTGTTTCAACAAGTGCATGTGGAAAATAGGCCAATGGCTTGGGAAAAACATTGTGCAAATTAGGGTTAAACAAACTCCTGAAAAGTATGGATAGGTGTACTGGCTTCAGCTATAAAACTAAAACAATATTGAAAATGGCATAAAAAACTATTCAATCAGTCATTCAATCCTTTTTGTTGTTACAGGGATTAGTAGGTGAAATGGTAGAATCTGATCTAGCACTGATGAGATCCAGACCAATGGCCTAGTTAGATAGGTGAGAGTGATTTTAATCCTATATTATATTTCATGTGTCTATTTTTAGAAATGTTATGGGTTAAGAAATGTCGTAATTTAAGCTGGGGGGAATTATTTCCCCGTCACAGTGAATATTAAGTTTGAAAAAGAGTTTTGAAAATATATTACCCTTTACCTCTAATATGTAGGTCTTACTTGTAAAGGGAAGTAAATCTCACACTTAAGTGACATAAAAAATTATATTATATTTCATCTGTCTATTTTTAGAAATGTTATGGGTAAAGAAATGTCGTAATTTAAGCTGGGGGGTAATTATTTCCCCGTCACAGTGAATATTTTCCTCCTGCCGAAAATCTGGAACTACTGTTTTAAGTTTTTTAAGTTTTTAAGTTTTAAAAGTGGCATTCGTTGACAAAGTAATCAGAGGAAATATAATATATAATTTATTTCATCAGCTTGTGGTTAATATGGGCAAATATTTGCCTCAAAAGGGAAAGGTCCGCGAAAATAACTCGTGCCTTACGGCACTCGTTATTTTCGCATACCTTTCCCTTTTTCAGCAAATATTTCCCCCATATTAACCACAAGCTGATGAAATAAACTCTATTTATCACATAATCCTAAATTTTAACCCTAGTCCTGTTAAATGAATTAAATAAAACTTTCAAGCAGATGGTAAAAACCTGATTGATGATATTTCAAATTTATATTTTAGAGAAAAAAATATCTCCTCATTAGATAGTGTAGATCCAAGATCAGACTGCACGTTCTGTGCAGTCTGATCTTGATCTACACTGTCTGCAAAAGGTCAGTAAGGACCCAAAAGGTTAACAACCCTAAGGAAAAAACAACAACTGAAAATGTAGTGAGAAACTAGCATTTTTTTCATTTCCCACAACATTTTCAACCCTTTTAAAGGTAAACCCAATCATTTTAAGTGCATTCCAATTGCAACTAGTAGAATGATGCTTTCAATTTGGAGCAGCTCAAATTTTATCTTGTAAAGAGATCTGGTAAAGAGTTAACTCTTTATTTAAGCTATGTCAGGTGCTGTATTTACCAACCATTCTTAAGAACTTTTTTTGTCTCATTTTACAGAATGTTCCAAATTTGAAAGTAACACAAATTCTGATTGGCTAAACCAAATGGTTTAGCCAATCAGAAGTTATTTTTCTTTCAAATTTAGAAAATTTTGGAGAAATGTTCTTTAGAATCGTTGGTGAATAACAAACCTTGTTTCACTTTTGCTACTATTGTATTTTTGCAGATCTGAGGCAACTCTGATGGACCAGTATTTTGATCTGTTATTTTCGTACCGCAACATAGACAGCAATTAGTCAACAGTATCTTCCTTTAACTCTTTACCAAACAGTCCGGACTTAAGGGATCTGTGAGAGAGAAGGCTTTTGAAAATGAAGTCGGAAAAGGAGAAATGCTGGAAACCATCATTTTCTCCTTTCCTCACAGTCTTTTAAGCTTAGATTAAATAAAGCTCAAATGGATGAACTTATCTTTCAAAGGCTTAAAAACATTGTGAGAAAAGGGAAAAATGCTGGTTACTTATGGCTTCTTTTCTCAAAGTGTTTTCAAATGCCTTCTTCTGTAGGTTCATTAACACAAGATTGTGTGGTAAAGGGTTAACATAGTTTGTGTTCACTTTTTCTTGTTTGGTTTTTTTGACATTTTTTGACATGGGTAGTTGAACTATCACCCATGTGTTTAGGACCTAGAATAGTATTCTAGCTACCCCCTTGGTGAAGGCCAGCAAACTCCTGTCATAGCCCTGTATGTGCCTGCATGTATGTGTTAACTTTTCTTTCAAAAATCAACTTCTCTGAAACTACTACTTCAATAATTTTAACCAAACTTTACAGAAATAATTCTATCAGGGTTTTCTCCAGAATTCCCTTTAAGAACATATTTTGATGTTCAAGGTTATTCCATGGTAACAAAACTGAAAAATATCACAAAAAAAAACCTTCTAAAGGCATCTTATCCTAGATCACTTTTTCCCTTGGCTGAAAAATCTTGTCTTGCATATTTGTTTCTCTAAAGGTAGAAAGACGTCATATTTAATGCCTTCAACTTGTCCCCTTAAATCGAAATTGCAATTATGAGTGGTTTGTCAAACAAGAAATTTTTTGTTTATCGTTCTTAAAATAAACATTTTTAGTGCTTCTAAAAATAGACTTATTCTATGGACTTCTTATAATAGAGTTTTAATAAGCGATTCTAAAAATACTTATTGTCAGTAAATCTGTATATGACATGGGCTGGCATAGATTCACCATTGTCTATATATCAAACGATAACTATTATCATATTTATACACTGGCAGAGATGGGCATTGTCACCTTCTTTTTCACCTACAATTTTATCATTATACCCCCTTTGAAAGGTTTTGGATTAGATTGCCTTGCTTTAGTCAGTCTCTTGTCAGTCTGTTGGTATCACATGCCTTGTCCAGACAATAAGTAAACAATGACTCAAATTTGTATTTCATTTTGAACGCCTTACATTCTTCAAACTTGGAGAGATACAATGCACTTATCATGAAATATAACATCTGAGGTTGATGTGCCCAAGGCCAGAGTGACAATGACCCTGAACATACGTATTCTAGTCCATACAACAAGTTGCTGCGTGTTTGTTCTCCTTTAAAAGTGGCAATATGTCTCTTAAACCTTATTCTGCCGTTTGCGACCATGGACAACTTTTGCAGAGAGTGTACAGCAAGATCAGCCTGCACATATGTGCAGTCTGATCTTGCTCTACACTCTCCGCTGCTTTATCGTTAGTTTGAGTCATATAAGCCCAGCCCAATGCCTGTACATTTAGCAAAATATTTTTGAGTAATTGTCGACAATTTCTATTAAGCAGGATAAGGGTTAATTAGGTCTTTTGCTGCCAGATAAATGGATTTGAAATATTTTGAGATCTTAAAGATTATTTTTATCGCTTTTGAAGCTGATTTTGGTCAAAGATTGGTATCAGGTAGCAGATGGTGTAGATCAAGATCAGACTGCACATTTTGTGCAGTCTGATCTTGATCTACACCATCTGCAAATGATATACAATGCAACATTGGCAGAGAAAAAATTGACTTGCGTTGATGAGAAGTAGACAGTAGTTTCAATCAGGTTCTTCAAACTTGGTACAGATATTAGGTATGAAGCTTAGATGATCACAGTAGGTTTTTGGGTTGATAGGTCAAAGATCAAGGTCACCATGAACTCTGATTTCAATGTCATTTAATTCATAGTATTTGTTGGCAAAGCACGTAAGAGAGGCTATATATTTATTACAAAAATCTTGTCTGTTTCATATGATTTTCATATACATAGCCAACATATGTTTTGAAAATTTGTTTTGTTATTTATCATTATGAACTGTTTTGTTCTTTTTCTTTATGATTCACTAATGGAGAATATATTTATGTTTTATGTGTCAATGGTGTAAAGTTTACTAGAAAAGAAAATAAGTTATTATGCCTTAACACACTACCAAGCTACTTGTCCATATTGAAGGAATATACAGACAACACTTCAAATATATATTTTTTTAGCTCACCTGAGCACGAAGTGCTCAAGGTGAGCTTTTGTGATCGCCCAGTGTCCGTCGTCTGTCATCCGTCGTCCGTCGTCCACAATTTCTTTAAACATCCTCTCCTCCTAAGCCACTGGCCCAATCTGGATGAAACTTGGCAGGGCTGTTTCTTGAAGCTCTACCAAAGTTGTTCGTTGCCATGGCAACCAAAAGGAAAAAAATTGCAAAATCTTTGAAAATCTTCTTCTCTGAAACTAGAAGGCGTAGAGCTTTGATATTTGGTATGTAGCATCTCCTAGTGGACCTCTACCAAAGTTGTTCATATGATGCCCATAGGGTCAAAACTGGCCCCGCCCCGGGGGTCACAAGTTCGAACATAGGAACAAAGAAGGAAAACTTTAAAATTCTTCTTCTCTGAAACTGAAAGGCATAGAGCTTTGATAATTGGTATGTAGCATCTCCTAGTGGACCTCTACCAAAGTTGTTCATATGATGCCCCTGGGGTCAAAACTGGCCCCGGCCCGGGGGTCACAAGTTCGAACATAGGAACAAAGAAGGTAAACTTTAAAATTCTTCTCTGAAACTGGAAGGCATAGAGCTTTGATAATTGGTATGTAACATCTCCTAGTGGACCACTACCAAATTTGTTCATATGTTGCCCCTGGGGTCAAAACTGGCCCCGCCCCGGGGATCACAAGTTCGAACATAGGAACAAAAAAGGGAAAACTTTAAAATTCTTCTTCTTTGAAACTGGAAGGCCCAGAGCTTTGATATTTGGTATGTAGTATCTCCTAGTGGGCCTCTACCAAGTTGGTTCATACGATGCCCCTGGGGTCAAAACCGGCCCCGCCCCGGGGGTCACAAGTTTAAACATAGGAACAAAGAAGGAAAACTTTAAAATTCTTCTTCTCTGAAACTAGTAGGCATAGAGCTTTGATATTTGGTATGTAGCATCTCCTTGTGGACCTCTACCAGGTTTGTTCATACGCTGCCCCTGGGGTCAAAACTGGCCCGCCCCGGGGGGTCACAAGTTAGAACATGGGAACAAAGAAGGAAAACTTTAAAATTCTTTTTATCTCTAAAACTGGAAGGTGTAGAGCTTTGATATTTGGTACGTAGCATCTCCCAGTGGACCTGTACAAAGTTTGTTCATATGATGCACCTGGGGTCAAAACTGGCCCCGCCCCAGGGGTCACAAGTTCGAACATAAGAACAAAAAAGGGAAAACTTTACAATTCTTCTTCTGTGAAACTGGAAGGCTTGGAGCTTTGATATTTGGTATGTAGTGAACCTGTTCTAAGTTTGTTAGCCCACCTTAGCACAACATGTTCAGTGAGTTCAAAATTGGGTCACATGGGGTCATAAACTAGGTCACTAGGTCGAATTAAAGAAATACCTTGTGGGCACTCTAGAGGCTACATTTATTGCTCAAATGACCTGAAATTTGGTCAGAATGTTTGTCTTGATGAAATCTCGGATGAGTTTTGATTTGGGTCACCTGGAATCATAAACTAGGTCACTAGGTCAAATCAGAGAAATACCTTTAGAGCACTCTAGAGGCCACTTTTTTCGCTCAATTGACTTGAAAATTGGTCAGAATGTTTGTCTTGATAAAATCTCACATGAATCTGAATTTGGGTCAACTGGGATCATAAACTAGGTCACTAGGTCAAATTGAAGAAATATCTCTAGGGCACTCTAGAGGCCACATTTATTGTTCAATTGATTTGAAAATTGGATAAAATGTTTCTCTTGATGAAATCTAAGATGAGTTCAAAATTGGGTCACCTTGGGTCATAATCTAGGTCACTAGGTCAAATTAAAGAAATACCTTTAGGGCACTCTAGAGGCCACATTTTTTGCTCAATTGACTTGAAAATTTGTCAGAATGTTTGTCTTGATGAAATCTCGGATGAGTTTGGATTTGGGTCATCTGGGATCATAAACTAGGTCACTAGGTCAAATTAAAGAGATACCTTTAGGGCACTCTAGAGGCCACATTTCTTGCTCAATTGACTTGAAAATGGGTCAGAATGTTTGTCTTGATTAAATCATGCATGAGTCTGAATTTGGATCAACTGGGCTCATTAACTAGGTCACTAGGTCAAATTAAAGAAATACCTTTAGGGCACTCTAGAGGCCACATTTCTTGCTCAATTGATTTGAAAATTGGTTAAAATGTTTCTCTTGATGAAATCTACGATGAGTTCAAAATTGGGTCACCTGGGGTCATAAACTAGGTCACTAGGTCAAATTAAAGAGATACCTTAAGGGCACTCTAGAGGCCACATTTCTTGCTCAATTGACTTGAAAATTGATCAGAATGTTTGTCTTTATGAAATATTGGATGAGTTTGAAATTGGGTCACCTGGGATAAACTAGGTCACTAGGTCAAATTAAAGAAGTACCTTTAGGGCACTGTAGAGGCCACATTTATTTCTCAATTAACTTGAAAACTGTTCAGAATGTTTGTCTTGATAAATATTTTGATGAGTTCTAAATTTGGTCATGTATGGTGATAAAGTAGGTCACTAGGTCAACTTACGGAAATTTCTTGTGGATGCTCTAGATGCCATATTTTAAGCTCAATTGACCTGACAATTGGTTAGAAATTGAATTTTGCACGTGGAGTGAAATTTCGCCTATTGACTCAGGTGAGCGATCCAGGGCCATCATGGCCCTCTTGTTTTTTCAAATGATAGTTTTTGTTTCATGAATAAGTAGAAAATATTGTAGGTAAAGGAGAAATGCTGGTTACCAGCATTTTCTTCTTTCTTACTATGTTTTTAAAACCCTTCATTCTCATGGTTGTTAAAATTTGAGATGGTGTGGTAAAGGATTAATCAATTGTTAGACAAGTTTTCATAAACCTGCCATACACCATTATTTGTAAAGAATGCGAAAAAGGAGCTTTAAGCCTTGCTAAATAAGCTCTTGCTCGTCTTCTCACAATGTTTACCACATCAAATGGAGACAGATAATTTGGCCACGTCTGTGTCTCTGTGTTGTCACTTTTTCAACTTTTGGTGTTTCTTAATTAGTTTGTAAAGTAACGGGCTTAGTTGTAAATTCAGAGAAATTTATTTAAGCCATTCTCTGGCAAAAGAGGGTTTAATGCATCTCCGAAGTCCATTATACCAAGCAAGTCATCACATAAAATGCATTTTTCCCAGCAACCGGCTGAATCCTTGGGTGGAATGTCTTTTGACATGTAGGAAATTGATCTATAGCAAACAGTTTCGATCCAGGTCAGCCTGCGCCGTCCGCGGGTCGAAACTTTTTGCAGATGCATTAAACTTCCTTCTCACAGTGAATGTCTCGTTTTCATATCTATATTTGATGTATATAGAGGGGAAACATGCGGGCATCTATCTTGTACAATTAAAAGAGGGATATATACAAAGTTCTTGTTCATGTACATTTGATATACCCTGTACTTTATCTCATTACATCCTGCAGACGTGTTAGAGAGACGAATAAAACTAACGTCCCTTTTTCAGCGCCATATTTATAAAACCAGACCTCTGTCGACAACTAAAAATTCAAAGAGATTTGCTTCTTATATGCTTGACAGGCGGACTGTGTAGATCTGTGCAGTGTTCTCTGTGGTCTGATCTTGATCTATCTCTTTCGGAAAAGCCCATGTTTTCGCTTTTGGCACTTAAAGAGTGATAACAAGTAATACAAGAAAGGTTGCCCTATCACAGGTTTCAAACATGTCTGACTTTGGCATAACAATGCTCAAGTGCAATCGTACAGTAAGGCATATTTTGGAATTCAAAATACTATCCACTGAAAAATATACTGTTCACAAAGAACCAAGCAACAAAACCACTTATTTTTGTTTTAGTTCTGTGAAATGTTTGATCAGTTTACTTCAAATGCGAAGAAAAGTTTTTATCCATCCAAAAATATCACCAAGATTAGTAAAACACTAAAACTTTGAAGGAAAGACCTGTTATGAACGGGTAGCCTGGGTCCGTGCGGTAATATTTTAATAACTTCGTATCACACTGTCCTTACCTCGGTCTGCTGTCGATCTTTGGCAGTTATCCGTTAGAAGATGTCGTTGCGATCGTTTTCGAATGTCCCCAGGCCGTCATTTTTGACGAATGATAGAAAAGGGAAAAAAATGAACGAACTGGAACCCAAGCTAATGAACGGGTACCCCTCGTCGAAAATTCAGCCGTCGTTCTTATGACGTCATCAATGTAGTTACAATGCAGATGCATATAATCAATTCGTTGTAGTCTAGTTTTTCTTCGTCCAACAAGATTAAATGTTTCACATTCAACATATCCAAAAATAAATCGATGTTGAAATATACGTAAATCTAACGTATTTTCATCATGCCCTCCTGAACTTCCTATTTCATTGGCAACATTTCTACATTTGAAATCGGCTCCCATATTCACGAACCATTCCTAAGAAGGTTCTTAGTCTTATTCTCCAGACTTTTCTAAATTTGAACGTAACACAACTTCTGATTGGCCAAACCAAATATTAGCTAAACCATTTGGTTTAGCCAATCAGAAGTTGTGTTACTCTCAAATTTTGAAAATCTTGGGAAATAAGATTAAGAATGTTCTTAAGAATTCTTTGTTTATACCAACCCAGGTTGAAAATATAGTATCGTCCGACACACACCATAGCAAGCGTTTTAGAGAAGCTGGCGCATTGAAAAAATGACAGCACGCGTACTCGGTGCGCAACGACACTGTTCAGTGCTTGGGTAGCAGATCACGGTTTTCAGCTACACTGGTCTGCGTGGAGGACACAGCAAACAGAACTTCCTCAAACAAAGGTCTATATAATCAGCCTGAAATTATAAAGAGCACTTAAATGTAACAGCGCAATCCTAATTCATTAAAGTTTATCAATAAATCATGTTCAACTTGTGAAATAGTGAAATTACTGATCAATACAGGCAAGTGGCATGGTCGGAGAGAAACTGACAAAATATGCCATTTTAGCCAATATTCAAAAATTCAGAAAATGCAAACCCCCGAAGTCAATCTAAATTGAAACACAAAACAACACATAATCTGGGGATAAAATCCAAAATGGCACGTTTCCATGCCGTTTTTTCGCAATCTTTCATCCCTTGACCTTACCCTTTTTTTCGCGGCTAAAAACAGCTGCTAGCTCCATGACCCCACACTTTCGCATTTGGGGTCAAAGAAGGAAAGGTCGTGACCTCCTGTTTCATAGACAAACTAAATGCTTCTTTTCCTTAATCTAACACAATTCATGGGTGTAATAACTACTGTTCTTATCAAAATTGCATTGAAAACCTACCTGTCTAAATTATTTCTAATTTTGGCCATGGCCAATTCGAAGCAAACTGTTTACATGTGCCTTGAGGTCATATGAGGAAAATGCGGTCTACAACCAGTAAAACATCTTTGAATATAGAAATGTTCAAAGTGTAGGCGAGTTTGATGAGGAACTGCCAAAAGATCATTGCTCATGGTGCCATTTTTCTCCTACCTTTTTTGTGGGGATCACTCGACATATGTTACAGAAATAAACAACAAAGACCCCGCTTCTTTTGGTGCAAAAAAGGCAGTCGAGCCTCGAATTTTTTTCACTTCATTTTCTTTGGTTCGAAGAGATGCGACACCGTATTTATGTTCTCGCATTTATGCGCATGCATGAGTAGGTTTTTTTTTTCTATGCAGACCGTATTGAACATAGTCCGCAAAATATTACGGCCACACCAAGGTTATAGAGTGCTTATTTCGGACAAAATAGTGCACCTGGTGGCCCACCATAACACACGCTAGAATGGACTAATTTGAAATGTCATGTTAACGCTGTTAACATGTTAAAACTACCAAAAATAAGAAGTCGATGACTTTTAATACATTTTAAAACACGTTAATAGGGATTCTGAATGACATTTATTGAAAATATAATTATCTTAGATGCGGTAGATGTTGTTTTCATGACTAGTATAAACAAAAGTTATTGTGTGTGTGTATCCCTCATTATCTACTGAAACTGAATTGTAGCAGACGATTTCAAACACATATGAGTCTTCCTCTGTAAAAAAGGGGGCTTAATGCATCAGCGAAAAGTATCGACCCAGGTCAGCCTGTGCAATCCGAGCAGATTGACCAGAGCCGAAACTTTTCGCTATTGGTCAATTTTCTGTATGTACAAGGACTAGTCTACCTCATGATTAAGTAGGTTGCTAAAAAAATGGAAATTATGGATCCATAATGATGTGATGGCTTTCTTGGTACCATGGATCATGGAGATGCATTAAGCGCCCTTTTGCCAGAGCATGGCTCATATTTATTAATACTCTACCAGGAGACAAAACTTATGAATAGTCTAAACTGAAGAATTGCAGACGACTCATAAAATGTGGCACAAATGATGAAATTTATTCTTGAAAGGGAAAAAAACATGGTGGAAAATTGACAAAATAATGATTACCAGCTATTTTTCTCCTTTCTTAAAAGGTTTTCAAACGCCATCTTAACCAGTTTTATAAAAAAAAAAAACACGGAATTGTCTGATAAAGAGTAGAAAGAATGATATTGATTGATATGAAATAAGTTTTAGTACATGTATGCGTATGAAAACATTATGGAAATTGGGCCATTATTTCAATCCAACATTTCAACAAAAGCATGTTATTTCCTCTAAATTTTTTCTACCACCTGTCACTTGTAGAAGCTAGTGATTAGTCATAAAGAAGGATATTTAGATTTCTGTTGCGATTCTATTTTTTCGTAAAACACTGACAAATTCTTCATTATATGAACAATGCTCTGAAATAGAGGTTTAATGCATCTGCAAAAGCTATCGACCCAGGTCAGCCTGCACGAATTGCACAGGCTTACCCGAGTCAAAACTGTTTGCTATCCGTATATTTTCTTCATGTGCAAGGACCTTTCTACCCCATGATTCAACCGGTTGTTAGACAAAATCGATTTTATAGATCTATAGTCATTTGATGACTTGCTTGGTATATAATACATCACGAAGATGCAATTAGCCCTCTTTCTGCCAAAGTGCCTCTCAATTATATTTTTCACTGCAAGCGTACAGAAACTTTACCCTATGCTGCTAAGCGCGAATTACTGACCTTTTGCGGACAGTGTAGATCAAGATCAGACTGCACAGAACGTGCAGTCTGATCTTAAATCTACTCTGTCCGAAAATAATTTATATATTTTTCTCCAAAAATAAGTTCGAAATAAACCTTATTCGGTTTTTTTTTTAATCGGCTTGAAAGTTTTATTTAACTTATTTATCAGGATACGGATTAAAACAAAAAGGTGCAATTCAAAATTTTGACAGAAAAACCCACTGCATATTTTCATTTCATCTTTTTCCAGGTGCCCCATGCTTTTATAACCCCAAAGAAGTTCTTTGAAAATCGTGGGAAAATGATAAATAGCGATACCCAACTTCTTTTTTCCTTTTCCCACAATATTAATCCACTCTCTCAGAGACAACATCCATCATTATAGCCACATTTACTTTGTCGTCTGAAAATATTTTAAGTAGTTTAGTTTAAACATATGAGCCGTGCTCTCGAAAAAGGGGGCTTAATGCATCTGCGAAAAGTATCGACCCAGGTCAGCCTGCGCAGTCCGCGCAGGCTGACCTGGGCCGAAACTTTTCGCAATTGGTCAATTTTCTGTTTGTCAAAGGACCAGTTTACCTTATGATTAAGTCGATTATTTAAAAAAAAGGCTCTTATGTATCTATAATTATGTGATGACTTGGGGTGGTATAATGTATCACGGAGATGCATTAAGCCCCCTTTTGCCAAAGCGAGGCTCATATTTATTTTACTTCGATTGAGAAAGAAGTTCTTGCAACTTGTACCAATCTCTCTCGATTCTGTCTCCTGGAAACTACACCAGTACGCGCGCCAAACGTGTGGGCCAGGGAACAATCCCAAAGTTGACAACCGCCCCAGGGTATTGAATTCGGGTATCGAACTTTGGACCTTAAAGTAACGAGGCCGACCCTCTACCTCACAACCACAGACCCCACAATATTTTAAGTTTTAACGTTTGTAAAATTGTGTCCTCTTGTAAAGGTTTAATCCAGCAGGATAAGAGTTATCCAGTTGTGGAAAAGAGATTTTTTTGTTTGTTGGTTTACACCGTGTTAATTTACACCGTTCTTAATAATATTTCAGTTTTGTCACTGCAACACGCATCCGCACATTCCCGCCTCATTTTCCACGAAGCACTACTATGCACGGCCCAGCTTCCGGTCCATTTTTTTTTTTTACTGTTATGTATTCTCATTCTACTCAATAAGTACGGTTTGTATAAGTAATAAGTATGTTCTGTGCAGTCTGATCTTGGTCTATATCGTCCATACCGTTTGCAAAAAAAAAATGACTTAATTCTTCTGTGGTGCATAAAAGGTTAACCCTTTACCATAGAATCCTGAGTTTTAACAATCCTGAAGAAGAAGGCTTTTGAAAACATTGTGGCAAAAGGAGGTTACCACCATTTTCTCCTATTCTCACAAGATCTTCTACACTTTTACAGACAACTACCACTATTTCAGCTAAATTAGATATGTCGTCTGCAAATTCTTTGAGTTTGGACTATTCTAAAATTTTTTCGTTTGGTAATGAGTTCAGAGACGGGATCAGAGGTCAACAGCTAAAATACAATCTACCGAAACTCAGACAGATTTTTTATATGACATGCTTACCTTAACAAGCGGACGGTATAGATTCAAGATCAGACTGCACGTTCTGTGCAGTCTGATCTTGATCTATACCGTCCGCAAAAGCCATTATTTTCGTCTATGGTGCATAAAGGGTTAACGTAGAGAAAAAAAAAAGAGAAGCAGAAGTGTCACCACTAACATAAAAGTCGGGACCACTTTAATTTAGACAGTGAAAAATATATACAGGAAACTATAATATCATAGATAGATCTCAGGCACACGTTTATTGTTTATTTAATTATATATCATCCTATACTTGTCCTAATTATGTGAGATTTTTTATATTCATTTGATATTACAGACGTTTTCAAAATTTTTACCTCAACTCTTTTCGTAGAAAACGTCGAGTTATTGTCGTATCCCTGGCGTATCGTCGCCTGCGACATCGTAGTCGTGCAAAAACTTTGACATTTTAATTGGCCTGCAACACGTGAAAAAGGTCATTCGGACATTTGCGTAAAGTGTCGTCTCGGATCAGCCTGCGCAGTCCGCGCAGGCTAATCCGAGACGGCACTTTACGACTACATTAGATTTTGTGCTACAGTAGACTTGCAGCAAAGCATAAAATTACATAAAAACGGAAAGTGTCGTTTCGGATCAGCCTGCGCAGACTGCGCAGGCTGATTCGAGACGACACTTTACGCAAATGTCCGAATGCCCTTTTTCGCGTGTTGCAGGCCTTATAATATCTCTAATATTACTGAAAATATTTACTTCAAACCCGGACAAGTTGCTAACTATCAAAAGGGAAACTCATACAGCAAGGGCAGGTTACCATCAAAATATTTTTGACACAGTAATTCCTCTTTTTCAACTTAGAATTTTCTCTTAAAATCACGCAACCGCAGCCGAGCGTTTGCACCCACATGTGGTGCTCTAACGTAATTTTATCTCGATGGTCAGTACACATATCCAGACAGCTTGCTGCCTTCTCGCGGAAACAAAATTGAAAAAAATATTTAACTATGAAAGAGGAAAAGATATATCGACTGGCTTTCACCGATCCTCGGACTCAACTTCAAGGCATTTCAGAAATAAGGCCTCCAGTCCATAATGCAGTACAAAACATACGAGCCATGTTTTGAGGGTTTAATGCATTTCCAAGATGGATTATACCAAGCAAGTCACTTCATGATTATGGATCCATAAATTCCATTTTTCCTCATAACCAACTGAATCTTGAGATAGAATCGTCCTAGGACATGCAGAAAACTGGGCTAAAGCAAAAAGTTTCACCCCGGGTTAGACTGCGCGGAATGGGCAGGCTAACCTGTGTCGATGCAGATGCATTTAACTCCTTTTTCACAAAGCATGGCTCATATAATAACACACGTTGATCAAAAGTGCGACAAGTGTACATAAACAGGTCTAAGAAAATTCTACACAAAATCAGTTTGGTAATTCCAAGTATACAATGCACAAATGTCAGCACCATGCACATCAAATACAGTGTAAAGATTCCGGTCTTTATTCTATATTTATTTATCAATTTTAGGGTTAAATTTTGTTTAAAGAAACCACTGTGAGAATAGGAGAAAATGCTAGATACCGAAATTGTCTTCTTTTCCTACAATGTTTTACACGGTTATTTTGCTCAGGGTAGTATAAACACAGGATTGTTTGGTAAAGGGTTAAATCGTTAGCTCAAAAGTACTGTTTTTCGTGCGGTATCTGACACTGTTTTCAACATTATTTCAACCATTTCACTGCGATAGCTGACTTATTAATGCGTGTCCTAGGTTTTATGAGTACTTGGTTGGGACTGTGAAGTGCCTTGCCCATAAACTCTCCCACGAAAGACCCAGAGACTCGAGTGACAAGGATCGAGCCTGGGACCTTCGGGTTCCGAATTCTACACCTTGAACTTTGATTGATTGATTTTCTTTTTTTAATCTATCTGATTTTCAGGGGATTGTATTGTCGGCCTGAAAGGGTTGTTTCTTTCCCAAACGACAATACAGTATTTTAAACGGGTCCAATTTGAAAGTACTTGCAGATGACAACATTTATATGGTACAAATGATGGGATTTGTATCAGATAATCTAGTAAGCATTGTGGGAAAAGGAGAAAATGCTGGTTACCAGCATTTTCTCCTTTTCCCGCAACGTTTTCAAAAGGCTTTCTTCTCAGGGTCGTTAAAACTCGGGATTGTGTGGTAAAGGGTTAATCGATTTATTAAAATATTGTATTAACATAATTATAAATATTATTGAAACTAACTTTCATTGGCGGATATTGCTAAATACATATTTTCACATAAGTGTAACTTGTGGCTGTTAGTTGAAAACGAAAATATTGTATTTCGGCAACATCAATACCAATTGAGATTAAAACATTTTAAAATGTTGATGTAAAGCATGGCGCACATTAAAAGTTTATTGTCAAACATCCTGGACTTGTTATTATTCACCTTTAATCAACCATCTGTTAATGGAACTATAAAGCTAATGTAACGACAAAATATTGAACGTTGATATAATAAGGTATAGCTGCGGCTACATCGTGGCGTCGGTCCATAAATACATTTAAATGCTACCTTCAAGAGTTTATTTTTAGCGGTATAGGCTGGCTTTTTGACCCACTTCTTGGTATCAGTCTCGAATGACGAAACAGTAGTTTGCCATTGGTCAAAAATGTTGGCTTATTTATTCTGCGGGTCTCTGCGGACCTGTTTGCTGGCACATTTAACACACCAATATTCAAGGTTTGCTACCGTTAATCGCTATTCCGCGCGTCTTATTTACACCTAAGCAAAAGATCTATCTGATCGGAGGGATAATCCTTTTCTTGCATTATTTGGTACTTTTACAACTTTTTTTATGCGTTACCCATATTGCACAGTCTCCATGTATTCTTACGCCAACACTTCTTACGCCGTCCATCTTTTCTTTAACGATGAGAGGAAAGGTTTTTGGAAACATTATAGGAAAAGAGGAAAATGCAGGTAATCAGCATTTTCTCCTTTCCCACATGGTTTTACACGATTCCCTAGACATTTCGAATAAATCGCAGTACATTTTACATGTCGTCAATATTTTTTTTTCAATCTGGATAAGTCTAAAATAATGTCATTTGTTAACCCTTAGGCTGCTAAGCGCAACTCGCTGACCTTTTGCGGACAGTATAGATCAAGACCAGACTGCATAGAACGTGCAGTCTGATCTTGGATCTACACTGTCCGATGAGGATATAGTTTTCTCCAAGAAATGAATTTTGAAATAGCATCATACAGGCTTTTACTTTTGGCTTGAAAGTTTCATTTGATTTATTTAGCAGGATAATGGTTAGTGAGTTCTAAGACGGTGTCCATGCATTTTTTACCTCTTCAATATTTGCTTCATTGGCAAAAGAAATTTTAAAAAGCCGCCCCTGGCCTTGTTGAATATTAAATAAAAGGTTTGTTTAAAGAATTAAAACGCTACAATAATGTTGTTTCAGGTCGTTACGTTATAATGAGGTGGGAAATTTGCGGAGTGTCGCGTTTGGCCTAAAGCGTCAACAGACTTGTTTCAATATACTAAATTATCAGACGATAAAAATTTAGGCTTGTCCAAATTGAAAGCTTTAGCAGACGACAAATCAAAATTGACTCAGATGACTGGATTTGTGAGCACTGCGGGAAAAAGTGCTGCAAACTTTCTTTTTCCCACTATGCCTTAGAAAAAAAAAAAACCGTTTTATTACGAAAAGTCATGCACTGGCGTAACTTGTGAAAACTTAATATGTTAGCTGTGTCCCTCTTCTGTTTGAAAAATTGTTAAAAGATAAATACAATGCCATCCAAACAAAACAAAAAAACAGAGTGAACTATTTAACAAAGGAAAAATTTAAGACATGTTCAAATTTAAAGCATTTACAGACGACAAAATAAATATTACTAAAAAGTTAAATTTGTTTTTGAAAAAGTAGAAAACATTTAGGAAAAGGAGAAAATGTTGGTTACCAGCATTTTCTCCTATTCCTATAATGTGTTAAAAAGCCTTTTTCCCGAGGGTCATTAAAAGTTGGGGTTGTTTAGTAACGGGTTGATAAAAAGTAGGAGAGGGGGAAATATATTGGCAGTCTCATAATGTCTTTTGACTTCCAGAAAGAGGGTTCACCTACTGCCATGACTCGTGGTCCGCCATTAGTAATATAAATATTACCTTGGCATCGACGTGAGAAAATCAAACTAAAACAAGACAGATAATTTGTTATCAATACACTATCAATTGAAGGCTGTGTATTGGCAGCCACAAATAAGCGATCAATCGTATAGGTAAATAAACGTGTGTCACGCCATGTTATTAAACCATCTTGTTTTCATGTTGAAATTTCCCACAATGCTTCTCGTTGCTTACTTTGTTCATGTCACTTCCGCTTTCACAGATTTTTTCCCGCCTTCTCGCGATTCTTTCGCTTTGACTCGGAAATTGATTTGTTTGACCAGTTATGAACCTTTGTAAAATACTCTTTATGCACTGGAATACGTTTATAGTTCCTTTTGTCGACTGTGTAGATCTAAGATCAGATGGCGAAGAACGTGAAGATCTTGTGTACAGTCAGATCTTTTCCACTATATCTAGTAATTTTACAAAAAGAAAAGGGAAAATGTTGCTATTTATGACAATTTCTTTTGTATGAGACTGAAAATGTTGAATTAATTTATGTATAGCTCCAAGAGTAAAACAACCTACGATAAGACTTATGACAAAAAAAACCCCCAATGTTAATCTTTGCAAGACGACGATTTTACAGTATCGTATGCATACCGCAGCCTTAGAAACCTACTGTTAATTCTCCGAATGGAATTTCAACACGCTTTCTGAGAAAATGGGTCACTACACTACAGGTAAGAGCATCCCAACGAAATAAGGGACTTGATAAAAAATTTCTTCGTTTATCTGGCCAATATGCTCATTTGTTGTTTGTTCGTTCCACTTTTCTCCTTTACTTTTCTTTCTTTGATCCTTGTTTCAGAGTTAGATTTACAAACTATTACCAAATTTTATTCATTAACCCCCAAAAGGAGAAAATGAAATGGATAAATATAAGTAAATATTATTATCTTAAGATCTGAATAATCTCCCTTTATATTTTTCATGGAAACGATGCTCGCATTGCTCTTAAACTATTATCTATTCATTCCTTTTGAACAAAAAAAAATTACCATTTTTCATTTCCACATCCTTGCCTGCCTTCAACTCTCGAAGGCCCCTGGAGGTCTAAATGAATGAAATGGGCATTCCCAGTCATTACTACAGATGCAGAAATTGCAATTTCAAAGCTGTTTTTTGTCAGAATACCTAGTAAAGGACACAAACAGTGTAGATTCAAGATCAGACTGCATGGTCCGTCTTCGCCAACCATTCTTAAGAGCATTGTTAGTCTTCTGCTGAAGAATTCTCTAGAGTCAACCCTTATTCTACTAAGCGCGACTCACTGACCTTTTACGGACAGTGTAGATCAAGATCAGACTGCACATTCTGTGCAGTCTGATCTTGGATTTACGCTGTCCGATAAGGATATATTATTCCCAAAAATATAACTTTGAAATAAAAATATTAGGATGTTTACTGGGAATTGAAAATTTCATTGCAGTTATTTAGAAGAATAAGGGCTAAAAGTAACACAGCTTCTGATTGGCTGAACCATTTAGTTTAGCCAATCAGAAGTTGTGTCACTGTCAAATTTAGAAAATTCTTAAGAATTAGACAAAGAATATTCTTAAGAATGGTTGTTGAATACGCACCCAGGACCCGTGCACTCTGATCTTTGATCTACACTGTCCTAAAATACAATTAAATCCGGGGTCTTCACAGCAGAGGTTAACTTCACACCAGAAGAAAGAAATTTTAAAAAAAATTCAATGGACAGCCTGTCATGACGTATTTTAATGATTGTTATAATTCACATTTAAAAGGTTTGAAATAATCTCTAAACAAAACACGTGTTTATAAGTGAATTTCAGTAAAGAAAATATTAAAGCGATATTCGTATTTAAACAAATCCACAAAGGATACCGACCTGAATCTCTTATAAAAATAAACCTATCTATTACCGACATATGGCTATCCGCTTAAACGCTTTCTTTAACTACATGTACTAAACAGACGACAAAATTTTATACTAGTTCAAATTGAAAGCATTTGCAGACGACAATTTCAATGCGGCTCAAATGGTCCAATTTTTCTTTGATATGGTAGAAAACATTGTGGGAAAAGGAGAAAATGCTGGTTACCAGCATTTTCTCCTTTTCCTACAATGTTTTCAAAGGCTTATTTCCCAGGGTCGTTAAAGGTTAACGCTTCACCAGACGACAAAATTTTATACTAGTCCGAATTGAAAGCATTTGTAGACGACAAATCATCTGTTACGCATATTATGAGATTTGTTTTCGAAAGAATAGAAAAAAAAAAACATCTCGCTTCTTATCACTTTATCAGATTTTATTCATTACAAAGCATATACCCATATATATTTGGGATTTGATTAAGCCTTTACGAAAGACCAAAATTTCAGGCTTGTCTAAATTTAAAGCATTAATAGACGACAAATTAAATGTGGTACAAATAAACGGATTTGCGTTTGAAAGATTTAAAACATTGTGGGAAATGGAGAAAATGCTGGTTACCAGCATTTTCTCCTTTTCCTACAATGTTTTCAAAATCCTTCTTCCCTGGTGTCGTTAAAACTCGAGATTGCGTCATAAAGCGTTTCCTGTAGACCACAATAAGAGTAGGTAGAGCGGAAATATACTGATACAATTTACAAAATATAGAGAAAGCATATTTGTGAAATTAACTTTTACTAAACGTCACAATTTTGGATTTGTCCATGTTCAAAGCATAATTATGCAGATAACAAATGTGATCCAAATAACTAGAATCGTGTTTGGATGCTGAGAACACATTGTGGGAAAAGGAGAAAATGCCGATTACCAGCATTTTTTTCTTTTTCCATAATTTTTTAGAAGCCTACTTACTAAGGATCATTGGAAACCCGGAATAATTTGCAGCCAGATTGATCAAGTGGTTTTTACGCCGCTTTCAACATTTACTTAAGTCATATCTCGGCGACAGCTCACATATACATGTTTGTCCTTGGTTTCAGCAATTCTAAGCTATAGCTTTAATGTTTTTGCCCAAGGACTTTCCCATGAAAAACTTAGTACTTCCAACGAGGCTCGAGCCCGGGGTCTCTTAGTTACGAACACTGCACTATACCACTGAGCCAAGGAAGAACCCCTGGTTACCAGCATTTTCTCCTTTTTCCACAATGTTTTCAAACGCCTTCTTCTTACAGGTTGTTAAATCTTGAGATTCTTTTGTAAAGGATTAAAACTGAGTAAAGGAGTCAGACAAACAAGTCATCCCACCTAGTGGCTCTTGAACAATTTACAGATAAGACTCGGGATAACCACATCAAAGGATCGAAAGTGTTTCTAAACTATCAAGTAAAGCTCGGGCCAGTTTTTAAACATATAAAACCTAATCCGCTGAACAATCGTTCCTAATGCTTGGACAGCCATTAATCTGAAACGTACATTCATTCATTGTATCAAAAATCCCGAATAATAAATCGGAGTTATTTGATTTGCAAACATCTTCGAGCCTGAGACCTGAGTAATAACTAACACCTGTGATGTTGCATTTTTTAAATCATTATTTAGTCGTCAAAGGCATCTGTTATTCGAATGTATGATAGTTCGAATGTATCTGTTTGATTTGAAGGTTGCATTTTTCCCCGTAAATACATTATTCATACGTCGAAGTATTGATGGTTCGAGCATATTTTAGTTCTAGTGTGATATGAATTAATGGCTAGAATGAACATGCCCTTTGAGTAATCGAAGTTGCTGCTGCACTGCTGCTACTGCTGTTTTCAAAGATATCAGATTTAAAAGGGGACTCCGTGATTTAATAAAACTATGGAATTTTTTTTTAGAACTCATAAAAGAAGTCTCGGGTTACTTTTCGGTCATTCGAACACAATTAGGCTCTGTTTTTACCAACCGTTCCTAAGAACGTTCTTACAGTCTTATTCTCAAGAATTTTCTAATTTTGAAAATAACACACTTTCTGATTGGCTGAACCAAGTGGTTTAGCCAATCAGAAGTTGTGTTACTTTCAAAATCCACGAGTGATTCCCTTTTTCTCTCTTTCGCCGATGCAGACTCTGGAATATTGTTTTTCTCTCTCTGAGAATAGGAAAACAATCAAAGGACTGGCAGTTCTGAAAGCCGCCTAAGGTGTAGTTGGCTTGCAAGTTTAACCCTTTGCCAAACGATCCGAAGTTTTTTCAACGACACTACGGAAGACGGTTTTTGAAAACATTATGGGAAAGGAGAAAATGTTGGGTAGCCAGCATTTGCTCTTTTTCCCACTGTGTCCTGTACCTTTTCCAAGACAAATTCTATCATTTTAGTCACATTCAATACGTCATATTTAAATGCTATCAATACGGACGCGTCTAAAATTTTAGCGTCTGGTAAAAACTAAATGAAAGTATTTAAGTCTTCATTATTCATCCGAGCTCGAGAAACATGAATCTCTGTATAGACTAGATCTCTTAGATATTTTTCTGTTTTTCTATAGATGTATTTGTTGTTTCTTTTTTAATTTACCTTTCTCTGTGTGTGTATGTGTGTGTGGTGTGTGTGTGATTGTTTGTTTGTTTGTGTTCTTGTTTGTTTGTCTGTTTGTTTGAATGACCTTGTCTATAAACTGTATTACTTTCATTTTGTGTAACTAGAAACTATATATAGTTTACGTTACTTCAATAAAATATCTATCTATCTATCTACGTCTGCACTAGGTGAACCTTCCATAGATACATGTACATACAAAAGTGTGAAAAATAAACCTTCTGGGGTCATTCCTTGATGTGATACGAAACCTGTTACTAGCATTTTCTCCTTTTTCCACAATGTTTTCAAAAGTTGTCTTTCTCAAGGTCATAAAAACTTGTTATTATGTGGTAAAGGGTTAAAGTCAAATACGCCATAAACTATGGTATCTGTAATGATGATAGATTTTGTAAGTTTTGGAGGTTCTAAAACATCGTATTGCCATAAGAGTGGTTCGGAGCTATTACAATTGATGTGCTTTGATATGTGGCTCTTTTTTGTTTAAGCCGTTCACTGCTGTAAAAATAAATTGAAAATATTTAATCAGCAAACAACAACAACAACAACAGAAACAACAACAACGGGTGCACCACCACCAACGGTACCAACAGATGCAGCAACAACGACAATGATGATGATGATGATGATGATGATGATTTTCATATTCTATTCTTAATCTGGAGTCTCTGCAACAACACCGTAAGTCGAGCTCATCATCCTTAGTGTTGGGGTCTTTGTCTTTAGATAACAGGCTGAGCAAAGCGATTACTTGTATTGATTTTCTCGAATTGAAAAAAAAAAAATCACTCTCTGAGTTGTATAATTATGCAAGTATTAAATTATTTTCCGCACCCCGCTTCGATAAAGATTGCGCGTCCCTCGGTTCGTCCATCCGCCCGCCCTTCTGTCCGTCGGTCGACTTATCCAAGTTGAAAAAATGAGTTAACGCTGGTTTGACCTTGAGATTTTAATCTTTGCACAGATTTTCGATATAAAATTTGGATGATCCCTGTCAATTTCTGGTAATTAGGTTGAAGGTCAAGGCCAAAGTCAAAGGTCAAATTACAGTAATCTCCATCGATAAGGCACCGAAAAGGAATGCTTATGCTACATGTGTATCGTTCATTACAGCAATCTTCATCTTTTCTAAAGAGATAGAAGTTTAATCAACTATGTTCTAGTTATTAAAGGTGGCCCTTCAGATTTTGGGACGAAAATTTTACAAAAATAGAAAAAAATCATCCTTATACTCCCAAAGCCTTTTAATTTTCATTCATAAAACCCCAGTAGTCGAAAACCATCCGACAACAAGAGATATTAGAGATTTACTACGGCCCAGGTCGACACCGACGGGAAACACGGTCTATTGTTTTACATGAGCAACTCGCTCATTTACATACCGGAAATACACAGACGAAGCTTCAAACATAGCGTTCGAAGAAGACAGTATGGAAAATAATTACATGTTTTTTATGTTATGGAATTTAAGCGTCATTAGTCACGTGCCAGTCACTTGACATTCCCACAATGCTTTTTTGATTTCTGGCGCGAAATCTAAAAATACCTTAAGAGGCTACGTAGCCTCTTAAGGGAACACCATCAAAAAAAATTTTTTTTTTGTAATTTTATGATTCTTAATTATTGATGATTCGTATTGTTTTTTTTATATAAATTTCAGTGATATATATATTTTTTAATTTGGTGAGATGTGAAAAATCTAAATACCCACCTTTAAGTTTACCGTAAACTCGGGAGAAATAATCTGGAGAAAAAAATTCTACAAATAAGATTACAACAGTTGTAGTAATTATAGCGGGAGTAATGATGATGATGACGATGATAATGATACTGCTATTACTACTACTACTACTACTGCTGCTGCTACTACTACTACTACTACTACTACTACTAAAAATAATAATAATAATGATAATAATAAATAATAATAACAATAATACTTCTACTACCACAATATTTATAATTTACTAAAATAATGATAATAAAAACAAAAATGATGATAATAATGATAATAATAAAAGCAGTACACGTATAAGCGTACGGCGCACAAGGAATGAAATAAGACACGATTTTAATGTAAAGATCAGCAGGTGCGCGGCACACCATATTTCTTCCTTGACAAGAAAACGAGCAAAAAAACAGGTAATTTTTATACTGTGCTACAAAACTTAGCCAACAAAAATGATGTCATCTTGTGTTAGGCCAGGTGTATTCGTCCAACTTAACACTTAACCCTTAGGCTGTTAAGCCCGACTCACTGACCTTTTGCGAACAATGTAGATCAAGATCAGACTGCACAGAACGTGTAGTCTGATCACGGATCTACACTGTCCGATATGGAGATATTTTTCCCTCATATCTTTTGAATAGCAACATTTGGAGTTTTACTATCGGCTTGAAAATTTCAATTCAGTTATTTAGCAGGTAAAGGGTTAACCCTTTACCACACAGTTCCGAGTTTTAACGACCCTGACAAAATACTTTTGAAAACATTGCGGAAAAAGAAGAAAATGCTGTTAACCAGCATTTTCTTCTTTTCCCACAATGTTTTCTACTCTTTTTGAGGCAAATTCCATCATTTAGGCTACATTTAATTTGTCGCCTGCAAATGCTTTTAATCTGGACAAGTCGATAATTTTGTTTTTAAATTAAGAGTTAACTTAATGACATAGTGCTTTGCCGACGACCTTTGAAAACATCGTGGAAAAAGAAGACAATGCAGGTAACCATCGATTTCTCCTTTTTGTCAGGGTGTTTTCTAGCCTTCCCAAAAAAAATCATTAATTTTGACTGCATTTAATTTGCTGTTAAAGTTCTTTCAATATAGATAAGTCTGAAAATATCGCTGTTTATTAAAGCGTTGACAAAACAAATTTTAGACTCTTCAAAAGTCAAAACATCTACAGATGATAATGATTTGAAATCAGTACAATAAGCTTAATTTCTTTGATAAGGTACCAAAATATTGTCGGAAAAGGGGAAAATACTGGTTACCAGCATGTCCTCGTTTTCCAACAATATTTTCAAAGCCTCTTGTTCAGGATCGCTAAAGCTCGAGATTGTGTGGTAAGGAGTTTAACTTAAAACCTTTTCAATTATTACATATAAATGACCGAATCGAAGATTTTCTGTCTTCGATAAAAAACGCAATTTGACGAGTTTAGTGTTAATTTGGTCGGAATATTTTACAAAAATATCGAATAATATAGATCCAAGATCAGAATGCACTTTCCTTAAAAATTTCCACAAAATTGATTTCTCCTTTTTCCACTCTTTTTTTCAAACGCAGCCTGCTACAAGTGGAAAGAATTGGCAGGTAATTATTGAATATGAAGGACACCTTTTCAAGAACACCTGAAGAAGTCTGACGGAAGTGAGTAGAATAAGGAACAGATTTTATTTTACCCCCCAATTTTTTTTTTTTTTTTTTTGTTTGTTCTCAAAAACAAATAGTCTTCAACAATTTCGCTTTTTGGTTTTATTTGCAAAAGTTTTCCCCAGGAAGACAATGACAGAAGAAAGATCTGTTGGAAAAAAGCTAGACGGCGTAAACAGGACACTGGTGTAACGATATTAAAACCAGGGATAAATTGAAACCTGCGATTTTACACCCCTTCTTGATAAAAATACAAGGTACACGATGTGACTCAATAATTGAACGACGCTCTTTGGGTTGGGGTTGCTTCCACAGAACAACATAAAAAGCTTGCCATTTGATCGTAATTATTATTGATACTATTTCAATGGCGATTGTATTTCAGGTGCTTAACAATTGCATTACCATACTGCAGAACTTCACATAGATAAATTTCATAATTACGTGATTGTTCCGTCACGTATCTGCAGATTCCTACACTTAACCTTATTTTTTGCAGAATTTACACATTATTAACCAGATACAAATGCCTTTTTGTTCATTTCCGTGTCAATGCCAAAGTAGGTCAAGAGCGAGATTATACAGCTACGCCAAAAATTCTGCAGGATGCAATACCGGAATATTAAAATGAAGGACTACTTTCAACATGGCGGATTTTGGTACTCGTAACCTTTAAATAACTAAAAGGCAAAATACCTTTTACGAAAACTCATACTCAAAGACAACTCGACGCCAACTGTTTTAGTTGTTTGATAGAAATGATCGTCCCTCTTTTAATATTTTTTTCTCTGTTTATTCTTGTAGGGCTTATCAGTTGTAGCCTTGAGCGCCAATACTCTATGATTCCAGACAGAGATTTTAGCTATACAAATGTTTGTATATTTGTACACACACGGCCATGATATATCGGAATAATCTCTGTGAACATTGGATCTATTACTTTCCCTTCCGACGGCTTACATCCTAACCCTTAGCTTGTTTGGCTAGGCGCCACTCAAGGCGCTGTTGCGGACAGTGTAGATCAATGATCAGGCTGCACAAAACGTGCAGCCTGATCATTGATCTAGACAGTCAAATACGAAACTGAAGTTTTAACTCTTTATCATACGTCAAAATTTCAGACAATGTAATTTCTGTTTTTTGCAAGTCTACATCGGATGTAGTCGTAAAGTGCCGTTTAGGATTAGCCTGCGCGGACTGCGCAGGCTGATCCGAGACGACACCTTACACAAATGTCCGAATGCCCCTTTTCGCGTGTTGCATGCCAATTATTATGTTTTACTGGCTGCAAATTTTCATTCAATCTATTCAGTTTAACGAATAAGTGTGTCTGTATGCCTGCCAAGGCTCGATTCCATTGTTCATTATTCACATGGCTTGTAACCCTGGAACTGCCAGTTCGAGCCCAGCTCGGCAAAAAAAAAATGGATGATTTATTGAAGTCGTTCCTCAGGATTTATGCGGCTCATCACAGAGATTTCTATTTATAACTTTTGGGAATAAAACCTACAGCAAGAGGCAGTGCTTTGTTAAACTTCTAATAAAATAACACGCCAAATTTATTTCTGGCGTGGATAAAACTGGTGGTCAGAGACACGAGGAACACAGGGACAGGTACACATGACCGCCGGTATATTGTTGAAATCGACCTTGACAAATTACAATACATAGAAACAAATGCAAGGTGATATCATCTTTCACAAACCTAAACTTGGTTTCTGCCCTCGGAAATATACTACTCACACTTTGATAGGGATCATTTAGATATTTTTATATGAGTATGTGTTACACGAATACAATTTTGCTTAATAAAAATTCATTCCCTCAGATGGTTTATTTCATCAGCATTGCAATGTTCCATATCGAAAAAAACATACCCGATGCATTCTACACATGCATATCAACAGAATCTAAGATAGTGATCCCAAGCAAATTTTGAGTAGTATGAGGACTAGATCTTACTCACTAAAGCTCTTGCTAGGTCACAAAATAGTTGACCAGAACAAGGCTAATAAAATCACATGGTGTAGATTACTGATCAGACTGCACGTTTTGTATAGTCTGATTTTGTTTTACACTGTCCTAATAAGTAATAAAAACATGATATAATTTTCAGTTAGACGACGAACCAACTTTTAAGCGCTTCAAAGTTTTTCTTACGAAAATAATACTCAAAAGTTCGGAAGGTGTAGATTACTGGTTCGACGATACGTTCCGAGCAGTCTGATCTCAATCTACCGAGTCCTTAAAAGCACCCTATTGTACCTTTAGTTTGCTTCAAGCTTATACGTTCAATACGTTTTTGTGCTTTCTATTTGCATCCATCTGAAACCTTAACCAAACGATTTTCCTTTTAAACAATCATTCGGAAGAAGCATTTTGAAAAAAAAGGTGACCGGCATTTTATCATTGTTGCTGCAATGTTTTCTACCCTTTTAAAGACAATTTCTATCTCTTCAGCGCAACATGATTTGTCGCCTGGGAATGCTTTCACGCTGGAAAAGATAAAAGTTGTCGTTGAGTAAACTGTTTATTCGCTACCATACAATCACGTCTTTTAACGACCTTGCAGAAATAGAGTTGCGAAAAAATTGTTAGATAAGGAGAAAAAGCCGATCACCAGCGTTGTCTGTGCATGTCATGTTCTTCGAAGATTCGACCTGTCTACTATGACGCATCACCCATCCCCGAATACTTGGGAAAAGTAGGGCTTATACCGAAGCTATTAGCCTATTACCCAAGCATGTTGAGGCTGTTTTGATAAATGGCCGATGCATAGGTTACATGCTAGTCGATCATAGCTGAATGAATCCCGGCAGGTAGCGTTTTATTGAGTTAAACGTTTATTTCATTTTGAAATTCAAAGTAACGGTTGTTGTTTTGAAAAGTAGTCCTCTTCTGTACCCAGAATGCCCAAATTAGATAGATGTGTATTTGTAGAATGCCATCTAGCGGTAAATAATGCGATCACCAGCATTTTTTTCATTCTTCCTACAATGTTTTCTATCTTTCTAAAGTCAGTTTCTATCATTTTAGTCACATTTAATTTGTCGTCTGCAAATGCTTCCAAACTGGAAAAGATTTAGTACAGTTTTCTCCATGTGCAAGGAGTTAACCTTTCGGCTGCTAAGCGCGACTCACTTACCTTTTGCGGACAGTGTAGATCAAGATCAGACTGCACAAAACGTGCAGTCTGATCTTTGATCTACACTGTTCGATAAGGACATCTTTTTCTCCAAAAAATACCTTTAAATAGCGAAATTTGGATTCTTACGATCGGCTCGAAAACATCATTCCAGTTTAGCAGGATAAAAATTAAGGTTCCAAGGAACGTTGAATTATGCAGAACAGAGTTATATCACTGGAATCTTATCATCTTCCTGAAAGACAGTCCACGCGCCTCTTTATTTACAAATACCACGTGATCTATCAGCGACATCTGTAATCAAGATGGCCGCCAACGAAGCCATTTTGTGTTGATTATTTATAAAAAGTGGTTTTATCAAATTTGTTTACTTGTTGAAAAATAAACGCTTTAATTTATATCCGGGGAATGGTTTCTGTCAGCGAACAGATCGTGTCGTTTTCTTTTAAACTTTTTTAATACACAATCCCAACTTTTAACGCCTCTGAGTAAGCATTGGAAAGCATTGTGGGAAAAGGAGAAAATGCTGGTAACCAGCATTTTCTCCTTTTCCCACAATGTTTTTTTCCCCCTTCCCTACACGAATTTCTAATTTTTGTGTCACATTTATCTTGTCGTCTGCAAATGCTCTCAATTTGGAAAGTATAAAAATTTTGTCGTCTGGTAAAGGGATATATCTTTCACATAAGAAACAAATTTTCAGCAGAAAACTTTGAAAAGATTCCTGTAAAATAGATTTAATCAGCATGCATTAACGGGTAATATATGGTGTGAACACAATTGAGGACATGGTGATAAATGAGGGGGAACATTTTACTGTATAACAGATTCTTCTTTTGCCACAATGTTATCAAAAGTGGTCTGCTGACAGACGAAAAAAAATCGTCTGTAGCTGGTAACGTGTTAATCAGAAACTTGTAAAATACATTACGGAGATAAATGCAAAACGCCTCGCCATGTTCTAAATATCAGATAACGATTTCCGGTTCGGAAAGGGGGGGGGGCTCAATGAATACTCAGTCAACGGTTTTTTTTTTTTGTTAAATATCACATGCTGACGTCATCATGTATTTGGTTCTTCTTTGGTGGTGCAATACAGAGATTACAATGAATTTCTTGTTTGAATTTTCGGTGAGCTTAATTCCTGATCGAACAAGTCTGTGTTCTAAATGACTCACAGGAAGACTTTTGATAACAAAGTTAATAAAAGAGAAAGTGCCGGTAACCAGCATTTTCTGATCATCCTACTACGTTTTCTCCGCTAAGAAATGTCCTAGAAGGAAAACATTTTTTTTTTTTAATTTTTGAAAATGATATGAAAATATTGAGGCAAAGAAGAAATCGATGCAACAAGTTACGCGAATGCTCTTCACAGACTGCACACAACAAGTCTCAGGCGTTTTTAAAAGCGTTAAGGAAGACATGCCGACAATTATTATTAATATGTCGAGAACCTTACAGAGCTGGGACACACCTGCAAGTACTCTTTTGTCTTTGCATGGCTAGATGTTGCAAGCGTTTGCAACCGGAAGTGAAGTGCTGTTTACTCTTTGCAAAATGTTTTGCCGCAGTGAAAAGTAGGTCCAGGCCCGTATTCACCTACAGTTTTTTATTTTCATTCCTAGTCTTATTCTAGTTTTGAAAGTAAGGCAACTTCTGATTGTCCAAACCATCTGAGCCATGCTTCGGCAAGGGAGTACAATGCATATCTGCGATGCATTATACCAAGTAAGCCATTACATGATTTAAAATCCATGAAATCTATTTTGGTGAACAACCTACTGAATCATGAGGCAGAAAATTTACAGAGAGCAAAATGTGGACCGCGCAGTCTGATATGGGTCGATACTTTTTGCAGATGCATTTGCCCCCCCCCCCCCCGTCACAGAGCAATGCTCATTTAGTTAAGCCAATCGGAAGCTACGTGACTTTCAAATTTTAAAAAATTCTTGAGAATTAGATAAAGAAAGTTCTTAAGAATAGTTGGCAAATATGGAACTTGTATTGCCATTCGTGAAGGTATACTTTATGTCGAGTTTGCATTCAGACAGAATTACGATGTTAAAAAAAAAAAAAATGAATCCCAGGATGTTAAAGGCGACACAGTGTGCTTCTGCGGAGAGCGTAGATAAAGATTAGATTGCAAGGATTGTTTCTAGAATCAGATTTAGGTTCACGGTAATTGCTTGAGGAAGAAAGATGTTTGTCTGCAGTACAAACTGGCGGTAATCTGTCTATGGATTTCATGTGATTTGGTAGAAAAAAAAGTAATGAATTCAGCTTGAAATTGCTCTTATATAGAAAAGTCATCAGTACTGAAATTGTTTTTTTTTTACATGAAAAGTATGAATGTGTGAGCATTTCATCAAAAGGGTGCATAATTGTATTTGTAGTAGTTCACAAGATAATATTCTGATGATAAAACTGTACAAAAAGATAGGACTTTTAATCGCTAAATTTATTGAATTAATCTTTTAACTGGTATAGTAAAACTCTAAATACTGAAATGTTAGTATTTTTTAACAGACAAAAGACCTTACGATATTGGACAGTGTAGATCCAAGATCAGAATGCACGTTCTATGTAGTCATATCTTGGATTTACTCTGTTTTTTAAAAAGAGCATTGAGTAGCGCTTGATAGCCCATGGGTTAACCCCTAGGGTATCAAATAAACCCAACAGGCATTTTGATTTAAGAGACAAGACTCAAATAATTGTAATTTCAATCATTGCCTTTTGTCTTAGGTGTTTCAGCAAAGCAGTTGCTATAGATCACAGATCCGACTGCTAATTTTATGCTGTCTGAATTTGACCTACACTGGCATGCAAAGGGAGCCATAGTTGTAAAAGGCGATTAAAAAGAACAAAGAAAGGAAAGTTCAAAAGATAAGGGAAGTTACTCTTTGAGGTACTTTAAATTTATTCTCGACATGAACTAAACTTTGAAAACTCGTGCTGTAAGCACTTAGCCTATTTTCCGTCTCGACTGTATACATTATGTTCATCACTATATGCCATGTACTTCCTGTTAGACACCGCAACCAATCAAAGCTAAAATCTGACTAAAACGCAGTTTTCCGTACCGTGACTGTCTATATACCTGCTTCATACATGTACATGTATATATAAAATGTATATTTAAATCTGCCTTGTTATCACTCTGCAAAACAAACCAGGCTAGACAAAAAAAATACTATTTACAAATATGTTACGTCTCATTTTTCGAAATTCCCATTTGTTAACTCTTAACAGACGACAAACATTTATACTTGTCCATCTTTAATGCATTTGCAGACGACAAATTAGATATAGCTTAAATGATAACTTATCTCTATGACAGGATAGAAAACATTGTAGGAAAAAGGAGAGAATGCTGGATACCAGGATTTTCTTCTTTTCCCAACAATGTTTTCAAACGGTCTTTCCTCGCAGTCTTTAAAACGCGGGCTTTTATAGTAAAGGAGAACCACATGGTTTTTTTGTTAGATAAATGATTCTGTACAAACGTATGATGGGAATTATGATTATGAAAACGCTACAAAAACTAAGTGATATCAAAGCAATGAGAAAGTGAAATTAATTATATAACAAGACTCGTTTTGTTTTGTATACTCAGCGGTAACATTATCTGACATTTTGCCACCGTTAAGTGGTGGAGTGTTTAACAAAAAAAAAATGTTATGACAGTACCTTTAAAGCGACTAGAAACTAGGTTGTATCTTTCGGCAGTTTTTAAGTAAACGGTATAATAACATTAACTATTTCATTTATTCAATCTATTTTCCTTCTTTTGGAGAAATATAAGTAATGTTTGAATTAACTTATTTTTTTAGCACTGAAACATGGTTAGAAAAGAAAGAAAAGAAGAATAGTCGAACAAACAACATCAATGTGATGATAATGATTGATAGAACAACAACAACAGCAGCAGCAACTACATCAACAAAGAGGAAAACAACAAGAACAGCAGCAGCAACAATAAGAACAATACAGACAATACTGATAATATTAATAATAAAAATGATAATAATAATACTTATAATAATAATAGAGTTTCGCTGACAAGGATGACCTTATTGGAAGATATCAACAGGAAATGCACGTTTATTTCTCCATGTATAGGCATATTACCTAAAATTGATTATTCCCCGGCACGAAGATTTTAAACAGTCACGTTTAGATGGTATTTCTTGGCACAGTATTGCGTTTGAAATATGAAAATCCTTTTCAAAAGGCCGACGGTTACCAGAGTCCAGAGGTGAGTCGCTTTAATTTCAGTGAATTTCAGGTCGACTTTTCTAGTTACAGTTTAATATGTCTGACAAATTAGACGTAAAAACATCGAAAAGGAATAAACATTCACTTGTTTAAGATACATATTGATAATTTCGACGGTTTTCATCGTACCAAATAGCCAAGACGATTGACCTATTTATAAAATGGAAATTTCATGCCGCTTTCAACATTATTTCAGTCATATCACAGCAACAGCTCACACATTATGTATGTCCTCGGTTTTACCAGTACAAAGCTAGGGCTCTGAAGTGTCTTCTAAGGACACTCCGATGACTAGTCTATCTAGTGAGACTTGAACCAGGGGCCTCCAGGTTACAAGTCCTACACTTTAACACTGAGCCAAGCAGGACCACCAGTCCCTGAGGAGGACACAGTTTTTGATAAAAAAAAAATGGTGTGAAGGAAAAAAGGAAAAGCGGTTGGTTACCAACTATTTCTCGCTTTTTCACGAGTTTTACAACTGTTCAAAAATACATTCTATACTTTTAGCTAGTTTTAGTTTATTGTTTGCATAATAATATGATTTCAATCCGGACAAGTCTGCATTTTTTTATTATCTAGTCAAGAGTTGATGCTTGCATATGGTATTGAAAACAAAAAAAAAAAAAACTGTTAACCCTTTTCCAAAGCTTCAAAATGTTGACTTCCAAGTTAAAAGAAAGTGCGGACCAAAAAATGCAATTGGTTTAGATGAGCTGTAGTTCCGTGACAGGGTAAGGAATATTGTGTGAAAAGGAGAAAATGCTAGTTACCAGCATTTTCTCCTCTTCTCACAATGTTTTCAAAAGCCCTGTTCCTCAGGGTCGTTGATACTCAGAGCTGTATGGTAAAGGATTAATAGAAAAAAAAAAGACAATTCTTACCAGATATCTACATAAAATATCGAACGATGCCAGACTGTAGATTTAAGAAAAGATTACACACATGTGCAGTTTGATCTTGAGCTTGCAACTAGATCTGTTCACTCATTACTGAGGCCCAAAAACAAATTCGCAGATGACGAATTTTAAAACATCCTTGTCAGACAATTAACAATAATGTGAGTTAAACTCTTTCCGCGTCAAATACATGTAACGTATATGGCCATTAACACGCGAAAAGGGGCATTCGGACATTTGCGTAAAGTGTCGTCTCGGATCAGCCTGCGCAGTCCGCGCAGGCTGATCTGAGACGGCACTTTACGTCGTTGTCCTACCATAGACTTGCGTGAAATAGAAAATCACACACGATCGGAAAGTGTCGTCCCGGATCAGCCTGCGCGGACTGCGCACGCTAATCCGGGACGACACTTTACGCAAATGTCCGAATGCACCTTTTCGCGTGTTGCGGGCCCTATGTACCTCCTTCGGCGGCTAAAAATACACCCAGGAAATTTAAAAATGCAACGATAGTTGAAGGTTGAAAATAAGCTGGAACATGACAAATTTTGATCTAATGTACCTTTAATGTAATTCATTGCTGTTCCATTGAATGATGCACAAAATTTTGTTAAAAAAAAATTCAAGATTTTAAAATAGAAAATCATACAAAAAGGTCCTTACCGCAAATCAAAAAGTCACATCATATCGAGTATGACCACGCCTGACATTTATTCAAACCTGCCAGAACTATGAGGTTATTCATTGCTGTAGTATATTATCCTATTCTTCCAGAAGCTAGGTCTCTATAAAGTCACGGAAATTTGGTAGGGGGTTAACATGTCCCAAAGATGGTAGTGCCATCAATGCCAGATCAGGTGATAATGCTGCCCAGTCAAAAGCATTGACGAGCGGGGTCTAATTTTCAGCGAGTTATTCCTGCACACGAGATGCCCATGCAAAGCTATGCGACTTCCAGAACGGTGAGATTACCCTGCCCCAGGAGACAGTTCCATTTCAAACAGCTTCAACTGAACCATGTCTGTTTTCGAATGAAACTAGGATCAGCAGAACGTTAACTTGTTTGACTGGGGGCATTATTACCTGATGTGGTACTAACGGTACATGTCTGGGATGCTGTGAAGAGATGTGTGCATAGTGCATACCAGAGTTGATACACAACCAAATATCCGTAACTTTACAGAGCCTTTCTGAAACAACGGGTGACTACATACAACAGCTAGAAAGACTCGCAAATCTTGTAAATGAGACAAAGCAGGCAAGTTTTGATGAATGCAAAGGATGGCAATACTCGATATAAATCATGTGACTTTTTGATTTGCGGTTAGAAGCTTTCTGTACTATTTTCTACTTGAAAAGTTTTAATCATCTTAAGGTCTACGGCCCCTTACTCTCATATAAAAAGACGGCAGCTGCCGATATTGGCCGAATAGCCTTTACGAAAACGTCGATGTTTGCACGATATTTACCGATGAGTTAGTGAGTCTACGGCCCCTAACTCTCATATTAAAAGACGGAAGCTGCCGAGACTGGCCGAATAACCTTTACGAAAACGTCGATGTTTACCTATGAGTTAGGGGCCGTAAACCTTAAGGAAACTTTGTACACCATTCACTGGAATAACAATGAATTGCATTAAAGGTAAATTAGATCAAAACTGGTTACATTCTGGCTGATGTTCAACCTATATCTAGTGTTGCGTTTTTAAATGCACTGTCTGTATATATTATTTACAGAAACTCAGAAAGATTTATATCTCAAATGCATTTAGCGACCAAAGTAAACAATGAGGGTGTTTAAACACTTTTGAATTTAAATTAAACCCCTAAAAAGATGAAAATAATTATGAAGATGGCAATCTTTTAGTGTTCGGTCGGTCCAAGTAATAGTCGCTGGCAGAAAAATGAATTTTAGAAATAGGTAAAAAGATGCCAAGTCGCTCTCTTTTTTTTTTTTTTCAACTTTTTTCCTGGTTTTCTGACCGAGTTTAAACAATTCTGGTTGAGAAGCATTTTAAAAACCTTGTGGGAAAAGGGAGAAGAAACTGGTAACCAGAATTTCTTGAACTATCCTCTCAAAGATAAAAATTCATTTAAAAAATATTTAATTTGTTGTCTGCAAACGTTTTCAGTTTGGACAAGTCTTTATGTTGTCGTATGATAAAAAGTTAAAAAGCAGTTGCAGACGCAAAAAGTCGTTAGCGGGTGGTTAGGAGTTAAGAGTTAATATTTTCCACATGCCAGAAGCTGATCTTGTCGACTGTGTAATGATGCCATAAGTGGCAGTTTGTTATTTACAAACAGATAACCAAATACTGTTACGAAAGAAAGCTTTAGAAAACATTGATGGAAAAGAAGAAAAATGCTGGTAACCAGCATTTTCTTCTTTTCCAGCAATGATGTTTCTACAATTTCAAAGACAAATCCCATTATTTAAAAAGAAACATTTTATTTGTCGTTTGCAAGTGCAAGCAGTTTGGACAAAGTCTAAAACTTTGTCGTCTGGCGGTCTCGTCATCTGGAACAGAGTTTGACACTTTGACCTATCATCTGAAGGCCTTTTTTATTTTAATTTTCACACCACCACTTCTAAAAACAGGATGGCAAAAGGATTAATTTCTTTTGTTTCACACAGCGTTTTTCATAAATTGGCCTATTCATGTAATGAATCTTAATCCGTCTTAAACAATAATATTTCACTCAGCCGTCTGCGAGAAAAATTATATTGGACTAACTCTTTTAACGGCATAGGCAAGTTTAGTTGTTTTTTGTTTTTGGACCATGTAGATAAAGATAACTTGCTCAGATTTATAGTCTGATCTTGTATTTACTTTAACACTTAACTAAACGACAATATTGTAGTTTTGTCCAGATTGAAAGCTTTTGCAGACAAAAAAAAAAACTTGTCAAAAATTGAAATGTATTTTTGAGAAGTTCGAAAACATAGTGGGAAAAGGAGAAAATGCTGGTTACCAGCATTTTCTCCTTTTCCCGCATTGTTTTCAAAAGGCTTCCTCCTTAGTCGAGATTGTGTGGTAAAGGGTTAAATTTTGAAAATCCAAGTCTATTTGAAGAAAACAGCAAAATGTCGTCGATCTCTATTTTGTAGTACTCGTGAGATGAACCATTTAACCGCCTTTCACAACTTGTTGCCTTTCCGGTCAGTATAGATCAAAATCAGACTACGCAGAATGAGCAGTCCAAGCTCTGATCTACACTGTCAGCTTTCCAAAGACATTGAATAAAAAACAGCTTTGAAAGTACAATTATATGCTTATATTTTTTGTACATTGAAAATCTCGGTAAGATTTATTCTGCACTTCAATGGTTTAAGAAATGAAATTATGTAATATAAGAGAGAGAGAGAGAGATTAGAAGGATCGGGATGGGGAAGAGAGAGAGAGAGAGAGAGAGAGAGAGAGAGAGAGAGGTCGGGGGAGGGGGGCTGGAAATTACTCAGCTGTCGCACTCAAAACTTGAAACTGTTTTCTTTGTAGTAAATAAATTCTATACATTTATTCATAAAAAACACTTTTTTCTACATATATCAACAAAATATCAACAACAACAACAACAACAACTTTGTCACAGTTCACAAAATCTCGCGTCTTCAACAGCAAATTTATCTTTTTTGTACAATTATGAAATAAGATTTATATTCCATATAATCTTCTAAAACAAGCCAATGTGATTCCTCTATTCTACACGTTCAATTTACTCTTTCTTTCTCTCTCTCTCTCCCTCTCTCTCTCTCTCTCCCTCTCTCTCTTTCTGTCTGTCTGTCTATCTGTCTGTCCTCTCTCTCTCTCTCTCTCTCTCTCTCTCTCTCTCTCTCTCTCTCTCTCTCTCTCTCTCTCTCTCTCTCTCAGTAGTAGATATGGGGCAATTAATAATGTACCTAAGCAATGTTATTAATATGCGGTTTTTTTATATAACTTACAGTATTTTATGTCTTTAATTCTTTTTTTTTTCACTATGAGCCCGTGTTTTAACGACCGCAAGGAGAGAGCCTTTTGAAAACATTATGAGAAAATGAAAATACTGGTAACCGGCATTTTCTCTTTTTCCCACAATGTTTTCTACCCTTTCACAAATCCAATGATTTAAGCTGCATTTAACTTGTTGTCTGTAAATACTTTCAAATAGGACGAGTCGAAAATTTCATCGTGTAGTAAAGAGTTAAATTCTGGATTGCTTTATCAGAAATACTATTATGCTTTAACCCTTTACTCCATAGATACTCATTTTGACGTATCAACAACAGACAGCTTTTGAAAACATTGTGGGAAAAGGAGAAATTGCTCGTAACGAGCAATTTCTCCTTTTCCCACAATGTTTTCCACTCAATCAGATATTTGTATCCTCATTTGTCCATATTTTTGACATCATATCTTTATTTGCTGCTGAAATGGAAGAGCCTCAAATTGGCATATCAGGTAAAGGGTTAAAATACTGAGTCTGCATCGCCTGGCTACTGATACAAAAGCCTAGTATGAATTGTTTAGTGTATAAAAATGGTCTTTTCACATACGACCGTTTTTTTTTTTCAACAGAGTATTTTTGAAAACACTGTGACAAAAAGAGAAATGGCCTTTAACCCTTTAATATACAACTCCAAGTTTTAACTACCCCAAAACGATGAGATTTGAAAATATTGTAGAAAAAAGGGTGAAAATGCTGGTAACCAGCATTTTCTCCCTTTCCCACAATGTTTCCTACCCTTCCATAAACAAATCTCCAATTCTAGTAGATTTATTTCGGGGGTTTGGGAAAGACTAATAGATATCATATATCATAAATTAGAATCAGTTACATGTACACGCTAGGTTGAAAAAAGAATCTGGTTTTTTTTTTCTCTCTCTTTTCTTACGTTTTGCTAATCCTCTTTTTGCAACAATGTTTTCAAAGACCTAAATTTCTGGTGATTACTCACACATCTAACAATGTCGGCTGCAGAAAATTTGTTTCAGGCAGTATTCAATGAGTAACGAAATAAAATTTAAGCAGAAAGCAACTACACATATACTGAAAATAAAAAACGACGGGCAAGATTTTCCATTTTGTATCAAACCTTCCTTTAGTGAAATCTTAAATTCTTGAATTAATTAAATGAACATTACCAATCCAAAAGAAAAATTCCCAAAGGCTGCATTTTCAAAGTTTTTTTTGCCTGAACAATTTCACTGTGTATATTACATTCTATATCATAGATCAGACTGCACGTTCCGCATATAGACAACCTAATAAACCCCATAAATGTAATTTAAAGGTGTTTTCCATATCGTCACAGCAAATAGGGCTGTGTGCATAAAAGATCAGATTGCTCTTTAGTGCTTTCTGATCTCTTTTTACACTGGCCGCTAGGGCAATCGGAGTTGTGAAGGGCTCTCAAAGGGTTAGAAAAAATAGAATGTCATAGTAGCTTTTATACGCTGATCAATTATTAATACAAGGGATCTTATATTCATTTGACTAAATTTTTCATCCGACTTGTAAGTTAATATCTAAGTTTCAACAGCTAGCCTTTTATTCACTAGCGATTCTAAATTTTATTCCGATTCTAAATAAATACCAGGGCTGGCCTCTGATTGACTGGAGGTATAACGTTTCAGCCAATAAAACGGCTTCCATTGAAATACTGAATTACATTTGTATCTTCAAAAGTTGAACATAAACCCAGTTGGCGGACCCTTAATAAAAATTTACAAATCGGACAAAAATTAATTCGCATAAAAATAAATGAGTTATGCTCTGTAAAAAGGGTACTTAATGCATCTGCGAAAAGTATCGATTCAGGTCAGCCTGCGCAGTTCGCGCAGGCTGACCTGGGCCGAAACTTTTCGCTACTGGTCAATTTTCTGTATGTCCAAGAACTACTCTATCTCATGATTTTGACAAAATGAATTTTATGGATCATTAATTATGTGATGAAATGCTTGGTATCATGCATCACGGAGATGTATTAAGCCCCCTTTTGCCAGAGCATGGATCAAATATTTTTTCAGAGACATTTATTTCATTGGTTGTTTGACAAAATGAATTTTATGGATCATTAATTATTTGATGAATTGCTTGGTATCATGCATCACGGAGATGTATTAAGCCCCCTTTTGCCAGAGCATGGATCAAATATTTTTTCAGAGACATTTATGTAATTACCACAAGTAGCGCTTACTTTGCGTGAAATGTACCTAAACCACTACGTCTTTCCACAAAACTCTCTTCCTGTCCGTAAAATTTTCAGTCAAACTTCTACTATTACGTCATAACACACGTCACCACTTTTACTGTACTCTAGGTGTGGAATGTAATTGAGGTGCGCCAGGCGACCAGATGGCAGTACTGTCCAATACGTTTCTCGGAGAAACAGGATTGGTTGCATGGTTCTCGGCCATTCCTAATGGCAAAGATGTTGGATTCTGTCGATACATCAACTCTGGTACCCCGCTTCCAACTCCTACATACATGGGTCTGCTCATCTGGCCGAAAGATCCATACGCTGGAATGCTGGGATAGACGTTTGGAAGTCCAAGTCCGTATATTCCACTTGCTAGAGACAGTTGTAGAGTACTTATATTTCCGCTTTTCAAGTCTATGATTTTAGGCGGTGGACTTGGTATCTTGTCAAAGACGTCCGTTTTTCTTCTTTTAGATGGGTTTTCGTTTGCTTCATAGAAATCCTTATCATCACAAGTACCAGAAGACGTGCACGTGTCTTTTGTATCAGTACCAATAATACTGTCTATTGTAAACAACTTCCTTTTTATACCAGAAAATTGTGAACCACTACTTTTACCGACAACATCCAATACTTTATTGTTATAAGTACACGTGGAACTATTATTGTTAGTGTATGGTTTAAACCTATCTGCCACGTCAGTAGACTCCCTGGAATTTTCATCTTCAGACGAACTTGAACAAACGTTTATACCACTATCATCCACAGATAAGATGTGATTCTCCTTTTTCACACGAACACGATCAGTGTTGTCTGTTTTGGAAGTCTCGGGCAAATCACTATTGGAATCAGCATCAGAGTCATTGTAATTGTCGTCGCAAATATTTGCATCTCTACCGTTCATCTCAGTTTCTTCCTTGTAGGGAACTTTTACTCTTCGCTTACGTCTTCTGTAGTTTCCATTTTCAAACATTTCCTCACAATTAGCGTCCAGTGTCCAATAGTTGCCTTTGCCCGGCTTGCCTTTCTCTCTCGACACTTTCACAAAGCAATCATTTAGACTAAGATTATGTCTTATACTATTTTGCCAACCCTGCTTGTTATCGTGATAATACGGAAAACGTTCCATAATAAACTGATAAATTCCATTCAGAGTCACTTTTCTGTCCGGAGCATTCTTTATCGCCATTGCTATTAAGGCAATATATGAATACGGTGGTTTCTGTGGCTGTTCCCGTCTCTGTAACTCTTCGATCATTCTCAAAGCGTAGGCTCGATTGATGTCTGCCGGGTGGTAATACATTCCTGGGTACCCGTAACCACCGGCAGGACCAAGGCTGCTGTAGGCTGGTGGTGGAAATAATCCGGTATACAGAGAGGCCATTCCATGTGGCACCAAGTCGTTCTGAATTCCAGGTGGAGAAGACATTTTTTCTTCCCGAACGTATCACGTGAATAACTTATACACGACTTTGTCGAGAAAAAACCTCGGAAAAAAAGCAGCAACCTACATGCGCATATATGGCTTCTAATTATCTGAATCGTCCTTTGGCAATTTATCTTAGTACACTGTGTTTATAACAACATTGTAATCAACAAAGTTTTTTTTTTTCATAAAATATTCAAACTAGATATGTTGCTCGAATCCCGAGAGGACCGTGAATGTTTTTCGTTTGGAACAGGCGGTAATATTTATATTCCCACTCAGAGGATTATTATTCTTTCTAATTGTAAATGGTTAAATAAATGGACGATTACAGAAATAACACTCAACTGCCGTCACCCCTCCCGGCAATTTGGTGTCAATTATCGTGACGTCACGACGTGCTTCGCCAATTAGCGAATCAAATTACACGTTGAGTAAACTTTGCGGTGTTAAGCCACGGTCATTGTCCCGCCCACCCATGCGCAGAAAAACAGAAAGAGGAATCGATGTTTATTTTGAAAATTTAATCCTAGAAATTTGGCCACCCAAAATATAAACATTATTTTGACGTGAATTTACAAAGTATTTCCCGTCTTCTGTTATTCTAGAAACTCATCGCCATTCCGATAAATTTCAAATCAGATCTGGACTGGTTTATTTAGACGGGTTTTCAACAGATTGTGTTTTACTAAAGAGCAATGTTAACAAACAGAAAACACGCGTAACCCTTCTTCTACTGAATGAAAAGTAAAAGGAACGGACCATCCATTGTATAGGTCTCACTTATTTTACCTAAACGGTTACATCAAACATCAAATGATCGACGGTGATCTGAGAAATGCAGACCAGGATCAGCTTGCATTACCAGACAAGCTGATTTTCGTCTGCTCTCTTTGGGGAAAAAAGGATATCAAACCATACGAAACGCATCAATACGGATTAACACACAACTTCTGTGAAGAAAAATTTGAATCAGTGGTCTTTGAATATATTTTTGTAAAGTAAGAATGGTAAGTGTTTATATACAAAAGACTATGAATACAATGTCGCAAAAGAAAAAAAAACTGCTCGATATTAGTAATTTCTTCTTTTGCCGAACTGTTTTCAAAACAAGTCTGTTACCAGACAAAATCCATTCATCCGCCATTGATAATATTTAGAAAAATTTTACTTTATCTAAAACAGAACATTCTAGAAATCATGACAGACTTAGGTAATCGCGGAATCGAATAAAATGCTGGAATTACTTGTTGAATTTCGTATAAATTTCTTTATTTATTATTATTATTGATACAGAAATGAACTGCTACATTTTGTTGGCGAAAATTACTTCAAAAAGGACTGGTGCATATATGAGTTAATGCGTTAACTCATTTCACGACTGTTTACGTCTTGGAACAGTTTGCTTTTGAAAACATTGTAGCAAAGAAATAAAATTGCATATTGATGGCAATTTCCCCCTTTATCGCATCATTTGACATGTTTTTTGTGCCGTTAACCTAAGTTCGTGTGGATAATCTATGTTTTACAAGTATATTTTCAAATTCATCTGTCGCAATATAAAGCCGTGCCCTGTCATGCAAAATTTTAGACCCATTCAAATTGAAACCATTTGCAGAGGACATTTTCATAGTGACTCAAATTACAATTTTTCTTTGATAGGATAAAAAACTTTGTGGGAAAAGGAGAAAATGCTGGTTACCAGCATTTTCTCCTTTTCCCACAATGTTTTCAAAAGGCTTCTTTTTCAGGGTCGTCAGAAGTCGTCAATGTGTGGTAAAGGGTTAATGCATCTGCAAATTGTATAGACCCATGTCAGATTGTGCAGACCGTACAGGCCGACTTTGGTGGAAACTTTTTGCTATATGTAGATTTTTTGCTTCTTCAAGGACCATTCTACTTCCAGGTTCAGTCGGTTGTTAGACTAAATGAAATTTATGGCTCCATAATTATGTGATCACAAACCCGGTTTAATGCATCACGGACATGTATTAACACCTTCTCTTACTATAGAGTCGCTCATTTATCTTTCACGGAATAAATAACATATCGACTGATAAATGAGCAACAGATTTTTTTGATTTTTTTTACAAAAAAAAGGATAAATGAATATAAATAGATTAAAAATAAAGAAAAAGTAACCAAAATAAGCGTAAAAGGAATTGTCGTGGTTGATTTTTTAACCCATTGTTCCTGACTAAGATGGCAAAAAATGGCCAGGCAGAACAAAAGATATCTGCTGTTTATAATAATAATAATAATAATAATAATGTCAGATATTGATGAGAAATCAACTTTAAAAAAAATGAGCCCTCCTCGCTGAAGTTTTAACTCTAAAGACAACGTAATTTTGGAAACTTACATATTGAAAGAATTTGCAGACGACAAACCGAGCGTGGCTCGCATGACGGGACAAGAATGTCCTTTGATAGGGTAGAAAACATTGTGGAAAAAGGAGAAAATGTGATTTTCAGTTTTCTCCCCTTCTTCCCACTATATTTTGAGGAGCCGTTTTCCTCAAGCTAGTGAAAACGCGAAATTGTTTGGGATAGGATCAAAGTTACTTGGTTTTTTTTTTTATTCATGAAAAGAAAAAAATGTTTGTATCGTGGCATTGTGATAAAAGCGCAGACACACGTATCCAATTCTGTTCAGTCTCCTTTCATCACGTGAATCTAGATGGCGGAGATGAGGCAGAAACAAAATGGCGGATGTTTATGTAATAAGATAATGAAAAACAAATTGTCAGGGATTATCAATTTAATCACATTTTTTAAATGCATGGTTAATCTTTGATTACACGACCCCGAAAGTTTTTGGAAAACATTGTGAAAGAAGGAGAAAATGCTGGTGATAAGATTTTATTTTTCTATTTCCCATACTGATTTCTACCATTTCAAAGACAAATGCCACCATTTCAGCCACATAGATCTCATGCAAATGCTTTTAACTTGAACAAGTGTGAAATATTGTCGTCTGCTGAAAAGTTTTACTACACACGTAGTTTCTACTGCCTCTTAGTCTTGATGATAATTATATATTTGAGTCATTTTTCGTGAAAAGGGTGCTCAACGCACCTGCAAAAAAGTATCGACCCATGTCAGCCTGCGCTGTCCGCGCAGGCTGACATGGGTCGAAAATTTTTGCTCTTTGTAAATTTTCTACTGGTCAAAGGACCACTCTACCTCCAGATCTAGTTGATTGTCAGACAACATGGATTTAATGGATTAACAGTCATGTGATGATTTGCTTCGTATAATACTAGTACATCACAGAGATGCATTACACCCCTTTTTGCCAGAGCATAGCTTTTATTTATTTTTTTTTCAAAATGAAAGCCATGTTTTCAAATTCGTCTGCTTCAAATTTTTGTTTTGTTTGTTTGTGTAAGGTTTAACGCCATTTTCAAACATTATTACTGTTATGTCGCGGCGGCCAGTGCACCTATCCATGCTTTCATGGAGTTTCTATCACCAGTACCATGCACAATATTCTTCCCAAGCCACTGGCTGCTTTCCCATATAACCATCGTCGAAACAATGATCAACCCTTTTTCTTTTAGTAAAAGGATTGAAAAAAATACTGCAAATATTTTCAGTGGATCTACTTTCTTGCGCGCATAAAAAAGAGACTGTCAAAACATCTTAAAGATTATCCCATCACAATGAAAATAGCGTATATATTACAAAGATTAGTTAATCTAATGAAAGTTACCGCCGCAGCCTAACACACGTTGTCCATATCATATTACTTTTTATCAAAGAATTAACTCTTTACCAGACGACAAAATTTTATATTCCTCCAACTTGGCTGAAAGCATTTGCAGACGTAAAATTAGTTTTGGCTTTAATGCTTTAGCCTGTCTTTCAAAGGATAGAAACCATTGTGGGGGAAAAGAAGAATAAGCTGGTTACCAGCATTTTCTTCCTTTTCCACAATGTTCTGGGGGAAAAAAAAACTTTCTGCTCGGGGTTGTTGAAAAAATTGTTTGAAAAATAGTTAAAATCAGACCAATATCAGGAAGGCTGTAGAGTTGTATATCTCTCCCAAACGACAAATTTTTAGACTTGACCATATTGCAGACGACATAGGTCCCACGAAAAGCTTCTATATTACTGATTATGGAGATGGAAAAGTTTAATTCTAAAATTCCAAAAGAAACTGACAGAATCTCTAAATTTCCATTAGGTGTTAACCTTAAACTTGCCAAGACATTTTACTAAAATAGTAGAATTCCCAAGCAAAATTTAAAAAGGAACGAAAAAAAAATTACGATTTCAAATTTCCTGTTGTCAAAAATCTTCTCTCCGTATTCGACAGTGTACGTCCAAGATCAGACTGCACGTTCTAAGTACCCTGATCTGAATCTACACTCTTCACAGAAAGCCGGTGAATGGCGCCTAGCAGCGATAGAAAGATAGACGACAAAAAAAACCAAAATGAAATAAATATGCTCAGGTTGTAAAACTTACCAAGAGTATTTCATTTTCAAACTTTTGGGAGACACATCTCTCAGTATATCGGACAGTATAGAACCAAGATTAGACTGCACGTTCTGTGCAGTCTGATCTTGATTCTACACTGTCCGCAAAAGCTATCAAAGGCACATGCTTGCCTCTGAAAGGATTAAAAGAGATTTGTGGAAGATTAATTAATTAAAAACCAAGAACCAGACATTTCGATATGAATGTTTTGGTTGCACTTTTACCTGTTGATATACGAATTAATGGGATTGCTGATTATAGTAGAAAGTCTGGGGAAAGATTTCGCTACAGATTAAGTGATTATAGATTTTCAGCAGAAGACTTGGAAAAAAAAAAGAGAATCTCACTGAACAGAACAGAACAGAATCTTTATTTCTGAGATATGAGCGTAACGGTTCACCGCCAAAGACAAAATTACATAAATGTATGTAACAATGGCAATAAAATATAAAGAAAGCAGCATGGTATTACAATCAACCAATCAAACAATCAATCAATCAGTCAATCAATCAGTCAATCAATCGATCGATCGATCAAGTTTATTGTTTAAATCACACATACATGATATATGAACAAGGCAGCACAACTAACATACAAAAAGAATGACAAATAGTGACGGAGAAAATTGGGTTAGAATAGCTGGGGGCCTTAACCTTGATACAATGTATGTACATGTAGATTATTAAAGTTATACGCACCATATTAGCAATTAGTATTGATTGATTTAATCTTTTGTGCAAAATGTTGGTTTTTTTGTTTTTTATATATTTTTGTTCAAAGGGAAACAGGTATACAGTCAAATGCTTAAAATGAGAAAGATAAGTACTAAGAAAGATCTCATGTACGAATAGGGAAAATATGGATAAAAATACACGAATTGGCTCTTTCGAAGTCGTTTGTGATCAAATACTTTTTTACGAACGTTGTAGATCAAGATCAGAGAGCACAGATCTTAGATATACACAATCCTTTACTTTGTTCTGTGTGACGACCAAAAATGATTTGTATTCACAGTGGAATATATTTTAACGATCACAAACGTTCAATACAGAATTTTTGCAGCAAAAGAATTAATGTACAGTCTCGTTCTTTTCTGTTTTGTTCTGTCGCAGAATGTACAGACATTCCACCAACTACTCTGTTTCCCCCCCCCCTCCCCACTTTGTTTTCTTCAAATATACATGTATTTTCCTTTTGGCATCTAAATTTATTAAATTTATTGGGGTTTTATTTTTATTTTTTAAATAGTCTGCGTTGTAAAATTCACTCAGCTTAACGTCACGACACGGAATTCTTTTTCACAGGCCAAACGAAACAAAATGACCTTGATAAATTGTTCACATATTTTATACCAGTATTTGTACCGGTACCACTGATTCCAAATAAAATGACAATTGTGTAATATTTCTTTTACCAAGCAAGTAGATTTCATTTCATGAAATTCTAAGATCTGTATCCACTGCACTGGGCAAAACAACCAGTGCATCTTTGTGTCATGATTGTGGAATGTTGAGCCGGTGCTTTCCATTACCAGAGTCTAATGTTTATTTATGTGTGTATTTCTGTCACCATTCAATCACCAGCTTTGTTAAGTCTTAGGCTACGAAGCGCGATTAATTAGGCTTATTGCGGACAATGTAGATCTAGGATCAGACTGCACAGAACGTGCAGTCTGATCTTCGATCTATATTGTCCGATACGGAAAGTTTTTTTTTTTCCTCCGAAAAGAACTTTGGAATAGCAGTATATGGGCCCTTTTTAATTATAATGATTTACTAGGAATTTTCATTTTATTCATTTAACTGTTAAGGGTTTAGATAGATAACTCCCTGAAACAGATTTGCAGAAGGCTACTTTGAAAAATAAAATCGTAGAAAACTTTAGATAATCAACAGGAATAAAAAATCAGCAGACAAACTCAGGGGAAAAGTATGTGGCAAGAGGAGAAACTGTTCGACATCGTTAAAAGTGGCACGTTTCAATAAAAACAAGGTTGCAAGAGTCAGTATGTAAATCTATATCCACATTTTATTATTATTATTATTGTTGTTGCTGCTGCTGTTGCTGTCGTTACTGAATTTTTTGAGACTTATTTCTTCACTTGCGGTTTCTGCATGTTTTCCTCTCTCTTTGTGTTCCATTTTTTTTATCAGTTGGTTCAGTTCATTCCCCTTTTGCATAGCAACTCTATATGCACACATCTAAGTGTTGCAATAAACTTTGGATAATAGTACAAGTTTTGATAAATAAATAAATAAATAAATAAATAAACTATAAATAAATAATTAAATAAAGCCCTTCCGGTACAAACTTTGCATAACCCTGTACCACACGGCAAAATTTAAGACCTATCCAAATTGAAAGCATTTGCAGACGACAATTTCATAGTGGCTCAAATGACGCAACTTTTCTTTGATAGGGTAGAAAACTTTGTGGGAAAAGGAGAAAATGCTGGTTACCAGCATTTTCTCCTTTTCCCACAATGTTTTCAAAAGGCCTCTTCTTCAGGGGCGTTAAAAGGTGTCATTGTGTGGTAAAGGGTTAAGTCAGTAGTGTGTATTTACAATATACTTTATTTAAACTAATTTTTCATCTAATTACGCGTTAATCAGTAAGAAATTGCGAACATATGGTAAGAAATGTGTGCATGATAAACTTTGCAAGCAAAACTCATTTTCTTTTTTTTTTAATTGATATTGAAATTGATTAATTGGAAAGAACATTTTTCCTATCACTGTTGCGTAGGTAAACTTCAATTCATAATTATGTTTTTATATAATAATTACAACTACTCGTTCATACACATATGTGTAAATTTATCCCTCCCTTTTTTTTAATTCATTAATTAACACCTCTTACTGGCGACATTTATTTCGTCTAGAAGGAGATAGATTTTTGAAAACGTTGTGTCAAAAGGAGAAAAATGTACGCAAAGAGCGATCTGTCCTCAACACAATGTATAATTTTACTTTACATGTATCCATGAATTACTAGTAATCTTGTACCGCACAATGCGAGTTTAAACTATCGGAGTAAGAAGACTTTTGAAATGATTGTGGGATCGCTGTGGCTTTAACAGTTTGAGTTTAATAGCTTTAACATGCCGTTGCGATCGTCGTAGCTATAGTAGTCTGGGTCTCAAGCTTTAACATGCCGTTGCGATCGCCGTAGCTTTAGTGGTCTGGGTCTCAAGCTTTAACATGCCGTTGCAATCGCCGTAGCTTTAGCGGTCTGGGTCTCAAGTTTTAACATGCCGGTGCGATCGCCGTAGCTTTAGCGGTCTGGGTCTCTAGCTTTAACATGCCGTTGCGATCGCCGTAGCTTTAGCGGTCTGGGCCTCTAGCTTTAACATGCCGTTGCGATCGCCGTAGCTTTAGCGGTCTGGGTCTCTAGCTTTAACATGCCGTTGCGATCGCCGTAGCTTTAGTGGTCTGGGTCTCAAGTTTTAACATGCCGGTGCGATCGCCGTAGCTTTAGTGGTCTGGGTCTCAAGTTTTATCATACTGCCCTTGTAGCTAAAGTGGTCTGCGCCTAAAGCTTTGACATACCGTTGCGATCGCTATGGATTTAGCTGTCTGGGTCTAAGGCTTTGACATATATGCTGTTGCAATCGTTATGGCATTTGCCGTCTGGGTTTAAAGCTTTAAAATGCCATTGAGATCGTTATGAATTTCAGTTGAGTGGTTTGGGTCCAAGGCTTTAGCATGCCATTGCTATCGATTTGGCTTTAGCTGTCTGGGTCTAAGCTTTAACATGCAGTGATCGTTATGGCTATAGTTGTGCGGGTCTACAGTTTTCACGTGCAGTTACGATTGTTTCTGCTAAAATGATTTTTGATTATTTACATGCAATAAAGCGATCGTTATTGCTGTGGAAGTCTGATTATTCGGATATCAACTTTCACTCATTACCACTTGAGACAAATATATAGAAGACGATTTCGGGCACATCATCGAAAAATAATCATAGTCGACATTAATTTAAGTTAATGAATACGTAAACGAAATATCATTTAACGCATTCTAGCTAAAGGATCTGTCGCTGGTTTCTAGCATTTATTAACTCCACAATGAGTTTAAAACTCTGTGACCTGAGTTAAGGGGAAAAATCATCTGCCGTTTGTGAGGTGTTGTAATGAAGCTGATCTGAAAAATAACGGTAGGTTTTCTTCAGGCTTAAAAATCGTGGTTGGTTGCCTTCTTTACTTCATTTCAGGTTACAACATTTGAGCAGTGCTCTGGCAAAAGGGGGCTTAATTTCCTGCTCCGAAATGCATTCCACCAAGCAAGACATAACATAATTATGGATCCATAAAAATCGATTTTGCCTATCAATCGACTGTCTTACGAACGAAGTCCGTAACAAAGAAACAAATGAACATCTGAAATACAAACCGCATCTGGCGGGATTCGAACCCATGGCGGACAATTATCGTCGTTTTTCGAGGTTCAAAAGACTAATACCATAACCACTGAGGTAAAGAGATATCTCACTAACGCAGTTGTCAGGTATTGTATTTAAATCGGGACGAAGCCATGCATGAAGGAGTGGTCTCTCGTAACAACTGAAACAAGAGGTAGACTAGTCCTTTGAAATACAGAAAACTAATCAATAGCGAAAAGTGTCGGCCCAGGTCAGCCTGCGCGGACTGCGCAGGCTGACTTGGGTCGATACTTTTCGCAGATGCATTAAGCCCCCTTTTCCGAGAGCATGGCTCATTTATATTTCAAACTTAATAGTTCGAACACCATTCTACTCCAGTTTTCTTTTTATTTTACCCTTTTACAAAACAGTCCCATTCTAAATGTTTTTTTGGAAGACAGGCTTTGCAAACACTGTGAGATAAGGGGAAAATTCTGGTAACTAGCATTTTCGAGTATACGTTATTGGAAGTGGTGCAAACTCTGGCTACCAGCATTTCTTCCTTTTGCCACAGTGTTTTCAAAATCCTTCTACCTAAAAAGTCATTAACACTCGGTATTATGTCGCGAAGGGTTACAGTTGAATGATATTTTGCGCGGCTTTCAACATTATTTCAGTCATTTCACGGCGACAACACACATATTCATGTATTTCCTGGATTTCATCAGTACAAGGCTAGGTCTCTGGGGTGTCTTGCTCAGGGACATTCCCACGAAAAACCCAGTGGATCCGGTGAAGCTCGAACCCGGGACCTCTAGGTCACAAGTCCTACACTTTACCACTGAGCCACACAGGACTCCAAAGGGTTACAGAGTTCAGCCATTAAAAAAAGGTTTAGGATGTTTTCCTGTTTTGGTTTCTACATTCGACCCGGAGGGAATCTTTAAATTGTGAGCAAACAGCTTCCTTACTAATCCAATATTTTAGCCACTCGGCGCTCGTTTGATGGATTTAAACACCGACTTTAACAGGTGTTGGTCAAATATGTTATTAAATAATAAATTCAATAGACAGGCTTTTAAACGTATCAACTTATTAAAGAAAGAGGAAAGCATTGCTTTAAATCCCCCGGGCGCAAAGTTAACCCGTCACAATCCCGAGTTCTAGCAACCGCCAGATAAATGACTTCTGAAAACATTACGGGAAAAGGAGAAAATGTTGGTATCCAGCATTTTCTCTTTTCCCACAATGTTTTCTACCGTTTCAAAGAAAATATCTTAATTTGTGCCAGATTAAGTTAATTGGTTGTCTGGAAATACTTCCGTTATAAAGTTTTTTTTTTCATTTTTAAAACATTGTGGGAAAAGGCGCAGATGCTGGTAACCAGCATTTTCTCATTTTTCCACAATGTTTTCTACCATTTCAAAGAAAATATCCTAATTTGTGCCAGATTAAGTTAATTGGTTGTCTGCAAATACTTCCGTTATAAAGTTTTTTTCATTTTGAAAACATTGTGGGAAAAGGCGAAGATCCTGGTAACCAGCATTTTCTCATTTTCCCAAAATGTTTTCTACCCTTTCAACAAAAAAAAAGTCCTAATTTGTGCAACATTTAGCTTGTCGTCTGCAAATGGTTTCAATTTGGACCGATTTAAATCATTGTCGTTTGTTAAAGCGTTACTTCATCACTTAAAGAGCAAAAAGCAAGCTTTCGTTGTTTTTGTTAATAATGTAGATCGTGACCAGATACCACAAAACTGGCAGTCTAATTTGGGATCTACTTTGCACAGATTTGAGATAATTTGGCCAAAAGAGCCTTGAAAATGCCAATTTAGGTTCGTATTTAGAAATCATTCTTAAGAACATTTGACTTGAGTTGAAAACATTCTTTGTCTTATTCTTCAAGATTTCCTAAATTTGAAAGGAATACAACATCTGTTTGGCGAAACCAACTGGTTTAACCAATAAGAAGTTGTGTTACATTCAAATATAGAAAATTCTAAAGAATAATATTGAGAAAGTCCTTAAGAATGGTTGGCGAATACCGGCCCTGAATTCTATTGTCTTGACTGAGGATTTAAGTTTTTTTTCGATACCGAAATGGTTTGAAAAAAAAAAAGTAATATTGAGACTTGTGTTGTCGAGAGTTCATTGGCTCCTGTCGAAGTTTTAAAATGTCTATATATGTCAGTACTTACAGAGTCATTTAATTTGAACTTAATATATGAAGGAACAAACAAAACGACCAGCAAACCAACGAACTATTGGAAGATAATGATGATGATGATGATGAGGGGGAGGAGGAGGAGGAGGAGGAAAAATTAAAAAAGAAAAGACAAGAGTATGATAGTTTATTTTAAACTAAGAATTCGGAAAACATTTAGATTTCAGATAAATTGATTAAAGCTAATACAGAAGGTGTGTGTGTGAGAGAGAGAGAGAGAGAGAAAGAGAAAGAAAGATACAGAGAGAGAGAGAGACAGACAGACAGACAGACAGAGAGACAGAGAGACAGAGAGACACAGAGAGACACAGAGAGAGACACAGAGAGAGAGAGAGGAATGAGAATAGAGAGAGGGGAGAAAATGTTTCAATAAACGAGCTTAATTCAACCAGAATTAGTAAAACAGTCAGCAAAGCAGGCTTTACTTTGTCCGTTTTTTTTAAAACCTTTTCATTGTTTCCCTTTTTTTTTCGGGTCGACTACGGTGGGGACGGTGGGGAAAGTAAGGACCCGGTAATATATCCGTTTACCAAAACAAAGCAAAAGAATTAAAGAAAATGGGCTAATGGACAGTTGAGACAGGAAGACATAGTTCAAACGGTAGCGGGTGCGAGTTTTAACTGATCTGTATAAACAGAGTACATTTACTTTGTATTATATTGAATAATAGAGTCTGACGAAAGATTAAAGATGGTGGAAAGATTTTATCCCATTACCACGCTATCATCAGCTTTAACTACCCTGGAGGGAAAAGGCTTTTGAAAACATCGTGGGAAAAGAAGAAAATGCTGGTAACCAGCAGTTTCTTCATTTCCCACAATGTTTTCTACCCTTTCAGAAACAAAATTATTTGTGCCACATTTAATTTTTTTGTCAGCAAATGTTTTCAATTTGGACCAGCCTAAAATTTTGTCGTCTGGTAAAGGTTTAACCCTTATCCGGTTAAAAATGTTAGATAAAACTTTCAAGCTGATAGTAAAAACAAGAATAATGTTATTTCAAACCCCATTTTTTTTGAGAAAAAAAATATCTCCTAATCGGACAGTGCACATCTAAGATCAGACTGCACGTTCAGTGCAGTCTGATCTTGATCTACACTGTCCGCAAAAGGTCATTGGGTAGTGCTTAGCAGCCTAAGGGTTAAGGGTCAGTTACCTTTAAAAGTAGAAAATAGATGTTGATGTAAAAGATTATAACATCTTGACAAAACCTTGCAATCTCTAAGTGACTGGATCCTACCGTTCTTCTTGAATCGTTCTACCGCCGGCTTGATTCTGTATCAGACGACAGAACTTTAGACTTGTCTATTTCGAAAGCATTTGCAGACGACAAATTAAACATAGCTCAAATGACGGAATATTTCTTTGAAAGGATAGAAACCATTGTGTGTGTGTGGGGGGGGGGGGGGAAGAACATAATGTTGGCTACCAGCGTTTCCTTTTTACTACAATGTTTTAACTTTTTTTTCTCAGGATTGTTGAAAATTAACACTAATAAACATCCATTGATTTAACCCTTTACCAAACATTCTCGTAATTTAACAACCGTAAGAGAGAGGGCTTTTTAAAACAATACAGAAAAAGGAGAAAATGCATTTTCTACTTTTTTTCCCATAATGTTTTCTGCTCTTTCATTGACAAATTCCCTTATTTGAAGCACTCTCAATATGTCGCCAAGCTCACAATTTATGCCGCTTTAAAATGGATGTCTTTTTCTTTTGTCTGGTAAAGAGTTGTAAGGACAAAAATAAGCTTGATCAATCACGTAATATTATGGAATAGTATAGTGAAGACCAAGATCAGTCTGCAGATCGGCCAGGTTGATTTTAATCTGTAATCATCATGAAAGAAATATCAAAGCACGGTATAAAAATGATAAGGGACATATGAGTTTTCCCGTTACCTCTTTCATGTCACTGAGTAGAAAACAAAGCAATACATTTCAGAGTACCACTGAAGTATCTGTGAGACACGAAGTAGTGAGTTGTCACAGAGATTTGACAATAGTTTTGACAAGCTACATTCGAAGAAGTAAACAAAAAAATCTTGGCTCTGTAATTAAAACAAGGGATCTTATATACATGTGTATGTGTATATACGATCCCTGTTAAAACTAATGAGAAGAGAGAGAGATTATAAAAAAAAAAGAGAGAGATAGCTAATCTTATGCAGAAGCTTTTTTCACACATCACCGATAAGGAAGGGAAACTACTCTAATAGTGTCAAAGCAAAACGTAAACAACTTCAAGACAGACTAAGGATATGTTGCAGCCTTTGAGAAGACTTGTTGCATGGCATGCAATTGCATCCTTCAGAAGTTTAAAACGAAATTTGTCAATGCGAGATGCAGCTGATCTAAGGTTAGCTCATGTGTTTCACGAAAAGTAACGCAATGCGCAGTAGCCTGAATTAAGCTTGAACTTTGCAGTTGAAATCCGTGCTACTCCGTGCTTTTGGTCCCATCCTCTTGCCTCAGACATAGTGGCAAATTGAGAAAGACAATGTTTTGGGGGGGGGGGGTACCCGTAGCCTCTGAGGATAGGGGTAAGGTATTGTACCCCGAGACTCAAGGGATAGGGAGGGATACAGTGTTGTACCTGGAGACAGCATTTATAGTAGGACTGGCTCCAGGAATGGTAATACGCTATCAAGTATCCCGACGTCATGAGCTATACTTGACTAAACAAGCAGACGGAATAGATCCAAGATCAGACTGCACATTCTGTGCAGTCTGATCTTGATCTATTCCGTCCGCACAAGTCCCTGTTTTCACCTATGGTGCTGAAAGGGTTAACAGCTGTTTTCATCCATCATAATACATAAACAATGACAACCTTGTGGATATATCAAAACTACTCAAAAAAAGACAAGGGAAATTTTAAGAGAAAACATTGTGGGAAAAGGAGATAATGCTTGTTACTAGCATTAACTCCTTTCCCTATAATTTGTTCAAAAGCCTTTTATCTCAGAATTGTTAGAACTTGAGATTGTGTGGTAAAGGATCAGTGAACATCTGAAGACATGCAATGGAAAATAACAGTGTTACGGATTACTTTGGATTTTTTTTTTGCACATGGCAGGGGCATAACCAGGGGTTGAACTGTTCAGAATCATAATGACACTCTCTCACTATTGCATATTGGTTTGTGTATGTATAGCGTATCACGATATCATGATAAGAAAAGAAGATCGTGACAATGCTGCAGTAACGTCAACTTATGTAGCTAATACTCTTTGGGACATAGCCCTATCTCCTTGTACGTGAAGGTGCGATGTTTTTTAAGTCCGCACTTAAAAATACGTAGCACATACGTAGCAGCTCTCATACGTCACGCGTACGTCACAGATAAGCCGTAAAAGCTAAAAAAGCGCAGCAGTGACGCAGGGGAAACGTATCTCAAACACTACGTTACACAAACGTATTGTTTAACATGATATGTAACTGTGGTGTAAGTGTGCGTAACTGTGGCGTATGTGTGGCGTAAAAAACATTGACACTATGTACCCTTGACCTTCTTTTTGCATCCATTGCGTACGAATGACTTCTTCTGCGTATTTATGGCGTTCGTTCCACATACATTTCGCTACTGAGTCGTTGCCGCTACATAGGTGTTGTGCTGTAGAAGTATTTGTTGCATTCTAAGAGTACATACAATGTTTTGTTTTTGAATAATACCTTTTCACATGTAATATTCTTTGCTTTTTCTCATTATTTCCAAAGTCATGGATCAGGAAGATTCTGATGTTCAAGTAGCTGTTGTTGGTCCAATTTGGACATTTTTATACCTTGAAGATGCAAATAAATCTCAAACAGCTAGGCTAAGAAACGCCAGACTTGATGCACAAGAACCGATTATAAGGAGGAGAAGACCCAAGAGGTGGTGGCTGAGACCATGGCTTGACGCTGACAGATGGTTGCAATATGGACATTACTATCCCCTCATGGCAATGAAGTGAGCACAGCCATTTTCCGTTGATGACTGCTGTATTTACGCTTCAGCAAGGCCGCAGAAAAAGAAAGAAAAAGTCGGGCTAATGCAACTGTTACGTCACTGCAATGCGTCATACGCCAAGCTCACGCCTCAGTATGCCATACTTTACATCCCTTGAACTCCATACAAACACAGGAACGCCACAGAAATGTTGTACATACGCCGTGTCTTTAGTTTTGAAAAAAATACACCTCAGTTCATGGCGATTGACCCGCGTAAAGAAATTATGTTGCATATGCCGCTGATACGCAGTAGTGAGAGAGTAGCTTTAGGCACTCCAAAACAAGAGTGTTATTTGCTCACAATATTTCAATATGCTCCTTATTCACAGTAGTTAAAACTCATGATTGGGTAGTAAAGGGTTACTGTAGAATCATTCTCATTCTGTAGGTTTTTTACACTACTTCAGCATGGACAGGAAAAGCAGCTTGATCTTCAGAGAAAAAGGTTTGACCAAGTTTTATTATTAGTAATTTTCTGGCAGTTCTCCATTATAACACCATGAAATAAATGTTTTTGCATGGTATACTTAGCTCTTTAGCACACAACAAAAATGCAGAGCTGCCTAAATTGGAAGCATTTGCAGATGACCAATTTAAATGTGGCTCAAAATTTATGGAAGCCTTATTTGATAAGTGATAGCGTAAAAAACATTGTGGGAAAAGGAGAAAATGCTGGTTTATACCACCATTTTCTCCTTTTCTCACAATCTTTTTGAAAGACTTTTTCCTTAGGGTCATTAAGATTGTGATGTAGGAATAAATCAAGTTGTCTGTCTGTCCACTATGTCTAGGTTCATTCCAATGAATGCATGTTCCATTAACTGCCTAATCATTTGTGTCGTCATTTTGTAAATAATCATTATGTAATTATTCGTAAAAATATATTTATCAAAATTATAGATAAACAAGGCACAATTTGATGCCATGTAAAATAAGGTCCTAAGTATTACTTACACCCTGACATGATGCAAGCAATGTGCAGAAATAAAATGGATTTAGATTTACTCTGAGAAATCATCAGGGACATTAACTCTATACCAAACAATCTTGCTTTCCCTGCCTGGGCTCCTAAGGCCGCTTTTTTTCTCCTTTTCCCATAATGTTTTCTTCCAACAAAAGACAAATTTATGTCTCTGAGTGACATTTACTTTGTCATTTGCAAAATTTAAGGCTTTCACTTTGGATGAGTTTAACCCTTTACCACAAAACAAAATTTTAGACCTGTCCGAATTGAAAGCATTTGCAGATGACAGTTTCAGTGTGGCTCATATGAAATGATTTTTCTTTGATAGGGTAGAAAAAATTGTGGGAAAAGGAGAAAATGCTGGTAACCAACATTTTCTCCTTTTCCCACTATGTTTTCAAAAGCTTTCTCTTTCAGGGGCGTTAAAAGTCGTCATTGTGTAGTAAAGGGTTAAGAGTTTGTTGTATGGTAAAGGGTTAACTCTTTACAAAAGAATCCTGCTTTTTCTGGGATTCTGATGACCCTGAGGCAAAAGACTTTTAGAAACATTGTTGAAAAAGTGGAAATTGATGGTAACCAGCTTTTTCTCTTTTTCCCACAATATTTTCTACCCTTGTAAAAGACAATTCCTGTCATTTGAGACAAGTTTTACAGGTTGTCAGCAAAAGCTTTCAATTTGAACGGGTCTAAAAGTAATTAATTTGTAAAGAGTTAAAGACGTACAGTTTTGATTTATTTTAATTTCATTTTTGCAGTGGTGCCCTTTCGCATAGAATAGAGGTGAATGGAGTCAGATTGCATTTTGAGACGGCTGGGGAAGGAAATCATATTTTGCTGTTGTTACCTGGTGCTTTAGGTATGTGTGACCTCAGCCCTTTAACTGCGGATATAATGTCAGAATGGTCCATATTGAAAGTATTCACGGATGACAAATCAAATGTTGCTAAAATGACGATTTCTCTCTTTGATAAGTAGAAAACAGTGTGAGAAAAGAAAATACTGGTTACCAGCATTTTCTCCTTTTCCCACATTATTTTCTAAAGCCATACAGTCCAGGGACGTTAAAACTCGGGATTGTGTGGTAAAGGGTTAAGCAGTATTTTATCTGCTGTCTGCAAATGCTTTCAACATAGCAGAGCCAAAGATTTTGTCATCTGGTAAAGAGTTAAGTAAATGTCAAGGTTACTTATGGTAAGAAAAGAATGAAAGGGACTTTGTATGAACTGTACCACTTTTTGAGCAAGATATCTCAATCTTTGCATGGTAATATGAGGGTTGTTCGATATGTAATGTGTATTGTACGATATCTCAAAAGCATTCGACTTAAATAGTGAAATGAACATTACATCCCTTCAAAATATTCTCCGCGGTTTGAAATACATAATTTCAGTCTCTGAATCCATTTCTGAAATGCGTCACGTTACGCTGATTTAGGTAGACCTCTGAGGCACTGACTGATGGCTGAGCCAAGGGCTTGTCAGGACTTGTAACGACGACCAGATAAGAACTTTGTAAGTTTTGGAAAAAGGAAAAAGTGGCATGGGGATAGATCTGGAGAATATGGTGGGTGTGGCAAGACAGTAACCTTCTCCGACTTCAAAAATTGCTTCACAAGCTCAGATGTATGTGATGGAGCATTATCATGAAGTAGACGAATATGCCTAAATCCTGACACAGGGCGTCGTTTAAGATAATATTTCTTGAGCTTTTTTAGTATAACATCTCGGTAATACCGACCTGTAACAATTTTGCCCTTCGGCACCGGAATTTGTACAGCTATACCATGACATGAGAAGAAGATGAAATAAAGAACCTTCTTTGTGCTTATGCTTCTTTTGGCAAATACAGGCCTTCTACCGTGTTTAGTTAGCCATATTTTGTTTCCAATTTTTCTTACTGGTTCGAAATAGGGAACCCATGTTTCGTCACTAGTAACTATGTTTGCAAATTGTCTTTGATTGAATTTGGGAAACATTTTGAGCAATTGCTTAGCGGTTTGTACTCATAGCCGTTTTGGGTCATCTGTCAATATATGCAGTATACATCTGGCAGAAATCTTTCGTACTTTCAAAATACGCTTCAAAATTAAATGCACCCGCAATAGCGATATGCCAACAGGGTTGGCAATATCACGAATCGTGTATCTGCCATCACTTTCAATTATTTCTCTGACTTTTGAGACATTTGCCTTGCCTGTTACAGTCACAGGTCGGCCAGATTTTGCTGCATCTCTGTGCCAGTCAGAAATTTCTTTCTCCAACTACGAACTGTCTCATAAGATACCTTATCAGACCCATAAACTTCCTCCATGTAGATACATGCACCAGTAATACACCAAATGCATAATCATCAATGTATAGCTAAGGTCATTATAATTAACCCAGGTGCAAATTATTTAGTTAACTACTTTCAATGAGATGATTGTAGGTAACAAAGTGCACCTTGGTAATCCAGAATGAGTTATGGTGAAAGTCAAAGTAACAGTTGCTTAATGCTATATCGGAGAAGAAGAATGCAAACTCTAATCAGGAAAGGAAGTTGTATTTTACCACGCAAATGTCTAGGTCCCACTAACTTTGATGAGTATAACACAATTATCATGGTCCTGTTGTCCTGCAATGTTTTCCAATTTAGGCATTTCCAGGGGTGTAGAAATCTGGCATTTTTAGGGGTTTAAACGTCATTTTACTTAACTCTTTACCAAAGGACAAAATTTTAAACTGTTCCTAATTGAAAGCACTTGCAGACGACAAAATAAACGTAACTCAAAAATTAAAATTTGTTTCCAGCAGGGTGGAAAACATTGTGGGCAAAGGAGAAAATGCTGGTTACCAGCATTTTCTCCTTTTCCCACAATGTTTTCAAAAGGCTTCTATCTCAGGGTCATTAAAACCAGGGATTGTTTGGTAAAGGGTTAATTGTTTAAGCTTTTACCACACAATCCTGGGTTAACCATCCTAAGGAAGGCTTTTAAAACATTGTGGGGAAAAAAGGACATGCTGATCCACATTTCTTTTGTGGTCTGCAAGTGCTTTCAATTTGGACTTGTCTAAATTTTTTTAGGTGTGGAAAAGGGTTAAATGAATTGTTTTGTTTGAAGGTTCTTCACAGACCGATTTTAGCAAGCAGCTGAAGTATTACAATAAGGAAGACTTTACCCTGATAGCCCTAGATCCCCGGGGCTATGGTCAGAGTCGCCCACCAGAGAGGGACTGGCCCCTGGAGTTCCTTCAGCGTGATGCTGAGGATGCCATGGAACTTGTTAGGGTGGGTTTGTTTGTTTGTCTGTTTGTTTGGTTTTTTATACCCTTTTCAAACATATTTTAACTATATACTACCACCAGTTCTATTCAGCCTGGTAACAAAAGCTGGGGGTGTTGTATGCCTTGCCTAAGTAAGGACACAATATTATGACTTGCTTGGCTAACAGACTTTTGACCCAGAACCTCTACAAAAAAAAAACACACTGACAAGTCAGATACTGTAACCACTGTGTCAAAGGTAAGATTGTATGGTGTTTACCATTGTTTCAACATTATTTCAGTTATATCATGGCGGCCAGTGCACCTATCCATGCTTTCCTGGAGTTTCTTTTACCAGTACTCTGCACAATATTCTTCCCTAGCCACTGGCTGCTTTCTCACATTACTATTGTCGAAACAATGGTCAGCAGTGGGAGAGGAATGAATCTGGTCGCAATGACCATCATCAGTCCTCGGAAAGAAATTGGCCGAGTCGTGGATCGAACAAGCAAAACACAGTTCTCAAGTCCTGTACACTACCGACAGAGCTATTGGGGCTTGGCCGTCAAAGGTAAACATATAACACTTTACCACATAATCCGGAGTTGTTGATGACTCTGCAAAAGAGCATTTCTGAAAACGTCTTGGGAAAAGAAGAAAATGCTGGTAACCTGCGTTGTCTCCTTTTCCCACAATGTTTTCTTCCCTTACATAGCTATGTCTGATTATCTGAGCCATATTTGATTTGTCGTCTGCAAATGCTTTCAATTTAGACAATGCTAAAAGTTTGTTGTCTGATGACAGTTTATCACTTAACCAAACAACCACGTATTTTAACAAGCTTGAGGAGGAGGCCTTTTGAAAACATAGTGGGAAAAGGAGAAAAATGCTGATAATCAGCATTTTCTCCTTTTCCCAAAATGTTTTCTGACCTGTCAAAAATTTTGAGGTCATTTGTGTTACTTGCAAATTTGTCGTCTGCAAATGTTTTCAGTTTGGAAGGGTCTATAATTTGGGAAAGGGTTAACCTAATATTTAATACAGGAACTTTTACCCTAGGTTGCTGTGGTTACTTTTTTACTTGACAAAAAAATTTTAGACTGGTCCATTTTGAAAGCATTTGCAGAAAACAAATCCATCAACTCAAATGATTGGATTTGTCTTCAGAAGTTTACAGAACATTATGATAAAGCAAGTTACCACCATTTTCTTCATTTTCCACAATGTCTTCAATGTATTTTTGCACAAGGTCATTAAACCCTTTACCACACAATACAGACTTTTATCAACCCAGGGAAAGAAGCCTTTTAAAAACATTGTCGAAAAAGGAGAAAATGCTGGTAACCAGCATTTTCTCCTTTTCCCACAATGTTTTTTACCCTATCAAAGACAAATTGCACCATTTGAGCCACATTGAAATTGTCGTCTGCAAATGCTTTCAGTTTGGACAAGTCTAAATAGTTAAACGGGAAATTATTTGAGAAAGGATCAATTTTATGTTCCCTGACACATTCCATTTATATAAACTAACTTGTATCTTGTTTTACTTCTCTCATTTTCTTATTGACAGAAACTTGGTGTAGAAAAAGTTTCCATACTAGGATGGAGTGACGGAGGCATCACTGGTATGAAAGCAGCTGCAAAATATCCGGATATGCTGAACAAACTTGTCGTGTGGGGATCAAATGCTTACATCACAGAAAAAGATATGATATTGTATAATAGTAAGCTTTTTAACATGGAAATCTTTGCTAGACAACAAGAATGTAGCCATGTCTCAATGGAAGGCATATGCAAACAACAAATTAAGTGTGGCTCAAACAGGGTATCTGCTTTTCCTAGGGGTGAAAACAATGTTAATAATATGTGAAAATGCTGTGTACCACTATTTTCTCCATTTCCCAGAATGTTTTTAAAACCTTCTCTATCAAGGTCATTAAAACCCAGGATTCTCTAGTAAATGATTGAACAGTTAGACTTAAAAAGATATTTGAAATTTCCATGTGCAAACCCCTAAATATTGCCATTTATTTTTTTCTTTTCGGTAGTTTATTGGGAAATAATGGTGGATTATAAGGTTTGATAATTCATGGTTGCAACGAATGAAATTAACTGTAAATGTTACAGTAACTCCTCAAGTGAAGGTGGAAACAGTAAGTCTTGCGCTTTTAGTTACCAAGGTAAACAGTTCGTGTCATTCAACCAGACGGAAATATGACATAATTTATGCACATTTACCCTACATTTCTCACGCTTTACATAATATTGTAATGCGCTGCTATGTGGACTACGTGAAGGAAAAAGCTTTTGAAAAACATCATGGAAATAGGTGAAAATGCTGGTAACCAGCATTTTCTCTTTTTCCCACAATGTTTTTCACCACATCAAAGAACTTAAGTTCACCCTTAGCCATGTTTGGATGTGCTGTGTGAGGATGCTTGCAATTGGAGAAAGTCTTAGATTTGCTTCAGAAAGGGTTAAAATTTCCTGATTATGTTATTGTTATTTTTAAATTTGTAAGATTTAAGAAATTTCAAAAATCTTCTTCAGCCTTTGAATTTGGGACAATAAAGACAAATAAATGTACCTATGTACCATTTTTATTGTAGATATTCGAGACATTTCTAAGTGGAGTGAAGGAATGAGATTGCCTTTCCTCAACTTGTATGGAGAAAATTACTTCAAAGAACATTGGAATAAATGGATAGATGCTTTTCAAAACTACTGTGATCAGAAAGGAGGTAAAATTCTGTAACCTGTTTTGTATTACACTTTCTTTAACTATTAACCACACATTCCCATGTTTGAAAAGTTGGAAACATTGTAGAAAATGGGGAAAATTCAGATGTCCAGCATTTCTGCTTTTTTCCAAGTTTCTAAAGGCCTCCATTCCTAGGGTTGTGTGGTATAGAGTTAAAACTGAATCTATTATTTGGAAGATAACATCAGATATCATAATTCTGAAAATATCATATGGCCTGCAACACAGGAAAAGAGACATTCCGACTTTTGTGTAAAATGTCGTCTTGGATCAGCCTGCGCAGTCCGTGCAGGCTGATCCGAGATGACATTTTCCAATCTTGTGTGATTTTCCGTTTCACGCCAGTCCACTGTAATACAAAATCTAACATTCATGTAAAGTGCCGTCTCGGATTAGCCTGCGCAGGCTGATCTTTGTTTATAATTTTCGCAGATGCAATAAACCCCCTGTCACAGAGCATGGCTCATTTTGATGGTGTAGGCTGGACTAAGCAAGCAGGCGGTATAGATCCAAGATCAGACTGCACATTCTGAACAGTCTTATCATAGATAATTATATGCCACTGGTAAAAAATCTTTTTTCTCCTATTGCTCTGACAGGGTTAAAATTAGTCTGATGTTGTAAGACCAAATAGAGTTATCTCTAGACAGTATTGTGTAAAACAAGCTCATTACTGCGTTCAATATATGATCATTGTTATTTTCTTGTTACAGGTGATATTTGTAAAGAAGATCTCAGGAAGATAACAACGCCTACCCTCATCATACATGGCAGGAAGGATCCTCTATTACCCCTGGAGCATGCAGACTATCTTCATCATAATATCAAAAATTCCAGGTATTTTCAATGTCAGTTATTCAACCTTAGCAGAATTAAATCTTTTCTGCACAACAAAACTTTGGAATGGACCAAATTGAAAGCATTTGCTGATGTCAAATGAAATGTTGCGAAAATGATAGGGTGGAAAACATTGTGGGTAAAGTAGAAAATGCTGGTTACCACAATGTTTTCCAAAGCCTTCTCTTTCAGGGTGTTGGAAGTCAGAGTTGTACAGCAAAGTGTTAATTGCACAGACAAACAAACACAAACAAAATTAGGTTAATTGATTGATTGAAGGATGTTTTTTTTGCACCACTTTGAACATTATTTCAGCCATATCACAGCAACAATTCACCTAGTCATGTATGTCCTGTTTTTCACTAGTACTAGGCTAGGGCTCTGAAGTTTCTTGCCCAAGGATACTCCCACTCAAAACCAAGTGCATTCAGCGAGGCTTGAACCCAGGGCTTCCAGGTAACGAGACCTACACGTAACCACTGAGCCACAAAGGATTCCACAAAGTTAGGGAAAGTATACATGTAAGAATGGTTGGTGAATAAGGACCCATACTACAGTTTGAATGGCTTAACTTTTGATGCATATTTTGTAGGGAGTAGCCATTTAAAGGCCCAGTGGCAGCCAAAAGTAAACAATGTGGATGTTAAAATGCACTTGAATTTAAATCATAACATGTAAATGTATGGAAGTTATCATGAAGATGACAATACGTTGTTGTATTGTCAGTCCCAAATGTAGTCACTGACAGGAAAATGAATTTAAAACCAGGTAAAAAGTAAACAAAAGATAGAGCAACCCGGCCACTTTCAACCTATTTTTAATTTTCATTTTTTCTGCGAGCAACACTTAGACCAATATGAGATTGTCCATTTCACAATAATTTCTATACTTTTGAATGGTATGATTAAAGTTTAGATGACTTTGAACACCCCTTTTGTTTATATATTGGCCTGTAATGGGCCTTTAATGAATATACGGTAATATTGTTGAAATTCTGAAGTCTATGATGAAAGTTACGCCGTTTGTGGATGAAAGATTGCTTGAAAGAAAACGTCAGAATGAACAAAATTTGCTGCAGTGAAAAAATTGTTTTTATGGTTTTCTTTTCAGGTTGTATATAATGCCAGAAGGTAAACACAATCTCCATATTCGATACTACAGGGAGTTCAACTTTCTTACAGAACAGTTCTTGAAACAGCCATGTGTCTCCAACAAAGTTAAGGAGTCAGCCTGAATGACTGACAGAGAACTATGGTGCTGTTTACCAACCATTCAAAGTTTCACTCCTGATCTAATTTTCAAGAATTTTCAGAATTCATTGTAACACAATTTCTGATTGGCCAAACAAATTGCTTAACCATTTAGTTCAGGCATTCAGAAACTTTGTTACTTTCTAAACTTTAAATTAGACTAAGAATGCAATTCGGAATGGTTAGGAAATACAAGCCCTGGTTTAAATTCACCAATAATTCTTATTCTGAATCCCAGGACTATCCATCCTATTGACATGTAAAATAGCCAATGAAATAGCAAGGGAAAAATTGATACAAATTTTGATTGGTCAATCTAGTCATGTGATCTTTTTATCTGAATATAGACATAAAGGGCTGTTCAAAAATACATAGATATGTAGATGTGCTCATAGTGGCTGATGTATGCGATCTTGTCAGAGTGAGATATCTTGCTAGGAGCGATATACTGATACTACACAGAGATTCTCTGATTGGTGGAGAATGGCTAGTCTTGGAATTTAGTTGATTTAGTCCTTTCAGTACTATAGTGGAAAACAGGGGCTTTTGTGGACAGAATGGATGAAGATACATGTATGAATATATTGAATGTAAAATGTGAGCTAAGATCTATACTGCCTGCTTTTTAATTAAGCATAAAGGATGAAAATCTTTCTGAGTTTCAATGGACTGCATTTTCAGAGATCTAAAGATGTTGGACATATATGTTTGTTGCTGAAAGAGTTATAATGTTTGGTTTGGCCAAAGATTTGTAACAACTGTAATTGATTGATTTGCCCTTATCAAGGTATAATATTGTATAGGTAGCTTTTCAGTCAGATGGACTGAAATTGTCTTGTACAGGGTTAGATAAAGGCTCAAATACCATGATTTATTTGCATGTTTAGTTATTTAACTTTTTACCAAACAATTCCTTGATTTTATGGGCTGGGGTACAATGCGTTGTAAGAACATTGTGGGACAAGGAGAAAATACAGGTAAAGTGAAGACTTAAATAATTGTTTTCATACTATAGTTTGAATATATTTTTATAATTCTATACTCTTGATTTTAAGCAATATACACAAATATGCATTATTTCTGATTACAATTCTAGATATTTTTCATTCTTTTAACTCTTCACCAAACAGTCTCTTGTTCTGACAACTTTGGAGAAATAAGACTGTAGAAAACATTTTCGGAAAAGAAGAAATTGTCATGTGGTAAAGAGTTAAATCTCAGGCTGCTAAGCGCAATGCAAGAACCTTTTGCCGACAATGTAGGTCAAGTAACTGTGCGTAACTTTTGTTAGTCATTAGGTTCCTCCGTATGCTTTGCTTTTTTATTGCTTCTTTTGGCGCCAAATATATAAAATCAACCTCTTATGACAGCTAAAAAAAGCAATCCACTGAAACTGATTTGGATATGATAAGCCTGACTAAACAAGCGGTCGCCATAGATTAAGATCAGACTGCACGTTCTGTGCAGTCTGATCTTGATCTATGGCGTCCACAGAAGCCCCTATTTTTTGCCTGTGGTGCTAAGATGATTAATGGCTTTGGTTTAATAGTTAAATGTCATCAAGGTAACCAAATATAGTTTTATGATTGTCTAGGATGTGGGTTCAAGCTTTAAACAGTTGCTTATTAATTGCTAACCTTAAAGGAAAACCAGTATTATCGAATTTGCACTTATATACAGTATGTAGCAGGAAAAGTGCTTATTTGCCTTTGGAGAGTCAGAGAGAGAGAGAGAGAGAGAGAGAGAGAGAGAGAGAGAGAGAGAGAGAGAGGGGAGGGGAGATAGAATGAGAGAGGAAAAGAAGAGAGAAAGTTTTTGCCTCTCAACGAGCAATTATGATCTTTGTATCAAATCGGGTGAAGGAATAATCTATATAATTTTTGCTTTCAAACAACGAATTCGTCGACATTTCTCGCTGTAAAAGAAACAGTTTTGTAGCTAATGAAAATACCACTATAGGTTAGATTTGGAACTGAAGTAGGAGACTGTGCAAATCCAAGATCAGACTACACATTCTGTGCTGTATGATCTTATTCTGCACCGTCCACAATAGTTACTATTGTAGCCAATGGCAGCGAGAGGTTGAACGTATGAATTTGAGCCATGCTCTGTGAAAAGTTGGCTTATTGCATCTGCATAAAGTATCGGCCTATGTCAGCCTGTGTGGACTGGTGAAACGTTTTGGTATTGGTCAATTTTCTGCATGTCAAAGGACTACTGTACCTCATGATTTAATTGGTTGTTAGACAAAATGGATTTTATGGATCTATTATTATGTGATAACTTGCTCGGTACCAAGCATCACCGAGATGCACTAAAACTCCTTTTTACGCGTTGCTCATTTATATACACGTAATTATACATTTGGATTGTTTAAATAAACGAAATGAATAATCATGTAGCTGTCTTTTTACATTAATCGTTACTGTAAAGAATGATACAAATTGGTCCAAAGGAACAGAGTTTGACGCCTTTCCGAACATGATTGAGCCGCGCTCTGTGAAAAAGGGGCTTAATGCATTTACGAATATTAATGGCGAATAGTATCGGCCCAGGTCAGCCTGCGCAGACCGCACAGGCTGACCTGGGCCGAAACTTTTCGATATTGGACAATTTCCTGTAGGTCAAAGGACCAGTCTACCTCATGATCAAGTCAGTTGTTCAAAAAGTGGCTCTTATGGATCCATAACTATATGATGACTTCAGGTGGTATCATGTATCACGGAGATGCATTAAGCCCCCTTTTTGCCTGAGTATGGCTCCATTTTATTTACACTAACATTTTATTTACACTAATATCACAGGGACTGCTCACTTGTTACCCTCGTTTCAATACCACCAGACTGTCGCCTTGCAGGAGTTTACACAAAAACACTGTTGTGAAGAAGGAAACAGTCATGTTTGGCATATCTAAAGCTGTTAAACGCTTTACTGCTGAGTACTACTGAGGGCTACTTACTTGTGAGTCTTGCTCTGTGATTATGTGTTTTAATGCACCTGCAAAATGTATCGACCCGGGTCAGCCTGTGCAGTCTGCACAGGCTGACCCGGGTCGAAACATTTTGCCAATGGTAAATTTTCTCCATGTCAGAGTACCATTCTACCCCATGATTTGGACGGGTTTTTAGACAAAATGGATCCGAATTCTGCGACGACATGCATGCTATAATGCATTAAGATGACGCATTAAAGGGGCCTTTTAGAATTACTTGAACGCCAAATTTGCACCCTTTAACAGCATATAACCATCCATTTCCTTTAAGTTTGCAGAGTAAGTATATAGTTTATGTTTTTTATTACTGCTCAAAGAAAAAAATTGATTTGCAGAAAAATCTTAAGGGCCTATTTAACTCATACCAAACATTACAAAATTTTGACATTCCATTGTGAAAACATAGTGGGAGATGGAGAAAACGTCTGTAATCAGCATTTCTCCCCTTCACGCAACCTATCATTTCAATCGAATAATTTATCATTTGAGTCAAATCTGATCTGTCGTGTTCAAATGCTTTCAATATTGACAATTCACATTTTGTTGGGTGGTGAATAATTTATTTGACTTTCCCCGCCGATTTGGGACGTACATGTATGGACGGATGGACAACAGCAAAATAGCGTTGGATGTCGAAAATTACTCAATTTGAATAATGAAGGCAAAACAAGGGTATAACAGGTGTTCAACACAAGATATCTAGAACGTAAGTTGTATTCGCAGTTGGAAAAAAATGCGAACAAAGAAACAAAATATTACACGATTTCAACAGCACAAGTCATGCTACATAAAAGATTAACCGTTCAAGCGATGATATTTTTTTTTATGGGGGGAGGGGGGGCAATGTAGATCAAGATCTGAGTGCAAAAGAACGTTTAGCCTGATCTTAAATCTACGCTGTCTGCATCTTTGTGACAGATTCCGGCTATAAACAACAGTGAAATAGCAAAAATTTCGGCTGCTTTTCACTAACAGAAAAAGTCCCAATTCATTAATTCAGTGCTCTAAGAGTTAAGAACAAATAGTGTTAATGTTGGTGTTAAGAAATAAACAAAAATCACACCATTTTGAATAGTACCATCAAAATTAGAGATTCAGAACAAATATTATTTACACAATGGACTCAGAAATTATGGTTTTGTCCTGTTACAGACATCGCACCTAAACGTTTACGAGTGTCTAGAATTTCTAGACCAGTAGTGATCAAACGCTGTTGGCTGCTATCCAACTTGTGTATATGAAGTAAAAACATAACAAGAGCACCGTTTGCGGGTTTCAACGCTCGGCTGCAGCTGCTTTTAGAAATTGGTTATTTTCATTGAAAATGCCGAGTCAAAAAAGGGACATAACTGTGTCAAAAATATTTTGATGGTTACCTGCCCCTGTTGTATGGGTTCCCATTTTGATAGTTGAGAGACTAATCCGAGTTTGAAGTAAATATCTTTAGCTATAGCAGTGATATAAAATGTCAAAGTTTGCACGACAACGCAGACGACGACGTAGACAATAGGGCCATGACAATACCTCAATACCTGTTAGAGCACAGCGGAGCTTAAAAAATGTCTCGGAGATGCATGGGAATGACTGATACCGCGATGGCTTTTATCAATACCCAGAACAATTTCGAAACATATTCAAACTCGTAACCTAAGAATATAAAACCCTATCTACTGCCACTGACAAACGGGGACCCGACGCTAAACAAAATGAAATAAGACTGAGCCATGCTCTGGCAAAAGGGGGCTTAATGCATCTACGTGATTCTTTATACCGGCGGCCCAAGTCATCACATAATTATGGATCCATAATAGTCACTTTTTAAATAACCGACTTAATCATGTGGTAGACTGGTACTTTGACAAACAGAAAATTGACCGATATCGAAAAGTTTCGGCCCAGGTCAGCCTGCGCGGACTGCGCAGGCTGACCTGGGTCGATACTTTTCGCAGATGCATTAAGCCCCCTTTTCACAGAGCACGGTTCATTTAGTATTTTCATCAAGGAAAGAGCAACTATAACATTCCAGTCATGCTCTGTGAAAAAGAGTTTTAATACATATAAACAAGTATCGACCCAGGTCAGCCTGCACAGTCCGCTTCTGGTTCAAAACTTTTCTTGCTTTTGGCAAATTATCTGCATGTCAAAAGACCGTTGCACCTCAGCATTCAGCCGGTTTTTAGACAAGATAGATTTTATGTTAAGACTTGTTTGGTATCATTAATGGCTTGCAACACGCGAAAAGGGGCATTCGGACATTTGCGTAAAGTGTCGTCTCGGATCAGCCTGCGCAGTCCGCGCAGGCTAATCCGAGACGGCACTTTACGACTATAGTAGATTTTGTGCTACAGTAGACTTGCACTAAGCAGAAAATTACATAAAAACGGAAAGTGTCGTTTCGGATTAGCCTGCGCGGAGTGCGCAGGCTGATCCGAGACGACACTTTACGCAAATGTCTAAATGCCCCTTTTCGTGTGTTGCAAGCCATTTATTACGAAGATGCATAAAATCGCCTTTTGCCAGAGGAAGGCTCATTTTTAAAGGTGTTTGTAGCCAAGGCATAAATTCGCCAACAATATTGAATAACATTCCTAGTCATATTCCGAATTCTGTAAATAACACAGTATGTGATTGGTTGAACTATTCAGCCAATCAAAAATTGCGTAACTTTTAAAACTAATGATGATTCGAATGCAATTTAGAGTGATTGATAAAATAAGGTCCCCAGAGCATTCCATGTGACGAATAGCGTAGATCATTGGTCAGAATGCACATTTTGTGCGATCTGATCTCAATCTACACTTTCCTAAAAGCAAAAAGAAGAGTGGTGTTTAGCACATACAAGAACTTACATTGTTGATATAACTATACATGTAAGCCGTACTCTGGGAAAAAGGGGCTCATCGCATGTGCAAAAGAATGCAGTCTGCGCACGCTGACTTAAACCGAAACTTTTTGCTATGGGTCATTTTTATCCATCTCAAAGGGCAAGTCTACCTTATAATTCAGTCCGTTGATAGACAAAACCGCTTTTATGGATCCAAGATAACTATGATGACTTACTTGGTGCAATGCATCAAGAATATGCATTAAATTCCCTTTTGCTAGAGCATTGTCCGTATGTTTTTAACTATTGTAAAATGTACACTGCTAGGCACACCTTGAGCTATTTTAACAAATTACAGTCAGACTATCTTTTGCAGATAATGTAGATCAAGATTAGACTGCACAAAACGTACAACATGATCTTGGATCTAAAAAACGTGCTACTAAACTATTACCAAAATCATTTTTTTCTTTAATGGATATCTTCTTCAAGATCTCGAAAAATATCAAGCTTAATCCAAAATCAATGCATTTGCAGACGACAAATCATATTTGGCTAAAATGATAGTACTTTTTGATTGGAAGGGTAGAGAGCATTGTGGAAAAAGAAGAACATGCTGGAAACCAGCATGTTCTTCTTTTCCTACAATGTTCTCAAAGGGTATTTTCCCTAGGGTCTTAAAAACACGGGATTGTGTAGCCTAGGGTTAATTATGTGGCAAGTTAAAGGTAAATGTAAGGTGTAAACACAACGAAATAACCATAACTAAAATAGTTGGATATAAAGCCGTTCCCGATCCCACACACTGTATGGACTGTTCGGGAATGTCCCCAGAATCGACGAATCTCCAGTTGCCGCATTTAGGAAATCTTTTCGGAACAGCTGGCATCTCATGAAGCTCTCCTACTTGTAAAACCAGCGACATACCAAGGGATAAATGAAAATCAACGTGGCAGTGAAACAACCAGAAACCTGAAACAGTACAGTTGAGCTGCTTAACAGATCTACTTTTATTTTGTCAGAGCTCTAGGTGAGCGATCGTCATGATAAGACTGAAATACTGTTGAAAGTGATGTAAAGCAAGCAAGCCAGCGAGTGAGCGAGCAATCGAGTGAAAGAACGAACGAACAACTGAAGGAAGGAAGGAACGAACGAACGAAAGAACAAACGAACGGGAGAGCAAGATAAATCAAAGCGCTAAAAGTTCTGAAGTTCTGATAGGTGGCCTTCATCATTTCAGAGAAACTGAAAAATCCCGGATGATACCATTCTGTAAGGATATTTTTTTTTTTCTTTTTCATATGTTTCCCCTTCGGTCTCGTGCGATATCAATTTTTTTCACGCTGCTCGAATCAAATACAAGTACCAGGATATTTACTACAACATAATATTCCTTATATACATTATGCGTCCTGTGTACCCCCAGTTAACTCTTTAGCAACCCATAAAGTTTTAGACTTGATTAAATTGAAAGCATTGACAGACGACATATCCAATGTGGCTTGAATGATGAAATTTGCATGAGAAAGGGTAGAAAGGGTAGAAAGGGTAGAAAACCAGAAAATGCTGGTTACCAGCAATTTCTCCTTTTCAAACATTGTTTTCAATTAACTTGTACCTCAAAGGATTAAATTCCGTTACCGTGACAGGTGATGTACGGCTCATCTAGACAAGGGAGATAATTATATGGATATAAAACTTACCCGGATTATCTGCCCTAAAACGAATGACAGTATATCCCCCATCTGGAACCATAACTGTATCTTTCCTTATAGGATTATTTAGATTTCTTTTTAGCTGTCCTCTTCGGTCCATTATTTCCACTTCTTCTCTTGTTATTGACGAATTGACCTGGGAACAACTGTTTATATACAATGCTGAGGCTTTTCGACGCCAACGGTTATTTTAGTCGCTTTCGAGGACTTTGTATGAGATCATGACAAAACTAGACTCAGAAGCATTTCCTCATTTTCCCACATTGTTTCCAAAAGCCTTCTTGTCCCGGTTCTTGAAAACTCGGGATTGTTTAGTAGAGGTTTAAGGTGTGAACCTCAATTTTGTTAGTAGATGTACAAGTATGTTTATGTTCAAAGAACTATTTGTGGACTAAGTTATTCTGTGTTACGAAATTATAAAACCATTTTCACCTTTAACAGCTTTCGAATAAAACGCTAGGAAAAAGCAGCACCACAAAGCAGCTGTTGCTTGTAACAAGCACAATGTTTTTCAAAATGTTTAAAAATGTATGAGCCATGCTCTGTGAAAAGGGAGCTTAAAGCATCTGCGAAAAGTATTGACCCAGGTCAGCTTGCGCAGTCCGCGCAGGCTGACCTTGACCGATACTATTCGTTATTGGTCAATTTTCTGTATGTCAAAGAACCAGTCTACCTCATGAATCTGTCGGTTGCTAGACAAAATGGATTTTACGGATCTATGACCATGTAATGACTTGCTTGGTATTCTGCAACACGGAGATGCATTAAGTCCCATTTTGTCAGAGCATGGCTCATATATTATTTCTATTATATACTATTTCTTTCCCACATTGTACATGCGAACTTTCAGGATACGTATAACATTGATTACAATTAGAGAGACGAGTGTATGAACAAATTCAGAATGCATGAATAAACGGCTGATATTTGCTGCACTCTCTGAAGAAATACATTGCATATGACAAAATGATAGTTAAAGGTTGACAAAATGATTGTATAAGATCGAAGTATCCACAAATCCCGAAAAGAAAAGAGATACATAGGCTCTGACATGAGTTGGTGTTTGAGATAAAATCTAATTAAACGAGTCTACAAAAATATTATTGAGCGAGCCTTTCGAGAGCAAAAAGCCAACGAATGTCAGATTCATCACATATCTGTATAACAAGAATTATAGTCCATAATGTATTAAAACATTGGCATACATGTATAATGTGTAATGAAATTTACATGAAGCCTATTCGCTTCTTTGACAGGTACATTACGAACGAAAAAAAGTTCCAAAAGAAACTTGCATATATTGATTTTGTTTTGAATCTAAAAGTGATTAAATTAACAACTTTAACATGTTTACGAATTTTGACCGTCAATTTCACTCAGGGACCTGGGTCAGCAATGTTTTAGAAATGAGGTGTATAATTACAGCGTTGACCAAATGCAACGCTTTTTTTTTCTTATTTCACACGTGTTAGAGATAAGTAAATTCGTAATGGCTGTATTACGTTGAAAACAAGGGGAGTTATGAGATAAAAAGCTATCTGCAGCGTTTACCTTCTTCATGCCTGTAACATGAAACCCATATCCGTGTAGATGCATGGGGTGGTATCCCAATCCGTTCTTGCCTTCTGATATCAGAACTAGTTCAACTATGTCCCCTAGCGACACTTTAAGTCTATGTAGACAGCGGCAGAATTCTTCTCTACAGTTGGTAGTCAGGGAGGTCTCGTTACAAAACTCTTCCTTCATAAATAGAAACGCTCAATTGTAAAGGCCTACTTAACCCTTATCCTGGTAAATAACTTAGATGAAACTTTCAAGCCGGTAGTAAAAAACCAGACTAATGCTATTTCAAACTTTTTTTCGGAGAAAAAGGTCTCCTTATCGGACAGTAGAGATCCAAGATCAGACTGCACGTTCTGTGCAGTCTGATCTTGATCTACACTGTCCGCCAAAGGTTAGTGATTCACCCTTAGTAGTCTAAGGATTAAGATCAGGGCCATAACAAAGGCACAGTTCAAGACAACAAGTTGAGATAGAGCGCTATCGCGTAGAAAAGGCATGGCATTCCGACGAGAGACTGGAGTATCATTCATTTTAGGAAGATGGGTCAAACTTATCTTATACCTACAGAGAGAGAGAGAGAGACCGACAGACAGACAGACAGACAGACAGACAGACAGGGAGACAGACAGACAGACAGACAGAAAGAAAGAAAGCGACAGATAGAAAGACACAACCAGCAGACGGACAAACGGACGAACAGACACAAGAACAGAAGACAGGCGGACAGACACACACACACTGACAGACACATGGACATACGCACATGCGGACACATAGACAGACAGACACGAGGACAGACATACAGACAGGCACACGGACACATGCAGACAAGGACAGACACTAAAATACACAATCTGGTGAGGCACACATAAGGACAGTAACCTACCTCCGATATTTCTCCGTGTTGAGATAAAAGTGGTGACCATGGCATTGCATTGGTAATGTGATTGATTTGTAGCGCATACAAATGTGTCCCATGTGCGTTCGACAAGCTTTGGGTGAAGTGAGACAACGGGTAGAAATCTCGATGTAAAAATACGTCACTTTCCACGTTGTTAAAGTCCATATTTAGATAAAACTTTCTGACGTTATGTCCTGAATAGATGGCCGCTGTGGAATGGTCAGATGTGAGGTCACCAAGATGTTTGTTGTCCTCAGTAAAATACATCGAGTTTGCTGTCTATATTGAGAAAATTCGGTTCAATGGTGCCTTACACTGCTTTCAACATCATTTCAGTCATATCATATACATACATTTTATTAGCAGTTGACAAGAACATGTCTTTATCCATTTACATAAATAAAACAGTGACAGACAGAGTTTGAAAGTGAATCAGCCAAACTCAAAACATGAAACAAAGTAGATCAAAGAAAATAACGAAAATAGCACTATATAAACCGGAAGTTAGAGCATTACAGAGCACTAATTGAAATTATTTTTATAAGATTCTGAAGAGACTAAGTTGGTAGAAAGAAGCATCACAAAGTTGTAAGAAATAAAGAGAAAATAGATTATGTATAAAAAAAATGATATCAGACAAATTACGTGTATATGACTTGCTTGGTAGACTGCATCAAGGAGATGCATCAAACGCCCTTTGCCGAAGCTTGGATCAAATAAATACCTCTAACCCTTGGGACCAATTACACGAATAAGGAAAGGATAAGTAATGTAAAACGGGCAGTAAAAGCAGGGATTGTGACAATATCAAATCATTGTGACGAAGGAAGTAAATGTTAATTAGAGTTTTTTTTTTTGCATGATAAAAAAAGTCGTATGTATTGAGTTAATCAAGCGAAAACTAAGAAAAAGAAAATGCTACTAATTACCGAACCCTGTCTGTTGCCGTCACTGTAAGAATTTCCACTATGTGGATGCATTTCTGTCACTTCGTCGTATCGCAAAATGGCTGTCTGCGACACCCCTACACCTTCACAATCTCCAAGGCCGATGACATGTATCCAGTAATTTCCAATCTCTTGATTCGCTTCCACAACGAAGTCATACCTATGTGGCAGAGCATTTACAGGGTGATTCATTACACATGTTATCTATAGTTTGAATATTAATAGCATCAAAGCCTTTTAGAATGTTTGCACTTGCTCTCGATATAGTTATTCTAGAGGCCTGTAAGTTTTGTTTGAAAGTAAAAACATGACCTTTATAATTTTTAACGCTTTACCAGACAACAAAATTTTAGACTTATCCAGATTGAAAGCATTTGCAGACGACAAATTAAAGGTAGTTGAAATGGCGGAATTTGTCCTTGATAGAACAGAAAACATCGTGGGAAAGGGTGGTTACCAGTTTTAAAAAGCCTACCTCCACAGGGTCGGTAAAATCGGGATTAATTCGTGAAAGGTTTATCATGTGAATCTTAATGTTTTTGATTTACATCATATGCTCAATGTGACGTCCCTTTTGGCAATAATGACATCAAATTTCTCCTTAAAATTGTCAGTAACTGTAACACATATCACCGGCGTTGTATTCCCGATTTCCTCATGAACTGCTCCTTTTAAGACTTATACAATTCCAGATTTTTGTGCGAACGCTTTATCCTTAAGGTATCCCCAAAGAAAAAAGTCAAGCAGATTAAACGTCCGGTGAATGGGAAAGCCAGATTTTCTAAGCGCTCTGTTAGGAAACAAGAACCCTTTTATAACGCTATTAATGACGTCATGTGGTCAAAGTCTTTCACGAAATTTGCAGTAAAATAAAACTTCCGTGTAAGCTCCCTCCAGCGATGCAGAAGACTAGCTAGACCTTAAGCGAGAAAGAAATTCAGTTTCAATTGGACCTCGACAGAATTTATGAATCACCCTGTAGATTGCTACCGTAACTGTCAACCAAAAGATCCCGCAGTTTTTACGACCTTGATAAAGAAGGCTTTTGGGAACAATGTGGAATAAGGAGTAACCAGCATTTGCTCCTTTTTCCACAACGTTTTCAACACTCCTATAGACTAGTTCCAGCATTTGACCCACATCAAATTTTGTAATTCCAAATTAGTCGACCTATAAGATTGTGTTATCTTGTAACGAGTTAGAAAACCAAAGACTATGCCCATTAACCAGCACCTAATGCAATTGAAGGCAGAAAGGAGAAAAGGATTTTTCGCCTCTTTAAATGGTGTTGCAGTTATACTGGGACAAAATTTCATTTAGCCTTTTAACGGACTGCCAGAGTTTTATTGGTGCACGAGCAAGTTTGGGCTCTGCAGTGCCTTGCCCAAGATCTCTCGAGGGTAACCAACCGTTGTGGATAGTACAAGGATTTCCGCAATGGCGATCACAAATCCAACTCAAATAGTTTTATATGGTATGATTTAGACTTACATGCTTTTTACATCCGCATTTCTTACTTTTGGTCGTTACTGTGCCTATACAGATACATACATTACAAATGGTACAACAACATCGCTATAAGAATTTTAATATCTGATACAAAATTTGATTAGTCAAGTGAGTCACGTGTAGTTAATCTCTATATATAAACATGATGCAGGGGCGTAGAGGTCTACGTAGTTTGAATTGGTACGGCCCACGGCGAGGGGTCTGGGGGCCGCTTAGCAGGGGTTACCTGCTGATGTGTATCAGAGAAAGACTATTGCTAACTGTTTACTGATTGGTATCATATTTCTCATGGATATTCTAAGAGTACAAATCGAGGAAATACAGCAGATATGCAGAGATGAAGATATTAGGTTTTTCAGCACCTCTGAGAGCAAGTTTTATTTACTTTTGGTCAGTGATAATCGGCTAATGGGCAAATTATTGGTGCGGCCAAAGCCGTACCGACCGCACCGGTAACTACGCCCGTGTGGTAAGAGTACATTACCAGAGTAAATCATTTTCAAATTGCAAGCACTAGACCCAATTGAGCAACTTAAGATTTTAAACTCGGGTAAAAAGTAAACCAAAGTTAGAGCGACCTGGCAATTCTTTATATAGTTTTAAAATTCATTTTTCTGCCAGCGACTAACACTTGGACCGACAGTGTAATAACAGATTATTACCTTCTAAATAATTTCCATACTTATAAAAGATATGATTAAAATTTACATACATTTTCACACCAGCTTTATTTACTTCTGGCAGCTATTGGGGCCTTAACTTGGAGCAGAGATTAAAACATTGGTCTAAAAGAGGAGATGTCTTTTGTTTAAGCCTAGGGCAAGACATATCAAGGGCCGTAATCTAATGGTAGATACACGCGAGCCATTGTCTGGCAAAAGGGAGATAAATGCATCCCCGTGATGTATTATACCAAGCAAGTCAACATATAATTATGGATCCATAAAATCTATTTTGCCTAAATAATGGCTGAATCATGAGGTAGAATGATCCTTTGACATGAACAAACTTGAAAATAGCAAAAAGTTTGGACCAATGTGAGCCTGCCCAGGCCTGGACTGCCCAGGCTGACATAGGTCATTACTTTTAGCACATGCAATAAGCCCCCTTTTTACAGAACATGGCTCATATATGTGTGTGATTTGTAGAATCCCTAGGGATTTGGGGTGTTAATTGTGAGTACCCATCTATTTGTTTCAGAATAGTAAGACAGGAATAGATCTCGTTCAAAATAGTCAAGGCAAACCTATAAATGTAATTAAAACTTTGTAAATTATTCCTACCTTTCTCCGGCGAAAATCATAAAACTCTCCACTTCTACAGGGTGCATATCGTAACCGTCACTGGCTATCAATGTAACATTATGTCTCTCTATCGAAACTTTCATTGGACAGTTCAAAACCGCGTTGCTTATCAGACGAAATCGATACCGCTTCCATCGTTCTACACTGTAACAAAAACCAAAGTACTGAAAACACTCAGAGTAAGATGCATTAACATTTAATTTAGAAAAAATAGATGTGAGATAAAGTAGAAAGGTTACAAAATTTAAGGTGATTAAACGCAGGTAAGGACTTTTTTTCTGAAAAGTTGAAATTGATTTCGTTCCCATTTATAGTCATCGTTGACAAAATTCAAAGTTCTGACAGTATTGAGAGGAAGGTAAATTTGTGCAACGAAAATAGAATGTAAGCCATAGCAAAGTTCACTGAATTTAAAAGCACTGTACTCTGTAATATTGCAACAAACATGTATACCAAGTTTGAAGTCGTTTTGACTTGAGATGACAAAGTTATATTCCGGACAAGCACTATTTATTTGAAACTAATGTTTAATTTATTTAGCCTGTGACTGCCAAAACTTAATTGTTGATCAACCTTAAACTTTTACAATTCACACAAAGGAAAAAGATTTAAAGAAAAAGGACAAATTTGCAACCTTTCGGCTAAAGGAGTTAAAAAATTTCCATCTTAAGCAACTACTCCTTTGTCACAATGTTTCACATATATTCATGTCTTGAACCTTAATTTACATCATCCGGATATGTACGTTCTGCACAGTCTGATCTTGATCTACGCTGTCCACAAAAGCTATTTACGTCGCAAGTGGCAGTGAAAGGGTGGGAAGAGAATTTACCGAAAAACGTGATACGGTACACTTTTCATGTGTTCATCATGACTCTCAGCTTCAGTGACGTTGACAACTGTTTTAGTGGTGGTAGTGACCGGCGTTGTTGACGTATTCATCATCTGCATGTCTTCCATGACATCCATGCTGTGCATGCTGTGCGGAGACTTTCTTTCATTGGTTTTCATAGATTTTCCACGTCCTGTACGATACAGTGCAAACACATTACACGAAACAAATGTTTTCTAATCGATGGAAACCCTTGGGAAAAAAAGTTTCTTAAGAAAAAAAAAAATAGTGTAAATAGATAATATGAGTAATTAGTTATTGAGAGCAGGATTCTCTTAACTTTTTGGGTACAAAGTAGTATTTAAGACTTTATGGTGAATTCAAAGACTTTTAAAAATTACAGCGTCAGTGCATGGGGCTGACACTAATGCACCACATGTAAACGTCCTACCGAACACTTTGAAATAATATACAACAATATATAGAGAATTTACTATAACATTTTCACTAAGAAATAATCTGAGTTTTTAAAAAAAAACGTAAGTTTGTCATTTCATCCTGAATCAAAAACGATATGTACATACCATTAATCAAAATAGAAGTAGGGTAGTTATCATCAATTCCATGATGATGTAACGAAAACTTGGAAGCTGTGTACTCGTCAAGCCAATCCTGAACTGTCATTGTATGTTCCGGTAGATCAAAGTCATAGAGACGCATGTTGGCGGTAGGTCTGGTATCACGAACTATAATTGCACCGAAGATACCGTCCCCTCTCTGAAGTCCTGCGTGTGCATGCCAGTAGTGTGTTCCACTATCCTCAACTTTAAATCTGTTTTAATAGAATACATACATACATACTTACATACATACCTACACATACATACCTACATACATACATACATACAATTTGACCTTGGTCCATTGGTCAATTATCTCCGTTTCTTTTTTCTACTGTTCAGAAATATATGCCCCCAATTAAATACCATTAAAATTACCAATTAAATTCGTGACTGTCAAGAACGGTAATTCGGCAGAATAGGCGTTAAATCATTTTATGGCACAGATCCCCAGCATGAAGCACGACTTTGAACGCATGGTCCATTTTGTTCATCTCTTTGATAAAATGATGAAAGTAAATGAGGCTGCGAATGTTCTGCTCAGTACTCCAGATTCTGCCACCGTTAACATTTACTTGATTGTTCTAAACCTTGAATCAAATTCTTAATTATGAGCTGCACATATATGTATATTGCCCATTGATTGCAAAAAGTCATTGATTTTTTTTCTCGTGATTTTGAGAGAAAGAGTCGACTAAAGCTTCATATTTGCATAAAAAAAATCTACTTTGTTAACAATTATACTAATATCTTGGATTGCAGGGGTAATGAATAGGCATCTAAAGCATCAATATTGTTATCTATCTACCGTTTTATGCAAAAACGTTGATAAGCTTTTTGATCCCCTTTGCTTTCATAATGAAGAGGACCAAAACCGTCTTGTAAATAAAGCCATTACATATCATACCCGTAAACAAGCGTATATATCTATGAATACAAAGATTTGATAAGAAATTCTACTAATAGGTGCTTGGCCAACAGACCGCTGGTCTTGTGGAACATTTGGTAACATTTTTTCTGAGATGGTCCTATCTAATTCCAAGCGCACAAAAGTATGCTCACAATATGCAAAAAAGCACATTTAAACCAACTGATCTATCGGAAGGAGCAACACATGCATTTAGATTTGAAATTGACGATAACTGATTAAATAGGCGCTCTTGGAAAATGGGCTTTAATGCGTGTTTGTAATGCATTATATCAGGCAAGTCGTCATATAATACGGAATCAATGTCTGAAAACCGACTGAATCGCGAGAAAGACTTGTCCGCTGAAATGCAGAAAATTCGCATATATAGCGAAACTTTTCGACCAAGGTCACCCTGTGCAGATACATTAAACCACATTGTCAAGGAGTATGTCTTAATTATTAGATAAATATGAATACTTGTATTGAAACATGGAGTGTGCTGGAATGGGACACTGTGTGACCATCACGACCCCGTCCATATATGGAGTTCCTCTTTGTTGAATACCGTGCCAGTGTATAGAAGTCCCTTCAAAATCGTGAAGTTCGTTGTAGACGTTCACAACTACTGTATCGCCGGTACACACCTAGGGGTAAAAAAAGAGTGGGTAAGGAAATATGTTAGTAAAAATTGACATGAAAAGTGTACGTTCCTTGAACATCGTAAAGTTGTTATAGACATAAATTCACAAATGCTGTATGGCCGATACACATCTGGGGATAGGTTAAAAAAACTAGTTTAACCCTTAGGCTGCTCAGTGCGACTCACTGACCTTTTGCGGACAGTGTAGATTAAGATCAGACTGCACAGAACGTGCAGTCTGATCTTGGATCTACACTGTCCGATAAGGAGATACTGTTTTCCAAAAAAATTATGTTTGAATAGCATTATTCTCGTTTTTTTACTTCCGGGTTGAAAGTTTCATTTAATTTTTTTAGCAGGATAAGGGTTAACTAGAGCTGTCATAAAAAGATGTATAGCTGTGTCTTCAGCATCATCAAGTTCATTGTAGACATCTACAACTGCGGCTGTAGGCCTATCGTTGGTATATATCGATGTGGAAATATGAGAAGCTGGGTTGAAATACGAGTTGCTTGCCTAGGAACTAGAACTGTCATAAAACTGTTGACACGATCCCTTTGAATTGTGTAGACATTCTAACTAATATGATCCATGCTGTGTGAAAAGCAGGTTTAATATCATTTGAAAAAGTATCGCTTCATATAAAATCTTTGGTCCGACAAACCAGTTGGTAAACTTCCATATTGCCCTCAAGGTCATGTATTATTTGTTAAATACATGTAACTCATCCTATGGCCCCCTCTCCCAACCATTGATTTGGTGTTGTCTGTTGTCTTATCTATCGGACTTCTTGAAAGCAAAAATGGTACCAGTTCATGCTTTGTGTGAAAAAAATATTGTGCCTGGCACTAATTAGAGAAACCAGGAGTGCGTTGATGAATGAAATGTTTGTCGTGAAATACATGAAATATCTCTTAAAACGGCCTTTACATTCAACAAACATAGATTCAAACAAAACTAACGTGGATAGCAGGCCCAGGCATCAATCTGTTGACAACTTTAATGGCTCGTCGGGAACCATCTCCAGGAACACAATGTGGTCGTAAACAGTCGGTTGTATTGGACGGACAATCATAACAGGCGCGAGACAAGGTCTGATAATGTTCTACTGTAAAGTTGTATTCGCACTGCATCGGACCAAGGGAGGTTAAACAGTCCCGTTTACAAGGATGATCTGTGTAATCTGTTGAATATAAAAAAACAAGCAATTTCGTTGAAATGATATCCCCCACCGAAAAATACCTTTTTTGATACAAACATATTAGAGGTATTGTGTGTTGCATGAACATGTGGCCTTTTTGTTAATGGTCCATGATAAAATTACACATTAAGCCCCCTTTTCCATGGCACAGCATTTCATTAAATGAAAAATATATAAGCGGTCCATAATGAGATTATACATTAAGTCCCCTTTTACCATAACATGGCATTTCATTAAATGAAAACAAATGATGAAAATATACATCAAGCCCCCTTTTTCCATGACATGTCATTATATATAAAAGAAAATTGTATCAACGGACTATCCTAAGGAAGACATGCATGAAGTTTCATAAATGTTCGTCAAGGACTTTAGAAGATATCTGTCCAGGCGGACGAATGGGCGAACTAACTGTTATTGGTCCATAATGAAATTATACATTTAGCCCCCTTTTTTCATGACATGGCATTTCATGAAATAAAATCAAATAACTTTTGTCTGTGGCTTAATAAAGATGAAGTTTAATTACATTTTGTCTTGTAGTGAAAGAGATATTGGTCCATAATGAAAATATTTGTCAAGCCCCCTTTTTCCATGACATGACATTTAATGAACAAGAGCGGCAAATTGTCGCAAGATACGCCCGTCCCACCGCCAGTTGTCGAGGGGGGATAATAATCGTAAAGGGCAGGTACAGGAAAATAGTAGTGCAGCAGAAATCATGTAAGTGATTGAAATACGCATGAATGTCTCCTCTAATGTTAAGGAAACATGCATATAAAGTTTCAGGTGATTCCAACATGAAAAGACAAAGTTATATTGTAGAGAAGCATGAAATGCTGTCAAAAAAATAATGAATAGGGAATAATTCCAAAAGGGCATTAGGTAAGGTTACGGCTCCAGTGCATTGCACTTTTCGTAACTGCAACAAACATGTTTACCAAGTCTCAAGTCAATTTGACTTCACGTGACAAAGTTCCGTTCCGGAAAAGCAAAAAATACTGTAAAAATGAAGATCAAAGTGGAATTACTCAAAATCCGCGCTAGGTAGAGTTATTGTTCTTGCGCACTGTACTCCGTAATATTGCAACAAACATGCATACCAAGTCTGAAGTCGTTCTGACTTGAGATGACAAAGTTATATTCCGGACAAGCACTAAATGCTGTAAAAATGACGATCAAAGGCAAATAACTCAAAGACAGCACGAGGTAGAGTTACAATTCTTGAGCACTGCACTTCCAAATATTGCAACAAATAAGCATACCATATTTCAAGTCATTCCTACTAAAAATGACAAAGTTATGCTCCAGACAAGCAAGAAATGCTATAAAAATGAAGATCAAAGGGCGAATAACTCAAAATTCGTGCTAGAAAGAGTTATGGTTCTTGTGCACTGCATTCCGTAATTTTTCAACAATCATGCATACCAAATTTGAAGATGTTCAGACTATAGATGACAAAGTTATATTCCGGACAAGCAGAAAATGCTGTAAAAATGATGATCGAAGGGAAATAACTCAAAGACAGCATGAGATAGAGTTATGGTTCTTTCGCACTGCCCTCCGTATTATTGCAACAAACACAAATGCCAAGTTTCAAGTCAATCGGACTGGAGATGACAAAGTTATATTCTGGACAAGCAGAAAATGCTGTAAAAATGACGATCAAAGGGAAATAACTCAAAGACAGCACGAGGTAGAGTTATGGTTCTTTCGCACTGCACACCGTATTATTGCAACAAACACAAATGCCAAGTTTCAAGTCAATCGGACGGGAGATGACAAAGTTATGCTCCGGACAAGCAGAAAATGCTGTAAAAATGAATACTGAAAACAACAAAAATTCATTTAAACGCGTAACTTAAAATCGCTCCCAGTCGGCCATTTTGCATCGAATCAAAAAAACAAAAAAAAGGGTCTCGGCGGAATGGGTTATTGTACACACATATAAAGTTTCACGAAATTCTGTCCAATGGTATTGGAGATATTCTCCCGGACGGACACACGGACGGACGGAAGGACGGACGGACGGATGGACGGACAACGCTAAAACTATATTCCCCCCCCACCTTCGGTAGGGGATAATAAGCAGTTTAACTCTTTTCCAGATGACCAAATTCAAGACTTATCCAGATTGAAAGCATTTCCAAAGGACAAATAAGATGTGTCTGAAAAGATTGTGTATGGCTTTAAAAGGGTAGGAAACATTGCGGGAAAAAGGAGGGCATGGAAATTACTAGCATTTTCTCCTTGACCCACTATGTTTTTCAAAATCATCTTTCCCAGGGGTGGTTTAAACACGGGATTGTTTGTTAATGGACTACACGAGCCGTTGGGAATGTTACAGTGATCAACTGGAAGCGAAGGGGTATTATATATAATCTAAGAAACATACTGCCGCAGTTAAACACTGTTCTTTGATTTCATAATAAATGTTTTCAAGCCTATTTTCCTTGTGTTATCTTCTTGACCATGTATGTAACAGGTTGTAACCTTTTACCAAACAATAACGAGTTTTATCAACTCTGGGAAAGGAGGCTTTTGAAAACATCATGGAAAAAAGAGAATGGTGGAAGCTTATTCCAAAGTTTTGACCACAGTTTTAAACCTTCTGTCACTAAAGATTTTACGATGTTGAATTATATATCTAGAAAGAATCTGCAGCGGAGTTGGGCGATCTTAATTGACGTACTAGTTCAGGATTTGACAACTAATCTAAATAAGTAAGGGCCTTTATTAGATGTACGGTCAGGTGGCAGGGGACTTGGAAACCTTTTCACGGCTGTGGCGAATAATGTCGCCCTGAGCCGAAGGCGTGAACAAGTTTCTAAGTCCCCTGCCACCTGACCGTACAACGAATTTATTATACTGCAAAGTTTTACCATTCCAACGTTTGTTTAGCGAATTTTACCTGTTTTTTGGTTTAAAAAATTGAGTACGCTGACGAAGTAGAATTTCCCTTCTGAGAGCCCCAACACACTACTGACGTCACTGAAACCTCGGTGTGCAGTTTGTTGCATTAAGTCACTGCGATAGACGTTCGACCTATTTTTATTTAAACACGTATTCAAACAACTTCAAGGTATTACTCTCAGATGGTAATCTTAGCCTTTGTTTTCATACACAATATAACAAAACAAACACATAAAAGGCAAAACAGGTAATTTGCATTGCGTCATTACATAAACAGTACAACGGGCATTTTAGAAGGAAGGAATACCGGTTTCCCCTATTATCATGAATTCGGCTGTCCGCATAAAGACATTGCTATCATCTGAGAGTAATAAGTATTGATTCATTTTATGATTTTTTTTGGCATAAGTAAACGACCATTAGTTGCCTCAAAGTCGCTAGGTTTATCTTTTAACGTTACAATGGATGACTTTTTACACTTCACGATTTGTTTACATGACGACGGGATGTCTCATTTTAACCCCGTGTACTTGTTTTGGATTGACAACAAACGATATCATATGTAACTATATTCATTTATTTTCAAAAGTAACCCATTCTTTCCGCTTTAATGACAGCCATCAAGGGAAACTAGTAATAATATGATGTACTTAGTATATTTTTCTTGTGGGCGGCTCGTGTCGATCGACGCCGCCATCTTGGATTTTGCGTTTAAAGTGTAGTCAAGTAAATGGGGCTGCTGCTTTTCCGTGGATTTTGCCAGTGTACTTCAATATATGTTCGGAGCATATCACCCAAACCGACTGCGATAAATTTCTTTGCAGTATTAATAACATATATCTTGGACTGAGAGCCAGTACGTGTAACCGTTAGACCGCCAAAGAAAGCCAAAGGGACGTATTCTGTCTGGAAGATGAAGAAAAATCTATTAGTGCAATTTGCTTGCTATTGTAAAGAATGCCTCTGCAAAGTGGACAGTGTAGATCAAAGATCAGACTGCACAAAATGTGCAGTCTGATCTTGTCTACACTGGCCGCACCAGTAATTTAAGTTAGGCTTTTTACAGGTTTAAAATATCGTACCTGACTTTTCTGGAAGTCGCCAACATGAAACAGCATAAACTATAGTCACTTGGCACAATAGTTGGCGTAAAGAAATCGTCATTTTGTGGCATCAAATGTGTGGGTCCTGCATCTATACTACAGTTACCTGTTGACAGTGGCTGAAGTGTTTTGGAATCCAACTGATTGGTCCTGCAGTTCAATGAAATAAATGAACCTTGGTCTGTGAAAAGGGGGCTTAATGCATCTGCAAAACTTGTATCAACCCAGGTCAGCCTGCGCCGACTGCCCAGGCTGACCTGGGCTGAAACCTTTTCCTATTAGTCAATTTTCTGAAGCTCAAAGGACTAGTGTACCTCATAATTCAGTCAGTTGTTATACAAAATAAATTTTATGGATCCATAATACTGTGATGTTTTTTTTGATATGATGCATTACGGAGATGCATTAAGCCCTCTTTTGCCAGAGCGTGGTTCAAATACCAAATCAAGTTGATGCTTAGTTTTAAGATCTCTAAGGTCAGCCGGATAAGCTCAAGTAGAGCACAAGATTTGTAATATACGGATACGATAGGGTGTGGGTTCGATACCGTCAACTGGCAAACTAACAAATAATAATCAATAGTCTTTCGTTGAGACTTTAAAACGTATCCTCTCATCTGACGGTAAGCATTACTTACCGAGCACGTTAAAGAATCATGCTTAACTTAGGATGGGTTTCGATCTGTATCTGCACTATCCCAACTAAAATGACTAACAGCCGTCTGGGGGCTTCGCCCATATGGGCCACTGGCGGTTACGATAAATAAACTCAAAATCAACCAATTTTAACGTCTCAGTTTTGTCTGTCATCTTTTACCATACATGATTGGTTGGTTGTAATGGGGTTTAACGCCACTTTAACAGCTAAGGTCATATCATGGCTGTCGGTGACGCACATGTGTTTCCTGGCTTTCTCATACCAGTACTAACACAACTTTCTTTCCAAAGCCACCGACTACTTTTCTCACTTGCTTCAGCAGAGGTGAGAGGCGAAAATACGCCGGAAAGAAGGTTCGCCTCAACCGGGTATCGAACTCACAACCACCAGGTCATGAGTCCGACACGCTCACCACTGAGCCACCCGGGCGGGCTTTTACCATACATGTTACTATAGTATTCACGATGTAACACATCGTCATCATTGATGATGATGATCATGATAATCATGATCATCGTCATCATTGATTATGATGGTCATGATAATCATGATCATCATCAAGATGATGATCATCATTATAATCAAAACGACAATACAAAGGATAGTTTAACTAAAAGAACATTTGAAATAAAATCTCATAAAAAAGTAATAACTTCGGGCAATACAAATACCATTCGTATTTGTCATTTGACCTCAACGATTTCGCGACTTAACTAAATGGGCCATGTTTTGTGAAAAGGAGGTTCAATGCCTCTGCAAACAGTATCGATCCATGTAAACTGGTCCTTTGACAGGCAGAAAAAATGACCAACAGCAAAAGGTTTCGAACCATGTAGACCTTGGTCGATTTTTTTCGCAGATACATAAAACCCCCTTTTTTCACATAGCATGGCTTATATGGCTTGCAACACGCGAAAAGGGGCATTCAGACATTTGCGTAAAGTGTCGTCTCGGATCAGCCTGCGCAGTCCGCGCAGGCTAATCCGACACGGCACTTTACGACTACATTAGATTTTGTGCTACAGCAGACTTGTGCAAAACAGAAAATTACATAAAAACGGAAAGTGTCGTTTCGGATTAGCCGGCGCAGACTGCGCAGGCTGATCCGAGACGATATTTTACGCAAATGTCCGAATGCCCCTTTTCACGTGTTGCAGGCCATATGTATATGCATTTTAGACAGCACATAATACTCGTATACCTTTTATTGGAATATGGCATCAAAACTAGCATAATACTAAACTCAAATGAAATGCAAACGCAATATTAAGTAATTTATTCGTTTGTTTGGTTTCAATATTCATGTAAATCCTCGTTGATTGTTTTGAACAAACTTGATTATCTTTATTCATATCAAAATATTTTATACATATATATAGAACAGATGAAAATGGCAAATGTTCCTTCCATCTTTCAGGGTTTCCAAGAAGGGTGGGGCCTGGTCAAAACGATCCCCCATACCAACCACTGGATCCGCCCATGAAATGGATGTCTATTGGAAGATAATTTCATTTAAAGAAATACTCAACGCTGCAAAATGAGGCTTGTGTGAGATGGACAAGAGGGGGGGGGGGGTGGGGACACAAAACCCCATGTTATCATTGGTGGGAAACAGAGGACATTTATATCTAATTTATGGGATAATTTCATACGCTAGATAAACGTTCGGTTTGTTTAGTCTTTTTCAAAAACTGTAGAAAAGCAAAATAGTTGCATATAACACAAAAACAAATTCAAGATTTGTCGGATTTATCCTTTTACAATTACTATACCAACAGTCCTATAAGAAATTTTCGTCCAGCCAGTGTTTGACCTAACAACCTTTTTTGTCATTCTAGTCTAAGTTACCGACTGGGTCATCAAAGGCTCGACACGACACATTCATCCTTTACTAAACTATCCCGTGTTTTAACGACCCTGAGACAGAGGGTTTCTGAAAACATTGTGCGAAAAGAAGAAAATGCTGTTTACCAGCATTTTCTTCTTTTCTCACAATGATCCCTCTCCTTTCAAAGAAAAAGTTTCAGTAAATTAACTAGGTTCTATTTGTCGCCTTTAAATGCTTTCAATCTGGACCAGCTTACCATTTTGCTATTTTGTGAAGAGTTCAGTAGAGGCCAGTGGGCACGATGGTTATCGAATCGGAAAAATTGTGCAATAGCGCACGGTCGGTGGTTCTTACCGGTGTATATAGCTATGAGGCTACAGACAGAGGTCGTTAAGATGATAATTTGCTGGATAACAATCTAAGTATATGCAGAGTAGGATAACTGCACCCAGCGTATGAAATATGTCGTTAAAATGCAATTTATATAAAATACAAGTTATGTAAAATATATATATATTCCATATATTACACTATGGGCCAAAGGACTTCTATTATAAATAAGCACCTTGTTTTATGTTGTATTGTATTGTATTGTATTGGCTCGTTACTTAATGCAATAATTCTAAAAATCCACGTATAAGTATGGAACAGAACTGAAGTAATATTTTATCTCAGACAAGTACAAACATACATCCTAAGCCAAATTCACATGATATATGCAAAAAACTATTTTTTCTCTCTCTCTCTCTCCCCCTTCCCCCCCCCCCCCCCCCGTTCTGCATAAATGTGGATATTAAAATACGTTTAAAAAATGTGGTTAAAGGAGAAATTGCTAGTTAAGAGTGATTTCTCGTTTGGGTCACAACGTTTTGCAGAAGTCGTCAGTAGCAAGTCGATATGAAAGCGTCACTAGATTTTATTTGTTTATATACTGCGCAGATAGAACAGTTTTGTTTGGATCAAAGCCTTATCCTGCTAAATAAGCTTAGTAAAACTTTCACGTCGAAAGCACAAACTCGAAAAATGTTATTTCAAACTTATTTTTTGTGAGAAACATGTCTTCTTATCGGACAGTGTAGATCCAAGATCAGACTGCACGTTCTGTGCAGTCTGATCTTGATCTACACTGTCCGCAAAAGACCAGTGAGTCGCGCTTAGCAGCCCAAGGGTTAAAGCCCAATGCCCTCTTTGATGAAAAAAAAAACTTAACAAAAAAAAAATGAAGGAAGCCGTTAAAAAGGTGGACAATACGTTCAGAAAAGATACAAGAACATTGTCCACTTCTCTACAGCTTTTAATTATAAGGATGATTATCGTTTTTATGCATATTTCGAGGCAAGACCCCTAAATATGGTAATTGGGTGTGAGGTAATTTGCACACTGCAGGGATGTTGCAAACTAAACGCAAAACGTAAAATTTAAGGTCTACGGCCCGTAACTCATCGGTAAACATCGACGTTTTCGTAAAGGCTATTCGGCCAATCTCGGCTTCTTCCGTCTTTTAATATGAGAGTTAGGGGCCGTAGACTCATTAACTCTTTGGTAAATATGGTGTAACATCGACGTTTCCGTAAAGGCTTTTCGGCCAATCTCGGCAGGTTCCGTCTTCTAATAGAGTTATGGGACGTAGACCTTAACCTGAAATATTCCCATTGCTCGGTTTTATGCTGCTTGTAACACCGTCTTAAACTCTTTACCACACTACAAAATTTTCGACTGGTTCAAATTGAAAGCATTTGCAGACGAAAAAATACATGTGACTAAAAACTGAATTTTGTTTTGGGAAGGTTGGAAATCATTGTGGAAAAAGGAGAAAATGCTGGTTTCCAGCATTTTCTCCTTTTCTAACAATGTTTTCATAAGACTTCTTTCTCACAATCGTTAAAAGTCGGGATTGTGTGATAAAAGGCCCTGCTCACGAATCTCTACGTCTCCCCTTTTACCTCTGGCATGGGTTATTATTATAACCACGGAATCTCTGTAAATAAAAATGCTCCTTACGAGTTTGCTGTTACCGATTTCTGTGGGGTTTTTTTTGTAATTTTCATGATTTTTTCCCATCTTAAGAAAAAAACAAAGAAGAGGGCTTTAAAGTAAAGAGAGCTGCAACGTCCTTGTTTCATTTATGCAGAAGTATATAAGCCTAATGTTCGGACATGTTTACGTCCACACCTCTTTGACTAATACCGACACCCGATATTTTACTCGATGCCCTTTGACGCATACTCATTATATTTATCAGTGAAAAGATATCTATAGATATCATATTGTTTCGAGGCATTTTAAACATAACGTAATAAGTACATTAAAATTTCATGGGCCATGTCGACCGAATCCTTGTCATATACAAGGCCTTTGAAGCAGAATACACGTCCTGGCAATCGTTCAGTTTGTTTTTAACATGTTTGCAGTTGTATCACGGCAGCCAATGCACCTATCAATACTTTTCCCGACTTTTTTTTTTTGACCAGTAGCTCACACAACATCCTAGTCAAGGCACTGTTTGCTTTCAACATAAGAATCGTCGAAACAATGTTCAGGGGTGAGAAGGAGTGAATCTAGTAACCATGAGTACCACAAGTCCTTGGAAATAATTTTACAGAGCTCGGATTCAAGCCAGCAACTCCCGGATACCAAGCCATGTACTCTTGTATTATGTAATATGTGTATGAAAGGAGCTTTACACAGTCTAAACCCTCTATCAAACAATTTCTTGTTTTAACGACCATGAAAAAGAAATGTGTTTGGAAACATTGCGGAAATGGGAGAAAATACTGGTGACCAGCAATTTCTCCTGTTCCCACAATGTTTTCCACCCTTCTATGAGAAGATTTCACGGTGTGAGCCATATTTGATTTCTTGGCCGTGATGCTTTAAATTTGGTTATCTGATAAAGTTTTAAGCATTTTCAGTTTGTTAGGTTTGCTGTTCATATTAAGAAACCGTACCTGTCAAACTCTATTTGTTGTTCCTATCATCAACATTTCACCATTATTTGGTTTTTCCTCATTTTTTTTTCATTTCTGTTAAGACCTATTTTAAATATTATTTTGGCATGGTACAGTCATGTGTTTATGTTACTATTCATTGATGATGATGATGATGATGATGATGACTACCATTATTATTATTGTTATTATTATTATTGTTATTATTATTATTATTATTCAATCAGAAAATTAGGGCTATCAAATTCTTTTAATTCTTTACCACGCAATCACACCTTTTAACGAGCCTTCTGAAAAAATTGTGGGAAAAGGAGAAAATGTTGGTAACCAGCATTTTCTCCTTTTTCCACAATGTTTTCTATCCTTTCCAGTACAACTTTCAATTCCTGAGTCATATTCATTTTGTCATCTGCAAATGCTTTCGTGGACTTGTCTAAAATTTCCTCATTTGGTAAAAGGTAAAAGAATAATTATTTCAACCCATTTTATTTGTAATTTTTCCTACTAAAAAAAAGAAAAGAAAAAACAACCTATTGCGCTTACATGTATGTTTTTCAAGGAAGTTAAGGCTAAGACATTTACAATTCTTTACAAAAAGGTTTTGTACTGATACATGGATATTTCAACCACCAATGAACTACTTTGTCAATATTCTAACATTCATACTACATTGTGAGGAAGCTGAACTGTGCCAGTCAACAACATTAACCACCAATGTGCCAAATGTATGAAGTAATTTCAATGCAAGCGAGGGGTCCCGTGTTCGAGTTCCGTACCGGCCTCACTTTTTCCTAAAGTACCACATATTGAAGCGTTGAAAAAAAATGCTTTGTATATGTACAGACACTCCAAGAAGAAATGGATAGGTGTACTGACCACCGTATTGATTGACTGATTGATTGATTGTATGGTGTTTAACGCCGTTTTCAACATTATTTCAGTTATATCGCGGCGGCCAGTGCACCTATCCATGCGTTCCTGGAGTCTCTTTTACCAGTACTTCGCACAATTTTCTTTCCAAGCCACTGGCTGCTTTCCCACATAATCATCGTCGAAACAATGGTCAGCGGTGGGAGAGGAATGAATCCTGTCGCAGTGACTATCATCAATCCTCGGAAAGAAATTGGCAGAGCCAGGGGTCGTAGCCAGGGATCGAACCCTGGACCCCGTGTTCTCAAGTCCTGCACGCTACCGACTGAGCTACCGGGGCTCGGCACTGACCACCGTAACAATACTGCTGTGTATACCCTGTTGGCGTATAACATCGAATACACAAAATGAAAATAAATGGAAAAAAAAAAGAGATAATCACAACGATGTGACACGAAGAAATATTTGCTCCTACCTTGTATATTCCTCACCAAAAAAGACCACAAAAAAAAACTAAACATTGCCACTAAACTAATTCGCTCATTAATAAACATCATATTCCGACAAAGATTTTTGAACACCCGATTTCCCAGATAAGATAACTTGTCCCCGGGGAAAGCTTCAACACTTTAGTCACTAGTAAGAGCCATTGACAATGAAAGTTACCTTTGCGGACAGTGAACATCAAGATAAACCCGCACAAAACGTGCAGTCTGATCTTTGATCTACACTGAACGCCATGATGAGATATTCTGGTGAAAAAAAGGCAAGAAAATACGATATTTGACGCTTTTTTCCCCTCCGACTAAAAATATCCAATTTGTGTGTTCAAGGCGTTAAACCCTTACTGCACCAAAGGCGAAAACATGCGCTTTTACGGACGGTAAAGATCGAGATCAGACTGCACAGAACGTGCAGTCTGATCTTGGATCTATACCGTCCGCTTGTTCAGTCATTCCTATTGATTAAAATATTAAAAAAAAAAAAACTGTCTAATTTTCAGTTGAGTGTTTTCTTTAAGCGGTCGAAAGAGCTCATTTTGGCGCTAAAAGAGTTAAGGGTACACACGCTTCTGAATATCACATTGAATCTTTTGAATAATAATGAATGACGTAACCGTCGGAACTTTGAGTAACAGTGAACTTTGTGAAGATTTTCCAGTCATCGATACAAAAAAGGTCTTAATATTATTTTTTGCTTCAAAAAAAAAAAGTATTGCAAACACTTTTCTGTAAAATCCTGAAAGAGTATTTAAAATCAGATTGAATGTTCCATGTCGGCTGATCTTAGATAAAGGTACCTAAATTGTTTCCCTGTATGTTAAGGTTTTCTAAGAGAAAATTTGCAGTCTCAATCGATTTCTTTCATGTATTGCTTGCGATTCTGTGTACAATGGATGGTGATACTTAAATCGTAATGCACCAAATATAAGAGTCATGTTCTATGAAAAAGGAGTTTGGTGCATCTGCAAAAAGTATCAAACCATATCAGCCTGCGCAGTCCGTGCAGTCCAAGCCATTGGCAGCTTTCCCACGACACCATCGTCGAAACTGTGATCATCGGTGATATAGGAATGAATCCAGTCTCAATAACTATCATCAATCCTCGGAAGGAGATTGGTCAAGCTGGGGATTCGAACCTGCGTCTAGGAGGCGCAAAGAACTTTCTGATCGCATATTCGTATGTATATCAGACATTCCAAGGTTAACTACCTTTTTTTCAAGACTTAATGTATACTGCCCACTGAGCTACCGCTCCCGACAAAGGTTAAGGCACTTTTGTAACTGATTGAAGACCAAGGTCAGACAACACAGCGCTTGCACATTCCGATAATTTTGTGAAAAGTTTTGAACCCCCCCCCCCCCCGCCCAAAACAGTGAAATCGTTATTGTATCTACATGTTTACTCATTGTATATGCATCTATTTTATGTGACTCCTCTTCTCATAAAATAATATGGCTTGCAACACGCGAAAAGCGGCATTCGGACATTTGCGTCAAGTGTCGTCTCGGATCAGCCTGCGCAGTCCGCGCAGGCTATTCCGAGACGACACTTTACGACTACATTAGATTTTGTGCTACAGTAGACTTGTGCAAAACAGAAAATTTCATAAAAAACGGAAAGTGTCTTTTCGGATTAGCCTGCGCGGACTGCGAAGGCTGATCCGAGACGAAACTTTACGCAAATGTCCGAATGCCCCTTTTCGCGTGTTGCAGGCCATATGTTTGTAGGAATTAAATTCACATATAATTTGAAAGCGATAAATTTGACACCCACTTGGATCAGTCGATATTCAAATAGGGATCGTACAGCTGAATCAACGGCTACACTGTAGTAAATACACTGCTAGCGGTGTTAATGATAAAATTATGACCAGTGTTTACGTTTTGAAAAACATGGAATGAGCCAGCATTGGTAAACAACTACCACAATCATCGCATTCGCATTATACCTATAAAACAAAGCCAGAAAAAAACACCAATACTTACTGCTATACTATATTTATACTACTTCTACTACTACAACAACTACTACTATACTTATGAAAGAATTAATACTTTTACTACTAATACTAATTCTGCTACTAATAATCATAATGATAAAAATAAACATACTCGTTGAGCCAGATACTCGGTTAACTGTTTTGTACTTTTAATGACGAACTTTTAGCTGCCTTGCACAACTATAGTTGCTTTTGTAGACAGTGTGGTTTCAAGAACAGATTGCACTAAACTTGCAGTCTGATCTTGGATCTTCACTGACCGCTATGCTGGAACATTCTTACCAAAAGCCCAATGACAAAGTACTTACTTGAATGTTTTTCTTTGACTCAAAATTTGGTTTTTATTTATTTCGCAATGTAAGGGTTTAGTGGACAAAGTGGATTAAGTAAACTGTCTTTATCTAGGAGGGTAAACCTGATGTGAGAGGACGAACACGGTCATGCAAAGCATGGCACTTTTGCGTTGGCCAGAGCTCATACCGGACGTGCTGTTGGACGGTACTGATATCACCCAAAGGCAAGAATACAATGCCCTTGGCCTTTATAAGTCAATCATTTAATCCTATCCTGCCAAAAAAAGTTAAATGAAACTTTAAAGCCGATAGTAAAACCCCGAACGTTGCTATTTCAAACTTATTTCTTGGAGAAAATATATCTCCTTATCGGACAGTGTAGATCCAAGATCAGACTGCACGTTTTGTGCAGTCTGATCTTGTTCTACACTGTCCGCAAAATGTCGATGTGTCACGCTTAGTAGCCAAAGGGTTAAATTAGAAGTCTGAGTTAGTCCTTTACCAAACAACAAAATTTTAGAATTGTCTAAATTGAAAGCATTTGCAGACGAAATTTTAATTCAAATTATGTTATTTGCCTCTGGAGGGTTGAAAACTTTGTGGGAAAAGGAGAAAAGGTTGTTCACCAGAATTTTATCCTTTTCCCACAAGGTTTACAAAAGCTTTCTTTCAAAAGGTTAATCAGTCTAAATTTTGAAAGAATCCTAGTGGCTATGGTGGTAAATTACTCATACAAACATTTCCTGGTTTCGATACTGAACCGAGGCGCTTGATTTTCATGGAGGCGTCTTTTTGCCAAGACACTTAAGGATAGGGCACGCTAATGGGATTCGTGTAAAATCGCCTTTCATCACCAAAATCGTACGGTCTCGGCTAAGACATCGGGTAATCCGTAATCGATGCGGGGAACCAGCTTCTATCGACCGATCGATTACGGATTACCCGAGTCTTAGCCGAGTCCGTACGATTTTGTCGATGAAAGGCGATGATACACGTATCCCATTAGGGTGCCCTATTGTTAAGAGCTCCGGCCCAGTCCTGGATATTTCCAAGGAAATACATTTTTATTTGGTTGTCGCCATGATAGGAATTTTCTCCTTATCAAAACGCAAAATTTAAGATTTGTCCAAATTGAAAGCATTTGCAGATGACAATTAAAATATTGCTCAAATGGCGAGATTTGTCCGTGAAAGGATGGGAAATATTTTGGGAAAAGGAGAAAATGCTGGTTACCAGCCTTTTCTCCTTTTTCTAAAATGTTTTCAAAAGTCAGTTTTCCCCGGGTCTTTAAAAGACGGGATTGTTTGGTGAAGGGTTAGATAATGTAGAAATAGAAGATAGATGCTTTTAAACTAAATGCAAGTTTTCATACCAACAAAATGGACTATACACGCGTTTTCATGTTATATTGAATTTATAAAAGGCCCCACTAACTGCAACATGTAAACAAGTCGGGGGTCAAATCGGTGACAAATTTAATTCATGCCAATTAAAAGTATGAATATTATTATGAGTATGATAATGTGTTATAGTCCAATCTGTCAAAGTTCTAGCCGCTGGTGGAAAAATGTATTGTAAAACTGTCAGTGTATTGTTGGTTCATTCAATACGCAAAATGTTCAATTGGTTTACATCTGTGCCGCGCCGAGGGTCATTTCATAAAGCGGCGTAAAACACAACTCAGCTAATCTTAATTTAGAGAGTAAAACCATTTCTGATTGTATAAACCATCTAGTCGATAATCAGAAACTGTGCGCCCAAGTTTTCGAAATGTTTCATGACGCGTAAAGGGGAGTAACGCGTATATAAAGGGAGATAACAGGTATACATTTGTTAAAGTTGAAGGCAAGATTGGATTGCTTCCCCTGTTATAGTAAATATTACCTGGAAGGTATATTTTCATCAACGATCTCGATGCGGTTTACTTCTTTTACAAGCTTTTTGTTTTTTTACCGATTCAGTTTGTTTTCTGGAGATCTCGTCAAGTTTCACATTCAAGACTCGATTTCTTTTTTTTTTTTGTAACTTAACCATTTACTACACAATCTCGGATTTTAACGACTCAGAGGAAGCTGCCGTTTGAGACCTGGTAACGAGTATTTTCTCCTTTTCCCCACAATGTTTACTACCCTTTAGAGTGAAGTTATCACGGATTGAGTAACATTTAATTTGTCGTCTGCAAATGCTTTCAATTTGGACAAGTCTCAAATATTTGTCGGTTAGTAAAAAGATAATTCATTACCTATTGCAGTATATTTGCAGTTGACAACTTCGAGTACATCCTTGTAAAATGTGGCTTATCAACATGTGAAAAATGTTAAAACACATATACATTTGAAAACAATGTGGCAGAAGTACAAACTGCCCGATATGAGCAAAGTTTTCTTTTTGTCACAATATTTTCAACTATGGTCTGTTCCACTGCTTAACCCCTTACAAACAATCATCAGTTAACGCCTCCAAACGGAAAAGGCTTTTGAAAGCATTGTGGGAAAAGGAGAAAATGCTGGTAACCAGCATTTCCTCCTTTTCCCACAATGCTTTCTACGCTTTCAACGACAAGACTTATGTAATTGTCTGCAAAGGCTTTCAATTTGGACCAGTCTAAAATTTCGTGGTAAAGCCATGGTCACATTTTACGGTCACGCACTTAGTTGTCCGTAGTCCGTTTCAAAAGTAGTCTGCCGTAGTGTTACTACGGTCAACGAGGTTGAATACGTTCGAAGTAGGTTCAAAATTGGCAAAAAAGGGAAATATAGAAAGTCTAAGTAGGTTGAACTACGTGTAAATACGGTCAACTACATTCAGTTGCAAGCAAAGTTGCTAGGGTTAACTAAGATATCACCACGTCTAACCACGGGTCACTACGTTACACTACGTATAAACTACGTTCTAAGTACGCACAAGTATGGTTAGTTGGTGTCAACTGCGTTTAGCTACGTTGTGGCTGCGCCTGCTCAGATAAGCTACGTCATTGTGCTTTTGGAGGTTGATTGGCGAGAAATTGCTGATCGCTTCTTCAACCATGCCACCTTGGAAGAAAAGATGTTTTTCGAAAACTACGGTCAAGTGCAATATACACTACGGTTAAGTAGGGTTAATTACGGTTAGCTAAGGTCAACTACGTTCCAACTACGGTCACAGTGGGGTCACAAAATCGTAGTTAACCATTACCAATTTTTGAACTTGTTCAAAAATTATGTACTTACTACGGTCAAATCATAAGTTGCAACTACGCTCATAACTACGTTGAAGTACGATTATCTACGTGTAACTACGTTCAAATACGTTTAATACGTTCAACTACGGCCAACTACGGTCATTTGCTACCACGGTCAACTACCTAAGGTGTGACCACGGCTTAAAGAGTTAAAAGTACGTTTGCGAGATGAAATCAGATTAATTATGTAAATTAACACTTTTTTCAGATGATAAAAATTTAGACGTGTCAAATTTGAAAGCATCTTCAAACGACGAATCGAACTTGATTCAGTCAAACAACTGGATTTATATAGCAGTCCTTTTACATTTATGCATAGAACAAATATTTATTAATCTTTAGTTTCAAAGGTATTTCATTTTGCTTTCTTTCTCGTGCATTTCATCCAATGAAATTTAGTTGGTACACGTTGGAGGGGGTGGCACATAGTTTTTACGTGGAATGGGCTCGTGGAAAATTTCGGCATCAACATCCTGTAAGAACAAAACAAAAATATGGGACATGCTCTGTTAAAAAGCTCTGTGAAAAGGGGGCTTAATGCATCTGCAAAAAGCATCGACCCAGGTCAGCCTGCGCAGTCCGCGCAGGCTGACCTGGCTCGAAACTTTTTGCTTTTGGTCAATTTTCTGCATGTCCAAGGATCATTTTACCCCAGGATTTAGCCAGTCGTTAGACGAAATGGGTTTTATGGATCCATAATTATATGATGACATGTTTGGTATGATGCATCGTGGAAATGCATTACGCCGCCTTTTGCCAGAGCATAGCTCACATTATAAGATGATTGATTGGATGGTGTTTAATCTCGCTTCTTTCATCTCGCTTCTTTCACTATTTCAAAGCGACAGCTGACTTATTCATGTATGTCCTGGGTTTCTCCAGCCCGAGGCCAGGTCTTTAAAGTAACTTGCCCAAGAAGAATCCTTCGAAAAACCCAGTGCTTCGGGTGAAGATCGAAGCCGGGACCTCCAGGTTACGAATCCAGATTTAAAATTGTACACCTTACTATTGAACCATATTGGCCCCAAAATATTGAGTACGGACAATTTGACTGACTGACGTAGTTTTTGAGGCTGAAACTGCGTAGTGAGATTCAATGCCCATTTGCAGACATTGTAGATCAATATCAGACTGCAAAGAACGAGCTGTCTGATCACAGGTCCATACCGTCCGCAAGAGCTCCCGTTTTCGCATTTGGCGCTGACAAGGCTAACGTTTAAACCGATAATAGAGTCTGTGTTCACTAATCATTCTTAAGAACGTCCTGGGTCTTATTCTCCAGGATTTTCTAAATTTGAAAGTAACACAACTTCTGATTGGCTAAACTAATTGAGTATCATTACCTTCAGCCTTTATATCCTTCACGGGTCCATGTTTACATATGTAGTTCTGTTTGAAATGTGTACATACACAGAAGGTAGTGCTGTGACATTTACATCGAGAGTAAAATGAAAAAGTTTTTTGATGGAGTAAATCGAAATATTTCCAAAATTTTATTGACTTTAAATAAACTATTTCTCATTCTTTCTGTTTTTAAACATGAAAATTATAACATTTTCGACACATACGTCTCAGCAACAACGACGTCATTTTCCAGGAAAATTGCAAAGTAGTACAAATTCCAGCACGTGCTATGGTTGGTTGACTGGCTTCTCGTGCTCAAAAATTCATAATATTCATAAAAAACGAAAATGCACTAGTGTATTATCAAAAATAAGTCATTGATTTAATAAACGGCTGAGGGGACTTTATGTGATAAAACTGCAGAATGATGTAAAAAAGACAACGTACCGTCATTTCCTCCCCATGACACATATGATAATGTTTGGTGGTGTTGAACTTCATTTTGAAATCATCAACAAAGGACTTGTCTGTCCAGTCCGAGGATCTAAACTTTTCGATCAACTGTAATTGTTAAAAAGATAGTTATTTAGAATTGACTGAGACCGTAATACATGGGCCATGGTCTGTGAAAAGGGGGCTTAATGGATCTGCAAAATGCATCAACCAAAACTGTTTTTATTCATTTACAGAAAAATCCTAAAATTTCAGCCACGTTTGATGTGTCGCCTGTAAAATTAAATGCTTCCAATGAAGACGAGTAGATTCCTTTTTTTTTATCTGGTGGAGGAGTAAAGCTAACTTTACAAAATAAAGGAAATCTGTCTAATTTTTGTTGTAATAAATTTGAGAAAAGGGGGCTTAATGCATCTGCAAAAAGTATTGACCCAGGTCAGCCTGCGCATTCTGCGCAGGCTGACCTGGGTCGAAATGTTTTGCTAGTAGTTAATTTTCTGCATATCCAAAGATCAGTTTACCTAATTTTTCAGTCGATTGTTGATGGAGCCATAATTATCTGATTGTTCGCTTGGTATAAACCATCACAGAGATGCACTAAGCCCCTTTTTGCCAGAACGAGGTTCATTTATAATGCAGTGTTGTAAAGTTCGAAGATAAAATTCAACGTACCATTTGAGGTGGAAGATGGTAGTTGTCCCAGGCTGGCAGACTAATACAGCTTTTTATCTTCAGAGCCGGGTAGTAGTATACAAAGGTCAGACACATTTCATCTTGGGTGGATAACCCTCCCTGAAATCGATTTATTTGTTTATTCATCTTATAATAATAATAATAGTAAACACCACTTTCTACTTATTTCTTGCTGCAACAAATACAGTTGCAACCCATAATACTTGGGGAAAGGCATACAAGCAACTGAGAGACGCATGTGAGAAGCATCCAATGAAGAACAATAGAATAAGACTTCAATCTCTTACGTGTTTATCATACAGCGTCAGTTAATATACCAATACAAGCAGCCAAACAGTTTGCGTGAAGCCCATTTCATTTGTACTTATAAAAAGGAGGTAATTTTTGCCAGCCATAACATACACATATACCTAACAAATATTTTTACAACTTAGTAGTTCAAAGGACCCATTTAGAATAGTTTTGAAGGAATGAAATTCGGCTTTTTTGATCGACTGATTGATTGAATGATTTATTGACTGATTAGTTAATGGGTTGATTGACTGATGTTTTACGCCCCCCCTTTTCAACACTGTTTCAGTTATACAACGGTGACATCTCACTTATTCAAGTACGTCCTGGATTTAACTACTGCAAGGCTTGGGATCAGCTTGTCATCTTGAAATAAATATCTAATATATAGAGTGTGCTTGAAAGAAAGAAAGAAGGAAAGAAGTAAAGAAAGAAAGAACAAATTTATATACATGTACATACAAATGTTGGACCATTCCTGTTCCTGGAGTCATACTTGCAGTCAACGGAAAACGCATCTCCCTAGAATTAAAGCAAAGACTTCTTCGTTTCAGCAGAAAGCGACATATTTATCATTACAGCCAGACATCAACAATTCAAATACGTGTGTGAAAAAGACGTAACTTTGAATTATCAATATATTAGAATTACCGAATAGTTGCTTGAAACTCTTGTGTTCGTCTAAATGGATAGGTAAATGTATCTAGCATTTTCTTTTAGTTGACATACAAGACTGAATAACAGTTTCTTTATTTAAAAAAAAATATATTGCAGCTGTAGCAGCTTTATCAGCAATAATTACCATGGCTAGGTTCATTCAAGCCACTTCCCGAATAAAGCTATGAGTTCGAGATGCCGAGTGTTTTAACTTTACCAAACAAATCGTCCAAATCCAAAGCTAACGCAGACAACAAATCAAATATGACTCAAATAGCTGAGATTGTCTTTGAAATGATCGGAAAAACATACATTGTTGGAAAAGGAGAAAATGCTAGTTACCAGCATTTTCTCATTTTCCCACAGTGTTTTTTTTTTAAAGGTTTACTCTTCAGGGTCGTTAAATCCCGAGATTGTGTGGTAAAGGGTTAATGAACCGAACAAGGAATTCTTGATTACAGAGGCCAATGTTTTGTCCCTTTACCAAACAATCCTTTGCCCTTCTATGACCCTTTGCAAGATAGTTTCACGAAATATTGCGAGATAAGGATAAAATGATGATAAGCAATAATTTTCTTTTCCCAAAATGATTCCTGTTTATTTACAGACAAATTGAATTAAACCAGTTCAGCAGATTTAACTTGTCATCTGCAAACCTTCACCATATATTTCTTCGTCGGAAATACGCCGCTTTACCGTTCTTAAAATTGTAAGACTCCACTTGAAAAAGAAAACAGGAGTCACAAATTTGTATCAAAGTCTTTCAAAATACATTTCCGTCGGCAAACAGTTTGTGCATTCAAATTTCAAATTGGTCTATCAATTCCGTTGGCAGTTATCAGGGACAAATTGACAGATGTGAATAACTTCATTGTGGTTGTTGATGTCGTTGATAATCGATTTACATAGGCGCCACCACGTTTAAGATCATGTAATGGCATTATTTCACAATGGCAACCTCCTTGATACGGACAATGTTAGATGTAGTTACGGAATTGATCGAGTTGTGAGTTGTGACGAGTGGGAGGAACAAGTCGATGAATAGGCAAAGCTCAAGTGGTAGAGCGTAGGACTTGAAAACATCAAGTCTTGGGTCACTGGAGGGAATGGGTTCGAGCTACACGGCTGGTCATCTAGAAATACTAATAGTCTTTCGAATGAGACGTTGAACCGATAAATAAACGCAAATTCAATCACTCTATTGAAAAAGATACGGCCCTTATTAACAGAATAGTTAGCGATGAATCGCTTACCGGACGAAGGACCACTTCTTCAGGCAGAAGTCTGAATTCTTGGAAGTTGAAATCATACGCCGGTTCAATAGCCAAGGGTTTTAGTTCCATCCCGTTTCGGTAGTGTCTCGTGGTCATCCCAACGCCAAGAAGGTGCGCATGCTGAAGAATACTGAAGGCCTTCACTTCCTGCAAGTTACTTTGCTTGAATCCCTGGAAAGGAACAAAGGGCTCTCAATCTTTTACTGTCTTTAACGCATTATCTGGCAGTCCCCTGTTTTTAGCGACCTTGGGGAAAAGGTCTGTGAATTAATTATTAGAACATGATAAAATCATGGAAATCAATCGCTGTTTTACCGATTGTATTTTTCAAAGCTGTCAAAGGGCGTAAAAGATGATTTTGCATAGTAATTGGTTTATTTGAATGGAGGAGCAAAACAGAGTTTCACAAAGAGTCACAAGAAGTTTCTGCATTCATGCAGGTACTTAACTTACCTCGTTCATACACTTTTCACTGCAGTACCCGGATGATATAAACGCCTCTTCGCCAGGTGGCACCACTTGATAGGTGTTAACGCCCACACCCAACTCGAGAAGGCCCGCTTCGTGTTTTCTAAACTGTTTTGTCAGTGTCATTCTGATACCCGAGTTATCAATGACCCCGGTCCTCTGCATGGGGTTATCATAGTGAGTCTCCATAAGGTAGTATCCGTCTGCGTTATGCTCTTGGACTGGAAAACCGACGTCGTCAGGGAAATAGAAAGCCTGGAAATGTCGAGAAAAAAACAAGAATGCTGCATAGGTTTATTGATTGATTGATTGATTGATTGATTGATTGATGTTTTGCACCGCTTTCAATATTATTTCCGTCATAGTCCGGCAACAGCTCATATAATTATTGATGTATGTCCTGGATATTTGGCCACTCTTGACTTGTACAGTGTAGGCAATTCTAAGTGTTTTTAGAACAAATGATTTTAAATTATTCAAAATCGAAAGCACAATCAGACGGCAATTTCTAAACAAATATAGATGAGATAAAGTTCTAAGATATGGTAGAAAACGTGGGAAAAGGAGAAATTGCTTGGTCTCCCCCCCCCCTTATATCATTATGTCCAATCTTTTACCTCTAAAACAGTGCCCAAATGATGGAGAAATTTTATTTGCAGAAAATTGAATGAAAATGAGTCGTGCTATGTGAAAACACAGTTTCATGCATCTTCAGAATGTATGGACCCAGGTTAGAATGCACGGTCCACGCAGGCTGACCTGAGTCGAAACTTTTTGCTATTGGTAAATTTTCAAGGACCAGTTTACCTCATGATTTGGATGGTTGTTGGAAAAATGGATATTATGGATCCATATTTGTCCTGCAACACGTGAAAAGGGGCATTCGGACATTTGCGTAAAGTGTCGTCTTGGATCAGCCTGAGCAGTCCGCGCAGGCTAATCCGAAACGACACTTTCCGTTTTTATGTAATTTTCTGTTTTGTGCAAGTCTACTGTGGCACAAAATCTAATGTAGTCGTAAAGTGCCGTCTCGGATTAGCCTGCGCGGACTGCGCAGGCTGATCCGAGACGACACTTTACGCAAATGTCCGAATGCCCCTTTTCGCGTATTGCAAGCCATTTATGGCATGACTTGCTTGGTATTATGCATCATGGAAACGCATTAAGCCCCTTCTGTCAGAGCATGGCTAAAATATTTTGAGTCGAACTTGAGGTTGAATACCTCTTCCCGCCCCCATCCCCCACCACATGTCCTAAATTATCGTGTTCAATTATCTACCTCTCCTGCCATTGCCTAGGCAAAATGAAACTTGCTCAAATGACGGAAAAAGTTTTACTTTCAGAAAAATAAATGAAAATATTTTGAGTCGAGCTTGAAGATGAATACTTGTTCTGCTACCCTCATGTCCTTACTTATGTGATCCAATGACTTGCAAATTGGCCCAGGCCATCAACCATTCATTGAATACCCATACCTACAACCTCGCTACCCTCCTTACTTCTTAACTTATGTGATCCAATGGTTTACCTCTCCACCAATCGCCCAGGCTATAAGCACGTCGTTACAGTTATCAGGGAAGGCTTTACGTCTGTGTCCATAGCAGACGTTGCAGACGAGAAATTGAATTACAGATAGCTAAATAAAAGATTATTTCAGTCGAGCCGAAGAGTTGAGTACCCTTACCCAAAACCCCAACAGTCCTCTTCTTTACTGATGTGATTCAATGGTTTACCTCTCCACCAATCGCCCAGGCTATTAACACATCGTTTAACTTATCGGTAAAGGCTTCAGGGCTGTGTCCAAAGCAGACGTTGCTGACGACAAATTGAATACATGGATCCGTGGAAATCGATATTTGACCAATCAGATCATCGCATTTATTTTACCCGATGTGTAGCCTTGTTGTCTGCAATTTCGGCTCCCAAATAAACGACTGTTAATGTTGGAGAGGTGCGATAGTATCTATTTATTTTGTGTTTTAAACGTTTGAATTTAAGAAAAAGTTTAAAATATGTGCTTTGCGAAGGTGTACCGCTGACGTGAGATCACGCAGAGGCTGTAGACAAGTTTGTATTATAATAATGACTGACAAATGGGACATTTGCAAGGAGTTCTGATCAGCGCTATATTACACAATGGATTAATTAAAGCTATAGTTTTTTCCCGTCTTAAAGATTCTGAAAGAGACAAAAATTGTTTTTAAGTGGAAAACAAAGGTAAAGTCATAAATTTATGAAATACTAATAATACAAAAAAAAAAAAAAAGCCCACTTGAATATCTAACCTTGCTCAATAACCTCTGCACATCCTAAAAATGGCACTTGTCATCAGTGTTTCAGTTTGACATTAATCTTAACCCTTGGTGCGTGAAGAACATGCTGAATGTGCAGATATAGATCAGATTGCAAATAACATGCAGTTTAATCTTGGATTAAAACTCTCTGCTATTTACAATAAGCATACTGACGTGAATTCCTTACTACATATTCCTCACTAAAAGTAGATTTCAATTATAAAAAAAGTCTAACTTCAATTCTGTACTGTTGGAATTTCAGCTCAAAAGGCAACTTTTATGGATTAAATAAACTTTTGACTTAGTTGTTTCAAAGTGGATTAGCACATCTGTCATTTCAAAGGGTGTGTCGGTAAACTGTTAAATGATAGGAAGTGTGTTTAATTGCAAACCGATTTGCCGCTCTAATCAACTTGACCACCCGTTGTCTTTAGTATATCATAAGATAAAACAAACTACCGTCAATGATATTAACAAGTTTGTTAATTGATATCACACTTTTAAAATCATCAGACAACCCTTTTTCCTCTAACCTGAAATTGAAATTTTTCATAAACTTACACCTCCCTGTAGAATCAGACAATCTGTAACTTTTTCGAAAGTAGATAGATATATGGGGGGCCTAGAATATTTCTTAATTTTTTTCTAATTTTTTAATTTTTTGATTAAATTTTTATAAAATAATCTAGGATGCCCATATGATTTTGTATGAAAAATCTATTTCCTTATAATTCTAAAGAAAATAAATTTCATTATTCACTAACCAACGCATCAATTTATCCACTAACCAACGCATCGATTTATCCACTAACCAACGCATCGATTAACAATTGTGTCCACTAACCAACGCATCAACTAATGTGTGGGGCCCCCCCATGTGTCAACGCAAGATAAGTCTATGCATGAGGGACTATATAATTACTATATCCATTTTACCATAAATTCAAAAATTACTGTCTACATATGGGGCAATTATTTAAGGGATGTACTTTATCACATTCCTCACATATACATAGATGTCCACAATTTTTGAATGATATATTTGGAGGATTAATGGTACATATACAACATTTATCTTCTGAAAAAATTTTTTGTTTTATTAAATTTTTTCTTGGTGGGGGCATCACAGGTTTAATTTGCATAGTTAGGTTAAAAGGTAAATTAGTAAATTTTATAAATGGTGAGTAATATGTATGATATTCTTCATGTATATTTAATGCATGTGGTTTATAACTGTCATTATAGTTAGATAAATTAATAATATCATGTTCATAATAAGATAAATAATTTTCAGTTCCTAAGTAAATGTTAAGCCAATATGTACCTTTTATATAATAATGTGGGTCAGTTCTATTATCCATAATACCAACTAGCATATGAATAAAAGAAAATAGATCTTTAGATCTTATTACTTCATATAGTTTTTTACTATAATGATAATAAATTACTGCTTTTGCATTAATTAAAGCGTGATCATAACATTCCTCACATATACTAGGAAAATATACTTTATTTTGTATATCATCATAAACAGGTTTATTAATAATATGTTTATCATAAATATGCTTTTTTAAGTAATCAATAGTTGCTTTATGCAACACTGTTCTTTTATTATATAATGCGTTTCCTTTATGTTTTTGAGAAAGTCTTTTACTTTCTTTGCGAGCCTCTTCAATAGTTAACCATTTAGTAACAGTGTAACCATTTCCATCATCAATAATATAATCAGGTTTTTCTAATTCATGTAAAAATTTACTTAGCACACTCATCTTATAATATTTATTAAGAAGATCTACATAAAAAAATCAAAATTTTTTTTAATATATATTTCCTATATCGCAATAAAGCAACATAGGAAATGTTAATTACTTAACATTTAAACAACAAAGATGAGTTGGCTATATGAATATCCTATAATGACTAGTTATATCGAAGATTTGAAATAATAATAACATTAAAACCCCTAATCCAGCTATTTTTAATAGGGTTTATTAATTTCTTAATTTATTTTTTTATAAAATTTTTTTTTACAAAATATTTAAAATGAAGTTTATAAAGCTATTTTCAAAGAAAAAAGATGAACCTATTGACATAAGCATTATTAAAAAGCAAATAATTAAACTAGATAAACGAATTCAAGAATTGGAATTAATTATTACTGGATTAATGGATATTTTATATGATATGAAAAAAGTTAAATAAATATATAATATATTTTTATATAATATATTATATATATTTACAAGTCTAACTCTATCAAAATAGATATGTAAGAGTGTTCCGCAGTAGGGATGTTTGTTCTTGAAATAAAGTTTATGATATCGCATTGTTTTACCTCCAACGCCACAGGAAAAACTACACAACTACAAGTCTCATCTTTCTTTTTAATAATAGAGTAATCAAGCAGCTCTACTCCGTTTACCACAATATTAACTATTACCTCTTCAGGTACATTAGGGGTATTTGTAACAACTGATAAACTACCTCTTATAATTCTACCCGGCGCATTCATACAATAACCACCCATCCTATGGCTAGCACCTGAAGCACCATTACCAAATGAAAACTCATAATTACCTCTTCCAAGTGGCCCATTTTCTTCAGCCCACACGGTTATAACAGGGTGGGAGACTTTTTTATCCACGTATGATTTTGTCGCTAAATCTCTCTCTTCTACTGGGGTTGCCGCGTTTTTTATAGAAAAACCTTGAAGGTCTATGTCAGTCACCGCCATGAAACTCCCATCCGGATTTTTTATAATAGCTCCACCATTATCAACATAATTTTTATTGACAGCAGAGTCACGGGATACAGGATTTGGCAACCTAGTAATCGAGTTACCATTCATATCTATTCCACCATCTATTGAATAGGAACCATCTTGTTTTTTTGTTAAAGCTTTTTCACCCGCGGTAGCCATCTCAATAGCGGTATCCACGTAAAACTTATTAGAGGCTTGATCGTGTCTCGTGGGGATTCCGAGATTGTTAATTACTCGTCCTCCCATTGAGATTGCATCATCTGCCTCATACCACCTTCCGTCTTTATAAACAAAGGCTCTATCAACATTATCCACATAGTTTTTAGTAGCAGCTTCACCCGGTTCTTTTGGGTCCTTAACATTTCTTATTGGATTAAAACCCATATTTAAATATCCAGTAACATGGTATCCTCCGTTTTCAACCAACAACCCTGAGTTGGCGTCAACATAAGCCTTAGTTGCTGCATCTTGAGGATTTACTGGATTACTAACCCTCGTTAATGTATTGCCGTTCATGTCTATAGAACCAGTAACGATAGTTGTTCCATCTTTACGTAAAAAATTATTATTTATGTAAGCGAGTGACACACCATCATCGCTTGTTTCACCATCATCTTTCATTCGTCCGAATTTGTCAACAGGCATTTTTTTATATAGTACTAAAAAAGTTTATTTAAAACATTTTGAAACTGGTTACCTCTAGATAACTCTTTTAGAATGTGCAAACATAAATGACCGCAAAATACTTGCCCAGCTTGTTGTAATTGGTCAGTATTGTATTGTATTGGGCTTTTTAAATAATCTCGAATTTCAATAGGTGGTTGTATGCCATAACTATCAAAATAAATTTTAGTTTTACCATTTTTATACCAAGCGACCCAATGTGTACCAGGTCCACCACTTTTATCAAAGTTTACTATACCACATTCTTTTTTACTTGGTTTTCTCGGTAACGTATCTAGTAAAAAAACTCCTCTAAAATAAGGAATCTTTAATCTTTTTACGGCACCCTCTAATTCGAAATTGTTCAACGGTTTATTTGGTAAAATTACATTTTCAATCGAAATATTTGACATTTTTTTATAGTTAAATATTTCTAATATCTTTATTGTCAACCCATGAATTAAATTCATCAGGATAACCTTTCCACTTTACAAGAGATTTCTTTTTTCCTTTTTTAATAACCTTTTCTATCCTATACAGCTCTTGACTGGTTTTCTGCAGTTCAGGTTCATAAAAGGTACCTTGTATTTCTTCTCCATTAAAATCTTTAATTTTATATGTTATAGGTGATGTAAGTTTTACTTCAGAAACTGTAAAAACCTCCTCAGTCCATCTTGTTGTATAACCTTTTTCAAAAGTCTTTTTCTTTTTAGTTATCCTTACTTTATCTCCAACGGAAAACTTAGGATTAAAGTCTTTTATTTCTAAATGATCGGGGTAAAGATTTCTCCAAACTCTCGTTTCATTTTCTTTTTTACTAGCGTCTACCGGAGTCATCTTAATAGATGAATGCCTCGTGTTATTATATTTTTTAACTAAATCCTGTAGCACATTAATGTAAACGTTTGTAGAGTTAGCGGAAAAATACTTCCACATTTTTTCTTTCATTGTTCTAATCCATCTCTCAACCACACTTGATTTTTCCTCATTTTCGGTAGAATATAATTCAACCAAGTCTTTTACATCTTTGTTATAAAACTCTTTACCCTTATCCACCCACATTTTTTCAGGTTTTCTCTCCTTAAAAATACTTTTTAATGCTATAGCAACAGATTTTCCTGTTTTATCTTTTAATGGCACCAGATATCCATATTTAGAAAAGATATCAATGACAGCGAGAAGGTATTTAACACCACGATTAAACTTAGAAAATGCTTGCATGTCTACTAAATCCGCAGCCCATATCCTATCTATACCGTTTACTCTAACTCTCCTTTTCTTAAAATTTCTTTTTACAGGTTTATGTAATTCTTCCGCTAAAGTTTCGAAATTTTTTTTTTTACTCCCATTCCAAATTTCATTTTCGTTCCAATGAGTCTACTTACCAAACCTCTTTCCATTTTTTCTCTAATACTAGGATTGTAAATACCTTCTAACTCTGTTAACATATTCTTATCACACACTGCGTTTCTTGTAGCAGTATCATTGTGTTGAAGATAGCAAACATCATGATTATAAGCGGCTTTATCAACACGGTTTATTGGTTTACTCCATTCCTTCGGTGTTAAATCAGGATTTAACCTCTCATTTAGTTTGGTACCTGGCCCTGTAAAATTGTGCCCTGGAAGATGCATTTCAACGGGTAAATTATTTATAAATTTATTTAATATACTACTCCCGGTGGTTTTTTTTTTTTATAAATTGTGATTTAGTTATTCCACAAATAACACATTTCCCCTGCATCATATTTCTTCCATTTTTCGAAATGGTATATTTTATATCACTCGTATCAGTATGTTTTTTACATTTAACGCAATACATTTTATTTTATATATAAAAAATAAAAATATTTAAATAAAAATGGATATTATAAACTTATCATGGAATGAAGTAGTATCAAAGAGATTTAATCACTCCCTTTTACCAAAAAGTATTAGGGGTTTAATTATAGGAAAATCAGGATGTGGTAAAACTACTTTATTGTTAAACCTTTTACTCAGACCAGATTGGCTTGACTACAACGATTTAAGTGTTTTTGGAAAAAGTCTTTTTCAACCGGAATACCGAATACTAAAAAAGGCTTTTGAAGAAAAACTACCAAAAGAATATATCTTAAGGTTGTTTAACATACGTGATGAGATACAAGAAACAAACATTCCACCAACAGCTTTAGTTGAAGAATGGGTTAAAACGATTAAAAACAAATCAGATATAAATTGCAACTTCTTTGAAAATGCTAGTGATGTACCTGACCCGAGAGAGTTAAACTCAGGAAATAAAAATTTAATGATTTTCGATGATTTACTTTTAGAAAAGCAAAATAAATGTGAGTGTTACTACATTCGAGGAAGGCATAGTAATGTTGACTGCTTTTACCTCTCACAGAATTATTTTAGACTACCTAGACAAACTATTAGAGAAAACGCTAATTTTATTTGTCTTTTCCGACAAGACCTAAAAAACCTTAATCATATTTATAGCGACCACATAGGTGAAGATATGTCTAAGGATGAGTTTAGAAAGTTTTGTCAAAAGGCATGGGAAAGACCACATGGTTTTGCTATCATTGACTTAACCAGTAAAAAACATGATGGAAAGTATAGAAACGGTTTTGATAACTTCTACATACCTAAGTCGGTATAAAAAAATATTTAAATATTATAAAATGGAAAAACTTTTAGAACAAATTGTAAAAAATACAAACCATAAAACATCATTTCAAATCATAGTAAGCGACAACAAAACACGTTTTAGAACAAGGTTTAATCCTCCAATTCAACTGGAAAAGGATAAAGTATATGAAATAGCTCTGGTAAACCTTGAAACTTACTACTCTTTTCCAAACATTGATGAAACGAACAACACATTCGTTTATTCTCCAGACAATGGCACCACATGGATTAAAATAAAAATACCTGAAGGAAGTTATGACCTCGTTGACATTAATGATACGATTTGTCAGGAAATGAGAAAAAATGGTCATTACGATAGAGTTAATGAAGAGTATCCTATTAACTTTTCTGCGAACACTAATACCCTAAAGTCTGTTCTTATTATTGATGATGGTTATCAAGTAGATTTTAATCAACCAGGTTCCATCGCTAAAGTATTAGGATTTACTCGAGCTAAATATACGCAAGGATTTCACGAGTCAGAGAATGTAGTGAACATTCTTAGTATAAATAGTTTGCTAGTTAACATAGATATTATCTCAGGAAGTTACGTTAATGGTTCAACAAAAAATACTATTTACTCTTTTTTCCCAAATGTTGCACCTGGATATAAGATAATTGAGTCACCAGTTAATTTAGTATACTTACCAATAACGTTAGATAAAATACATAACCTAAATGTAAATATTACGGACCAAGATGGTAATTTACTAAATCTTAGAGGTGAAAATTTAACGATTAGGTTTCATATTAGAGAAGCGAGATGAGCTAAATAAAAAAATAATCGTATATAAAATGACAAGTTACACTAATGTTAAAGTAAATATATCTGAAGGACAAAAGCAAAAGCTTCAATATGCTGTTAAAGCTGGTTGTCCAGTAAGTATTCGTTTAGGTCATGAAGATTTACATGGTAATGATATTTTAGCAATTACCAATTCACAAGCAAAAAAAATGGCTAAAGCTTATGAGGATGGTAAAGGTATAACTATTAGAATGACTGCAAAACAACTTAAATATAACATGAAAATAGAGGGAGGTTTTCTCGGAATGTTAGCTGGGTTGGCTGCTAGAGCTTTACCAATGCTTGCAAAAACCGTTTTACCAGCTTTAGGTGTTGGTGCTCTTTCTGGATTAGCTCAAACAGGTGTTCAAAAAGCTATGGGGTCAGGTCTTTACCTTAAAAAAGGAGGATGTGTTTGTCAAGTTGAAACTGATGGAAGTGGATTATACTTAAAACCATACAAAGGTAAAGGATTAGAGTCTGTTGGTGATGGGTTGTATTTAAAGCAAGGAGGAGAAATGTATGATGGAAAAGGACTTTTACTTGGACCTAATAGTCCATTTGCTAATATCCCTATCCTAGGAGCTATATTGTAATATTTAAATAATATTTACAATAAATAAAAATGGATATACATAAATTTGTTATAAAACCTAATATTACTACCCAACATAAAAATATATTTTGGAAACCTCATTTACATGGAGTAAGATATCCTCCCTTAAAGCAAGATTCTCTAAAATGGAAAATATATTCACAAGTAACTATCAAGATTTCTCCTAATAATGGTATGAGAGTTCCGTTAGGATTTGGTTATATAACTACACGAGGAGTTGTAGTGATATCTATTAGTAATAAATGGAAAGATAGTTTAACCATTTCTAATGGTATACATCTTGATAATGATGTTAATGATATTTTAGTCTACATTTATAATTTCTCACAAAAACCAATCGAAATACCTGCGGGAGAGTTATTCTGCTATCTAAAATATTTGCCATAAAAAAAATTATTATATTAATAAAATGATAGATACAAATCAGGAACACCCTAATAAAATATATCCTATATTACCTAAAGAACCAGGTACCGCAAGCGCTCCACCTATTGAAATGGAAACAATGGATAATGGTCATTCTTATAGACTTAAAAAAATATCTGAGATATTAGATTTTCTAAAGAAGGAAATAAATGAAAGGGAGAGATTGAATAAGAAATATGCTAGAATGGCTAAAGTAGTTGATAATGTTGAAGGTGCATTGGTTGTTGTGTCATTAGCATTGGGTGGAGCAGGTGTTATTTTGCTTTCTACGGTTGCCGCGGCACCTGTTGCTGTTGGATTAGAGAGTGCCGCTGGTGTAATTGGTCTTTCTTCATTGGTTAGTAAAATATTTGTTAGGAAAACTACTGCTAAAGCTGAAAAACATTTGAAGATTCAAATGCTTGCTGCTTCTAAACTTAATACTATAGATAATCATGTATCAAAAGCTTTGATGGATAATCATGTATCTGATGATGAATTTAAGTTGATAATGGATGAAATGAATAAATATGAAGATATGAAGAGTGAAATAAGAAGTAAATTTAAGAAGAAGGTAACAACAGAAGAAAAGGAAAGTTTGATTGAGAAAGGGAGGCAAGAAGCGAGGGAGTCCTTTCGGAGGCTCGTTGAGAACAAACATAGTGGAGAGCATACCTTTTAAGTTACCTAAATTACCAAGTTTTAGATGTAAATGTCAATGTGAAATAGGAGATAATGATGATTAATAAATATATAAAAGCATTATATATGCTCTTATATATTAAAATCTATGATAAAATCTATGATAAAATCTATGATAAAACTACGTTAAAAAAATATGTTGCTAATTAAAAATGTCATTTCTAAAAATAACTGACCCTGTAAAAAGAGACTTAATTGTAAAAGAGTATCTCGAAACGAAAAAGAATATTCGGGATAATCAACTAGCAGAGAGAATACGTGAACGAGAATTACAAACTGGCCTTTCAAAGTTTTTTAGACCTATTACAGAAACGCAAAAAGCTACAACAAAGGAGATTACAGAAGCACAAAAAGCTACAACAAAGGAGATTACAGAAGCACAAAAAGCTACAGCAAAGGAGATTACAGAGGGGCTTAAACCTATTAAAGAAGAAGGTATCGAACAGTTACCACAGGCTATTACTTTTCCAGCATTTCCATCTATCACAGCTTATGATAAACCAACAGAAGAAGACCCGCTATTTATCGGTAAAATAGCAGAGGAGTATTTAGATAATCCTGAAGCTGACAAAATCTATGGAATATATGACAGAAAGGGTAAGTTTTATATCGGTAACAAACCAATTGGTATTCGTGACAATATTATTATTGTGGATGGTGAAGAATATATGGGTACCCCCGGTCTATGGGAGTTAATCACATCTAAAGAACCAGATGAAAATATTTATACAAATGAGGATAAGATGGAATATTATTATTTAATGCAAAAAACCAACGCTCTTCATCAAAATAACGACCCGGATAATCCACGTCCTAAAAGTTCTAAAAGGAAAAAATGGATGGAAATTCTTAGACCTATTTGGTTTAGTAGGGGAAAGCATGAAGGAAAAGGAATTGTTATCCCATCTGACCCTAATGCATTACTAGAAAGACTAGACCTGTTGATGGCAAGTAAAGAAGCAGGTAATACAGGTGTAAGAAACGAGTTAGTAAGCATTTGTGATGAATTAAAAAGACAAGGTGTTATAAATTCACACGCTTATAAAAATTTAATGTCTATACTATAAAAAAGATGATAATCACTAAGAAACACGGATTTAAAACAAGGTATTCATACGGTGGTTCCGGAATCTTTGATAGTATTGCTAACTTTTTAGCGAGGCTTTTTACTAGTAGTGCAGCTAAACAAATTGCGTCTTCTGCCCTTGATGTAGGAAAGAGTGTAGCTAAGGAAGGGGCAAAGAAAGCTTTAGAGGTTGGAAAAAGTGCAGCTGTAGAAGCGGGGAAAAAATTAGTTACGAAAGCTTTAACACCAAAATCGAAGCAAATTTTACAAAAATATAACACAACACCAAAACCCAATGATACTCCTAAAACGCAAAGCATTAGTACATTAATAGATGGAAGTGCCATTGCTATTCAAGACTTAGTTAAAAGATTAAACAGTGGAGCGGGTATTAAAACAGTATGAAGAAAAAAAATATAAATAAGTTAAGAAAATTATATTCATTATAAAAAAGAATGTCTATATTAAATTTTAATCGTGTAGATCATGAAAAATACAATAGTGCTACTATTGAAATAGTAGGCGCTTCTTTAAACATAGAAGATTGTGAAATCCTCGAAATTAATAAAACGAAATATAATTATAAAAAAGCTGTTGTGAAGTTATCTCCTGAAAAGGTAACCAAGATGAAAGAGATTGAGGAAAAGGTGAATAAATATTTAAAAAATTGGGGTATACCTGAAATAAAACTTGTATACGGTAATAAAGTTTATCCTAAAGCTATACTGGATACTGCAAAAAACATTAAACTTCGAGGTGTGTTTGTTAATGATAGAAATAAGTCTTTTCCCCAGCTTTGGTTTGAAATTTAAGTAACACAATTATAATTTTTATTTCATTTAAAAATTATAATCACTATTATAAAATGGACATTTTAAGAATCACTGAACCAATTTTAAAAGATGATAGTATTGCTGAGTATGAAGACCATGAGTATGAACCAATCACTGGTACCAATCTCAACAACTCAGGAACAGAAATTAGGATTAACATTGAGAATCAAGATATTTTTTTTCATCCTAGTGAAAGTTATTTATTTATTGTAGGTGAATTAGTAAGAAGTGATAATGGAGCAGTTTATGATGCTAACACTAATATTTCTTTAACAAACAATGGTCTCATGTATCTTTTTAAAAATATTAAGTATCAACTTTCAGGTATGGAGATTGAATCTGTATCGAATCCTGGCCAGGCTACTACAATGCTTGGGTTGTTAAAATATCCGGATGATTTCTCTAAATCACAAGGGTTAAATCAATTGTGGTATAAAGATACAGCAGATAACGCGGGTGCCGGAAACACTGGTTTTATTGTAAGAAGAAATTATATTATTAATGACCCTCTTCCAAGAGGTACCTTTAGCTTCAGAGTTCCATTAAAACATATATTTGGTTTTTGTGATGATTATGATAAGATATTGTATGGAATGAAGCATACTCTCACATTAACGAGAAGTGATGATAATGATGCAGTCTTTCGAGATGGTGTTGCTCCTGCTGATGGTAGAATTAATTTACTTAAAATATCTTGGTTTATGCCTAATGTGATGCCCTCAGATGAAGAGAAAATGCAACTTTATAAAATTATTGAGAAAAAAGAAAAAATACCAGTTGGATATAGAATGAGGCAGTGCGACTCTATTGCGGTTCCCGAGTCAACATCATTTACCTGGAGACTTGCTGTCAAATCATCACCTGAAGTGCCACGTTTTATCATTGTTGGCTTTCAGACTGGTAAAAGCGGTGACCAACAACAAAATCCAGCCATATTTGACCATAGAAACGTTAAAAACATTTATGTTACGTTAAATTCTACTAGATATCCGGCTGTTGATTATAATCTCAGTTTTACCGCAAACCAATTTAGTAGAGTGTATGGAGATGCTTCTCTATTTAGGTCTAAGTTTTATAACATGAATGAAATGGTGTCAAACCCTAACATTACTCCCTCAGATTATAAAGCCCTTTATCCTTTGTTTTTGTTTGATGTTTCCAAACAGAGTGAGAGATTGAAATACTCTGTCAGTGATATCCATATCAAAACGTTTTTTACTGCAAATGTGCCTGCGAATACAGAGGCATATGCTGTCATTATTAGTGATAGGTTAATTAACTTCCAGTCTGATGGAAATAAAATGAGTGTAGTGTATTAAGATTTTTTTCTTATATAAAAAATGATAAAGGTTACAGATTTAAAAAAAATTCTTAAAGAAAATAATATAAATTTCTACTCATACTGGGATAAAAAACGTTTAGTTGAGTTGGTGAAAGAACATGGATTGTTCCCGAGTGAATCACCTAAAGAAGAAAAAAGCAAAGACCCTAAGTTTGATAGATTACGTACCATTATGAAAAATCCTAAGAAAGTTAGTTTAGAGGATGTTGAAACTGGAGAAATAAAAACCTTTCCATCAATTTATAAAGCAGGTCAATTTATAGACCGCAGTCCACAAACGATTGAGAATTGGAATGGAAGGGTTTGGAAAGATAAATATAAGATTAACGTCTATTAATTTTATTATATTTATATGTAGATATAATAAAATTTTTGATAAATGTTGTTATTAACCATTCAAGTAAAAGAGATGAGGAAGAAAGATTTTAATTATCTATATCCTTTTAATTTCCAAAGTTCCCAAGAACATTTTGGTATAAACTTTCTATTTAAATCTGGTTTGATACCCTTATCAACAAGTCTTTCAACTAACTCATATTTTGGTCGATTTTCCATACCTCTTTCGTCACCATATCCTTTAGGTACCTTAGTTTCACATATTTTTACTAATTCAGCTTTAGTATATCTTTTCATAAATTCTATTTTATCATTCATTTTTTATATATATATTAATAGAATTTAATATATATATATAATTTCAAAAAATTTTTGATGATAAGATAAGAAAATTATATTTACTTTATAAAATGTCTTGGTTTAACAGAATTTATAATATAGCTAGAAGAGCTGCATCAAATGTTGGAAGAGCCGTAACGAATGTTATACCACAATCAGTCCAACAAAGAATTAATAATTTTACTAATTGGTTAACTGGTAATGTTGAAGAAGATCAATTACCACAAGTTTTTAATGAAATTGTTCAGAATGTTAGAGAGAATTATCCACCAAGACAACCGTTTGAGGTTAGAAGAGAGCGCTCAGCATTTAGAGAGTTTGTTAATCAATATGTTATAGAGGGTAGAAGAAATTATAACCCGCAAAGATTTTTCGCAGAAACGTGGACGCCTCTTATAAATACTCTTCGAAATAATTTACAAACAAAGGTTAAACTTGTACTTAAGTGTAAAATGTGGTTAATGACAGATATTGACCAAGGTCCCGTGGAACGTGCTTTTCATAGTAGTCAACATTTAAATTTAAACAGTGAAGAAATAGAGGATTTATTGAATACAATGATAAATGAAGTTTTGGAAAATTTAGCTAAGTTCCAAAGAGAAGGTAGTGGTTGGACTTTTGGAAGTATCGTAAAACTAGAACTACATACAGCTACTTATGTTCCTTTAAGAGCTAATGGTTGGCTACCTTTACCAAAATGGATTGCTAACAAAAAAGCAGTTATCAATATGAAAAATAAAGATGATAAATGCTTTTTATGGTGTTGTTTAAGAGAGGATAATCCAAAAGAGCATAATGCAGAGATAGTTGACAAGGCTTTGAAAGAAAAGGAAAGTAGTTTAAACATGGAGGGAATAAAGTATCCTGTTTCGTTTAAGGATATCGATAAGTTTGAAAAACAAAATCCTGAAATTAGTGTAAACGTATATGGGTACCAGGAATATATTTATCCGCTTAGGCTTACAAAATGTGAAAAAAGTAAACATGTTGACCTTCTTTTTATTAAAAATGAGGAAAACATGCACTACGCTCTCATAAAAAACTTAATTAAATTAGTAAGAAGTCAAATAACTAATAGTCATAACTCTAAAAATATGGAAATTTGTAAACGTTGTTTAAATCATTTTGGTAGTAAAGAACTTTTGGAAAAACATAAAAAATATTGTAACGAACACGAACCTATTACTTTAGAGATGTCAGAACCAGATACCTGGTTAGCTTTTGAAAACCATTCTAGAAAACTTGAGGTTCCCTTTGTTGTATACGCTGATTTTGAAAGTGTTTTGGAACCAATACACACATGTCAACCAAACCCAGAAAAAAGTTATACTATACAACGCCAAAAGCATGTACCTTGTAGTTTTGTTTATATTATAAAATGCTTTGATGATGCTGTGTGTGCTCCTATAAAAAGAAGTTATGTTGGAGAAAATGCTGAGGAAGTTTTTATAAACTGGCTGAAAGATGATATACGGGAAATTCATCAAGAATATTACCAAAAACCAAAACCTATTGAAATAACAGAATCAGAGAAAGCAAAGTACCAGAAAGAAACACATTGTTGGATTTGTGGTGGAAAGTTTAATCATGCTAATTATAGAGTAAGAGACCATTGCCATTTTACGGGTAAATATAGAGGTGCCGCACACAATGAATGTAACCTAAAAGCTAAAAATCCTAACTTCACACCTGTATACCTTCATAATCTTAGTGGATATGACGCTCATCTTTTTATTAAATGTCTTGGCAAATCTGAAGGGAAGATTGATTGTATTCCAAATAATGAAGAGAAATATATTAGTTTTAGTAAAGATATTTGGGTTGGAACATATATAAAACATAAAATTAGATTTCTTGATAGTTTTAAGTTTATGAGTTCTAGTTTAGACAAGCTTTCGAGTAACTTAGAAGAAAGTCAATTAAAAATTTTATCGAGATATTTCACTAAGAATCTCCTACCATTGGTTAGGAGAAAAGGAGTTTTTCCTTATGAGTACCTAGATTCATTTGATAAACTTAAAGAAGAGAAATTACCACCTAAAGAAGCATTTTACTCAAGCTTAAACAAAGAAGGAATTAGTGATGAAGATTATGCTCATGCACAAAAGGTTTGGAAAACTTTTAACATGAAAACGTTGAAGGATTACTTAGAACTTTACAATAAAATAGATGTATTGCTTTTAGCGGATGTTTTTGAGAACTTTAGAGATGTTTGTCGTGAAAACTATAATTTAGACCCTAGTTGGTATTATACAGCTCCTGGTTTAGCTTGGGATGCAGCATTAAAAATAACGAAAGTAAACCTAGAGCTTTTATCTGATCCTGATATGCTTTTAATGTGTGAAAAGGGTATCAGAGGAGGTGTTAGTATGTGTAGTAAAAGATATGCAAAAGCAAATAATAAGTATATGGGTGAATTATATGATTCTAGTAAACCATCAAAATATTTATTATATATAGATGCAAACAGTCTTTATCCTTGGGCAATGAGTCGTCCTCTTCCTACACATGGTTTTAAATGGATGACAAATAAAGAATTAGAAATTTGGCAAAAAATCCCATGTATATTAGAAGTAGATTTAGAATATCCTAAAGAATTACACGATTTACATAATGATTTCCCTTTAGCGCCTGAACGTTTAAAAATAGAAAAAGTAGAAAAACTTATTCCAAACTTAAATAATAAAGAAAATTACATTATTCATCATGAAACTTTAAAAACATGCGTTGATTTAGGTTTAAAAATTACTAAAATACATCGAGGAATTAAGTTTGAGGAAAGCCCATGGCTTAAATCATATATTGATACAAACATTGAACTAAGAAAAGCGGCTAAAAATAATTTCGAAAAAGATTTTTTTAAATTAATGAATAATTCAGTTTTTGGTAAAACTATGGAAAACCTGAGAAACAGAGTAACGATAGAACTGGTTTCTAGTGAAGAGCGTTATAAAAAATTAGTAGCAAAACCAAACTATAACCACACAACAATATTCGATGAAAACCTAACAGCGGTACACATGAAAAACACTAAGTTAAAATATAATAAACCTATTTACTCAGGATTAAGCATCTTAGACATTAGTAAAACACATATGCAAAAAACTTATTATAATTACTTTAAAGCTAAGTATGGTGAAAAGGTTAGAATGTGTTATACTGATACAGATAGTTTTATCCTTGAAATAGAAACTGAAAATTTATATAAGGATATGGAGAAAGATGTGTTTGAAATGTTTGATACAAGCAATTATCCTAAAAACCATTTCTTAAAAAATGATTGTAATGCTAGAGTAGTTGGAATGTTTAAAGATGAGTTAGGTGGTAAAATTATGACTGAGTTTGTTGGTTTAGGAGCAAAAATGTATGCTTATAAAACTTTAGATGGTGAGGAAGATAAAAGATGTAAAGGTGTTAAACAAGCGGTTATCAAGAAAGAAATAAACTTTAATAATTACAAAGAGTGTTTGTTTACAGAAAAGGATCAGTATAGAAAGATGACTGTTTTAAGAAGTAGGGAGCATAATATATATACTGAAGAGTTAAACAAAAAAGCGTTAGGGTCAAGTGATGATAAAAGGTTTGTTTTGAAAGACAAGATTGATACTTTAGCTTGGGGGCATCATAAAATATAATTTAATTTTACGGATTAAATTATATTTGTAAAAAACTTTCTTAACCTAAAAACGCAATATCTTTAATTACCTTATTTTTTATTTTATGTATATCTTCAACAAGCCTGCTTTTATTTTTTCTTATTTCATTAATGCGAGGACATCTTATTGATTCTTGTTTTTCAAAATTATCAAAAACATGCATCAAATAGTTGTATATTAATTGGTTTTTAGTTAATTTCTTATCTAATTTAATTCCCGACCATATATAAATTACATTTCTTAGATTTTTTTTAGATATATTTTTTCTTTTATAAATTTGAGTAAAAAATAAAGCTTTTATATCACCATATTGATTGATTTTGGGGTTTATAGAATCTAAAATACTATTCACATAGTTAGCTAGAAGTATAGCAAATTTCGCTAATAATTCTTTATCCGAAATTAAATTTTTAAATTTATCTTTAGCTATATCCATATTTAACAAATTTTCTTCCATGTTATCTATAGACTTGATTAAACTTTTATTTTCATCTAAGTTTAACTCTTTTAAAAATTCCTTTAGCGGTTCCATTTTGAATTAATTTATGACTTAAAATTTAAAAAATTCAAAAAAAATTTTTTCTTTATTTTTGAATTTATGGTAAAATGGATATAGTAATTATATAGTCCCTCATGCATAGACTTATCTTGCGTTGACACATGGGGGGGCCCCACACATTAGTTGATGCGTTGGTTAGTGGACACAATTGTTAATCGATGCGTTGGTTAGTGGATAAATCGATGCGTTGGTTAGTGGATAAATTGATGCGTTGGTTAGTGAATAATGAAATTTATTTTCTTTAGAATTATAAGGAAATAGATTTTTCATACAAAATCATATGGGCATCCTAGATTATTTTATAAAAATTTAATCAAAAAATTAAAAAATTAGAAAAAAATTAAGAAATATTCTAGGCCCCCCATATATCTATCTACTTTCGAAATGCTTGAAATTCAGTGTTATTCAATTGAGCATGATGTTGAGACGACTTAACTAGCCTTACGAAAACAATGGGTATCTTAATTCTTTATTCTGTGGCAAAACGGAGGATTGTTGAGGCGTTTCATTCTTGAAGTTCAAAACTTTGCTAAAACATGTAGATTTATTACATAGTCCGTAGCTCCCGTAATTCGCACTTTATGTACATATCCTTGTGTAAATTAGTTCAATTATCTTTGAATTTCTTACCGAGAATTCATCATCGGCAGAAACATGTGATAGAAAGAAATATTTTTCCGGAATTTTATTGAGAGAAACAGTCATGACAGCACGATTGAAGAAGCCTATCTGCTATACTGTATATGTATTTACTGTGGTTGTTTGGGAGCCCTTGGCAACAGTAACCAAGGAGGTCAGTTTATCTTATCACCACGGATCCATGTATTACTGATAGCTACACAAAAGATTATTTCAGTCGAGCTGAAAAGTTGAGCACTGGTATCCCCACCCCCAACCCTCACCTTTTTCCTAACTTATGTGATTCAATGGTTTACCTCTCCACCAATCGTCCAGGCTATTAACATATCGTTTAAGTTATCGGTAAAGGCTTCAGGTCTTGTCCATGGCAGACAACAAATTGAATTACAGATAGCTAAACAAAAGATTATTTCAGTCGAGCTAAAAGGTTGAGTAACCGTACCCCCAACCCTCACCTTCTTACCAACTTATGTGTTTCAATGGTTTACCTCTCAAACAATCGCCCAGGCTATAAACACGTCGTTACAAACAGAAAGGCTTCAGGTCTGTTTCCATAGCAGACGTTGCAGACGACAAAATGAATTACAAATGGCTAATCAAAAAATTATTTCATTCGAGCTAAAAAGTTGAGTACACGTATCCCAAACCCCAACCCTTCACTTCTTCCTAACTTATGTGATTCAATGGTTTACCTCTCCACCAATCGCCCAGGCTATTAAGACGTCGTTACAGTTATCGGGAAAAGCTTCCGGTCTATGTCCGTAGCACTCGCCACGGGCGTTCTCACTGACCGTACGATTGACGTTGTTACAGTGATATATCACGATGTGATGAACATTCTTCTCATTGCCAGGGGTGATCACAGGCTCAAACTGAAATAAAAATATGTGTATTGAAATTATTATTTTTTTTTTTTTATAACCCTTTCCCAAACGATAAATATTAGACGCTATCAAATTCAAAACGTCTGCAGCAGACATATTTGATTTGATATACTTGGGACAAAAGTTCACTGATAGGGTAGAAAACATTGTTGGAAAAGGCGAAAATGCTGGTTACCAGCATTTTCTCCTTTTCCCACAATATTTTTTAAAGCTTTCTTCTTCTGCGTCGTTAACATACGGGACTTTTTGGTTAAGGATAAACACTTTGCTAAACAATCCCGTATTTTAACGACCTAGAAGAAGGCTTTTCGGAAACATTGTAAGAAAAGGAGAAAATGTCGGTAAACAGACACAGACATAACGTCTCAAAATCTCTATGATAAGAATATCCAACAAAATTTCGGAAAGTGTAGATCAAAGATCAGACTACACGTTAAGTGTAGTCTGATCTTTGATCTACGCTGTCCGCAAATCCATTGAAAGTTGAGCAATAGTATACATGTAAGCGTTAAGGTTAAATGCCCTTAATACAATGAAACTACTGTTGCGAAAGGAGCTGCTGGGTATGAAGAATTTCTCATCTTGCGACAATGTTTACCAAAGTGACATTTTACAATACGAGAGAACAATCGCAAGGATGATAAAAGGCTCGAACTGAAGACACGTTGTCGAGAACCGTTTAACCTTGTAGTTTGTTTGTTTGTATGAGTGGTAATTGGCGTCATTTTCAACATTATTACAGCTATATTGCCGCGGCCAGTGCACCTATCCATGCTTTCCTGGTGCTTCTTTTCCCAGTACTTTATACAATGTTCTTCCCAAGCCATCACCTGATTTCGCACATATTAGAGTTGAGAGAAGAATTAATCCTGGCGCAATAGCTATCATCAGCCTTAGCAGAGTCTGCAAGTTGAGGGAGCGGATTGAGTAGATCAATGAACGGATTGTACTTTCCATTCAATTTGGTCAGGATTTAAGCTACCTCAGTCGACTCTGGCCGAGAAAAAAAACAGAGAAAAGACTTAAGAAGAACATAAAACTTACCTTGATCATATGATGTTTACCAATATCGGGTAGAAAGAATCCTCTACAATAGTATGTCGTCGTTGAATTCGGCAACAAGTACTGAAAATAGGTTTATGTTTAATTATTATTATTGTTATCATTATTATTACCGGTATTATTATTATTATTATCATCGTCGTCATCATCATCATCATCACTTTTACTATCATTATTATTGCTGTTGCAACCGTGCAAGTAAATAATAAGTAGCTACAAGAAATATCCAAAGGTCTTTTCACCTCAATATTCCTTTCGAATCGGACAGTATAGACAAAAGACCAGACGGCACGTTTTGTAAAACCGCACTGAGTCGGGCTTAGCAGCCAAAGGTTTAAAAATGACGCAAAACGAATTATTCAAATAATTTCGAATTGGGCGAGTTACAGGACCGAGGTCTGCGCTATTGGCTGTTTTGAGGCCAAAATTGGTCGACTTACAGGACCGAGGTCTGCGCTATTGGCTGTTTTGAGGCCAAAATTGGTCGAGTTACAGGACTGAGGTCTGCGGTATTAGCTTAAGGCCACATTTGGCCAGTCCGAGGTCTGCGGTATTACCTTGAGGCCAAAATTGGCCGAGTTACAGGACCGAGGTCTGCGGTACTGGCTTGAGGCTAAAATGGCCGAGTTACAGATCCGAGGTCTGCGGTATTAGCTTAAGGCTAAAATTGGCCGAGTTACAGGACTGGGGTCTGCGGTTTTAGCACGAGGATCATGGACTTGTAACTCGGCTTATACGAAACATCTTTTTTTTAAAAAAAAGGATTTTTATTAATTAACGGCCGGGATTTGACGTACATGTTGAGTTTGATATCACTGATATTGGTCGAGTTTGTTATTTGGTGTTGAACGGACATTTTTCGTCATAAAATGTAATAATACATTTTGTCGATGAATCATGAATTGTATAGACTATTCTGGCCTTAATTACTTACAGCATATCTTACAATATATTGGAAAGTCTAGATCCAAGATCAGATTCTGTGGTCTCTGACCTTGACCCTTACTTTCCGCAAAATCACCACGAGATACCAAGGGCAGGCTAAAAGTTCAAAGGTCGCAATCTTAAAAGGCAATTTTGTTGATGTGGACTCACGTTGTCGTTTAGAAATTCAAAGTGAATGACGTCGTCTGGTAGTTTGCCTGGGACATACACAGAGCTCATTAGGGGCACACTTTTGGTTCCTCTTGAAACACCGTGATAGCTGATGGCGTCATCTGACTGTGGATCGGCCTGGCCATATGCATAGATAATCCTAGTTGTACCCTTCTGAAATTATTGTACACATAAGACACAAATAAGAACTAGCTCTTGTAGCATCATCTGTAAAAATAATTTGAACGTTTGTCGAACAAGATGGATATTTATTTCTATTCGTTTAAAATGAATATTACGGCGCCTTCGACGGTATTTCACTCATATTTCGGCAAAAGTTTACACTCCTTCACACCATTTTTATGTCTTTCCAGGATTTTAACTGTACGTAGGCACGTGTGCCGTATTTTATTTATTTAAACAACTCATACGTACATGCACACGCACGAACGTACGTGCGGACGTAGCTACGTAGGTACGTACATAGAGGTTATTACACGGCTGATGAGGGCCGGAGAGTGATATCGGCCCACCACCTTGATATCTGCCCCGAGGGCTTTAAAGCCCTCGGGCAGATTTCGAGGTGGCGGGCCGATATCACTCTCCGGCCCATATCAGCCGTGTAATAACCTGTTTATTACATTCATCGGTCATATGCTCGATTACTTCTTTTTCTTACATGTTTAATCACTTAAAACAGAGAAATTCTTGTCTTTATTCGACACAACATTTTTCCGCGAGTAAACGTCACATTCATGACGTAATCATGCATCATTCATCATTACTATCGAAGCTGCATATACAGTATAAGGACGTTTTGAATAAACAGTTTTTCATCTTTATTAATAGTTAAAAAGATGCCGGTATGTGTGTTTTATCGAGCCAAATATTCAGTTTAGTATGTAACGTGTTATAAATGAGAAACAGGATAAACAGAATAGATGGTTGGTGCTTTGGATTGTGAAACTTAATCAGGCTCGGTTCCCCCGGCTCAACGGATAAAATTCGTAGAAGTGCTAGCCTATAGACACCACGCCTTGCCCGATAAACTTTCCCAATCCAAGACAACAACAATCTATTCTCTATTTATCGTGTCTTTGCTGGTTTTGCGATTCAATCATTGTCTGTAGTTCTGAAGAATTGTCCGCTAGCGAATGACGGACAGATTCAGCCATTTTTCTTTTCAAAATGGATGTTTTAATAACGTTAGTTTACGAGCGAGTGTTCTGTTGCTATGGATTTAGAACAAATATCTTGTCAACGGGAGTAGTAAGGGACGAGAGAATACGGACACACCTGGGCCTGGGTGTGTCCCTATTCTCTCGTCCCTGAGTGCCCTATATCACCGTCCCTGACAAAAATGTGTCCCTATTTGCTGTCCCCGAAAGATTTTTTTTTTTATTTTTTTTTATTTTGTCCCTAGGCTCTCTTCCCTGAGAGGGATTTAGCATTCAAAATGGCGGCCGTTTGGACAGCAAATGGGGACAAAAATTGACCAGGCTCTCTACCCTGAGCGGAATTTTTTGCAAAAAAGGGAAAAGGGGGGGAGTTTTGCCTATTCTCTCTACCCTGAGAGGGATTTAGCATTCAAAATGCCGGCCTTGTATGTATGATTTTCTCTCTTTCTAATTGCCTGACCATTGAGTTGGACTTAGACTTTTTTCTGCATCTCTATGAATGATTTCTCTTTTCTAAAAGGAAATTTATCCTATATCACTGAGTTGGACTTAGTTTTTTCTTCACCTATGTATGATTTTCTCTCTTTCTAAAAGCCTGACCATTGAGTTGGACTTAGTTTTTTTCACCCTATGAATGATTTGTTCTCTTTCTAAATGTCTGAGCACTGAGTTGTACTTAGTTTTTTTTGCCCTATGAATGATTTTCTCTCTTTCTAATTGCCTGACCATTGAGTTGGACTTAGTCTTTTTCTGCATCTATGAATGATTCTTACTCTTTGCAGTATAACTCTCTGGAGTATAACTCTTTTGGAGTGTATCTCTTCTAAAAGAAAGATAGAACTTTCGTGGTAGATGGTTAGTCCTGAAAAGGACTGTTGGGTTAGCTCTGAAAAGAGCTGTGACAATTTGAAGAAATGACAACTTGAAGATAGAACTTTCGTCTGGCAGCTTGAAGGTAGAACTTTCGTCTGACATCTTGAAGATAGATCTTTCGTGGTAGATGGTTAGTCCTGAAAAGGACTGTTGGGTTAGCTCTGAAAAGAGCTGTGACAATTTGAAGAAATGACAACTTGAAGATAGAACTTTCGTCTGACAGCTTGAAGGTAGAACTTTCGTCTGACATCTTGAAGATAGATCTTTCGTGGTAGATGGTTAGTCCTGAAAAGGACTGTTGGGTTAGCTCTGAAAAGAGCTGTGACAATTTGAAAAGAGCTGTGACAATTTGAAGAAATGACAACTTGAAGATAGAACTTTCGTCTGACAGCTTGAAGGTAGAACTTTCTTCTGGCATCTTGAAGATAGAACTTTCGTGGTAAATGGTTAGCCCTGAAAAGGACTGTTGGGTTAGCTCTGAAAAGAACTGTTGGGTTAGCCCTTAAAAGGGCTGTTTTGTTTTGGAGGCTGTGTTTTTTTCGTCTCACGTTGTTTTTTCCACTTCTAATGACAGCATCCGAAATTCGCTTGACAAATGGGGCATGCTTCAACTCTTTTTCTGATTACCATTGCTCCATTATCGAAAGTAATCTTCCTCCAAAATTCGATATCAACCAAAATGACATCCGGTGTTGCCTTTAAAAATAGTTGAACTAATCTTTCACCGAGATCTTTGTATGGCTGTGTTATACGTTGTAGTTGGTTTTGTTCCTCCTCTCCTACGAAATGAGTGTTTAGTTGTAATAACTGTTGACCTGCATTCAAATAGTCTTGGAGAGCCTCACGTAGTTGATAATTTATCTCCTCCATATTGATACTGCTTCCGAATATTGATACTGCTTCCGAATATTGATACCGCTTTCGAAGTGTTCGTTAGCTGAGAGTCAAAAATGATGAATGTATGGAAATAACCCTGGGTTTTTATACGTTTAAGGAGGATTGAAATTTTTAAAGAGCGCGGACCTGACGGGAAACACCAGGATTGTACTGTGTGACACTGAGTTAGGAGTGGTAAAAACAGCATGAAACGGCGATGCGGGAAAAACATAGGAAAAATGACGTCATGAGTCAATCAGTTCAATCCTCCTGTAAAGCTATAAAACCCAGCGATATTTTTACATAAAATCATATTTGTTCCAGTATGGTTCGAATTCTTGTCTACCCCCACTGCGCAAGCAGATGTCTGATAGAGTATGGGAAATGTTTTGTTGATTTGCAAAAGAAACAGTTCTTTGTTACTCGTTTTTTCTTCTTTTCGTTGTTTTGCTTTTTTCTCCTCTTTTAGATCCAAAGTTTGTTGTTTTCTTAGATTATCGCTTGTAGATATTTTTTTCTCTGCCTGTTCTGTTATTTTGCAGATTTTTTGAATCGGTGATATCCGTTGTGTCGGACTGCATGTCTACGGTCTGATTTTCAACCGGTGATATTGTAGTCTGTAGTGAACTTGTTTTCCATGTATTTTCGTTGTAGAATGAATGTAGTGTCCCGACGAATTTCGTATGTTGGAGATCGACAACGTTGTAAAACGATGGTGAAATTTCGATGTCATGACTGTGTGGGTTCACGTAGACAAAAAAACAAATGTTCCTGTCTGATTTTCTTTTTTGGACAATTTCTGGACCAATGTCCTGCTTCGTTGCACGTAAAACAAATATTTGTTCTCTCACCATTCATCCGATATCGTTTGTCGAGCGTCGCTTGATCTAAAACTCTGTAGCTGATAGTACAGCGTATAGAGCTATTTATAAAAAATACGCTTCACTACTAGACGCTGACGTAGTGTACCTCTACCCAATGGTCTATTTATAGCAATAGACGCTAACATATTGTGATTTAACCCCTTGTCACACTAAACGGCGTTTCCACTGAGTTGGCACGGTGTTGTTTAAGTTCCCAGACTGCCAAGAGATCGCAGGAAAAATGCGAAGCTCCCGTGGCCTATTATCGCGTTCCTGATGTTGATGAAAAAAGCAAGAAGGAAATCAAGTACATTGATATCTGTTCTCTGGACCCTTATGTTTGTAAACACAAATCCTATCCTGTAGGTCAGCCAGAAATTTTGTCTGCTGAGAATATTGACATGAACAATATTCGACAATATGAGGGCTTAATCAAATGCAAAGTTTTGCCTCCAACTGATTTGTTTCACCCCGTTCTCCCAGTTCACTGTAACAACAAAATGATGTTTCCACTCTGTATGAAATGTGCAGAAGAAAGTTCAAGTATTTGTAGCCATGGTGAAGAAAAGAGGGCTTTGGTCGGAACTTGGGTCACTTTTGAATTATTCAAGGCTCTTGACTGCGGTTATCGATTATTGCAAGTGTATGAAATTTGGCATTTCAATTCTATGTCAGATCAGTTCTTTAAACGTTATGTGACCAATTTCTTGAAAATTAAGCAAGAAGGCAGTGGTTATCCAGATCGGTGTCAATCAGACTCAGAAAGAGCAATTGCACAAAGACATTACGGAATATGAAGACAAATGTGAAACTCGTGGTATTTTGCGAATTTGCATTGTAAAAAAATATTTCAGTGTGAATTTTTTCATTGTCAAGAAAATGTATTTTACGCTGTATTGTAAAAAAATGTTTCCTTATGATTTTTTTCATTGTCAAGGAAATTTTTTATGTTGCATTGCAAAAAATGTTTCATTGTTTAGTTCTGTTCAATAAAAATGCTTTCATTTTCAATGATGTTATCATTTTATCATTAGCCTTTAAAGAGTAAAGTAAAAAATGGATGTACAATCCATATTATTTCAACATCCTTGTAATATTTTCATCACAGGGCCGAGCGGTTGTGGAAAAACAGAGTTCGTTCATAAATTAATTGAGTATCGAGAAGACTTGTTCAACATCGTTCCTGAAAGAGTTGTTTGGTGTTACAAAGAATGGCAACATGCCTACAGTGTTATGCAGGAAAAGTTTAATTCACAATTTGAATTGATAAAATTCGTGGAGGGGATTCCTGACGACGAAAACGAAATTGTCAGTGATGTATCCATACCACATTTAATCGTCTTTGATGACATGTTGGGGGAAAAAGATGAGGAAAAAATTAAACTTTGGTTTACAAGAAAAGGTCATCATCGTAATGCAAGTGTGATTTACATCACGCAAAATATGTTTCAACAATCGAAATCGAGTCGAACCATTAGCCTTAATTCTAGATACATGATTTTATTTCGAAATGAACGAGATAAGAATCAGATTAAAACATTAGCTCGACAAATGCAAGCCCCACATTTGGTACCTGCTTATGAAGATGCTACATTGTCGGACCATGGATATCTAGTCGTAGATTTTCATTCACAAACAAACAAAGAATTAAGACTCCGAACAGATATATTTTACCGTTGGTATACACAAGGTAATGAAAGAGGACCTGTTATTTATTCTTCTGCTTAAAAAAGTTTCTTTAAGAAAAGTTTTTTATGCAAAAGTTCTTGCTTTAAAAGAGAATTACATTTTTAAATATAAATCATTTTTATGATACCCATCCGTGAGTAAACATGGACTTACCACCTACACCAAGATCGGTTTTAGTTGCTTTGCGAAATTTAAGTCAACAAACCGATAAACATGAAAGAGAAGCTGTGTTAAAAGCAGGATTAAAAGAAATTTTAAAATGGTTTACATTAGCTGCGCAAAACATCATCGAAAATAAAATCAAATTACCAAAACAAACCATAACGTACATGACAAAACATAGAGCAGATATTGAACAGCTAGCAGATCCGTCCATAGATGAGGAAAGTAAACGTAAAATCATTTTAAAACCTGGAGGGGGTGGATTTCTAGGTGGTGTGATTATCAGAAGTTTGCTGAGATGGGATGGAACAAAAACCATCAGAAAATTTGGAGCTGAAAGACAAAATCGAAAACGTGTTCCACGAAAGCGTGCTCCGCAAAAGAAGAAGTCTCCGAAAAAGAAAAAATCTCCAACAAAGAAGAAATCTCCAAAAAAGCTTACTCCAAGAAAGCGTGCTCCACCAAAGAAAAAATCTCCAAAGAAGAAGAATTCACCACCAAAGAAGCATGCCCCAATTACGATTGATGAAAGATTTGTTACTACCCGAAAACGAAGTTCTGTAGGAAGCAACATTTCAGAACATCAACAGTATCCGAAATCCGAAGAGGAAAGAATGAGAAAAAAACTGCAGGATTACGAAAGAAAGTATTCAAGATTCATATTACCAGGTAAAAAATTATCGTTTCAAGAAATCCCCTCCAGCACGTGGTCTCCAAAGACATTAGCTAAACATAAAAAAGGGTTAAAAAAATATAAACGAATGCTTTATGATATGGTGAAACACAACGTTGATACGGGGAGATATAATTTTGACGACAAAAATGAGGTGCTCCACCTTGGGAAAGGAAGATCTGTTCCCGTGGATTCATCTTTATCTACAGCCACTACATTAGCCGACGATCTCTATTCACAGTTTTCTTAAGAAATTTTAACAACAAATTTTGTCTACAAAAAACATTATATTAGCTATAAATGTTAGTGATGTGGAACTTGTATTATCATTTAATCCGAAATCGAGATCAAGTCAACATGAAGAAGAAAACACCTCTGATAAAAAAACATGGTTCAATGGTTATGGCTATGATACAGGCTAAACCAAAAGCACGTAAAAAACTTGTAAAAGATTCATCACCTGAAGTGATAAAATGCATATCGGAATGCTGTCATAATGTTTTAAAAGGCAATGTACATTTATCATCACCTCAGAAGAAGAAATTGTATTCAAGTAGGCAGCATCTCAGACGTTTAGCTTCGAAATCAGTCTCAGTAAAAAATAAAAAACAAATATTAAATCAAAAAGGTGGATTTCTTCAATTGCTTGGTCCTGCATTATTACCATTGTTAGGAAAAGCCGTTATCGGAGGAATAGGAGGAGCTCTTAAAGCCTTGTAATTTTATAATTTTTAAATTATGTCTGTTAAAAAAATGGTTATTGTGCCTTACCAAACCTTAGAAAATATGAATCGTTGGAAAGCCGAACAAGCTCAAAGACCTCGTTTACCACCCAATCCACAAGTTGTAGATGTAGTACATCTTCAACAGGACATGGGACATATTTTACAAAACACCATTTTATCAGAATCGGAAAAAGCTCAAAAGTATGGTGAGACTTTGTTTAAGTTACAAAATTCTCTTCAAAAAGCAAGACCGACTTTGAACAATTTACTTTCAACGACAAAAAGTGATGATAGTGTACAGAAATCAACATCTGTTACCTTGCATGATCAAATTTTGCAAAGTGTACCAAAAACCATGAAAAGAAAAGCCGAGTTACTTTTAAATATGATAAAAGATAACAATAATTTAACTTGGGATGAACAAGGAGTTGTGTCATATAAAGGCGGACGCATTCATGGTTCCAATATCATCGATCTTATCAATGATGCAATACGTCAAAGAAAAGGTGTTGAACCCAAAGGCTGGAAAACTTTTTCAAAGGCATTACATGAAAGTAATATTCCGCAAGAAGTCATTGGCAATCCAAGCAGATGGAGGTGGATGCATAAAACTTATGATAAAGCTTATGATAAGCCGCTGAGTGCAGATGAAGAATCCCATGGTGAGTCTGATTACTTATTTCACACACCAAAAAGTGTACAAAAAACTGCAAGGAAATCGCCTGCAAAAAGTGTTAAAAAATCTACGATGAAAACTCCATACATGAAAACTCCATACATGAAACCTGAAGAAAGAGAAAGACTGAAGCAATTCTATACTAAAGAGTTGTTAACTCCACCAGAATCTATAAAAAAGACCCCTAGTCGTAAAACGTCTCAGTCATGGGAGCCCTGGTAAAGCCTAAAGTTGATTACGTGTTAAGAAAGTTATTTTATGATCCCAAAAGTACTGTCGCATTTACTGGAATAAACCAATTGTATCACGCTGCAAAATCTGTTTTGAAAGGAATAAGATACAAAGATGTTCAAGAGTGGTTACGAGGTGAATCCACCTATACCTTACACAAACCAATCCGTCGACGTTTCAAAAGACGAAAAACTATTGTAAGTGGTATAGATTATCAATGGCAAGCTGATTTGGCCAATATGCAACATTTAGCAAAACAAAATGATAACAAGAAATATTTACTTTGTGTAATCGACGTGTTTTCAAGATTTTCATGGGTTGTCCCTATTCCAAATAAAATGGGAAAAACTTTGATTCGAGCATTTCAATCTATTGTTCAGAAATCAAAACGAAAACCTTTGGCACTTCAAACAGATAAAGGTTCGGAATTTAAAAACAAACTGTTTCAACAATACTTGAAAAAGAGTCAGATTCATTTTTTCACCACCGAAAATCCAGAGACAAAAGCAAGCCTCGTTGAAAGATTTCAAAGAACTTTAAAATCGAGAATGTGGAAATACTTTACGTACAAGAAAACAAGACGTTACATTGACGTATTGAATTCTTTAGTTCAGAATTACAATCATACTTTTCACAGAAGTATTAAAACATCTCCTGCAATGGTAACAAAATCAAATGAGGCAGAGGTTTCGAAAAATCTGTATCCTCGATTATCGACAATCGCTATGACGAAAAAGCCAAAATTCGAAATTGGAGATCGTGTTCGGATCAATAAAACAAAACGCACATTTGATAAGGGATATTTACCAAATTGGACGCAAGAAATATTTGAAATCACTCATGTTAACAAGACATTTTCACCTATCACCTATAAAATAAAAGATTTACAGGGTGAACAAATTTTGGGAAGTTATTATGAATACGAACTTCAATTAATAAAAGATGACGAAGTCTATGAAATTGATTCAGTTCTTGATAGACGTACAAGGCGTGAGGGTAAAAAATTAATCAAAGAAATAAAAGTCAATTGGAAAGGTTATCCAAAAAAATTTCAAAGTTGGATACCAGAATCGCATTTGGTGTCTTTGAAGGGGAAAAAATCTTATAGATAAAAAAATCTTATAGATAAAAAATCTTATAATAAAAAAATCTTATAAAAAGACAGTACATTTATGATGAATTCACAGTCAAACATTGAGTGCGCGACAGAAAGTGTCGATAGTGTTGGTACTAAAAATTACAGCTGCTGTGGAAATCGTGTTCCAAAGAATCAGTTTACATATATTTCACAGATAATAGTCATTTACGCAATTATTGCAACCTCCATAGTACATTTAAGTATTCAAAGTCAGGATCGTGAATTGTGGTTGATACTGTTAAGTAGTTCACTCGGATATATTCTCCCATCTCCGGGGTTAAAATTCACAAAGACAGAACAAAAACAACCGGGATTTGATTTCATTGACAGTAAAAAATAAAATATTAAAAAATGAATTCATTTTATGTTACTCTACCTAGCGATAGTTCCATAAACCTTTACCCGAACAACACACAGTGCTGTTTTAAAGTTCATTTACCAAAGACAGTTCATATTGATAGTGAAAATTGGGAAGTTGCATTAGTTCAACTTATTACCCCCTCTCAGTTTTTAAACGTAAGTGAACAAGAAGCAAAGTTCGAAATTATAACTGCAGATAACGCTTTATACAATGCAGTAGCAGCGGTAGATAAAAAAAGAGATAATATGGAGATATCTGTATTAAGGCGAGACGATAAAGCTAGAGCAGAAAAATGGTCAATTCTATTTACCTTTCCACCGGGTAGTTACACTTCACCAAAGCATATTATAGAGGTGATCGATGATTTGGTTCAAAATAACCTATCGGGTATCCTTCAAAAGAATTCAATGCTACTGTCTATTAGCTATTCAACCTCATCCAAACGTCCGAAACTTGCAATCAGAAATATTACAAAAACCGGAATCAAATTCCACTCATCGCTGTTTTTAAAACTGGGAGGATCGCCAGAATTTCAAAACGAGGCGATTTATCCGGGTAGAAGATTTTTAAATGCATTTAAATACAGTCCTAACATCGATGCTGGCTACAACCATCTGTTTGTTTATTCAGATATTGCCGAACACACTATAGTGGGTGATACATTTGCTCCCATACTTCGTGTTTTACCGTTCAAACCAACCGAATCAGTTGAAAATAATTATGAAACCCAACATATCAACCATGATATTACATTACCGCATTATATCCCCGTTTCGAAATCTGATTTTGATACTATTCACATTCAAATAACAGGGGATTCTGGCATATCGTTTCATTTCATTACTGGTAAGACAATCGTCAAGTTACATTTCAGACAGAAAAATAAGAAATAATTGATATTTTGAAATAATTAAACTGATACATTGACAAAAAAATGCTACCAGTTTATCGTGGCATAAAACATCAGTATGGGTATGGATTAGGCTCCCTATTTAGATCAGCGCTTAAAACAGTGACACCATTGCTTAAACCCTTGGTCAAATCTGGTTTTAATGCTATAAAAAAAGAAGGAATCAAACAAGGAATACGTGCAGCAGAAGATATCCTTTTACGTGGTAAAAACCCTAAAAAAGTTGCAGTCTCGCGGGGAAAACAATATGTTAATAATTTAGCGCAACAGTTAATACCTGGGATAAATAAACGAAAATCACAAAAGACAAGTCATTTATCTTCTCGATCTCACAGGGGTAAGATTATTAATAAAAGACAAAGAAATCATTACACTAGACCGAGACCTCTTGATATATTTGATTGAGAGAAAAAATCTTTTTTAAAAATGATGCAAAGTGGATCTTGCGAATGCAGTAAATCAGAACTCGATGTTCTTTCTGTACCACCCACATTGACAACGATGCAAGAAAGCCAATGGGTTGAACATTTTCCAATATCATCTTTGACAAACAATTCACCGATAGAATTCATCATACCACCTCAAACCGAACATTGGACAGATTTATCACAATCGTATTTGTATATCAAATTCAAAATCGTTAAAGCAGATGGCAGCAACTTAGATGCCGGCTCAAATGTAGCCCCTGTAAACAATTTCATGCACAGTATGTTTAGCAGTATCGATTTGTATCTAAATAATAAACTAATCAATAGTAATTCAGACACCTATCCATACAGAGCATATATCGAAAATCTTCTGTCATATAATGCCGACTGCAAGACTACGTTTTTAAAAGGTGGTGTACTTTGGACCGAAGACACCAGTGGACAATTCGAAGCACTCAACCATGATGGGAATAATGAAGGATTACGAGGAAGAATCGCTGTAATCGCACTAAGCAGAACTGCAGAGCTTTTCGGACGATTGCATCTTGATCTATTTCAGCAAGAAAAATATTTACCTAACGGTATTGAAATCAGACTTAGATTAAACAGAGCTTCATCAAACTTTTGTCTTACGGGAGGTACTGGTGCACCAGCTACAAAAATTGTACTGGAAACAGTCAGTCTGCATATGCGAAATGTTGAATTGTTGCCTGTTGTTGCGAATGATCTAAATCAAATTATTTCTCTGCAAAACATGAAAATTCCTATCCGCAGAGTAGAAGTAAAGACTTTTACCATTGGCATGGGACTTCAGTCTAAAGTTGAAGATCATTTGTTTCAAGGACAGCTTCCGAAACGTATTTTCATTGCAATGGTAACAAATGCTAGTTATAATGGAGGTTATGATACCAATCCATTTTTCTTCCAACATTTCAATCTGTCAAAAATAGATGTATCATGTAATGGTCACAGTATTCATAACAGACCCTTTGAGCCTGACTTTGAAAATGGTTTGTATTTGAAATCATATTTGTCAATGTATCAGGCTGTCTCAGCCTTCGGACTCAATAAATCATTTGATATTGCCAAAGAAGATTATGCTGGTGGATACTGTTTGTGGGGTTACGATTTGACAGCCGATCAAGGCAGTGAAGAAGGTCAACTTCACCCTATAAAAACTGGAAGTCTTCGAATTGAGCTTCAATTCGCCCAAGCCTTGGCAGCAGTGGTCAACGTTATTGTTTTTGCTGAATTTGACAATCAGATCGAGATCAACAGTTTGAGAGAAATCATCACAGATTACTAACTTCGGAAAAAATCACATCAGAAAAAACAGTCCTTTTCAGGACTAAAGAGCATATATAGAAAAACGATGCTTGGACTCAGATTTGCTATATCACTGAGAGAAGAAGCAGAAAAAGTGAAATATTCTACTTCAAAGTGCATTTCTACTCGGAAAAATGACATTCACAATAGCTTCGAAAAACATATGATTGAAGAATTACAAAATCTTATTGCCAGTGAAGTTCGCAACCAGTGTTACGGATGTCAAGTGGACCACCCCAGTCAAATACAGCACGACCTGTGTTTATTTAAGAACAGACAAGAACATACGGATATGTTCATAGAAAAAGCTATGATGGAATTAAATCCATACAAAATCATGGAAAAATGGTATCCTGAATTAATGGAAATGAAACTCGAGGACAGTGACTATGTGGAAACCTACAGATTGTGGAAGGATATAAAACAAAACATTTTATCTGAATTTGTGGATTCGTCTTGGTTACATAACTGGTGTAACAAAGTAAAACAATCCTGGGAAGAAAGTGACTAAGAAAAAACGTGATGTATACTTATGAAATTCAATACATATTAGATCACGGAACCTGGATAAAAAATCTACAGGCGAAAGTCTGTGCAAAAGATCAGTTGCCTCGACAGAAACCAAATCATGTGAAAGCTTACACTGTGAATACAGAGAGATCAAATAAACCAGGAGAACACTGGGTGGCAGTGATATTCAACAATAATGACAATGTGTTATACTTTGATTCGTATGGACTACCACCACTTGAACCAGAAATCATTAACTTTTTAGACAATCATTCTTCAACGTGGAGCTACAATCGACAAACTCTTCAGAGTCTACAGGGTAAAGTTTGCGGACTTTACTGTATCTTTGTATTGGATGCTGCTGCTAGAGGATACAATATACAGAAATATCTTCAACAGAAATTCCTCTCAACGAAACACCATCGAAACGATCGAGATGTATCATTGTGGTTTAATCAACACTACGGAATTCTATACAAGAAAATTTCAGAGACTCAAACCTACAAACAGTGAAAAATGATCTTCTTTTTTTGCTATCAATTCATTGTAAATATTTCATTTTTGTCTTTTTTTACAGGTCATTGTAAAATATGTTCATTGTAAATATGTTCATTGTTCAGTTCTGTTCAATAAATAAAAGTTCAAAAAACAACAGACTTCTTCATTCTGTTTTTCCCAAGACTTGTTCTGTCTACATTTTTCCCATACAGCGTCTCATAACTTTTTTGCTATATTAGCATGAAACGTAGCATGGAAAAATGTATGTGTTTTCTACCCTGGCCGAGCTCTTTAAAAAATTTCAATCCTCCTTAAACGTATAAAAGCCCTGCGTTATTTTCATACATTCACCATTTCTTGATTCTCAGCTGACGATCACTTCGAAAGCAGTGTTAATATTCGGAAGCAATATCAATATGGAAGAGGTAAATCATCAACTACGTGAGGCTCTCCAAGAGTATCTAAATGCCGGACAGCAGTTATTGCAACTAACCACTCATCTCGTAGGAGTGGAGGAACAAAACCAACTGCGATGTATAACACAACCATACAAAGATCTCGGTGGAAAGATTACTTCAACTATTTTTAAAGACAACGTCTGACATCATCTTAGTCATTTACCAAGTGAATTTCGGATGTTGTCATTAGAAGTGGGAAAAAAACATAGCCTCCAAAAACAAACAGTCCATTTCACGGCTACCCATCTACCACGAAAGTTCTATCTTCAAGATGTCAGACGAAAGTTCTACCTTCAAGCTGTCAGACGAAAGTTCTATCTTCAAGTTGTCATTTCTTCAAATTGTCACAGCTCTTTTCAAATTGTCACAGCTCTTTTCAGAGCTAACCCAACAGTCCTTTTCAGGACTAACCATCTACCACGAAAGTTCTATCTTTCTTCAAATTGTCATTTCTTCAAATTGTCACAGCTCTTTTCAGAGCTAACCCAACAGTCCTTTTCAGGACTAACCATCTACCACGAAAGTTCTATCTTTCTTTTAGAAGAGATACACTCCAAAAGAGTTATACTCCAGAGAGTTATACTGCAAAGAGTAAGAATCATTCATAGATGCAGAAAAAGACTAAGTCCAACTCAATGGTCAGGCAATTAGAAAGAGAGAAAATCATTCATAGGGCAAAAAAAACTAAGTACAACTCAGTGCTCAGACATTTAGAAAGAGAACAAATCATTCATAGGGTGAAAAAAACTAAGTCCAACTCAATGGTCAGGCTTTTAGAAAGAGAGAAAATCATACATAGGTGAAGAAAAAACTAAGTCCAACTCAGTGATATAGGATAAATTTCCTTTTAGAAAAGAGAAATCATTCATAGAGATGCAGAAAAAAGTCTAAGTCCAACTCAATGGTCAGGCAATTAGAAAGAGAGAAAATCATACATACAAGGCCGGCATTTTGAATGCTAAATCCCTCTCAGGGTAGAGAGAATAGGCAAAACTCCCCCCCTTTTCCCTTTTTTGCAAAAAATTCCGCTCAGGGTAGAGAGCCTGGTCAATTTTTGTCCCCATTTGCTGTCCAAACGGCCGCCATTTTGAATGCTAAATCCCTCTCAGGGAAGAGAGCCTAGGGACAAAATAAAAAAAAATAAAAAAAAAATCTTTCGGGGACAGCAAATAGGGACACATTTTTGTCAGGGACGGTGATATAGGGCACTCAGGGACGAGAGAATAGGGACACACCCAGGCCCAGGTGTGTCCGTATTCTCTCGTCCCTTACTACTAACGGGCAGGATATCAGATATCAGCCCGTTGCCCCGCCATATCTGCTCTCGCGTGACACTGATATTACACTATTTTCGGTAGAAAATGTTACTATTATTAGTTAGTAACAGAATGTAATAAAAGTACGTACGTATATGTACGTTCGTGTACGTACGCATGCACATACGTACACACCTATGCACGTATGTAGGTATGCATGTATGTATGTATGTATGTATGTATGTATGTATCGCACTGACAGACCGACAAACAAACAGACATGCAGACTACACCAAACAACTTTTCTCTGATGACGTTTTATACAAACCGGGATGATGATATCTTCGGTGCTGTCACAGGTCTCAATCTTCCTGACAAATTTCAGCACGGTTCCGAATTCGTTCTCCTCTGAGTACAATAGATGCCAATCCTGTGACACATCTTTTATTGGTATGTAGTGACCCTTCGTGTGCCGATCCTACAAGTAAATATAGCATCATAATGTACATTTCACAAACGTCATTTAGTATTTTTCTCTGACCTTTATTCTGCTTAGTAAACTCTCAACCAGACCATAATATTTTAGACCTGTCCAAATCCAAAGTATTAAAAGATCTATAAAATCCTTTCATTAATTGACATTTGAGATGAAACTTTATTTAAACGAGTCTAAAAAGATGTTAAATGCGAGCTTAATAACATTTTCTGGACGACTCTAATAAGATTTTACCTCAAAAGCCCAGGAATGTCAGATTCTTTTTATCACAGAGCAGTATCCCACAAATTTAATGCGAGAACATGCAAAACCAATTATCAATTGCTATGACTCAATTCTCTAAACGTAATATGAAAAAGGCAAAGCCTCAATACGAGCGACGTGAATGATTTGTGGAACAAATATCTATTAATTCGAATGACGACTTAGATTCTAGATCTTAAAATCAATGGGTTTTGAGTTCGAATTCCGTCTTTGCCAAAACTAATTTTGAGCGTCCTCAAAAGTAGACAGCATTTTTCTTTCGTAGATTTATGCATGTGAAATAGGGCAAACTGTCCCTGATTTCCTGAACAAAATAAAGACAGTTCCTTGAGAATTTCGTTAATTTATGTCAAGAAAATATCTTGGAATTATTATTCGTTCACATACTTGTAAAGACCATTTTACGGGAACATTTCCTCACTGCATGTAGATCTAGATCTATAAAAGAGAGACTTTGGTTTTTACGAGGAATCGGTCAGTAGGTTGGGAAGGATACTAGTATTGAGCAGAGTACTGGTAAAGGGAACTTCAGGAACGCATGGTAGGTGCACTTGCCGCCACAATTAATAGACACACAAAAACAAACACACAAACAAAATCTTTCTTTCATTTCTTCGTTAGTGCACTGGTCTACCCACGTTTTACCTGGAGTTTCTTTAAAATCAGAGTCCTTAGATCGCTAAAATCGGATTATATGTAGCTTTCCTTTTTCATCCGATCTGCTTTCCTACACATCCATCGTTGAAACAGTGATCAGTGCAGAGACAGGAATGAATTCTGTCGTCACATGACTAGATCTAGATCTATCATCAATCCTAGGAAAAAATTTGCCAAGTTATCGGATAGATATCCAACTTATGGCAAAAAAACCCTGCCAGACTTTTAGATCTATCAACAAGCTTTCGTAACATTTGATAAATATATTTGAGCCATGTTGCGGTAAAAGAAGGTTTAATGCATCTCCGTGACGCATGATACCAAGCAAGTCATCACATAATTATACATCCATATTGTATAACTGACTGAATAAAGAGGCATGCATACTGGCCTTCTACATGCAGAAAGTTGAAAAATAGATCTAGCAAAGAGTTTTGACCCAGGTTAGCTTGCGCGGACTGCACAGGCAGACCTGGTCGATAGTTTTTGCAAATGCATTAAGCCCCCTTTTTACAGATCATTAATCCGGCTTTCTCTGTAAATGGTATTTTGAAACAGCCAAAAAACTAGTTTAGTCATGATTTCTTCGACACAATGTTTTCCGCGAAAAACGGCTCGTGCATGACGTAAGAATAGTATGATTTATGACGTCATTATTTGCTAGCATAGATCATTGCGTATGTTTATACACAAATAGACGCTTAATACGCTGAAAGTCAGTAAGAAATTAGATAATCTGTACTCATTAAACTGATAAAGATTTTTAAGTAATCATCTGATCGGTAGATAGTTATTTTCATTTTTGACCAATCAGGTAATTGTGCGAAAGATTGTCATACGTGTGACGCTGTGCGACTAACCGGAAGACACTCAATTTTTAGTCATCCCTATTTAGATTTAGATTAAGACCCAGAACGAAGTTGGAATTTCATTTTTGAAAATCTAGAACGGTGTTACCGCAAAACGAGCTTGGTTCGTTACGGGCTTCGCCCGTAACTCGCTATCGCTCCTTATAATGAAATGACGTCATATAATATGAAAAAGGCAAAGCCTCAATACGAGCGACGTGAATGATTTGTAGAACAATTATCTATTAATTAGAATGACGATCTAGATTCTAGATCTTGAAATTAAAGGGTTTTGAGTTCGAATTCCGGCTTTGCCAAAACTAATTTTGAGCGTTGTCAAAAGTAGAAAGCATTTTTCTTTCGTAGATTTATACATGTGAAATAGGGCGAACTGTCCCTGATTTTCTTAACAAAATATTCCTTGACAATTTCGTTAATTTATGTCCAGACAAATAACTTGGAATGATTATTGGTTCACATACTTGTAAAGACCATTTTACGGGAACGTTTCCTCTCTGCATGTAGATCTAGATCTATATAAAAGGGACTTTGATTTTTACTCGGAATCGGTCTGTAGGTTGGGAAGAATATTAAGCAGTAAAAGGAACTTCAGGAACGCATGGTAGGTGCACTTGCCGCCGCAATGAATATACACACAAAAAGAAAAAAGAAAACAAAACCAAAACAGAATCTTTCTTTCATTTCTTCGTTAGTGCACAGGTCTTCCCATGTTTAACCTGGAGTTTCTTTAAAATCAGAGTGCGTAGATCGCTAAAATCGGATTATATGTAGCTTTCCTTTTTCATCCCATCTGCTTTCCTACACGTCCATCATTGAAACAGTGATCAGTGCAGAGACAGTAATGAATGACTAGATCTAGATCTAAAATCAATTCTAGGAAAGAAATTTGCGGAGTTGTCGGATGGATAGATCTATCCAATTTATGGAAAAAAAAAACCGCCAAACTTTTTGATCTATCAACAAGCTTTCGTAACATTAATTAAATAAACGAGCCATGCTCTGTGAAAAGGGGGCTTAATGCATCTGCGAAAAGTATCGACCCAGGTCAACCTGCGCAGTCCGCACAGGCTGACCTGGGTCGAAACTTTTCCCTATTGGTCAATTTTCCGTATATCCAAGGACCAGTCTACCTTATGATTAAGTCGGTTGTTTAAAAAAATGTCTATTATGGATCCATAACTTTGTGATGACTTGCTTGGTATAATGCATCACGGAGATGGATGAAGCCCCCTTTTGCCAGAGCGTGGCTCAAATATATTTGAGCCATGTTGCGATAAAAGAGGGTTTAATGCATCTCCGTGATGTATGATACCAAGTAAGTCATCACATAATTATACATCCATATTGTATGATAACTGACTGAATCAAAAGGCATGCATACTGGTCCTTTGACATGCTGAACGTTGAAAAATAGATCTAGCAAAGAGTTTTGACCCAGGTTAGCTAGCGTGGACTGCACAGGCAGACCTGGGTCGATAGATTTTGCAGATGCATTAACCCCCCTTTTTACAGATCATACATCCGGCTTTCTCTGTAAATGGTATTTTGAAACTAGTTTAGTCATGATATCTTCGACACAATGTTTTCCGCGAAAAGCGGCTCGTGCATGACGTAAGAATATGAATTAATGACGTCATTATTTGCTAGCATAGATCATTGCGTATGTTTATACACAAAAAAAAAACGCTTAATACGCTGAAAGTAAGTAAGAAATTAGATAATCTGTACTCATTAAACTGATAATGATTTTTAAGTAATCATCCGATCGGTAGATAACTATTGTCATTTTTGACCAATCAGGTACTTGCGCGAAAGATTGTCATACGTGTGACGCTGTGCGACTAACCGAAAGACACTCAATTTTTAGTCATCCCTATTTAGATTTAGACTAAAACCCAGAACGAAGTCGGAATTTAATTTTTAGAAATCTAGAACGGTGTTACCGCAAAACGAGCTTGGCTCGTTACGGGCTTCGCCCGTAACTCGCTGTCGCTCGTTATTATGACGTCAAACGTGTGTAAAAATTCGTAATTTCGGTATCACGCTGGAAACAAGGGAGATTATGCGATAAACTGTTCCATCCTTCCATGCCTTCTTTGTAGTCTGATTTTGACCTATTTTGCCTGAAGAGTCACTTCATACCGTGAAAATCACCTCCAATCTAATCTCTTACCAAACGACCCTGATGAAGGAGGCTTTTGAAAACATCGTAGGAAAAGTGCGGTAGTGTCTAAAATACTTTTCAAAGCAATATCGTGGTTTAAGGCCCTAAGCATGACGACTTCGAAGACTTTCGGGGACAAGAGATAGAATGAAATGTTGCCAACATAATAGAATTTGACCTAAAATGAGTTAGGAACATTGTGGGAAATGGAGACCATGGTTACCAGTATTTTCTCCTTTTCCTATATTGTTTTTTCACAGGCGTAAGGATACAGGATTGTATGGTAAAGTGTTAGGACAAAAACTATAAACATAATATGCATAGGAATCAGCATTGTCTCCTTTTCCTCCAATGTTTTCTACCTTTTTATAAGCAAATTCCATCATTTGGCTCACGTTTAATTTGTCGTCAGCAAACGCTTTCCGTCTGGATAAGGATAAAATTTTGTCGTTTGGATAAGAGCTATCATACAAATAGTTGAGAAACAGGGTCCGTATTTACCAACCATTCTTCAAGATATTCTTTGTCTTAGTCTCCAAGATTTTCTAAATTTGAAAGAAACACAACTTCTGATTGGCTAAACCGAACGGTTTAGCCAATCAGACGTTGTGTTACTTTCAATTTTAGAAAATTCTGGAGAATAAGACAAAGAACGTTCGTAAGAACAGTTTGGTGAGTACGGGCCCAGATACAATCGTACCCACCGAGAAACTAGCGGTCCCATTTTTGTCGACCCAACCAACCACAACGTCAGCAGGATACATGTTGCCATTGTCGGAAAGTCCGAATCCAACCCAGCCTGAAAAAAAATCATTAATATAGGGTTAACTTACGTTTCTGAGGTCCTTAACATTCGCAGAGGCCCGAAAAATGGTTAAACGCCCAAGTGCAAAGCATAAGGCTCAGACTTCAAGTTTTGTGAAGTCTTATCATGAATCAACAGTGTCCGACACGATGGCATTTTCCTGGTGATAAGAACCTGTAAATTGCAAATTATTCCTTTCTTATCATTAAAATTCTGTTCTATTTGGTGACAATAAGTTTAATTCCAGCTAATTTAGCACTTTCAGGGTTGAAATAGCTCTGTTTGTAACGGTTCACACTCTTACCCTTCTTTAAGTTAAGATATGGAAATGAATTTAGCCGTTGGAGGATAAGATGATGTCAATAAACACGAGAGGGTCGTTGACCCTAAAGAACTCGCCTGAGTAAAGTCATCTTTGGTTGATAAGCCTGAAGAGATCCTAGCTTTCATGATGTGAAACGCATACATGTAAGTGACCCTCTTTTTTAACAAGTTGGCCTACTTTTGAAATTGTCAGAGATATCATCTGGACAGAGATTCTAATAATGTTTTATGAGTATCAGACTGAAAATGTGGTATCTAGACTATACACAAGTTTTTTTTTCTAAGATTTGGCCCATTGACCTAGTTTTTGATCTCTCATGAGCCAATTTCAAACTTGTCTGAGAATTAAAAAAGACAACTTTTCTGACCTAATTTCATAAGTATCAGGCTGTATCAGGTAGTAGACCCCTAACGCTTTTAGTGCAACATGGAATAAAATTTCTTGTTAGTTGATAAATAAGGATTTATACTGATATAATACTTTTGCGCATTTTTAAACGACCAGAAATTCCTTTGATGTCTATCTTGAAATTATTTGTTGATACCCTAAAAACCGAACGTCCAACTCTGTCTTTGCCCATATTCACCAACTATTCTAATGTGCATTCTTAGTCTGATTCTAAATATAGAAAGTTACGCAACTTCTGATCGGCGAAACCATTTGGTATTACTTTCAATTTTACAAAATTCTTGAAAAAAAAAAAAGAATGTTTTTAAGAATGCTTAGTGAATACCAACCCTGGGTCCGTATTCACAAACCATTCTTAAGAATATTCCTAGACAAATTCTTCAAGATATTCTAAAGTTGAAAGTAACCAGCCCGTGATTGGCTAAATCAAATGATTAAGCCAATCATGAGTCGTGTTACTTTCAAATTTAGAAAATTCCAGAGAATAAGACGAGGAACCTTCTTTGGAATGGTTTGTGAATACGGATCCGGATTTTCGGTTTCGCACTCAAATGTTATATAGTTTGTATTCAATCTAATGGTAGTCATTGAAATGGAAAAATTAGGCCTTTTCACAACAGGGGACACTTCCATTCATTTATAGAGCATTCTGGGTGATTCTGTCATGCCGAAACAGAACAAGTTCTTGTATACAGGTTTGATGTTCAACATCGTTTTCAACAGTTCTGTAACGGCGGCTAACGCGCCCTTTTGCGTTTCTGGAGTTGTACCGATTCTATGCATAATATGACATTCTTTTCAAGCAACTCGCTCTTTAATACAATACCAAATTCGAACTAACATTTAGCAGTAATATAGGAATGAATCATCTCGCAATGACCTCAGTTCTCGAAAAGAATTTCAGCCGGGCCAGCTTTCGAACTAGCAGCGCCAAGACTAAGAGCACTGCATATCACTACTGAGCAAGCAGGCTTGGCATCCTGTTTTCTGGCGCGATCCAGGATCCGCAGTTGACATCAATAATTACAAACCCAATACCTTAACCACTAAGCCACGGCCCGTGCATGGGTGTATCATGCCAAACTTCCTATATTCTAGCAGGGATAGGGACGGGAAATTTGTTTATGAAAGAAAATGGCTGTAATGACACCCGGCATAGATCTGACATAACAAGCTCAGAGCTGCCTCTTGCAGCACAATGAAGCTGACAAGACAATGGAAACTTGTCTCAGATTAGTTATTTAGATCTATGTGATGACGTATGTACTGACCTTTCACAGAGCTAAAGTTCATATTTCTTTTTGGGAGTGAATGAACCGTTACCACCTCGTGTAACCTTAAACTCGTGAATAGACAACTAAATTTTAGCTTGTCCAAATTGAAAGCATTTGATAAAGATCAGACAGCAAGTTCTGTGAAGACTCTGATCTTTATCGTTACCACCTGTCAAAGCCCCTGTTTTCGCTTCTGACGCTGGAAGGATTAACCAGACAACAAAATTTCAGAGTTGTCCATATTGAAATATTTTATTGATGACAAATTTGTTGTAGACGAATTGATGAGATTTGACTTTGAAGTGTGAAAACGTTGTGAACAAAGTAGAAAATGCAAATAACCTACAATGCTGTCAAAACCGTTGTATGAGTTGTAAAAGACGTGATCTTTTGATTAGATGCGATAGGCGTTATGGAGTGAATATTACATAGGTAAGCGACTTATTACGCCCCTGTGATAACAGCCTTTTAAAAATACATGTATTATCGATAAGATACAAATTCTAAATACAGATGTATTCTTTTTTTCTTTCATACATGTATGTATTCTTCTTTCTGTCAGACACTAGGACACTGAGTCTTTACAATTGACATTTTATTTTTTTTTCTATAAGAAAAGTGTGCATAACATTCAGGATATACGTCTATACCTATTGCTAATTTCCCGAAGTCTATAAATTTGTTTGATTTGACCAATTATCCAACATGTGGGTTAATATACGTACACATGTTTAAAACTGACAGTGACTTATAGGCCCATGGAGCCGGGTGTATGCTTGTCATTACTTTTGTTATATATTTGTATGTTATTCTGTACACATGTCTCTCTCTCTCTATTTATCTCTCTCTCTCTCTCTCTCTCTCTCTCTCTCTCTCTCCAAGAGAATGCCCTACTCTCAGGCCTGCCGGTGCTTTGATTTCCAACATGTGAGTTAATATACGTACACATGTTTACAACTGACAGTGACTTATAGGCCCATGGGGCCGGGTGTATGTTTGTCATTAATTTTGTTATATATTTTGTATGTTATTCTGTACACATGTCACTATAGCACTTTAATAAAGAGAGCATTTATAATAATACTACGATAAGTTTTATTTGCTGCAATGTATGTCAGCAAAATACAAGAGCAAATAAGATTAAAGCTTTTATAAACACTGTCACAGAAGCTGTTCGAAAATATTACCTGTTGTCTTTACATGAACCTCGAACGTAATATGACTGTCGTTGAAATTCCAAAACAGAAAGTAGTTCCCTCCGCTGTCCAGTGCAATAGAGTTGTTAAATTTCTCGGATGTTTTTATACCCTCAATTGATGTGCCAAGTGCGATGCTAAAAACAGAGACCAACAAAAAAACGACTTCCATTGTTTTGCGTATGAATAACCTTACTTAAAAGCTGACTCTATCAGCGACTCGACTTATATAAAGATATAAATTTTGAACTCTTTACCGTACGGTAAAATGTTGGACTTTTAAATGTTGATATTTTGATAGCTTTTGCAGAACACAGAAAAGAAGAGGATCAACTAACCGGATTTGTCTTGGAAGTTGTAGAAAACATTGTGGGCTGGTTCCCAGCGTTTTTTTACTTTTCCCACATTGTTTTCATAAGCTATCTTCCTTTTGACCGTAGAAACAATTGATCGTTTGGTGAAGGGTTAAAGCATTTCGGGGGGAGGGCGGCAGAGATAAGACGTTACACTGTTGACATTTTCTCTCTACAGGAAGGGAGAAGAATTTAAAGAGACGCAAAACGGGATTATTATTCAGTAAAAAAATAGTAATCTATATTCGACTGCAAAATAGGCTGCATACAGAAATGTTGACAGAACAGACATGCACGAGAGAAATCATTGAAAACAAAATGTCGTAGAAATTAAAGTGTGTGTGTGTAAAGTTTCTTGCCCCGTTAGTAACAAAGTATCAAGTGACCGGTTTTCTCACCTCGTTAGTCACAAAGTATCGAGAAGCTAGTTTTCTTACTCCCTTAGTCACCAAGTATCGAGAAACTGGTTTTCTTACTTCGTTAGTCAAGAACTATCGAGTAACCAATTTCTTACTCTGTTAGTCACGCACTATTAAGAATTCGGTTTTCGTACCCCGTTAATCACGAAGTATCGAATAACCAGTTTTCTTACTCCCTTAGTCTCAAAGTATCAAGTTACCGTTTTTCTTACTCCGTTAGTCACCAGGTATCGAGTAGCCAGTTTTCTTATTTCGTTGGTCACGAAGTATTGAGGTACCTGTTTTCTTACTCCTTTAGTCACGAACTATTGAGTAACCAGTAATGTCTTTTTTGACTATTCAGTTATTCACTCTATTTTATATTTGTAACTAAATTGTTCATGCGTAATGTGTATTGAATAATACTTTCAACAAAGCTCTGTAAATCTTTGTTGCCACACTGATGAACTCACTCTTAGGCCTCAATCAACCCAAACTTAGGCGTATCACAAACTAAATAGAGCAGATACTCGGGGAGGGAGACAGTGAAATTTCTAGATTCCGCCATTGCACCCCATCCGCTGCCCATCTTGCCACTGCACCATCTTAATTGTTTACATGTATGAAATGCATTTTTCACTTACAGTCATTGCTTTGTTTTGCACTTATTTCTTACTTATTTCTAATCAGCTATGTGTAGCAAATTATGAACTTCTGTATACTGACTATTCAGTACTCATTCATTCTTATTTTTGTAACTAAATTGTTACATGGATCATTTGTATCAGATGACATTTTCAGTACAGTCCGATCTCTGTCAGTCTTTGTTGTCACCCAAATGAACTCATTTGGATGAAAACATTCGTCACTTTGAGCTCGGGAATTCAGAACACATTTAAACGTTTGAAAAAGACAATTTTGTCATCATGCCACAAAATATTTCCGCTGGAAAGACGCAACTATTGCGATTCGCACCGTTTTTGCTATTGTAGATTAAGGTTGAATAGCGAAATCACTTTTTATTACGTATTATTATTATTTGAAGAGAGAGCTTTTTCTTATCAAATTTAGGGTTTTACAGGTGAGAAAATGCAGCAATCTGTTTGTTTGTTTGTTTGTTTGTTTGTTTGTTTGTTTGTTGTTAACATCGTTTTCAACGTTATTTCAGCCATATCCCGGCGACTAGAGCACCTATCAATGCTTTCAAGGAGTTTCTTTTTCCAGTACTTCGCACAATTTTCTTCCTAGGCCACAGACTGCTTTCCCACATAACTAACGTCTTCAGCGGTGAGAGAGAAATGAATCCTATCGCAATGACAATTATCAATCCTCGGGCGGAAATTGACCAAGCTGGGGATTCGCAGCGGCAACCTCTTGGTTTCAAGTCCTGTATGCTACTGATTGCGCTACCGAGCTCGGCCCTTATATTTTTTTTGAATTTCGTCACCTGTTGCCAATATGAGCGACGCTCCCCTAAAGGCTCTGTTGTTTCAGGGGATAGTGCACGATACAGGACGAAACCCATCCTAAATAACGCCTGGCTCTTTGACGTGCTCAGTGTATTGCACCGTCATACGGAGACATCTATTTAAAGTATTATCCGAAACACTATTAGTATTTTTGGTGGCCATCCGTGGACATAAAACCTACAACCTTAAGTGACCAGAGATTTGACGTTCACATGCTCTACCACCTGAGGTTTTGGGCTGGTCAGTTGTCCCTCATATAGTAAAAAGGATATGTCGATATGTGCATTATATCTAGCTTAATTATTATGCTATCTAATAGGATAGGGTATACATAAGATATCACGATCTTGATAATCTTTTATTGTATGTTTTCAAATGCTAAGGATAGAAGCTCGACAAAGCCTCGTTTTTACCGGCTTCATTCAGGCTCTTTAGATATACACAATCAATATCGAGCACCGATTTTTTTCTTCATTTTCCTTGTGTGTGTCAAAATCTAGTTTGAAGTAGCTTCAAATTTAATTTAACAATAAATAAAGGGCTGTAAAGAAGCCTTTAAGGGGCGATAATCATTATTCTGTCTTTGTCAATCTATAGTTCTAACTTTTGCTGAAAGATTGGACCAAGATCAGACTGAACGCTTGACGCCAGGAGATTTCATTTTCTGACTGAAGATGTCCCTTTAGTGTCCTAAGTAGCTCTTTAACATCAACTTTTTAACTTTCGATCGCTATTTCGCCACCTTTTATTCGCACGGCGTCATTCAAAATCCGCCTGGGTCCGTATTTACCAACCACTCATAGTAGCAGTCTCAGTCTAATTCTTGATTTAGTAATTAACGCAACTTCTGATAGGTTAAATGGTTAAGCCAATCAGAAGTTGCGTTACTTTCAACTTCCGAAAATCTTGACAAGAACACTTAGACTTTTCTTTCGAATGGTTAGTGAATAAAGACTCTGGGCCCGTGTCCACCAACCATTCTTAAGAATATTCTTAGTCTTATTCTCCAAGATTTTCTAAATTTGAAAGTAACACAACTTCTGATTGGCTAAACCATTTGGTTTAGCCAATCAGAAGTTGTGTTATTTTTAAATTTAGAAAATTCTGGAGACTGAGACCAAGAACGTCCTTAAGAATGGTTGGTGAATACGGGCCTTGATCTCGAACCTACATTGCCCAATACCTGATTCTAAACTGCAGTACCAAAGTCGTATTCAATAGCAATGGAAATCTGCAAGGCTCGTATTCAACAATCATTCTTGAAAAAATTCTTAATCTTGTTCTCAAGATATTTTTTAACTGTGAAAGTGGCTTTGCTGATCAGAAATTGAATTAATTTCTAAATTTAGTGTCTAACTGGGTTTACTAAAGGACAACGGGGTTGAGTTCCATAGTTTAATTCTCTTGTGATGCAGTGGTCACATAAACATAAACATAAACCGACGTCCAACAATAAGGGTCCAAATGATTATAGCGAAATAATCAAAGTTCGGTACTACAGATGAAAAAGTGAACTGGCTGCAATGCAGGCTGAAGACAAAGTGAATGATAATTAGTGCGCCAGAGAGAGAGAAAAAAAATTACTGTGAGTAGATATTAATAAAAAAAAGGCATACATACTTTCTTCTCTGATCACATCTCACATAAACAAAGGACAGCACAACAAACATGAAAGACATTAACAAGCATGTATTGTGGTGTCCGTGGTTGTGAGGTAGTGCATCGGCCTCGTAACCATAAGGTCCTGAGTTCGAGACCTGGGAGCGGGTGTCAACTTTGGGATTTTTCATTGGCCCACACATTCGGTGCGAGTACTGGTGTAGTAGTTCCCAGGAAGCAGAATCGAAAGAGATTAGTTTAAGTTGTAAGAACTTGTTTCTCAATCGATGTAAAATAAATATGTTTAAACTAAGCATGTATGTACACTGGACAAATATAGGACACAACAAAATGAATCCATAGTTACACTTGAATAAGACTAAAAGTGAAATTGAGAATCATTAATGTGTACAGAGCCCGATTTTAGAACTCGAACACGTTTGATTATTTCATTTGCAGGAGAAGAGTCATATAAAATAGGTTTTCTATCTGTCTTTAACTCTATATACCAATCGACAAAAATGTAGACTTATCCAGATTGAAAGCATTTGCAGACGACAATTCAAATATGACTCAAATGATGGAACTTGTCTTTCATCTGATGAAAAACATTGTGGAAAAGGGCGAAAATGCTGGTTTCCAGCATTTTCTCCTTTTTACCACATTGTTTTCAAAAGGCCTTTTCCTCAGGGTCTTTAATTTCGGCATTGTCTGGGAAAGAGTTAAGTCTGATTGACAAAGCTTGCCTAAAGTGGTGGCAAGCTTGACTCCCAGATCATCTAATCAATTTAATCAATCGAATTCATTGGCTAAACAACTGCATAACGATCTAGCCAATATCTTGGATTAATCAATCTTAAGTGAGCTGCCCTCTGGCAAAAGGGGGTTTAATGCATCTCCATTTATACACGAAATAGTTTCTCGATGTTAACGACGTTTCGTCGGGTTGTCGGTGCGCAACATTTTTGCGCATGTCTCTTTGCTTCTCTGTTTTCTAGCGCGTAACTTTGTCTGATTGTGGTACTATTATTGGACTACTGATTTTTGCTGCAAGACGTGGAGAAAGTAGTGGTAGATACATTTCTTTTTGAAAATCAGTTTATGAAGGTGTAAATCATTCCTAAACAGCGAAAACGGAACATGTACATTTGTCGGACGTTTCATATCCGAATAGTAAGTTTAGTGCGGTAAAAAGAGAAAATTACAAGTATTTTCTCCTTTTCAACGTTTTCTAACCCTCTTTCCTGGGTATTGATAGAAATCAGGATCGTTTGATTCATTTTGCCGTAAGGTTCGTAAGTAATCTATGCCTTTGAGTAATTCTGGACAGTTCTACTTGTATTGTTCTTTCATTCTCCCATCTATTAAAATATACCACATGTATTTGGTATTAACCCTTTCCTAAATGAATTAAATTGGAACTTCAAAATTGAAAGAAGCTGCAGACGACAAATTAAACAAGGTTTAAATGATATTAAAAGAACCTTTTTGTGCAGAAAAGGTTGTGGGGAAAGGAACAGTTGCTTGTAATGAACAATTACCCCTTTTACCAAAATGTTTTCCAAAGCCGTCCCATACCAATGTTAAATCGAGACTATATCAAGGAAAGGGTTGACAGAGTATTATCAAAGTCAGAGGATCCATTGTTTCACTATGAATTTAAAACACAGAGAACATGATTTAACTGAAATTACAGATTTTAATCACAAAATTCTGACGTATGCTGCAATAATTGGGTTTTTGTGTAATTTGAAAAAAGGGTTATGTTCTTCGTGGGCTCAGAACTTTTTGGTTCATCAGGCAACGTCTGATTATCTCTTCGCAAATTGAAAGAACATACTTTGAAGTGTTTCTGTGTCAAATTTCACGAAATTCTCTGCGCTAGAAATAACTAGCTGAAATGCCTTTAACGACTGCATTTTTTTTTTTTTTATGTATTTGATAAAAGTATTGTAAATTACTTAAAGCAATAAAATTCTGTTCTGTTCTGTTCTGCATTTTATCAAACATGTCATCACATAATTATAGATCCATAAAATCAATTTTGTCTAACAACCAACTCAATCATGACATAGACTGGTCCTTCGAAATGCAGAAAAATGACCAATTGCGCAGGCTAACTTAGATCGATATTTTATACAAATGCATTAAACACCCTTTTCCCGGACCATGGCTTAAATTCAAAACTTGATTATTGCGCTTTATTCATGTATGAAATGTATGGGTTTTTTTATCTTGTTCTTAAAATGTTTTTCTCTGACATACTTTCTTTCTAAGTCCCTAAACCAGATGAAAAACCAGGTTATTTATACAACTGTATGCATGTGTAATATTTTTCATCGTAAATGATTTCTCGTCAAAACCCATCGGGGCTGAATTCTGGACCGAAACGTCCGCGGGACGAAATGTCCTAGATTCTGAACGATTTTGTCTATAAAGGTCAGCGGCTAAGTCACACCATAATAATTGTATCACGCAGTAACTATGGAATGTAGCGTTTAGAGTACCTAGTACAACTTAAGTACACCTTAAACCATAAGGCCTACCAAACAACCCCGGGTCTTTAGGACCATAAGGGGTGGGAGGTAGGCTTTCAAAAACATTGTGAGAAAATGTTTTACAACCATTCAGAAACAAATTCAATAATTTAAGCTTTATCTGAATTAACGTCTACTTATCCTTTCTACTTGGAACAGGCTACAGTGTTGTCGTCCGTATTCATCAACCGTTCTTAAGAACTTTCTTCGTCTTATTCTACAAGTTTTTCTATATTTGATAGTAACACATCTTCTGACTGGCTAAACCAAATGGTTTAGCCAATCAAAAGTTGTGTTACTATCAAATGCAGAAAATCTTGGAGAAAAAGAAAAAAAAAATGTTATGAAGAATGGATAGTGAATACGGACCCTGCCAGGTCGCTGGGAACTACATTGGTTACCATTTGGCTGGTAAGCACGACTAAATGCGTTTCTGCGGATAGTATAGATCAAGATTAGACTGTATTGAACATGCAGCCTGATCTGTCCGATGTGGTTAAATTCGCTTGGTGGTAAGTTCTTTGAAAAAGCTATATTTTGCGTTTTAACTGATGGTTGGAAATCATCAATATACTGTTTAAACAGTGTAAGAGTAAAAAGACGGATAAACGTGAAGAGGATCGCTTTTATTTGTATGACAAACAGCTTTTGCAAATGTATAACTCAACTGACAAAATTATTCAAAAGTGTTTCACGCCACTTTCAACGTTATATCGGTCATATCATGATACAGCTTATTAATCTATGTATGGCCTGTTTCACCCGCCCAATATGACCTTTGATGTCGACGGGCCTTAAAACTTCTTTTTGTCTGGGTTTCACCAGTATTAGGCTAAGGTGCTGACGTGTCTGTCCCGAAGACACTCCGACGAAAAGATCCGGGACCTTGAGTGAGAATCGTACATCGGACTTCCAGGTGACAAAATACTATATAAGCCATGCTCTGGCCAAACTGGGTGTAATGCCTCTCCGTGATGCATATTTCCAAGCAAATCGTCATATGGTTATGAATCCATAAAAATTCATCTTGTCTAACAACCGACCGATTTATCAGGAAGAATGGTTTTTGGACATGCAGAGAATTTACCAAAATCAAAAAGTTTCGACCGTGGTCAGCCTGCGCGGACTGCGCAGGCTGACCAGGTCGATACTTTTTGTAGATGCATTAGCCTCCCTCTTTCACCGATCATGGTTCGTGGATCTTTCATGGAGCCTCGCAAGACTCTGTGTGTAACTCAAGCAATCAACAGACCTTTCTCGTTCAAATCAGTGGAATTCACGACTACCTATAGAGAGTCACATTCCGTTTAATTGTTCGTGCAGACTCCTGGTGATATAACGGATCCGACATGGGTTGCAATTTGAGATAAAAGCCTAGCAAAAATGTTATCAAGAGAAGCCTTTTTAACCAACATTTTTGTCTACGAGTTTAATGAAATTTTACCTCAAAACCTAACGCATGTCAGGTTCTTTTTATCACATAATTGTTTCTCAAGAATCAGAGTTAATGATGAGTTAAAACAGGCCTGCATGCTCATGTGTATTAAAATTTACAAGAAATCTGTTCACTTCTTTGAATGAACGGAAATATTTCCAAACAAAATTGCACACAATGATTTAGTTTTGACCCTAAAGATGATATAATTCGCAGCTTTGTCACGAGCCTCAATTTTGACAGTTATTTTCAGAGGCATCAGCCATCTTTTAAAAGTTAGGCGTACGAATACAGGCGTTTTAACAAATACGGCACTATTTGCTTATCTTAAATGTGTATATGATAAGAAATTTCGAAATGGCTGTATTACACTGAATATAAGGTTACTTACGTGATAAAATTAAAGCTTCATAAATGTCCCTTGGAATCCCCTCGATTCTCTTTCATCTTTTACCAAGCGACAAAATTTTAACCTTTAATCTGCTGAATAAGTGATTTGAAACTTTCAAGCCGATAGTGTAAATCCTAATAATGCTATTTCAAAACCATATTTTGGAGAAAAAATATCTCCTTGTCGGACAGTGTAGATCCAAGATCAGACTGCACATTTCGTGCAATACTAAATAAACAAACGCAACCTTGAAGTTACGGCCATTTTGGTTTTATTTCTTAACTGAATATATCTCTTGGGTTTATTTAGCATCAGGGGATCAATGGTTACTGACATCGCAAGATACGGACGTCCAATCTGATCTGGTCGACACTCTTCGCAAAAGACTTTGGAGACTGCGATTTGTCGTCCTCTTGCCAATTACATCAGAGAAGATTTTTGTTCATGAAAAGGAACACCCATGACGGGCGGAAAGAAATCGCCTTATTTCTCAAACATCCGAACAAAGCTATCAACCTTATCTAGAGGTCACACTATGTGGGTTTTGTGGATGGACTAAACATGGCGAAGCTCCTGCTGCATAGTCTAAGTATTAGTTTATGTCTTACGGTTGCTGTGGCAACAGCTTCCGTCAAAGTACCGGGAGTAATAACGACAGAGAAGTATGAAAATGCTGTCATCTTAAATACGGACCAAAGCTACATCTTGTTCTGGAAATTCAACGACTCGCATATAACGTTTGAGGTGCATGTGAAAACAAAGGGTAAACTTCATTTTTTTGCAATCTTTTTTATCCTTGACTCGATGTATTATTTTTGAAAAAAAAAACCCTTATCCCTTAAACTGCTAAATAAATGAAACGAAAATTTCCACTCAATTGTGAAAACCCAAATGTTGCGATTTCAAAACTGATTTCACCGGATAGAAAATACCGTATCGGACAGTGTAGATCAAAGATCAGCCTGCACGTTTTGTGCAGTCTGATCTTAATGTACATTGTCCGTAAAAGCGTCACGGGTCGCTAAGGGTAAGATTAAGTTTGCATATGCGTCTCTGCAGTTGACATAAACGAGGTCTTCCTTTGGCAAGGTAGACTTGATTCCCAGTAGTTAGTATAATGGGTTTTCCAGCTCAAAAACTCAAAATATGCAAAACGTCAATGCGATTCGAAAAATTTAAATTTTTTAAATCCTCCAATTCTCGGATTTAAAAAAAAAACTCCCAGTCGACTAAAAAGCTGAAGTTGGGCAAAACCCCAATGCGATTCGAAAAATTCAAATTTTAAAACTCCCAGTCGACTAAAAAGCTGAAGTTGGGCAAAACCCCAATGCGATTCGAAAAATTCAAATTTTAAAACTCTCAGTCGACTAAAAAGCTAAAGCTGTTATTTTTAAATCCACAAAACCCCATCCCACACCCCCCAACAGTCGTCTAAAAAACTAAAGCTGTTTAGACGGGACAGTCTAGGTAAAAAAATTTTTAAAAACAATTTATAAAAAAAATTTTTATACACCCACAAAATTTTTTGATTTTTAAAATTTTGCTCTTTACAAATTAACGTTCACAATGAGCGTAAGATATACTATAGATAGTATTGAAGAAGCGAATGAAGCAAAATGCTTTATAGAAGCTCGTTACTACTCCCTATTCCCCATAATCGTTAACCCCGCTATATCCAAAATACATCACTACAAATACGGTCATCCAGACAACCACCCACATACACCAAACATTCTAATCTTCGGAAATCTAAATGCTCTAAGAAACCAAATACACGAAGATTTAACCGCGTACGAACAAATCTTAACATCTCTAAATTGTTGCTGTAGATGTTGTTGCATATACCAAGCATATGAAGAAATAATAGGATACTTAGACTATTTATACACGGAAGTACAAGACGTATACAAAGAATACATATCATTTTGAATTAAATCTCCTCACATTTATAAAATATAGGTATTATGGAACCACTAAAAGAGTTTATATCACAATTAGCAGATACAAAACGCGTTAAATTCGAACAAGTAGATTCTTTATAAAAAAAAATATAACTTGTTTATAAATAAAGTTATATTTTATAATGTCCCCAAGCTAGTGTGTCAATCTTGTTTTCCAAAACAAACCTTTTATCATCACTTGATCCTAACGCTTTTTTGTTTAACTCTTCAGTATACATATTATGACCCCTACTTCTTAAAACAGTCATCTTTCTATACTGGTCCTTTTCTGTAAGCAAACACTCTTTGTAATTATTAAAGTTTATCTCCTTCTTGATAACCGCTTTTTTAACACCTTTACATCTTTTATCTTCCTCCCCATCTAAAGTTTTATAAGCATACATTTTTGCTCCTAGACCAACAAACTCAGTCATAATCTTACCACCTAACTCATCTTTAAACTTTCCAACTACTCCAGCATTACAATCATTTTTTAAGAAATGATCTTTAGGATAATTGCTTGTATCAAACACATCTTTCTCCATATCCTTATACAAATTTTTAGTTTCTATTTCGAGGATAAAACTATCTGTATCAGTATAACACATTCTAACCTTTTCACCATACTTATCTTTAAGGTAGTTATAATAAGTTTTTTGCATATGCGTTTTACTAACATCTAAAATGCTTAATCCTGAGTAAATAGGTTTATTATATTTTAACTTAGTGTTTTTCATGCGTACCGCTATTAGGTTTTCATCGAATATTGTTGTGTGGTTATAGTTTGGTTTTGCTACCAATTTCCTATAACGCTCCTTACTAGAAACCAGTTCTATCATTATTCTATTTCTCAGGTTTTCCATAGTCTTACCAAAGACTGAATTATTCATCAACTTAAAAAAATCTTTCTCGAAATTATTTTTAGCTGCTTTTCTTAGTTCAATGTTTGTATCAATATATGATTTAAACCATGAGCTTTCCTCAAACTTAATTCCTCGATGTATTTTAGTAATCTTTAAACCTAAATCAACGCATGTTTTTAAGACTTCATGATGAATAACATAATTCTTTTTGTTATTTAAGTTTGGAATAAGTTTTTCTACTTTTTCTATCTTTAAACGTTCAGGTGCTAAAGGAAAGTCATTGTGTAAATCATGCAATTCTTTAGGATATTCTAAATCTACTTCTAATATACACGGAATTTTTTGCCAAATTTCTAATTCTTTACCCACCATCCATTTAAAACCATGTGTAGGAAGAGGGCGACTCATTGCCCAAGGGTAAAGACTGTTTGCATCTATATATAATAAATATTTTGATGGCTTACTAGGATCATATAATCCACTCATATCCTCATTATTTGCTTTTGCATATCTTTTACTACACATGGTAACACCTCCTCTGATACCCCTTTCTACCATTAAAAGCATATCAGGATCAGATAAAAGCTCTAGGTTTACTCTCGTTATTTTCAATGCTGCATCCCATGCCAAACCTGGTGTTGTATAATACCAACTAGGATCTAAGTCAGTTTTTACGACAAACATCTCTAAAGTTTTCGAAAACATCCGCTAAAAGCAATACATCTATTTTATTGTAAAGTTCTAAGTAATCCTTCAACGTTTTCATGTTAAAAGCTTTCCAAACCTTTTGTGCATGAGCATAATCTTCATCCGTAATTCCTTCTTTGTTCAAACTCGAGTAAAATGCTTCTTTGGGTGGTAATTTCTCTTCTTTAAGTTTATCGAATGAATCTAGGTACTCATAAGGAAAAACTCCTTTTCTCCTAACCAAGGGTAGCAGGGAGCTAGTAAAATATTTTGATAAAATTTTTAATTGACTTTCCTCTAGGTTACTTGAAAGTTTATCCAAAGTAGAACTCATAAACTTAAAACTATCAAGGAATCTAATTTTATGGTTTATATTTTTTCCTACCCAAATGTCTTTACTAAAACTAATATATTTCTCTTCATTGTTTGGAATACAATCAATCTTTCCATCAGATTTACCAAGGCATTTAATAAAAAGATGTGCATCATATCCACTAAGATTATGAAGGTACACAGGTGTGAAGTTAGGATTTTTAGCTTTTAGGTTGCATTCATTATGCGAGGCGCCTCTATATTTACCTGTAAAATGACAATGATCTCTTACTCTATAATTAGAATGATTAAATTTTCCACCACAAATCCAACAGCGTGTTTGTTGTGTATGTTTCGTTTTTTCCTCTGTTGTAATTTTAATAGGCTTTGGGTTTTGGTGGTACCGTTGATGAATTTCTTTTATATCACCTTTTAACCATTTTATAAAAACTTCCTCAGCATTTTTTCCAACATAACTTCTTTTTATAGGAGCACACACAAAATCATCAAAACATTTTATAATATAGTAAAAACTACAAGGTACATGTTTTTGACGTTGTATAGTATAACTTTTTTCTGGGTTTGGTTGACATGTGTGTATTGGTTCCAAAACACTTTCAAAATCAGCGTATACAACAAAGGGAACCTCAAGTTTTCTAGAATGGTTTTCAAAAGCTAACATGGTACCTGATTTTGGCATCTCTAAACTAATAGGTTCGTGTTCGTTACAGTATTTTTTATGTTTTTCCAAAAGTTCTTTAGTACCAAAATGATTTAGACTTCGTTTACAACATTCTATATTTCCATTATGAGTATTTGTTATTTGTTTTTTCACTAATCTATTAAAGTTTTTTATGATGGTATAGTGCATATTTTCCTCATTTTTAGTAAAAAGAAGATCAACATGTTTACTTTTTTCATCTTTTGTAAGCCTAAGAGGATAAATATATTCCTTATATCCATACACGTTTACACTAATTTCAGGATTTTGTTTTTCAAACTTATTGATATCTTCAACCGAAACAGGATACTTTATTCCCTCCATGTTTAAGTCACTTTCCTTTTTTTGTAAAGCCTTGTCAACTCTTTCTGCATTACGCTCTTTAGGGTTTAACGCTCTTAAAACACACCATAAAAAGCATTTGTCATCTTTATTTTTCATATTGATAACTGCTTTTTTTGTTAGCAATCCACTCTGGCAAAGGTAACCAACCATTAGCTCTTAAAGGATCATAAACAGCTGTATGTAGTTCTAATTGCACTATACTTCCAAAAGTCCAACCACTACCTTCTCTTTGGAACTTAGCTAAATTTTCTAAAACTTCATCTATCATTCTATTTAACAAATCCTCTATTTCTCCCCCGTTTAAATTTAAATGATGACTACTATGAAAAGCACGTTCAACAGGACCTTGGTCAAGATTTGTCATTAACCATAATTTACACCTAAGTACAAGTTTTACCTTTGTTTGTAAATTATTTCTAAGAGTGTTTATAAGAGGCATCCACGTGTCTGCGAAAAATCTTTGTGGGCTATAATTTTCGATACCCTCTATAACATGTTGTGTAGCATACCCTCTAAATGCGGATTGAGATACTCTAATCTCAAACTGTCTTGAAGGCGTTCCTTCTCTAACTTGAGTATTAACTTCATCCATCACTTGCGGTATTTGTTCTGGTGGCACATTACTTGTTATCCAATTACTAAAATCAGTTACTATTCTTTGTATAGATTCCGGAACGACAGCTGAGTAAATATTAGACGCAGCTCGTCTTGCTCCAGAGTAAACATTAGACGCAGCTTGTCTTGCTGCACTCGTAAATCTATTTAGGAAACTCATCTTTTTTATATATATAATAAAAAAACTTAAACTATTTTTTTATCTCAATTTTATTACGACTTCGTCATTGTCATAATAAAATTACTGAATGTTAATCTTATATTTATTATTCCAAATTCTTCCATTATAGATCTTAATAATTTGCGGACATCGATCTATAAATTTACTAGCCTTATAAATCGATGGAAAGGTTTTTATCTCGCCAGTTTCAACATCCTCTAAAGTAACTTTCTTAGGATTATGCATAATAGTCTTTAATCTATCATACTTAGGGTCTTTGCTTCTTTCTTTTTTTGGTAGCTTAGACGACTCCTCCGGTAACAAACCATGTTCTTCTACCAACTCCTCTAAACGTTTTTTATTCCAATAACCGTAAAAATTTATATTATTTTGTTTAAGAATTTTTTTTAAATCTGTAATCTTTATCATTTTTTATATAGGAAAAAATATCTTAATACACTACACTCATTTTATTTCCATCAGACTGGAAGTTAATTAACCTATCACTAATAATAACAGCATATGCCTCTGTGCCTGCAGGTACATTTACACCGAAATTTGCCTTAATTTGTATATCAGTAACAGAATATTTTAACTTTTCACTCTGTTTGGAAACGTCAAACAAAAACAAAGGATAAAGGGTTTTGTACTCTGAAGGGGTGAAGTTAGGATTTGATACCAACTCACCCATGTTATAAAACTTAGATCTAAATAACGCAGCATCACCATACGCTCTACTAAATTGCTGCTTAGCAAATGAAAGATTGTAGTCAACCGCAGGATACCTAGTGGAGTTTAACATAACATAAATATTATTAACGTTTACATTGTCAAATACGGATGGATTTTGCCCTTGATTACCAATTTTATCAGTCTGGAAGCCTACAATGATAAAACGTGGCACCTCGGGAGATGATTTAACAGAAAGTCTCCAAGTAAATGTTGTTGACTGAGAAACTGAAATGGAGTCGCATTGTAGCATTCTGTATCCAACCGGTATTTTTTCTTTTTTCTCGATAATTTTATAAAGTTCCATCTTCTCATTATCCGCGGGTAGCACGTGAGGCATAAACCATGATATTTTATGCAACGTAATTCTACCAACATTTGGATCAGGATTAGGAGGAGGATCAGCAATATTTCTAAAAATCGCATCTTCATCATCATTCCTTGTCAAGGTGAGAGTTTGCTTCATTCCATACAATATCTTATTATAATCTTCACAAAAACCAAATATATGTTTTAATGGAACTCTAAAGCTAAATGTTCCCTTTGGATCAGAATTATTAACGATATATAATTTCCTTACATTCCAACCTACGTTTTGAGCAGCTGCTGTAGTTGTTGTATCCTTATACCAACATTGGTTTAACCCTTGTGATTTAGAAAAATCATCCGGATATTTTAACAACCCAAGAATTGTAGTAGCTTGACCAGGATGTGTTAAGGATTCAATATCCATACCCGAAAGTTGATACCTAATATTTTTAAACAGGTACATCATGGCGTTGTTTGTTAGAGAAACATTATCAGCATTTGCGTAAGCTGCTCCATCGACCTTTGTAAAACGACCTTCTATAAGTAAATAACTCTCACTAGGATGAGTAAAAATATCTTGGGTTTCGATACTAATTCTAATATCTCCCCCTGAGTTGTTGAGATTAGCTCCTGTGATTGGTTCATACTCATGGTGTTCATACTCAGCAATACTATCATCTTTTAAAATTGGTTCGGTAATTCTTAAAATGTCCATTTTATAATAACAATTATAATTTTAAATAAATAAAAATTATAATTGTGTTTACTTAAATTTCTAACCAAAGCTGGGGAAAAGACTTATTTTCACCATTAACAAACACACCTTCAAGTTTAATGCTTTTTGCGGTTTCCATTTTAGTTTTAGGATAAACTCTATTACCGTATACAAGTGTTATTTCAGGTATCCCCCACTTTTGTAAACATTCATTCACCTTTTCCTCAATCTCTTTCATCTTGATTACTTTTTCGGGAGATAACTTCACAACAGCTTTTTTATAACCATATTTCGTTTTATTAATTTCTAGGATTTCACAGTCTTTTAGGGGTAAAGATGCACCTACTATAGTAATAGAACTAGTATTATATTTTTTATAATCTACACGATTAAATTTTAATTCTGTCATTATCTTTTTTTATAAGTAATATAATTTCTTCATACTGTTTTAATGCCTGCTCCACTGTTTAATCTTTTAACTAAGTCTTGAATAGCAATGGCACTTCCATCTATTAATGTATTAATGTCTTGTGTTTTAGTAGGAGTATCAGTGCGTTTCGGTGTTTGTGTGCTATATTTTTGTAAAATTTGCTTCGATTTTGGTGTCAACGCTTTCGTAACTAATTTCTTCCCCGCTTCTACAGCTGCACTTTTTCCAACCTCTAAAGCTTTCTTTGCACCTTCCTTAGCCACACTCTTTCCTACATCAACGGCGGAAGACGCAATTTGTTTAGCTGCACTACTAGTAAAAAGCCTCGCTAAAAAGTTAGCAACGCTATCAAAGATTCCGGAACCACCATATGAATACCTTTTTTTAAATCCGTGTTTCTTAGTGATGATCATCTTTTTATAGTATAGACATTAAATTTTTATAAGCGTGTGAGTTTAAAACACCTTGTCTTTTTAATTCGTCACAAATGCTCACTAACTCGTTTCTTACACCTGTGTTACCTGCTTTTTTACTTGCCAATAACAGGTCTAGTCTTTCTATTAATGCGTTAGGATCAGATGGGATAACGATACCCTTACCACTTGTTGATGGATTTATATATGATTTAATAGGAACAATACCTTTGGGTGTTGTAATTCTATAATATTTTTGTACCCTCCATACAGGACTAAGAATGTTTGACCACTTATCGCTTCTAGAACGATTAGGATATGGATTATTCAGATCATAATTTCGATGAAGAGAGTTGGTTTTTACCATTAAATGAGAATACGTATCAAGATCATCGTCTGTATATATATCTTCATTCGGGTTTTTATTAACAATTAACTCCCATAAACCAGGTGTTCCTTTATACGTATCTCCAGCAGCCAAAATATCATCACCATTAATTTTAACCATTTCGCTACCAATATAAAATTTACCACCTTCATCACGCAATCCATATCTTTCATCAATATCAGACTTAGGTCTATTTAGATACTCCCTTGCAATTGGTCCAATAAGTTGCGAACCTTCTGACGGTTTATCATCAACTTTTATTGATGGAAAAGCTGGTAACTTTTCGATACCTTCTTTAATAGGTTTAAGTCCCTCTGTAATCTCCTTTGCTGTAGCTTTTTGTGTTTCCGTAATAGGTTTAAAAAACCTTGAAAGATCGGTTTGTAATTCTTGTTTACCCGTTCTCTCTGCTGGTAGATTATCCCGAATCTTCTTTTTCGTTTCAAGATACTCTTTTACAATTAAGTCCCTTTTTGCAGGATCAGTGATTTTTAAAAAAGACATTTTTTTAATTACTAAAATAATTTTTTAAGACAGTTTTTGTAACAGTTTTTGTAACAGTTTTAATATATAAAAGCATTATATATTCTCTTATATATTACATGTCTGAGGTATCACCTACTTCACAAATACACTTACATCGAATCTCAGGAAGATTACATCGTAGACGATGACGGATTATTCTTTTCAACAAGCCTCCGAAAGGACTCACGCGCTTCTTGTCTTCCTTTCTCAATCAAAGATTCTTCATTTTCAGTACTAATCTTCTTCTTAATCTTTGTACGTATTTCTTCCTTCATAACCTTATACTTCTCCACTTCTTCCATAATAAGTTTAAATTCATCGTCTGATACAACCCCATCTACCAAAGCCTTGGAAATATGTGTTGAGATAGTATCTAATTTTGCATCAGCCAACATTCTAATCTTTTGATGTTTTTCAGCTTTGTTTCTAGTAGTTCTAACAACATATTTACCAACTATGGAGATCAATCCAAATCCTAAAGCAGCAGCTTCTAAGGCAACAACAGCTGGAATTGCTACTACTGTAGATAGCAAACCAATTCCTCCTGCTCCTGCAGCCATAGATGTTGTTACCAAAACAATATCTACATTGTCAACTATTTTTGCAGCACGGAAATATTTTTTGGCTAGAACTTCTCTAGTTTGAATTTCTTTCTCAAGAAACTGTTGTATCTCAGATATCTTTTGCAATCTATAAGCATGTCCACCCATATCACTCATATCACGTAGCTCAATAGGTGGGGCAGAAGGATGAAATTCGTCTTTGGATATCGAGGGATATATTTTATTAGGGTGTTTTTGATCTGTATCTATCATTTTATTAATATAATAATTTTTTTATGCTAAATATTTTAGATAACATAATAACTCTCCATAAGGTATTTCGATCGGTTTTTGTGAGAAATTATAAATGTAGACTAAGATATCATCAACCTCACTATCAATATGTGTTCCATTAAGAATGGTTAAACTATCTTTTCAGTCATTACTAACAGATATCACTACAACTCCTCGTGTAGTTGTATAACCAAATCCTAGCGAAAGTCTCATACAATCACGAGGAGGAATCTTAATATCTACTTGCGAGTATATTTTCCATTTTAGAGGATTTTGCTTTAAGGGTGGAAATCTTACTCCTTGTAAATGAGGTTTCCAAAATATAGTTTTATGTTGAGTAGTAATATTAGGTTTTATACCGAGTTTATGTATGTCCATTTTTATTTTGGTGAAAATAATATTTATCCCAGACAAGCCGGGTCCCTTTATAATATAGCTCCTAAGATAGGTATATTAGCGAATGGACTATTAGGTCCGAGTAAAAGCCCTCTTCCATCATACAATTTTCCTCCTTGCTTTAAATACAAACCATCACCAACAGACTTTAATCCTTTACCTTTGTATGGTTTTAAGTATAATCCAGATCCATCAGTTTCCACCTGACACATACATCCTCCTTTTTTAAGATAAAGACCTGATCCCAGTGCTTTCGATACACCTGTTTGTGCTAATCCAGTAAGAGCACCAACACCTAAAGCTGGTAAAACAGTTTTTGCAATCATCGGCAAAGCTCTAGCAGCTAACCCAGCTAACATTCCAAGAAAACCTCCTTCTATTTTCGTGTTATATTTAAGTTGTTTTGCAGACATTCTAATAGTTATACCCGTACCATCCTCATAGGCTTTAGCTATTTTCTTTGCTTGTGAATCGGTAATCGCTAAAACATCATTACCACGTAAATCTTCACGACCTAAACGAATACTTACTGGACAACCAGCTTTAACAGCATGTTGAAGCTTTTGCTTTTGCCCTTCCGATATATTTACTTTAACATTAGTGTAATTCGTCATTTTATATATAACTATTTTTTTATTTAGCCCAAGCGAGTTGGGTCCCTCATCTCGCTTCTCTAATATGAAACCTAATTGTTAAATTTTCACCTCTAAGATTTAGTAAATTACCATCTTGATCCGTAATATTTACCTCTAGGTTATGTATTTCATCTAATGTTATTGGTAGGTATACTAAATTAACTGGTGACTCAATTATCTTATATCCGGGTGCAACATCTGGGAAAAAAGAGTAACAAGCAAACTATTTATGCTAAGAATGTTGACTACATTCTCTGACTCGTAAAATCCTTGCGTATATTTAGCACGAGTAAATCCTAATACTTTGGCAATGGAGCCTGGTTGATTAAAATCTACTTGATAGCCATCTTCTAAGGTAATAATAGACTTTAGAGTATTGGTGTTTGCAGAAATGTTAATAGGATACCCTTCATTAACTCTATCATAATGACCCTTTTTTCTCATTTCCTGGTGAATGGTGTCATTAATGCCAACAAGGTCATAACTCCCTTCAGGTATTCTTATTTTAACCCATGAATTACCATTGTCTGGAGAATAAACGAATATGTTGTTTGTTTCATCAATGTTTGGAAAAGAGTAGTAAGTTTCAAGGTTTACTAAAGCTATTTCATATACTTTATCCTTTTCCAGTTGAATTGGAGGATTAAACCTTGTTCTAAAATGTGTTTTGTTGTCGCTTACTATAATTTGAAATGATGTTTTATGGTTTGTATTTTTTACAATTTGTTCTAAAAGTTCTTCCATTTTATAATATTTAAATATAATATTTAATATATAATCAAATAGTAATATTATATTTTAACATGTTTATTTATTTAGGTTTATTCTCTTTCTTCATATCACTTACAACATCCATTAAACCAGCAATAATTAATTCTAATTGTTGTATGCGTCTATCCTGCTTAATAACTTGATTTTTAAGAATATCAATAGGTTTTTCTTTTTTTTCCTTTGAAAATATCTTTATATATTTCATTTTATATTAGAGTATAATTTTTTTAGCCTAAACGATTGAAGCGAAAATATATTTTATAATCTTGTGAATAAACTATTTAATCGGAATCATAATTATATTTAAAATTAATTTTTTTATCCTCAACTTTCATATTAAAACACTCGCAAACATTATTAAATAATTCTTCTAAGTCATCTTTCATGCTATTTTCAAAATTACAATTATAAAAACCAGTAAAAAATTCTATCATATCATCTTCATCCATCTCATTATTATAACAAATAGATGTAATATTAATAATATAATATACATTGAAATAAAAATCATACAACAATTTTATAATTCTAACTTCATGATCCTCTTTTCGATATATTTTTTTCATAATTTCCACTCGTTTTTCTAAGTAATCTGTTAATATATTTAATAAATATTTTTTTCCAGACTCAAAATACTCGCGATCATTTTCAGTAATAACATATGTTATTCCCATTTGTTCTAATATTAATTTTAAATTATGTTTTGTAAAACCTTCTCTTTTTTCACTTAAATCTAAATATATTCTGCTTAAAATTGTTTTGCAATTACCTATATATTTTTTTAACTCTGCCATTGTTGACAATATTTATAATTTGCGTTTAGTTATTTTTCATTTATTTTTTTACCGAACATCCCTGACGCAGCAGGGCAAGTCAAGTCGGCGATGAGTTATACTGACTTTGGTATGTAAAAATTATCAAAACCGTTTCTATACTTCCCATCATGTTTTTTACTGGTTAAGTAAATGATAGCAAAACCGTGTGGTCTTTCCCATGCCTTTTGACAAAATTTTCTAAACTCATCCTTAGGCATATCTTCACCTACATGATCGTTATAAATATGATTAATGTTTTTTAGGTCTTGTGGGAAAAGGCAAATAAAATTAGCGTTTTCTCTAATAGTTTGTCTCGGTAGTCTAAAATAATTCTGTGAGAGGTAAAAGCAGTCAACATTACTATGCCTTCCTCGAATGTAGTAACACTCGCATTTATTTTGTCTTTCCAAAAGTAAATCATCAAAAATCATTTAATTTTTATTTTCTGAGTTTAACTCTCTTGGATCAGGTACATCACTAGCATTTTCAAAGAAGTTGCAATTTATATCCGATTTGTTTTTAATCGTTTTAATCCATTCTTCAACTAAAGCTGTTGGTGCAATGTTTAGTTCTTGTATGTCATCACGCATGTTAAACAATCTTAAAATACATTCTTTTGGTAGTTTTTCTTCAAAAGCCTTTTTTAGTATTCGGTATTCCGGTTGAAAAAGGCTTTTTCCGAAAACACTCAAATCGTTGTAGTCAAGCCAACCTGGTCTGAGTAAAAGGTTTAACAATAAAATAGTTTTACCACATCCTGATTTGCCTATAATTAAACCTCTAATACTTTTTGGTAAAAGGGAGTGATTAAATCTCTTTGATACTACTTCATTCCATGATAAGTTTATAATATCCATTTTATATAACTTTTTTAATTTTTATATATAAAATGTATTGCGTTAAATGTAAAAAACATACTGATACAAACAATATAGAATATACCGTTTCTAAAAATGGAAGAAATATGATGAGGGGGTAAATGTGTGGTTTGTGGAATAACTAAAACACAATTTATAAAAGGAGAAAAAAAAAACTACTAATGGCAGTAGCATCTTAAACAAATTTATAAACATGATGCCTTTTGAAATGCATCTCCCTGGTCACAATTTTACGGGGCCAGGTACCAAGCTAGATGAGAGGCTAAATCCTGATCTAACTCCAAAGGAATGGAGTAAACCTATAAATAGAGTAGATCAAGCTGCTTATAATCATGATGTTTGCTATCTTAAGCATGATGATACAAAAACTAGGAATGAAATATGTGATAAAGATATGTTAACAGAGTTAGAAGGTATTTACAATCCTAGTATTAGAGAAAAAATGGAAAAGGGTTTGGTAAGTAGACTCATTGGAACGAAGATGAAATTTGGAATGGGAGTATCCCTGACGAAGCAGGGCGAGTTAAAAAAAAAAATTTCGACACGATAAAAATTTTAGCGGAAGAATTACATAAACCTGTAAAAAGAAATTTTAAGAAAAGGAGAGTTAGAGTAAACGGTATAGATAGGATATGGGCTGCGGATTTAGTAGACATGCAAGCATTTTCTAAGCTTAATCGTGGTGTTAAATACCTTCTCGCTGTCATTGACATCTTTTCTAAATATGGATATCTGGTGCCATTAAAAGACAAAACAGGGAAATCTGTTGCTATAGCATTGAAGAGTATTTTTAAGGAGAGAAAACCTGAAAAAATGTGGGTGGATAAGGGTAAAGAGTTTTATAACAAAGATGTTAAAGACTTGGTTGAATTGTATTCTACTGAAAATGAGGAAAAATCTAGTGTTGTTGAGAGATGGATTAGAACAATGAAAGAAAAAATGTGGAAGCATTTTTCCGCTAACTCCACAAACGTTTACATCAATGTGTTAGCGGATCTCGTTAAAAAATATAATAACACGAGGCATTCATCTATTAAGATGACTCCGGTAGACGCTAGTAAAAAGGAAAATGAAACGAGAGTTTGGAGAAATCTTTACCCCGATCATCTCGAAATAAAAGATATAAATCCTAAGTTTTCCGTTGGAGACAAAGTAAGGATAAGTAAAAAGAAAAAGACTTTTGAGAAAGGTTATACAACAAGATGGACTGAGGAGGTTTTTACAGTTTCTGAAGTAAAACTTACATCACCTGTAACATATAAAATTAAAGATCTTAATGGAGAAGAAATACAAGGTACCTTTTATGAACCTGAACTGCAGAAAACCAGTCAAGAGGTGTATAGGATAGAAAAGGTTATTAAAAAAGGAAAAAAGAAATCTCTCGTAAAGTGGAAAGGTTATTCTGATGAATTTAATTCATGGGTTGACAATAACGACATTAGAAATATTTAACTATAAAAAATGTCAAATATTTCGATTGAAAACGTAATTTTACCAAATAAACCATTAAACAATTTCGAATTAGAGGGTGCCGCAAAAAGATTAAAGATTCCTTATTTTAGAGGAGTTTTTTTACTAGATACATTACCGAAAAAACCGAGTAAAAAAGAATGTGGCATAGTAAACTTTGATAAAAGTGGTGGACCTGGTACACATTGGGTTGCTTGGTATAAAAACGGTAAAACTAAAATTTATTTTGACAGTTATGGTATACAACCACCTGTTGAAATTCGAGAGTACCTAAAAAGCCCAATACAGTACAATACTGATCAATTACAACAAGCTGGGCAAGTATTTTGTGGTCATTTATGTTTATACATTCTAAAAGAGTTATCCACAGGTAATAAATTTCAAAATGTTTTAAATAAACTTTTTTAGTAATAATATAAAAATGCCTGTTAACAAATTTGGAAGAATGGAAGATGATGGCACAATCAGTGATGGTGTGTCACTCGCTTACATAAATAATAATTTTTTACGTAAAGATGGAACAACTGTTGTTACTGGTTCTATAAACATGAATGGTAATACATTAACTAGGATTAGTAATCCAGTAAATTCTCAGGATGTGGCAACTAAGGATTATATTGACACCAACTCAGGGTTGTTGGATGAAAACGGAGGATACCATGTTAAAAATGGTTATTTAAACATGGGTTTTAATCCGATAAAAAACGTTAAGGAACCAACAGAATCGCATGAAGCTGCTACTAAAAATTATGTGGATACGAGTGGTAAAGCAATAGTAGTGGAAGCAGATGGCACCTTTTCTGCTGTTGCAAATATAAATATGAAAGGATATAGTTTAACAAATCTTATAGATCCCGTATATCCACAAGATGCTGCAACTAGGGCTTATGTAGATGGATTGAGACGAGCTTTTGTTTACTTAAATGATGTGTATCTAGCAGTTGCAGACGTTTCTATGGGTGGGCGGAGAATTAGCGATGTTGGAAGCCCTTTAGAAGAGCAACAAGCTGCAAATAAGTTTTATGTAGATACCATCGTTGAGGCGGCTACCGCGGGTGTAAAAGCTATGACAAAAAAAAAACAAGATGGGTCTTTTTTAATGGCTGGTGAAATAGATATGAATGATAACCAAATTATTGGATTACCAAATCCTGCATCCCTTTACTCTGCTGTCAATAAAAATTATGTTGATAATGGTGGAGCTATTATAAAAAATTGGGATGGAAGTTTTATGCTAGCGACTAACATAAATCTTCGGGGTTTTTCTTTAAAAAACGCGCCAACCCCGGTAGAAGAGAGAGATTTAGCAACAAAATCATACGTGGATAAAAAAGTCTCCCTTCCTATTATAACCGTGTGGGCTGAAGAAAATGGACCAATTGGAAACGGTAATTATGAGTTTTCATTTGGTAATGGTGCTTCAGGTGCTAGCCATAGGAGGGGCGGTTATTGTATGAATGCGTCGGGTAGAATTATAAGAGGTAGTTTAACGGTTGTTACAAGTAACCCTAATGTACCAGAAGAGGCAAAAGTTAATATTGTGGTAAACGGAGTAGAGCTGGTTGATTACTCTATTATTAAAAAGAAAGATGAGAGTTGTAGCTGTGTAGTTTTTCCTAAACCACTTGAAATAAAACAATGCGATACCATAAATTTTATTTCAAGATCAAGCAACCCTACTGCGGAACACTCTTACATATCTATTTTGATAGAGTTAGACTTGTAGACTTAAAGTGTTAAATATTGGAAAAAGGATTAGTTTAACTTGGTCCCACTGTAAAAATATAACTTTATTATTTTAAAAGTTATGTTTTTTAGAAATTTTTGGGGGTGTACCAAATATATAAACTTAATAAGTCTACTATATCTTCTTCAGGTATCGCTTTTACAACCTCATCAAAGTAAGTTAAGAAATTAACACTGTCGTATAGGCTTAATAAAGGTGACGCATTAAACACATTGAAATCTACTATAAATAAAATGGGTAATCATGCGTTTTAGCTTTACTAAATTCATAGTAGAGAGCTGCTCGTGTATTTATTAATGCTTGTTTGTAATTTTCACCTACAGCTCCTGGAAAACAAGTCAATTCTGTGTTGTATGCAACACCTGAGTATTTTATTTTAGCTTTTAATGCTTCTTCTACAACTGACATTTTTTTTTTTTTATTGTATGATATATTAATTTAAAGGTTGTTTTATTTGTTTTGGAAAACAAGTTATATATTTTACGTTTAATGGTATATTCTGTTTTACATATTGAACATTCCCTTCTCTCAAAAATTAAATGGTGGCATTTCTCACATATACATATATATGACCACAATTACATAACAATATATATGTATTGGTTTCACAACAAATAACACAATTTTCTTTTATATCTTCTTCTATACTTTCATTATCTGAAACAACTTCTTCATCACTTTGTACAGCTTCTTCATCACTTTGTCTATGAAATACAAAAGGATCTAACCTTGTAGGATGTCTCTCTCCTATTGGTGTTTTTCCTGGGGGTAGTGTTTTGTTGTAAAAAGTTACACTTGGTATAAAATCATCTTCAGATTTATACCCTTTAGTTATATATCTACGTAGCCTTCCCCCCGTAATATTTCTATAGTCATTATATATTTTCATATATTGATCAAATTTGTGTAGAATATTTTGGAAATATTCACCTCTTCCATTTAGTATCAATAAAGGAATATCCATTTGAATGAAATGATGAGGTCTTCTTGCAGCCTCATTCCTACAACTAACAAAAAAAGCAATACTACATTCTTCATCACCTATTTCTTTCACAAACTCGCTGTAATGATAATACCAATCACTTCGTATATCTTCAAATGCTTGTAAATGATTTTTGCAACTAGAATTGAGATACGTTATATCTCTACTAAAATCATTGTCTGATACAAATTTACCATCAAAATGACGTACTTTTTTTTCTAAACTTATTATTAAATCTATGTTTGCCATTGTAAATTTCACAATGTTTTTTAAAATTATATAGAATTTTTTCAAAATATTTTTCTATATAATTTCATCTATACAAATTTTTTTATAAATTTTTTTTAAAAATTTTTTTACCTAGACTGTCCCGTCTAAACAGCTTTAGTTTTTTAGACGACTGTTGGGGGGTGTGGGATGGGGTTTTGTGGATTTAAAAATAACAGCTTTAGCTTTTTAGTCGACTGAGAGTTTTAAAATTTGAATTTTTCGAATCGCATTGGGGTTTTGCCCAACTTCAGCTTTTTAGTCGACTGGGAGTTTTAAAATTTGAATTTTTCGAATCGCATTGGGGTTTTGCCCAACTTCAGCTTTTTAGTCGACTGGGAGTTTTTTTTTTTTTAAATCCGAGAATTGGAGGATTTAAAAAATTTAAATTTTTCGAATCGCTGGAAAACCCATTATACTAACTACTATTCCCCAGCAATCCCCCCCCCCTTTTTTTTTTGGAGGGGGCATGGGATGTGACCTCTGGTGAAGGAAACACGAGACAAACATGAATAGACATATAAGCAATTGAAACAAATATGAGCCATGCTCTGGCAAAAGGGGGCTTCATGCATCTCCGTTATACATGATACCAGCCCAAGTCATTATCACATAATTATGATCCATAAAAGCCACTTTTTTTAAAAACCGACTTAATCATGAGGTTGACTAGTCCTTTGACAAACAGAAAATTGACCTATAGCGAAAAGTTTCGGCCAAGGTCAGCCTGCGCGGACTGCGCAGGCTGACCTAGGTCGATACTTTTTGCAGATGCCTTAAGCCCCCTTTTCACAGAACACGGCTCATATCTTTTTGAAAAAAAGATAGACAGTGCCTAGTGAGTGATATATTCATATTGAATCTCTTTTGTGGTACAATATGAAGGAAAATAATGAAAAGTAACCTTCATTTCTCTGTCAGCAACTAAAGCTTGGACCAACCGTACAATAAAAGATTGTCATCTTCACAACGATTTCCACAATTAATGGTATGATTTAAATCTAAACTCATTTAACACCGACAGTGATTATTTTGGGTCGATTCCGTGCCTTTAAATTGCCAATTAATACAAGAAAAGGATTATCGTCTATCATATTCATTTGACAGGATTTGAACAAGCACCGGGTTATTTAGTAACGCTTCTATATTGTTGTAATAAATTTGCCCTTAAATAGATCCACAGGGTCCGCACAATAAACATTTCCGGCAAATAACGATATTGCGGATATTAGTTTATCGTTTTGGGATATTTGTTTTTAAGTACGATTACAGACGATATTTGGTATCAATTTCGGACTCTAACTTTTTATTAACTCTTGCCAATAATTAATAATAATAACTTTTATTTGTATTGCTCAAAGTAAAACTCATTTTAAGCAACTAACAACTTCAAAAAGCGATAGAACTTTAAAATTATTTTCAGTGACTAGTACAGGTACTTTTGGTTCAGTTTAGTGGTTGAATAGTTCAAGGATCGTATGCTTGTATATAATCATGATTTTGGTATTCTCACAGCAATTGTGAGCGAAGTTCAGAGGAAGCTCGTGTCACTAGGACATGACTTAAATCTACCTGGATTTATGTGAGGCCCGTTAGCGTAATTAACAGCTTCTGTCGATCCACAATAAATACCAACAATTTATCCGCAATCGTAGGAATGAAAAGAAATAAAACAAAAATCTGCAAACGTAATCTGGCCAACATGTCCACATTTTTTAACCAATCGCAAGTTAGTATTTATTCATACGAGTATATCAATACCAAGAAGTGGGTCAAGAGCCAGTCTATTCAGCTACGGGTAACCCTTATCCTGCTAAATAACTAAAATACAATTTTTAGTGCGATAGAAAAAACTTAACTATTGCTAATTTAAAGTTATGTTTTTGGAAATACCGGTAATAAATCTTCTTATCGGACAGTGTAGATCAAAGATCAGGCTGTACGGTCTGTGCAGTCTGATCTTGATCTACACTGCAAAAGGTCAGTGGGTCGTGCTAAGCAGCCTAAGGGTTAAAAAATACTTTGGTAAGCGAGGTGAAGTGCCAGACAAACAAATTTTGACTTTTTTCTGTGGTAACTGCCTCATGGCCATAGTAAATAGCTTTTTATTGCGTGTTCACATATTGAGAGCAGTTATTTATAAAACTTTTAACATTGAAACAAGAGGCCAGGATATTTCGCATAATCTTGGATCTTCTCCTTCGAAATTTTGTACCGTATGCTGGTCTAGAACTTGAGTTTGTGTGCAATCTGAACTTGATCTGCATGGTCTTCGAATTCATCAGATTTTTTGTCATGGTATGCTATGCGTTATATGTACATATGAGTCATGCTCTGTGCAAAGAGGCTATAACGCATCTTTGCCCGGCCGGGTAGCTAAGTGGTTAGCGTATCTGACGCGTGACCTGGAGGTTGCGGGTTCGATACCCGGTTGCGGCAAAGTTTCTTTCCGGCGATTTTTCGCCTTTCACCTCTGATGCATCTGAGAAAAGTAGTCAGTGGCTTTGGATAGAAAGTTGTGTCAGTACTGGTGTGAGAAAGCCAGGAAACATATGAGTGCATCACTTACCGCCATGATATGACCTAAGCAGTAAAAATGGCGTTAAACCCCAATATAAACCAATTTAACGCATCTGGAAAAAGTTTCGACCCATGTCAGCCTTCGAAATCCACTGAGGCCGACATGTTCAAGCCATTTTGCTATGATTGTGTGAGTTAGCATCATGTCTTAGGACCATTCTCCCTCATAATTTAATAGTTTGTCAAACAAAAATTGATTTTATGGCCCCATAAATGTATGATGTCTTGCTTTGCATGATGCATCTCGGAGATACATTTGGCAAATGGGGGCGTAATGGATCTCCGTGATGCATGGTATCAAGCAAGCTATCACATGATCATGAATCCATAAAGTCCGTTATATATAACAACCGACTGAATCATGAGGTAAATAGGCCCTTAGACATGCAGGAAATTGACTGATAGCAAAAAGTTTCTATCCAGGTCAGCCCCCGCGGACCGCGCAGGCTGACCTGATTCGATACTTTTTTGCAGATGAATTAAGCTCCTTTTTCTCAGAGCATGGCTCATATATGTGTTTGACATTATTTGCCAATTAATTCTGTTTTCTTTCCCTTTTCTAGGATGGGTTGGTTTTGGACTATCAAGCAATGGAAACATGTTTCCAGGCGACGTGGTTGTCGGGTGGATTGAAAATGACGGAACGGCTCATTTTTCAGTGCGTAGTGTAGTTTACTTGTTATTCTCTCTCTCTCTCTCTCTCTCTCTCTCTCTCTCTCTCTCTCTCTCTCTCTCTCTCTCTCTCTCTCTCTCTCTCTGTCCTTTGCATGTTTGGAGCCTTCAAACATACTAGTAACCAGTTAAGCAACTAAAGGATTCATTTTGCAACGATAAGATTCGACGGTGTTTTCTAAAACAGTCAAAATAATGATGACTGCACTTTTATCAATACTTTCTGCTTCCAGTAGAAAGTTTGATTAAACGTGGATTTCCCAGAGGTTCTATAACTAAGAACGTTTCCGGCAAAGAACAAAATCAGGACCCGCGGGTTTAAAATCGTACCCCTAAACCATGTTAGACTCCACACCCACAACTGAGGTGGGTTCGTATTTACCAACCATTCTTAAGAACGCTCTTAGTCTTATTTTCCAAAACCAAATGGTTTCGCGAATCAGAGGTTCTGTTACTTTGAAAAATTCTTCAGAACTTGACTAAGAATGATTGTTGAATACGGGTCTAGTAGATCGTATACTTCACTAAAAGCTATATTCTTCCCTTATCTGTATGTCTGGTTTTACACATAGGGGTCCGTAGTTTGACTCCTGTCACCCATAGACTAAAACAAGGGATTTAACTGTATGGAGCCCGTTACTCGCCCCCGGTTACAAAAAAAACATCGTATCTTTTCTACCCCATCAATTATTCTCCTAATTTTTTCTACAGCTGAGAGCTAAAACATTTTTCTACCAGAAAAACATAACTGTTTGTCAGTGGCTAATGCAGTCTGGCTGATACATTCGCTCGAACTTGTAAACTCGCTCAAAAATCTTCGCCATTGACACGGGTTCGTACATTCGATACTGACGTTCGCGCATATAAACCAATGAAATTTCTCGTTCCAAACAGTGTCACCGTACTGTCACGTGACAAAAAGTTGTGAGCAGCTGTACGAAATTTCATTGGTTGAATTCACGACTGTTAGTACATATCAACCGATGAAATTTCTCGTTCCAAACAATGTCACATGACAGAAGATGGCTGCAGCTGTTCGAAATAAGAACGTGGATCACAAATTCAACGAATTCTGAGGCGTTTCGTCGTTATTGAAGATTACGACTATAGGTCAGTAGTATTTTTAAACATGTTTAAAGGGTGGGTGCCGCTAATGCTGCGTTTCATTGGATCTAAAGTGCATTTTATATCTTGAAAACGGATATACGAACCCGTGTCAATGGCGCAGATTTTTGAGCGAGTTTACAAGTTCGAGCGAATGTATCAGCCAGACTGCAGGAGCCACTGACAAACAGTTGTGTTTTTCTGATAGAAAAATGTTTTAGCTCTCAGCTGTAGAAAGAAATAGGAGAATAACTGATGGGGTAGAAAAGATACGATGTTTTTTGTAACCGGGGGCGAGTAACGGACTGCATACAGTTAAATCCCTTGTTCATAATATATAGTCTGTGGGTGCCAGGAATCAAACTACGGACCCCTATGGTTTTACAAAAACCTACAGTTGCTAACACAACGGTAAAAATATAATGTTGGTCATGCTTTGTGAAAAGGGAGTTTAATGCAATGCATCTGCAAAAAGTATCGATTCAGGGTCAGCCTGCGTAGTCCGTGCAGGCTGACCATGGGCGAAACTTTTTGCTATTGGTCACTTATCCGCATTTCAAAGGACCGGTCTTTCTAATAATTCAGTCGTTTTTTTTTTTACAAAATGGATTCTATGGATCCATAACTATATAATGACTTGCTAGGTATAATGCATCATAATATATTATGTTAAACAACCGACTGAATCTTGAGGTAGAAAAAATTGTCCTTGGACATGCAAAAAGAATTACTTAAAGCAAAAAAAATTGACCCAGGTCAGCCTGCGCGGACTGCACAGGCTGACCTGGGTCGATACTTTTTGCAGATGCATTAAGCCCCCTTTTCACAGAGCATGACTCATGTATTTGTCTTTTAGGACAGACATACGGACGGACACTTCATGCCTGTCGTAGATTCCTCCCAAGACTGGCACCTACTGAAGGGCGAGGAGAACGATTTTGGGACAGTTTTAAAGTTTGTTCGAAAACTGAACACGTGTGATGACAAGGACGACATGGCCATTCCAGTAAGTGGTCTTGAGCTCATGATTTATTATCATCAGTAGTTGTAGTAGTAGCATTTGCACGAGTAGTAGTAGTAGTTTTTGTTATTGTCGTTGTTGTTGTTATTGTAGTATTAATATCTGTAGTAGACTATTTGTGGTAGTTTTATCAGCTTAACTTTTTACCTAACCATAAAACTTCAGCCATGTAATATTTTTTACTTCAAACAGAATATCTGTCTATCAAAGAGAAGAAGACATTGTGGGAAAAGTGAAAATGCTTGTCATTAGCATTTTCTATTTTTCTACAATGTTTTTCAAAAGTTTTATTCTTCAGGATCGTTGAAACTTGGGATTTCATGATAAAGGGTTACTTGATTGATTGATTGATTGATTGAATGATGTTTTACGCCGCTTTCAACATTCCTTCAGATATATCACGCCGACAGCTCACATATTCTTGTATTTCTTTGATTGCACATGAACATGCACTTGCAGCCAATATCTGATTAATTGTCTTGTATGAGACCACACAATCCTGGGTTTCAAGTGGAAACGGGCTTTTGAAATTATTGTGGAAAGGGGAAAAAAACTGGTAACTAGCATTTTTGACTTACCCAGCAATGTTTTCTAGTCTTTCAGGGACACATACTAACACATGAACCACAGTTTATCTGTCGTCGTCACAATGTTTTCAATTTGGACAAGTTCAAAATATTGTCGTGTCGTAAAAAGTGAAAGGCTACCTTTGTAAATGATTTTACGAGCCTAGGTTATCGTCCTTACTAAATCTATATTCGACTTGCCAAAACTAAGTCTAATATCTATAAGCAGAGACTGTCTATTTCGAAAGTTTATTCTGAATTAGGTTATGCAATACATAATTATCTCAGTCGTTCTCTGTGAAAAGGTGGTTTAACTGAAATGCAAAATATATCGACCCATGTCAGCCTGCGCAGTACGCGCAGGCTGACCTGAATCGAAATATTTTGCCATGGATATATTTTCTGCCAATCAAAAGACCACTCAGTCTCATGACTCAGCCGTTTATTTCATATTATTGAACGACTTGCCCGTCTAATGCATCAGGAAAATGCATTAAACCCCATTTTGCCGAAACGTCCCTCTTTGCTTTTCAGGAGGGAACTGCTCGTGTGATCTTTGCATACAGCAGCAACGACCCTACATCTGATGATAGCATTATATACCATGGTACAACCCGGGGCACTAAGAGTGTGTCTTTGTTGAGTTCTTACAAAGTTCCAGATAACATGCCAAAAAATCTCATACACTACGACTTCCTAAACACAAATGTAAGTAATCTTTAAGGCATCCTAAGCCTAAAAAATAGGCAATGTACGATAAGGTTGACTCTCCAACCTGTCTTTCCTCACCATTTCAGTAAATGATTGTCATTATGCTTAGGTCATGTAGCCGAGAGGAGTCGGTCATAGCTTTTATGTACGTGAATATGTTAAGAGTGTTTGACGAAGAATGCCGGGCACTGCCGAAATAATTCTATATCAATATGTTTTGACACATTCCTTACTTCGTCTTGTTTTATTTGTTTGTGTGGTGTTTAATGCCTTTTTCAACATTGTTTCAATTATATCGCAGCGTCAATGCACTTATCCATGCTTTCTCAGAGTTTCTTTTTCCGGTATACCCTACTTCGCACAATGATTCTTCCAAAGTCACTGGCTGCTTTCAAAATACCCTTTCTGTGTTGTGGGGTTCTTCGTGTATATGTGTAAGTGTATAAATGCAAAAGATACAACATTGTCACTGAAGTATACGCAGTCCAAAACGTTGGTGACGTCAGATTAACGACATGACCATCCGGGAGTACCAAACATCATTCCTTCTACCCGTGGCGTCGCCACTGTTCAGAATATCAATTTTGGTTTTCAATGATAAAAATGACGTCGATTTCCAAATAAAATCGAATATTTTCTTTTATTTCATTGTTTTTGTTTTATCGACAGCATATAATTCCGAATGTAAGAACATCGTACCACTGCCGAGGTTTCTACATGCCAGACATTGGAAAACACCATATGATCAAGGTAGGATTTCTTAAATAATAATTCTTATCCTGCCGTACATGTAACAAGATACACTCCCAAAGCTGTCTTAACAGACAGTTGTATCAAGCAAACTACCATGGGCAACTGCAGTTCCAAGTTCCAAAATTCTGGTCTTGAATAATATATGAGATTGCAAAGGCATGGGAAAACGTTTTGAAATATCATTCATAGCAAAACCGTATCTTTGCTTTTATCAGAGCGTGATAATTTCGTTTTGTAAAGTCTAAAAAAGAAATCCATTTACTTCTCACTGGCTTTCGACCTACTCCTTGGGATTCATATACCCGCATGAATCAATAGTAATTTGTGATTGGTAAAATATATAGACATTTTTATTCGGCGGACACCAGCTGGCCTATCTGCGGGCACATTTATGATATTAATGTGCAAGTGTTGCTACTGCAAAAAAATAGCCCAGGAGTAGTAAGGGAAGGGAGAATAGGGTACTACCCATGCCCTAGGTAGTACCCTATTCTCCCTTCCCTGAGTGCCGTACTTCACCCTCCCTGACAAAAATGTGTCCCTAGTTTGCCCTCCCGAAAGATTTTTTTTTTATTTTGTCCCTAGGCTCCCGTCCCTGAGCGGGATTTAGCATTCAAAATGGCGGCCTTGCGGAGGACACTCTGGGGATGTGTCCCTATTTGCTGTCCCCGAAAGATTTTTTTATTTTATCCCTAGGCTCTCTTCCCTGAGTGGAATTTTTCTGCAGTTAAAGCAGCAGATGTCGGCCAAAAATGATACATCTTTGAGTTGGACTTAGTCTTTTTTTACATCTATGAATGATTTTTCTCTTTCTAAAAGCCTGATCATTGAGTAGGACTTAGACTTTTTTCTGCATCTCTATGAATGATTTCTAAATGTCTGAGCACTGAGTTGAACTTAGACTTTTTTTTTACCCTATGTATGATTTTTTCTTTCTAAATGTCTGACCATTGAGTTGGACTTAGTCTTTTTTTACATCTATGAATGATTTTTCTCTTTTCTAAAAGCCTGATCATTGAGTTGGACTTAGTTTTTTCTTCCCCTATGAATGATTTTCTCTCTTTCTAAAAGGTTGACCATTGAGTTGCACTTAGTCTTTTTTACATCTCTATGAATGATTTTTTTCTTTTCTAAATGTCTGGACATTGAGTTGGACTTAGTCTTTTTCTGCATCTATGAATGATTCTTACTCTTTGCAGTATAACTCTCTGGAGTATAACTCTTTTGGAATGCGTCTCTTCTAAAAGAAAGATAGAACTTTCGTGGTAGATGGTTAGTCCTGAAAAGGACTGTTGGGTTAGCTCTGAAAAGAGCTGTGACAATTTGAAGAAATGTCAACTTGAAGATAGAACTTTCGTCTGGCAGCTTGAAGATAGAACTTTCGTCTGACATCTTGAAGATAGAACTTTCGTGGTAGATGGCTAGTCCTGAAAAGGACTGTTGGGTTAGCTCTGAAAAGAGCTGTGACAATTTGAAGAAATGACAACTTGAAGATAGAACTTTCGTCTAACAGCTTGAAGATAGAACTTTCGTCTGACATCTTGAAGATAGAACTTTCGTGGTAGATGGTTAGTCCTGAAAAGGACTGTTGGGTTAGCTCTGAAAAGAGCTGTGACAATTTGAAGAAATGACAACTTGAAGATAGAACTTTCGTCTAACAGCTTAAAGGTAGAACTTTCGTCTGACAATTTGAAGAAATGACAATTTGAAGAAAAAGATAGAACTTACGTCTGACAATTTGAAGAAAGGTAGATCTTCCGTGGTAGATGGTTAGCCCTGAAAAGGGCTGTTGGGGTGTCCCTAAAAGGGACCTGGTTTTGGAGGTTGTGTTTTTAAGCACAACCTCCAACCTTCCTGCAGGCTGCGCAGCTACTCGCTGTCCGCCTCTTTAACCTTTTCACCTCCTGAGCGTCTAGGTTGAAGTTTAGCGAGAACGCTGGCTTGTTGTCATCATCCCAGCACTCAGTCTGGGGTACGACGAACTCCTTCTTTTTCTTGTCGTCCATCTTTTTTCTTGATGATAGCTGGGCAAGGTCCCAAAAATCCATATCTCTTAAAGCACACTCCATATTGTCTACAAGTCGAAGAGAATGAACGATGTGCGGGAAATGACACTGGGTTTTATAGGTTTTCAGACGGATTGAACTAGTTGACCCATGACGTCATTTTCTCCTATGTTTTTCCCGCGTCGGCGTTTCATGCTGTTTTGGCTCCAAATTAATGTTATCCAATCAGATTCAGCGTTGTTTTTCTATTACTAAATGTTTTATTGTTGACCAATCCATGAATTTGTTACATTTTCTTGTTCGGGGATTTTATTGTTGACCATTCCATGGGTTTGTTACATTTTCTTGTTCGGGTTAGAAAAAACTAGAGTTTAACTAACCTATGACTTTTTTGATTGTAAATCTTTGCAGTGTAACTCTTCTAAAAGAAAGAAGTTTGACAATTTTGAGTTTTGACAATTTGAAGAAAGATAGAACTTTCGTGGTAGATGGGTAGTCCTGAAAAGGGATGTTTTTTGGAGGCTGTGTTTTTTTCCAGTTCTATTGGCAACACCCGAAATTCGCTTGGCAAATGGGGCATGCTTCAACTCTTTTTCTGATCACCATTGCTCCATTATCGAAAGTAATCTTTCTCCCAAATTCGATATCAACCAAGATGATATCCGGTGTTGTCTTTAATAATAGCTGAACTAATCTTTCGCCGAGATCTTTGTATGGTTGTGTTATACGTTACAGTTGGTTTTGTTCCTCCTCTCCTACGAGACGAGTGGTTAGTTGCAATAACTAATGGCCGACATTTAGATACTCTTTGAGAGCCTCACATAGTTGATGATTTACCTCTTCCATATTGATATTGCTTCCGAATATTGACACTGCTTTCGAAGTGATCGTTAACTGAGATTCAAAGAAATGGTGAATGTGTGAAAAATAACGTAGGCTTTATACGTTTACAGAGGATTGAAATTTTTTAAAGAGCTCGGACCTGGCAGAAAGCACATACATTTTTTCCATGCTACGTTTCATGCTAATATAGCAAAAAAGTTATGAGACGTTGTATGGGAAAAATGTAACCAGAACAAGTCTTTTGGGGAAAAACAGAATGAAGAACTCTATTGTTTTTGAACTTTTATTTATTGAACTTTTATTTACTGAACAGAACTAAACATTGAAACATTTTTTTGCAATGCATCATAAAAAAATTTCTTGACAATGAAAAAAATTTCTTGACAATGAAAAAAATCACAATGAAACATTTTTTTTGCAATGCATCATAAAAAATTTCTTGACAATGAAAAAACATTTTCTTAACAATGAAAAAATCGCACTGAAATATTTTTTCACAATGAATTATTCACAACGAATTAATCGCAATGAATTAATCACAATGAATTATTTTTTCGCAACGAATTATTTTACAATGAATTAATCGCAAAAAAACAGTATATATCAAATTTTATGCAATGTAAATTCGCAAACACCACGAGTTTCATATTTGTTTTCATATTCCTACCGTTTTGTTGTTTTTTCTTGGTTGTTTTCGTTCTGTCTTTGGTTTTTTCGGGATCTTGAAATCAACGTGATTGTCAATGTTTTTCCCGTATTTGCCCTGCCCTGTCAATATTGGTATAGTTGGTTTTTGATCAACTCGCTGCTTCTTGTGGAGATGGTTACCATCTTCCTCAGATTTCCTTTTTGTTGTTTTTCTTGGTTGTTTTTCCTTCGGTTGATTTTTCTTTGGTTGATTTTTCTTCACAACACTTACGATAGAGTCCACTAAGTTGTGAAGATTGGATTTATCAAACTCGAACTCCACAGGAATCTTCACAGGAGGTGTTGAAATGAGCTGATCCTGTTGACGTAGAACCTCGATATTTCTACTGAGCTGATCAGTACTTGCGGTTAAAGTTTTAATTTCCTCCAAATGTCTGTTTAAAGTCTCCAACTGATCTATGATTCGGATCATCATGCTATCTTGTTTCAAATTTAGCTGCTTTACCTCTTCATAAATGTTGTCAAACACTATCGCTGAAATGATGGTTGTCGAATTTAACTCCGGTGGTGGATTGATAATTGTCGAATTCATAACTGATGAAAGAACGTCTCCATTGTTTTCCACTGATGGAAAATCGCTCAAGTTGATTTCATCTAAGTTGTGCTTCATATTGTAACTGTCTCTGAATATTGATACTGCTTCCAAAGTGATCGTTAGCTAAGAATCAAAGAAATGGTGAATGTATGAAAATAACACCGAGCTTTATACGTTTACAGAGGATTGAAATTTTTAAAGAGGGCGGACCTGGCGGAAAGCACTGGTATTGTACTGTGTGACACCGAATTAGGAGTGGTAAAAAAACACCAATATAACCGTCGATTTGATTGCACAATGTTAATGAAACGCCGACGCGGGAAAAAACATAGGAGAAAATGACGTCATAGGTCAGTTAGTTCAATCCTCCTGTAAAGCTATAAAGCCCAGTGATATTTTACATAAAATCATATTTGTTCCAGAATGGTTCGAATTCTTGTATGTCCTCACTGTGCAAACAGATGTCTGATAGAGTGTGGGAAATGTTTTTCCATACTCGAGTATCTTGGGCAGAAGCATAACTGTCCAGATACAGATGAAGGATTTTATGATGATGATGAAGGTTCGATGATTTGCTGCGAACACTGTGGATGTAAAATCATCCCAGTGGATAGGGCGGAAGAATCGTAGAGCTGGATGTCAATGTGAGATCCTTCAAAAAAAGCCCTTTTCAGGGCTAACCATTTAGCACGAAAGATCTTTCTTCTCAAATTGTCAAAAGTAAAAAAAGACTTACAGTCATAACTAGAAAAAAGTCAAAAGTAAGAAGTAATTATTTTTATATTTTTTATTTCAAAAAAGAACTTATGTACAATGAAAAAATCAAATCATGAACTGTAAAGACAAAAAATGAATGAACTGTAAAAGACAAAAATGAATGAAAAAAATCAAGTCAGTCTTTTTTTTGTTTATAATCAATATTTTATTGAAATCTTTTTTCACTCAGTATGTTTTTTCTTTTTCTTTGAGATGTCAGATTCACATTTGTTTTTACGTTTTCTTTTCCTATCGTTGTTTTTTAATTCCACATCTGGACAGATTTTGTCCTCATGTTTTGTTGATTTGTAAAAGAAATAGTTCTTTGTTACTCGTTTTTTCTTCTTTTCGATGTTTTGCTGTTTTTCCTTTCCGTACGAACAACCCGGTTCTGCAGAAAATTCGTTTTTTAGATCCAAAGTTTGTTGTTTTCTTAGATTATCGTTTGTAGATATTTTTTTCTCTGTCTGTTCTGTTATTTTGCAGATTTCTGAATCACTGTTAGCCGCTGTATCGCTCTGCATGTCTACGATCTGAGTTTCATCCGATGAGGATGTAGCTTGTGGTGAACTTTTTTTCCATGTATTTTCACTACAGAATGAATTTAGTGTCCCGACGAATTTTATATCTTTGAGACCATCAACGTTGTAAAACGATGGTAAAATCTCAATGTCGTGACTGTGTGGATTCACGTAGACAAAAACAATTGTTCCTAGCTGATTTTCTTTTTCTGCACATTCTTTGGCCCAATGTCCTGCTTCATTGCACGTAAAACAAATATTTGTTCTCACACCATTCGCACCATATCGTTTGTCAATCGTCGCTTGATCCAAAACTCTGTAGCTGGTAGTACGGTAAACATCTTTTTCTTCTAAATGTTGCTGGGATAAAAATGATCCCACATAGTTTCCGATATGTTTAACATTATACTTTGATGGTATATTGCTGATCTCATAATCGTGGGTGTATGGATTAACATACAGATACACCCTCTTACTAAGTGGTGATGTATTTTGCAGCTTTAACTCACTCATATTTTTTATCAGCTGTACTGACTGAGATCGAGTAGGAGAATGAATAGATTTTCACAACTAACGGCTTATTTATACACTGTTACAACGGAGAGGGTATATAAATTGCTAGTTTTTTCTCACTTCTGCATTATTGTCTTTTCACTCAGAGCTACAACGATGGGTAAAAGAAAAAGAATAATAACCTATTCAGACAGCGAAAGTGACGATGAGGTGTTTCCACCAATAAAAAAGAAAAAAACTAGACCTTTGAAAGAAGAAAGTGACGATGAGGTGTTTCCATCAATAAAAAAGAAAAAAACTAAACCGTTGAAAGAAGAAAGTGACGATGAGGTGTTTCCACCAACAAAAAAGAAAAAAACTAAACCGTTGAAAGAAGAAAGTGACGATGAGGTGTTTCCACCAACAAAAAAGAAAAAAACTAAACCGTTGAAAGAAGAAAATGATAGCGACGATGAAAGTACCAACTCTAACTTAGACATGAAAAGTCTATATGATTTAACAGAAAAGGGTAATAAGAAGTCAAGAAAATTTAAAACAGAATCACATGTGCTGATGCTGAGTTTTAAGAAATTTGAAGAATTAACACCTCAGAGACTCCTTGGATTATTTGACGATGTTACCCGTGAAATCATTCGAAAGTTAAATGCCAACCCGACGGACATGATTAGAATTACCATCAATCATCCTTCGTTGGAAATAGGAATCCATATTCCTTTTTTAGCTGCAGACCAGTTACAAGGTGAAACTATGCTGAATGAAATTGAACGAGTTTTACAATCGAATACAGATTTCGTCTTGAACGATGGATTCATGACATTTGACATCACACATACAATACCACCAAGTGGTAGCGGAAAACCAAAATATAGATCGTCAGAATTAGATTCAAAGTTTTTTGCCCAGAAGAAGAAATCTATTATTCAAATTGACAATCATGACCAACTATGTTTTGCAAGAGCTGTTGTTGTGGGAATTTGCTACAGTGAACGTGAAAACACCGAAGTATGGAATAGAAAATGGGATCGTATTCGTCGTTCAAATTACCTCCTTCAAAAGACTGAAGCTGAGAAATTGTTACATGAAGCTGGAGTTTCATCAACACAGTCTGTAGGAATTGATGAATACAAAAAAATTCAAACAATCTTGTATGAAAAAGGCTATGTCATTAAAGTTCACCAACAGCATTCAAAAGTGGAAAAAATATTTAAACATCCAAAAGTGAAAACCAATAGTAAGATCATACATTTGTACTTTCATCAAAACCATTATGACTACATTAAATCTATCAAAGGTTTTCTTAGTTGTGCATATTATTGTGAGTTCTGTGATGTGGGTTACCCTCAACGGGAAAGTCATACTTGTTCAAATATCTGTAAAGGTTGTTATCGCAAAGGAAAATGTCCATCAGAATCAAAAGAATATGTTTGCAGTGATTGCAGTAGACGTTTTTTTAGTGCTGATTGCTTTGAAAATCACAGAAATGTTCAAGGTAAAGAAAAGAAATCCATTTGTGAATTAGTGAAACTCTGTTCGAAATGCGGTGCACAATATCATGTCAGAAAGAAAAATCATATTTGCAATGGAAAGAAAAGATGTCATATCTGTAAGAGAATTGTTAACTTTTCTCACCAATGCTATATTCAACCTTACCAAAGTAAGTTGAACCATGGCAGCGATGACGAGACGAGTTCTTCTGTAGTCAAAAAACCACAGTTTATTTTCTTTGATTTTGAATGCAAACAAGACACAGGTGTACACATCCCAAATTATTGTATCGCACACAGAGCGTGTGATGAATGTATCGATAAATCACTTGATTTTCATTGTTCTACATGCAGTGAATTTGAAGAGGGTAGGGAAGTTATTTTTCAAGGTGAAAAAACTTTGAGTCAATTTTGCAACTGGCTCTTTTCAAAACATCATAAAGGGGTTACGGCTATTGCCCATAATTTCAAAGGCTATGACGGGCAGTTCATTCTTGACTATATTGTCAAAGTTGGGTTAAAACTTCCAAAATTGATCATGAATGGAAACAATATTATGAAGTTAGAACTGAACGGTGTACGTCTGATCGATTCTTTCAATTTCATGAGTTTTGGTTTGGCAAAATTTCCACCCACCTTTGGCCTTCAAGAAATGAAAAAAGGTTACTTTCCTCACTGGGCGAATACAGATGAATTTTGGAGTTACATCGGACCCTACTTGGATATGTCTTATTACAAGCCCGACTCAATGTCTGAAGAGGCTAGGTCGAAATTTATAGTTTGGTATAATGACAAAGTTCGAAATGGTGAGGAATTCAATTTTCAGAAGGAGATGGAAATGTACTGTAGGTCAGACGTTGATATCCTCAGACGGGGATGTGCTGAATTCAGAAAGCTGTTTATCGAACAGGGGGGTATTTGCCCATTTTTAGAGGCGATTACCATCGCAGATGCCTGTAACAAGGTGTGGCGAAGCAAATATTTACCAGAAAATCAAATAGCTATCATTTCAAGTAAAGACTCATCCAGACGTCGCTTTTCTATGAAAGCGATACGATGGGTTCAAAGCGTTGCTCAGGAAAAAGGTATTAATATTCAGCATGCAAAAAATGGTGGTGAAGCTCAAATCGGGAAATATAGTGTAGATGGTTTTCACCATCAATCAAACACTGTTTATGAATTTCTTGGGGATTTGTATCATGGTTGTCCTGTATGCTATACAGATCGAAAACAGATCAATCCTATTAATGGAAAACCCATGTCTGAATTGTACGAACGTACTTTTGAACGTATAGCAGATATCGAAGACATGGGATATAATGTAGTGTACATTTGGGAACACGAATTTGATGCTAAGATGAAGGATAAAGAGTACAAAAAACTCATTGAAAAGTTATATCCACATTGGGACCCTATCGATCCGAGGGATGGTTTGTCCGGGGGAAGATGTAATGCAATAAAAATTGGATATGATGTTGATGAAAAAAACAAAAAGGAAATCAAGTACATCGATATCTGTTCTCTATACCCTTATGTTTGTAAACACAAATCCTATCCTGTAGGTCAGCCAAAAATTTTGTCTTCTGAGAATATTGATATGAACAATATTCGCCAATATGAGGGATTAATCAAATGCAAAGTTTTGCCTCCAACTAATTTGTTTCACCCCGTTCTCCCAGTTCACTGTAACAACAAAATGATGTTTCCCCTCTGTATGAAATGTGCAGAAGAAAGCTCAAACATTTGTAGACATGGTAAAGAAGAGAGGGCTTTGGTCGGAACTTGGGTTACTTTTGAATTATTCAAGGCTCTTGACTGTGGTTATCGATTATTGCATGTGTATGAAATTTGGCATTTCAATTCTGTGTCAGATCAGTTCTTTAAACATTATGTGGACAATTTCTTGAAAATTAAGCAAGAAGCCAGTGGTTATCCAGATTGCTGTCAATCAGACTCAGAAAAAGATCAGTTCGTTTGTGAATATGAGAAAGCAGAAGGTGTTCGTCTTGATCCAAGTTGTATTCAAAGAAATCCTGGGAGAAGATCATTTGCTAAGATTATGTTGAACTGTCTTTGGGGAAAATTAGCTCAGCGTGAAAAAATGACCCAGACGGAATACATCAGTGATCCGTCTAAATATTTTGAATTAGTCACCAATCCCAATTTCATTGTAAAGCATGTAGAAATCTTTGATGAGAACTGTTCATTCATCTTGGTTAACTATGAATCAAAGTTGGAACATATTGACACCCATGCTACAGCCAATGTGATAGTAGGTTCTTACGTAACAGCTTATGCAAGGTTGGAATTGTACAGTGTTCTTGAAAAGTTAAAAGATAGAGTTCTGTATTTCGATACAGATAGTTGTATGTACATTCACGACCCCGAATTATGGAATCCCCCTATTATTAACAGTCGGTTAGGAAAATGGACTGATGAAGAGCCTATTTGTAAAATTACTCAATTCAGAGGACTTGGCCCTAAGAATTATGCTTACAAAATGAAAACAAAAGATGGAAAAGAGATAAGCAAATGTAAAGTAAAGGGGATTACTCTGGATTACAATACAAAACAGGTGGTAAATTTCGATACATATTCGAAATGTGCTTTGGATCGTACAGTAGAAATCAAAATTCAGTATGATTGTAAAATTAAAAGACACAGAGATAGAACGGTTACCAGTGAACCACAAACAAAAACGTTTCGTTCTGTATACACCAAGAGAGTCATTGTAAATGGTACTGATACTGTACCCTATGGTTATAAAAGCTTGAGAAAATAATTTCATATCACATTGTTGTGTACCAATCACTCAAAGTAAGTCGGGGAAAAATATTAACAACTGTTCAAAAATAACAATCATGTTGCCGCTACCAATAGAACTACGTGAAAAAATTTATGGAGAATTTGTTCGACAGCATACGCTTGATGAACAAACACAGCTTAACATTAAATTTTTCTGTGTGAAAATTTGGATCAAAAAAATGTTTAAATGGGTTGCAAAAGGAGAAAAGTCATACAAAGTGTATGCTATATTCAACTTTATTGCGATGATGGTGGACGATTCGGGGTTGGATCTCGTTCTCAAGACTTATTTAGCAGATAGCTGTATGAAAGACAATGTTATTAGTAAACTGTTTCGATCCACAAGCCGATGGACATTTTTTATCATAGGACCAACAGAAGAAAGTTTTCTTAACGTTGTGAAAATGAAATCAGTTCTATTTGACTTTTACTTACGCTACAAAAAAGGATCTGTTCATGATTCCTACGGAGAAACAATTGAAACCATGTCAGGATATATTCTATTTGATAGAGATGTTACAGAAGAAGTAGTGAATTCAGCTCTTTCGACAAAAGACGCTTATAGACATGTTGCTCCATTCATAGGACTACGAGATTTCGACGATATGGACAGTGAGTATACAATGTTTTTTGGGTATGACCAATTGCATAAAGACATTACGGAATATGAAAACAAACGTGAAACTCGTGGTGTTTGCGAATTTGCATTGTAAAAAATTTGTTATATACTGTTTTGAGAATAATTCATTGTAAAATAATTCATTGCGAAAAAATAATTCAGTGTGATTTTTTTCATTGTGATTAATTCATTGTGAATAATTCATTGTGAAAAAATATTTCAGTGCGATATTTTTCATTGTTAAGAAAATGTTTTTTCATTGTCAAGAAATTTTTTATGATGCATTGCAAAAAAATGTTTGCTTGTGATTTTTTTCATTGTTAAGAAAATGTTTTTTCATTGTCAAGAAATTTTTTATGATGCATTGCAAAAAATGTTTCATTGTGATTTTTTTCATTGTCAAGAAATTTTTTTCATTGTCAAGAAATTTTTTTATGATGCATTGCAAAAAAATGTTTCAATGTTTAGTTCTGTTCAGTAAATAAAAGTTCAATAAATAAAAGTTCAAAAACAATAGAGTTCTTCATTCTGTTTTTCCCCAAAAGACTTGTTCTGGTTACATTTTTCCCATACAACGTCTCATAACTTTTTTTGCTATATTAGCATGAAACGTAGCATGGAAAAAATGTATGTGCTTTCTGTCAGGTCCGAGCTCTTTAAAAAATTTCAATCCTCTGTAAACGTATAAAGCCTGCGTTATTTTTCACACATTCACCATTTCTTTGAATCTCAGTTAACGATCACTTCGAAAGCAGTGCCAATATTCGGAAGCAATATCAATATGGAAGAGGTAAATCATCAACTACGTGAGGCTCTCCAAGAGTATCTAAATGCCGGGCAGCAGTTATTGCAACTAACCACTCGTCTCGTAGGAGAGGAGGAACAAAACCAACTGCGACGTATAACACAACCATACAAAGATCTCGGCGAAAGATTAGTTCAGCTATTATTAAAGACAACACCGGATATCATCTTGGTTGATATCGAATTTGGGAGGAAGATTACAGCATGCCCCATTTGCCAAGCGAATTTCGGGTGTTGTCATTAGAACTGGAAAAAACACAGCCTCCAAAAAAACAGCCCTTTTCAGGGCTACCCATCTACCACGAAAGTTCTATCTTTCTTCAAATTGTCATTTCTTCAAATTGTCAAATTTCTTTCTTTTAGAAGAGTTACACTGCAAAGATTTACAATCAAAAAGTCATAGGCTAGTTAAACTCTAGTTTTTTCTAACCCGAACAAGAAAATGTAACAAACCCACGGATTGGTCAACAATAAAACATTTAGTATTAGAAATAAAACGCTGGTTCTGATTGGATAACATTAATTTGGAGCCAAAACAGCATGAAACGCCGACGCGGGAAAAACATAGGAGAAAATGACGTCATGGGTCAATTAGTTCAATCCGTCTGAAAAGCTATAAATCTCGGCGATTTATTTTCCATGCATTTCATTTTTTCACAATGGCTTCAAGACAATCACCAGTCGTCACTTGGATGGATACTGAGCGAAAGTTAATAAGAGCAAGGAGACAAATCGTCTTACTTAAACAACGCCTAGCTGGAGTGAGAAGACGATACGAGAGGGCTGAGCTTGCTAATAACAGGTTGTTCTGTTATAACCTTCGGATGAAGGAAATCATTATTGACGGCGTGCTTGAGATGTATTTTCAGTATGTTATTTTAAAAACTGAGCAGGTGACCCGTCTTTTCCGTGCGCAAATCGCCACGGAAAGGAGTGAGTCAGACAGCGAATCGACTGATGCTGATACTGAATAAACATTTTCATAAAATCAGCTCTTCTCAAAACAGCCCTTTTCAGGGCTAACCATCTACCACGAAAGTTCTATCTTTCTTCAAATTGTCATTTCTTCAAATTGTCAAACTTCTTTCTTTTAGAAGAGTTACACTCCAAAGACTCACACTCCAGAGAGTTACACTCCAAAGAGTAAAAAAATCATTCATAGATGCAGAGAAAAGACTAAGTCCAACTCAATGTTCAGACATTTAGAAAAAATCATTCATAGAATAAAAAAAAGCTAAGTCCAACCCAGTGCTCAGTCTTTTAGAGAGAAAAAATCATACATAGGTGAAGAAAAAACTAAGTCCAACTCAATGATCAGGCTTTTAGAAAAGAGAAAAAATCATTCGTAGGGTAAAAAAAGTCTAAGTTCAACTCAGTGCTCAGACATTTAGAAAGAAAAAATCATACATAGGGTAAAAAAAGTCTAAGTTCAACTCAGTGCTCAGACATTTAGAAATCATTTATAGTGTAAAAAAAATCTAAGTTCAATTCAGCGATATAGGGGCAAATTCCATTTAGAGAGAAAAAATCATTCATAGGATGAAAAACTAAAAAGTGATCCATTACACATATAAAACACTAAACTCTTGATTATTTTTTCTCATCACCATTAACTTTTTGTAAAACCTGAGCCAGTATCGTACAATGTTTGATTAACATTTTTTCTCTTATTGCTCTTCTGGTTAGAAGAAAGAGAACGTTTCAGATATATCAGACATGAAATTGAACATCTGATGCAAATGCTAGATAAAATGGAATCAATCAAAAGAAAGAGAGGGGTATAAAAAAGTGCATTCTGTACAAAAAAGCAACTCTTTTCAGGGCTAGCTATCTTAAATAATCATCTTTCTTTTCATTTTGTCAGAAGACTCATAATCAAAAAAAGTCATAGGTTAGTTAAACTCTAGTTTTTTCTAACCCGAACAAGAAAATGTAACAAACCCACGGATTGGTCAACAATAAAACATTTAGTATTAGAAATAAAACGCTAGTTCTGATTGGATAACATTAATTTGGAGCCAAAACAGCATGAAACGCCGACGCGGGAAAAACATAGGAGAAAATGACGTCATGGGTCAATTAGTTCAATCCGTCTGAAAAGCTATAAAACCCAGCGACATTTCCCGCACATTGTTCATTTTCATTTTCACGATGGAAGAGCTAAGAAAGACGGTGGAAGAGCTAAGAAAGACGGTGGAAGAGCTAAGAAAGACGGTGGGAGAGGCAGATCGTCAGCTAGAAAAGTTTGAAGCTGAGGCAGCGAGGAGGCAGAGATATGGCTTCGAAGAGAAACTGCTATTTACCGGGTGGGACTTTTGGGACTTTGCCCAATTACCACAAAGCAAGAAGGAGAAAAAGGAGTTCGTAGTGCCTTCTACCGAAGATTGGAACAGCGATGACGAACCACCATTTTCGCTGAAGTACAATCTGAGTGCACAGCAGTTAAAAAGGCTAAGGAAGCGGGCTGCGAGTAGCTGTCCGGCGTGCAGGAAGGTTGGAGGTTGTGCTTAAAAACACAACCTCCAAAACCAGGTCCCTTTTAGGGACACCCCAACAGCCCTTTTCAGGGCTAACCATCTACCACGGAAGATCTACCTTTCTTCAAATTGTCAGACGTAAGTTCTATCTTTTTCTTCAAATTGTCATTTCTTCAAATTGTCAGACGAAAGTTCTACCTTTAAGCTGTTAGACGAAAGTTCTATCTTCAAGTTGTCATTTCTTCAAATTGTCACAGCTCTTTTCAGAGCTAACCCAACAGTCCTTTTCAGGACTAACCATCTACCACGAAAGTTCTATCTTCAAGATGTCAGACGAAAGTTCTATCTTCAAGCTGTTAGACGAAAGTTCTATCTTCAAGTTGTCATTTCTTCAAATTGTCACAGCTCTTTTCAGAGCTAATCCAACAGTCCTTTTCAGGACTAGCCATCTACCACGAAAGTTCTATCTTCAAGATGTCAGACGAAAGTTCTATCTTCAAGCTGCCAGACGAAAGTTCTATCTTCAAGTTGTCATTTCTTCAAATTGTCACAGCTCTTTTCAGAGCTAACCCAACAGTCCTTTTCAGGACTAACCATCTACCACGAAAGTTCTATCTTTCTTTTAGAAGAGACGCATTCCAAAAGAGTTATACTCCAGAGAGTTATACTGCAAAGAGTAAGAATCATTCATAGATGCAGAAAAAGACTAAGTCCAACTCAATGTCCAGACATTTAGAAAAGAAAAAAATCATTCATAGAGATGTAAAAAAGACTAAGTGCAACTCAATGGTCAACCTTTTAGAAAGAGAGAAAATCATTCATAGGGGAAGAAAAAACTAAGTCCAACTCAATGATCAGGCTTTTAGAAAAGAGAAAAATCATTCATAGATGTAAAAAAAGACTAAGTCCAACTCAATGGTCAGACATTTAGAAAGAAAAAATCATACATAGGGTAAAAAAAAAGTCTAAGTTCAACTCAGTGCTCAGACATTTAGAAATCATTCATAGAGATGCAGAAAAAAGTCTAAGTCCTACTCAATGATCAGGCTTTTAGAAAGAGAAAAATCATTCATAGATGTAAAAAAAGACTAAGTCCAACTCAATGACCAGACCTGGCAGATCACTATAGAGCACTCAAAGATGTATCATTTTTGGCCGACATCTGCTGCTTTAACTGCAGAAAAATTCCACTCAGGGAAGAGAGCCTAGGGACAAAATAAAAAAATCTTTCGGGGACAGCAAATAGGGACATATCCCCAGAGTGTCCTCCGCAAGGCCGCCATTTTGAATGCTAAATCCCGCTCAGGGACGGGAGCCTAGGGACAAAATAAAAAAAAAAATCTTTCGGGAGGGCAAACTAGGGACACATTTTTGTCAGGGAGGGTGAAGTACGGCACTCAGGGAAGGGAGAATAGGGTACTACCCATGCCCTAGGTAGTACCCTATTCTCCCTTCCCTTACTACTCCCAGGGCGGCCATTCACACCATAGCAAAGTAATATGATAGGGGACAATGCTTGCCTTGTACTAACTGGTTATGATTTTTTTTCTTTAAAGCGTCACTATAAAACCTATTACTTAATACACACACACACACACACACACACACACACACATATATGTGTGTGTGTGTGTGTGTGTGTGTGTCACGAAAAATCATTTTAAATATTTATGAAGTTAACACCAGCTTTGCTGTAATGGTAGCTTTTACATACTGTTCGATGTATGACTCTTTGTGAAAGTTAAGCGGCGTACAGCCTTGTCAGTGCTTGTATCGGTAATAAATAACTTTTTCAACAATAAGTTGGATTAACATTAATTTTGATTTTAAAAGACTAGCTCTTAGGCCGTTTATCTTTCTTGAAGATTTTTTTTATTCCAGTACGAACCAATGATAACACCAGGAAACGAGCTAAATGTCCACCATATTGTACTTTACCGGTGTAGGGGCGTAGACCCAGCTGTTAGCGATGGCGCCCAGGGCAATTGCTATGACCATCGCCCCAAAAACTTGCCGCAGTGCTCCGATATCATTCTTGCTTGGGCTATTGGAGGAGAGGTTTGTGTGTCAAACATTTAAAATACGTTTCTGTGTTTTACCCTTTACAAACCCATCCCGGGTTTTAACGACCCCTAAAGAAGAGGTATTTTGAAAACATTGTGGGAAAAGGAGAAAATGCTGGTGACCAGCATTTTCCCCTTTTCCAACAATGTTTTCTTCTATTTTATAGAAAGCAAGATTTCGTCCTTTAAGCTACATATGAATTGTCGTCTGCAAATGCTTTCAATTTGTGTCTGTCCTTTTTTTTTTCGTTTGGTAAAGTGTTGGAGACACTCCGAATAGAAATCTTTTTGAAAACACTGGAGAAAATAAAGAAAATGCTGATTACATTCTCTTCTTTTACGACAGTGTTTGCTGTCCTTGAAAAGACAAAGCCATCGTTTGAGTTACATCTAAGTTATTGCCTGCAAAAGCTTTCATTGTGGATAAGTCTATTCTTTCCTTTTAGAAGAAAGGTAAGAGTTACATTTTGACCAGAGAAGAAATGTATAGGATCTGACATGAGTTGGCATTTGAGATAAAATTTTATTAAAAGAGTCTAGGGAAAAGTTCTATTTATTTAGCGAGCCATTGGCATGCTTAATAATGTCGTTGAGTTAAATGAAATTAAATGAAATTTTATCTCAAAAGCCAAGGAATGTAAGATTTTTATTAGCACATAACTGTACATAAATAATTATAGTTCATGATGTTCCAAAACAAAGGCCTACATGTAAATGTGAATTGAAATTTATCTTTAATTTAAACATATTTTATTCTACAGAAGTACAATATACTTACACAATACAATACAATCAATTAGCAAATATAATCAGAAATGGCTTGCTTTTTAACAATTTTTTCCAGACCCGTTTAAAGAACTTTATCTCAAATGCCGCTCATGCCAGATTCTATATAGCTCAATATCCGTCCAACTCTATCGCCGGCAATTAAAAATAGCTGAGTCTCTTAGATGTAACTCATTACCAAACGACAAAATTTTAGGTTTGTCCAAATCGAAAGCATTTGCAGACCAGCAAGTAAAAGTGACTGAAAATTTGAAACTTGTTTTGTGAAGGGTAGAAAACACTGTGGGAAAAGGAGAAAATGCTGGTTACCAGCATTTTCTCCTTTTCCCACAATGTTTTCTCAAGGCTTCTTTCTCAGGGGCGTCAAAAGTAGGGATTGTGTGGTAATGGGTTAAATGTAGGATTTCTGTTCAGCATTAAATTTAGGTATCGGACGATGTTGATCTAGGATCAGACTGCACGTTCAGTGCAGTCTGATCTTGATCTACGCCGTCCACAATAATCTAATTCAGTCGATAGGGTTAAATCTCTAAATGCTTTCTTTGCAGCCATTCTATTTCCCGGACAATGTAGGGTTTTCTATCAGCGGTCCTAGTGACCCCTCCTTCTACATCATGGAAACGCATTATGATAATCCCACCCTAAAGCAGGGGTTTGTGGACGATTCTGGCATTCGGATTACCTTGACAACGGAACTCAGGTCGATGGAGGCAGGCTTATTTGAATTCGGTCACATGGTCAACCGACACCAGATTATCCCTCCGCATATAGAGAACTTCATTTCGACTGGATATTGCAGCGAGCATTGTATTCGAGAGGTGACTATTTTTGTTTCAACTTTACCAGACAAAAAATGATCCCACTAAATAAGTTAAATAGAACTTTCAAGCCGATAGTAGAGACTAGAATAATGCTATTTCAAGTTTTTTTTTGGAAAAAATATCTCCTTATCGGACAGTGTAGATCCAAGATCAGACTGCATGTTCTGTGCAGTCTGATCGTGATCTACACTGTCCGCAAAAGGTCAGAGAGTCGCGCTTAACAGCCTAAGGGTTAAGACTTGACCATATTGATCTAGCATTTCGAGCCGTCATGTAAACCTTGTACCAAACGTAAAAAATATAGACTTATTCCAGTTGAAAGCCTTTGCAGACGCACATATTAGATGTAGCTGAAATGGTGTTATTTGTCATTGAAAAGGAAGAAAATACCATGGAAAAGGAGAAAATGCTGGTTCCCAAAATGTATCGAAATACCTTTTCCGACAATGTCGTTAAAACTTTGGACAGTGTTGTAAAAAGAAGACATTGTTAAAAGGGAAAAAAAGAGGATGCCGGTTAACAAAATATGTCTCAAAGTATAATAGATCACAGAGCTACGATCAGACTGCATATTTCAAGCTGTTGTTGTGAGCAGTATAGATAACGATCAGGCTGCAGAGAATGTGCGGTCTGATATTGATCAACCCTATTGACAAAAGCACTAAAACATTTCTTGGTATCGGGTTCGTAGGGTAAAACGGCTAACTCTTTCTTTACCAGCAGATAAATTTGTCCTCATGGAAAGTGTTTGAGGATGACATTGCAATTAGTTTTGAAATGGTTGGGGTGTCTTCAGCCGGGTAGAAAACATTGTGAAAAAGGAGAAAGTGTTGTTTCCAGCATTTTCTCCTCTTTCTCACAATGTTTTGTATAGCCTTTTTTTTTTTTTTTTTTGTCTTAGGGTCGTGAAAATTCGGAATCGTTTTGTTTGGGTTACGCGCTACCCTAACATACGACCTTTCGCGCCTAGCAACAAATAACTGCGACAATAGAAATTATTATACTGCAAAGAAATTTCTCGTGATCTGATTGGATAATATGTCCCGAACATATATGTCATGTACACTGGCAAAACCAACGAAAAAGCAGTTTCCGTTTCGGGAGCCCCGTATACATGACTACACTATCAACACAACATCCAAAATGGCGGCGTCAATCAAGATTAACATCAAGATTATGCGCCAAGCTGCACGTTGTAGCACGTATTACCAAGGTTTCAGTGACGTCAGTTCCATGTGACGTCAGTTTTCATTGAATTGGGGCAGTCAGAAGGGAAATTCTACTTCGTCAGCATACTCAATTTTTTAAACCAAAAAACAGGTAAAATTCGCTTAACAAACGTTGGAATTGTAAAACTTTGCAGTATAATAAATTCGTTGTACGGTCAGGAGGCAGGGGACTTGAAAACTTGTTCACGGCTGTGGTGAATCATGTCGCACCGAGCTCGGTGCGACATGATTCACCACAGCCGTGAACAAGTTTCCAAGTTCCCTGCCACCTGACCGTACAACTAATAATGTTCGTAACGACTTTTTTTCCACATTCTTATAACTTCTATGTATTCATTGAGCCCCAAATCCATGTCGTTGATCAACAGTTTACACGGATGATGTCAAAGTCGTCTGAAAGTTTTTTGCAGACAGCAAATTAGATGTGGTCTAAGTGTTGGAATTTGTCTTCGAAAATGTTGGGAAACAATGTCGGGAAAAGATGAAATGCTGTGGTTGCCATTCAAATTTGATCTCATAAAAATAAACGGAGTTACCGTTCGCAATGCGACCAGTCAACTATTTAAACGCCAAATTTGCACTTTTTTGCTGCATTAAATTACCGCCGAGTTCCTTTGGCCAGAAAAGTACGTATATTTTGTGGCATTTGTCAGTGTTGAACAAAAAATGCAGTTCGCGGCAAAAAGATTAAAAGGGGCCCCTTTCAGAGAAAGTTGTATGTAGTCTCAGCAAGTTCCCCTTTTCTCACACATAATTTCAAAAGCCTCCTTTCTCAGAGTCATTAAAACGTGTAACTAACATTTTTTCCTTTTTCCAACAACGTTTTCAACCCTTTCAAAGACAAATCCCATCGTTTGAATTATACTGAATTTGTCGTCTGCAAATGCTTTGAATTTGGAAAAGACTGAATTTTTGTCGTGTGGTAAAGAGTTAAAACCTTTCTTATTTAGGAATATAGAAAATAGTATTTATCTAGTAATGAGATTATACGCCCAAACAAAATAAGACTATTATATCATTTGTCCTTTTACTTATTTCCTGAAGGGTCTTAAACAAAGCCATCAGAGCGAAGTGAAAATGTTTGCTGCATTCCAACACTCACATCTACTCGGCGTCGCCATGAAAACCAGGCACTTCCGGAACGGCACCGAACTGAGGCCAATCGTAAATGACCCGGATTACGACTTTGATTTTCAAGAGAATCGTCTCCTACCACAGGAAGTCACAGTGTATCCGGTAAGGAAATAAGACGCGTGACTCTGAAAATCGATACGCTAAAAATAGTCACAACAGTCACACCAGCGAGCTTTGTCTGGTAAATCTGGAACAACAAAAATCCCAGTTGCTAAGCTCTTACTTTATCTTTGCATAATGGAGTACTGTAAAATCAAAGCACTGACAGGATTGAATGCATTTTTATGGAGCGAAAGATTTTTCGAGATCCACCAGTAGAATTTTACCACACAGGTCAAATAATATAGGTCAAAGTCTAGCATCAGATAGTGTAAGAAGAACACCCAAGATTAGACTGTACGTTCTGTCCAGTCTCATCTTGATCCACGCCGTGCCCAAAAGGTACTTATGTCGCCATGGGGAAATTAAATTATATCAAGTCGACGAGAGCTTTTATCCATATTATCTTGTTTCTAAATCTTTCAGCGACAAATACATGACCCTTTGCTCTGGCAAAAGGGGGTTAAATGCATCTCAGTGATGCAATATACCAAGCAAGTTATAACAAAGACTAGTTATCGATCCATAATGTCTATTTTGTCCAACAACCGACTGAATCATGAGGCACACTGGTCATTTGACAAACAGAAAATTTACCAACAGCAAAAACTTTTGACCAACGTCAGCCTGCGCAGACTGCTATGGCTGATATGGGACGTTAGATTTTTGCAGATGCATTAAGCACTCAAAATTTCTCATACAAACTCGAACTCTTTTGATGGCTTAAAATATAATACCCTATAAACTCAAAAAGACTAAACATTATTTTATAGGTTTGACTAAATATGCAGACAGTATAGACCAAAGATTAGATTACACAATCGTACAGTCTTACGGTATCTTTATCAATCCCGCTCCCAAAAACTCGCGTTTCCGCCTATAACGCTGAAAAGATTTAAGTCAGGTTTTATGCTGGCTTTTTCTGGTATATCAGCAACAGAAAAACCTAGCTATTAAGACCTTATTTTATGTTTGCTTAACTCATTGTAAAACTATAAAATTATCCTGGTGCTCTTTTTTTAAATCAGTTACGTCATTTCCGGTAATGTTTTCTCAACGTTGTCTTTTGCAGGAACGAAAACTTCGTATTTCTATGGTAATGGGTCAGCCATTTTACAATGTATACACTGTTTAACTCTTTCGTGAAACAACAGTATTTAGAGACTACCAAATTAAAAGCTTTTGCAAATTACAAATTTAGTGTAGCTCAAAAGACTACTTCTGTCTTTAAATTGTAGAAAACATATTGGGAGAAAGGGGAAATACCAGTATTTTCATGTTTTTCCACATTTTTATTAAAAGCCGTCTTCTGCGGGCCTTTAAATACTGGATTCTTTAGAAAATGGTTAAGCCATGACCGGTCATGTTTAATTGCAGGTTTACAACTTTACGTCAACAAGTAATTTACTCATGTAAATGAGAATAGTTTCCAAGGACATTATGTTGTTATGACCTTCATTGATAATGATACGCAAATTTTAGGCTTTACTTGCCGAAACCTACATGCCCTTAACAGAAAGCACGTGTTCCGGATTTAGATAGAATGTTTCTACGAGTTATCAAAATCCTAAATCATATTGATCCGACTACACAGCACAGTCGTTCATATTTCAAATATGACAAACCTTAATAAGGCAGAACACCGTGGTGTTGTACGAATCTGTTAATGTATTAAGTATTTCGAAGAGACTGATATTGGAAGAGAGAGAGAGAGAGAGAGAGAGAGAGAGAGAGAGCGACAGACAGACAGACAGACAGGCAGACAGACAGAGATTTCCTTACGCCTTACGGCTAGTCCTGACAAAATCACATTCAATTGCTGATTATCAAGAAAAAAAATTAATATATTGTGAAGTTTTTGACATTAAATGGGTATCATACGATTGAAATCTTCGTTACAGAAGCGGAGTTTGTGGAGCAAGATTTATCCTAGTCCATACTCTTCGCGAAATAAATTTAGAGCCATGCTCTCTGAAAAGAGGATTTATTGCATCTGCAAAATGTATCAACTCATGTCAGCCTGCGCAATCCGCGCAGGCTGACATGGGTCGATACTTTTTTGCAATTTGTAAATTTCGTGCATGTCCACGATCCTCAGATTCAGTGAAGTGTAAAAAACAAATAGATTTCATGGATCCCAAATTATGCGATGACATGGCTGTTATATTGCATCACGATGATGCAGTTAACTCCCCTTTTGCCATAGCGTCACACATGGCGAATGGCAGAAAAAAAAGCTAATTATGCACTTTGAAAACAATTTGTTGACGCTCTTTCATTTTTACAGGGTGACAGTTTCAGTGTTGAGTGTACTTATGACTCCCGGGGAAGAACGGGACCAACATTTGTGAGTAAATTTTGATGATGATAATGATGATGATGACGATGATCTCCTTCTTCTTCTTCTTCTTCTCCTCCTCCTCCTCCTTCCTCCATAGTTTCAGTGTTGAGTGTACATATGAGTCTCGTGGAAGAACGGGACCGACATTTGACATTCGTGAGTAAATCTTCTTCTTCTTCTTCTTTTTCTTCTCCTTCTTCATCATTATCATCATCATCATCATCTTCTTCTTCTTCTTCTTCTTCTTCTTCTTCTTAGCCACTTACGTACCAAATACAATGTAAATGAAAGTTTTACTTTCTATAAGAAAAGAATATTCACTGCATTTTAAGCCTCTCTCACATATCGGATAGTACAGAGCTCGATAGAACAGCACTAAATGTCCTGGGTCCCCAACTATTCCTATGAATATCCCTAGTCTGATTCTGAGGAATTTTCAATATTTGAAAGTAACGCAAGTTCTGATTGGCTAAACCAAATAGTTTAGCCAAGCCAACCAAATAGTTTAGCCAATCAGAATATGCGTTACTTTGAAAATCCAGAATATGACTAAAATTGAAATGAAAAATGGTTGGTGAATAAGGACCCAGAATAAATGTCAACGCTGACCGCAAAATCAACCTGTAATTATAAATGGCGCTCTATGACATAAGAAACAAACAGAGGTAATTTCCTGTCTGCTTCATGAAATATTCAATGATAAACAGTTTCTGTCGTTAGAGGAACTTGTTGTTCACCGAACACAGACTTTTTCAGGCTTCGTTTATTTCACAGTGAATATGTTAACTTTGTTTTCTGTCATCAGCTGTATTTTTCAGAACGAATTAGTTCGACGTAGAAATGATTCTAACTTTTAACTCGCCAAATAAGTGAAATGAAACTTTCTAGGCGAAATTAAAACCCATAATATTGCTATTTCAAAGGTGATTTTAGAGGGGAAATATCTCTTAATCGGACAGTGTAGATCCAAGATCAGTCTGCACGTTTTGTGCAGTCTGATCTTGATCTACACTATCCGAAAAAGGTCCTTGAGCCGCGCTTAGCAGACTAAGGGTTAACGGAAAATTGAATTAACCGATATTTTGCCTGTCAGTTACTATAACGTCCTTTAATGGTGTTTGTCAAGAATTAAGTTAAAAGAAACCCCGACTATCGGAACAAACAAACACCGTCTTCAATTCATGAATGGTCAGGTATGCAATCGCTCCTTTTAACACAAAGTTTCCCATACTTTGCAAAAAAAAAAAAAATATTTATCTTGCGTGTATTTGTAAAGTTAAAGCTCCCTGAATTTCTGCAGTATTGTTGGTCTGCAATTAGCTCGCACAATGTGGATCGAACCCTTTCAGCACCATAAATGGAAAAACTTGCTCTTACAGACGGCATAGATCAAGATCACACTGCACAGAATGTGAAGTCTGATCTCTGAGCTATATTGTCCGATTGTTTAGTTATGCCTTAAAGAAAACAAGAGGGCCATGATGGCCCTGTATCGCTCCACTGGCTAATACGTAAAATCACTACATGCCAAACATTACAATACTTGGCCAATTGGTTTTGAACATAAGACCCCTGAAACAGGACTAAAATTGGTAGCCCTAGTTCATATGGTTAGTAACAAGAAGATTTCTAAAGATTTCACTATATAAGCCCATGTAAAACTTCTGACCCCTCCGGGTGAATCAAATTCCCCCCTAGGGCTATAATTTACGCACTCTTGGTGAAGGGCCTTTAGATATAGCTACATGCGAAATTTGGTAGCCCTACGCTTTATGAATAAGTACAGGGAGATTTCTTAAGTTTTCTCTACATAAGCCCATGTAAAACTTGTGACCCCCGGGGCAGGGCCAATTTTGACCCCAGGGCTATAATTTAAGCACTCTTGGTAGAGACCCACTAGATAAAGCCACATGCAAAATTTGGTAGCCCTACGCTTTATGAATAAGTACAGGGAGATTTCTTAAGTTTTCTCTACATAAGCCCATGTAAAACTTGTGACCCCCGGGGTGGGGTCAAATTTGACCCAAGGGCTATAATTTGGGCACTCTTGGTAGAGGCCCACTAGATAAAGCCACATGCAAAATTTGGTAGCCCTAGGCCCCATGGCTAGGTCAAAGAAGAATTTTAAAGTTCTCCCTATATAAGCCCATGTAAAACTTGTTATATAAGCCCATGTAAAACTTGTTACCCCCGGGCAGGGCCTAATTTGACCCCAGGGCTATAATTTGAACAATCTTGGCAGAGGTCCACTAGATAAAGCTACATGCCAAATTTGGTAGCTCTAGGCCCTATGGCTAGGTAGAAGAGGAATTTTAAAGTTCTCCCTAAATAAGCCCATGTAAAACTTGTGACCCCCGGGGCGGGGCCAATTTTGACCCCAGGGCTATAAATTGAAGAAACTTGGTAGAGGTCCACTAGATAAAGCTACATGCCAAATTTGGTAGCCCTTGGCCTTACGGTTTCAGACAAGAAGATTTTCAAAGATTTTCAAAATTTTTCAGTTTTGTTGCCATGGCAACCAGAGTTTTTGAAGGAATTAAATTCTTTCAAGAAATTCTGAAGAGGACCATGGCAGGATCATTTCTGTGAAGTTTCATCAAAATTGGATGGGTAGTTTCAGAGAAGAAGACGTTTTTAAAAAAAGTTAACGCACGGACGGACGGACGCACGGACGGACGGACGGACGGACGCACGACGGACAACAGGCCATGACATAAGCCCGCTGGCCTTCGGCCAGTGGAGCTAAAAATGGGTTTCATTAGATTGTATTTTTAAGCGTCAAAATATGTCTAGTTTTTATTAGGCGCTGAAAAAGTTAAATTATTTGATCGACAGACTACGTTACTGTTTTGCAAGTAGGCAAACTTTTAGACTCGTCCAAATTCGAAGCATTTATAGACGGTAAATGTAAAGGGGTGCAAATGCTATGACTGTCTCTGGAAGGGTTGTAAAACATTACAGGAAAATAAAAAAAAGTACTGGTTATCAGCACTTTCCCCCTTTTTCATCTTTTCCCAAAAGGCTTCTTTTAAGGGTTGTTAAACACGAGCATGTTAAGTAAAGGATCAGCCGAATTATTTTATCGAAAGCCTGCGTTAATTGCCAGTGGATTGGAAATAAATCTGTGCGGAGTTCTGGCAAAAGAGACTCCAGGAAAGCATGGATAGGTGCACTGGCCGCCGCGATATGACTGAAATAATGTTGAAAACGGCATTAAACACCACACAATCGATCATCTTTACCTATCCTGACGCAACTTTTTTCGTCCTCGTGTTTTTTGTGGGTGTTGTAGAGCTTGTCTTGTTTCGTTAAGAAAGTGAAATAATTTAAGCATGGAAAGTTAATCTAAAAATGAACTGTTCGAAGAATTCAATCGTCTGATAATCAAACTGATATGGTCTTTATATGCTATATTTCTGAATTAAAAATTTACGAATAGGATTTTTTATTGTTACGAGTAAATGGCTATTAGTATGAGATTAGTATGAGGGGTGGGTCAAATCACTGGATTGAACCAGATCGGACTGTACAACCTGATTGGGCCGGGCCGATCCGAATCGAACTTCTGCAATCTTGTATTGACAAATCAAGTTTTATCTTTACCTAGGCTGCAATTTCCGCGTTCGCTAATCTGTAAGTACGTTCAGTACTTTGATAATTTCCTCTATATTACAGGGCGGACTCTCCACAGAAGATGAAATGTGTTTGACGTTTGTATATTACTACCCAGCCATCAAATTGGCGAACTGTCTCAGTCAGCCGACTTACGACACCTTCCATCTGTCGAATAGCCAGGTGAGGAATTACATTTTCTCATTGTTTTACCTGGAAACTTTAAGTCCGGTAGCGCAGTCGGAAAGCCATTAGGAAAGCCATTAGGACTTAAGACCAGCGGATCGCTCTTCGAATCCCTAGCTAGGCCAATTTCTTTGCAAGGATTGATGATATTGAGATAGAATTCGTTTATCTGGCACCTCTGCGCATTGTGTCGATGATCGTTAAATGTGCAAAAGCGGCCAGTGGCTTGGAAAGCATATTCTGCGACGTACTGGTAAAGGAAAACCTCTATGAAAGCTTGGGTAGGTAAACACACCTCTTCGATATAAATGAAATATCGTTGAAAACGGCGTAAATTCCATACAAATGAACAAACAAACGAATAAATCTTTTTTATCCCTTGACCTGACAAAATTTTTAAATTTTCCTCATTAAAAGCATTAGCAGGCAGCAAATCAAGCCATGAGATTCGCCTTCGAAAGGTTAGAAAACGATTTGAAAAAAGAAGGAAACAATTCTCCTCTTTCCACAATGTTTTTAAAAACTTTCCCCCTTAACTCTTTACCAAACGACAAAATTTTTGACTGGTCCAAATTAAAAGCATTTCCAGACAACAAATTAAAGGTGGCCAAAATGATGAAATTTGTCCTTGATAGGGTAGAAAACATTTTGGGAAAAGAAGAAAATGCTGGTTACCAGCATTTTCTCCTTTTCCCACAATGTTTTCAAAAGTCGGGATCGTGTGGTAAAGGGTCGTTTAAACTGGGGATAAATCGGTAAACTTGTAACGCAATGTATTTGGCAGTACCGACTTTAAAAAATAATTTTTTGAAAAATCAAAAACTAGCCTGAAACAAAGACTCACTAAATTAACACAAGGGAAAATATTGTGGTAAAAGGAGAAATTGCGCTTCACGAGCAATTTCTCCTTTTTCTACAATATTTTCAAAAGTCGTCTGCTTAAGACGAAAGAAAAACGTCGTCTGTAGATTGTTGTTATGGTAAATACTGTCTGATCGTTTTCTTTCACGTTACAGAATATATTATAAAATATTTCGGTTAAATTTGGGGTTTGTCTAGTAGGCTATATATTGCGAGAAAATCGACATTGAGTCTAGTATATCTTGCAAGAATTTGGACATTGGCTTTGTAAAAATATCACAATTATAAATACGAACTTATTGAACTTCATCGCAATAGAGAGCTTTTGGAAAAATATTTAGAAAAAAAAAGACAGAAAATTGCATGTCGAAAATCAATAATCTTTCCTTTCCCCGAAATGTTTTTTCATCAGTAAAATAAGCCAGTCTCCCTTTTTCCAGATAGTATTTCCTTAGTTTGACACGTGTAAACGAACCATTGAGATGATCGACTTGTTAATTTTTCCGGTCATTTCATTTACCTTTGTACATGTATATATACATATGTGTGCGTGTGTGAGAGAGAGGTAGAGGGGTGTGTGTGCGTATGTGAGAGAGAGGTTGAGGGGTGGGTGTGTGTGTGTGTGTGTGTGTGTGTGTGTGTGTGTGTGTGTGTGTGTGTGTAAGTTATGGTGTAAGAAGGCCATGTAGAAAATAAGATTATGTCTTAACATGTTACCTTCTCCTAAATAAAATTGTTATTATTATTATAAGTTTATAACCCATACATTGCTTTTGTTGTAAATGATTTTCTGATTCGCTATGTAAAACTAATAATTATATGCCTATGTCTACGAAACGAAGGTCGGTGGTAAGATAACTGCTTAAAGCGTTGATAAAGAACTTTAAACCCTATTTTGTTAGGCAAGTTTTTTTTTTGGAAAATCTTGGAAAAGACTGCTAATTATCATTCTTTTGTAAAGTTAGTTTTTAAATTGAAAATTTGACAGAAATACATGTAGAAAACTCTAGGAATTACCGGGTCTTTTTTATATTTACCAAAATTTTTCCAATACCGTTAGTAACGGTACAGCCGTTATTGTGTAACAATGCAGAAAACTGTCAGTTAGCTCTAAAGGTCAAAAGTAGAGTCGCCGACTATGGTTTTGAAGGTCGTGGGTTCGAGTCACAACAGAATCCTTTTTTTTTTTTTAATACATTTTGTTTTGTTTTGTTGTTTTTTTCCCCCGCCAAAGAAAGGGTAATGATGATATGTACCTACATCAACCCTTCCATAAAAAAAATTGATTGATCAATAAATGAAAATAAAGTGGGACAAAACCTAGTTCTGTCCCTTTATTGTACCTAACTCATATCATTAAACGTATTTCGTTAACTTTCAGAAAGATAGATTTTGCCAAGTTTTTTTGCGCATTATTGGATCAATATGACTAAAACAAATAACCTTTTACCAAAGAACCTATTGTTTGAATTACATAAATGAATCCTGTCTCAATGGCTATTATCAGTCCTATGAAAAAAATCACTAAGCTGGAGATTCGAACCAGCGACTCCCTGGTTTTAAGCCCTGCCGGGCTCGGGATTTATATCAACAAGGTTGCGTATAGAAGGATAGAGGAAAACAAAGAGGAAAAGGTATCATCAAACTCGACAGCATTGTATCAGAGAAATACCTTTAATTCTTTACCAAAGGACAAAATTTTGGGCTTGACCAAATTAAAAGCACTTGCAGACGACAAATTAAATGTAAAAACTTAAAATCTGCCTGTCACAGAGTAGAAAACTTTGTGGGAAAAGAAGAAAATGCTGGTCACCAGCATTTTCTCCTTTTCCCACAATGTTTTCAAAAGGTTTCTTCCTCAGAGTCGTTAAACTCGGGAATGTGTGGTAAAGGATTAAAGTGGCTTATCTGATTGTGTATCTTTTTCCTTATAAATGTGACATTTTATGACCGTATAGTAGCTTTATGAACCACTGCGGGAAAACGAACATCATCTTTTTGCACAATAGTAGCTTTACGATTTACGAAACTTTGTTTCCTTTCCTTTGAATGTTTAGCCTTTGCCTTATCTTATGCTAAAATACAGAGGTTCTAAATTTAGCGGCAATACAGGTTGCAAACGACAAAATATTTGATACATGTAAATAGAAAGCATTTGCAGACGACAAATACTACACGTTGCCAAAATGGTTGGAGTTAATTTTGAAACGATACAAAAATATTGTGGGAAAGAAACAAAGTGGTGGTTACCAGCGTTTTCCCACACTGCATTGAAAAGTCTTTTTCCGTAAAAATACGGGCTTGCTTGAATAGGGTGAAACATTTACCATTTACATACTTCTTGCAGCAGGCAGCGTTTGAAATCATCTAACAAAAGAGAATTACTTGCTATGAGATTGTATGTCACAACGTTTTCACATGTATCCCTGTGATGACCCAACATTGACGTCATCCTCTTGCAAAAGGGGTTTAGTCAAATCTGCCGTCAAGTTATGCTTACGTGGGGTGATCAGAAAGAACGCGAACCACCCGATTATTTCAAAAACTACTTTACTTAAGATAACAAAAATTTGCACAGATGAACATTAATTACCTGGTTACTTACTCAAGCGTTTAAATGACGTCAAAGGCAAATAAGAAAAGAGTGACGTCATTTCAATGACATCACATACTGCGTTAGCGGTTCACAATGTCGGATGACGTTTTATTTGAGCAGAGAGTAATTATAAAGTTTTACGTTAAACTCGGAAAGTCTTCATCGGAAATTAAGGCCGATTTAGATAAAGTTTATGGGGACTCAGCACTTAAGAAAACCAGTATTTGTAAATGGATTGGACGATTTAGAGAAGGACGCGAAACCGTTGAAAATGACCCTAAATCTGGCCGTCCATCAACATCAGTAACGGACAAAACTATCGCGGATGTGCAGCAGCATGTAAAGCAAGATCGTCGAGTTACTGTCAGGGAAATAGCTGACACATTTAGCGTTTCCTATGGAAGTGCACAGGAGATTTTAACTGACAAACTTGGAATGTCGCGTGTTTGTGCAAGGTGGGTGCCTCGGCTACTGACGCCCGAGCAAATGGGGGTTAGGGTCGAAATTTGTTCTGAAATTTTAGAACGCATTAGGAAAGAAGGATCAAACTTTACTGATCGTATTGTGACATGCGATGAAACATGGGTACACTTTTACGAGCCCGAATCTAAACAACAAAGCAGTGTATGGAAACATCCAACATCGCCGTCCCCTGTTAAAGCCAAACTTTCTAAGTCTGTTGGTAAAGTTATGTGCATCATGTTTTTCTCTTCTCAACATTTTCTTCTAAATCATGTTGTACCTATACATACTACAGTCAATGCTGAGTATTATGCCAGCATTATTCGAATGAATTTAATACAGGCCATCCGAAAAAAACAGCCGGAACTTCTATGGAGAGGCGTCATTTTACATCAAGATAATGCTCCCGCTCACAAAGCCAAACTTGTACAGGAAGTTTTGAAAAAACTAAACATAGAAACATTAGACCATCCTGCCTATAGTCCGGACCTGGCCCCATGTGACTTTTGGCTATTTCCTGTTTTGAAAGATTCTCTACGTGGCACGCGCTACGAGAGCAGAGAGGAGCTAACCCATGCCATGACCGGGTCGTTGAGAGTGATGTCACGTGACGGGCTCGCGCACGTGTTTCGCGCATGGGAATCAAGAATGAATAAGTGCATAGAACACAAAGGAGGTTACTTTGAAAAACAGTAAACATTCCAAGTTGATTTTTATAACAATATTCCGATAAAGGCACTGGTCCGCGTTCTTTCTGATCACCCCTCGTACAAACTTACCTATCTCAAACGTTTATGTGTTTAACGACGTTCGCGACAGTTTCCATTTTCACGCTTCGTGTAACTATCACGCTCACTTTTTACCCGAAAAACGGGTTAAATGCTAATATCAGTATTACATTTATATGCTATGAATTGGTTTGTTATGACCAACAAACTTGATTCTTATAAATATTGTTGTATTATTGAAAAAAAAATGAGATAATTTACTTCATATAATGTCTTTGTCGTTGACAAACATTATATTTACTCATTAGTTAGTGCCCCACCCAAAAACTTAAAATGTATTTTCTGAAAAAATAAAGCTGGTGACCTATTTGTTTGAAGCCTGATTCTTTTAGTTTAGTACCTGAAAATTATTTGTAGAAAAAATAAGAAAAATCTGAATGTTGGAACATTTTAAAAAGTAACTTTAAAAGATACTATTTGGCTTTTTTTTTTTTTTTTTTTTTTTCAAAATAAAGGTGTTTTAGGTCTTTTTTTTAAAGATTGATACTCATTATACTCTAAATTATTTTTTCATTAAATTTTTTCATTAAATTTGATGTTTCACCAATACAATGACATAAAATTTGCTTATAATTGTTGTCATTTAAAAAAATATACGTAGACTTAGTTTTCATAGGTGAAATTTCATCTTGAACTGCCGCAATGCAGGGTGTACTAAAAGAAATATTCATAGAATTTTCCCAAAGCTGGTGACTGTAATAAACTAAGTAAGACAACCATGATATTATCGGAAACTGCGTTTAATATTGATCTTCACAAATAGAGAGTGTTCAATAATCAAAGTATCAACAGTATCGCATAGCGTACATTTACCAATACATTACATCACCTTTTCTTTGAAAAAAAAATCACTGTTTGTCTTTGAAATCATGACTAGAATGTGAATATATACTGAAATATAAAATTTTGATATTCGAAATTGTCCTTGGGAATTGTTAACAGGAAAGAAGGTTCTAATATGACTAGACTGATTATTACTCAATTAAGCAAGCAGTATACTGATTATGTGAATGTAGTGAAACAAAGTTGCAGGATTTCTATATAGAGTATGTTATACATGTAATACTAACTTCTTACTAATGAAAAACATGTAATAAAACTTCTCTAACTATATTAAATGAAAAAAACATGCAACATAAATTTCTAGCTAATGAAAATATGTAATACAAACTTTTAACTAATGAAAACATTGTCTCATGCTTATCATTGTCTGATGTTTGACTTGTGAAAACATTGTCTGATGCTAAGAATTTTCTGATATGTGAAAACATTTTCCGATGCAAATAATTTTTAGATATGTGAAACATACACTCAATATGTGCACAATATCATGAGAGCAAAAAAACAAATGAGTATCACTGAATGTTAATAATCGTTCTCGAATCTTTTTGGTTTGCGAATAACCCTGCCGGATCGTGTTGTCCTTTGTTCGGAGACATCCGTCTTCTTTTGGCTTGCTTTGACCGAATTATTTTCACTTGCACTCTCCTTTTCATTGCGTTTGTTTATGTCTCTGCTGTCAATTTCACTAACTCTGGGCTGTACCTTTATATTCTCTTCGGCTGGAGTAGGTTGAATATCGTTTTCGGCCCTTGTTTTGATTATGTGTGGGTTTTCACGCGTTTTCAATAACAAGCCTGTATTACGCCTATATTCACGTCCTGAATCCCCTGCTTTAACTATGTGAGAACGTGGATGATATGATGGTTTTACATATTCTGCTGGTTTCCAACCAAATGGAGTGTTAATCCTCACGGCATCACTCGGCTGGATATCATCCTTGACCCTGGTATGTTGATCATAGTAGATTTTTTGCTTTTTTCTGAGGTCAAGTAGCTTCGATGTGACCACTTCTGCATGTTTTGATTCAGGTTTTCTTAATTTTTCTACAATAGGTATTAGTGTTTCGCCCTACGGCCCATAAGACGTTGCATTGGTGAGCCAATTCCGTTGTCTCGAGGCGTGTTTCGTAACTCTAACAATGACAGATAGATGTCGTCACCTGTTTCTACACATTTTTTAATTAACTTCTTCACTGTTTGGACCGCCTTCTCAGCAAGACCGTTTGTCTGCTGGTGTAGTGGTGACGATGTGATATGACGGATGCCATACTTTCCAACAAAATCTTTAAACTCTGTACTAGTGAACTGCGGACCGTTGTCACTTATGATTGTGTCCATGATATCGTAACGAGCAATGTTTTGTTTAACATGTTTTATGACAGTGCTCGTTTTTGTGTCCCTTTGCAACGGTGCAACCTCGATAAAGTTCGAATAGTAGTCTACCATGATAAGATAATGATTACCCTCATGTTCACATAGATCCATCCCTACTTTGCTCCACGGTAGTTCTGGAATAGGCTGAATTATCATTGGCTCTTTCGGGGGTTTATTACGCTGGACCAGGCATGCGCTACATTTACTGACCAATTCTTCAATCTGCTTGTTCATTCCTGGCCAGAATACCAATTCTCTAGCACGTTTCTTACAGTTTACCACTCCCAGGTGAGAACTGTGTATTGCTTGGAGTGTTTCTCTGCGCATTTCAGCTGGAATACATACTCGTTCACCTCTGTACAGTACGCCATTGTATATTGCCATTTCATCTCTATAGTCCCAAAACGGTAAAGCTTCTACTGGTAACATGCTTTTTGATTCTGGCCAACCATGACAGATGACTTTTGCTAGAACTTGGAACTGGTTGTCTGTTTGGGTTAGAGCTGCAATTTTCTCATGGTTAGTACAAGATAGAGAGTCTACCTTTAAGACCATCAGCTCTTCATCTATTGACTTTGTGCCTGATTCTTCCAATGGCAAATGACTTAAGCAGTCTGCTATGCCCATTTATTTGCCAACTTTGTGTATCAGTGTAAATTCATATGGCTGAAGTTTAAGCATCATTCTTTGAATTCTCAGCGGTGCTTTGTGTATGGGTTTTTTAAGGATCGACTCCAGCGGTTTGTGATCTGACTCAATGGTAAAGTTTTGTCTACCATACAATAATTTGTGGAACTTCTCACAACCAAAAACCACAGCCAACGTCTCTTTTTCAATTTGGGCATATTTCTGCTCTGTTGTTGATAGAGCTCTTGATGCGTATGCTATAACCCCATCTTCTTGGATAATGGCTGCTCCTAAACCTTTCATTGATGCGTCTACCGTCAATGTGACTGGTTTATCCAAGCTGTAAAACTTCAACACCTTAGTTGACACTAATGTCCTTTTGATTTTCTCAAACGCTTGTCTAGCAGCGTCGTTCCAAACCCACTGTTCTTGTTTTTTTAACTCCCTGAGTGGTGCATTTAACTCGCTGAAGTTGGGAATAAATTTGGATACATAGGATAGTATACCGAGAACTGTTTCTAGCTCACCAAAGTTTTCAGGTTCCTTCATGTTCATGATTGCCTCGATTCTCTTGTTCGTTGGTTTGATGCCTTTGCTAGTCAACTTATGACCTACATAGTCCACTTCAGGCTTAGCAAAAACACACTTTTCTTTGTTCAGATTTAGATTTATGGTTCTGGCCTTATCAAGCACTTGTTTCAACCTTTTGTTATGTTCTTCAATGGTTTGTCCATGCACCAGTATGTCGTCAACTATCACTTCAGCTCCTTGAATACTACCGAAATGCATTTCCATGCATCTTTGGAAAACCTCACTTGAACATTTAGCTCCCATAGGCATTCTCAGGTAACGGTATCGTCTGAACGGAGTGTTGAATGTTGTCAACTTGGAACTAGCTTTAGACAGTTTGATTTGGTAGTAGCCCATATTTGCGTCAAGTGTAGTGAAGTATTTACTGCCACATAATCTAGTAGCTACGTCTTCGAAGCTGTTCATTGGAGAGTGTTCGCGATGTATGGCCTTGTGTAGGTCTGTTGGGTCAATGCAAATCCTTATTCTAACGTTTTTCTTTCTAAAACAGACTAAGCTGTTCACCCAGTTAGTTGGTTCTGTTTCTTGGACGATTATTCCACATTGTTCTAGGTGATCTAACTCGCGTTTCAATTGATCCCTTATAGCAGCTGGCACAGGACGCGGAGCGTGTATTGCTGGTGTTACGGTTTCATCAATTTTGATTTCATATTCTCCTGGCAAACAGCCAATTTCATCTCCAAGAACATCGCTATAATCTTCAATAATGTGATCAGTTTCAGTCTTGACAGAGTTCACACGCTTATCAGCCCGAAATTTACAGAGTCATTTCTACCAAATAAATTGACATTTCTCGGAATGTCCATCACTTGGAATTCTATATCCCTGGTTATGTCTTTATATTCACAGGGTAATGTTATTTTCCCATGAGCTTTGGATTTTCCACTCACCCCATTGATTATAATGTTACTGTTTTCAATCTGTGCAATGCTGTTGAATTCATTTGCTGTTTTCCTGGATAGAACATTACACATTGCACCAGAGTCTATTTCTAAGGCTAATGGTAATTCTATGTTTGCTATGTTAAATGTAACAGACCAATTTTTGTCAGATCCTCCCGATGTTGCTACAAAAACATCTTTCACTGAAGCTGTTTGTCCAAACATTTCGGCAAGATTATCATCTTCCACTGCTTCAGTGTAATTTACTGTACGTCTCCTGCCACCACGACCACGATGTGACCTTCTACCCCGACCTCTGGTGCTGTTGGTGGCATTGCCGCTTGCTGTGTTTCTACCTTTGCACAATGTAGATGCTTTAAAATGACCTGTAAGCCCACAGGTGTCACAGATTCTGTTGTATGCCGGACAGTTTTCACATTCGTGGTGTCTACAGCACTTTTTGCAAACTGACTGTCTCTCTTGTCTTTGATGCCTATTGGCTTTAGCCAGATTAACAGCTGGATTTTCTTCTAAAGTTTTAAGATGAGCGGTAGTTAGCTCTACTTGTCTACAAATTTGCATCACTCTGTCTATGTTTGACTGGTCAGCTGGAAGCTCCCTTAATTTCTCAGAACATTTTTTGTCATTGACACCGTTAATTATCATGTCACAAATCAAACCCTCTTTTTGCTCGCCATATTGACAGTGTTCTGCCTTTCTTTTCAATTCCGCTATATAGTCCATAATCGACATGTTACCCCTCTTGGTGTTTAGGAATTCCTGTCTTTTAATGTTCCTATAGTTATGAACGCCAAAATGTCTGTCGAATTTCCTAAAGACAGTGTCGAGATCGTATTTATCTTCAGCCAGACTTCCCACAATTCCGTGTTCCTCGTCTGCTTCAACGGCGGGTGTCCATTCAAAAGCATTATATATTTTGACGCATTCTTGGACCATGTTGGCTAGCAACACACCGACCTTTCGTCTACCAGGCTTGTCATCGAGGCCTAATGCATCTAAATGTATGTTGAAATCGCGTTTGTAAAGTTCCCATTCCGGGGCGCTAGAGTCTGATGGGTTGAACTCTTGCAACGGCCTAATCCCTTTTGTCGCCATAATTATGCGGTAAACGTGCGTAGAATAATAATTCGCTTATATAACGGCACCTTTATTTTCTATTGAATCTTCTTTGTTACGCCGATGCGAGCGGATTTCTGACACCATGTAATAAACTAAGTAAGACAACCATGACATTATCGGAAACTGCGTTAAATATTGATCTTCACAGAGAGGGTTCAATAATCAAAGTATCAACAGTATCGCAAAGCGTACATTTACCAATACATTACAGTGACCCCCTCTTTTTATCTCCTATTTTTGTAGATCAGATAATAAACTATCACCAAACAAAGTTTCGTGAAATTCTGAATGTTTTCAAAAAATGATGAAACTGTAGCGATCGTCTTTAAGACAATAAATGTTAGACTAAAAGCAGGTGTGATTATGATATAGCTAATAAACAAAAAGATTTATCAAATAATCTCCCTTTTTTCGGTGTAATATACGCATTACGAATTTTCTTATCTTACACACGTTTGGGATAAGCATTTTGTGACGTCATCTTATACTTCTTTCAGAGAACTGAATCAGATTTTCTTCATGGAATTTCCACGTTGCATGTTCTGAGCTACAATATGCAAGATTTCGTTATGTGATAACAGGAATCTGAGTCTCGTTGGCTTTTTAAGTAGAATTTTATTTAGCTCGTCTACAAGAATTTAATTGAGCTCGCCAGTGCTTAATAACATTTTTGCAGACTATATTAAACCCATAATCCTGCTAAATAACTAAAAGGAAATTTGCATTTAAATAGTAATGTAGATCCAAGACTGTCCGCAAAAGGTCAGTAAGTGGCGCTTAGCAATTTAAGGGTTTACAAAATTTTATCTCAAACTCCAAATCATGTCAGATCCTATATATCACCAGCGTGAGTTCTTCAAGATAAAGGAGTAGTTATGTCAATATAACTGCAAAACAAAAAGTTGTCCCCTATATTTTCAGCTCTACCATGCTCTAGAGACAGCAGACTGGACGGATAAGGCATTCGTAGCAGAAGTTCAGGAAAACTTGAAGAAGTCAACTGTCACACATTATTGTTTCGGATCTGAGCTTCATGTGAGTAAACCATTTTTGCGACTTTTTTTAATTGTTTTATATTGTAAAATCAAAAACCAATCGCAAGCGAGTTTATCTGTCAAAGCAGCTGACAGCCTCCGAGGACACTGAGGGATAATGATCAGTTCCTTTTCCAAAAATGTTTTCTCGGAGAAGTAGCCAGTCGTTGGAAAAGAGTGTGCATATTTCAACCTACCACTTACTAGTACATGTGAAATTAATATTTAAATTGAATTAAAATGATCTTTTTTCCATAAAGTAATAAAGAAAACAGTTTGAGTGGAGCAGCTATTCCTTGTAAAGATGATTTCCCTTTTGCGAAAGTTGTCAGAGTCATTGTAAAGGGTTGTAAAAGCAACATTCATTTTTTAGGCATTTAGCTAAGTCCAATGCAGAAAGATGCTTCGACCCCTATCATGGAGCAGCAATATACAGAGACGGTCATCGAGGGGTGGATCAAAACTCTTTCCGAGAAAGCAGGAAAGTGGGAAAGCAGCCAGTGGCTATGAAAGAGTCCAATACGTAGTCCTGGTCAAAGAAAAACCAGGGATGTCAGGATAGGTAAAATGGCCGCCGAGATATACGTGTACTCGAAATACTACACAAAATACCAGACAACAACAGGGTTCCCTTACGTTGCGTTTCGTTTCGTTGCGTTACGTTTCGTTGCGTTTCTTTGCGTTTCGTTTCAGTTCCGTGTCTTACTTTACCCGACAACAACATACGGGGCTCCGAAGACGTCATGTGTCACACATTTTCTATTTCATTATAACGAAATACTAATTTGATAAAATATCAATTCATAATAACGAAATCCTATTTCGATAAAGCGAAATGCTAATTCGTTATCTCGAAATAATTCTTAGATGAAACGAAAAAATAAATCGTTAAAACGAAATCTTATTTTTATAAAATGAAATAATACTTTTCACGAGCAGTCGACCATGACGGACGACAAACTAAGGAAAATAGAAAAGAATGTGACACGTGACATTTTTGGAGCTCCGTACCATCAAACTAAAACCTAACTTCAAGTTTCAAGTCCAGTCCCATTCGTTCTTTAAAGTCGTGCTGTGACGAACAACTTTGTTTGAAGACATTTTAAAAAAAAATAGTCTGAAGCACAACACTTAGCCACCTATTATTATACAAATACCACTTTACCGACCCCTATCGCGAATTTTTGTTTTATTATTATTTTTGTTGTTCTCAAAAAGGAAAAGGAGATATTGCTTGTAACACGCAATTGCTCCTTTGTCCACGATGTTTTCTCTACCAGTAGGAAGAGAGCTTTTGATTCCCTTCATAAGTTTCTTAACTTTATCTCGTAACAATTTTAGTGCGTCTAAAACAGCTTCTGTGGTATAGGGTGAAGCTTTAAGAGCGTCGTCCCCTGACATCAATGTTTGTGTCTAGTAAACAACGAAAATTGGTTGTAATTATGTAAATTTTCTTGGACAGGCTTCAAATTTCGGTTTTATGGAGACAGTTTTAGCGAATCTAAGTACATGTGATATGGGCAAGTGTAAACCTCAGAGCGCTAAACACAAACTCAAATATCCTCGCGTTCCGATTTGTTAGCTATGAAGTAACCCACAGTGTAAAGATCCAGTGTTCGCAAGCAAGCGCAGGCAATTGGTTTTGACAAACTTGATTTGAATATCATTTATTTATCGTCGCAACCGGTTGCCAGTTTGGACAACGCCCCCAGAAGTCCGTTAGTTACGTTACGGGGGAAACAGTGCAAGATATAAGACGAAACCAGCCCTAATATTTGAACAAATCTAGTAGTAGGCCTTTGAAAAACGGTGAGCTGAGAAAAACATAAGGTGAAAGAGTTAATGGCGTATAAAAACTAAACTTTTATCGAGGAACAACATTTTGTTGACGATAAAACGTTCTGCATTTCCAATTAAACACGATGAAATCAGTGCACCTAACTTTGTCTAAAAATCGTTGTGTTTTTGTAATATACATGTATATTTTTATATCTTTTCAGGCGCCAGCACCTGAGAATTTTGTAGAGCACGGTTCGTACACGCCCTATGTGCTACCGCCAGATGGCTGCAACAGGCACTGAATCAACGCATATCAAAGAAATCTGACGCAAGTGACGCAGATGTAATGGATTGGCTGATAAAAATTGAATAAAGCTAATACCTAGTTGTACAAGCACTCTTCACTGTTTAATATTTTTTCAACCCTTGACCAAACACACCCGTGTTTTAACGACACTGAGGAATGAATGAATGAATGAATGATGGTGTTTTATGGCGCATTGACATCTAAGGTCATTTAGCGCGCAAAAAAGAAGTAATGAAAGGAAAGAAAAGTATATTTGAATGTTAGTCATGAGTATATGATGAAAGATGTGTTATGAAATGATACTATAATGGAAATAAGATAGATATACAGTGATAAGAATAAAATAGTCCAAATATGAATAAAAGGTATAAAAACAATATCACGACTTTGTATATGGTCCAATCTCCTTGAGAAAAGCAATGTCCCTGTATAGATCGACAACCTTTCTGCTATGCCTTGATCCGTCATTGGTGACAGTTTTGCTGGAATTTATCTGTATATCATAAACCTGATCTATACTCAGTTCCATAAATAAGTATACACTTAATTTTCTTTTATTTCTCGTCGCATGTTTTACTGAAGACCAACAAATTTGGTATCATACTTTAGTTCAGAGTCTGTAGAAAATGCCAGACTAATCAGATTTTGACTAACAGAAAGTTTAAGTTAGGTCTTTGCAGTTTAAATGAAGGTGGTACTAAAACCAAAGTTGCAAAAGTACTCAAAGACTAAGGTAACATTAAAGTTAGGTTTTGGCCACCGCTCTCGTTCAGGAATGGAATAACATTCCTGATGCAATGATTTTACGTTATGTAAGGTCTATGCGACGTCGAATAATTGCCTGTATCGACAGTAGAGGTGGCCATACAAGATATTGATTGAAAAATTACAAGAACTTTAAGAAAAACCTAACTTTAATGTTACCTTAGTCTTTCAGTACTTTTGCAACTTTGGTTTTAGTACCACCTTCATTTAAACTGCAAAAACCTAACTTAAATTTTCTGTTAGTCAAAATCTGATTAGCCTGGCATTTTCTACAGACTCTGAACTAAAGTATGATACCAAATTTATTGGTCTTCAGTAAAACATGCGATGAGAAATAAAAGAAAATTAAGTGCACACTTATTATGGAACTGAGTATATTTGAATGTTTGATACTGTATACAGTATCCAGATGAAATCACTGTGGGAAAAGTGAGGAAATGATGGCAACCAGCATTTTCTCATTTTCCGTCAGTGTTTTCTTCCACATCTAAATCAAGCCCCATGAGCTACTCCGAGCCAAAATTAATTTGCCGTCTGAAAGTGTTTTGAATTTGCTCAAGATAGAAAAGTAGTCTTCAGGTAAAGTGTTAGCATGAACTTTTCAAGACATAGAGCAAAATAAAAAATTAATTCATTTTAACTGAGGTATGTAAAATACACAATATCAAATGGCCTGCAACACGCGAAAAGGGGCTTTCGGACATTTGCGTAAAGTGTCGTCTCGGATCAGCCTGCGCAGTCCGCGCAGGCTAATCCGAGACAGCACTTTACGACTATATTAGATTTTGTTCTTCATAAGACGCGCAAAACAGAAAATTACATAAAAACGGAACGTGTCATTTCGGATTAGCCTGCGCGGACTGCGCAGGCTGATCCGAAACGACACTTTACGCAAATGTCCGAACGCTCCTTTTCGCGTGTTGCAGGCCAAATAACAACATTATTGGATTCAAACGTCCGTAAATGTTCAAATTTGCACATTTCCTGTGAACCTGCCGGGAAGAAAAAAATTCAATGCCTAAGTTGTCCATGTTGAGCCTGGTACCTCAGTAGGTAACGTTCCGGGGTCGAGACCAGGGTTTGCTGGTTTGAATCCCGAGCTCGGCCAAATTCTTTACGAGAATTGATGATAGTCATTGCGACGAGATTTATTCCTCTCTGACGGCTAAACATTCTTTTGCGTGCAAAAGCAGCCAGTGGCGCAGAAAGTATGTTGTGTGATGTACCTTTGTTAGAAAATGAGCTAATGCCCTTGGCTGCTTCTAGTCTCGATTCGATTGTTGTTACAGCCTGTGTTCGACAGGGTTTACTATTATATAAAGCATTATGGCGACAATTCTATTGTGATTTCTTTTTCTTAATTTGACCAGTACGTTGCCTTGCCCAAGGACACTCCCAAGCGGCCGTCTCCGCCAACACGGATCGAATCCAGGGATTGCAAGAAGCACTAATTTCACCCCACAGCTTTATGATAAAATTTATGTTGAATGGAATTTACGCCGCTTTCGTCATACAATTAAAGTGATAGCTTTGTTATTCACGCGTTTCCTAGGTTTAACCAGTATCACACCAGGGCTCTGAAGTATCTTGCCAAAGGGCACTCCAACGAAAGCCCTGCGCCTCGAGTGAGGATCGAACCCGAGGTCCCTAGGTTACGAACCCTCCACAAGCCACTCGGCACCCCGGGTTTGTGTTTTAACAACAGCATTACGCGGCATGTTGACCCTAAAGTCATAGTCACATTTACGTCATGCACGTAGTTGTCCGTAGTTCATTTCAAACGTAGTCTGCCGTAGTGTTGCTACGGTCAATTAGGTTGAAGCACGTTCAAAGTAGGTTCAAACTTGGCAATAAAAGGAAATATAGAAAGTCTAAGTAGGTTGAACTACGTGTAAGTACGGTTAACTACATTCAACTGCGTGCAAAGTGGCTAGGGTTAACTAGGGTATCAGTACGTCTAACTACGATTAACTACGTTAAACTACGTCCTAAGTACGCACAACTACGGTAAATTGAGGTCAACTGCGTTAAGCTACGGTAAAACGTAGTTGTGCCTACTCAGTACGGGTAAGCTGCAGTCACTGTACTTTAACGAAGTATATCACAAATTTTTCTAACTGACAGATCTTTTTTTAAATTTTGCATATAAAAAGCTTATCATGTCTCTAGGAGATTACAGTAAAAAAGATATGGGTCACTGTGCTTGTTTCTGAGAAATTTGTCTTTGAAAAGGTATACGAGGGGTGATCAAAAAGATCGTGGACCACCTCATTATTTTGAAAACTACTACACGGAGGATTACAAAAATTTGCATAGATGAGCATTAATTTTCTGGTAACTGACTCAAGCTTTCAAATGTCGTCATAATCAAGTAGGTAAAGCATGACGTCATTTTCATGACGTCATATAGTGCATTAGTGGTCCAAAGTGTCGGACGACGTTTTATTTGAGCCGAGAGTAATCATAAAGTTTTACGTCAAACTCGGAAAGTATTTATCGGAAGTCAAAACCGATTTCGAAACAGTTGAAGGGGACTTTGCACTCAAGGAATCTGATATTCGTACATGCATCGGACCGATTTAGACAAGGGTGCGATTCTGTTAAAGATGACCCTAAATCTGGCCGTCCATAAACATCAGTCACAGACAAAATCATAACGGATGTAGAGGAGCATGTAAAACGAGATCGCCGAGATACTGTCAGGAAAATAGTTGACACATTCAGCATTTCATATAGAAGTACTCAGGAGTTTATGCAGGAGAATTTTGGAATGTCGCGTGTTTGCACAAGGTGGGTACCTCGGCAACCGACGCCAGAGAAAATGGGGGTTAGGGTCGAAATCTGTTAAGAAATTTTAGAACGTATTAGGGTAGAGGGGTCAAACTTTACTTGTCGTGTTGCAACATGCAATGGAACATAGGCACACTTTAACGAGACTGAATCTAAACAACAAAGCAGTGTATGGAAACATACAACATCGCCTTCCGCTGGTAAAGCCAACCTTTCTAAGTCACTTGGTAAAATTATACATCATGTATTTCTATTCTCCTTTTTATCTTCTACATCATGTTGTATCTATACATACTACAGTCAATACTGAGTTTTATGCCCACATTATTCAAATAAATTTCACAAACACCATACGAAAAAAACAGCCTGAAGTCCTGCGGAGTGACGTCACTTTACACCATGATAACGCCCAAGCTCACAAAGCCGCACTTGGACAGGAAACTTTGCAAAAACTAAACATAAAAACACTAGCCAGCGCCCCTTATAATTAAGTCCTGACTCCATGTGACCGCTGACTAGTTCCTGTTTTGGAAGATTCTCTATGTGGCATACACTACGAAAGCAAAGAGGAGCTAACCCTCGCTATGACCGGGTGCTTGATATTAACGTCACGTGACGCGCTCCCACACGTGCTTCGCGCGTGGAAATCGAGAATGAATAAGTGCATAGAACTCAAAGGAGGTTACTTTCAAAAATAGTGAACACTCCAATTTGTTTCTTATAACAATATTCCGATACCGACGCTGGTCCACGTTCTTTCTGATCACACCTCGTATATAGTACCAAAATTCAGCTTATATTGGATTTAACACGCTTTTCTTTAATGGTCAGTTAAACAAGAAAATTACCGGAAAATTATACAAATATGCATCATTTTAATGAAAATCCATTTAGTTTTGCACAAAAAGTATATAAAAGCCTGGTTTTCGGCTTGGTAAATGTACAAATATGCCTTTTATATATAGACTATTGACTTAAAAAGGGAGATAATTTGACCGAATTAAGGGTAAATCTTTAATAAATACATATTTTCTAACGGACAGACTTTGCTTAAAATTTCCACACTTATAGTATTTATATTATTCTAAACAATAAGAAAAAATAAAAATGGCACATTCGTCAGAAAACAGGGATGAAGGTCACTGTGGAAGTTAACCTTTTCCAGGAAAAAAATAGGCTAAAAGCTCAGCAGACATAGTGGGAACAGGAGAAATTGCTCATTAGGAGCGATTTCTCCTTTCCCCACAATAATTTTCAAAGTGGAAACAGCTATACTTCCACAGCTTTAAATTTCCTGCTTTTGTTTGCTTGTTTGGTGTGTAACGCCGTGTCAACAGTATTTTAATTATTTCACGGTGACAGTTCACAGATCCATTTTTTCTGTTTACTAATACTACCCGGAGAAAGTGCTACTTGTATCAGTGTACCAATAGTTTTACAATATGTGCGAAAAATACATAGGTGTACTTTTGATTCACTAACTATGACAAAAACACATGCGCAGTATGGATGCGCACGAAAATTTGTGATATACGTCGTTAACCGCTGTCACATGTTACGTAATTGACTGTAGTGGGTAATTACCGTAGTTGGCCGTAGTTGAACGTACTAAACACAATACGGTTAAGTAGGGTCAATTACGGTTAACTACGGTCAGCTACGTTCAAACTACGGTCACAGTATGGTCACAGCTTCGTAGTTAACCGTAACAAATTTTTGAATATGTTCAAAAATTATGCGTTTACTACTGGCAAACCTTAAGATAAAACTACGTTCATTACTACGTTGAATTACGGCTATCTACGTGTAACTACTATCAACTATGTTTAATACTTTCAACTACGGCCATCTACGGTTTTTCCCCACTACGGTCAACGACGTAAGGTGTGACCACGGCTTTTTAGACCGCTTAAAGCTATGGTCACGTTTACATTTACGGTCATGCACGCAGTTGTCCGTAGTTCATTTAAAACGTAGTCTGCCGTAGTGAATCTACGATCAATTATGTTGAAGAACGTTCAAAATTGGCAAAAGGGGAAACATAGAAAGTCTAAGTAGGTTGAACTACGTGTAAGTACGGTTAACTACATTCAACTGCAAGCAAAGTGGCGGGGGTTAGCTAGGGTATCACTAAGTCTAACCACGGGTAACTACATTACACTACATATAAACTACGTCCTAAGTACGCGCAACTACGGTTAGTTAGTGAAAACTGCGTTTAGCTACGGTAAAACGTTGTGGCTGCGCCTGCTCTTTACAGGTAAGCTACAGTCATTGTGCTTTTGGAAGTTGGTGAGCCAGAAATTGCTGACCACTTATTCTACCATGCACGTCTTGAAAGAAAAGATATTCTTCTAAAACTACGGTCAACAACAGTACACACTACTGTATAAGTATGGTATAATTACGGTTACCTAAGGTCAACTACCTTCACAGTAAGGTCACAACATCGTAGTTAACCGTAACCAATCTTTGAACATGTTAGAAAATTATGTACATACCACGGGCAAATAGTAAGTTCAAACTACGCTCAGAACTACGTTGAAATACGGTTATCTACGTATAACTGCGTTTAATACGTTCAGCTACGGCCAACTACGGTCATTCCCCACTACGGTCAACAACGTAAAGTGTGACCACGGCTCTAAAAATGCGGTAATGGGTTAATCAGTTCATGGGAGGTCGGTCAAGCTCCCAATCAATGGCAGAATTAAGCCTAATAGACATTCCTTTCTGTAATTCCCACTTAACATCTTTCCAAACAATCCAGTGTTTTTTTACGACACCGATCAAGATGCTTTATGAAACATTTTGCGAAAAGGAGAAAATGCTGGTAACCAGCATTTTCTCCTTTTCCCAAAACGTTTCATACTCTTTCATCGGTAAATTTCGTCACGTCTTTTTTTTTACAATCTGTCGTCTGCAATGGCTTTCAATTTCAATTTGGATAAGTCTAAAATTCTATCGTCTGGTAGAGAGGTAAGTAGATTTTAAGATCGATACTCGCTGTAAAGCCACTTAGAAGCGAAAGTGCTCTTCAATTCGTTATAATTCGTTACAAGAAGAACAGGAAAACTACAACAGAGGATTTTGAACCATTCTTTTCAAATATTAATAATCAACATAAAAACAGCCATAAGACACGGATGCAAGTAAAACGTTGTTAAAGAATTTCTTTTGAAATGAGCAATTTCTTCTTAAACCACAATGTTTTCAATGTTTGTTTGCACAATATGCAAAATTGTCGTTCAATCCCGGTCACGCTACACAAAATTCCAACTACACCAAGCGGTCTGACGCAGTTCGAACTTGTACGATGAAGAAGGAACGCAGGAGGAACCAGTCAGGACGCGATGCGATCTTTAAGGTCTTGGCTGACGTGGCTGATTTTGAACATGTTTAAGAGAACGTAGGAAGGACGTGACCGAATCAGAACGCAGGAAGCTCGTGAGAGCAACAACATTGATGTAGTACGGGGCATGAACATAAGACGGTCTTCCATGACTTGGTACAAACCTAACATGGACGGATGGATTGCACTGTCCTTTCAAGAGAACTTGTAGAACGATTGAGAACGTAGCATACGTGGATTTGAATGTATAAGATAACGAAAAGCGTAACGAGAACTTGGTAAACTCGCAGTAATTGCGTTATGGAATCTAGGAGGTCTTACAGAGAACGCACTTAAAACGCAAATGATGTACTGCCTGCTCGATCCAGAACTCAACAGACATTGGCTGGGGCATAAAAGACACAATGATATTCTAGCAGGGCCGTAGTAAAGCCGTACAACTAACTTGAGCACTGTGCATTTTCCTGTACACTGTATTTTGTCCCCTTCTCCCTATCTTTTGCCAAGTTTTTAGAACACAGCAATGTCTTTTTGATCTTTGTCTAAATGTGACTTGAGCCCTACCGAAGAGTTGTTACTTGTAGTTAAAGGGGGCGTTCAATATTTTCAATCACCCAACAAGTCTTCTTTTGTCCCCTCCCCTCTTTTTGTTGACGGGTTCTCTGAAAAAAAAGGGGAAATATTCATTCATTCACATTTTAAACAAAAAAATATGTTCTTTTCATGAAATTAAACATTGGAAAATATTCATTTGCATTTTACTAGCAATAGCCCCTTATTAAACGGTATTTTCCATTTCATAACGAAAAACAAAAATCAGCTTCCTTTAGATTTTCCCATTTGCGACAAGAAGCATGCCATTGTAACAGTATTTCTGAAAATAACCTTAGGTAGTAGGTCAAGGGTACGCTTATCTTGTTTCCAGACGACAAAATTTTAACCTGGTCCATATTGAAAGTGCTTGCAGACGACAAATAAAATGTGACTCAAATGATGTGATTTGGCTGAAAAAGTAAAGAATAAATGTGGGAAAATGAGACATCGCAGATAAAATACATAGTCTTCTTTTTCCACAGTATTTCAAAAATTCAAAGTACTGGTGTCATACAGCTTTTATTTTCTTTTAACATGATAGTTATTACAGGCATGTTTAATATTAAGCTTTAAAATTGCATTTTTCCTGTAATTTTTGCATCTTCTTGGATCCTGTTTGTGTTAAATATACTAAAGCTGTAGATACATGTATATATATATTTTTTTATGCCAAAGTTGCTGCCATTTTTTGGCGTCGTTGCCGTTGACGTCATGTGACGTTGATGTCATCAGCCTTTAATGATAAACAATATGTCCCTTGATAAAGGTTTGAAATAACCGAAACTAGTCGGGATTAAAATAATTTTTCAAAATGACACTTGGAGTTTGATCTCTTTTTATTCATTTACAGTATTTCACAAACATTCTAGCTCGCGGTCCTTAAACACGTGATCGTTTGGTGGTGCCTCAACACTTTCGCCAGACGACAAAACTACAGACTAGTTCCTTTTTGAAGCAGTCGCAGACGACAAATTAAATAGAGCTCTAATGATTGGAACGCTCTTTCAAACTGCAAAAAAACATTGTAAGGAGAAAATGCTGGTAACGAGCATTTTCTCCTTTTTCCAGAATGTTTAAAAAATTTCCATCTCGTGGTCAGTCGTTAAAACCCGGGATCGCTCGGTCGTGTATTAAGGACCACAAGAGGCTTGAATGCTCGATGATGACCGAGTGACCCGAATTTGTCACAAAAAATCTAACAGTGTCAAGCACTTCAGCGCCACCTTGTGAAAATAGAAATACATGAAACGGCTATAATTACCTGGTGTCATTCACTTCCATCGATTTTGTATTTACTCGTTACCGTCTGAAAACAAATTTGCCGCGGACGAATTTTAAAACATCTTTGTTAAAGTGGCATCCAAACACTATTCGTTTCTTACAGGCTCATAACGGCCAATAGTAAACAATTGGATCAGTAATATGCAATTAAATTTAAATCCTACCAATTAAAAGTATGGAAATTATTGTGAAGACGGCAATGGTCGATCTAAGTGTTAGTCACTGGCAGGACAATTAATTCTAAAACTAGCTTAAAAATTACCAGGTCGCCTTATCTCTTTTTTTTACTTTTTACCTCGTTTGAAAATTAATTTTTCTACCAGCGACTAGCACTTGGACCGACCGTACAACAACAGATTTTCATCTTCACAATAACGCTCACACAATTTAATGGTATGCTTTATATTCAAATGCATTTTCTTACAACTCTATTTACTTTTGGCCTCCTAATGGTATCCAAAGTAATCGCTTTTTAGGTGTAATTTTTTAGAAAATATTCATGAAGACCAACAATTCTAATAAGCGTTCAAAGATGGCTATAAAACTATTATGTAGATAAACGTATCTAAAAACACGAGGAATTTATTCAGTAATTCGTATTCTTTTTCCGCTTCCGTTAGTAACGAGATAGCCCATATTTGGCCTGCAATACGCGAAAAGGGGCGCAGTCCGCGCAGGCTTATCCGAAATGACACTTTCCGTTTTTATGTAATTTTCTGTTTTGCGCAAGTCTACTGTTGCACAAAATCTAATGTAGTCGTAAACTGCCGTCTCGGATCAGCCTGCGCGGACTGAGCAGGCTGATCCGAGACGACACTGTACGCAAATGTCCGAATGCCCCTTTTCGCGTGTTGCAAGCGATTTCATAACAAGGGATAAATGAGCCATGCTCTGGCAAAAGGACGTTTAATGCATCTCCGTGATGCATTATACCAAGTAAGTCATTACATAATCAAGAATCCATATAAACTATTTTGTCCAACAAACGACTGGATCGTGAGGAAGTATGGTCCGAGGACATGTTTAAATTTCATAAAGTAGCAAACAGTTTCGACCCATGTCAGCGGACTGCGCAGGCTGACATGACTAGATACTTTTTGCAGATTCATTTAGCCCCCCTTTTCACAGAGTATGGCTCAAATACATTTTGAATACGGAATAGCTTGTCATTCTTTGTAATTATGGTTATTAGGCTCTTGACGTATTATTTTGGCTAAGGTCAATCCACGGCACAAATGATTCAGACAAAACTGTACACATTTTAAAATAGTGTAGTAAATACGTTGAAAGACCAGAGCGTTGCATGGCATTCTACTGTTTTGAAATTTCAAAAATATAAGAACACATAATTACAAACAATGACAGGCTTACCTGTTTTTCAGTTATTTTTGAGCCGATACTTTCGGAACCGGAAGACCAACACAACATTTTCTCGTCAGAGCCATTGGCTCCGAATATGAAGCTGCCTACCCGTGCGATAGTTCGGTTGATAGAGTCGCTTAGATATGGATTTGAAGGCCTTTGGATCAAATCCCGACCGGTACAAAAATGGTCATCATCGATCTTAATATTGTGATACAAACAAATGAAAAATACACAACATACTTACATACATACATACATACATACATATCAACGGATCTAACAGTCCTCGCAAGCGGTTTGTGAAAAAACCTAGTTCGAACGGTCAAATCTCGCTTGTATGTACATTCTTCAGAGTGGCGAAACCGCAATGACCATAATATCGTTGTCGTCTTTTGGCTAAGGCCAGATCATAATGGCAAGAATAAGATTCCGTAAATAATTATTCTTGTATCCCCCTCTACATAACCGTGACACTGACATAAAAACAAGGCTGCTTTAAATCGGATTACATGCTCTCAAATTTATTTAAATTCCGGGAACTTGTCTCTGGCATAAACGTAACTGTAACAGAAACTGTAATATATGCAAATAACACCGAGACATGCAATAACTTTACCCCGTACCACACAGTTCGACTTTGAAGCAAATGCTGAAAAATGGTTGCAAGACACTGCGAGAAAAGAAGCGTTTCACGGTTACAAACAATGTATTCTTTTCTCAAATTTCTCACCAACAGAAAACCGTTTCTTTCCCCAAAAATGTTTTTCTCCAAAGTATTGTTAGCGATCGAATTTGGTAAGTCTAGTATTAGCGTATATATACGGAAATGGGTTTAGACCTTTGATGCAACGGGCTCTTGAAGAAGCTTTTAAGGACGATGTACATTTAGATAAGACAGCACCCTAAATGCATTCTGATCTTTAATCTACACGTTACAGTACCTTATTGTAATCTTCGACCAAAACTTACCTTCATTTGCCATAGAATTACATAACTAATCCTTTCACTACCAATTAAATGAAATGAATATACCGTATCTAGAAAAGTACCCGACATATCCACTACAATTATTTTGAAACCATAACATTTTATGAAAATATCGAATAGTATACTATAGATCAAAGATCAGATTGCACATTCTGATCTTGCTCCACACTGTCCTGAAATGCGTTGCAAGCCGAGCTTGATATCAGTGTTAGATGTGAAGCGTGCAAAGATTATCAGATGCGTCTGTTTTGAGGAGACAGGGTTACAGTCACATGTGATTCATAAACTTAATATCTACAGACATAATAATCTAATATAACGAGGTCTTTCGAAACGTGACACGACAAACACATGCCGAGCCGCAAGAGGTCTGTCTGTGCAGCACAAAGATTTGTAATCAAATTGTTTTAAGATCGAATCCTGGCACGGTCAAATATCTTAAGAAATATAGATGAATTGAAAGGATTTTATGTCAAAACTTTCATTTGTAATATTCCAATTTGTTTTCAATATTTTCAGTCATCTTAACAAAACCTTCCACCCACTAAGGTCTCTGGATAAAGTTATATGCTTTCAGATTTGTACGGATTGCACAAGAAATCTTAAAAGTTTTCGTAGCCTTTTGAGGTTTTCCTTCAAAGGCAATACGCAATAGAAATGAGCAACTGGTTTTGATGGGGTGTTGAACCAGATTTTTTCTTTTTTTAATCATCTTTTAAGGGGGGGGGGGGGGGGGTAAAGGGAAGAAAGTTAGTATTTTCTACGGAAAAAAATAAGGACGTGGCTGTTTTATCTTAGTTTGGGGAAAAATGCCTGCGGTAGGACTCGAACCCACGACTTTGAAAACTCTACCAACCGAGCATTAGGACCAATTTATATTTTTTAGTGTTACATCTACACTCGTTTTCGGCCAGCTGTAACCCATTTCATCTTTATGTTATCAAACTGTAATTATTCCTATTTCTTCATGCCAAATGTTGCATCTGACGATTGCAAATTTGCATAGATCACGACTGATAGAAAATGCATTTCAAATTTCTGGAGTCAAGAAATTAATGTTGTGACGTTTCCGGTTTTGAATCGAAGATAACCGGTATATGTATTTATCCCTTACACCATATATTGGTAATTTGTCTATGTTTCCACAGCTGACTAAATCCTGAACCATTCTACAGTCTATCAAATTTTAACAGCGTTTTTTCTCTTTCTGGCTGTAAGGGTGTATTTTTAAAAATATATCTATCTCTCGTTATGCAATAAGAAATATTCTGTTATCAACAGAATAAAAATCAAAAAGCAAATCATCGTAGGCCATACATAGGATAACGCATGAACAAAAAGAAATGCCTATCAGTACATGAAAAGGATTATTCCCTGTCACATTCATTTTGCTTCGGTGTGAATAAGCGGCTCGGGGTATCGGTAGTGTAATGAATGGGCCCTCAAATAAAGCCCGCAGAGACCCGTAGAATAAGCATGTCCACATTTTTACCAATCGCAAATTACCAGTTATTCATTCGAGACTACGACGAAGAAGTATGTCAAAGGTTAGCTTCTACAGCTCGTCCTTCTGCTTAAAAGATGATGAGAATGAACAACGATGAAGTCCGAGCACGATTTCAGTACTTTTTATTAGACGTTAATCTAACCCAACGTTGGAAAAGAAGGATCGAATAAGCCCTTTCTGGGGTATCAACTAGCGGTAGCAACGCTTGTATGCGTCTGCGTGGATCCGCAAAATAAACACGTCCACATTCTTTAACAATCATGAATTACTACTTATTCCTTCGAGTATATCAATACCAAAAAGAAGGTAAAAAGCCAGTGAATTCAGCTACGCCGAAAAAAGAAAAATTTGTATTTTGACAAAAACACAAAACCGGTAGAGTATATGTGGAAAGCTGGCAAATTTCCCAGATTTGTTTTCCCAAGTAAAGACACTTATCCAAATCGAATTGCAAAGACATATCGACCGAATTCAGTTTTAAACGTAGAACATACTATCATTATCAAGACAACCGTCGAAGGATCCTCAATGGATTAATGAATTAGGCCTTTTTGTCTTGTTGTCTGGGAGAGCGCCGTGGTTTATGTGCTTGTGACACGCATTTTACCTACTGTGTTTTCTTTTTCTAAACCATCTACCACACAATCCCTAGATTTAATGACCTTGAAGAAGAATATTTTTGAAAACATTGCTGGAAAAGGAGAAAATGCTGGTAACCAGCATTTTCTCCTTTCTCGCAATATTTTATATCCCATCATAAACAAATTTCGTCATTTGAGCCACATTTGAATAGTCATTTGCAAATGCTTTGAATCTAGACCAGTCTTAAATTTTGTCGTCTGGTAAAAAACTAAGATCGTATTTAAAATCATACCAAATTAGCCAAGTATATGCCAGCGTGCGATGATATTTTGGCGTTTGCTAGCAAACACTGAAGTTCGTTAGCTCAACGTTCTAAATTTGTACGAGTATTATGTTCATTGCAAAGTTTCGTGTACGTCATGGGTCCCTCGGGGCGTCGAAATGTTTTGTTCATGCAATTTTTCAACGTATGCCAACAACCTATACTCTGTGGTTTCGTTCGATGAACGCAATATGATCGGTGTGCTCGTCCGCAGAACAAGGGTTCGTTACCTCTACCAAAGGTGACGGTTGCGTGATTGTAAAATTGCAATGTCTCTTTCTATAATTAGAAACGTATGCAACTCCAGACAACGAACCATTAGGGTTCAGTCAGTGTACATGATAAAACTACAACAAAACATATAAAAATCAAACAACTATGCGTGTTATCAGTGATACACATTTTTTTTCCCTCTCTCTCTCTAAAACCCGCATACAGTCACGAGCACAATCACGCTGAAATGACTTTATTCAATCTTCAAACTTTATGAACGGTGAGGTCGCTGAGATCTGACCGACATACATGTACACAATTCACTACCAATCTACATTGAAATTACACCAAATAACTTGCCAATCTTTTGATATACTTATAAGACAGTGCATCGAAATAAAATGTACCTCCGTTAGTACAGATAGTTGCGTTTGGTTGTACTTCTTTATTATACTGCAAAGAAATTTCTCGCGACCTGATTGGATAATATGCCCCGTACATATAAATCATGTACACTGGCAAAATCCACGTAAAACAAGTTTCCCTTTCGAGAGCTCCGTATACATGATTATCCTTTCAACACAACATCCAAAACATCAAAAATGGCGGCGTCTATCGATACGAGCCGCCCACAAGACAAACATATGAAACTCGAACATTGTAGCGTTAAAAGGATAACCAATGGTCGTTTACTTTTGCCAACAAATCATTAAAATGCATAGTTGCTTACCTTGAACTTGTTTGAATCCACGTTAAAAAAAAATGCGTCAATTGCCTATAGTATTGACATTATCCAGTTCGTTCACCACACTTCACGTTTTACCAAGGTTTCAGTGACGTCAGTTCCCAGTGACGTCACTTTTCATTGAATTTGGGCACTCAAAAGGGAAATACGATTTCGTCAGCCTACTCATTTCGTGAATACATAAAACAGGGAAATTTCGCCGAATACACATAGGAATGGTAAAACTTTGCAGTATAATAAATTCGTTGTACGGTTAGGTGGCAGGGGACTTGGAAACTTGTTCAAGGCTGTTGCAAATCATGTCGCCACCTCGCCTTCGGCTCGGGGCGACATGATTTGCCACAGCCTTGAACAAGTGCTGTGCTGCTTTTTTAGTCAACGCGCCTTTAACTTGAAGAGTTCCACTTATGGAAATAAGAATTAATCTTTCCAATAACTGGTCGTGTATTTTATAGCGAGAGTAAAGCTATTGTCGTTTTGCTGGCAAAATAGTTTTGTGCCCTGCAGCAAGGGTAAGGTACTGATTTTTAGCTAACTAAATGTCTTTATGTCGTACGGCCGGCGAAAACTTGTTTTTCTGCTTGTTAAATGGCTTTATGCATTACAGTGACGATAAAAGCACTGCTACTTTGTTTACTAGATGGCTTTATGCAGTACTGCGAGGCCCGATTTATTCTGCCCGCTAAATGGTCCTATGCCTTTCTGTGAATCAGGGTTGGAGTGTTCTTAGTAAGAGCATGGAAGACTCTACGGCACGGAGCCTTATGCACCAACCATTCTTAACAACATTCCTTATCTAATTCGCGATAATTTTCTGATTATCAGGGTAACACAGTTTTTGATTGGTTGGGTCGAGTGGTTTAACAAATCGGAAATTGTGTTACTTTCTAAATGTAGTTTCAGACCAACAATACAAATGGCTCACCAAATCAGAAATTATGTTACTATGTGTAAGTAGATTTAATTCTTTACCTCACAATCCTGAGTTTTGATGACCCTGAAATCGAATGCTTTTGAAAACATTGTGGGAAAAGGAGAAAATGCTGGTAGCTCGCATTTTCTCTTTTTCCCACAATGTTTTCTACCCTTTCAAATACAGAAATCTCCATATACATGTAACTTGCATTTTAATTTGTCATCTGCAAATGCTTTCGATTTGGAAGAGTCCACAATCTTGTCGTATCCGCGTGAATAGATTCTCAGATCTGTTAAATATACACCTTTACAGCTAGAAATAAAAACGCTTTTAATAGTTGAAATTGCTCAGCTGTGTAACTTGGATAAATAATATTTTGTGTAAGGGATAGAAAAACACAAGGGATTTGTCCCCCTTTAAAATCGGAAGCGACAACAGCGATTGCTCTGAAGGCCTCCAAAACATGAATTGCATTTTCTATCCGTCGTAATCTTGCAGCCATCAGAGGCAACTTTTGGCATGGAGATACAAGGATGATCATTGTTTCATAATATAGGGATGAAACGGGTTAGAAAATGGCTGGAAACTGCCTGAAAACGAGTACAGATGTATCTTTAAACCCAGAAAACATACAATAAAAGAACCCTCTTCGTTATATAAGTGTGATACGGTTGAAAGCGGCTATAAGTATCAATCGAACAACCATATCAATACCGTCAAAGGAAACTTCTATCAGCGAGAGAATGGTATACTAAAATATTTTTATTAGCTTTTTAACCCTTTACCAGATAAACCCTTGTCTTAACTCATTACCAAACGACAAAATTTTGGACTGGTCCAAATTGAAAGCACTTGCAGACGACAAAAATAAACATAACTCAAAAATTGAAATTTGCTTCCAGCAGGGTAGAAAACATTGTGGGAAAAGGAGAAAATGCTGGTTACCAGCATTTTCTCCTTTTCCCACAATGTTTTCAAAAGGCTTCTATCTCAGGGTCGTAAAAACCAGGGATTATTTGGTCAAGGGTTAACAACTAGGAGATGAAAAAGCCTTTGAAGACATTGGTATACAGCATTTTTTTCCTCTTCCAAACATGTTTTCCACCCTATCAATTACGAATCTCAAAAATGGACCACATTTAATTTGTAGGTGTTCAAATACTATCAGCTTGGACAAGTCTGAAATTTTGTCGTTTTGGTAAAGAGTTAAGTCCAGAGAATTACGCCATATAATAAATTGCTGACTGTTGAAGTTCTTATATAACTGTCTGAGTAGGTCTTAACCCAAATTCTCGATATCGTGACCTCCAGCGCTCCAAATAAGGAGTGAACGGAGATCAGACCGCACGTTAGTGCTGTCTGATCTTAATCTGCTGCTCCCTTCGACACACAATAAACTGTTACAGGTTTACTTTTACCTTTTTAACTCTTTACCGAATGAAAAGAAGTGTACCCATCCAAACTGAAAGTGTTTGGAGGCGTCATATGAAATGTCACACAAATGATAGAACTCTTCATTTGTCATTTGCAACTAGTATCACTATGGATGAGCCTATAATTTTTCCGTCGATAAAAGGTCAAAGGTTGAAGGGATCAGTCAGTTTTACCTTTTTCCAAGCCGTCCGAAGTTTAGTAACATCCGTCAATGAGACATTCCCCCTCACCCCTGCAGTCGACTTTTTAATTGTATTGCTTCACACTTAGATGAAAATGTGGTACTGTACCTTTTCCTTGTCGAGGTCTAGCGTGGCTCAGTCGTAAGTCTGGGATTTGTAACTTTGAGGCTACGGGTTTGTTCCTTAGTTGAAGCACTAACTTTCAGTGGGAACAAGACACTTTAAAGAGGCCCTTATACTCATTTTCAGCCAGTTTTAACTCATTTTGTCTTTATTTTATCAAACTATAGTCATTCTTATATCTTCATGCCAAATATTGAGCTGGCGGTTGCAAGGTTGCTTAGATTACGGTCGATAGAAAATGCATTTCGCTGAGTTGCGGCTTTCCATGTAAACAGACTCGTCGTTTCCGGTTTTTGAATCGAAGATTTCCGATATATCCATTATACACTCGGGTAGATTCGTATGATGATCATGCATTCTGTCACGTGACTGTATTTGACCTTCGCCCTGCGTCTAATGAGGTAAACAAAGGAAAATGGAGGCTTCTCTGTTGCAGTCTCGATTTTCAGACGGAGGTCGCGGCCTATATGCAAATTACACCGCATCCGACTCTAGGCGGAAACCAACGGTAAATTTCCGTGACGCACCGCCATTTTTTACAGCTTCGATCGTCAGCCAGTTTTCTTCTGACCAATGTTCGGTTTCTAATACAAATCTCCTTGTTTCTTTTTTTCAATTACACTATATATGTCAGTAATTTATCCATGTTTACACAAAGGACTGATTTCTGTACCATTCTAAATTGTTTGAAATTTAACTGCGTTTTTGCTCACCGGCTGTAGACGGGCATCTTTAAACCCCTAGCCTGGTAGTGGAGAATCTAAGGACATACATGTCTATGTTAGTTGTCGCCATCATATGACTGAAATAATGTTGAAAGCGGTATAAAACACCTTTCCATCAATCAACCTATTTCTTGGCTGTATAACATAAAAATAATAATTCTTTCAAAAAGTACACAAGAATGTCGACCAGCTCCAATAGCTCTAGTACCAGAGCATGAGACTTGCGAACGTCAAAAGCAAAGAGTATTGTATTGTATTGTATTGTATTGTATTGTGTATTGTATTGTATTGTATTGTATTGTCAAATCTCGGCCCACGTGATGGGTGTGTTTTTGATCCCCAAGGATGACTACCTAAATTGACGATATTATACAATAAACGTATGTATTAGATAGAAGATAAATGACCGTAGAATATGATTTTTTTTTATCATAGTTTGTAAATGTGTGGAAAATACTGAAAAAAGACATGGTGTCATGTGCGGCATGTTATACAGTTGGATACTTTGTCTAATGATCAGGTAACAGACGACGGAGTCTGCCAAGTGCCTTTGGACTGGAAGCAATGCTAGCCAGACATGTGTTCAAACAAGTAACATGAAAACTCTGACGGAGCTGTCACAAACAAGTATGACAGATACTTTGCTTGTTTTCTTTGTTTGTTGTTTAACGTCATTCCAGCATTGTTTCAGTTATATAGCGGAGGCCAATTCACATTCCATTTGGAACCATGCTTTCATGAAGTTTCTTAAATTTTGTATTAGTCTGTGAAAAATTCTTTTCGTCTCTTTTCGTGAAAGCTATTCTAAGCCACTTCCAACAATGTGTAAGATGTACCTCGGCGACAGCACGCTCATACATGTTAATTTTTGATGTAACCACTATTTATGCTTGAGCTCTGCAAGGCTTTGCCCGAAGACTCTTCCACGTGACTAGCGCAGCTATGTCCCACAAGCGAGAACGTCCTTATCTCTTTGCCAAAGAAGACCACTAACACATAATAAGTAAAAGAATATTTTCAGCTTAAAAAATAGCTAACTCTCCTGATATAACAATTGTTCAACTCAAACAAGTGAACAGTATAGATCAAAGATTAAAATCTACTTTCTTTGCAGCCGGATCTTGATCTTTGCCGTTCACGAAAGCCCATGTTTTTTCAACTTTGGCCCTGAAAGGGTTGAAGGTAAACAAGCCGCCATTCAAGTGACAAATACAAATCCCCGTTCACCTTTCAATTCTTAACCTGCCAGATAAGTGAAATGAAACTTGTAAGGCAATGGTAGGAAGTCATCTTGCTATTTCAAAGTTATTTTTTGGGACAAATATCTCCTTGTCGGACAGTGGGTATCTAAGATCAGACAGGACGTGCAGTCTGTTCTTGATCTACGCTGTCCGCAAAAGGTCTTTGAGTCTCGCTTAGCAGCCTAAGGGTTATCAGCTTCAGAGTGAATTGTTATTGCTAAGCTTCTTTGCGGTTTCTAGGTCAAGGAGAGACACCAGAATACATCTAAAAAAATAAATCTTCCTTGCCTTCAAATAATTATTCTTTGTGAATTATTTTACAAGTTGGTGTTATTTCGAGTAAAACCCCGTATGCTGATGGATTTAAAGGAAGTCATAAACACGAGGACCAGTCTTCATTAGGCTTCTATTCGTGGAAAACATTCCGTTCCTATAAAATATCTAGTAAATCGTAACTCTTTCTGCGTGAAATATATAACCGCGATCTCTGTTACAACGTCTGAAAATACAACCCACTGATGCTCAGACAGATGTTTGACTAAACGAGCGGATGGTATAGATCCGAGACCAGACTGCACCTTTCGTGCAATCTGATCTTGATCTATGCCGTCCGAAAAGGCCATTGCTTTCGCCAAGTCATTAAAGGCTTAAAGACGACCATCAACGGCTTTCAGGAGACCACTTTTGAAAACATGGTGTCTAAAAATGAAACTTGCTCGTAACGAACTATTTCTTACCACAGTCATTCAGGAGTATTTTTGCATTGAAGATTAAAGCAGGATGATTTTGGTATATGAATTTCGACAAGGTCAACTTGTGTCATATATGATTTTTTTTAAATAGGAAATATTAGGATGAAAAACCATTCTCTTTGAGTCCATTTCCCGACAAAGATAGAATTTTGTTCTTAATTCCTCTAAACTGTGTGTTCAGGAACCTTTAAAAAAAGGTATGGAAAATGGCAATATGATCTCTGCACTTTTCTGCTATTCCTCCTCCAACACAAATACTAACGAAAAACCAGAGTAAACAAGAGGTCCATAAAAGTTGTAGGCCATGTTTCTTTATCAGGGCACAAGTACTAAATACTTAGAAAAAAAAACAACAGAAAAATTACATTCAATTTCTCGCAGGATGATCAAGCCAACATCGCTAGCACATTTTAGACTTCCTTTTCATATTTTCTGACCAACCAGTGTAGGAGTGGTGCTTAATATAACTTTTTTCTAACCGGAACTACTTTTGATACTACGGAAAGAGTCGCACGGCTGCAAATTTGGCTGATGCAGTAAGTAATCGACAAAACGGAGGTCTCACACCGTCCTATATTTAGATGATAATAATGAGAACGCAGGAGCACACACTATTCCTTACGTAATGTTGCTTAACCCATTACCACACAATCCCTACTTTTGACGACCCTAAGATAGAAGCCTTTAGAAAACATTGTGGGAAAAGGAGAAAATGCTGGTAACCAGCATTTTCTCCTTTTCCCACAATGTTTTGTACCCTTCACAATACATATTTCAAATTTTCAGTCACTTTTATTTTGTCGTCTGCAAATGCTTTCGATTTGGACAAGCCAAAAATTTTGTCGTTTGGTAATGAGTTAAAATAGCTTTTACAGATGACTAAGATCAAGATTAGACAGCATAATGTTGGGAATTTAATTTTGGTTCTACTCTTTTAAATGTATTTCATCAGGGTTCTATAACCTGGGTCCAGGCGGTAATAATGTATTAATAACTTCGTATCACACTGTCCTAATCTTGGTCTGCTGTCGATCTTTGGTAGCTATCCGTTATTATTACCGCCTGGGGACATTCGAGGGTCTCCCCATGATTATGAAATGTGCCGATAATCTAATTATAGATTTGTTTATTGCGAGACGTCACAATGTTGATAACGATGAATTGGCACATTTTTCGACTAATTCAAGTACAACGGGGACGAGTGATTTTCCCGAACCTGTTGTTTATCAAAAATCATTGCAACCTGCAACAAAACTAGTAAAAAAATCCTTTTGAAAAGTTTTCAGAGTCAAATAGACGAAACAATTAGCAGCTATTATTAAATCATCCTCCAAAGTCATTGTGAATACCCGTTTGAAATTTTGGTTTTAATATTTTCAAAGACGTTCCTCAAACAGGAAGTGACCAAATCGAGGCTATTGGAATTTCTGCATCTATTTCTAGTCATTTACATTCGAAAACGATGGCAGCGACATCTACTTTACCCCACTGTGAGATGGGGTAAACTAGATGTCGCTGCGATCGGTTTTCGAATGTCCCCAGGCCGTCATTTTTGACAAAGTAACGTCCGAATGATAGAAAAGGAAAAAAAATGAACGGACTGGAACACCAGGCTAAGGTTCTATGACATGTAAATTAACTGTCCTAAGAATCGGGAAGGGGAAGGATCGAAAAGTCTAAACGCTCCGGACAAAGCCCTTAACCCATAACCCTTTTGGCGCCGAATACACCCAACAGACATTTTGAAATAAGAATTAAGACCGCAATAAGTGCAATGTCAAGGTCGATTTGTCTAGAATGTCTCAGCAAAGTAGACAGAGTGAATCAAAGATCAGACTGTATGTTTGGTGTTGATCTACACTGGGCACAAAAGCAATTATAGTTATAAAAAGCGCATTAAGGGTAAAGACTGCAAAATAAGACATTCTCTGACAAAAAGGGCTCAGTGCATCTCCGTAATGCGTTATATCAAGCAAGTCATGACTTAATCATGGATCCATAAAATCCATTTAGTCTAACAATCGATTGGATTTTGAGGTGAAATGGTCCTTTGCCATGCAGAAAATTTACAAATAGTAAAACGTTTCGACCCATGTCAGCCTACACAGTCTACGAAGGCTGATATCGGTTGATACATTTTGCAGTTGCATTAAGCCTCCTTTTGACAGAGCATGACTCAATCAAATGAAAATATCCGACTGGAATTGTGTGATATCAAGGTCTTTTCATCCGAAAATCTCAGCGAAAGAGCAGTCTGAACGTTGTGTGCAGTCTTGAACCTTGAACTTTTCGAATTTATTTGTCGTCGTCGTCGTCGTCGTTGTTGTCGTCGTTGTCATCATTGTTGTTATCGACGTTCGTCGTCGTCGTCGTTGTTGTTCTTGTTCTTGTTGTTGTTGTCGTCGTCGTCGTCACTGCTGCTGCTGCTTCTGCAGCTGCTGCTGATTCTGGTGTTGTTGTAATTATTGTTGTTGTTTCCCCCACATGGCTGCTGCTTCTGCTTATGTTGCTGATGTTGTCGTTGTTCTTGCTGTTTTTGTTTTTGCTTTTGCTGTTGTTGTTGATGTAGTTGTTCTACTTATACTTACAACAGTAATAATCATAATGATGATGATTATTACTGTTGTAAGTGATAATGATGATGACGAGGAGGAGGATAATGATGATGATGATGTCGTTGTCGTCGTCGTCGTCGTTGTTGTTGTTGTTGTTGTTCTTGTTGTAGTTGTTGTGCTTCTTCTTGTATTAATAAAAATAATAGTAATAACTATAATGATGATAGTGTCGTCAACGTCGTTATCGTTGTTGTTGTTGCTTCTGCTTTTGTTGTTGTTGTTTTTCCTCTTCTGTTTATAGTAATAATAGTTACATCATTATTCAGATGATACATTTAATATCGTTGTTTTTGTTTTTGTTGTCGTTTTTGTTATTATTGTTGTTGGTGCTGTTTCTATTGCTTCCCTCATGCTGCTGCTGTTGCCGCTGTTGTTGTTGTTGTTTTTATGCTTATGATGGTGGTGGTGGTGGTTTTTACAGTAATTGTTGTTGTTGTTGTTGTTGTTGTCCTCGTCCTCGTCCTCGTCGTCGTCGTTCCCATTAGATTGCGATATTTCGGTATTATTTGTCTCGTTCATTTTTATCAAAGGTATCAATTAATAAAAACCTTTCAAATCAAATGTTAATTACAAGACTGTCAATAATATATCATTATTATTATTATTATTATTATTATTATTATTACTATAATCATATAATGATGGCATCGAGTAGAAGAAGAAGAATGGTTAAAATCTTAGATTTCCTTATACGGCTTTAAGTAGACTGGCACACCATTTCACCCTTTTAGCGCCATAGGCGAAAACAGGGGCTTTGCAGACGGCCTGGATCTAGATCAGACTGCACAAGACATGCAGTTTGATTACTGATCTATACCGTCCGCTTCTTTAGTAAAGCATCTAATTTAAAAAAAAAAATAGAAAAAAAAAAAGGTCTAAGTAGATTGTATTTTCGGTTGTCGAAATAGGTCGAGTTTATATATTTGGCGCGAAATGAGTTAATCAATCAAAGAAAGTGAATTGACACCAATCAATAAATCAATCGCAAAAAAGATACTAGAGGTCACGCTATACAAGTAACATGTTAACTCTGTACCAGGCGATAAAATATTAGACTTGTCTAGATTAAAAGCATTTGTAAACGATAAACAAGATATGCTATAAATAATAATGCTTACTTATGAAAGGGCAGAAAATATTGCGGGAAAAGGTGAAAATGCTGGTTACTAGCATTTTCACCTTTTCCCACAATATTTTCACAAGTCATCTTTCTCGGGGTCGTTATAACCTGGGATTGTTTGGTAAAGGGCTAGAACGTATCTGCTGCAGACAAAAACGTTTTATACCGATAACCGTCACGCGATCTCTAATTTTCTTCAGAATTCTAGACATAATGGTCGATATATCAGAAATACAATGCTACTGCTATACAATGTATCAGAAATACAATGCTACTGCTATACAATGTATCAGAAATACAATGCTACTGCTATACAAGGTAAACCCGGTATCATCCTATCAGAACTATAATGCGTGTATTCCTATACAAAGTAAAACTGTCACCGTGCAAGCGAGTGTATATTTTGATGTATATCTTGGGAAATGTTGGCAAAGACAAGCTTTCTCAAAATACCCTCTGAATATATAAAAGAAAAAACAAATGATCAGGATGGAACCCAGACAACTGAAAAGTCGACGAATGTCAGGTTCTTTTTATCAAGTAAGTGTGTCTCAAGAATTATAATTCATGATGTGTTAAAAATGGGCCTACATGTACATGTGTATCAAAATTTATCAGAAGCCTATTCGCGTCTTTGACAGGTTTGTGCTTCATAGACGAAAAATAGTTCCTGAGAAACTTTTCCATAGGAACGGTTTTGTTTTTAATCTAGAGATGATGAAATTTGAAGATTTATCACGATCATCAATTTCGACTTTAAATTTTGCAGAAGAAATCCTGATCAGCAATGTTTTAAAAATGAGGCGTATGATGACAGACCTTCGACCAAACACGGTACTATTGGCTTGTCTCAAACGTCCGTCTGTCTGTCCGTCCGTCCGTGCGCTCACAATTTGACGTCTCCTTTATTTCTCAGAAACCACAACTTCGCATTCTAAGAAACTTTATGGGAAGGTTCACAATTAGGAGAACATGATCATATTGTCAGCATGTTCTGCTTTGCTGATTTTTCTCATAGTCATAGTTCTTCAGCCAGAAACTTTAAAAGAAGCTTTCTTGTACAGAGGACATGCGCATATTGTCAGAATGTTCTGGCTAAATGATTTTTTTCACAGTCATGGCCCTTTCAGTTTTAAGTCCCAGCTATTTCGTTTCCGCGCAGCTTCTCAGAAACCATTTTTTGGAATTCAACAAAAGTTTTATAGGAATTATCCCTATATGGAGAGCATGTGCATATTGTCAGTAGGTTCGCTAATAGATAGTTAATACGAAGATCGGTAACGGTTAATCAGTTCGCCATTTTGAGGTCTAATGTCGTACATTTTCCCACAACGTTTTCACCTGTATCATTTGTGTATTGAATTTTCACCTGTATCATTTGTGTATTTGTGTATTGAATCTTGATCAGTCTTCACAATCCTTTTTTTCCAAAAACACTTTTGAAGACATCTGCTGTAAATATATGTCACGAGGTCATAAGCGGAAAACTTACCCAACTCGCGATAGTCAAGTCACATTTTTACACCCGATTGGCGAAATTCGATGCCTTGAAATACTAAGGTCGAAAGTGTAAAAAGTTCTGTATTTAGAATACATGAAAAAAAGAAATCCAATTAAATAACTACAAGAACCCTTTACTTATGACATTTGTCAGTGCCCTTTTCTGGTGAACATGACAGGGGTAGATTTAGACTATATGGCCTGCAACACGCGAAAAGGGGCATTCGGACATTTGCGTAAAGTGTCGTCTCGGATCAGCCTGCGCAGTCCGCGCAGGCTGATCCGAAACGACACTTTCCGTTTTTATGTAATTTTCTGGTTGGCGCAAGTCTACTGTAGCACAAAATATAATGTAGTCGTAAAGTGCCGTCTCGGATTAGCCTGCGCGGACTGCGCAGACTGATCCGAGACGACACTGTACGCAAATGTCCGAATGCCCCCTTTCACGTGTTGCAAGCCATATTAAATGAGCATGAATAAGTGATCTGTCGCCGTGATATGACTGAAGGAATGTTGACAGCGGCGTAAAACATCATTCAATCAATCAAGCAAGCAAGCAGAGCATATTAGAGCTTTAAATGCCTTTTACAAATTAGCCATGCTCTGTAAAAAGGGACTTTAATGCATCTGTAAAAAGTATCGACAAATGTCAGCCTGCACAGTCCGCGCAGACTGACATGGGTCGAAACTTTTTGCTTTTTGTAAATTTTCCTGCATGTCATACGACCATTCTACCTCCAGATTCAGTCGATTGTCCAGACAAAATGGATTTCATGGATCCATGATTATGCGATGACTTGCTTGGTATAACGCAGCACGGAGTTGCTTTAAACACCCTTTAGCAAGAGCTTGGCTCAAATATGTATGCATCATATATAAAGTTGTTTATTATACTGCAAAGAAATTTCTCGTGATCTGATTGGATAATATGCCCCGAACATATCATGTACACTGGCAAAACCCATGTAAAAGCAGTTTCCCTTTCGGGAGCCCCGTATACATGACTACACTATCAACACAACATCCAAAATGGCAGCGTCGATCAAGATTATGCGCCAAGCTGCACGTCAGTGACGTCAGTTCCCAGTGACGTCAGTTTTCATTGAATTGGGGCACTCAGAAGGGAAATTCTACTTCGTCAGCGTACTCAATTTTTTAAACCAAAAAACAGGTAAAATTCGCTAAACAAACGTTGGAATGGTAAAACTTTGCAGTATAATAAATTCGTTGTACGGTCAGGTGACAGGGGACTTGGAAACTTGTTCACGGCTGTAGTGAATCATGTCGCAACGTACGTAACACTAGGTACCTTACTATCTTCGGCATGAGCTTGTCCTTTCATTCAGACATACCCTCGACATACAAACAATTGCGATAATTAGCCTCGTAGTTTGTCCACTTCAATTAAAGGGGTAAAAATTAAACTCCATTTGCCTATATGTGTTATTTGATTAATGTGGAAATTTGAAACAAATTTGATATGTCCAGTATTACAATGAAAGCGAGGGAGTTTATGTGATACTTGAAATATCTTTATTTCTATATAGTTTCTTGTGCTACAAAATTATGATTGTCCGTTATCAATAAAAAGTTACATGAAATCAAGCATAATTAACCCAACAATCCATGAAATTGAAGCAAATACTACTACTAGTAATAAAAATTATAAAAATAATAATGAGATTAACAATATTGCTATTTAAATATATGAAGTTTTTAGTGCAAACTTAAGCTGACATCTGAAAAGATCAAATTGCTACAACCGATCTGCGTCATTGTCAGCTCATTTCTATCTCTCGGCACAATTTTCTCACATGTATTCAAGTATCAAACCTTAACGAAAGAATCGCTTATTTTCCACTACCCTGACAATCTGGTAACCAGCATTTCCTCCTTTTCGCTCAATGTTTCTAATCTTTCAAACTTAATTCCCATCACTGGAGCCACGTTTGTCATCTGCAGAAGTTATCAACATAGACAAGTCTAAAATTTTATTGATTGAAAAAGAGGCCAAAAGTTTAGCATGGTTCAGATTTAAAAACCTTCGCGTACGACTATTGCTAAAATGATGGTAATTTTCTTTGGTATTTAAAAAAAAAAATATAGAAAAAAAATACTAGATAACCAGCATTTTCTCGATTTCCCACAGGGATTTCAAAAGCTCTCTTTGTCAGGGTCGCTTAAACTCAAGATCGTTTGATTAAAGGTTGAATTCAGTTTTTCAATGACTGATTCAATACGATCAAATGTCTTTTTTTTTGAAGTTGTTGTCTGCTGTAACGTTGTTTTTTTTTTTTCACGAGGTTATCAGTGCAAACCTAACCCTACATGTGAAAAGATCAAATATCTACCACACAAAATTCGCCTTATTGTCTTCGTATTTCACGCTAATTACGTTAATCCAATCGGAGGTCACGGCGTTCTTTCTTGGTGCAGTAGTGTCACCGCAGATGCTATTTTTAGACCAACCACCAACTAGTAAATGAACCGTCCTCAGCCATATGGGGGTTTATATATCTCCGTGATGCATGATACCAAGTAATGCATCACATAATTAGAATTTAATAAAATCCAATTTGTTAAACAACCGACTGAATTATGAGCAACACTGGCCCTTTGTCATGCAGAAAATTGACCAATAGCAAAACTTTTAGACCCAGGCCAGCCTGCGCAGATTGAACTGGGTCGATACTTTTGCAGATGCGTTAAGCCCCTTTTCCACAGAACTAGCTCAAATGTATTTATTCGCACAATGGAATAATGTCCAGTCTAAAAGAAAATAATGTGCTTCTGTCTCTGTCTAATCATCTCTGCCAATATTTGCCAACTATTTATATCTTTGCATTCGCAAGAACATCCATCTGAGCTAAACATTCGAGTTAAAACAGAATTGTAATGTTGAGCTTCATTGTTTTTGCTGAACATCAGGATTACAGAGCAAACTTTGAACCCTTGGCTTTCTTTCTTGGTGTATTGTATGCGTAAGGATAGGGCAGCCTAATGGGATTCATGTAACATTCGTGTAACATCGCCTTTCATCGCCAAAATCGTACGGATTCGGCTAAGACTCGGGTAATCCGTAATCGAGGCGGGGAACCAGCGTCTATCTGTCGATCGATTACGGATTACCCGAGTCTTAGCCGAATCCGTACGTTTTTCGGCGATGAAAGGCGATGTTACACGTCTCCTATTATTACCTTTAATAGCATTACCACAATTGTTATCTTTATATGACAACCAACTCACCATTATTGGCACAATGGGGTCATGAGCATTCTGAAAGAAAAGTAACTTGAGTTGGTGTCTGAACATTTGGGGCAACCAGTCATTTGTGTGTTTGAATTTACCAGACTGTTTAACTGAATTTTAAGGTGAAGTTAGACAGTGAGCGATTGATTGTCATGCTGAACATCAGAATTATAAACTTTCAATCTGGTGTACATGGCGTCCTCTCTTGGTGCCAAGTTAGCTTATAAGCACCACCACCGATGCTATTGTAGACCTTTCCCCAACTAGTACTTATTGGCAAGAAAGAGATATACATGTTCATTTTGGGGGCAAAATAATATTATATTGATTCTGTTGTCTGTTTAATCATCCCAGCCTATGTGAACCTTTCATTGATGACTTTGATAATACCAAAACATTCATGTGAGCATTTAGAAAAATAATCTAGTTTACCCCTTAAAGCGCTGGAACCAGCTTAAGTTGCTTTTGTGGACAGTTTAGATCAAGATCAGACTGCACAGAACGTGCAGTCTGATCTCGGATCTACTCTGTCCACTACTTTGTAGCATACTCTGGCCAAAAAAAAACTTGAAATACCAATATGTTTGCTGTATTGACTCACAGGAAAGGTCTATTTCATTTATTCAGCATTCTAAGGGACAAACTGAATTTTGATGTTGAACGACATTGCCCGTACTAAAAACTAGGGCCCGGTTTCACGAAAAGAATTTAGTTTCTTATTTTACTCAAATCCACCAAAAGACTTTCCGGCTTAAGTTGAGTTTGTTAATCCAGGGGCATTTCACTAACATTGACAGACTTGTGTAATATTCTAAAAATCCTGTGTTGACACAACGTTTCAGACTCAACTCAGCAAAATAATAGACTTAAGTCTGTTAATTGACTTAAGTCTATTTATTTTACTTAGTTGAGTCTGACAAGTCTGAAGAAAAACTCAACTTAAATCAGAACCGGGGACCGTAAGTAGAGTTGAGTAAAATAAGAGACTTAAGAGTTTTCATGAAACCGGGCCCAGGATTATAGAGCAAATTTAGCATCTTGAGCGACAGAGTTCGTAGTGGGCATTCTTCATTAAGCGTAGGTTTGAAAGCGTCACCACAGATGCTATTTTTAGACCTACCACCAATTAGTACTTATTTGCACAAAAGAGACAAGTTCATTTGCAAGGAAAATAAAATAAGCCATCCACTGTCAAAAGAGGTTTAAATGCATCTCCGTGATGCATCATACCAAGCAAGTCATCACATAATTAGGAACCAATAAAGTCTATTTAGTCTAACAATTGACTGATTCTGGAAATAGAATGGTCCTAGAACATGCAGAAGATTTACAAATAGCAAAGCAGTCCGCGCATGCTGACCTGTGTCGAAAGTTTTGGTTTTCTGGTTAATTTTCTGCATGTCAAAGAACTATTCTACCTCATGATTCTGTCTGTTGTTATACAAAATGGACTTCATGGATACAAAATTATACGATGACTTGCATGGTATCATGCATCATGGAAATTCTTTAAACCCCCTTTTGCCAGAGAACAGCTCGTATATTTAATACGTATAAAGAAAAAAATGCAGCGGAATTCAAAGGTTTCGGTTGGCAGTTTATTGAATGTTAAACAGTATACATCGAGATTAGTATAGATAACTGTCACCAAAGGCGATGTTACTTTTTGACTGGTCGCCTCTGGATGCAGAGATTTTGTGCGCAAGTTTAAACTCTCAAAATTTCGCAAATAGATCACAAAACTAGGATTTAAACATACCTGTTACTTGCGTATTTATTATCCTTCGTTTGAAATACAAATATTTCAATTTAAACGCTGAACAAAAGAAAAAACCGTGCATTTCATCAGTTAACTGGAGTTATTTACGTTCCCGAAAACACACAAAATGGCCGCCACGCATTCGTCAGTGTTTTTTCCGAGATTTACATGTTATAAACGACTTCTACAAGCTCTTTAGATAATGAAAGGTTTAATAATTTGTCCTTGGTCATGTTTGTAACTTAAATTTAATTGCATTTCGCTGCAATACACATTAAACCGACGAAAGAGAAAGTCAGTATAGCGCTCCGGAAAGTTTACGATGGACTTGAGACGGTACGGTGCACAATAAATGTCCAAATATGAAAAAATTTCACCGTAGCGTCTCATTATTGAGACTAATGTCAAGATCAGACGGCATAACTTCTATGCCTTCTAAGCTACATGCACATTATCCGCAAAAACATGCGTCGTGCTAGATTCCAGTAGCTTTCCTGTGGTATTACAACGTTACGAAAGATTTGAGTCATATTCTGTGAAAAAGAGGATTAATGCACCTGCAAAAAAATCTGCAAGGTCAGCCAGAATACTCCGCGCAGGCTGGACCTGGGTCGACACTCGTTCCTGTCGGTCAATTTTCTGTATGTCCAATGACCATTTTACCTCATTATACAGACGGTTGATAGAAAAATAGATTTTTATGGATCCATAATTATAACATCACTTGCATGGTAGCATGCATCACAGAGATGTATTAAATCCCTCCATGCCAGAGTATAACTCATATAACTGATCCGTATTAAGAAACTAATGCAGTGGAATTCCAAAAGCATCAAAGATCGTTCTAGATTCCAGTAGCTTTACTGTGGTATCGCAACGTTACGAAATATTTGAGCCATGCAAAGGGGGCTTAATGCATCTCCGTAAGGCATTATACCAAGCAAGCAAGACATCACTTGATTACGGATCCATAAAATCAATTTTGTCAAACAACCGACTGGTCCTTGGATATGCAGAAAATTTGAAGATAGCGAAATGTTTCGGCCTATGTCAGCCTGCGCGGACTGCGCAGGCTGACATGGGTCGATACTTTTCGCAAATGCATTAGCCCCTATTTTCTCATAGCATGACTCACTTTCTATGTAATACCATTTTATTTTTGGTTGTCTGCAGGACAACTAAGTTTCAAAAACCGACTGATAATATAGAGTTACAGAATGAATTCCTCGTAGGAAAGCAGTAAATCATTCATTCTCGGATTGACCTTTTCGTTTTGGCGTCTTCTTTTGTAACGGAAATTTTGTGAGCTGGGTTTCGAACTGGCTCGTGTCAATTTTTTTTGAAATCATTAGTCATAGTATGTAAATTTTTACCACACGATACCGAGTTTTGACGACCTTAACAAAAGAGGCTTTTGCAAACAGGGTGGGAAAAGGAGAAAATGCTGGTAACCAGCATTTTCTCCTTTTCCCACTATGTTTTTTATCCCACCAAAGACTAATTCCATCACTTGAGTCAAAGAATTGTCGTCTGAAAATGCTTTGAGTTATGATTAGTACATAATACTTTCGTTTGGTAAATAGTTAAATCTTTACCAGACGACAATCTTAAACTTGCCAAAATTAAAGTATTTGCTGACGAAGAATTAGATGTGGTTCAATAGGTAATTTGATTTTGAAAGGACAGAAAACATTGTGGGAAAAGGAAGTAGCCTAGCCAGGTTCGTTACCTCCCCTAATAATAGGTAATAGTTTGTGTTGTTTGTTTGGTTGTTTTTTTTTTTTGTTCTTTGGTTGGTTGGTTGGCTCGTTCGTTATATGTTTCGTTGTTTCGTTGGTTCGTTGATTTGTTCGTTGGTTCATTCGTTATATGTTTCGTTGTTTCGTTGGTTCGTTGACTTGTTCGTTGGTTGGTTGGTTGGTTGGTTGGTTGGTTCGTTCGTTCGTTCGGTCGTTTGTTCGTTAATTCGTTCGTTCGTTAATTCGTTCGTTCGTTCTTTCGCTCGCTCGCTCGCTCGTTCACTCATGGTTTGTTCAGATGTTTGTCAGACCCGTTCTCAACATTGTTACAGTCGGATGACGGTCCGAACTCCCTTTCACCACTGTCTATCACAACACTCTACCTAAGCCACTGGCTGCTTTTCCACACAAAATTATCAAGCCTGACAGATAAATGAATCCTGTCGCAGTGGCTTGCATCATTCCACGAAAAGAGCTTCGCTGAGCAGCGATTTGAACTCACCACGACCCTTGGATCCATAGCTTTTACCTTACCGACTGAATTACCGCAAAGAATTGGGTGTGAAGGTCCAAACATAAGAATGATGATCTTTCAGTACCCGGAAACTTTAAAGCATCACCAATTTATAAATATCTTGATTTGTAATATTAACTTTTAAATTTTAACTTGCGGTGTTGCAATTCACATACTACATGTAGCATAGTAAGCTGACTCGACATTACCAGGTATAATTTCATTTTTTTCAGTAGTTTATCAGGAAATAATGGAGGATCACGAGCTTTAATAATTCATGGCTACGACCAGTGAAATTTACAGTAAATGTTTCCGTAACTCTTCAACTGAAGGCGGAAACAGTAGTTCGTGCGCACTAGTTACATAGGTAAATAGTGCGTGCCATTCAACCAGACGGAAATATGACGTAATCTACGCGCATTTACCCTACATTTCTCGACCTTCATATAATATTGTAATGCGTTGTTATGTGGGGAGAGGTATACCACGGGGAATTACTGAAAACAACTATACTGGATTTTGATGGCAGTCACAACAATACAGGGGTTAGAAGCATGATATAAATAGAATTTTTTTTTTCAGTGAAGGATCGAAATTTATTTCATCTCGTGAACTTCATCGGTAATATTTTCACGAGCGGCGCAGCCACTCGTGAAAATACTACTGATGATGTTCACTCTATGTAGTAAATTTCGATCTTTCACCAAGAAAAATAAATATCCTCATACACAAAACTGGGTTCAATCAAAACCACCATCAACGGCTAACGTTTCAATTTAACAACTGATGTTGTTCAGTTTATGTGGGACCATATTCATTAACCATTATAAACTGCATTCTTAGCCTTATTCTAAATTTAGAAAGTAACATAATTATTGGTTTAGAAATTGCGGAACTTTTATATTTAAAGTAGAAAATTGGGGACTTGACTTAGAATGCTTATAAGAATGGTTGGTGCATACTGACCCTGTCTTGGCACATATTCTGCGCGCCCAGACATCTCTCCAAAATTCAAGACATAAACTCTTGCCGAAAATCCATGTCTTCCTTTAATTTTCTGGAGTGCTTTGCACAACACTGTTTCCAGTCTATACCTCCTATATAGATATAGCCGAAACAGTGTTTGGCTGTGAGAACAAAATGATCCCTTTGGCAATGGCAACCACAAATCCATTAAAAGATTTCGATCCAGCTGAAATTCGAACTCACAGTCCCTTGATTACCAGCCCTGTACAGCCGAGCCTGGTGCCGCAGTCGGTTGCGAACAGGGCTGGAAACAAGGTGGTCGCTGGTTCAAATCACCTGTTCTGCCAATTTCTGAGAAATAGTGATAGTCATTGGGGCAGGATTCATTCCTGTCTCACCTGTGATCATTTTTACGACGATGGTTGTGTGGGAAAGCAATCACAGTCTTAGGAAGAATATTGTGCGAAGTACTGGTAAAAACACTGCTGGAAAGTACGGATTGGTGCACTGGCTGGTATTACTGGAAAAAGGTTGACAGTGGCGACCCCTGTACACTACCAACCGACTGACCAGACGTAGCTAGGTACACTAGTATCCGAGGCTTAAACCTTTACCATACGGCATTTTCGCCTTTTCTCACAATGTTTTCTACTCTTTCAGACACAATTCCATCACTACAGCCACACTTTATCCGTCGTCTGCGAATGCTTTCAATTTGGACCAGTCTAAAATTTTATCGTTAAATATAGCGATACCCATTGTTTGACACGGCGGATGTTTAACACAGAATTCTTCCTCAAGTCTAGCAAAACTGAATGACTAAGATGATCCTAAGGGAACGAAATATTTCTGAAAGAATACACCAAGAAGTTGGATTTTTAAAATAACCCATGTAAGATTAGAGATACTATAAGACATTATAGAATAAAGACATATATATGTAAAGGTCATGACCCACTGTTACTGTTGCTGAGATCTATATCAAGCACCAAGCGCCTTAACACAATCCCTGGAGCAGACGACTTTTTTCGTGTTTTAAAAGATTGTTACAAAGGGAGAAATTGCAACGAGCAATTTCTCCCTTTGTAACAATCTTTCAAAATGTATTCATGTATTCGAGCTTCATTGATGTAAGTTTTTTCATTTTTTTTTCAATATATATTTTCAAAGTTGTCTGCTTTTTTGCTCGTTTTCGGGGGAAATGCGTAAATGGATGTCTCCATCAATATGTTCAGGCGCTTAGGCAATGTTATTGGAAAAATCATTCAATCTTCTCAAAGCCGTGTTCAGAGAACCAGGCACTAAATAAGAACTCCATGCCATAAACATTCGAGGAGCGTTTGAGACAAGTAATAGAGTGGAAATAAATTGCAATATAAACGTCGGAAAAATCTAGTTTGTCTTGGAATATTGGAATCCATCGCAGATTACTAGAAGGTTATTATGAGACATTTTAATTGCAAGAGATTTTAAGATGAGATAGAGACCTATCGCAATTATGTTATATTGATCGTTTTTTACTTGTGATTGAATTCTGTTGACATTTTGGTTGGAAAAAAACTTGATACATTTTATTTCGTATTTAACCTAAGCACAACACTAAGATGGTTATTGAAAGACATTTTTGCTGATTTATTGAATTTTTACCATCGTTTATCATTAATTCGTTTCTTTTTCTGTGCTTGACTTTTGGGATGTTTATTGATATTGTGATCATTCTATATAGTTTCCATCGCTGTGACGTTTTTGTCGAGTATAGATTGGAAAGAACTGATATGGCCAGATAATAACGAAATGCTAAAGAGGCAAACCGGAACCATATACTAGTATCTGTGTCATTACACTGGGAAAATTATGGAACGATTCATTTCCAAAAGGCTGTTCGTACTGCAGGACCATTGTTGAGGTACCCGTGAGAGGTACAGAAAGGCTTTGCACTAATCATTGATGTGTGATTAATGTCAGATAATTGTTTGTAATGGAGAATGTGAGTTGTTATTCCCGAGCGACGGAGGAGGGCTTATTTACTAACACAGACTTTATAACACTCTGGCTAAGTGCTATACCCTTAGTTACACTGTGTTTTGTATCAGTGACGGCCAATGGAGCCATTATTGTGATGTTCATTAGCAAAGCCAGATTACGGAAATGCAGAAATACGTATATACTGAACTTAGCTATAGCGGATCTGTTCATCGGGTTTACTTTACCCCTGTCTATCTTCGAGACTCTAGGAGAAGAATGGACGTTGTCAAATGAAGCATGCACCTTTTTTCTTACGGTTCGATATTCATTATACTATGTGACAATTCTCAGTATTATTCTAATCACCGTAGACAGATGGTGGTCTGTGAATTTTCCATTCTCGTATAGAATCAGACGTAGCAAAAAGATGGCTTTCACTTTTGCAGCCTTTGTTTGGGTTTTAAGCTTTGCTATACACATTCCTACAATCGGAGCCTGGAACATTCTACATTTACCGACAGCTAAAAGACATAAATACTGTCGAGTACCGTATGAATACAACTCCGGGTTTATGATCTCTGCCAGTATTATAGAGTTCTTTATTCCATTGTTGATTCTGTTATCGTTAAATGCCGGGCTATACATCAAACTTGCAAGAAGACGGAACAGCAAAACATTACGGCGTTCTTTAAGCACGTCGGACGGAAAGTCTGTTTACAGAAGAAAATCTTCCTCCGACTCGGACAATACAAACAATTCCGAAGATCTAAATGATTTATTAATGTCACTTCCTGCTCGGTTACCGTCGTCTTTCGTCACCCAATTTCGCCGGTCAAGTGGCGGACATCAACAAATAATAACAAAACTCTACAACTCTTCCCGTAGGGGTACCGGACGCTTTCTCTCAGCTGAATACTCCTCCTTGCTGGCCGTATTGCCGAGACGGGTTTCGAACAATAACCAGCGCAAAGCATCCAGAGCAAGTATTTCATCGCGAGGAAAGTCGAATGACGATGTAGTCCGTGAATTTTTAATACGGCAAGACAATAAAGCACTTTTATCACTCGGCTTACTCGTCCTTATGTTTGTCATTTGTTGGACGCCTACGACTCTGTGTGATATTTTGTATTCACTGTGCCCGGGAAAAATCCCATTCTGGATGATTCAGCTGTCTTATTGGATATTAGCGCTTAATTCTGCCGTCAATCCTTTTTTGTACGGAATTGGAAACTCCGACTTTCGACGGGTGGCAAAATCCTGGCTATTTTGCTCAGAGCAGTCCCAATGCAGACTTTTAGAGACTTTTTTGTTCAACCAATTAGCCCAGCCGACCGATTTAATGGCCCTGAAAGAGGTGGAACAACCGGTAAATCGAGACATCTAAAGATCAGAAAGAACGTTATATTGATTGTATTGTTTATTTTTATCGCTGAAAGAGAGAGAAATGGAGAGAGATAGAGAAAGAAAACAAAAAGAGATAGAGAGAGTATTTAGTAAAGAAGGGTAACATGCTGTCGGGATGATCAACAGATCTTTGCTTTTACTGCAATGATTTTTAAACGTTATGCTGCTACATAAGTGAAATGAACCTTTCAAGCCGCTGGTAAAAACCAAAATTTTGCTATTTCAAAGGTATATTTTGGAGAAAGGTGTCTCCATATCGGACGGTGTAGATCCAAGATCAGACTGCACGTTCTGTGCAGTCTGATCTTGATCTACACTGTCTGCCAAAGATCCTTGAATCGCGCTTAGCAACCTAAGAGTTAAAAGGTTGAATCAAGATCAGATTGCACAGAATATGCAGTTTGATCTTGGACCTACACTGTCAAAAGCAGTGTGAGTTATCCAAACCGAAACGACTATGAAGTTATGAACTGACTGGTATTACCCAACCAAGGGGTTTATTGTTATGTTAAACATATTTATTCAAAAGCTTTGTTTCATTTTTTGATATTTACATAAAACAAGGGTCCATATTGACAAACTATTCTAAAACTGCATTCTAATTCTTTAGAAGTTTCTAGATTTCAAAGAAACGCAATTATGCTACTTTCTTAATCAAAAACTGCTGTTTAGAATGATATGAACCATACTCTGGCGAAAGGGAGTATAATGCATCTTCGTGGTGGATTATACTAAGCAAGTCATCACAGTGTTATTGATCCATAAATTCCATTTTGTATAACAACCAACTGAATCACTTAGTATAATGGTCCTTGGACACGCAGAAAATTGACCAATGGCAAAAAGTTTCGACCCAGGTCAGCCTGCGCGCGCTGTGCTGGTCCCTGGACAGGCAGAAAAATTACCAATGGCAAAAGGTTTCGACCCAAGTCAGCCTGCGCGCGCTGCGCTCGTCCTTGGATAGGCAGAAAAATGACCAGTGGCAAAAAGTTTCGACTCAGGTCAGCCTGCGCGGACAGCGCAGGCTGACCTGGGTCGATACTTTTTGCAGATGCATTAAGCCCCCTTTTCACAGAGTATGACTCATATGTAAATACGGACCTTTGAAAACATTTATATCCAGTGCATTTCCATTTCAATGTCTGTTCTATTGAGAGTCTGTGATATGTTTTGTTTACTCGTTCGTAGCAAGAATAAATTTGTAGCAGGCGACTTGGGGGAAAATCCTTGTATGTTATGAATAGCCAATCTGTACCAAAGTTTCCAAGTTAACCTTTATCTCGTAAAAAAAGGTGAAGTGATACTGTTAAGCCGATGATAAAAACCCAAATTTTGCTATTTCAAAGGTATTTTTTTGGAGTGAAATCACGTCTTTGTCGGAAAATGTAGATCAAAGATCAGACTGCACGTTCTGTGCAGTCTGATCTTGATCTACACTGTCCGCAAAAGGTCAGTGATTCGCGCTCACCAGCCTAAGGGTTAATACAGTACACATGGAAAACATCGTGATAAAAAGGGGAAAATACTTGTTACGAACAATTTCTCTTTCTGCCACGATGTTTGCGACAATTGTTAGCCCGAGGAAAAAAAAAAAATTGTCTGAAAGTTGTAATGTCTTCAGTCACTCTTGATGTTTACCCTTTACCACACAGGCCCAAGTTTTAACGACCCTGTGGAAGACGGATTTTGAAAACATTGTGGGAAAATAAGAAAATGCTGGTTACCACCATTTTCTCTTTTTCCAACAATGTTTTCTACCATATGAGAGACCTACTGCTCATCTGTGCCATTCTCTAAATACTATTCTGCGGTTACCTTCAAGTTTGAAGAATGAAAAAAAAAAATGGTGTTTTGGAAGTGGTTAACAATGCTTGTTTTGCGGTATTGTCCTGTTTCTTGACATTATTTGATTGCAAAGTGCCCGTTGGGTACACTTTATGTGAATTTTGATCATGTGATCTTGCACTGGGCACCGTAGGCTGGTCTTCAATATTTTTCTTGTCTCTTTGCCAGACTTGTTCAATTTTAGAGCATTTGCAGACGACAAATTCATCGTGGCTCAAATTTTGGAATTTTTCTTTGAAAGGGTAGAAAACGTTGTTGGGAAAACAAGAAAAATGCTTGTAACCAGCACTTTCTTCTTGTCCCACCTTGTTTTCTTCGGGGACGTTAAAACACAGGATTGTGTGATTTAAGGTTAACAAGACTCGGTGTCTCTTTTCAATAAATTGTTATGCTGTATGTTAATTAAAACTTATATTAACACACATTACATGTATACATGTACTTTATTATTACCCAACATACTTTTACTACACTTATCTACATTATTAATCAAACAAGGAACTTGGAACTACTTTTGCGTTGGAAGGATAGGTTTATGGCTGCAAAAAGTAATCCTACATCACAGTTACAGGGTTTATTTTATTCGATAGTCTGGAAAAGGGCATTTTTTGTGTCAACGGAGTAACAGTATGGTGTCATCGATGGTAAAAGCTTACTGAACTCGCTTTAGAAAATATTTGGTTCGCTTTTATGGGGTTCTGCGTGGTTCAGAGGCAAAGTGTCGGATTCATAACTTCGAGGCCTCAGGTTAGATCCTCGTTCAAAACACCTGGTTTTTCGTGGGAGTGGGAGAGGTAAAATAATTCAGTCTTAGACTAGTACTGGTGAAACCCAGCAAATACATGAATATATTTAGCTATTGCCGTTATATAATTTAAATAATGTTCAAAGCGGCGTCAAACAGCAATCAGTGTCATCATTGTTGGCTTTCAATGTAATCGTAGAATTCCTACGCCTTGCCTGATAAACCTTCACCTAAGAGACTTTACCTGTTACCATACTGAGATTTAACGCCTTAAAGACTATTTGGCTTTTGTCAACATTGTTGGAGAAGTAGACAATGCTGGTTAACAGCACTTACTCTGTTACTAACACTGTTTTCAACCCCTTCAAAGACAGATTCCATCATGTAAGCCAACATTTAATGTCATCTGCCATTGCTTTACATTTGGTAAGGCCTAGACTTTGTCGTTCGGTAGAGAATTAACCCTTAGGCTGCTAAGCGCGACTCACTGACCATTTGCGGACAGTGTAGATCAAGATCAGACTGCACAGAACGTGCAGTCTGATCTTGGATCTACACTGTCCGTCAAGGAGATATATTCCCCTCTCCCCAAATACCTTTGAAATTTTGAATTATTAAAATAAAACTCAAGTTTTTACCGTCGGCTTAAGAGTTTCATTTGAATTCATATAGCAGAATAAGGATTAGTTCAAACACGGTTGACCCAGTGGTAATTCCGCGTAGCTACGAGTGAGAATATTACCTATGATGTTCACTCGATGAAATAAAGTTCGATCTTTCACCGGAAAAAAAAACAAATGTTCTATTTATTACCTGCTTTTAATCCCTTTTTGGGGGGACTTACATCAAAATCCAGTACGGTCATTCCCCGTGGCATACCCCTCCGCATAACAACCCATTACAATATGACGTAAAGCGCGAGAAATGTAGGTGTTACGGGAGACCACTCCTTCATTTATGGCTTCGTCCCGATTTAAATACGATACCTAGGAGAGGTTAAGGTCTTTTAAACCTCGGAAAACGAGGATCTTGTCAGCCATGCGTTCGAATCCCGCCATATGCGGTTTGTGTTTCAGCCATGCATTTCTTCATTTTTTTCTTTGTTACGGACTTTGTTCGTAAGATGGGGGCTCGTCCGGGATTGGCCATTGAACCATTAATCCCATTTGTTGTCCAAAAACGGACATTTGTTGTCTAAATAATAGACTTACTGCCTAATAAGGCTTTGAGTCATCAATAAGTGATGACTTTAAGAGGGGTGATGTTACGGGAGACCACTCCTTCATGCATGGCTTCGTCCCGATTTAAATACAATACCTAGCAACTGCGTTAGGGAGATATCTCTTTAGCTCAAAGGTTAAGGTATTGGTCTTTTAAACCTCGGAAAACGAGGATCTTGTCAGCCATGCGTTCGAATCCCGCCAGATGCGGTTTGTGTTTCAGCCTTGCATTTCTTCATTTGTTTCTTTGTTACGGACTTTGTTCGTAAGATAGGGTAAATTACGTCATATTTCCGTCTGGTTGAATGGCACACGCTGCTTATCTAGGTAAATAGCGCGCGGGAACTACTGTTTCCGCTTTCAGTTGAAGAGTTAGAAAATAAAATCGGTATTTTTCACTGGTCGTAACCATGAAATATCGAACAACATTCCATCGTTATTTCTCGATAAACTAGCGAAAAGCATGAAATAATATCTCGAATAGTTGAAGAATGCACCCTGCTATCTTAACCTGCTGTGTACAATACAAACTAAAATGAGCCATACTGTGGTTAAATGGGGATATCATGCGTCCCCGTGATGCATTACACCAAGCAAGTCATCACATAGTTATGGATCCATAAGATCTCTTTTGTCCAACAACCGACTGTGTCATGAAGTAGGATGGCCCTTGAAAATTGACCAGTAGCAATAGGAATAGGCCCAGGTCAGCCTACGTGGACTGTGCAGGCTGACCTTGATCGATACTTTTTGCAGATGCATGTAACTGTTTTTTTTTTGTTTTTTTTCACGGAGAGTTTAGTATATCCACTTATTTCTTTTTCCAAACAATCCTGATTTCTAACGAATTGGATGAACAAGGCTTTGGAAAACATTGAGGAAACTATGATGGTTAGCAGCATTTTACTCCTTTTCCAACTATGTTTTCAAAAGACCTTCATTAAGGGGGTCCTGCATGGCTAAGTGGTAAAGTGTAGGACTCGTAACCTAGAAGCCAATACTTGGAGCCTCAATGGAAGCACTGGGCATTTCGTACGAGTGTCCTCGGGTAAGACATTTAAGAGCCCTAGCCTAGTACTGGTGAAACCAAGGGCATACGTGAATATGTGAGCTGTCGCCATGATATGACTGAATAATTTTGAAAGTGGCATTAAACACCTTTCGTTTAATGAATCGATCAATCAATTAATCAATCAATCAGGATCGTTCAAACTCGAGATTATTTGGTAAAAGATATAAAAGATACAGAAAGGATTGCTTAAGAGCTCCATGACATTCCACGCCCTGCACCCTTCACCTACTAAATAACTAAAATGAAACTTTCAAGTCGATAGCAAAAACAAAAATATTGCTTTCTCAAAGTTTATTTTAGGGTGTAAAAGATATCCTTATCGGACAGTGTAGATCCAAGATCAGACTGCACGTTCTGTGCAGTCTGATCTTGATCTACAGTGTCCGTAAAAGTTATTTAAATCACACTTTGAAGACTATGGGTTAAGATTAATGAACCGTCAGATTGTAGAAGACGTTCTGAACTATTACGTTCGCCCGACTTGGCATTTTGTCTTTATTGGTGCAATACTACGCTTTCCGTCTCAAATACAGACGTTGTAAATGTCAAGCAGAATGATTTTCCAACATTAATTTCATTAAACATTAAAAAAGATCTCTTCAACTAGTTTAAAAAAGGATAACAACAAAAGAGAGACCGAAAAAAAAACACGCACAGACTTTCCGAATTTCTCGACGAATTTTTGCGATTTCTTTGTTTTTTTTTTCCCAACTTAAAATGTCAGCTGGAATAAACTTACGCTCTGGAGGTTTTATAACGTTAGGAAACGTGTATTTCGAAAACGTGGTATTTTTCTGAAAAAGGAATTTTTTTTTTATCTGCCTGTAAACATATTAGTTCGGTTAAGAAAACATATTTATTTTACATCGATTGAGATACAAGTTCTTACAACTTATAACGTTACTAATCTCTCTCGATTCTGCTTCCTGGAAACTACACCAGTACTCGTGCCGAATGTGTGGGCCAGTGAACGATCCAAAAGTTGACACCCGCTCCCGGTCTCGGGACCGTATGATTATGAGGCAGAAGCTCTATTTCACAACCACGGACACCACACAGTGAACACGTTAAACCTGTGCTATACGATCCAACGTTTTTTCCTGGTGGGGGGGGGTTTGAGCAAGGGAACTTTTATCCCAAATTTCACGACTGTAAAGTTGAAAAAAAATCTCTCCATATCAGGTAGCGTAGAACTAAGTTCAAATTGCACGCTTTAAGCAGTCAAGTCGTGCCCTCACTGTCCTCAAATGCGTGTATCGAGTCACGCTTAGCAGCAAGGTCCATGCCTGATACTATTGCAATCAGCGAACGTCAAGGGAAAAGAAAGTAAACTGTTGCTTCGAATGGCTCAAATTAATAAGTGAAGTAAAATATCACTCATATTTTCACTCATATTTATCATTTCATCCTCTACCACACAATTCCGAGTTTTAACTACCACAAGGAAGATGACTTTATTGATGAAAACATTGTGGAAAAAGGAGAAAATGCTGGTAACCAGCATTTTCTCTTTTTCCCACAGTTTTTTCTACCCTACAAAAAAAAAACCATCATTTAAACAATATTTAATTTGTTGTCTGTGAATGCATTCAATTTTGGTCTGGTCCACAATTTTGTCTTTTGGTTTAAAAGTTAAGGCTTTACTTATGCAAAATTTCTGTATTTCATATAAACGTTCTCAAAGGCATGTTCTGCATATTTTTAGAGGGTAATAGGTTTAATAGACCAGAAATATGCATGGTAAAAGATCTAGTTGAACGCTTATCCTGCTGGATGAGTGAAATGAAACTTTCAAGCTAATACATGTTGTAAAAACTAAAATTTTGTCATTTGAAGGGTGTTGTAGGACGAAAGATATCTCCTTATCGGACAGTGTAGATCCAAGATCAGACTGCACGTTCTGTGCAGTCTGGTCTTGATGTACACTGTCCGCTAAAGGTCAATGAATCCCGCTTAGCAGCCGAGGGGTTAATAACTGCAGTGTGACGAGGAAATTACAAAATTACAAATGTTTATCTTTGAACTGTTTCTTTTGTTTTTGTTGTAATAACAAAATTTGGGTGACATTTGAAGGTTGCATTAATTGCTCGGCCGCGCTCTGCAATGCAGCATCTTAATCGCTAGGCTGCTAAGCGCGACTCACTGACCTTTTGTGGACACTGTAGATCAAGACCAGACTGCACAGAAGGTGCAATCTGATCTTGGATCTACACTGTCCGTTAAGGAGATACTTTTCTCCAAAAAATAAGTTTGAAATAGCGTTATTCGGGTTTTCACTACATCTAGTTCTCTATATTATTTTCCGAGAAATGTTTATACCAAACGAGTATTCTGATTATGAGAAAATTAGCTCTAATTACTTTCAGTACTTTGATGCCGTTTTGTGGCCAGAATTTAACCGAGACAAGGATATGAAATTTCAAATGTGGCTTAGGGTTCCGATTTCTGCGTGAGATTCCGATTTTTTGTAAGCCAGCTAAGATCAGCAGTTTAGACTTTTAGACCAAACTTTTTTTTAGCTTGCCCAATTTCGAAAGCACTTGAGCAATACTCTGACGAAAGGGGGTTTGATGCATCTCTGTGGTGGATTATACTAAATAAGTAGTCGTATAATTATGAATCCATAAAACCGTTTTTATCTAACAACAAGCTAAATCCTGTGGAAGAACGGTCATTAGACATGTAGAAAATTGACCAAAAGCAAAAAAGTTTCGACCAAGATCAGGCGGCGCGGACTGCGCAGATGCACTGAAACATTTTTCACAGACCATGGAAATTTAATGTGGATTAAAGATGGGAATCGCTTTTAACGATTGAATAACATAGTGGGAAAAGGAGAAAACGCTGGTACCAGAAAATAGTCTGTTGCAAATTTGCTTCAGATGAGTTGAACCTGTACCAAACGAACACACATGTATTCTGAATAAAAATGCTTAAAAAAAAACACTGTTGAATCAGCATTTTCTCCTTTTCCAACATTCTTTTGTACACGTTGGAAAACAGCCCCCCCTTTTTTAAGCCACATTTACTTCTTCGTCTGCGAACACTCTAAATTTGGAAGAGTCTAAGACTGTCGTCTGGTGTATTGAGTCGATTTCGCGCGCTGGATAATAGCTGTGAGGCTATCGATCCTTCAAAAGACTCGGGGGGAAAAAAGCTCAGTTCCTTTTTAAGACGTGAATGAGAAACTTTCACAATAATTCTAGACATCAATATTTATTTGAACGTGACTTTTAGCACAGAAAATTTTACCACGATTCTTGATGTTGTTTACGAAATAGAACAGATTCAGATCAGACTACACGTCCATGCACTCCGATCTATTCAATACTGTATTGTTTATTGATATTCGTACTGTCCCCGGCCCCTCTCCCCTCCCCTTTCTTGTTTCAAATGATAACATGATCCTACCCAAGGGTCGGTTTATTTCATCATAATGTGTAAATACACGGGGTAATATTCTAAAAAAAAAATGTATCTTTATTAAAAGGATTGGAATGAATTCTATAGGTTTATAAAGTTCCTCTCGTACTTGTACCACACGATAAAATTTTAGACTTGTCCAAATTGAAACCATTATCAGACGACCCAAAAAAATAATGCACCCAAAAATTGAAATTTGTTTTTGAAATCGTAAAAAACATTGTGGGAAAAGGAGAAAATGCTGATTACCAAGGTTTTCCACAATGTTGTAAAAATAGATTGTCTCTCCTCAACGGTCTTTAAAACTCGGGATTATGTGGTACGTGGTCAATAAAATGTCGGATCGGTGGATTATCTTGATTCAACCGGGGAAAATTTAGCCTCTTAGTAACGACACAAATTCAGAGTCGTCCATATTAAATTCATTTGCAAAAGACAAATTTAATGTGGTTAAAATTGTAACATGTAACTTTGATAGGTTAGAGAACGCTGTGGAAAAGGGAGAAAATGCTGGTTACCAGACGGTGAAAATTTTACATCCTTTTTGTCTCAGAAAGTGTACATTTTTGGAAACCCTCCATCCCAGCTTTACGAGCAAATATAGGGTGATTTGAAAGATTAAATGTGATAAATAGCTTGTAACATCCTTATCAAATACAAAAATATAAAAAAATGATCAATATACTTGATATTTAAATTTTGTTCCCAAATTTAAACGAGAACTGATAATGGCAGATTCGTCGTCTGTGTGCTTTACTTTTCTTTGTTATACAAAAGAGAATCTTGTTATTGTTGCAGGCAATATGCATTTTAAAAAAAAATAGATATTTCTCTCTTGCAAGTCAGTGATAAGCAAATGACTACGTTTTACGTTTTTGCCGTTGTTGGATCGAGAGAATATTGTGAGAAAAGAAACTATTGCTATTTGGACAAGTCTGAAATTTTGTCTTCCGTCCAATAAAGAGCACAGGACGATAGCTTTAAAAGCACTGACAACAGCTTCTCCTAGTTAACTGAAAAGTAGGACAACAGACTTCAAGACTCGTCTTTATACAGTGTTCTCTGCAACCGTGCATTATGGAAATTTTATGATTCACCGTGTTAATTTTTAATACTGTTTGATCGATTTTGATTCGTTTTGGACGACTTTGATTTAGGCGCCTTGAGCTATGATTTATCATTTTCAAAGGCTTTTTGAAAACATTGTTGGAAAAGGAGAACATGCTGGAGACCAGCATTTTCTCCTTTTTCCACAATTTTTTCAACCCTTTCAGGTACAAATTTTATCATTTGAGCAAATTTTTGTTTTTGCGGTCTGCAAAAGCTTTGAATTTCAATAAGTCTAAAGTTTGTTATGTTTAAGAACAGCAAATTGGTGATACTAAAATGTGGTAAGACAAAAAATCGAAGTACTCAGTGAACTACGATACAACCTTTTTCCCTCACATAAATAGACTAAGGATGCTTTTTGAGATACAAGCAGAATTCACTGACATTAAAGCCAAATTTCTCTATCGGTAGATTACAAAACTTACACAGTAACTGTCAAAAAAGTTGTTATAACAAAAACTTACAGGAGCGGCAGATCAGCGTTACTTTGCATTGTGCCAGAATATTTTATTGATTGTGATGCAGTCTGCATTGCATTTCCGGCTGAAAAATGTAACAAGAAATGTAGTACATATATATCCTCGGTTTATCTGCTTTGTATGTATAGAATGGTGTAGATCAGGATGACAGATTTTAGCGAGGAAAAGAGTTTTAAAAAAACTATCTTAAGCCATTTTCTTACAATAGGAGGCCAAAATGCTTCTCCGTGATCCATGGTACCAAAGACATCACATACTTATGGATCCATAATATCCACTTTTTTTTAACAACCAACTTAATCATGAGACAGACTTGGGCATACAGAAAAGTGACAAATAGCGAAAAGTTTCGGCCCAGGTCAGCCTGCGCGGACTGTGCAGGCTGACCTGGGTCGATACTTGTCGCAGATACATTAAGCCTCCTTTTCACAGAGCACGGCTCATTTTTATATGACATACATACACTTTTTTTAAAATGCTGTTTGCAATTCACTGTACATGTCACGGTAGCCATTAGATTCTGGTTTACACCTGTATTTCTTCAAAACAAATTTAACACCAAGATTAGGACTTATTTTAAAAGTTCAGATACATTTATAGACAGTCTTCACCAAGACCAAACTGTGCATAACGTGCAACTTGATCTTTAACCTACACTGCCATACTTGGTGAGTTACTCTTAGCAAAACTTTGAGATAACAACCATTGATATTTCACTAACTGAATTATAATGTCCTTTTCATTTCAAATTATGGTGTACTTACTTACTGAATTTGTCCGTTTAATTTAAATTTACATCCTTTGACGTCTTATTTACTGAATATGTCCCTTTAATTTGAAATAAGTCTTTGATATTTTACTTCCTGAAAATGTCCTTTTAATTTTAAGTTACAGTAATTAGTATTTTACTGACTAAATATGTATGTTTAATTCGAAAGTACAGTCTTCGATACAATACTAACCGAACATGTGACCCGTGTAAGTTGAAAATACGTTCATTGATATTTTACAAACTAAATATGTCCAGAAGAATATTTATAAATATAATACAAAAGAAGTTCTCATTATTCAACTCTTTATCAACCTATAAAAAAATCGACTTGTTAAAAGTGAAAGCATTTCCTGACGAAAGATAGCTCAAAAGGCAAGATTTGCACTTGAAAGGATTGAAGCATTATGGGGAAAGGGGGAAATGCTGTTAACTAACATTTTCTCCTTTTTAAACAATTTTTTCATTATGGGAAAAGGGGGAAATGCTGTTAATTAACATTTTCTCCCTTTTAAACAATGTTTTCAAAAGACTTCATCTCTGGGGTCTTCAAAACTCTAGCCAAATAAATAAACTCGACCTCTTTCGACGGCTCTAAATACAAACCATTGAAACTTAAAAAGATTTTGATTGAACAGGCTTGACTACACAGGCGGACGGTATAGATCAAAGATCAGACTGCACGTTCTGTGCAGTCTGATCTTGATCTATGCCGTCCGCAAAAGTCACTGTTTTCGCCTTTGGTGCCGAAAGGGTTAAACTAAAGTGTTATTACCTGTATACAGATGGTTTGTAACTAGCTGCGATTCGAATGTTGTTCTGCACGCATTGCACTGTAATGGTTGAAAACGTGTCTATATTTACATGTCAGTTTAAACCATGTTTATTGTTTCGTTAAATTATATATTGTTTATTGTTTACTTGACATTATGATAAAAGAATATTGTTAACTCTCATCAAGTCCTTTTTCTTTCTTTTTCACCATTTTTTTGTCTGTGACTTTTATTCACCAATAAAACCTCTAGGCCCTTTAGTACACTTGGAGGGACAGTGTCCATCTAAGATCAGAATGCACGTCCTGTGCAGTCTGACCATCGATTTACACTGTCCGAAGACAAAAGAAGAAATTGCTTGTAACGGTGTTTTAAAGAGGTAACATGGGAAACCCATCAAAGTTCAAAGTACTGGCGAACTGGGAGTCAACCAGTTGATTTTTCTGTTGTTGTTTTCTTGCAGATTCTAGATCTACTATACACTAACAACATTATATTCCGAAGAAATAATAAATATCGATCCCCGTTTTGTTTCGTTTGTTTAGTGCTTTACGCCGTTTTCAACATGACTTAAGTTATATCACACAGGTCAGTGCATCTATCAATGCGTTTCTGGATTTTATGTTATCAGCCTTACGCACCATTTTATTTCCAAGCCACTGGCTGCTTTTTCACACAGACATCGTCGTAACAATGGTAAGCAGTAGGAAATGATTTATACTATCGCAATGGCTATTATAGAATATCTGGACTTACGTCACGATATAACTAAAATACTGGTGAAAGTGGCTTTAAATGACATTTAAAGTGAAAAATGCGCGGTGCTCTGGCAAAAGGGCGTTTAATGCATCTCCGTGATGCAATATACCAAGCAAATTATCACATAACTATGGATCTATAAAATTCATTTTGTCTACCATCTGAATCATGTAGTAAATCGGTCCTTTGAAATGCAGAAAAATTACCAAAAACAAAAAGTATCGACCTAGGTCAGCCTGCGCGGACTGCGCAGGCTGACCTAGGTCGATACTTTTTGAAGATGCATTGAAACCCCCCCCCCTTTTCACTAGTATGATTCAGATAAAAAGTTCATGGTGTTTGTTTCCAGAAATGCCTTCCAATAAACCCGAATGAACGATTAACTGGGGAAATGAGTTTTTGATTGCCGCTTTCGTTTATGGTTTATCAGGGAAAGGCGGGCCTTACAGGATATTGTCTTGCACGCCATTTTGTCGTTTCAGCTGATTGCCAACGAGAGTCTCAACCTACTGCAATACACGTGCAACTTTTAATGAACTTTATTAATTAACTATGTTATTTCATTTATAATTATGACGAAAATAATCAGTACAAAACCGAATAGCAAATACGAGAAAAACTCGGCCAATACGAGGAAGAGCGGACCCATATAACTTGGCCAATATCCAAAAATGGACGACAAATCTCGGCTTTTAATTAATAAGACTGTCAGTAATCAGGTTATTTCGTATTGGCTGAATTACAAGTCCGCGGTCTGCGGTACAAGCCCTAGGCCAAGAAGAGTTACAGATCTGCGGTCTTCTGCATTAGCCCGAAGCCGAAGGCCTGCGTCTGATACTGCTGACAGCTGACCAGTAACTTGGCTAATACGAAATCACTTGATTAGTAACAGTATCATACTGTCAGCTTTACTGAAATCCTCTAGCCAGGCAGCCTTCACATTGCGGTGTTTGGGTCTTCTATTTCCCTGCTGAAAATGTTCCTGTTGTTTATGCGGAGCATTCTAGACTGATTGAAGACACATTCGATAGGAATGTTCCGTCTGTTTTCATGTTCAGGAACTATTTAGTACCCGCGACCATTGTAAAGAAATACACGTGTACAACCAGTATGGGCATCTTTTTCACTCTGCTTTCAAGGGGTAGTTAATAAGGAGAAAGTAAAGGTTAAGTAGGACATAGGTTAGTATTTCATAGAAATAAACAGCAAATCGCCCAGCTGTTTGGGCTTGTGCAACCTAGGGTCTGAAAAAGTGATTTCTGTCTTTTTCATTGTACCAGAAAGTTACCCAAATAATGCCACTTCTATATCTTCTATTACGACGAAGGTAGGTATGTTCACCCTCTTCGTCTTCTTACGCCTCATAATTGTTTAACCAAGCCGACATTATAAAATTTAGGCAACTGAAGTCAAAAATAAGTCATTGTTCTATGATGTGAAGCCAAGACTGGTTAGGCGCGTCAGTCATTTTTTGACCTAACAGTTCGAAATGTGTCCGTCGGACGAGCCCCATCCCCCCGCCCCTCCCTTAACACATCAAACAGTTTGCGTGGACATTATTAGTTGTACGGTCAGGTGGCAGGAGACTTGGAAACTTGTTCACGGCTATGGCAAATCATGTTGCCCCGAGCCGAAGGCTAGGTGGCGACATAATTCGCCACAGCCGTGCACAAAGTTCCAAGTCCCCGGCCACCTGACTGTTCAACGAATGCATTATTCTGCAAAGTTTTACTATTTCAGCGAAATTTCCCCGTTTTATGTACTCACGAATGGAGTACGCTGACGACACGGAATTTCCCTTCTGGGTGCCCCAATTCAATGATAACTGACGTCACTGAGAACAGACGTCACTGAAACCTTGATAAAATGTGCATTTTGTTGGATGAACTTGATGATGTCATTGCGATAGACATTCGTCATATTTTTATTTAAACATGGATTTCAACAACCTCAAGGTAAGTAACTTTGCATTTTAATGGTTTGTTGGCAATAATAAACGACCATTAGGTACCTCAAACGACTATTAGGTTGTCCTTTTAAAGATGCCCGTCTACAGCCGGTGAGCAAAAACGCTGTTAAATTTCAAACAATTTAGAATGGTACAGAAATCAGTCCTTTGTGTAAACATAGATAAATTACTGACATATATGGTGTACTTGAAAAAAAGAAACACAAAGATTTGTATTAGAAACCGAACATTGGTCAGAAGAAAAGTGGCTGACGATCGGAGCTGTAAACAATGGCGGTGCGTCACGAAAATTTATCGTTGGTTTCCGCCTAGAGTCGGATACGGTGTAATTTGCATATAGGCCGCGACCTCCGTCTGAAAATCGAGGCTGCAACAGAGAAGCCTCCATTTTCCTTTGTTTACCTCATAATACGAAGGGCGAAGGTCAAATATAGTCACGTGACAGAATGCATGATCATCATACGAATCTACCCGAGTGTATAACGGATATATCGGAAATCTTCGATTCAAAAACTGGAAACGACGAGTCTGTTTACATGGAAGGCCGCAACTCAGCGAAAAGCATTTTCTATCGACCGTCATCTAAGCAACCTTGCAACCGTCAGGCGCAGTATTTGGCATGAAGATATAAGAATGACTATAGTTTGATAAAATAAAGACAAAATGAGTTAAAACTGGCTGAAAATGAGTAAAAGGGCCTCTTTAACGTTACCATGAATTAGTTTCGACACTTCACAATTTGGTCACCTGACGAAGGGATGGCTCGTTTCAACCCTGTGTATTTGTTTCAGAATGACAACAAACGATAATTTATGTAACTATATTCAATTATTTAAAAAAAAAAATCTATTCTTTCCGCCTTAATGACAACCATCAAGGAAAACTAGAAATAATATGGTGCAGGCTACTCAGTATGTTTGTCTTGTGGGTGGCTCGAATCGGTCGACGCCGTTATTTTGGATGTTGTGTTGAAAGTGTAGTCATGTATACGGGGCTCCCAAAAGGGAAACTGCTTTTAAGTGTATTTTGCCAGTGTACATGACTTGTATGTAAGGGGCATATTATCCAATCAGATCGCGAGGAATTTCTTTGCAGTATAATAAACATTGTTGTTTAGAACTGGGCGTAAAACTTCGGCCTTTAGTAAGCAATTCAATGCTTTTGGATCCAAAACAAAACGCTTCGAAATACATTTTGGTAAAAGGAGAAAATGCTGGTAGTATATAAGAATTTGTCCTCTGATATATATGCTTTCAACATAAGTTTTATCTTAAGTTTTATAGTCTGTTACAGTGTCAAAACGCATCGTGTGTAGTGAAGAATTGTAGCAAGACCTTTCTAATTCGATAAATAAATGTCTGGGCGACAAAGCTAATGCAATTGTCTGTTTGTTTCCATGGAATCTAATTATCACGCATGTTCCTTGTTCTTTAAATACAACAAGTTTGTTTGTTTATTTGTTTATTTGCTTGCTTGTTTGTATTTACCAATAGTAATTTACGTTTGTTTCTGCATTGTTTCATTTTTTTATATCACGGCAACAGTTAACTTGTTCATGTTTTTCCAGGGTTAGACAACTACTGGACTGAAGTTCTGAATTGCCTTGCTCAGGGATTTTCATACATGACCAGCACCGCGATCCAGGATGCGGCTAGTATTTACATGTACCAACTATTCAAATGATATTCTGCGTCTTACTCTGGACTTACAAAGTAACTAAGTTTCTGAATTGCTAATCTAAATAGCTTGGCCAGTCGGAAGTTGCGTTGCTTTAAAAATGTTGTACCGGTATTTTCTCCTTTTCCCACAATGTTTTCAAAAGTCCTCTTTGTCAGGGTCTTCAAAACGTGGGATTGTGTGGTAAAGGGTAAAGGTGGCGTCACACTTTCCTGGAACTGACATCAGTGAGCATCACAGATGTGGATTTCTTTAAATTTTGTGCAAATTAGCCATAGAAAGAATATCACCCAAAATCCGAAGCAAGCACTATAGCTAAAGATCACACGGTGTCTCAAGATGCCCTCACGAATTATCTAGTGTTTTTAGATTTGAAAATTCCCATTATTGTGTGTGTTAATCTACAGTGGAATTTGGAGCAGTGTGGCGCCTACATTAATCACTGAGTCCTCGTCAAAACTCGACAGACAAATACTGGTGATCGGCATTTTCTCCTTTTTACCACAATGTTTTCTGGAGGTTTCTTTTTCAAGATCATTTTGTCGAGTGTTTATAGAAATAATATGTCACCATCTCCATAATTATCAAGACCGTTTTTTTTTTTTATGTAGACGAAACTTTTTCTTTCCCCTCTCCCCCACCCCCCACCCCTCCATTAAAAAAAAATGGTGCAAAAGGATGTATTTCTAGTATCGCGTAATTATTAGCTCCACTGGCCGAAGGCCAGCGAGCTATTGTCATGGCGTTGTGTCCGTCGTGCGTCCGTCCGTCCGTCCGTCCGTTCGTTCGTCCGTTCGTCCGTGCGTGCGTCCGTAAACTTTTTCTTTAAAAAACTTCTCCTCAGAAACTATTGACTGGATTTTTACCAAATTTCACAGGAATGTTCCTTTGGTCTTTCAAATTCCTTCAAATAATTGTGTTCCATGAAGAATTCTGGTTGCCATGGCAACCAAAGTAAAAAACCTTTAAAAATCTTCTCCTCCCAAACCGCTATTTGGATAGCATTATTATTTTGCAGGAATGTTCCTTAGATACAGGTTTACAGAATTCCTTAAAAAAAAAAAGATCTGTCAAAAAACATGGCTTTTATGGGAGACTCATTTTCCTTTTATGGTATAAAGTAAAATCTTTGAAAAATTTCTTCTCTAAAACTATTCATTGGATTTCATTGTTGTTTTGCAGGTAAGTTCCTATGGTGGTTGTCTACCAAATTGTTTCTTCAGTGAGCTAAAATGCAGGATTGAATGATAATTGTTAAAAACTTCCTTTCGCCATTATAGAAATATCAGGCCTGTGGAGCGATACAGGCGCTCAAGCGCCTCTAGTTTTTTTACAATGTTTTGGAATGTGTTCATGTACTTGACCCAAATGCGTAGTGATCATCCCTATTTCCAAAGGATGGTTTTCAAAATCGTCTGCTGCAAAACCGTTTCAAGAGGTCACGTGCTAATTGAGTTCCAAAGGAACTGCCTCAAATACGTAATTAGCTGGCATTTCCTCGTTAAAACTCTTTGAGCGCCAAATATATTTACTCGACTTCTTTGTACGGCTAAAAATACCGTCAAATGAGCCTAAGAAAGATTATTTTATCTTCATAAGGATGACTGAACAAGTAGATGGTTCAGATCCAAGATCAGACTGCACGTTTTGTGCAGTCTGATCTTGATAAATGCCTTCCGCAAAAGCCCTTGATTTCACCTGTGGTGAAAGGGTAAACCAAGAATCCATATAATTCACTGATCACTTGCATAAGGTCACCCGTAAAATTGGCTGGACTAAATTATTCAAAAGAAAAGAAGTTAAATGGCGAGCGTCGATCTAATTAACGTTGTTTACTGGTATGACTTATCCCCTTCAAAGCGCTGATTAGGCCTCTGTACCATACGTAAGAATCGCGAAATCTTTTGTGTTTATTTAAATGTTGTTTGGTTTGTTGGTTGGTTGGTTGGTTGGTTGGTTGGTTGGGTGGGTGGGTGGGTGGGTGGGTGGTTGGTTGGTTGGTTGTGGGAAGGTGGGTGGGTGGATAGATAGGTTGGTTGGGGTCGGTCGGTCGGGCGGTCGGTTTGTCGGGCGGGCGGACGGTCGTAACATTTTCTGTACGTGCATGCCTTAGTAACAACAACGTCATTTTCCCGCCAAATGGCGAATATGTACGAATTGCGATCGTGCTTCGGTTGGTTTTGCCGGCTTCACTCACTCATAACTAAACAATTAACCAGATCCAGTTAACCCCCACCCCCTCGAAAAAAACACGATGATGCACTAGTATATCATTAAAAATAAGTCATAGGTTACATGCGCTAGTGGAGGAGAATTTATGTGATAAAAGTGTTTTCCGCAAGCAATGAGAAAAGACTTTTTAAAAGATCAAGAAACGGTAATCGAACCAAGACTTCATAATCAAACAACTAAAATCAAAGTTTTCACTCGTGACTTCGCCAGTCGTTAAAAGTTCAATTTCGATATAAAATCATGAGACCTAGCCCAATATCTCATCTTACACCGATATAAACGATAAATGAGCCGTGCTCTGTGAAAAGAGGGGCTTAATGCATGTGCAAAAAGTATCGACCCAGGTCAGCCTGCGCAGTCCGCGCAGGCTGACTTAGGCCGAAACTTTTTGTTATTCGTCAATTTTCTGCATGTCAAAGGACCAGTCCAACTCATAATTCAGTCGGTTGCTAGACAAAGTGGATTTTATGGATCATTAAACATGTGATGTCTCGTTTGGTACAATGCATTACTGAGATGCATTAAGCCCCCTTTTTCCAGAGTGTGGCTCAGTTATAATTAGAAAGGTTAAAACATAAGAATAACACAAGACCAAGGATACGAAAAGGTAATACCATATGGCATGCAACACGCGAAAAGGGGCACTCGGACATTTGCGTAAAGTGTCGTTTCGGATCAGCCTCCGCAGTCCGCGCAGGCTAATCCGAAACGACACTTTAAGCAAATGTCCGAATGCTCCTTTTCGCGTGTTGCATGCCATATTATCATGATCGAACAAGTGCCAAACAAAACTATAGACGGTCTTTTCCGAGTGATCAGATTGCAATAAGCATTTATTCTGACCTTGGGCCATTAGCATTTATTGCGTTTTAAATCAGTTCTATTTCAGCTAAACCTGCCTCGAAGAAACAATGTATGCTGTCACTATCAATCATTTCGACCCGGTTACTGGGTGCCAGATTTTATTTTTCGTGATACGGCAGTGGGTCATGTGACCAAAGAAGTGCCACCTGCCAACTGGGACTAAGCGTACTTTTGAACAATTCCCAATGGCTGAATGAAAGCATCGCCTATGAAATGTTTCGTTGATTGGTAAGTAGTTTTTAATTATTTGTAAACCAGTATTTCATTTTCTCACATCGTGGAAACAATATTTAAAGACAAAAAAAAAAAAACTGTTGTCTTTCTACGCAACCTTTTTTTTTCCCAGCGGCGAACACCACCTTCGTGACGTAAACTTTTGTTCATGACGTAATTATTGTGGCTACATAATGATACAGTAAAAGGACCATTTACAGACTTCTCTTTTTTCCTTATACTGCAGTAAAGACAAAATAACAATGTGCAGTATTTCGAGCGATATATTCAACTGAGTCAGACGCAGTTTGTAAATGAGCAAAATGATAAACAGAATATATTGTTTATGGAAAGTTTAACCCTTTACCACACAATTCCGACTTTTAACGACCCTAGGAAAGAAGCCTTTTGAAAACATTGTGGGAAAAAGAGAAAATGCTGGTAACCACCATTTTCTCCTTTTCCCACAATGTTTTCTACCCTATCAAAGTAAAATTGCACCATTTTAGCTACATTGAAATTATTGCCTGCGATTTGCTTTCACTTTGGACAAGGCTAAAATTTTGTCGTCTTGTAAAGGGTTAATGGGCTGGGCACTGCAATTTGACCCGTTTCGGCTTCCGTCAATCGGCTCACATTCATACGCCTTGCCCGATAAACTTTCCTCGTACAACACACGAACAATCTATTATCTATATCCAGGGTGTGTGGGTGTATCATATCCATGCATATGTCTGGGAGTACTGTCGAAAGAGATCTTGATCTTTTGTTGTTTTGAACAACGAAAGAGATTAAAAGTGGCAGAGAGAGAAGAGAAACGACAGCATGAAATCAACAATAAAACTGTTGTCAGGAGAGTCATCTCCTGAAGTTCTAAACGAAAAACACAAACATCGATTTTTAAAGACATAGAATGTAGAATGGTTCAGAATTTAGTCAACTGTGTAAAACATACGTGTATATGGTGTAAGGGATGAATACATAAATGTATATCGGAAATCTTTCATTTAAAAGCAACACAACAGATATTTTCTTTGGTGACCTCATAGAATGAAATGCATTTTCTATTGGTCGTAATCTATGCAACTTTGCAAAGGTCAGGGGCAATATTTGGCATGAAGATACAGGAATGATTACAGTTTGATAAAATAAAGATTAAATGGGTGAGAAACTGGCTGAAAAGAAGTACAGATGTATCTTTATGCTGTTGGCCCCGACTTCGTCTCTTAACCATCTTAGTGCCAAAAGCGAAACGTTGGGCTTATGCAGATGACAAAGATTAAGACCAGACTTCACAGAAAGCAAGGTCTTATAATGGATCTACACCGTCGGTTTGTTTGATCCAGCGTATAGCATACATATAATCCATGTTCTGGGAAAAGAGGTTTTAATACATCTGAAAAAAGTACTTAGGCCTACCCAAGTCAGCCTGCGCAGTCCGTGCAGACTGACCTGTATCATAACTGTTTGCTTTAGGTAATTTTTCTGCATGTCCCAGACCCATTCTATATGGCTTGCAACACGCCAAAAGGGGGCATTCGGACATATGCGTAAAATGTCGTCTCGGATTAGCCTGCGCAGTACGCGCAGGATAATCCGAGATGGCACTTTACGACTACATTAGATTTTGTGCCACAGTAGACTGGCGCAAAACAGAAAATTACATAAAAACGGAAAGTATCGTTTCGAACTAGCCTGCGCGGACTGCGCGTGTTGCAGGCTATATCATTGTTCGGTTTGTTGTTAGACAAATTTGATTTTATGGACCCATAGTTATATGATAATTTGCTTGGTTTAATGCATCACGGAAATGCATTAAAATCCTCTTTTGCCAGAACGTGGCTCAAATCTATAGACTTGAGTTTCAGTGGATTGTATTTTCGGCCGTCGAAAGATGTCAAGTTAATACATTGAACCATGCTCTGTGAAAAGAGGGCTTAATGCATTTCCGTGATGCATGATACCAAGCAATTCATCACATAATCAGGGCCCGTATTCACCAACCATTCTTAAGAATATTCTTGGTCTAAATCTGGATTTTGAAAGTAGCACAACTTCTGATTGGCTAAACCAAATGGTTTAGCCAATCAGAAGTTGTGTTACTTTCAAATTTAGAAAATTCTGGAGAATAAGACTAAGAACGTTCTTAAGAATGGTTAGTGAATACAGACCCAGGAATCTATAAAATTCATTTTGTATTACAAGGGACTGAATCATAAGGTAGAGCGGTTTTTGACATGCAGAAAATTGACCAATAGTAAAAAGTTTCGGTCCAGATCAGCCTGCAAGGACCGCGCAGGCTGACCTCGGTCGATACTTTTTGCAGACACATTAAGCTCCATTTTTACAGCATGGCCCATTATATTTGACGCTAATTGAGTTGATCCTAACTTGGAGAGGTCCCCGAAACACTTCATGTTCTTCTGTTCGGGGTGGGGGTGGGGGTGGAGGGGGGGCGAGCAGGTTACGCACTCAGTAGCGTACGGACTTGAGGCCAGAAAGTTGCTGGTTCGAATTTCCAGCTCACCTTTTTTTCCCGAGGACTGATGATAGTCATTGCGACAGGATTCATTCCTCTCTCGCGGCTAATTATTGTTTCGACGAAGAATATAAGAATTTGTGCCAAGTACTGGTAAAAGAAATTCAAGGAAAGCATAGATAGATGCACCTGCCGTTGCGATATGATCGAAATAATGTTGGGAAGCTGGGTTGAACACCATACAAACCAACATTTTTTCTGCTTGGGACGCACTTCAGTTTTACTGAAATAGAACGTTGCTGATACCTGATTCTGTTGACCGATTCAAAATGGGACAGTTTATGCATTTACTACTTTAACAGTACTCAAATCTAAAGGTTCACGAGGTGTGAGAGAGTGTACCATAAAGCCTGTCATTAAAGGAGTCGTCTTTATAATGACGACAAATAATGAGTCAGCAAAATAATGGACTGATACGGAACCGTCGTTATAATAGGCTTATATGGAACCATCATTAATCATAATGACGGTATTTACTGAATGAAGTCTTTTTTTTTTTCCTACACTCTTTTGGTATAAACTATTTATGTCTATTTTCGTAGCATTTTTTCCTCCTTTTTTTCACGAGTGTATCTTTCTTGAGTTCTTCACAGCACTTCTCCCTATCTATCTAAGGTGCAAGACTGAACATTGCCTTTAGTTTTTAGCGGACTCGTATAGCGAATCCGCTGCCTGTGATCGATGTGACCGGAACCAAATACTGTCATGCATGCTTGCCCTCTACTCATTCTTCTTTTAGTTCTAGCCAGTACGCCCCATCCTCGCTTTCGTCACTATCATACAGTCATACACGTGCATACTGTCCTAAATTAAATACCAGAAGAAAACCAAGTCAGAGTGATGAATCAAATTACTGCTCAGTAAAGGCCCAATAACAGTCAAAAGTAAACAAAGGGGGTAATAAAATGCATTTAAGTCTAAATTGTACCATTTAAAATATGGAAATCATTGTGAATCATTGTAGGGTCGGTCCAACTCTTAGTCGCTGGCAGAAAAATTAATTTTAAAGCTAATTCAAAAGTTGCCACGTCACTCTATTTTTGTTACTTTTTACCTAATTTGAAAATTAATTTTCCTGCCAGCGGCAAACACTTGGACTGACTGTACAGAAACAGATTGTCATCCTCAATAATTCCCATGCTTTTAGATGGTTTGATTTAAATTTAGATGCATTTTATCACCTAATTGTTTTCTTTTGGTCACTACTGGGACTTTAAATTAATGCGTGATAAGATAACAGTAACTGCGCGGCCCGCTTGGCAGAACAACTTCGACTGACTTGCCCTTGCTAACTCCACTAATTTATTGCAGATAAATGCATTACATGTGATGGAAATGTTTTTTTTTTTCACTACACTGTATGATATAGCTGAGTATTATTCGACAAGTCCACTTTTCAGGACTTTGAGACCTTTGATTTTATCCTGGTTCCGTATTCACCAATCATTCATAAGAACATTTTTTGTCTAATTCTCTAAGATTTTCGAAATTTGAATGTAACACAACTTCTGATTGGCTAAACCAAATGGTTTAGCTAATCAGATGTTGAGTTACTTTCAATTTTAGAAAATTTTGGAGAATAAGAATGAGAGCAGTCTGGAGTCGAACCTGTATTAAAGGACCTCCCTTTCAGAAAGGAGAAATTCACCTTGGAGTTACGTTTTTTTTTTGTCGTCTGCAAGTGCTCTCATTTGAACATGGCCTAGATTCTGTTGTTAGGTACAGATTAAAGTAAAACTTGACTATATTTATTTAATTTAATATTATTTTTTTCCAAATTTCCATGTCTTATTTTTTTCCCCATTTGAAACTCATATGTAAATGTTTTCTCCAAAATTGTTGCATGGTTACCAGAATAAAATAAATTGAATGAGAAACGTGATGTCAAACAAGATGAAAGTAAGATCTTTCCCCCTATAATGTAAGTAAATGTTACAAACAAGATGGATTCTCCGATTAGCATATTTGGGTCATGCTCCGTGAACAGGGGGTTTAATGCATCTGCAAAAAGTACCGACCCATGTCAGCCTGCGCAGTTCGCGCAGGCTGACATGGGTCGATACTTTTTGCTATGGATAATTTTCTGCATGGCCAAGAACCAGTATACTTCATCATTGAGTCGGTTGTTAAACAAAACGGGTTTTATGGATTCATAATTATGTGATGACTTTCTTAGTATGAATCAGGGAGATGCAGTGAAAAAAAAAGAACTTTTGCCAGAGCATGGCATATCTTTTTTGAATCTATAATTCCCCGACCGGTTTCCATTAAATGAACTATAGTTGTTTCTTGCGTTCTTCTTTAGTTCCACCTGTCGGTATAAATGTTGCCTTGCGGGCTGACTGGTGCATTTCCTCTCCCCTTGAATAATGCATCGTGTTGATGGTACTATGATATTAAAACTGCTTCTTTTGACATCTAGAAACGAAGCAGACAGTCACTAAAGTTCATATCAAACTAGAAACGCCGCACAAAAGCAACCGCAAAGTGGTAAACTGTCTGTCTGTCTGTCTGTCTGTCTGTCTGTCTGTCTTTTTATTGTTTATATGATAAAGTCTGCATTTGTGTTCGGATTTCTTTCTGTGAAACTTGCATAATTTCTTGATATTATCAACAGCTTGAACCCTATTGGGTTTGAAAGAACGGAACAATTAGTAAATAAGTAGGATCTTAATTGGAACGTAGTACCCCAAAAAAATAGTTACAACGTGCAAACACATAATGTCGGCACCTATGCGTCTTACTGCGCCGCACCATAGTTAAACATATATACAGTATATATATTTATTTTACATCGATTGAGAAACAAGTTCTTACAACTTATACTAATCTTTCTCGACTTTGCTTCCTGGGAACTACACCAGTACTCGCGCCAATGAATGTGGGCAAATGAACAATCCCAAAGTTGACACCCGCTCCCGGGAATCGAATTCGGGACCCTATAGTTACGACGCTCTACTTCACAACCACGGACACCACCTTAACGTGCGTACCACACTAGAACGCTTTAAACCAGGAACCAGATACGCCACATGGAGGCTTTAGGAACTTCGTGTCTATAACTCTTTCAATACGAGGGCTGCCTAGAAGGTTCATTGACGTGACTGTGGTTCACTGTTCCTTATTCGGTTACATACATCTTTCTAATAATGTTTTCACATTATACATGTACGTGTATTAGAGTAATATTAGAGTAATTGACATAAAAAACGACAAAGCTCTGTCGTTTATATCACCAAAGTATATATTGTACCACAGGCCTTTGAAGGTCCAAAGGTCTATCACGGAACACCAAAGTTTTCATTTGTCAATCATCGAACACTGTTACTAAAAATAGCTAATTCGCGGTTAGCTTCTGTATCGTATTGTTACTATGTGCGATATAGAAGCGATTCGCAAAAAGAAACAGTGGTCGATAAACGTCAAATGAAAATTTCAGAGCTCCGTGATAGACCAGTGGAACTTCAAAGTTATTTGATTGTACTCCTTCAAATTGAAAGCGTTTGCAGACAACAATTTAAATGTGGCTCTAACAATGAACTCTGTCTTTGAAGGCTTAGTAAACATAGTACGAAAAGGAGAAAATGCTGGTTAACAACATTTTCTCCTTTTCCACATTGTTCCAACGCCCTTTTACTGAGAGTATTTAAAGCACGGGATTGAACGGGAAAGCGTAAATCTTTGAACAAAGCGTGCCCTCTTTCTTTTCTATTTATCCACGTAAAGCGGTTCTTTCTTTTTTTCTTTCATATGCCGCTAACTTAATTTTGAAAGATGTGTAACCAGCATTTTCTCCTTTTCCCTTAATTTTTCCACCCTTTCGAGGTCAAAAGCCACCAGAGCACCAATTTCGATTGGCTGCTTGTAAATGCCTTGAACTTGGAAAAGTCCTAAAACGTGTTGTTCAATAAAGAGTTTTAATACATCATGTAATAAGTAAATGCCAAGGTCGAGGACTCTCTTACTACAGATAGAATTCAGACCAAAAAGGAATGATATCTGCAATAACCTTCAACAAAATATGATCCTAGGTTTCAAATGGTATGACATTTTTCCGCTGAGCGTCTCTGCGTCAGGGGTTGAATAAAAACGTAGAAAGGTTTTGTATTGCGCACTGAAAACTAAACCAAGGACACGTCTAGTCTGTAGCTTGTATCACTTCATGGAATAGATAACTCTCTCTCTCTCTCTCTCTCTTGCTGTCTGTCTGTTTGTCTGACTAGCAGGCTGGTCCTCTCTCTCTTAAATCTGACCAAATTATGAAACCATTAAATTGTGGATGAATCTGAGTGTAAGGCTTTTACTTAAAGATGAAAACCAGGAAAAACACACACACACAACCTCTCCAAACTCCTCCACGATGATACTGGCCTCCAACACGCAAAAAGGGGCATTCGGACATCTGCGTAAAGTGTTGTCTTGGATCAGCTTGCGCAGTCCGCGCAGGCTAATCCGAGACAACACTTTCCGTTCTTGTGTTATGTTCTGTTTTGCACAAGTCTACTGTAGGACGAAATCGAATGTAGTCGTAAAGTGCCGTCTCAGATTAGCCTGTGCGGACTGCGCAGGCTGATCCGAGACGACACTTTACGCAAATATCGGAATGCCCCTTCTCGCGTGTTGCAGGCCATATCTTTTTAAAGTCAAATGTCAAGGACGCCATGAATGAAAGTTGAAAAAAGAAATAATCACAAGTTACTAATATTTCTATAGATAATATTTAAGGTGATGGATGAAACTTGTACGGATATATGATAGTATACATAAGATGAATAAAGCCTTTTTTTTTAGGTCACTGACACCAAAAATACAAAAAATAAAAATTTATCAATCAAAAATGAAGAATTTAAATGAACTCTCTTTTATGAAACGTTTCCTGTCAACTGCTTATCATCTATGCCCCTTCATTTTCAGGCTCAGGTCAAGGTACCTAGTTAAACTACAAAAGGTAGAATTTACAATAACTTTCTGTCTGACTGCTTGATTTATTGATTGAAAGGTGTTTATTGCCGTTTTCAGCATTATTTCACTTATATCGCGGCGGCCAGTGCATCTATCAATGCTTTTATGGAGTTCCTGTTACCAAAACTTCGCACAACATTCTTCCAAAGCCACTGGCTGCTTTCCCACATAACCATCGTCGAAAGAATGTTATGTCTAACTGTATCCAGGCTCTTACTTCCATAGGACTTTATCAAAACGAAGTAACACACAATTGTCTAAACTGCACAATCGGAGAAAATACCAGAAAGGCGTCGTGGTACAAAAGGATGGACAGCCAAACAACTCCATACCGTCACAGATTTTAGAAGGGTGTGTACTAGAAAAAGACGAAAAAAAGAATGGCATCTGTTGATAATGATGGCTATTATTCTCCTCAGCTTTTCTGGCCAATTATTTTGAAAAAAAAAGTTCATTCACGAGAAAAAAAAGTCAAGTATTACAATGAAAGCACGGTCGTCACTTTTTCTCGGGGCGATTTAAAACTCTTCACCAGACAAGTCCGTGGTTTTTTTTTTCACGAACACGAGAGCGAAGACATTTGAGAAAAAAAGAATGTAGGAATAGGAGAAAATGCTGGGAACCAGCATTTTCTCCTTTTCCTAACATTTTTCTTTTTTTTTTATCTTACACTTTTACAGGAAAAAAATTCATAACTATAGCCTCATTTAATATGTAGTTATCGAACAAATTGTCATTGACAGTTCTAAGATTTGATCGTCTAAAACAGAGTTATGCGTCACAAATTCTCCATTTCCATTGTTAGACATGGGAGAGGGAAGACGTGGGAAAATTGCCAAGGCAGACTGGATTCGTGAATGACGAATTTGGAGAGAATATTTGGTCCGACAGACAGCTGGCCTATCCTATGGCGGGATATTATTGTTTCGCTAACTATTATGGTGTTACAAATCAATAGATGGCACCGAATGACTAAACTCTCCCAGATCATCTTTATATAACATAGAGGGAGTTTACTTGAATTATATAATAGACTTCATCGCTAGCAGACGATCAGTTTAACTGTATCAAATGATAAAATTCTAGACTTGTGGCAATTGAAAGCATTTGCAGACGACAAATTAAATGTGTCTAAAATTAGGTATTTGTCTGTGAAAGCGTAGAAAACATTGTGGGAAAAGGAGAAAATGCTGGTAACCAGCATTTTCTCCTTTTCCCACAAGGTTTTCAGAAGCCTATTTCCCCGGGGTCGTTAAAACTCGGCACTGTATGGTAGGTAATACGGTTAAACGTGTAATTTTCCTGGTTAAAAAAACATCTGTTTGTCGGGTTGTTTGATTGTTTGTGTTTAAGGTTCTATTCAACATTTTTAATTCCTTTCAGTTTTGTTTAACTCTTAACCAAAGGACGACATTTTGGGTAAGTCATCACATAATTATGGATCCAAATATCCATTTTGTCTTACAATCAACTGAATCATGCGGTACAGTTTTCCTTGGAAATGCAGAAAATTTACAAATAGCAGACAGTTTAGACACATGTCAGCCGATGCGGACTGCGCGGGCTAACATGGATGTATACTTTTTGCAGGTCCTTTAAACCCCTTTTTACATGGCATGACTCATTTTTTTAAGTCGGTTGTGAAACTAATTCTCACACCTTAGATTAATAACCCTTGATGATCACTTTTGCGGAACCTAACCAGTACTGTGCTGTGGTGTGGGTTGTACTTAAGGTTGACCCCACCCTTGACAAGATTCGAACCCGATACCTATGATACGAGAGGCCGAAACTGTACGCTAACACTGCTGTCTCCCTATCTACGAAGGACACTACAGCTGTCCAATACCTACAGAAATTTCAGTCTTGTAAATGAATTCTGTAATACGCACAATTTCCAAGCCACTGGCTGCTGTTTCACCAGATAAAAAAGCTGAAATTTAGTCCAGTGTTGAGAATAATGAATCTTGCCATAACGACTTTCATCATTTAAAGGGAAATTGTGATGGCGTAGCCGTGATTCAAACTCACAACCCCAGAAATGCCAATGAGCTTCCAGGTTCTCGACGAGACAATTTATTTATTTATTTATTTATCATGAACCCTGACAAACAGTAAAAACCCTGATACGTGTATTATGTTTTTTAAAGTTATCCCAGTTTCGGAGAATGAAGATCCAAGAGCAGATTGCACGTTCTGTCGGATACCAGCAGTATTTTGATTACGTCACATTTCGCCCATGTCCCATAGGGCATTTGTCGGATAAAATCATGAACTCTTGAATATTGAGAGAAGGTTTTCATTAGTTCCATAACCCTAAGACTGCTAAGCGCGACTAACTGACCTTTTGCGGACGATGTAGATCAAGATCAGACTGCACAGAACGTGCAGTCTGATCTTGGATCTACATTGTCCGATAAGGAGATATCGTTCTCAAAAAATTACCTTTGAAATAGCAAGATTTAGGTTTTTACTATCAGTTTGAAAGTTTCCTTTCATTTATTTAGCAGGATAAGGGATAATAGTGGTTTGCGCTACAGTTTACCTATGGACTGACTCGTCACAAATCAATTGCATGAACTAAAATAAGTCAAGCAAGAAATATCTTTAAAAAAGATAGACGACGTAAATTTGCCAGCAAATAGGCAGGGACCCTTAGGATACACATGTCTACATTTTTGACCAATCACACATTTCTATTTATTCATTTGTTGTCAGTACTAAAAGGTAAGTCAAAAGCCAGCAAATTGAGCTACGCCGAAAAATTCAAATCACAACTGGTGTTTGTTTGGTTTAGTTTCAATGTACAGTTATTAGTTATTTTACATCGATAGACTCAAGGTCAGGCAAACAATCCAAACATTGCAATTTCAAGAGGATATTTTTTTTTCCAAGGATGTATTTCATAAATTATTGGACTAAATAGTTCCAATATCAGATTTCGATCTTGATCAATTTGTTGCATTTCAAAACAACTTTAGGAGTGCTTTACGCTGTAAAGGTTATTGAAGTATTATTACAGGGTTCCCATTCACGTACATATGTGCGTGAATCACGTACAAAACATAAAAGTCACGTTCTCAATTTCAAAATAACCTTGCCTTATACGTCCATGTCAGGCATAGCAAAAGTGAATAAAGTCCCGCATAAAATCTTAAACCATCCAATCACATACATGCATGTTGACAAGCATAAAAGTTGTGAATCAAAACAATGACTGAAAACAAACTTCTATTGGGAGTGAGATTATTTTTAGAAATCGGAAATCCCAATGGATAGTGCATGTACTATTATTAGCAATCTGTATGGCCTCAATAATTTAGCGGGGTTTTCGTTCATGTGTGAGCTCTTGAAGTAAACATTGCCTTGCGGTACCACATCAGTAAATTCGAGAGCTTTTCATTCACCTGGTACTGCAGCACGCGAACATCGGAAACATTTTCTTATTTTGGGAAATTTATTCCAATGAAGTTTAATGCCATCAAATTTAATCCTTACGCAACGATCAAGTAAATATCAATAACTTGAAATAAGACTAGAAGATTAAGCAATGGAGTTACACTCTCATTTGACTGGAGACCCCGGGATTTGACGCTTGAAAATTGGAAATGACCCGTTTTTGACACTCAAAAATATCTGCCTAAGCGTCAGTCTGATGCATGAGATTATCGCCAAAAGCTTCATATAAATTAGCGTGTGTGCGTACGGCAGAAATATGGCTTCAATAAACACATTCAGAATCAAATTTGAAGGGCGCACTCGGCTCTGTTTATCACAGCTAATCAAGCTGGCGAGTCATCTATCAAAAGGGCTTAAAAGTGTTAATCCTCTTTTCTAATGTAAAATGACAGGTTTCAAAGTTACCCGCTACCCTTATTGACAACTCATATCTAATCATGCTGTAACACTTGTCCAAAAATCAAATGGTTTGAAAAATAGATCGCTAAAAAAACGCGAATACCCATGACACAACAAAGGTCAGTTTGACATCGTCCGAACAGAGGCACTGCAAACTGTTTTGTTATCTTGAATGATGAATTTAAACAGTGAGTTTACACAAATCTCTGTATAAAACAAGAAGTGGAAGCTGAAACCTCTGTTTAATAATGAGTGAAACAACTTTGGTTCTTTTATAACGAACATTTATTTGTATCAATCTTGGCCTGCATTCATCAAACATTGTACAAAATTTTATATCTTAATGACTTAATTGATTGGAAGAGACAGATTTCTCTTTCAATAAGATTGCTTATCATGTATTGTTTAGTTTATCATTAGAATTAGCATAATAAACATAATGAAATTATATAGCATGGGCTACATAAGCATTAAATTAATGATACTTAGTATACTATTTTTCAACAGGTAATTAATCATTTATTGGGAAAAGTATAGTGAAAGCCCAAATTTCTTAAGAAAACCTCCAGTTTTTCAAATTTGTTAATCTAGGACGTGTCAAAAAACCCTTGTCTGAAATAGCTGTGGGAACCCCGAGTATGTAAGTGGCGCTCTTACAAAGAGAGGGTCAACGCATCTTACCAAGAAAGTCGTCACATAGTTATGCATCCACAAAGTCGATTTTGTCTAACAACCCAATGAATCAGAAGGCAGAATGGTCCTTGGATATGCAGAAAAGTTACAAATAGCAAAATATTTTTGAACCATGTCAGCATGTGCGTACTGCGCAGGCTGACGTCGGTCGATGCTTTTTGTAGATGCATTAAACACCCTTTTTAAAAAGCATGAATCATATGTTTGTGAAACTCAACCATCTATTTTCGACAGGATATAAAATGAAAATGTGCACTTCGAACATATATTGCAGTCATTTTAGCCCCACAGACCGATGGCCAGCGACTGTATGTTATGACCATGTATCCGTCGTGTGTACATTATTAGTTGTACGGTCAGGTGGCCGGGGACTTGGAAACTTGTTCACGGCTGTGGTGAATCATGTCGCCCCGGGCCGAAGCTCGGGGCGACATGATTCACCACAGCCGTGAACAAGTTTCCAAGTCCCCGGCCACCTGACTGTACAACGATTTTATTATACTGCAAAGTTTTACCATTCCAACGTGTGTTAAGCGAAATTTCCCTGTTTTATAGTCTCAAAAATTGAGTACGCTAACGAAGTAAAATTTCCCTTCTGACTGCCCCAATTCAATGAAAACTGACGTCACTGGGAACTGACGTCACTGAAACCTTAGTAAAACGTGCAGCTTGGTGCATAATTTAATAATAAGCGAAATTTCCGTTTTATGGTCTCAAAAACTGAGTACGCTGACGAAGTAAAATTTCCCTTCTGAGTGCCCCAATTCGATGAAAACTGACGTCACTGGGAACTGACGTCACTGAAACCTTGGTAAAACGTGCAGTTTGGTGCATAATTTTGTCACCATGATATACATTCGTCGTAATTTTGTTTTAACATCGATTTAAACAACTTCAAGGTAAGTAACTATGAATTTTAATGATTTGTTGGCAAAAGTAAACGACCATTTGTTGCCTCAAACGACCATTTGGTTAGCCTTTTAATGTTATGCACAGACTCTTTCCGTACCTACATCTAACCTCGTCTGTATATCGGTCGATTCCATTTGAACTGCCAATCACGTGATCTTATACATGGCGGCGCCACTGTAAGTCGTTTAGCAACGACATAAACAACCCTCGATGAAGTTATTCACATCTATCTATCTGTCGGTGAAAACTTCAATCGGAATTGATAAACCACGTTAAAAAATCAATGTACTAACTGTTGGTCAACTGAAATAAAGTTAGAAAGATTTCGATAGAAAATAGAGACTCAAGTTTTCTTTTTTACAGGGATCCTTACAATTTTCAGAACGGTAAACCGGCGTATTTCTGGCGATGAAATGCACCGTGTAGGTGCATATCAAGCTACCAGATACAGCCGAGGGACTTGATGGCTCCCATCACCCGAGGTATGCCGAATGGTTATGCACATTGTATGAGTTTCGACACTTCGCAATTTGCTTACCTGACGATGGGGTGGCTCGTTTTAACCCCCGTGTATTTGTTTTAGAATGACATCAAACAATAGTACATGTAAAGTTCTATATTCATTTATTCTCAAAAATAATCCATTATTACCATTTATTTCAAGGTAAACTAGTAATAATATGGTGCAGGCTACTCAGTATGTTTGTCTTGTTGGAGGCTCCTATCGATCGATCGACGCCGCCATTTTGTATGTTGTTTGAAAGTGTAGTCATGTATACGGTGCTCCCGAAAGGGAAACTGCTTTTACGTGGGTTTTGCCAGTGTACATGATATATATGTTCGGGCATATTATCCAATTAGATCACGAGATTACAGTATAATGATAATGTTTTCCTGGAACATATTGTCTGAAACGACTATTTATTTATTTATTTATTTATTTATTTATTTATTTATTTATAGTACTTTTACTTTTTTCAAACGTTTGTTTCTTAACTTTATGTAAACCATACGGTGATCTATAAAAATCTTCTTCACAAGAATTGCTGTCAGAGTTAATTCCTATTTTGCGCTATTAATCATGAGGTAGATCTCTGTCAAATTTCATAAAAATCCTTAACCCTTAAGCTGCTAAGCGCGACTCACAGACCTTTAGCGGGCAATGTAGGTCAAGATCAGACTGCACAGAACGTGCAGTCTGATCTTGGATCTACACTGCCCGATTAGGACATATATTTCTCCAAAAATAAGTTTGAAAAAAAAAAATTATTCGGGTATTTTACTACCGGCTTGAAAGTTTTATTTAATGCATTCAGCAGGACAAGGGTTAAACCGTCACGGAACTTGCTTGTCATGGTTATGGCTTATCATCTCTATAATATAATGGCTTGCAACACGCGAAAAGGGGCATTCGGACATTTGCGTAAAGTGTCGTCTCGGATCAGCCTGCGCAGTCCGCGCAGGCTAATCCGAGACGGCACTTTATGACTACATTACATTTTGTGCTACAGTAGACTTGCGCAAAACAGAGAATAACAAAAAAAACTGAAAGTGTCGTTTCGGATTAGCCTGCGCGGACTGCGCAGGCTGATCCGAGACGACACTATACGCAAATGTCTGAATGCCCCTTTTCGCGTGTTGCAGGCCATATAGGACATAAAATATCTATACAGGATATAAAATAAATCAAAGACTTTGGTCTCAAAAAGTTTCTCGTAAGAATAGATTTGAGCCTTGCTCGGTAGAAAGGGGCCTTAATGCATTTGCAAAAAGTATCGACCAATGTCACCCTGCGCAGTCCGCGCTGGCTGACATAGGTTGAAACTTATTTGCTTTTTGTAAATTTTCTGCATGTCCGAGGACCTTTCTACATCATGATGCGGTTGTTTGTTAAACCAAAATGCTTTTACGGATCCATAATTATGTGATGAGCCGCTGGTATCATGCATCACTGAGAAGCATTAACTCCTCTTTTGCCAGGGCTTGGCTCCTTCAGAGTAGATGTAAATGATCCTCGGGTGGTCTGCCTTTAGGTTTCGTGATAAAATCTTGTTTTGTAAGATAATATGGCTGGTATGACGTGACTTTTTCGCTAGCCTCCGCAAATTACAGCTTACTTACAAATATTATAGGTCAGTGCAGCGTTACAGGGCCGTCATGGCTCTCTTGTTTTAAAGAAGTTCTGGAAAGGGACCAACAACAAAAATAAACAGCGTCTGTAAAATATCTTAACTCCTATCAGGAAAGTTGCGACCTCTTACATCTAGTTAACATGTTATCAGGTTGAGAATGTTTGCCTCAGCCTTTTCTTATTGCATCAAATCACATTTGAAAACATGGTTAAGTAACCAACTTTACCCTTTACCAAAATATCTTAAGTTTTAACTGCAATGAGAAAAAGGCAGGGGGGCTTTTGAAAAAAATGTTGAGAAAAGGAGAAAATGCTGGTAACTAGCAGTATGTCCTTCTCCCACAATGTTTTCTACCCTATCAAAGACAAATCTCATCTTTTTTTTTTCACTTGTCGTTCGCAGATGCTTCGAATATAGACCAGTCTGCAATTTTATTGTTTGGTAAAAGATTATATTAAAGCTTTACTGTATCTATTCAACCCTCTCAGTGCCACAGATTCAAAAGAAAGATCTCTGCGGACGACATAGATCAAGACCAGACTGCACAGAATGTGCAGTCTGATCTTGGATCTACAGCGTCCGTTTGTGTAGTCAGGCCTGTCAGATAAAAATCCGCTTGACTTTCAGTGGATTGTATTTTTAACCATCGAAAGAAGTCGAGATAATATAGATGTGAGCCCCGTTCTGGCAAAAATGGGCTACGTGCATCTCCTGATGCATGATACCATGCAAGTTATCATATGATCATGAATCAAAAAAGTCCATTCTGCCTAACAACGAACTGAATCATGAGGTAGACTGGTCCTAATAAAAACTGATCTTATTATAATGCAAAGAAATTTCTCGCGAGCTGATTGGATAATATGCCCCAAATATATATTCCTGTACACTGGCAAAATCCACGTAAAAGCAGTTCCCCTTTCGGGAGCCCCGTATACCTAACTACACTTTCAACACAACATCCAAAATGGCGGCGTCGATCGATACGAACCACCCACAAGACAAAATGTATACTGAGTAGCCTGCACCGTGTTATCACTAGTTTCCAATGATGGTTGTCATTAGAGTGGAAAGAATGGGTTATTTTTGAAAATAAATGAGTATAGTTTTATTATCGTTTGTTGTCATTCTAAAACAAATACACTGGGTTAAAAAGAGCCTTCCCTTCGTTAGGTTAGCGAATTGAGAAGAGTCGAAACTCATGTATTGTACATTTTTTAACGATAACCTAAGGGTCGTTTGAGGCTACTAATAGTCGTTTACTTTTGCCAACAAATTAAAATGCATAGAGACATATCTTGAAGTTGTATAAATCCATGTTTAAACAAAACTACGCCGAATTTCCATCGCAGTGACATCATCAAGTTTGTGCACCAAACTGCATATTTTACCAAGGTTTCAGTGATGTTAGTTCTCAATGACGTCAGTTTTCATTGAATTTGGGCACTCAGACGGGAAACTCTATTTCGTCAGCGTACTCAATTTGTGAGCCCAAAAAACAGGGAAATTGCGCTAAATACACATTGGAATGGTAAAACATCGCAGTATAATAAATTCGTTGTACGGTCAGGTGGCAGGGGACTTGACAACTTGTTCAAGGCTGTGGCGAATCATGTCACCACCTCGCCTTCGGCTCGGGGCGACATGATTCGCCAAAGCCACGAACAAGTTTCCAAGTCTCGGGGCGACATAATTCGCCACAGCCGTGAACAAGTTTCCAAGTCCCCTGCCACCTGACCGTAAAACTTATAGTGTACTTCATGTACTCTCTCTCTCCCACTCTCTCTCCCTCTCTCTCTCTCTCGCTCGCTCGCTTGCTCGCTCCCAGACACAACAACAAGGAGCTTTGCTATAAACTGCATCTGCATGACAGCTATACTTATCCTCTTTAACCTTTAGAGTAATGTATTTTCTAACTGCCCAAAACAAAAAGGTCGTACCCTTGTAAAAGATGGTTAAATGCATTTCTGCAATGCACTGTAACAAACAAATAATCAAATAATTATGAATCCATAAAATCCACTTTGTTTAACAATGAATAATGACACAGACTGGACCTATGACATGCAGAAAATTGACCACAAGCAGAAAGCTTGGACCCAGGTCACCCTGGGCGGACTGCACAGGCTAATCTGGATCGATGATTTTTTGCAGACGCATTAAACCCCTTTTCCACAGAGCATGACTCAAATGGTTCAGTCATTTAGAATGATTGGTGAATTCGGGCCAACACAAGCACACTTGGAATACTTCACATACTCAACCGCATTTCTCTCCTCTTATAATACTTGTAAAGTTTCTCTTCAATCAACTTTAATTATCAAGTGTTTATTTGAATTGAAAGCTAATTTCCGCATGACGCTTCTTTGAACATCTTCCATACAATTTACAGTTGTTCCGCATATCCCGCCAACTCTCGAGGTGGAAATACAGAGTGGAAAGAAAGCAGTGCAAAGTTCGTTCTTTAAATAGATTTCGTGGAACTCTTCATGTCAAAGGTGCGTTTAGACAAACTACCGGGACCAAATCTATGGTGGCACATTTCTGCCACGAGATATGAGATGACTATAGCGATGGTTTAAGAGAACTATCGCGATAAAAGAAACTTTCCTGGAAATATTATCTAGATAATGAAAAGTTTCGCGATAAAAGTATCGCGATAATTCTCACTGTTATCGCAATTCTTTTTACCTTCGTGCCCACGAGTGGCATTCACGGTATCTATAATTAGATACGGTTTCGGAACATCTTCGTCTCCAACCTAATAAATTCTCCTTTTTCCTGAATAGTTTTAAAGTTCTTCGTAAGAGGCATTTCAAGTCGTCGTTTTGTTTGAGGGACTTCAGTTCATTTCATGTATAGTCAAAATTTAGCAATTAAGCTACAATTGTAAATTATTCGAATTTTAACTTAATGTAATCTTGTAAAGTCAAAAACTACCGAGCTCATTCAAATGGTGATTTTTTTCTATTTATAGATATCGAAAAACGGGTAGAACTATCACAATAATTTTATCTCGAATGTCAGCTTCGTGCATGAATGAGACATTTTGAGTTAAAATATTTACGGATCAGTGTAAACTTTGATTTATCACGGTATTTTTCTAAAATTATCATGATAGTTATCTCGTATCTCGTGGCAGAAATATGCCACCATACAAATCAATAAAAAGCAATGACATCATTTATGAAGTATAGAAGTATAATCATTGCAACCATCTTAGCACATTTCACTGGGATGCAGTATCTTATAAGCGGCTTTTTTCTTTGCCACTAACTTTCTGCCTTCTGCGTTAACCGAATAAAAAAAGTTGACAATTTCAAAAGAATATTTTGCTACATGTACGGATATTTGGCTGGATTTATATGACCAGAAAATACCGATAAAGCAGCGGAGGGTGTAGAGCAAGATCATACTGCACGTATGTGCAGGCTGGTCTTGCTATACACTCTCCGCAAAAGTCATCCATGATCGCGAACTGAAGGATAAGGGTTAAGGAGGTTTATAGTGAATTCCGTTTATCGAGAATAAAACGCAATACCTTCATCTCAAGGCCTGTAATACCCGAAGGGGATTACGTAAACCTTAAGGCTGCTAAACGCAACTCAATGAGCTTTTGCGGACGGTGTAGATCAAGATCAGACTGCACAGAACGTGCAGTCTGATCTTGGATCTACACTGTCCGATAAGGCGATATCCTCACTCCCCAAACAACTTTAAAATAGCTACAATTTGGGTTTTTGCTATCGGCTTGAAAGTTTCATTTTACTTATTTAGCAGATGAAGGGTTAAGCTTTAAGATGAAAGTATCCTGTTCATGTCGTGATAAACAGAATGCAAGATACATTTAGATCTCATAATTACAAATATTCAATCTTCTATGGATGTTTTTTTTTTTTCATATATTTTTAATATCTGGAAAAGAAAGTACTTCCGTCACTCATTGCGTAATTCCTTTATGTCACATGACAAGATGGATGACACGTGATCCGAACTATTCCTAGGTCTAATTCGGAATCAGTTACATGTATCTCAATTCTTTCCTTTTTTCGTGTCAACTGAGCAACATTTACTTTAAAGCTAAACACACGAGAGTGAGAAAGGGAAAAAGAAAGAGACAGAGACAGAAAGGTTACTTAAAAGCTAGTAACCCTTAAGGTGCGAAGTGCGAATCAATAACCTTTTGCGGGCAGTGTAGATCAAGATCAGACTGCACAAAACGTGCAGTCTGATCTTTGATTTACACTGTCCGATAATGAGATATTTTTGTCCGAAAAATAGATTTCAAGCAGCAATATTTGTTTTTTTTTTTTTACTATCGGCTTGAAAGTTTCATTTAATCTATTTAGCAGGTTAAGGGTAAAAGGCCCAATGGCGGCCATAAAATCAATGCAGGTGTTAAAATGCATTTGAATTTATAAAATACTATTTAAAAGTATGGAAAATATTGTGAAGATGACAATCTGTTACCGTGGTCGGTCCGTGTGTTAGTCTGTGGCAGAAAAAATGAATTTTAAAATCAGGCTAAAAGTAAACAAAAGATAGGGTGACCTGGCAGTTTTTAACCTAGGTTTGAAATTAATTTCTCTGCCAGCGACTAACACTGGGACCGACCGTACAATAATAGATTGTTATCTTCACAATGATTTCCATAATTTCAAATGGTATAATTTAAAATAAAATGCATATTAACACCCGCTTTGTTTACCTTTTGCCGCTATTTGTACTTTAAGGTTTCCCCATTAAGATGCCATTCGGTACTCTCGAGTTAATTTTTTCATTTTGTATTTAGGCATTAATAATAACAGCAGCAACGTCAACAACATTAACAAACTAAAAAACAAATTGCGGAAAAAAAACACGAAAATGTGATATTTTATGAAATTTGAAAAGTCTTAGATTTCTGACACATCCCTCTGTATTTATAGCCCGTAAGAGATATTCCTTATTATGTAAAATCTCTCCATTGAAAAGAAAATTGTCTGACTTTCAAGGAAATCTCTGCTTCTCGAACCCTTCAGAATTCCAAAAAACACATGAAATAAACATTTTCTGAAAGACAGTATCGAAGACCAAGAAACCTGCACTTGCAATGCTGTGTTGATTAGATTATGTCAAAGAACATCGGACAGAGTGGACCCAAGATCAGACTGCACGTTCCGTGCAGTCTGATCTTGGATCTACGCTGTCCGCAAAAAAGAAGCTTCTAAAAGTGTACTTATATTTCCAAGGGTCTGAATCGATTATTTGTCACGCTAAGCCGAGAAATGATTGATAGCTGGAGTCTTGTTCTATGCGGCAAATCCAAACAGTGCGCCCACGCAGACGTTATCTGCTTTTGGTAATCATAATCCCCGAGTTTTTAACCTCTTTATACCAGAAACGACATAATGTTACACTTCTCCATTGTTAAAGACATTGGCTGACGACACGTCAGAAAGTCACTTGAATGACGGGATCGGTCTGTGAAAGAACAGAAAACAATATTGGAAAAGGAGAATATACGTGTGTAGAAAGGTTTTGGACTCCTAGGCATGGGTCCCAGAGCTTGTGCCTCACTGAAAGCACTGTGTCTTTCGTGGGAGTGTTCTTGGGCAAGACACTTCAGAGCTCTAGCCTAGTACTGGCGAAACCCAGAAATTTCATGAATGAGGGAGTTGTCATGTGATATGACTGAAATCATGTTGAAAATTGCGTGAAACAACATTTAATCAATTAATGATTCTTTCCTTTTCCCATGATATTTGCAAAATCGTTCCTTTTCAGAATCGCAAAAAAAAAACATGAATCATTTCTGAAGATTCAATCCAGTATTGTTTAGGTTGCTCTAAGATGTACCAAGTTTAAGTGATACAATCTCTGAACAGCAAAAAATCGTTTTTGCAATTTGTAAATTGTATTTGACATCATAAGCAGTAGGGGAAAGATCCTGTCATTGTGAAAAGCTATTGTATCTTTTCCAGAATATTTTCTTGTAGCTTTCAACTGTAATACTTAGTGTCTATAGGGGTCTTTTTTGAATGTTTTGCTGCAAATCACTATTATCTTTTTTTTTTTTTTTTAATCACCGATGAATATCACGTACTGTACCTGTTCATGCAAACGTAAAGAAACGGTTATTGACCACAAGACTGTTCCAAAGCGCTGTTGAAAACTAAGTAAAACTCTGGTTCGGTCAAAGACAATTTTAAGTTTTGAGGCCACATTTAATTTGTCGTTTGTAAAAGCTTTCAATTTGGAATCGTCTAAGATTTTGTATACTCATTTCCATAAATAGTTGGGTTTTGGCCACCGCTCTCATTCAGGAATGGAATAACATTCCTGATGCAATGATTTTACGTTATGTAAGGTCTATGCGACGTCGAATAATTGCACGTATCGACAGCAGAGGTGGCCATACAAGATATTGATTGAAAAATTACAAGAACTTTAAGAAAAACCTAACTTTAATGTTACCTTAGTCTTTGAGTACTTTTGCAACTTTGGTTTTAGTACCACCTTCATTTAAACTGCAAAAACCTAACTTAAACTTTCTGTTAGTCAAAATCTGATTAGCCTGGCATTTTCTACAGATTCTGAACTAAAGTATGATACCAAATTTGTTGGTCTTCAGTAAAACATGCGACGAGAAATAAAAGAAAATTAAGTGCATACTTATTTATGGAACCGAGTATAGTTTGGTGAAGGTTTGATGGTGTTTTACTCCGCCTTCAACAGTATTCCAGCCGTTTAAAGCGACTGTTGACTAATTCTTATTATACTGCAAAGAACCACAGCTGTGAACAAGTTTAGTTCCCTACCATTTGACCGTACAACTAATACAACTAATAATGTATGTCCTTGGTTTCGATGACCTCTACATACGGATAAAAAAAGTTGAAATAACTTATTGTTTGTCCAAGAAGAAAGACTAAGAACAAAAGCGTTGTGACGAGCTGAAATAGTTCCTCTTCTGCAGCTTACTTGGCTTGCAACACGCGAAAAGGGGCATTCGGACATTTGCGTAAGGTGTCGTCTCGGATCAGCCTGCGCAGTCCGCGCAGGCTAATCCGAGACGGCACTTTACGACTACATTAGATTTTGTTCTTCAGTAGACTTGCGCAAAACAGAAAATTACATAAAGACGGCAAGTGTCGTTTCGGATTAGCCTGCGCGGACTGTGCAGGCTGATCCAAAACGACACTTTACGCAAATGTCCGATTGCCCCTTTTCGCGTGTTGCAAGCCACTTAGAAAATGTTGTTACTTGTAGCACCGCGGGACGGGGAGTGGAGAAGCTTGGATCCTGAATTTTTCTTCCTTTTTACCTATATATTTCACCTGAAACAGGTTCGTTTCACATAACAATATTTTCAAAAGTCTCTTTCCCAAGAGTTGTTTAAACGCGGGATTGTGTTGGTAATATGTTACGATAGAAAGGAGCATTGTTTCTATACGATGGTTCGTCTTATTTAATTGTTCTAATATTAGCAGAATAAAAGCTTACAATGTGCCGATCACGTTGCTATCACGCTTCTTTCACGATGTTATTAAATGTCATCCTGGCAGGGAAGAACTTGAAACAAAAATAACCAAGACAATCATATTTTTTACGGCTTCCCGACGGCTTTGTTATTATACTGCAATAATGAAACACAGTAAAAATTGAAATACATTTTCCGCAGACATGGCTTGACATTTTCATCGGGAAAAGACGTATTTCGTCGAATGTTTAGTCATTTGATCCCTTACATAAGTGCACTTTCTTCGTTCTTTGACAGACGACAAAATTTATGACTTGTCTAATACCAAAATCATAGTGAAAGTACGATAATAATTTTTGATATTTTATTATCCCTAAATCTACAGATATGTACAAAAGCAAAATAACAGCGGGGGCACAGCTGGCCCAAAATAAAGTGTATGCAAAAGCAATATTGAAGGTATTATTGAAGTGCCTACAGGAGGTGCGGAAATGGGTTTTTTTCGAAAGGGGGGTAAAGGTAGCAATGGCCTTGAACAAGTAAGATTTAACAAAACGCAAGGTGAAATGGAAATGTACAGTGTTAAGAAGCTTTATAAATATGATATGTTTAATTATGTTTCCTTTTCTTATCACACTAGAGTTATAGATGTACTAAGATATGTTTGAGGCATATATTCCACAGGTTTTTCCTAAGGACAGATTTCTTTTTTTTTTTTTTTTTTTATTATTATTATTATTATTGCTCAGATGACAATGTAATGTATGCAGAGTTAAAATATGAAAAGAAAACCATATGTTGTGAAGCAAAATACAAAGATACAATTCTTCAAATGAGATAACACTTGTCAAAATTACAGAAAATAGGCTTTAATTTCAAACCGGAAAAAAAAAAAACCGTTCATAAAGGAACAAATACTGCTCAAATGAATGATTAATCGTGGTAATGTGATGCTTGCCAAACGCAAAAGGATTGACTGACAGAATTAAGGCACTAGACGGATCACTGTAGCAATTAAAAGTGTTCTAACATGTCAAGAAAAACTTCATTGCTGATCATTTTTCTACAATAAAAAAATAATCAGTGGACATTTATTCACAGACGCAGTACTTTCTAATATCTGGTAAACGACCTCCCCCCCCCCCCCCCCAAAAAAAAAAAGAAAAGGTGTATCATGCAAGGCATTTTAAGACATACAGTGCATTTTAAGGTTATTGACAAAATGAATTACTTCCCTTCATAAGAAAACTTCTTTTTTGGCGTGATTTGGCATTCTGATCATTTATAAATTTTCCATTTTTCTTTTGCGTTTGTGACTTCCAAGTTTTTAAAAGGCAACCGACTAATTATACGTAAATAATTATATACTATCTCACTGTCATAGTAACCCGATGGAAAATAATAGAATGACAAAAAAAATTAAATCGACGTATTTCGATGATAAGGGACAATTGAGACATATTTCTCTTACCTGAATTTTTTTTTCTACTTGGAATTATGTATATGAACCATGCTCTGGCAAAAGGGGGCTTAATGCATCTCCGTAATCCATCATACCAAGAAAGCCATCACATACTTATGGATCCATAATAGCCACTTTTTTTAACAACCGAACTCAATCATGAAGTAGACTGATCCTTTGACATGCAGAAAATCTACCAATAGCGAAAAGTTTCGGCCCAGGTGAGCCTGCGCGGACTGCGCAGGCTGACCTGGGTCGAAACTTTTCGCAGATGCATTAAGCCCCCTTTTCACAGAGCGCGGCTCATATACTTTCATCTTACGTTGGCCATGCGCAATAATATTGCTTAACAATTTGCTGGCAAAAGAAGCTGAAAGGAAACGATCATAATTAGGGATGATACTCATGTTTTACTACACTTAAATCACATAGCATACGTGCTCTTATGGGGTGCAGTCAAGCAAGTGCTAAGCCAGACCAGCCCGTACAGCTCAGTTGGTAGAGCGTAGGACTTGTAAATATCAAGTCTTGGGTGACTTGAGGGTGTGGGTTCGAGCCCCACGGCTGGCCACCTAAAACTACGAATAGTCTTTCGGGTAAGAAGCTAAACCGAGCTCCCGTGTGACGGTGCTATACGCCAAGCATATCAAAGAACCAGGCGTAATTTAAGATGGGTTTCGTCCTCTATCTTGCACTATCCCCCATAACAAAACTAACAGTCTTCAGGGGGGCGTCGCCCATATGGGCAACCGGTGGCGACGATAATTAAACGAAAATTCGATCAATTCATTGCTAAGCCAGCACCTACGGTATACTTAAACTGTGCTTGTTTACCCCTTTGCGACACAATCCCGAGTTTAAACGACGTTGAGGAGGAAATCTTTCGAAAATATTGCGAGAAAAGGAGAAAATACCTGTAAACAGCATTTTTTTCCTTTTCCCAAGATGTTTTCTACTCTCTCAAAGACAAATCACATCATTTGAGCTACAGTAGATAAAGATGTCGTCTGAAAGTGCTTTCAATTTTGACGAGCAAATAAAAATTATCGCCTGGTATAGTCTTAACACATTCGCTTGCTTTTTTTACAGGTACATTTTAAAATATCTACCTTCTCTGGGAACTCAGCGTAGGCTTGTCTGATACAGATGCTTCTCTTGCTAAACCTTTAACTTGCTAAATAAGTTAAATCAAACTTTCAAGCCGATAGTAAAAACCCGAATAATGCTATTTCGAACATAACTTTCGGAGAAAGATATACCGGTATCCACGTCGGACGGTGTAGATCCAAGATCAGACTGCACGTTCTGTGCAGTCTGATCTTGATTTACACTGTCCGCAATAGGTCAGTGAGTCGCGCTTAGCAGCAGCACGATGTAGTCAAGCGCAAGTCTTGCCTGTTAATTTTATTTACGATTTCCTTGTTTTACGGTGTTTGACGCCATTTTCAACATTATTTCAGTTGTGTCGTGGTGGCCAGTGCTTTTCTGGAGTTTCTTTTACCAGAACATCGCACAGTATTCTTCCCTAAGCCACTGGCTTCTTTCCCACATAACCAACGTCGCAACAGTGATCAGCGGTCAGAGAGGAATGAACCCTGTCGCAATGACTATCATTAATCCACAGACAGAATTTGGCCGAGCTAGGGATTCGGACGTGCTTACCTATGGAGAGAAGGAATACTCATACAGTTTTGCCCAAGACTAGGGAAGACGTACATTAAGTTCTCGATTCCATTACTATTTTGACCAGTAACGAATGCTGATACAAGAATTATCATATCTGCATGCGCAATAAACCTTTCACCCTTTACTAAGCAGACCCGAATTTTAACTACCCTTACATAAAAGGCTTTTGGAAACATTGTAGGAAAAGAAAAAATGCTGGTAACCAGCATTTTCTCCTTTTCCCACAACGTTTTTAACTATTCAAAAGACAAGTTTTATGATTAGTGTTACATTCACTTTGTCGTCTCAAAATGATTTCCATGTAGTCAAGACTAAAATTTTGTCATCTACTAAAGAATTACTTCTGGAAAAATTCTGTAGATATGTATCTCTGTCAATGTAACTTTAAAGTGCTGTCCTGCACAGGTTAGTCAGTTTTGAATACCACCCACTGCTATAAACAAGGTCACTATATTATATGCATTATTGCCAGGTAAATCAGAGATGAATACAGGAATATGAAATATCCGCATTGACTGATATACAGTACTAAAATTTCCGTGTTTTCGTGAAAAATACAAAGCACTGACAGCACTGACAGATTAGCGAATGTGGGATAAGCGGCCTTGGTAAATATAAAACTAGGTTGGCCCATACAAGATTGAAGAAAAATGGTCCAATCTGGTTTTGAAGTCTAAATCAGTTTTGCCCGGTCTAATCTTGAATTGAAAGAAAGCAAAGAAAAGAAAATATATAAATTTGATTTTGCATTTGAATACTCCCTAGAGTTCACTTTCAGATGAACTTTTTATGCTTTTTCACTCTCTTATCGGTTGGACAGACTCGTAGCAAGATGATCACTACAATACCTGCAAAAACACGAGGGTGAAAAAGGGTTGCGTTGGGATAAGTAAAGATAAGCCTGATTTGTATAGGACACTGATTTAATTTACATATAAACGAACATCTTGTATCTAATACCCCCCTTCACACCAAACTCGTTCTCACTCCGTTCCGAAAATTTTTGCAAAACGGACTTAAACTGTGTTCGGACGAAGTGGACGTATTAGCAACCTTTTACGATCTGTTTACAAACTTAATGACGGTTTAGGACGGGAAGGGTGCTCCAGAACATTGAGCCTGCTCAAAATTTTTTGCCGTTCATCCCGTCCTGTAATTAGACGGAGTGACAATGTACTTAAGGTTGGCCAACTGTAATGGGATCGTGAAACATCGGCCAATGTCGGTCAGTGTCGGTATACTACGTACAACAATCGGATTGCCTCAGTAAGCTGCGGAGAACGGTCGGGTATTCACGTAAACTGCCGGACACGGCATGATTAAACCATCTTTCGCCTTTTTTTTAATATTCGATGATACTTTATGAAGGATATGATATTTTTATAGTTGTTTCGTCGATTAATGTGACCGATAAAAAATAAAAACAAAAAAATACGAATTTTTTCGAAAACTTCCGGTGTAGTTGTCATACAATTTCGCGACGCTAAAGGCCGATTCTTGCAAAACAGAAAGAAAGGCTGCACAGTCTTGCCCCAAGATCAATTTTGACTGCCATAACTATGCTTGTGGATCCTTTGCCTGAGGCTTGTGTTCATGTTGAAGTTGCCACGACAAGTGATAGCTGGAAGGTTGGCCGACGTCGCTTGAATTCGATGTTCTTTCGAAAAACTTGAGAGCGTGTCAATTTAGCCTTCTTGGGCCTGTTTCCTTCACTTACGACAGCGTTGTTGGGAGAAATATAGAAAGGACTCGGTTGATATTTATATGTGAAATCTGAATTTTGTCATTTGATAAATAATGTGGCCTGCGGAGGGACCCACCACGCCAAATCAAGAGGGATGCCATATTTTGTTGCTAGCACTAAACTGAGTTCAGGTAAGACCTGTCATATTTTCTATTTATCTTTGAAAATTCTGTTATACCTGAGTTGTTTGCTTAAAGTACCATATACATGTGTCTGACTCACTTTTTTCTGCAATAAAAAATATTTCTGAATGGATAGATACAGTACATGTATGTAGATCTAAATGTATATAATAAAGTACAATGTAAGCCCTTCCTTGAAGCCCCTCCTCCTATGTATAGTCTCAATCAGAAGACTTTTAGGGTGCTTCCTTTCACATTTGGACATTGTTTTGTGCTTGGCATGGTCCAGGAGGCAATCGGTGAAAAACTGAAATAGCAATCGGATACAGTTATCTGTACTACAGTACTCCAATGTATTAAACTATGTAATACACAATGACCCTAGTCTCCAAAACATATTGGGCAGTGTTCACTGGTTTAAATTCTAAAAGCTAAATCAGGCCCTTGTAAATTGCAAATATTCCTCAGAATTCCATCTAGATCTACTTTTTGTTTGTGACTGTAAAAAGTTTATATGAATTTTAAAATTTTCTTCAACATACCAATACAAAGGTCTGCCAGCTAAAGTTAAAAATGCCGACAAAACCTATTCTATGAAAAATTTGGAATTTGGGTGGAATAAAAAACAAAGAAAATGTTAGGGGAAAAGCAGAAATTGCTTGTAAAAAGCAACCTCTCTGTTGGCCAACAATATTTTCACAAGTGTAAGCAACATTACTACAATTACAGAATTTCTGGGCAGACTGGTGGATCCTATATAATTTGTTATTTTCATTGTCTTTATGACCAGAGACTGTGAAATTTCAAATTTTTCACTGTACAGTAGGTAACTTAAATACATGGTAATGCAGTGAACTGTATTCCTATAAAACATTTTTTTTTTTACAGTCATGGTTGATAGCCTGGTTGGACCTAACAGAGTTAACAACTTCCAGGCTGCTTTTTGAAGCCAACTAGTGATGCAAATCTAAAGAATATGGAACCAGGAAGAGCAATCTGGATGGGCAATTGAATCACTGGCTAAGGAAACCACCCAACTAGCTGCTAAGCAGGCATACATAGCAAAAATACAGTAGGTTTTACATTTTTAAGCCTTTTTTTTTCACGAAAATAATAATTAATGCTCTGAGATAGGGAGGCAAAATGAAATCGAAATTCAAAATAATCAGCTATGTCTTGATTTTTTTCCTATAAGAAATTATTAGGTTGATTTTTCTAAACCCTTGAATGGTGTAATTAGGAGCATGCTGCATATTTTAACCCTTTACCACACAATTCCATATTGTCTTGTCCAAATTGAAAGCATTTGCAGACAACAATTCAGATATGGCTTATATAAGGTAATATTTGCATAAAATTGTGTTAACTCTTGGTTATAAACACCTATTTACAGTGCTACTAATACCATGACTTATTGTAACTTTTTGTCTGTACAAGTAGAAAATAAGTTTTGCCTTCTACACAGGAAACTTATTCATTCATTAGCAACTTGAAATTATAGGTTCTTCTGAATTGGAAATATCTGCAGGACATATGAATCAGTTTTGAAATGCCATAGGCTGATGATTTTACCTTTCATGGTATTAAAGTATTGTGGGAAAAATGAGAAAGTGTCTTGCAGAGCAGTTCCCAGAAATAACTTTGAAGTTTCCTTTTTTTTACTGTTGACTGAAAGTTTTAAATCGACATATCTGGTAGGTTAAGGTTTGATTGGCGTAAACTGTGCGAAATATTTCCGTGACCATTCTGGACATATGCCGAGCAATGCTGAGGATGAAAATAGAATATTAATTTATGTAAATGATCTTTACCTGGGTCAGGTTAAATGAAGTAGATAATAACTAGCATTTTATTTCAAATTGTGAAAATCATTAATATCACATACACTCAGTGAGTAATCTGGCAATGTTTCACCAAGTGGCATAAACACAGAAAGATAAATATTTGTCGAAATATGGGCCATGCTCTATGAAAAAGAGACTTAATGCATTGCTTTGATCTATTATACCAAGCAAGGCATCAAAGAATTATGGGTCTATAAACTCCATTTTGTCTAACAACCGAGTCATGAGGTAGACTGGTCCATGGAAATACAGAAAATCTTCAAACAGCAAACATTGTGGGCCCATGTAAGCCTGGGCGGACTACACAGGCAGACCTGAGTCGATTCTTTTTGCAGTTGCAGCTCCCTTTTCACAGAGCATGGCTCAACTATATATGTACTCATTCACAGGTATTGGTTATGAGCAACATGTGGATACCAAACAGATTTCAGCTGCTGTTCAACGTGGCAATTTCAAACCTGTCCATTTATCTGGAAATCCAGTTTTAGAAGAAACAGTTCCAAAAGTGTCTTTGTGCTAATATAAACTGTAACTACTGATTTTTTTTATGTTTTTCAGACAATGTTTATGTGTTTCTTGTCATGTAACAATCATTTTGTCACAAGTATTTTAGATTTTCCTGAAATAGATATGCATTACAACATTCACTGTTTGATAGGCTTGAAAACATTCGAAAAAAGGGAGAAAGTGCAGGCGCTGGGCAACTATCCTTTTCCCTCAGTCTTTTTGAAATGTTAACTGCTACAGAGCTGTTGAAATACCTGTATGTTTGTAAAAGGGTGAAATGGTATAGAAACAGGATCAGACCAGAAAGATCATACCAGGATCACACTAAAAAGATGTGCGGACTGCTTTTTGTGGAATTGTGTTTTATTAGTATTTATAGATGATACTATCTTTATTCCAAAACATTTTTTTAAATGTTGTCATGTTATGAAATTATCCATTTGAAACAATACTTAGACTGCAGTAAGCATTGTTATTTTTCATATTGGTATGCCCCACTTTTGTTGTATTTTTACATTGTTGTAACTAGAGCGGGAAACATGGCAGAAAACACGCATTTTGGTTGTCGGAGCAAATGGTTCTTTTTTCACAATGCTTTCATAAAAATCATTGGAGGCTTTGCTGTGCAAAAAGTGTTCATGAATGTTTGTGCCTGATAATTTAGAATTCTTTAATTCTTTACCAATTACAAAATTTTGACTTTTCCAAATTTAAAGCATTTGCAGGTGACAAATTTGGCTCGTAGAAAATTTGTTTTTGGTTTGGTGGTATTTAGGAAAAGGAGGAAATTCTGATCATCAGAAATTTGATAACAGCATTTTCTCCTCTTTCCTCATTTTGAAATGCCTTTTTTCTCAGAGTTGTTAAAACACCAGATTGTTTGGTAAAGGGTTCTTAAACATGGCTTTGTGGCTTTTACCACTAACTCTTTACTACATGGCAAAATTTTATACTGGTCAAAATTGAAAGCTTTTGCAGACCACAAATTAAATGTGGCTTGAATGATTAGAGTCTGAAATATAAGAAAACATAGTGGGAAAAGTAGAAAATGTTGTCACCTGCATTTTCTCCTCTTCCCATTATGTTTCCAAATATTCTTATTGTGTGGTAATTGGTTAAGCTACAGTAGCAATTCCCCAGGGTTGCATACTATATTTTCTTTATGAATATTTATGCAAAGTCATTTGAAAATTCTCAAAGGGTTGATCAACAGCTTCGATGAGACTCTTGACATTTTGACCTCCTAGTGTGACTTTGACTGGGTGTGAAAAAAATAATTGTTTCATTTTGTTGTTAATCTAAAGGCCAGTTTCTGGTCTTTGTCAGTTTTTGATTTCTCTGTGTCTTATTATGACTAGGAACTTTCAGCCTGTTATTTATATGCAAAAATGTTTGTCTCAGTTGAGAGTTATCTGCCCGTATTTACTTTTGCCTACCTTGTATGCTAGGAAATCAACTCAGCCTTGCATGGCTGTCTTGTTAAAAGCTTTCTGCAGGGTTATTGATATTATGCATGAAGATTTTTATTGTTAAAAGGTCTTAAAAACATCTTACTTTGTATTTCTTCTGAGCGATTTCAGTATGCATCTTTCTTGACCGACGTGCTTGTGTACCGCAGTAAAATGAACAAAATCTTGTCATTTAACTGGTTTAAATTGTAAATCTAAATCTCTAAGCACTAATTAAGATTAATTTATCAATAAATAGTTCACAGAGATAGTAAGTGATGTGTTTTGAACTTAAGAATTGAAGATGATTGATTTTAGGTAACATTTTTATATATTTTTATGGAAACGTCAAAATGGGGGTGTGTATGTTCAAAATCAAATATTTTCAGTTACGTGCGGTGAAAGATGCTGAAAATCATATATGTTGTTCCAAATGGGTTTTAGAAAAAAACTGAGTATGGTTTATCCATGCCCCATTCATTGAAGTATGATATTTCTGACAATAAAGTGGAGGGTTTGCCTCAGAAAATGGAAAAAATAAAGAAAATCCTGGTTACGCTTTGTGTTAGTTTTGTCATATATCTCTGATTTTTATGATTTTACAAGACAATTGTTAGTATTCTTGAAAGAACATTATGTGCTGAGTCTTTTAGTACCAAATTTGATACAAAACACCATAAATTTGAAAAAAATATTTGCATTTTAATTCCTTAGGGTGGTGTCAATTTTGTTGCGGAGTCCGAAATGGGGGTGGAGTTTCAAAAATTCACATAACTTTACTTTTGACCGGGCAATGTTTCTGATTTTTCATATTTAAGACACTAACACGATAACAAATAAGATAATATGATTTGTTTTTCATTTTGAAATATTGCCCATTACAGTTGGCCTACCTTAAAACGAGATGGACGTACTACCAACGGAACTACCGTACTTCGCTCCTATTAGAGATGCGGTGCAGTCGGGCATCAATTGGCAGTGCGTTTGCGTTTTACCGACCTAAATTACACGTCCTATCCCGACCGCAGCCCGTTTTTCGATTTTGTTGACCGGGGTAAGACTTTCTAGGGACAGGTTTGGTGAGACAGGGGCTTCAGGCCTTATCAGGCCAAAATTACACGTTCAACCCCGATCGTTACCCGTTCTCCGAATATGTCAGGACGGGGTAAGACGTTCTAAGAACTAGTTTGATGTGGCGGGGGCTTTATCTATTACATCTTGTTTAGTCTATGACTTAGTAAGTAGAATTCGTTCAAACTGAAGTGATAGAGACTGTGTAGGTCCTATAAACATTGTCATGTTTAACAAGTATTACGATCTCAAAAGAAAAATTAATCATTTTAGGGGGGAAAGGGAGGGGGGGGGGAACAGTACTTTGCGGTTGTCGGGCTTTTTGTTCAAAATTGGATCTGAGTCACTCTTGATGGCAATGGACTAGCATCCGCTAATCTAAAACCGGACTTTTAATTGGCCAATCCGCGCGTTCGCAAAACGCCAGTCTCCCATGTGATTAACTCCTGTCCTGCCGTTCGCGACGGGACTTGTATTTTGAGGTGGGTGTAAAGAAAGATCAGCCTGCACAAATGTACCCGTGGTCTCGAGCATATAAACCGCATTCGGTGCCGACTTACTAAACGAATTTTTTTTTTTTATAATAGCCAACAATTTACATAAAAAAAATAGCAGGATAAGGACTAAAATACTGTGTTGCAGCCATGTTATATATATATATGACGTAACATGTATATGAACCATGCTCTGGCAAAAGGGGGCTTAATGCATCTCTGTGATCCATACTACCAAGCAAGCCATAATATACTTATGGACCCATAATAGCCACTGCTTCTAAAAATCGACTTAATTGTGAGGTAGACTAGTCCTTGTACATACAGAAAATTGACCAAAAGCGAAAAGTTTCGGCCCAGGTCAGCCTGCGCGGACTGCGCAGGCTGACCTGGGTCGATACTTTTCGCAGATGCATTAAGCCCCCTTTTCACAGAGCACGGCTCATATTTATGAGCCATTCTCTTGCAAAAAGGAATTTAATCCATCTCCTTAAAGCACTATACCAATCAAAGCATTACCTAACGGTGGATCCATTATACCTATTTTTTTTTTTTTTTTTTCTGATAACAAATTTAATGGATCATGAGATTGAATGGTCCTTGGACATGCTGAACATTGACCCATGGCAAAAAGTTTCAACGCGGATCAGGCTGTACGGATTGCGCGATACCCGGGTCGATACTTTTTCTAGATGGCCTGCAACACGCGAAAAGGGACATTTCGGACATTTGCGTAAAGTGTCGTCTCGGGTCAGCCTGCGCAGTCTGCGCAGGCTAATCCGAGACGGCACTTTACGACTACATTAGAATTTGTGCTACAGTAGACTTGCGCAAAACATAAAATTACATAAAAACGGAAAGTGTCGTTTCGGGTTAGCCTGCGCGAACTGCGCAGGCTGATCCGAGACGACACTTTACGCAAATGTCCGAATGCCCCTTTTCGCGTGTTGCAGGCTAGATTCATTGAACCCCTTTTTACAGATCACGGCTCTTGTCATTTAAACAAGGGATTATTTGAAAATTCGTTTGAAGACATGTTTGCATGTAAATGTGTATGATTAGCTTTTGAAAAGATTTTTTGGGTGAATATCTTGTTTCTATCTGGTTTAGTGAAGAACTGGTCTTAACGAACTATAGTGTCGTGAAGCTTTAAAGGGGCCTTCTGAGAATTATGTAGGTCTTTTTTATATTTTTTTGTTTGTTTATTCAACGCTCATAGGTACTACAAAATATATGCCCATGCTTTCTTCTGCAAACGTAAAGAAAAAAAGATAGTTATGTGCATTTAGATGTGCGAACTTGGCTTTCAAAAAGCAGGTTGGTCGCTTTTCAATCTGTAACTCCATTGTTTTCATGATATCAAATATAACGTCACAGTATTTATTTGAATACAACCTCAAATAATCGACACTTTTCTTTGATTACAGCACATTCCAACAAACCTTTTTTTTTCAATAAGATTTATGTTTTTCCCCATTGAAAAACACACTTAAATACTTTAGAATATACTGGCTCTGGAAACCTGAAGAATGAAACAGAACAGAACATTTTATTGATTTAATCAGCACAGGTCATTATCATATAATAAATCGTTTGACGGCAAACGACAAGGTGAATTATACAAAAGATAAACAGAATCGTATGTGACAGACATACCTATAAGTATACATGGAAAAAAATGATGTTTTAGATATAAACTTTTGAAATCGCCATGCTATTATGGTTATCTCTAATAAAGCATTGAAGTTGAGAATAAATTAAGCACCAGTCAGATCATTACGTAAGGAAAAAGCCTCATATGACCCAAAGAAGAAACTTGGTGATCTCGTACAAGCAGTAATCAGGTGTAAACTTCTTGCTCAAATAAAAAGTTGGTCGCCCATTCGTCACAACTCGGCCGATTCCGTCCCTACATCTAACCTCGTCCGTATCAAGGAGATTACCATTTGAAATACTGCCAGTCACATGACCTTAAACGCGGCGGCGCCCAATAAATCGATTAGCAGCGGCAACAACAGCCACGGTGATAAGCACCCTATCGTCGAAAAATGCCAACGTAATATTGATAGACTGATTTAGGAAATAAATGCATTGTTTCTCATCGAAAATGTATTGCGAAAGGTTCCCACGGAAAATTGTGACCAGTGTTTGATTTCTAAGTGGAGTGTTACGATTTTAAGAACGGTGAAGCGGTGTACTTCCGGCGAAAAAATGTGCATATCAAGCTACGTGAAACAGCCGAGGGACTTGATCAACGGATCACCCGAGGTTTACCGAGGTTTGCCGAATGCTTGGTCGCCTTGCCCGAGGAAACTGAGGTCAAGAATGACGTCCTCGTACATAATTGAATACGATCCCACAGAATCGAGGCATGCTTATTGATCACATGACTTTCCAAGAAACCTTTTTCGACTTTCTTTTTTAAATTAAATCTTTTTAGTTACACCATTAAGTACTTCCAAAAATACAGTATCTGCAAAATTGAAACGTCAAGGTACCTACTCCTATTTGAATATGATCGCAGGTAATCGATGCATGTTTATTAATTACGTGACATTTCAAGAAACCTTTGCAAAATTATGTTGCGAAATCTAAAAATACCATGAAAGACTACGTAGCCTATTAAGGAAATACCTCTGACTTTTTTTCTTACATTTGTCTTTCCTCTTTAGTGGTAGCTTGCCGCTATCACCAAACTTCATTCAGTGATGAATATTTTTATCTTTTTAAACCCTTGAGCTGCTAAGCGCGACTCGCTGACCTTTTGCGGACAGAGTAGATCAAGATCAGACTGCACAGAACGTGCAGTCTGATCTTGGATCTACACTGTCCGATAAGAAAATCATTTTTCGCTCAAAAATAACTTTGAAATTGCAACATTTGGATTTTTACTATTCACTTAAAAGGTTCATGTTAGTTATTCTGCAGAATAAGGATTAAGTATGACCTGTGAGATTATAAAAATCTGAATCCCACCCCCCCACGTTTTCTGAATAGGATGAAGGCTACGAGAAATGACAAGATCGTGCAATAGAGTGGGCAGAATAAGTTGGATTCTTCCCCCATTGTTCTTACCTACTCACTCATGCAGTCTATTCAATGTTTCTTTGATTAAATTGTCCGCCCAAATGCTGTCTCCCACTCCGGGTAAAATTCAATATAGTGTTCGTGAAACGTAAGCCGTCGACAATATTCCCGCCATCCCTTGAGCCCGACGGATCAGAAGTGGAACCCTTTCTCAGCAAATACGACTTTTCCCCCACTCCTCCGATGAACAGCTTTTGAAAACATTGAGGGAAGAAGAGAAATTGTTTATTTATAATTAGCAGCTACATGTACTTCTTCTCCCAAAAGGTATTATGTTTTATTAGAGATTTTTTTTTTTTCTTCCTCAGAATATTTCGTATTAAGGTTGGTTGTACTAGTTTACTGTATGCCTGAAATGGTAATGGATTTACTCTTTACCAGACTACAAAACTTAAGACTTATCCAAATTGAAAGCATTTGCAGACAACAAATTCAATGCTGCCCAAATGATGCACAGCTTCATCAAAGTGGTTGAAACATTGTGAGAATAGGGGAAAAGTCCTCGTTGCCAGCCTTTTCTCCTTTTCCCACATTGATTTCGGAAGCCTTTGTTCTCAAAGACATTAAAACATGTGATGTGATAGGCTGAAATGGGATGCGTGGGCAGAGCTTGTTACAAATAGCTCCGTATATGTTTACGCCCAAACATCAGTCTAAAACCTTTCTACATCAAACAGTTTCTATAAACAGTTATTGTTCAGCGTATTGTTACACGAATTAACTTACAAAGGTGAAGGTGACATTGTCGACATGTTTTGTCTGTAGCCGGACTTTTACCGGAGACGACAGAGTTATAGACTTTCTTTAATTGATAGTATTTGCAGACGAAAAATGAAATACGGCTTCATTGATGAGATTTTTCTTTGGAAGGGTAGTAAAAATAATTTTGACCAATAAGATTCGTCAAAGTGACATACTGCATGAACTTGATCTTTCAAAACTATTTTTAGCACCTCAACGTTATTGCAAAACTAATATCCAACTTTTATTGGCCAATCAGATTCGTTCATTTTTTTCTCTGCAATTATTAAAATTTCTATTTTGGGATTGGAAGAGAAAAAACTTCTCAGCTTCCAAAGTTTCGAGATTTATTATTCCCTTAATATTATCCCTTTACCCCACAATCCTGGGTTTTAACAACCCTAATGCAGAAGGCGTTTGAAAACATTGTGGGAAAAGGAGAAAATGCTGATAACCAGCATTTTCTCCTTTTCCCACAATGTTTTCTAACTTATCACAGACAAATCGCATAATTTGAGCCATGGTTGAATTGTTGTCTGCAAGTGCTCTCAATGCAAACGACTTCAGAATTTCTTCGTGTGGTACAGAGTTCATCCATTCATTCCGTTCTGTGTAGCGGATTAAAGATGAGTAATCGCAGAACACGATAAAAGTAACGACTTTTCTCATTCCAGTTTAGACATACGTGAAAATAGTAACAATATGACTCTGGATGGTGATCGGCTGGTAATACAGTTGGATATTTTGTCCTATAATTAGGTTATAGAGGATGAACCTTGGCAAAGACCATCTGACTTCCATTGACAACCCCTCCTCCCCTTCCCCCCCCCCCCCCCGGCTCCCCCGTAAAGTGGTTGATCAATTCTATAAAATAATAAGCTATTCGGTATATGAAACCGGTTTGTTGTACTTTCTGGCAAAAGCCAAGATCCAGGATGAAAATGGTTGAATCAGATGATATATACGAAGGGGTTGCACATTGTAATTTTACCTTTGTGATTTTGATCGTAAAAGATAAAAGAAAATAGAGAGGCGTGGTTCAGAAACAGGGTCGAACATAACAAGTTCTCTTCGCCTTTCTGTTATTGATGTCCTCCAGCATATCCGGCGAAGCGCTTTTGATTTTTTGCGACTTTCATCTCTTTCCCTGATTTATCCAGATTATCATCAGAAGGTAAACAAAACTAACAACCTATGTCATTATTTTATATTTCAAAGCGGCATAAAACAGGGGTTGATGCTCGGTAGTATAAAACCTTGCGACACCGGACTACTTTGTGCCGGCATTTAGAGAAAAAAATAGTACAGATATGATACTAACTTTTGAAAGTTAATTCGCTTCTATCGTTTTATACACTACTTTTCATAACATTGTAGTAGAAATATTTTGAAAACGTTGTGAGTTAAGGAGCAATTATTTCTTATAACAACAGCTTCTTTTTGTGCTATCTTTTCGACACATTTCAAGATCTTTTCGAATTTCTTCTACTAGCAACTGTCACCTCATGCACATAGCACAGGAATCAATTGACTAGAAACGAAAACAAGTTTATGCTAGTGCACAGAATGCAGAAACAGACTAAAGCATCGATATTTCAACAAAATCACTAAACTCCAGCTTACTATATACGAGTATATACACACAAACTTTAAAGCCCATCGGAACGTTTGGGTTCATTTGCATATCGCAGTCTTGTTCTTGATATTCCTCAACCTTAGCAACTGATTGGTTCTTTACTACGAACAGTTGTGTAAATCGACATCGAGCTGTAGAGAAAAAATACTTTCCTTTATTCGTATTACCAAAAAGTAACTCTAGAACCAAACAACAAACCGTTTCGGACCTACCCATTATCATAAGTTAACTCTCAGGTGGAATTCCAGTCGACTAATAGAAATGTTATACTTGTTCAGTTTGAAAGCATTCGCTTAGAACAAAGTAAGTGTAGCTCATTTGTTGGAACGTTTCATTAAAAACATTGTGGGAAAAGGAGAAAATCCTGGTTACTAGCAGTGTCTTCTTTTCCAACAATTTTTTCAGTAGCCTTTTCCTTCAGGTTCTTTAAACAGATTTTTGTGTAAAGGGTTGAGTCGTATCAAGGCGATGGCTCTCTTAATAGCTCACTTAACTCACGTGTGTCCTAATTGTCACAAGAACTAGGCTCTGGCTCTGAGGTGTCTTGTCCAAGGAAAATGCCACGACAACCCAAGTGCCTCGGCGGAGGATTGCATCAGAGACCGCCAGATTACGAATCCTTCACTAGTGGATCACGTAGGATTATGACAATGGTTTCTGTTTTTTCGGCGTACCTTCGCTGGCTTTTGACATATTTCTTGGTATTATCATACTGAAATGAATGAATAGCGATTTGCGAATGGTAAAAAATTATGGACAAGTTTATTATGCGGGTCTTGCAGGCCCATTTTCGGGCACATTTATGACAACAATGTACAAGTCCTGCTGTTGCTAATTATAACTCATTACTGCATGTTTTCACGTGTTTTTAGACGTATTAATTTTTTCAGCAACTACTACTTTTCCAGCGATGATTTCAATTAAAATCTGACCTGGAAAATTATATCCAATTGAAAATTTCATATTGCAACAATATGCAAAACAATGTGAAAGAAGAGGCGATTGCTGATGGGATATATCTTTTTAGGTCTATTTCTCTTCATATGGAGCTATAAAAGACTTCAGCACCTCTTACTCCTTCTCTCTTTGTTTTGACAGATATTTCTCACCGTGTCTATTGTTCTATGTAAATTTATACTGTTTTGAAAATGGGTTGGATCAACCGCTGGGAGAAAATAGTCCATTTTGTTCCTACGCCGCCTGCATTTCCGTACAAAATATTTTTAAGGGATTCCTTTCTGTAATATCCATGGTCAAAAATATATATATATATGAATACCTTACCCTTTTACCAAACAATCCTACGCTAAAAAAGGAAGGATTTTGAAAACACTGTGGGAAAAGAAGAAAATGCTTGTTACCAGCATTTTCTTCTTTTTCTAACAGTGTTTTCTACCCTTGCTAACACGAATCCGGTCATTTGAGCCACATTGTATTTGTCGTCTGCAAATCCTTTCAATTTGGAAAGATCTGAAATTTTGTCGTCTGGTGAAGGGCTAAATAGGCACAAACTCACTGCTGACTAAGTAATGCGTGGGACATTTTATAAATCATTAATAACGCTTGTTACTTTGCATATTTGCTGCAGTAATTCAGTATATCGCCACCATCTCCTTCATCTAACTCTCTCTAGCATATGATATTTTTGCTTTTTGTAGCAGACCACTTTCCAAAACATCGTGGTTGAAGGAGCTTTTGCTCTTAACCAGCCTTCAAAATCTTGTACTTCACAGAGAGGCTATACAGAAACTTTATAATCTCGTCAAACTTCAAAAATGATTAATCGTTGAATTAACTCTTACCACACAGTCCCAACTTTTAACGACCCTAAGCAAGAAGCCTATAGAAAACATTGTGAGAAAAGGAGAAAATGCTGGTAACCAGCATTTTCTCCTTTTCCCACAATGTTTTCTGCTCTATGAAGTAAACATTGTGTCATTTTGCCACCTTAAATTTGTCGTCTGCAATTGCTTTCAATTTGGTCAAGTCCAAAATTTTGTCGTTTGGTAACGAGTTAAGCATGGCGTAAGCTTGCAAACCTTTTGTAAGAAAGGCACATATAAGAAAGAAAATATTGTTCAATTTCATTTTCTTAATGGGCTACCTAGTTTCTTCAGTTAGTTTTAGATTTCACGTCCGACATTAGCAAAAGTTTGTTGGAATACCAAGTGTGTGATCGTATTCAAATCTATAATGGTGATGACGACATATTTGATGTCATAAAAAAATAGACCCAATTACCGATTGCATAGCGACCAACCTTTTATTTGAAAGCCAACTTTACATTTTAATTGCATGTAAACTTCCAGTTTTTCTACGTTTGAGAGAAAAAAATATCTTGGTATTCATCTGTGTTTAAAAAAAAAAATGTTATCGGCAAAAAGATCTAAAAAGACCCATTTAAGGTACGAATTCATTGCTTTATCGTTGTTCTTACTGTTATTGCCATAGACAATATATCTAGCTTTCTTTTTTTCTGTCGGAAAAAAAAGCAGTTCGATTAAAGTAACAATTAATCATCTATTTCTGTCAGCTGTTTCCTTCATTATTCATGTGAAATGTGAGGCTTCACAACTTGACTATTCAAAGAATGGCAGTCAAGAAAACTTCAATGTTTATTTGCATAGTGTTTACGCTTCATTGTTTTTCAATCATATCGCAGATAAAGTACACTTATTGACATCTCGGCTAGCCTGGTTCCAGCCCGATCATTTTTTCCTTTTATATATTCGGACTTTACTTTGTCAAAAATGAGGTCATTTTTGACAAAGTTAAATCCAAATATAAAAAAAGGAAAAAAAATTCGGACTTAAACCCAGGCTAGGGCTAGGTATGAGGTCAGCAATGTTTTCCCATGAAAACCATCATTTCGAATGGGGATCGGATCAAATAATCAAAGAAAGATACTTTTTACAATTTATAAATTTTCTACATGTCCAAGGACCATCCTATCTCACGATTATTTCGGTTGTTAGACAAAATGGATTTTATGGATCCATAATCGTGTGATGACTTGCTTGTTATAATGCATCACGGAGATGCAGTAAACCCCTTTTTTTCAAGAGTATCAATCAAATTCTGATTTCTTTAGGAAAAATTAAAGAACATTTTTTTTTTTCATTTTAAAAGAGTCTAAATACTTGTGACAAAAGTTGGGTTTGTGTTAAACCAACGTAAAGCCTCCTACCGGTAAACTATTTATTCATTTATTTATTCTTATTTTTTTTTTATTTATTTATTTATTTATCTATTTAATTTATTTATTTATTTTTTTTATTTTATTTATTATTTTCCTAATTATTAATTTATTAAATAATTAATTAATTTATTTATTTATTTATTTATTTATTTATTTATTTATTTATTTATCTATCTTTTTATTTTTATTTTCATTTTTTTATATGAACCTTATCTTGACCCTAGCCTCAAAACATACTACATGTCTAATCTATCTAAATGAGATATTCCTTTACGGCTGTCCCTGTAAACTCTTAGGTATCGCAATACCCATGGTCTATGGGAAGAACGGACAGACAGGCGGACAGATTAAGTCTGGACAACAGACGGACCCACATAATTATATAGGGACAGTCAAGTAATTAAACTGACGGAGTCTAATAAGACGTATTAAAGGTTGAGCAGCGTAAATAGAATTGAGCGATGCTCTGGCGAAAGGGGGGGGGGGGGGTCTAACGCATCTCCATGATGCATTGTATCAGGCAAGACATCACATAATTACGAATCCATAAAAATCCACTGTGTCCAACAACTGACTGTATCATAAGGTAGACTGGTCCATTGACATGCATAAAATTGACCAAAAGCAAAAAGTTTCGACTCAGGTCAGCCTGCGCGGACTGCGCAGGCTGACCTGAGTCGATACTTTTTGCAGATGCATTAAGCCCCCTGTTTACAGAGCATGGCTCAAATACAGAATTCTCCCCGTGGAACAAATTGTCCATTATAGACAGTACGGTGTCATTATTTACTGTCAGACCGAATGTGTTGTCAACAGATTCCGATGCGCTCAATGACAGTGTCGCGACGTGACGTAATTACTGGGGTCCCCTGAGGGGTTTGTTTTGAAGCAGATACTTGACCATTTTGAAGGTTGGTTCTTTCCACAGCAATTTGTCAGTAGTTTTGTATATCTAAAATGTACTTAATTAACCCTGTACCACACAATCCCGAGTTTTAACGGCCTAGACGGCTTTATAAAACATTGTTCGGAAAGTAGAAGATATTGGTAACTAGCATTTTCTCCTTGTCCCACCATGTCTTGTATCCTTTGAAAAACAATTTTCATGTTCTGAATTACGTTTAATTTCTCGTCTACAAATGTTTACCCCGAGTATTAACGACCTTGAAAAAAGAAGGCTTGTGAAAACATTGTGGGAAAAGGAGAAAACGCATGTGGCAAGCATTTTCTCTTTTTCCTGCAATGTTTTTTACCATGCAAGAGCACATCTTAATATTTGAACCTTATTTCATTTGTCGGCTGCAAATGGTTTCATTTTGGACGAGTCTGATTTTTTTGTCGTTTAATTAAGAGTTAATAAAATATCCATGTAATACATGTGGTAGAAATTTCATTTAAGAAATAATCTTCTTTCTATCGTGGTTTATCGTTCAATAAACCACGGTTGTGAGTTATGAGGCACAATAAATAATCCACGAGGGCGATAGCCCGAGTGGGTTATTCATTGCGCCTCATAACTCACAACGTGGTTTATTGAACGATAAACCACGATAGAAAGAAGATTAGATCTATTTCGATTCTAACATGACCAACTCTTAATGAAAGGAAAACAAGTTCACACTTAGAGTAAAAAACGCGAATGCAGATTATATTCCATTGAAAAACTTACTTACTTTATACAGAATGACGTAGATTTTACCACGCTTTCGTTGCACTGTGTTTATAGAGCCGAATTCACGTGTCATGTTAGAATTTTCATTATACCATATTTTTTTATTATCATGGTTTAGCACTGTTCCACAAATCTGCTTTTCATGGCTTTGAGTCGTTTTTGTGTTAATGATCGCATTTCATAGACTAGTACTGACTATGAAAACAACAACGTGCAGTAAGAAATAGAGTTAAGCTCGGTACACACAGTAAAATAAATCTCAGAGATTTTTGTATCGGAGACAAATCTTACTGGCTGTACATTCCTAATACATTTATAATAACATTTTCTGGAGTGTCATGAAAGTGGTTTAGGTTTAAAGCAATGCTCTATTTCCTAAGATTTGTATTAGAGTATTACCAAATCACATCTTAGCATTTCTTGGAAGGTGAGTTACCTGTAGATTTGTTGATGCTGTAAAGTGTATACACATTGAGTAAGCTACTTCCTGATACACAAAAAGGGTAGACAATGTATTTTCCACGTACTTAGTTCGTAGTCACAAACCATTCTTGGAACGTTTTTTGTCTTATTCTCCAAGATTTGCCAAATTTCAAAGTAACACAACTTCTGGTTGGCTAAACCGTTTGGTTAAATTTGGAAAAATCCGGAGAATAAGACTGAGAACATTCTTAAGAATGGTTGGTGAGGGGGGGCCCTACAGTTAAGAAGCGTATCATAAGACGTGTATTATTATGCAAAAATTTCTGAGATTAATTTCACGCGACTGATCTTATTGTGTGTACCGGCCTTTACTGTGTTACGAAGAAACTCTTGCATTAAAATTCTTATAAACGAAAGAGAGGGTACCATTTGCCAATTGACGACTATACAGATTTACCCCTGATCAAATAATACCGGATTCTAACGACCTTGAGTCAGAGGGCTTTTGGAAATATTGTAGGACAAGGAGTCTGCCCATCAAAACAGCCGTATCAAGTTAGATGCGTTCAATTTGGCAGCCGCAAATGTTTCCAATGTAAAAGAAATCTTAAATTTTTACGCCAGGGTAACATTTATCGTTGTAAAATACCCATATGTCTGTATGTCACATTGCCAAATAATTGCATGGAAAGAAAAATGGATGCCGTAAAAGTGCACTCGTTACAACTCGGCCGATTCCGTACCTACATCTAACCTCGTCTGTATAACGGTCGTTTCCATTTGAACTGCCAATCACGTAATCTTATACATGGCGGCACCACTGTCAGTCGTTTAGCAACGACATAAACAACCTCGATGAAGTTATTCACATCTATCTATCTGTCGGTGAAAACTTCAATCGCAATTGATAAACCACGTTAAAAGATGAGTGTACAAACTGTTTGTCAACTGAAATATAGTTAGAAGATTTCGATAGAAAGTTGAGACTCAAGTTTTCTTTTTTACGAGGAGCCTTACAATTTTCAGAACGGTAAACCGGCGTATTTCCGGCGATGAAATGTACCGTGTAGGTGCATATCAAGCTACCAGATACAGTCTAGGGATTTGATGGCTCCCATCACCCGAGGTATGCCGAATGCGTAAAAGTGGTGTAAACGGTTTTAAAATCTGATTTTTCTCTACCATTAAATGGTTTTAGTCCTCTTCCGAAAATGTTTTTTGGACAGTTCCTATCATACGGGTGACGTTTGATTCGTCGGCTGTCAATTTATGCTTTCAATATGAACAATTCTAAAAATCTTACGTCTGGTAAAAAGGTAATGCTGGGTGCGTAAAAAACATGAAACAAACATTCATGATGCAATTTCCAGTGGTTTGGAGGGAAGGACAGGGCAAGAAGGTCGTTTACCGTATATTTCCCATCAACTCTTTCGCTTTCAAACTAGCACTCATGAATATATCTACCTTTTTTCGGGCCTACAAGTATAATTCAACTGCCAAAAACTCGACCCTTTTTGCCCACTTGTATAGGATTAAGTAGCGGAAGGCTTAGATGAAAGATCAGACTGCACGTTCTGTGCAGTCTGATCTTGATCTAAGCAGTCCGAAAAGGCTTCTTTGGTAGCTTCAACAGTTAAATATAGCAGTCAGGAATAAATGTAATTGGCATGCGTCAAAGAAATATTAACGCAACGGTTTAGCAGAAGGCTAGGAACGGCTGTTTAGAATCATGGGACTGTGTGAAAAATAAAAAATGTAAAGATGTACGAGCCATGCTCTGCGAAACGGAGGTTTTGTGCATCTGTAAAAAGTATCGACTCATGTCAGCTTGCGCAGACCTCCCAGGCTGACATGGGTCGAAACTTTTTGGCTTTTGGCAAATTTTCTGCACGTCCAAGGATCATTCTACCTCCAGATCCAATCGATTGTTAGACAAAAAATTATTTTACTCATCCATAATTATGAGATGACTTGCTTGGTACAATGCTACACGAAGATGCATTAAACCCCCTTTTGCCAGAGCATGGTTTATATATTATTTTGCTGACTTGCATAATGATTATGACAGCCTGAGTCACTTACAGGATTGTAATGGTTACAAAACCTATCGTCAATACACAACGGTCATGTCATGGCTTTTCGAATGTGAGCGCATCTTGTAATGCTTAATGCCGAGCCACGGTAGCTCAGCCGGTAGCGTGCAAGTCTTGAGAACAGGGGGGTTGTGAGTTCGATCCCCGGCTCGGCCAATTTCTTTCCGAGGATTGATGATAGTCATTGTGACAGGATTCATTCCTCTCCCACCGCTGACCATTGTATCGACGATGGTCATGTGGGAAAGTAGCCAGTCGCTTGGAAAGAAAATTGTGCCGAGTACTGGTAAAAGAGATTCCAGGAAAGCATAGATAGGTGCACTGGCCGCCCCGATATAACTGAAATAATGTTGAAAACGGCGTTAAACACCATAATTGGCCTGCAACACGCGAAAAGGGGCATTCGGACATTTGCGAACAGTGTCGTCTCGGATCAGCCTGCGCAGTCCGCGCAGGCTAATCCGAAACGACGCTTTCCGTTGTTATGCAATTTTCTGTTTTACGCAAGTCTACTGTAGCACAAAATCTATTGTAGTCGTAAAGTGCCGTCTCGGATAAGCCTGTGCGGACTGCGTAGGTTGATCCAATACGACACTTTACGCAAATGTCCAAATGCCCCTTTTAGTGTGTTGCAAGCAATATAATAAATCAATCAATCATTTATTCCTTAACTTGCTAAATAAGTGAAGTGAATTTTTCAAGCCGATATTAAAAATCAGAATGTTAAAATTTCAAAGGTATTTTAAACGGAAAATATCTCCTTATCGGACAGTAAGGATCCAAGATCAGACTGCACGTTTTGTGCAGTCTGATCTTAATCTACACTGTCCGCAAATGGTCCTTGAGTCACGCTTAGACGCCCAAAGGTTTATTCGAAGTTTCTGCCTTTAGCGTAAATGTCTCGGAAAACAATGCAGGGGCAGTTCTAGTTGTCCTTTATAGCAACCGGATTTGCTGCCACATCCCAGCTCGATCAAACACTTTTCGAGACTAAAAGATCGCCATTGCCCAATGAATCATTCCTGTCTTACCGCTGAACATTGCTTCGTTGACGTGTATGTATATGTACAGGAAAGCAGTCAGTGGCTTGGTAAGGATGCTGTACTTAGTATTGATTAATGAGACTCTAGGACAGCAGGTATAGTTGTACTGGCAGCTGTGATATGAAAGAACTGATACTGATACAGTTTCTAGTACCATACAAACAGAAAGCGGCCTGTACATACGACGAGGATAATTTGAACGGTGACAATCTCTGTCACAGTGCTCTCCCTTATTAAGATTCAAATATATCGTGTAATTCTACATGTAGTTAGCATGAAATTCTTGAACTATACTTTAGGTCGCTGAAGGTAACCCAACCCGCTTTAGTGAGAGTAGATCAAAAACAGACGGCACAAATCACGCAGTCTGACCAGACGCTTACAATGTTCGGTATGATGAGATTTTTCTAGCGAAAAGAACTTTGAAAATCACAAAGTTTTAAGGTTGTTACTATTAATATTGTATGGAAGTTTTTATTCAGTTTATTTAATAGTTTAACTCTTTACTACACAATCCCGTGTTTTAGCGACCTTGCGCGAGAAAGCTTTTGAAAACATTGTGGGAAAAGGAGAAAATGCTGGTAACCAGCATTTTCTCCTTTTCCCACAATGTTTTCTATCCCTTCAAATAGAATTTTCACTTTTTGAGCCAATTTTGTGTAGTCTGCATGTGCCTTCAATTTGGAGCCCGAAATTTTGTTTTCTGGTGAAGAGGTATGACTTTAACTTAACACTTTACCAAACGACTTTTTACAAACCTTAGAAACGAAAGTAATCAAAACATGGTGGAAAAAGGAGAAAATGATGGTCAACGGCATTTTCTCGGTTTCGATATCTTCCCTTTCAAAGATAAACCCCATCATTTGAACCACATTTATTGTTTTGCCTGAAAATGCCTTCAATAACTGGAAAGTTTAACCATTAGGCTGCTAAGCGCAACTCACTGACCTTTTGCGCACAGTGTAAATCAAGATCAGACTGCACAGAACGTGCAGTCTGATTTTTGGATTTACACAGTCCGAGAAATAGATGTTTTTTCTCAAAAAAAGGGGAAAAAAATCTGAAATAACATTATTCGTGTTTTTACTATCGGCTTGAAAGTTTTATTTAACTTGTTTAGCAAAATAACGGTTCAGATTTTTTGTCTGGAAAACAGTTTGAGGAAAGAAATAAAATAAGAATATTGGAAGCCAACTACAAAAAGATCCTTAACCTCTTCCCTAATGACAAATTTTAGACTCTTCCAAGTTTAAAGCATCTGCAGATGATAAATCTGACTGTGGTACAAATGAATCAAAGGTCTTTGTCAGGGTAGAAAACATTGTGGGAAAAGTAGAAAATGCTGGTTACCAGTATTCTGTACTTTTCCCAGAATGTTTTCAAAAGGTCTCTACATCAGGTCTTTACAACTTGGAACTTTTTGGTAAAGGGTAAAAAAGTACTGATACACTATAGGAAAAACAGCCTTATTATTTATTTTGCTTTTGTACCAGTAATAAATGTTCCTATTTCTTCAATTTTTTTTTAATCTTTAAATCATTTGTTCTAGATCAAAGTTAGGCAAAAAGTAGCCAAAACAGGAATAATTTGGCAATACTAGACAATACTAGAAATAAAAAGGCAAAATTTTACAATTGCTGATAACAGTGAACACAATAAGATTCGTCTCATGGTTTTACAATCGCCAATATGGAAATTTTGCAGACGACAAAATAAATGTGGCTCGAATTATGATGGTGTTCTTAAAATGGTAGAAAACAACGTCACAACCATGTATTTCACGAACCTGAGGACGACGGCTTTTTAAAAACATCGTGGAAAAGGAGAAAATATTGTTTACACCATTTTTCTCCTTTTTCCACCATGTTTTCATTTAATACGTCGTCTGCATATGCTTTCAATTTTGGCCATTAAATTTTTTTTTTACGCTCAGCAATTTCTCCTTTTTTGCCCTGTTTTCTATTCTATCAAGGACAAAATTTGTCATTTGAGCCACATTTGACATGTCGTCTGCGTAATTATGCTTTCAATTTTGACCAGTCTAAAATTTTGTGTTTGGTAATACACTCAGCATTTTCTCCTTATCCCCACAATGATTTCTATCCTATCAAGAACAAATTTTGTCACTTGCTCCACAGTTAATATGTCGGCTGCAAAATGCTTTCAATTTTAACTAGTCTAAAATCTTGTCGTTTGGTAATACACTCAGCATTTTCTCCTTTTCGGACAATGTGTTCTACCCTATCAAGGACAAAGTTTGTCCTTTGAACCACGTATAATTTGTATAAAACACTTAGCATTTTCTCCTTTTTCCCGCAATGTTTTCTATCCTACCAACGACAGTTTTGTTCACCATTTGAACCACATTTAATATTTCGTCTGCAAATGCTTTCAATTTTGACTAGTCTAAAATCTTGTCGTTTGGTAATACATGTACACTCAGCATTCTCTCCTTTTCCCACAGTGTGTTCTATCCTATCAAGGATAAATTTTGTCATTTGAGCTATATTCAAAATGCCGTCTGCAATTTAGTCTTTTTTTTTTTTCGTCTGGTAAAGAGTTAATACACTCCGCAAAATATTGTCTACGGAAGCGTATATTTAGCATTAGAGAAAACGACGTTTTTTGTCCCCGTAAATCAACAGTTTGTTGTAACATTGGGACTTGATAAACCTTGAACCAGACATTCAACTCTTCACCAGAAAATCCCGAATTTTAATGACTCTGAAGATGTCTGATGATAAAACTTTTGAAAACATTGTGAGAAAAGGAGAAAATGCTGGTAACCAGCATTTTCTCCTTTTCCCACAATGTTTTCTATTCTTTCAGACACAAATTCCGTCATTTTAGCATCATTTAATATGTTGTCTGAAAATGCTTTGAATTTCTGACCAGCCTGAAATCTGTCCTTTTGTAAAGAGTTAACGCTTTACCAGACAACAAAATTCTAGACTTGTTCAAGAAAAGTATTTACATAAGACAAATTCAGTGTTGCTCAAATGGTGAAATATTTCTTTTAAAAAGGCAGGAAATGATTGTGGAACAAGCAGAAAATGCTGTTTACTAGCATTTCCTCTTTTTCCTACAATGTTTTCATAAGTTTTCTCGCACAGGGTCGTTAAAAATCGGGATTGTATGGAAAGGGGCTAAGACTGTGTAAAAGTAATGAAGGTGTCTCCGATTTTATGGGGAGGCGGATTATTAATGACAAGATTAGATGTTACACAACTAAAGATGACATTGCCTGCACGTGCAAATATCTGCACGTGATTTTAAAACAGGTTTGTGATACCCCCGGGGACCATTTAGCTCATTCAGCTCAAATGAGAACGATGTAAAATCTAAATTCGTCTAAAATAGGAATCTGATTTTATCCTTGGAAGATTGCGTGATCTAAATGTGCCCTAATATTTCGGAAATTCTTTATTGACCTTGAAGCGTTATGGTGTCACACCGGTGACTTTCTGGTACACTTCCCGAGCAAGATAGCCCGGGTCCAGGCGGTAACAGAATCTTAATGGCTCCTTGTTGTGGTCTCTTTTCACATTTTATACATATCTATGGCAATGAAGTGACATATTTAACAAAGTAACGACCGAATATGACTGATATGATGACCGATAGATTGTATGGTGTTTAACGCCGTTTTCAACATTATTTCAGTTATGTCCAAGTCACTGGTTGCTTTCACACATCGAAACAATGGTAAGTGGTGGCAGAGAAATGAATCCTGTGGCATTGACCATCATCAACCCTCGGAAAGAAATTGGCCGAGCCAGGGATTGAACCTGCAACCCGCTATTCTCAAGTCCTGTACGCTGCCTGAGCTATCAGGGCTCGGCGAATATAATATAGAAGGAACAAATGATCGGACTGGAACCAAGGCTATTTGTGACCTTACCTGGATCAGGCGGTAATAATTACTATTATTATACTGCAAAGAAATTCCTCGTGATCTGATTGGATAATATGCCCCGAACATATATATCATGTACACTGGCAAAACCAACGTAAAAGCAGTTTCCTTTTCGGGAGCCCCGTAGACATGACTACACTTTCAACACAACATCAAAAATGGCGGCGTCGATCAAGATTAACATCAAGATTATGCACCAAACTGCACGTTTTACCAAGGTTTCAGTGACGTCATTTCCCAGTGACGTCAGTCTTCATTGAATTGGGGCACTCAGAAGGGAAATTCTACTTCCTCAGCGTATTCAATTTTTGAAACCAAAAACAGGTAAAATTCGCTTAACACACGTTGGAATGGTAAAACTTTGCAGTATAATAAATTTGTTGTACGGTCAGGTGGCAGGGGACTTGGAAACTTGTTCACGGCTGTGGCAAATCATGTCGCCCCGAGCCGAAGGCGAGGTGGCGACATGATTTGCCACAGCCTTGAACAAGTTTCCAAGTCCCCTGCCACCTGACCGTACAACTAATAATCACTCCGTATCGCGATTTCCTACATGTATCACAATTTATATATATCTATGGCAATGAATATTTATAATAGGTTCCTTTTTTTTATTACAGTCATTTGTGACAAATTAGCGTCCGAATATATCAAAGGGAAAAAAAAGATCGCAGTGGAACTAAGGCTAGGTGTGACCAAGCCTAGGTCCAGGCGGTAATAATTTATAATCCCTCTGTATCGCGGTCTCCTTTCACGATTTATACATATCTATGGCAATGAACCTATAATCCGTCCTTTAATTGTCAGCTTTGACAAAGTCACGACCGAATATTATAAAAGGAAAAGAAATTATCGGACGGAAACCCAGGCTAAAAGCACGGTAGTTCAGTTGGTAATCGGCTAACAGGCTGACCTGGGCAGAGACTCTTTGCTATCGGTCAATTTTCTGCATGTAAAAGGACCAGTCTACCTCATGTTTCAGTCGGTTGTTAGACAAAATGGATTTTATGGATCCATAATTATGTGATGATTAGCTCAGCATCATGTATCACGGAGACGCATTAAGCCCCCATTTGCCAGAGCATGGCTCATTTACATGGTAAGCTCAGTCAAGGCAGGTTACCAATACATGTATACTTATACATGAGCAAGTCAAATATGCGGTTCTCGCAGGAAAATTTTAATTTTTATCCTACTGAATAATTGAAATGACATCTTCGATAGTAAAAACCAAAAGGTTGCTATTTCAAAGTTATTTTTGGGGGGAGAAATATCTTCTTATCGGACAGTGTAGATCAAAGATCAGACTGCACGTTCTGTGCAGTCTGATCTTGATCTACACTGTCCGCAAAAGGTCAGTAAGTCGCGCTTAGCAGCCTTAGGATTAATAACGGCTTGAATTGATTGGCTTAAGTAACCACTTCCTGAAACAAAAATTTAGGTTACAGAACTCGACTATAAAGATCCTTGTTACGAAAGGGATTTCAAGATTATACGTTTAAACGTTTAGTTAAGTCTAAAATTCAAAGATACTTTTTAAAACACTGAAGCAAGACGGAAAAAAATCTACGACTACTAGGAAATTCTCTTTTTGCCACATTCTTTTTTTTTTTTTTTATTTTGAAACTTTGCTCAAAGACAAGGAAAATGTTCCTCTGAAGGAAATGGGTTCTAACGAATAAAAATTCACAACTTTTCTTGGCATTTTAAAAGGGACTTTGTTTTTAAAAAAAAACTTTGTCTTTCAGGGTTGCTAAATGATTGTTGAATGTATGATGTTTAACGCCGTTTTCAACACTATTTCAGTTATCCCGCGGCGGCCAGTGCACCTATCCATGCTTTCCTGGAGTTTCTTATACCAGCACTCCGCTCAATATTCTTTCCAATCCACTGGCTGCTTTCCCACATGACCATCGTTGAAACAATAGTCAGCGGTGAGAGAGGAATGAATCCTGTCGCGATGACTATTATCGACCCTTGTAAAGAAATTGGCCGAGCCGGGGATCGAACCGGCGACCCCCTGTTCTCAAATCCTGTACGCTACCGACTTAGCTATCTGGGCTCCGCCAGGGTTGTTAAAACTCGGGACTGTGTGGTGATTGGTTAATGTCGGTGAGACATAGGAAAACGTGATATGACAAAAATATTGTAAAAAGCGTCATAAATTTGTCTTATGTAAGCAAAAACAGTTCTTGGCTTCGTTCCACCAACGTCTCCAATAAAAGCGGATTCATAATCGGTCTTGACTTCTGACCTCAGGGGTAACATCTTCCCACGCTCCCGGAACAAATTGGGTAGCGCGATCAATTTATAACCTACTCGTAGGCGGCCATTATCATCAATGGTTACAAGTGCAAATTTCCTTGAACATTAAAATCCCTTAGGCTTTTAAGCGAGAATCAATGCGTATTCAGGGACAGAGTAGATCCAAGATCAGACTGCACATTCTGTGCAGTCTGATCTTGGATCTACACTGTCCGTGATGGTGTGATTTTTTAGTTGACAAGAATATTGAAATTGAGATATTTTGGGGTTTTAGTACTGACTGCACTTTTTCATTGAACTAGTTGAGTAGTGTAAGAGCAAGCATGTTACATTTAATTCTAATTTTATTTTAAAAGCCTCTTCTTTCAAAGGTATAGATGACAGGTTTATTTCTCTACCATGTTATCAAAAATTAAGATTTGTCCATTTTGAAAGCATTTTTGATGAGGAATTATGTGCGGCTTGAATAATAAAATGTCTCTTTGAAAGGATAGAAAACATTGTGAAAAAGGGATAAAGGCTGGTTACGGCATTTTTCTCACTTTCTCACAATGATTTCAAATGCATTCTTTCTCGTGATCGTTAAAACACTAGATCGTTTTGTAAACGGTCAAGATCGGCTTGATTATCCATATACAAAGTATAAAACATTGAGGAGAGCAGCAGAGGATCAGACTAGATGGGCGCTTTATCCAATCTTAGTCTCTCCTCTTCTTGTCAAAGATGTAACAGATGCTTGTTTTTTCTTGTTTTTTCTTGTTTATGTTAAGCCACTTTCTGAATAAATACAATGTATAATGCAAATGTTTTACAGTATCATGGGCTGATGGCCTAAGTGAGTACTTGAATAAATTACGCCTATTTCTTTGTCTATGCCATTGCTGGGCTAAACAATTTCAGACAGTCCTTGTTTTTTCAATACATGTATCCTCCTGCATATTATGATGGTGATAATGATAACTGTTGTTGTTGTCGTCGTCGTCGTTGTTGTTGCTGTTGTTGTTGTTGTTGGTTGTGGTAATTATTATTATTATCATTATTTTTTTTTTTTTTAAATCATCATCATCATCATCATCATTATCATCATTATTATCATTATCCATTTTGCAGCAGACTCAGAGTTTCAGGGAAAAAAACTTATGTGGCAGACGCAAATTTTTCCGTGACGTGCCGGTAAGTTTAGTTTCACACTACCTGCCGACGATTTTTCGGCGAGCTGAATACGCTTGCTCTTGACCTACTTCTTGGCATTTATATATTCGAATGAATACACAGAAATTTTCGATTGGTCAAAATTGTTGACAGGTTTATTCGGCGGGCCCCGCGAGCCTTTGTGCAGGAACATTTGACACTAATATTATTTATTTATTTTCTTATTGAAGCACAAAAAGAGTTTCAATATTCATATTCTGTAATCTCTTTCTCTTTTTAAGGACGTATATGACAAATTTTTCTAACAGACAGATTTTTTTAAAACGTTGCACATACAAAGATCATCATGTCTCTAGGAGATTACAGTAAAAAAAGATGTGGGTCACTGTGCTCGTTTCTGAGAAATTTGCGTTTGAAAAAGGTATACATGTATACAGTTCCAAAATTCAGCTTATATTGGATTTAAAGCGCCTTTCTTTAATAGTCAATTAAACAGGAAAATTACAGGAAAAATATACAAATATATATCATTTTAATGAAAATTTATATATTTTTGGACAAAAAATATATAAAAGCCTGGTTTTGAGCATGGTAAATGTACAAATATGCATGTTATATATAAACCACTGAGTTAAAAAGGGAGATAATTCGATCGAATTAAGGGTTAATCTTAAAAAAATACATACTTTTTAACGGACAGATTTTTCTTAAACTTCCCACACTTATAGTATTTACAATTCTAAACAATAAGAAAAAATAAAAATGGCACCTATCCGTGCTTATTTCGTCAGAAAACAAGGTTGAAGGTCACTGTGGAAGTTATTTTTTTCAAGGAAAAAAATAGGATAAAAGTTCAGCAGACGTGGTGGGAAAAGGAGAAATTGCTCAATAGGAGCGATTTCTCCTTTTCCAATAATAATTTTCAAAGTGAAAACAGCTATAATTTCCACAGCTTTAAATTTCCTGCCTTTGTTTCCTTGTTTGGTGTGTAACGTCGTGTCAGCAGCATTTTAATCATTTCACGGTGACAGTCCAAAGATCCATCTTTTTCTCTTCACCAATACTATCCGAAGAAAGTGCTACTTGTTTCAGTGCACCAATAGTATTATGTGCAAAAAATACACAGGTGCACTTTTGATTTAATATCCACGACAAAAATACATGCGCAGTAGGATGCGCGCGAACATTTGTCATATACGTCATTAATAGATATTTTTTGTTTCTTTTCACTTTGCAGCAGACTCAGAAGACAAGTGCAAAAAAAAAAATAATGTAAGAAAAACATAAATTGCATGTAAATAGCAAATCCGCTTTTTGCTACAATGTATTATTCTATTTCGGATCATGTATCAAACCTTACTTAATATGGCAGGAAAAATCTCTCTTTTTGAACTTTGACTGATTGATTGAATTGGAGTTTAACGCCGTTTTAACAGCTTTGGTCATATCATGGCGGTCAGTGCACCTACTCATGTGTTTCCTGGCTTTCTCACACCAGTACTGACACAACCTGCTTTCCAAGTCACTGACGACTTTCTCACATGCATCAGAGGTGAGAGGTAAAAAGTAGCCGGAAAGAAGGTTTGCCTCAACCGGGTATCGAACTCACAACCACAAGGTCACAAGTCCGATACGCTTACCACTGAGCTACCCGGGCGGGCACTTTGCACTTTGAATCATACTATGAAGCATTTACTTTATGTCAATTATATATTTCACAATGATTTCATCTGCTATAATTATGTTTTAGCAAGACTTTAGTACTTATTGAAAAAATGATAAGTACCCGGTAAGTACAAATATAATAGACTGCGAATGACGTAGAATGTAACCAATTATAGTGCATTTAGACTGTAAAAAGGGAGATAATATCGCGATAAAAAACGCGTGGGATCGGATTTGCAAAACGTGATACTGTTTTCCCTTTCGGTGCAAGAGGCGAAAAAAATGGGCTGTTACGGACGGCATAGATCAAGATCAGCCTGCACAGAACGTGCAGTCTGATCTTTGATCTATGCCGTCCGCTTTTTTACTTAAGACTTTCAGATGAAAATTTGCTGAGTTCCTTAAGATTGTATTGACGGCCGTCCAAAAGGTTGACTTGATATTTTTTAGCGCTAAGAGAATTTAACTCTTTCACTACTGAACACATAAATTGCATTTTCTCAAAAGCTAAAAATGCATTTCCTCTGCAAGATCAAGAGACAGTTCGGTCATAATCTAGAATACAGCAGTAGACAGTGTAGATCAGAGATCAGACTGCACGTTCTGTGCAGTCTGATCTGGGTCTACACTGTGCACAAAAGCTTCTGGTGTCGTCTATGCTATGGAAAGAGTAAAAAGGAACAAACGTGAATGTACGAAGTAACGAGTTGGATCTGCTTTGTTAAACGTGATACTGTGAAATGGAAGAAAAGTGAGTCTTGTACACGAGCTTTATATTACGTGATAGAAGTATTCAGTTCTGTGTTGGTTGAGTAGAGGGGTTGAATTCTTGACTTTTCGTAGAAGTTTCCTTTGACAATGTACTTAAGAGCCCTATTCCGCTACCGGTGAAATCCATATACAAATTAACATTTAAGCTATTGCTGTGATATGACTTAAGTGCTTTTGAGAGCTGTGTAAAAACCATTTAATACATAGGTCAGTCTCGTATTAGATAGATCATAGGGTTGAAATAATGAACCTTAAATCATAAAGAATTGAATTTGAATCAGCGTTTATTTATCGTCGCCACCTGTTTCCCATATGGGGTACGCCCCCTGAACGCTGTTAGTATTGTTACAGGGGATAGTGCAGATACTGGAAGAAACCCTTCCTAAGTTGCGCCTGGTTCTTTTACGTTCTCGGTGTAGAGCAGCGTCACACTAGACCTCGGTTTAACGTCTCATCCGAAAGAATATTAGTAATTTTAGATGGCCAGCCGTGGGAATCGAACCCACACCCTCAAGTGTCCTACGCTCTTCCAACTGAGCTATGCGGGCTGGCCATCATAAAGAATGGGAGACATAAGTGTGAGTGGTAGCGCGTCTGTCTATAACAGACAAGTTTCCTGGTTCAAGGTCTGTGATATGCAGCGTCAACTTTTAAAACCGTCAAAATTTTGTCCCCACTGCCGATTAAGTTTCAAGAAAACAACCGCTGATGGTCATTGATGTTTGTACTAGACCTAATTTCACAATTGATTCAAAATTAACCCTGGGGCTGCTAAGCGAGACCTAAGGACTTTTTTTGCGGACAGTGTAGATCAAGATCAGACTGCACAGAACGTGCAGTCTGATCTTGGATCTACACTGTCCGATACGGAGTTATTTTTCATCCGGAAAAATACCTTTGAAAATAGCAACATTTAGGTTTTAAAATCCGATTGAAATAAGAGATCACACTGGGAATGATGGTATATAAATCATAGAGCTTTATTTGCTTGAACAGGCTTTTAAGCCACTTTCAATATTTTTACAGTCATGACACGGCAACGGCTCACTAATTTAGGTCTCCTTCGTAATTCATTAGTACTATAGGCTTAGGCTCTGGTCACAATACTTTGCTCAAGGACATAGACAATATGAATATACCACACTATACGTTCTATACCGTGTGATCTTAAAATGACATCTTTACAGCCAGAGAGTAAACAAACGCTGTTGAAACTTGACGGTGTTATAATCTAGTCAGCTGTGTAAACGTAGATAAAAAAAATATAAGGTGTATTGGGGTAATCTGCGCAATCTTGCAACCATCAGGGGCAATATTTGGCGAGAAGATACAATAGTGATTATAGTTTCATAAAATAGAGAAAACAACAGTTAAAAAACTGGATGAAAACGAGTGAAGATGTATGTTTAATGTTTCATTGGCCACAAAAAGCACATGAAATTGATCAAAGATTGCCTATCGCAATTTTGACTATAAACTGTAGGTACTGTTCGCGATTTTATGGCCTATTCTACAAACAGATGTCTTTTGAGAGTTGTAAAGGGGGAATAGTATTATGGCCTGCAACACGCGAAAACGGGTATTCGGACATTTGCGTAAAGTGTCGTCTCGGATCAGCCTGCGCAGTCCGCGCAGACTAATCCGAGAAGGCACTTTACGACTATATTAGATTTTGTCCTACAGTAGACTTGCGCAAAGCCGAAGATTACAAAAGAACGGAAAGTATCCTTTCGGATTAGCCTGCGCGGACTGCGCAGGCTAATCCGAAACGACACTTTACGCAAATGTCCGAAAGCCCCTTTTCGCGTATTGCAGGCCTTATATGGATTGACTTCCATCCCTTTCCACTGAAAAAGAATATCAAAAGAGCAAAAATAATAAAGTAACGGGAATTCTTAGCGCTGTTTAACTTATCTTCGGGTCCTGCGTGGATCAGTGGTAAAGTGTGGGACTCGTAACCTTGAGGCCCCGGGTTTGAGCCCCACCTGGTCCGCTGTTTTTTTTTTTTTTTTGGGGGGGGGGGGGGAGGGGTGGGGGGAGTGTCCTTGGGGAAGACACTTCAGAGCCCTAGCCTAGTACTGTTGAAGCCTAGAAAATATATGAATATGTGAGCTGTCGCCATGATATGGCTGAAATAGTGTTGAAAGCGGCGTAAAACACCATTTAATTCAATTTGATTAACTTATCTCCCCTGTCTACCACAACCAAAAGCAATGAATCCTGTCAAAACTACAGTCATCAAACCAAGAAAAAAGATTGGTCGAACTTGGGATTCTAACTAACGACACCCCTAGCTTTCAGCCCTGTTCGTCACCGACTGCACTACCGGTCTTGGCAGGAATGATGGGAAATGTTGCCACTGTTGTATCACGTCTTTTTCCTGTAAAGTCAATTACGATAACGAAGCATCAATTCTGATGGATGTGTTGACCCAAACAACGTTCATTTAGTGTTTGGTTGCTAATCAAAGATTAACCCTTAGGTTCCTAGGTCGGATTCAATACGCCTTTGCGGACAGTGTAGATCAAGATCAGACGGCACAGAACGTGCAGTCTGATCTTTGATCTACACTGCCCGAGATTGAGAAATCTCTCCGTAGTAAAAACCTTTGAAATTTTCATTTTATTTAACGCAATTTAATGATACGAATTGCTCTTGCCAACAGATAATGTCAGTTGCCTAGATGTTGCTAACAAGACGAGTTCCTACAACTGACCATTATTTCCTAGACCCTTTGATATTTTTGTACGATTTGTATGTAACTCAATGACCTCTTTCGAAGACTAAAAATAAATTCCACGCCAACTGGACGGGATTTAGTCTTTTAACTATGCTTGATTAAACAAGTGGACGTGTTAGATCAAAGATCAAACTACACGATATGTGCAGTCTGATTTTTTTTTTATTTATGCCGTCCACAATACACCCTGATTTTCTCCAGTGAAAGAGCTAGCGTTGCTTCCATTACAACACGATTGAGCCTTGCTCTGGCAAAAGGGGGTTAAATGCATGACATCACATAATTATGGATCTACAAAATCCACAACCGACTGAATAATTAGGTATACTGGGTCCTTTGACTGTTGATTGATTGATTGATTGATTGAATGGTGTTTAACGCCGTTTTCAACATTATTTCAGTTATATCGCGGCGGCCAGTGCACCTGTCCATGCGTTCCTGGAGTCTCTTTTACCAGTACTTCGCACAATTTTCTTTCCAAGCCACTGGCTGCTTTCCCACATAATCATCGTCGAAACAATGGTCAGCGGTGGAAGAGGAATGAATCCTGTCGCAGTGACTATCATCAATCCTCGGAAAGAGATTGGCCGAGCAAGGGGTCGTAGCCAGGGATCGTAGCCAGGAATCGAACCCTGGACCCCGTGTTCTCATGTCCTGCACGCTACCGACTGAGCTACCGGGGCTCGGCGGGTCCTTTGACATGCAGAATTTTGACCAATAGCAAAAGATTTTGACCCAGGTGACTGGGTTGATATTTTTGCAGATGTAAATGCATTAAACCCTTTTCACAGAGTGCAGTCTGCGCAGGCTGATCTGGACCGAAACTTTTTTACAATTGGTCAATTTTCTGCATGTCCACGGACCATTCTACCCCGGAATTCAGCCTGTTGTTAGACAAATTAATTCTATGGATCCCTAATTATGCAATAACTGACTTGGTGCAATGCATCACGACCATGCACTAAAGCCCCTTTTTGGCAGAGCGTGGCTAAATTTCAAAAAGTCAGTCGCTTTGTCTTTTTTTTTTTTGCCATGTAGGACAAATAGCAATTAGCAAATTTTGTTATTGAGTTTATATGACGAAAACGGTCCGTACAGTACCAAATTACCTTGCATCTGTAATTCGCCTTAACTATTAGCCCACTAAGCATGAATCACTGACCTTTTGCGGACTGTGTAGATCAAGATCAGACTGCACAGAACGTGCAGTCTGATCTTTGATCTACACTGTCCGATAAGAAGATATCATTCCCCAAAACATAACTTTGAAATAGCAATAATTTTTTTTTTACTCTCGAATTATTTCATTTTAGTAACTCAGCAGGATAAGGGTGTACGGCCAGATCTAGGCAAAAATCCAGGGAAAATGTTATAGATTCAGTAAACCCGCGGGTCTGTGCCGCCTAACAAGCACACATACGGTCACCTCTAGCAAAATAAGGCCAGGCTATGGACAGATTAGTATTTTGGAGACTGAAGCCTCACTCAAGGTCATGATGTCCCTTGAAATTTCTCGTAACTTTGTACTTGAGAAGGCCAGGGAAAATAAAATTACCGTTCTTAACGTCAAACCTGTCTGAATTAACGTCTTATTTTCTGACCTTGACAAATTTCTTGTGGACGACCCTCACCCGGAGGCTGTTAGCGAAACTCAATGCACTTTTGCAGACAGTGTAGATCAATATCAGGATGCCCATAACGAGTAGTATCATTTCGGATCTACACTGTCCTTTACGGCGAGATTTTCGACAATAAAACCTTTGAAGTCCCAAATTTGCAGCACTGGCTGATTTTTTTTTTTTTTTTTTTAATTTAATTAGCAACTTACGGATTAAAACATCTGTGTATGGGGAAATAGGGAGAAATTTAACCCTTATCCTAACAAATAAGTGAAACGAAACTTTCAACCCGTTTGTAAAAACCTAAATTTTGCTATTCAAAAGGTATTTGGGGTAAAAGATATAGAGGATATTTTTTTTTTACGGTGAAAGATCGAAATTTATTTCATCGAGTGAACATCATCGGTAATATTTTCACGAGTGGCGCAGCCAGCCACTCGTGAAAATATTACCGATGATGTTCACTCGATGAAATAAATTTCGATCTTTCACCAAAAAAAACAAATATTCTATTTATTTCATGCTTTTAACCCTTTCTGGTGGAACTTAATCAAAATCCAGTACAGTTCTTTTCGGTTATTCCCCGTGGCGTACCCCCTCCGCATAGCAACGCATTACAATATTACGTCAAGCGCGAGAAATGTAAGGTAAATTACGTCATATTTCCATCTGGTTGTGAGGCACGCGCATTTTACCTAGATAACTAGTGCGCGGGAACAACTGTTTCCGCCTTCAATTGAAGAGTTAGGATATGAAAAATCAGTATTTTCACTGGTCGTAACCATGAAATATCGAAAAATATTTCACCGATATTTCTCGATAACCTACCGCAAAGCATGAAATAAACCTCCTTACCTGACATTGTAGATCACCGTCTGTGCAGACTGATCTTGATCTACACTGTCCGCAAAAAGTCCTTGAGTCACGCTTAACAGCCTAAGGCTTAATAAAAAAGCACCAACTATTGATGCTGTGGGATAAAACTCTCGTGCAGAAAAGTTCCATTATTTGAGACAATGTAGTCAAGAACGGTCAGCTGGAAGACGCAAAAAGCCATGTACAGAGTGTTTATTGTTTTAAAGCTGTTTTTTAACATTATTTGAGTCATAGTGCCGATGGCTGTGCATCTAGCTAGTCTGTCATTTACAAAAGCTTGGAACAACACTATTTTTCAAGCCACTGGCTGGCTGCTTTCCTACAAAAGGCTACACTATTCAGTCTGGGTACACTATTCAGAGACAAAATGGCAGTATATTCTTGAGGGCCTTTTTTTTCACACGAGTTTCAAATTCCTCCAAGCTGCTCTTCTGACAAAAACGAAACGAAAAAGCTTATAACAGGTTTTGGATTGCATACGAGAGCAAAACAACCTGAAGTGCAATTCTCTCTACAACACTCAAAAAAGTACAAAGTAGAGAATAAGTTGGCAATTTTGACCTTGGACTTGACATTTCAACATCGTGTTGGGATTATCGCAAACGACGTTAAAAAGGCATTAAACAATTTAAATTGTATCGCAAAATTTTTAGACAATTTTAACCATGATAGCTATTTTTTACTCGCATGCAAAAATGCATTTGTGTCTCTGCGGGGCATTTTTTTTCCGGCATTTTTTTTTCTTAAGCGTAGGATAAACAGCAACGTCCTTATTGATTTGATTCTTTTAAAATATAAACTACCTTTCCCAAAAAAGGAACGTGGGTCGAAATCTGGTTTAGCGTGTGATTGTTGACTCTCTTGCAGGCTGTATAGATCCAGATCAGATGCCATAGAATTTGCAGTCTGATCTTGATTTGTACTGTCCAATATTTTGCTTCGGAAACAGAACTAGACTTGACATTAGATCCTTGACATAAATGAACACCAGAAACCTTGAACGTGACATAATTGAACACCAGTAACATTTAAACTTAACATAAATGAACACCAGTAAGCTTGAACTTTACATTTCAGAACCGCCCGGGGATCATCGCTTACGACGGTAACCCTTAGGCTGCTAAGCGCGACTCACTGACCTTTTGCAGACAGTGTAGATCAAGATCAGACTGCACAAAACGTGCAGTCTGATCTTTGATCTACACTGTCCGATAAGGACATCTCCTTAGAAATAGCAAATTGTTGGCTTTTACGATCGGCTCAAAAATTTCATTCCACTTTTTTAGCAGGAAAAGTGTTAAAGGTCGAGTAATTCTAGATGTTTTTACGGAGAGTATAGATCAAGGTCAGACTGCACGGAATATACAGTCTGATCTTGACCTACTCTGTCCGATATCATACGTTCTAAAACTAAAAATAAACATAACCTTACAGTTTCTAACAGAATGATTGAACTGTTTTCTTTGAATTTGCACTTTTAAGGGTTACCCTTAACCCTGCTAAGTGAATAAGATTTTTTTTTTTTTTTGCAAATAGTGAAAATATTGCAATCTCGAAGCTCTTTTTGCAAAGAAAAAAAAGACAGCAAACAAACAAAAAACCTCACCGTATCGAACAGTGTAGACCTAAGTTCCGACTGCATGTTCAGCGGCAGTCTGTTCTTGATCTTCACTGTCAGCAACGGCCGTTCTATAAGACTTACTTCAATTTTGAAGCTTTATCAGCGAGTGAGGAGAAAAATTACTGTATTGGACAGTGTAGATCTAAGCTCAGACTGCACTGAACGTGCAGTCTGAGCTTAGATCTACACTGTCTTGCAGAAGGTACTTTAAATCGCGACTACAGGCCCAAAGAGATACAGAAATTGATCACAATATCTGCGAACTGCAGACAGATTTGGAGAGATGTGTTTTGTAATGGTACACGAGGGATTTGTGCATCACGATTAAAATCGTTTGTCAAGCTTCTGTTGCGACGTAACCAGACCGGATTTAACGATTATTGCATTTTCTAAATCTTTACTTTTTGCCAGAAGACAAATTTTAAGACGTGTCCATATTGAAAGCATTTTGCAGGAGACAAATTAAGAAACGGCTTAAAAGACTGAAGTTTGTCTGATAGGGTAGACAACTTCGTCGGAAAAGGAGGATAATATAGTTACCATCAATTTCTCCTTTTTCCACAATGTTTTTCAAGAGCTGTCATTCTCAGGATTGTGAAAACTTGGGGTTGTTTAGTTAAGGGTCAAAATTAGAATTTAAATTGTTTGTTCTTTATTTTTTTTTTATTTTGGCTGTTTGTTTAAATGAGATTTTAGGCCGATTTTAGCAGTATTTCCGTCAAATGACGGCGTTATCTCAGTTAATCATGTCTCTTATGGTGTACAACAGCACTTGGCTTGGGCTCTGTAATACCTTGTCTTTGGTCATCTAAAATTGTAATCACGGTCGCTAGCGGGTATCGAACCAATGTTTATAGAGTAAAAATCAGGTAACTTGCATTACACCGTCACCAACAAAAAATTATATAGTTGAATTTTCATCCAAAAGGTAAATCGACACATTTTACGTATTTAAACAAAAATGCAAAGATCTGAACTACTGGTAAAAATCAGAAAGTCAACTGTTCGGTTAGGATCGGTTTGTAAAGTTTTTGGGGTTTCTTTTTTTTTAGTTAATTGGGTGTCAAAGACAGCAAACAAAGCCAGACTGCACGAAGACAAAGAACATCATTCTTCGGTCGGTAAATGTTGAAGGTTGGAACACTTTCTTGTTACTTTGACCACGTGATGGTAATACAGTCATGTGATAAATCATGTACATGTGTATCGAATAACTGTGGACAGACAGACAGACAGACAGACTGAATAGCTGAGCTAAGAACACCAAACGCGATCATTGTTACTATAGTATAATCGAAAACGGATCAGCTTTTATCACATAAATTTCCTTGCTTTCGGTGTACAGTATGGCTATTGACTGCCCTTAGTTTCACTGTTATAAAGCCATAATAAATATTTCTCCTCTTACACACGTTTGAGATAGCAAATAGTGCCGTACTTGGGCGACGCTCTGTGATCATACGCCTCATTTCTAAACTATTGCTTGCCCAGATTTTTCTCTGAAATCAACTGTCAAAATTTATGATCGTGATAAAATTGCAAAATCATCTTCAGTTTCAAAACAATATCTTTATATGCACGTTTCTTTGGAACTATTTTTCGTTAGTGTTGTACACACCTGTCAAAGACACGAAAAGGCATCATGTATATATCAATACACATGTACATGTAGGGCTATGTTTAACACATATGTTTTGAGATACAGTCACGTGATAAAAGAACATGAAATCATTATCTTCCGCTAGATGGCATTCTACAAATACACATCTATCTGATTTGGGCACTATGGGTACAGAACAGGACTACTTTTCAAAACGACAACCGTTACTTTGAATTTCAAAATAAACGTTTACTCAATAAAACGCTACCTGGTGCGATTCATTCAGCTATGGTCAGCTAGCATGTAACCTATGCACCTTATCTTATTGAAAAAGGGTTCGAAAGATTGTGACAGGTGTGACGCTACACGACAAGCCAAAACTTATACTAATTTATTTCATTATCATACTTAATACGACTTAAACCAAGAACAAAGCTGGAATTTTATTTTAAGAAAATCTAAAACGGAATGATCTCAAATCGAGCTTCGTCGTTATCATATTCGCCAAAGACTCGTTTTATGTTATTTATCAAGACTCTTTTGACGAATTCTATCTCAAACGCCAACTTATTTCAGATCTTATTATCTTTTAGACATGTTCTCTTCTTCCTATTAACCTTTCACCACCCGTTGACGACTATCAACTACCCTGAGGAGAAGACTTTTGAAAACCTCGTAAGAAAAGGAAAAAATGCTGGTTATCAGCATTTTCTCCTTTTTTCCACAATGTTTTTCTCCCTATGATAGATAGGTTTCACATTCTGAGTTACATTTAATTTGTCGTCTGTAAGTGCTTTCAGGTTTGACAAGTTTAAATTTTTGTTGCGTGGTAATGGGTTAAACTAAGTTTTTAGTTTCAAGTTGTTTTACAACCTGAAGCAATAATGAAACTTGAAGTAAGAGTTAGCATAAGGCATGAACTCTTGTTGTACAAGCACGGACCCTTGTTACCTATTTAATAACTGAATTATTCTGCTGATAAGCATGGAACATTTTATCGGATGATCGGACAATCACGGAGCTTGACGATCCACGGTGACCGTGAGATCCATCCGTCACGTGGGCCGTCGTATTTTGGGGTGGAAGTAGCAGGTCTGAGCTCAGTCTATAGGCATCCATGTTGGGCTGCATAGCTTGTGTCAACCCGACAAAGTCAAACTTGTACGCGTACCGTTTGCCGTGGACTTTCGACATAATGTTCTTATCATAGTAGTATCGTAGGGCTCGACTCAGTTTGTCGTAGTTCATGTTCGGTTTGCTTTTTCTTTCGCCCCACTTACGAGCCACCTCGTCTGGATCAATCAACTTAAATTCACCGTTTTGACCTTCCCAAGCGATGGATGTACAGTTAGCGGTGTCCGACAATAGTTCCAGAAGAAACTGCCATAGCTGAATTTGACCGGAACCTGTAAATTAATGGTAAAATGTAAAAATACTTAACCAAACAGTTAAATATAGACAATAAAAGTTAGGGTTTGTCAAAATTGAAAGCATTTGCAGAAAAACAGAGTAAATACCACTCAGAATCTGAAATTTGTTTTTTAAAGGGTAGAAAACATTGTGGAAAAGCAGAAAATCTTTCTTCAAAGCATTGTCTCACATCCCCCCCCTTTTTTTTTTCAAAGCCATCTTCCTCAAATTTGTTAATATGTAAAAGTACCCAGGGGCTTAGCAGCCTGTACGAAAAAAAAAAAACGCAATTGCTTACACTTCGCAGAATAAAAGGAAGGGGGAAAAAAGGATAATTCTAACAAAGAACATCACCAGAGGCCCCCAAATAACTTCTACGACTCAAAAATATTCTGGGGAAGGCCGCCTAGACCCTCCTTACCCCGCCCCCGGCACTTCGCGCCTTGGTTAATACTTCGGTAATCCTTTCACGTAAACTTTATTTTGGGTTAGTTATGCCTCTGTGCATGTATGTTTTTGTATTAGGTAGACAAGTGACAGACAACGCAGAAGTGGTTTTCCATCAGTTGACTTAGTATTTTTTTTCGTATAGCTGTATAAGCCGGCTTAGTCTCGAATGAATGAATGCCAACTTGCGATTGGGAAAAAATCTGGACATGTCTCTTTTGCGGGCCTCTGAAGCGTTTCGCGGGCCTTTTTGCTGGTTAACTCATGAAGCCAACACACGAAGGTTGCTACCACTTATCGATACTCGCGCCGTATATTCATACCATAGCAAATGAATATGGTAGGGGATAATCCTACTGTGCTCGGCATTTTGATGTTTTTTTTTTTTCTTTTATACGTTACCCTATAACCTATTACTGTACAGTAAAAAAAAAGCACACCATTTTTGGCAGCAACCGCTCCTTTTCCAACGATGTGTTGGATTAATATCTAACCTTGAAAAATACAAAATACATCTAATTGAAACCTTCACTGTACAATAATATAATGAAGTGCAAAACAAAATCTCCTTTTCCAACAATGTATTGGGTTAAAATTTAATCTTGGAATTATGTCTGATTAAAAGATTCACTTTTCAACAATATATGTGCAAAACAAAATGAGTAACATAAGGCAAATGTTGACGAGGGTACTTTTCATAATTTTTCTTCATATTGAACCCCAAAAGAGTTTCAATTTTCAAATTCCAGTATTTCTTACGCCGTCTTTTTTTCTTTAGCTCTTTCTTGGGTCTCCTTTTTTTTTTTAAAAAGGCCGTTTACAACAATCTTGACAATGCAAACTTTAAGTCCTTAACCATACGACAAAATACTAGTCTTAGACTTGTCCAATTTCAAAACATTTGCAGACGACAAATCAAAGGTGGCTCACGTGATAAAACTTGCCTTTAATTGAGTAAAAAACATTGTGGCAAAAGGAGAAAATGCTGGTTACCACCATTTTCTCCTTTTCGCACAGTGTTTTCAAACGTTTTCTTTCTCAGGTTCGTTAGAATTCGGGGTTGTTTGGTAAAGGATTTAAAAGATTTTTGCTGTCGAAACAGGATGTTCACCAAGAAATAATTAATGTCTTTATTTCTGTTTTAATTGAGAAGTTGACTGACCTTAAAATCATAAGTTCTAGTTCTAGTTTTGTTAGATTTTTAATGATAACCTATAATGAAAAGTTCGTTGTGTGCACTTTTAACTCTTCTGTCGCAAAAAAAAAGTAAATTTTAGATTATTTCGACTAGGAAACGAGAGCATTCTTTGGCCATAGATCCTTTTCATACTGGATTAACAGATAGTGTAGATCAAAATGAGACTGCACAGAACGTGCAGTCTGATCTTTATCTACACCATCCGCAAAAATCATTTCTTCCACAAATGACGCCTCATAGATTTAAAGATTACTATAACTGTGCGGAAGTAAATTCTATTTGTTGTCGTAATTTGATTGCATTTCCTGTTTTCGTCTGGAAAAATGAAGGGATTCAAGAACTTGTTATCTCCACACATAAGACTAATGGTTCGTGACATTTTCACAGATTCCGATAAAACTGTAAATTGAAAGTTGTATTACAAATTTCACTTCCTATATACCGGATATTTCGTGACCAGAAACATTTATGCTGCAGTTTTTTTTTTTTTTTCATTCATTTAGGATGAACACACCACAAGCCATCTTGATATCTCTTCTGCAGCCCGACAAAAAAAATTTGAGGATTTTCAAAAGTGCTGTAGTCACGGTTGTGTTCGGTGAATTTGAAATGAGGCATCTATAAAAAATAATGTATTTCAAAGCCAGTTACTTCGTTGAATTAAAATCCCTGGCACACTTTTGATATGAGACATATGGGACGGATTGCCATTTCGGTATGTCGGACAGACGCCAGGACAGTCGGGCGGAGAGATGGCCGAAAAACGCTATGGCAGTATCCCTTGGCTTTGATATTCTTTCGCGGTAGACAGAAGGCTGAGAAATATTTTTGTTGTTTGAAAAGGGTTTTGAAAAAAAAAAAACGTTTTAACTCTACCAAACAAGCCCTGGTTTTCACGACCCTGGGAAGAAAAGCTTTTGAAAACCTTGTGGGAACAAAATGCTGGTAACCAGCATTTTCTCCTTTTCCAACAAGGTTTTCTATCCTTTCAGAGACAAATTCCATCAATTGAGACACTTTTAATTTGTCGTCTGCAAATGCTTTCAATATGGACCAGTCTAACATTTTGTCGTTTGGTAAAGAGTTAAACTATACTTATGCCACGTCATCGCTAACTTATTCGTTGGTTTGACCAATACTAGGCTCTTGGGCTCTGACATGCATTGCTCAAGGAAGTTCCCACATAACTAAATGAATTAACCTCTACACTGTCGCACGTGGCCATTGTTGTATTACACGTTTGTGCAGTCTGATCTTGGTCTACAATGTCTGCTAGAAGCTGTGTGATCTTGATTTACGATAGTTGTGTACAAAAACAAAGACAAACGTTGTGGCATGACACTAAAGGTCAATACAAAAGTGATAATTAAAAAGTGATTACCTACCTGCATTGTTGACTCGACTGGACATGTGACCAATAAACATGAAGGCATCTGCAGTAAAGAAAACATTATAAACTTTTTCTTTACATTAAGTGGGATTTAAAGGAAAATGTCAAGAATTTTTGTCAAAAATCGAAGTTTATTTCATCTCGTGAACATCATACGGTAATACTTTCGCTCGTGGCTGCACCACTCGTCATTATATTACCGATGATGTTCACTCGATGAAATAAATTTTGATCGTTCACCGAAAGAAACACATATTCTCTTTATCATTACTCTGGTACATAGAAAGGAACAAACTGATTAATGTTAAGCGAGTAATTAAGGTCGAAACTATAAATATATAGAACGAATCCAGTTGAGGAATGAAATTAAAAAATCACTTTTTAAACAACCGTTTGATGCCAAAAATAGTTTTGAGCAATTGAATTCGCACAATATTGCAAAGAGGATGAATCGGGTTGGTTTAAACTATTTCAAAGCTGATACCCAAATATCGTTGACCAATCAGATTCGTTCAATATATGCAAAGCGGGATTGAAATTTCCATCTCATAGTGGGAAGAGCAGTACGTGTCCACCTCTACAGTTTCGACCTTAACTACTGGCTTGATATTTACCCGTTTGTTTCATTCTATGTACATTATCGCATTACGGATAGAATACGATAACATTTAGGGCCCAGTAAAGGCCAAAATATCAAAGCAGGTGTGATAATACATTTGAATTTATATCATACCATTTAATGCATTTAAACGCCCGCTTTGTTTACATTTGGCCTTTATTACTACTTTAACTAACTTTTCCATTTCAGTTTAGAAATATATGATGTGAAAAATACTGACAAATAATAGGGTGTAATGTACATCAGCTATTCCAGTTGAACACTTGTCTTATGTATTAGCCGCCGCGATATAAGTGAAAAAAAAAAGTTAAAACCGGCTTTGGACACCATACATATAAGACTACAGAGGGTGAAGTTTGTCAAAATCCAAGTGCCTTTGACTGAGACACTGTAGAACAGAGAAGAAATACTTTTACCTTTGCAGTTTCTTGAGGCATCAAACTGGTCCCCGAACACTGTGTAAGGCCACATCTGTTGAAAGTACGGCATTTCAGGTGCTCGGGTAATGTTGCTCTGCTTCCCGAAACTTATCTCTGAAATATATATGTTTAACACTTTTCCACATGGTAAAGTTTTAGACTCTTTTGTATTGACACCATTTGCAGACGACAACCAAAATGTTGCTCAATTGATAGGATAGGTCTATGAGGCAACTTTCATTTGCGGAAAAACGAAAAATTGATTGCATATCAAAAGCGAAACCCTTTCATTAGCACACATAATTTTAACAGTTCACTATTTTCAAAATGGTAAATCAGTAAGTATCATGTCAACCCTTCGGCTGCTAAGTGCGACTCTCTGACCTTTGGCTGACAATGTAGATCAAAATCAGACAGCACAAAACGTGCAGTCTGATCTTGGATCTACACTGTCCGACAAAGAGATATTTTCCCCACCAAATAAATTTGAAATAGCATCAATCGGGGTTTTAATTATTTGATTGAAAGCTTCATTTAATTTATTTAGCAGGATAAGGGTTAAAATATTATCAAAGGAATAATAAATTTAGTATTTCCATGTAGCAAAGAATATCTTTGTTCTGCAACAAGTAAACATAGAGCAATTTAATCTAGCATGGATGTTTAACACTGACTGACTGACTGACTAACAGGGAAGTTAATCATGTTTCCAAAATTTTCTCAAACGATTTATGAATTATTTCCGCCAATGGAAACTTTTTCATCCCAAAAATGAAGGAAAAAAATACGCAAACGGTTACTAGCATTTTCTTCTTTTTCCAAAACGTTTTCAAAAGCCTTATTTCTCAGGGACGAGACTTAAACTGCTAAGAAAAACTAAAATTTGAACATTGCAAACAACACAAAAATCTGACACATTCATTACGATTTCATGTCTCTTGTTGCCTGAAAAATGTCACCGCTTCGGACGATGTAAATCTAAAATCAGACCGAAAGTTCTGTGCTTTCCGATCTACACTTTCTGCAAAAAAAATGCGTTGAGTTTCACTAAGCAACATAAGGGTTCAGATTAGATCAATTAAAATTAGGTCAATATCGGTTTCGAGATCTAAAATTTTTCATAAAAACCGGTTTGGCAAAAAGATAGGTGAAAAAAATTAGACTAAATTTTACGAGTTCCATGCAAGTTTTGACGATTTTTTACTTTTTATTGCATTCTGAAATCGTAAAATTTAATAGAGAATAACTTTATCACATAATTTGCCATGTTTTCAATGTACTATACCCATTATGAATTTTCTCAGGTTTCCATGTTAAATCAACTGTCAAAAGTAATGATTAAGACGAAGCTACGAACTTATTTTAAAATCCAGTCATTCAATAAAAGCTTCCTTGGAAGAAGTTTTTGCCGCACACACATGTTATAGAAGTTAATAAGGTCTCATCCCTGCAAATTTCTATACACATGTACACCGTTAGCATACATTTAGGCCTATGTTTTTGCATATTACAGACTTCAATTCTTGAGATACAATCTGACATTCGTGGGTTTTGACGTAAAACTTGATACTCGTCGATTTAAAATGTTATTGAGCCCGACACAGGCCCGTTATATTTAGTAGCGAAACAATAAAATTTAATCTTCTTATGACTTGAAAGATTCATAAAGTGATGTTTTACGTCGTTTTCAACATTATATGTATTTCTATCATACCATGGCAACAGCTCACCTATTTTTGGATAGAATGTCAAAGACATTAGGGTGTGTTCAGTTCATAATTAGTTCCACAATTTGAGTTCGATGTTCACTGTAGAAATGAATATGCTAACAAGTTGAATTTCATACAGTATGAAGTTAAAGAGGCATTCATATTTAATTTTATGTAGTAAACCAAAATTTACTGTAAATCACAGCTAAATAAAACCAGCTATATTTATTCTTTGCATTAGTATAAACTGTACGGTTATATTCAGTGACAAAATTCAATTTTGGACGTTCAAATAACGGGACAGTAGTTTGTTTTGCAATCGGCAACTCGGTCTATTTTTATTACATCAGATATGACGTCATCGTACTGATACGAATATGAATCCTCAAAATCTACACTCATATACTTGGGGCTGAAAGAGTTAATAGCCCTTTTGGACAGAGCACCGTTACTCGCTGGGCTAGAAATCCAGAATTTGTGAATTCGAATCCAAACCAGAACCAGTTCCCTTTGGGGTTTGATGATAGTTATTGCTGAAGGGTTAATTGTTGCTCATCGCCTAACATTGTTTTGATCTTGTTTCTGTAGGACTGAGTCTTTGGAAGAGTGTTTAAAAAGTACAATTAAATGGAAACAAGAGGCAGACGTATTGCACAGGTAATTTGGCAGCCTTAATAAAACTGGTGTATTGTTGAAACGTTACACACTACATACCAATTTCATCATTGTATCAAGTAAAGTACCTACCTTGTGATGTAAGTTTTGAATACGCTGCTTGTACACGGCTAGGCTCAGAACGTGGTACACAAGTCAAATTGTCTAGCTTCCTTCCGTATTTGTTGTACTCTGCTGCTATGCTCCCACGAGAGCTAGCCCCGGACTCACGGGCATAATTACTTAAAAGACCTGAAAAAGGGGCCCTGCAAGGGTATCCCCCTGACTCACTACTGTCCACTGAAGTTTCCAGTCCATAATATCTCTGGCCATAATCTGTCAGTGTATTTTGATAATCCGCGTTAGGAGGTAACTCAACTTTGAAACCATCCGGAATATGTCCCATAGAATAGACTTCAGACAAGTTGCCGGTCATATAGGAGTTATGTACGGAGTTCCTGATATGTGGTAGCAGATATCCATGGTTGAAGTTAGGCACTTTTCTGTCAAAATGAGAGCTGGTCTGTCCGAACTTGTCGGTCCTGGTTTTAACTCCAGCAGAAAGGTAAGATGCGGAAGATCTTGGGCCATTGTCTCGAGGCATGAAGTTTGGTCTGTCCGGTGTTCTTTGATATGAAACGTCATTCTGAAACTCCTTTAGGGAAACAAGATACATTTATAAATCACATGTTTAAGAAATTATTATCAATTAATTATTTTTAAAGATGACTGGAATTTGTGACAGGATATTTCATATAACTTGCAAAACACTAATAATAAAAGCCTTACCAACTAGATCTTCTGTAACTTTCCAAGAACCAACAAGAAATATGTGCCAGTGGTTGGACTTTTCTCAAGGCGTAAAAATCTATGACAAACACTTTTTTTTTTTTCAATTTTCAAAATGAAAATTGCAAGATAAGATAAAATGCAAATCTGAGCAGCTTTCCAGAAAACTCAACCTCTGTATCACTGATACTCTGATTCGTGTATAGAAAGCTCCCGCCTTTTTGAAGCCATCCTCTAATGCGTGTTACAGAGTTTGCAATTTCCTGTTGGATAAACATACCATTGTAAAACTTGTTCTCTTCCCGGCGGCTCATCCAAGACTCATCCGGTTGCCGGACGTCGAACATTTCCGACAATAATATCCGGGCAATGCGCATGCTCAGCTTGCTTACTGGTCACAGTCCTGAATTACTTGTGTAAGTGGAAGATGTCATTAAAATGTCCAATGGAAAGGTTTTGTTGTGAAGCGCCATCGGATGTTTATGAATGATTCGATTAACAGTTTATGCATTATTAATGTTATCAAGGCTCTAAGTTCCCACGAATGTCGTGTAATGTCGTCCGGACAGGCAATACATCTTCAGAAACACTACCTAAATATCTGAACATTCGTTTTTTCAGCTGCTCGCAGATTTACTCTGGTATTGTACTGAGTGACTAAGGTTTATAAAATCACAGAAATTTAGACTTAACACTTAGTTAAATTCTTCATCAGCTTTGCATAAACTCAAATAAAAATTTGGAACCGAATGATTATTCCTTCTGGAAAATTTTGTTATTGGAATACAATGTATTGTATATTATCGCACAGGCAACATGTGTACGAGAAAAACTCAAAAAACGATTGAGCAAAAAGAAGCACGTTTGACAGAAATTGAAATGCGCAGGCTGATCCGAGACGACACTTTACGGAAGTGTCCGAATGCCCTTTTTCGCGTGTTGCAGACCAATTATCATGGATACATAAAATCCATTTTGTTTTACAATCGACTGCTTTGTGAGCTAGAATGGTCTTTTGACATGCAGACAATTTACAAATTTTCACTATTTTGATAAAAGAAACTCATTACTTTAATGGCATTTGTTGTAATTGTGGCTTTCGAAACTTTTACAGAACTTTCGATTATTTCCTCTTTCAGATACAAAGCAAAAGGTGACCAAACCACCGATGGATCTGTCCGTATGCGTTTTCTTTTTGTTTATCGTAAATGCATTAATAGATGTAGTTTCAAGATATATCTTACTCAAATTTTATTTCAGGCAGAAGGAAATGCATAAACATTTACAAGAAAAAAACATCAAAAGAATCTTTGATTTTTTTTTTATAATTTTTTAGGGTACATCTCGTCAACAGTTCACTTTATCATGTTTTTCTTGTGTTTCAACAGTTCTAGGTTGAGGCTCTGCAGTGCTTGCCAAACGGCATTCGGTACGAGTTGACAGTGCCTCTAGCGATAACCGATTTCAGGATTTCCTAATGACAAAACAAACGCTAGACCAGCCCGAATAGCTCAAGTGGTAGAACATGAGACTTTGAAGGACAAATTTCGGGTCACTTAAAGGGTGTGGGATCGAGCGACACAGCAGTCGAACTTGCTAACAGTCTTCCAGATTAGACGTTAAACCTACGTCCCGTGTGACGGTGCTATATACCGAGCACGCTAAAGAACCAGCATACTTTAGGATTGTTTTTGTGCTATATTTTGTACTATCCCCGCAACAAAACTAGAAGCCTTCTGAAGACGTCGACTATATGGACAACCGTTAACACCGGTATACAAACGAAAATCAGCAACAACAACAACAAATAAACGCCTTAGCCACACACTAACAAAGCCGAAACCCATCCCCATTTGGTCATGCCATGACAAAAATCTATAGTTTTTAGGAGCTATTAATTAAACATAACATTATCTGATTTGTCTTCACAGTATTTCCGAAGACACAAGCAGATGTTTTTCTATATCAGTTTCTCAATTAGGAATTTTCGCAATTTTAAACGATTGTCCTGTTCATTTTCTAACCCTGTACCAAACTATCCCTTGTTCTGACGACGAGAAGAAAAGTGGCTTTTTTACAAGCTTTTTAAAGCATTGTTGGAAAAGAAGAAAATGCGGGTAACCAGCATTTTCTCTTTTTCCAGCGATGTTTTGTATCCTTTCAAGAATAAAATCACATTATCTGGGCCAAATTTGATTTGTGGTATGCAAATATTTTCGATTTAGGTTATTTTTTTTTTTTCATGGTGTATAACGCCGTTTTCAGTTGTAGCTGAGTTGTACCGCTGCGGCCAGTGTACCTATCAATGCTTTCCTGTATTTTCTTTTACTAAAACTTCGCACAATATTTTTTCCAAGCCACTGGCTGCTTTTCCTAATAAATATTGTGGGAAAAAAAGATTAGCGATAAGAGAAACAGACCCTTGTCTCACTCATTATCATCAATCCTTGGAAAGAATTAGCCGAGCTGAAAATTCGAATCAGCGACCCCTCTCAAGTCCTGTATTCTACCGACTGCAGCCCTAGGCTAGTCCTGAGATTTTGTTTTCTTTTAAGGAGTTAAGGATTACGACCCCTAACTCATCGGTAAATATCGTATAACATCGACGTTTTCGTAAAGGCTATTCGGCCAATCTCGGCAGTTTCTGTCCTTTAATATGAGAGTTAGGGGCCGTAGACTGACTAACTCATCGGTAAACATCGTGTAACATCGACGTTTTCGTTAAGGCTATTCGGCCAATCTCGGCAGCTTCCGTCCTTTAATATGAGAGTTAGGGGCCGTAGACCTTAACAATACAAATGAGTCATGCTCTGAAAAGCGGGTTTTAATGCATCTGCGGATTGCGGACAGCTTGACAAGCGTCGAAACTGTTTGCTATGCATAAATTCTCTGCATGTCCAAAGACCATTTTACCTTATACTTTAATCGATTGTTAGACAACACGGATTTTGATGGATCGATAATTGTGCGATAGCTTGCTTAGTATAAGGCATCACGAAGACGCATTATACCCCCTTTTGCCAAGGCACTGCCTAACTCTTATCCTGCTAGATAACTAACTTTCAAGTCGATAGTAAAAACCTAAATGTTGCTATTTCAAAGTTGTTTTTTGGACAAAAATATCTCCTTATCGGGCAGTGTAGATTCAAGATCAGACTGCACGTTCTGTGCAGTCTGATCTTGATCTACACTGTCCGCAAAAGGTCAATAAGTCGCGTAAAGCAGCGTTGGGGTTAAAGCTAATAGAAAGCAGTTTAGTGCACATGCCACTTTATTTTAAAAGACGAATTTCATTACCGCCTACATACGACATTTTCGTTCTGCATCAGACTTCTTTGAAAACATGGTGGCAAAAGGAAAATTTGTTCGTCGATCATGTGGTAATATTCATGTACATTAATTGAAATTCATGTTTATTCATCCATATATTAGAAAAGAATATTTTCATGTTTGTTATGTTTCTTTTGGCAGTAGATCTAACTACATTATGTAAAAAAAAAATCATTGCTGTACCATGAAAAGCTTGGTAGGCCGATTACTTAACCCTCATCCTGATAGATAAGTTAAATGAAACTTTCAAGCTGATAGCAAAAACCTAGATTTGGCTATTGCATAGGTATTTTGGGGGAGAGATATATCCTTATCGGAGAGTGTAGATCTATGACCAGATCTTGATCTACACTGTCCGCAAAAGGCCAGTGAGTCGCTCTTAGCAGCCCAAGGATTAAAAGTCTGCGTATTTCTGTTTCAAGTGGTTTAGAGAAATTGCAGAGTTAGTTTTGTTTGTGTTGTTAATTATGTTGCTGTCATTGTTTTCTTAGATGTTGTTGGTTGTGATGGGCTTTTTTTAGCAGTAGATCTAACGCATTTAGATAACGTTTTTGACCAAGGAATTAAACTCTGAAACAATTTAAAAAAGAAATTTTTTTAACCAATGAAATAAACCCATAGATTGTAATTTAAGTACTGTTTTCGTCGTAAAAAGCCTGACAGTATCGATAATGTAGATATAAGATCAGCCTGCTCGTTCTATTCTTCCTCTATGCACAAAAGTACATGGAGTATAGATTAACAAAAAAATATAAAATCGACCTCTATCGACGTCTGAGAGTACAATCCAGTGAAACTTAGAAACGAGCAGCACTCTGGCAAAAGGAGGTTGAATGCATCTCCGTGATGCATCACACCAAGCCAGTCATCACAACAATTATGGACCCATAAAATCTATTTTGTCCAACAACCGACTGAATCTTGAGGTAAACCGGTCCTTTGACATGTAGAAACTTGACCAATAGCAGAAAGTTTCGACCCATTTCAGCCTTCGCGGGCAGAGCAGGCTGAAAGGAATCTATACTTCTTGCAGATGCATTAAACCCCCTTTTCACAGAAAGTAGATCAAATACTTGTAAAGTAAAGGCTTTGTTTAGTAGGTGGAAGGTATAGATCCGAGATCAGACTGCACATTCGGTGCAGAGTGATCTTAATCTATGCTGTCTATCTAAGCTCATGATCCCGCTTGTGGCGCTGTGCTTATAAAACTTTTTAGTGCTCAACTCAGTTGAGCATGAAGTTAAGCACAAAATTTGAAAGTTACATAAATATGAGTCATGCTATGTGAAAAGGGGGGTTAATGCATCTGCAAAAATGATTGACACATGTCAGCCTGCGCGGACTGCGCAGTCTGACATGGGTCGAAACATTTTTGCAAATACTAAATCTTCTGCTTGTCGAAGGAGCGCTTACCTCCAGATTCAGTAGGTTGGTGAACCAAATAGATTTTATGGATCCACAATCGTGTGATGACTTGCTTGGCATTACGCATCACGGAGAACGTCTCATATAATTTGATACGACTAATGGGGTAAACTATTTGAGCCGTGCTCTGTGAAAATGGGGCTTAATGCATCTGCGAAAAGTATCGACCAAGGTCAGCCTGCGCAGTCCGCGCAGGCTGACCTGGGCCGAAACTTTTCGCTATTGGTCTATTTTCTGTTTGTCAAAGGACTAATCTACCTCATGATTAAGTCGGTTATTGAAAAAAAAGTGGCTCCTATGGATCCATAATTATGTGATGACTTGGGCTAGTATCGTGTATAACGGAGATGCATTAAGCCCCCTTTTGCCAGAGCACGGCGCATTTACTTTTACAGCAATATTTCTTCTCGTAAGGTTTATGTTTATCTGAGCGTGAACTCAAGTTTTATAAGCATTGCCCCATTTGTCGATGAAATTCGCTACGAATCTAAAGAATTATCAAACTCTCAAAAATTACATCGGAAGTACATAAAAGTACAACAGAACTATAAACTATTTGGACTACTTTTTTTCTTCATCCTTTCTTAAGATAGTTATCTCTCGTTTTTTATCTTATAAAAATTCCAGTGGAGACTAAATACCAATTGTTTAATAGGAAAAACAATAAAATTAATATACGATAATTACGAAAATTGCCCTAGAAAAAATTAGAACTACTCCTATCTGTTGTAGCTTTTTATTTTACGATCATGTTCAACCCACGAATCGTTCACCCTGAGTGTGACATCCTTTTTCAGAGACCGTTGATCAGGATCAGACTGCATAGATTATGTCAGCTTTTCTTTGATGATCTACACTGTAGATAATCTACACTGTCCAACAATTTGATGTGATAGGCCAATTCAGAGGAACTATTACGCTACTTCTCCTTACTGAAAATACTTCTTTCCTTTATTTACCAGAGAGTCGCTAGTTCAAATCCCCGGCTCGGCGAATTTTTGTCCGAGGATTGATGAAAGTCATTGCCACAGGACTCATTCCTCTCTCACCGCTGTTAATTTTTTCGACGATTGTTATGAGAGAATGTAGCCAGAGGCTTGGTGAGAAAATTATGCAAAGTACTAGTAAAAGAAACTCCTGAAAAGCATGGATAGGTGCTATGGCCGCCACGATATAATTGGAATAATGTGGGAAACGGCGTTTAAACACGATACAAACAAACAGTTTTTAGTTTAAACATATTTTATTTGCAAATTCAACTGAAATGTACATGATAATTTACAAATACTATTCAAAATTTTCTGCAAAATGGATAAGAACGAAAGCAGAGCTTATAATGTTCTTCTCCAAATTGATGGCTTAGATTGAGTACAAGTCGTACAATGTTTCAAAAGGTACCAAATTATTGAAGACGATAGATCTAAGGGTAAGAATATAGCTATGCCTTGATTAATTTCATGTAAAACCTTAAACAATTAGTAACCTCTTGTAAGCCCCAGATATTTACAAGATGTACTTATGGTAAAAAATGTTCCTGTAAAAATGCTGACACTGCCAGTAAAAAATCTAGGCCGTATCAAAAGTCATATCTTATCTTTTAATGGCGAATGGTATTTTATGGCGCCTTTTACAATGAGCCAGTCATAATACGCCGACAGCCCACTTACTCATATTTTTCCTATGTTGTACCAGTACCAGATTAGCGTTCTGAAGATTCTTCTCCTCCAAAGACTTTTTTGACATAAAAAGTTTCGAGTATTTAAAGATCGAACTAGAAACTTGTCATTAATTATTATTGTATTGTTTTTCCGCCAAAATGGCGAGCACTACAACAATAATAAAATGAACACATAAGAAAAGAATGAAAAAGTGATCAATAATAAGAAGTCTGTTTTCAGATCAGGTAAAAAGTAAACAAAAAATATGGAGACCTGGCAATTTCTAGCTTAGTTTTAGATTTCATTTTTCTGCCAGTGACTAACAAATGGACCGACCGTACAATGACAGATTGTCATCTTCACAGTAATTTCCATACTTTTAAGCGGAATGATATAAATTCAAACGCATTTTAACGCCCTACTATTTATGTAACACCGATTGTGAAACACTTTCTTACAATTGAACCATGCTCTAGCAAACGGGGGTTAAATGCATCTCTGTAACTTTAAACCGGTTTTCCTTTTGCAAATTGTTACATTTTTAAAAAAAGAAAATCTTAACAAAGATTGCGAATTTTTATTTGAGTGTAAACCTAGCTTTGAAATTAGAAGCTAGATAGAAATACGAGTAGAAAGCGGGAATGCTTTTCACGGTGTTTTCCTTTTTGTATTTGTATTGAAAAATTAAGACACAGAACGTGCAGTCTGATCTTACATCTATGCAATCCGCTTGTTTAGTCAGGCCTATTATGTAAAATATATCTTAGTTACAGTGGATAGACAGTATTTCCAGCCGTCGAAAGAGGTCGAGTTTATATTCTGTACTTGGCGCTGGAAGAGTTATACCCCCTTTTTGACAGGGCGTCGCACCATTATCTTCGGCTAGGTGTTATTTTTCAAATACACATCTATCTGATCTGGGCATTCTGGGTACAGAACCGGACTACTTTTCAAAACGACAACCGTGACTTTGAATTTCAAAATAAAATAAACCGGTTTACTCAGTAAAACGCTACCTGGTACGATTCATTCAGCTATGGTCGGCTAACATGTAACCTATGCACCGGCTATTTATAAAAACAGCCCCTACAGGCTTGGATAATATCTTAGGTATAAGCCCAGACACTTCTTATTGATAAAAACCCTGCACGAATCCTGGTTTCCCTAAAGTCTATATTTAGAAACTGTATTCAAAGATGTGCAGTAAAACAAGAGTATTTGTGAAAATTATTTTTCCCTTTTGAAATAAATAAATTTTCAAGATATTTGGAGGGAAAAACAGGCTACATTTTTCAAGTTTACTCAGTAAAACGCTACCTGGTACGATTCATTCAGCTATGGTCGGCTAACATGTAACCTATGCACCGGCTATTTATAAAAACAGCCCCTACAGGCTTGGATAATATCTTAGGTATAAGCCCAGACACTTCTTATTGATAAAAACCCTGCACGAATCCTGGTTTCCCTAAAGTCTATATTTAGAAACTGTATTCAAAGATGTGCAGTAAAACAAGAGTATTTGTGAAAATTATTTTTCCCTTTTGAAATAAATAAATTTTCAAGATATTTGGAGGGAAAAACAGGCTACATTTTTCCACTGATGCATTGTTTATAGCCATTTTCTCCATTGCTACTTTATTAGCGGCGTATTAATATTATCCTGTACAGAATGGTGTGATGCGTCATAGCAGACAGGTCGAATCTTCGAAGAATATGACATGCGAAGACAACGGGCGTGGCTCCTGTTGCAAAATGTCCGAAGGTGTTAACTCTTTCAGAAAAATCTCTGGACCCCAAACATATAAAACTCGACCTATTTCGAGGGCTGAAAATTCAATTAAATAAAACCAGAAAGATGTCTTATTCTATAGGTTTGACTAAACAAGCGAATGGTATAGATCAAAGATCAGACTGCACGATCTGTGCAATCTGATCTTGATCTATTCTGTCTGCAAAAAAGTCGCTGTTTTCACCTGTTGTCGCTGAAGGGTAAACAAATGTCCTTAACCCTTTACCCCACAATTCCGTTTTTAATGACCCTGGAGAAGAGGGGTTTAGAAAACATTGTGGAACAAAGGAGAAAATGATGGGTAACCAGCATTTTCTCCTTTTCCCACGATGTGTTCTACCCTATTAAGGACAGAAATCATCAATTTAGCAACCCTTAATTTGTCACAATTTAAAAATGTTTACTCTGTTTCAACGTTTCGGCTTTTGCCTTTATCAAGAAATCTGAAGTGAAATTGATGTCTTCTACATTTTGTGACTATTTTCACGCCACCATTTTTTAAAAAATCTTTGAAATCTTTTCTGTTTTTTTTTCCCTTGTAAATATTAAGTGGATTTAACTTTAATTTGTCGTCTGCAAATACTTTCAATTTTGTTGAGTACAAAGTATTGACCTTTGATAAAGATTTTTTTTCAATCGCAAGGTTTTTTAGCTCACCTGAGCACAACGTGCTCAAGGGGAGCTTTTAGGATCACCCGGTGTCCGTCGTCCGTCGTGCGTCGTCCGTCGTGCGTCGTCAACAATTCTTTAAACATCAACTCCTCCTAAACAGCTGGGCCAATTTGGACCAAACTTGGCTGAAATGTTCCTTGGGAGGTCCTCTTTAAAAATTGTTCACAAAATTTGATTCCATCAAAAACTCTGGTTGCCATGGCAACCAAATGGAATTTTCTAAGAAATTCTTTAAAAATCTTCTCCTCTGACACCGCTGGTCAGATTTTGAAATAATTTCACAGAGATGTTCCTTGGGTGACCCTTTTCAAAAATTCTTCGCGAATTTTGCACTATACAGAAATGAAGAAATTCTTAAAAATTCTTCTTCTCTGAAACCGCTGGTCAGACTTTAAAATAATTTCACAGAGATGTTCCTTGGGTGACCCTTTTCAAAAATCTTCGCGAAATTTTGATCCGTCAAGAAAAATGGCTCTGGTGAATGGGGACTACTTGCACTATACAGAAATGAAGAAATTCTTAAAAATTCTTCTTCTCTGAAACCGCTGGTCAGATTTTGAAATAATTTCACAGGGATGTTCCTTGGGTGACCCTTTTCAACAATTGTTCGCGAAATTTTGATCCGTCAAGAAACATGGCTCTGGTGACTGGGGGCTACTTGCACTATACAGAAATGAAGAAATTCTTAAAAATTCTTCTTCTCTGAAACCACTGGTCAGATTTTGAAATAATTTCACAGGGATGTTCCTTTGGTGACCCTTTTCAAAAATTGTTCGCAAAATGCTGATTCGTCAAGAAGCATGGCTCTGATGGGTGGGGGGCCCACTTGCACTATATGGACATGAAGAAATTCTTAAAAATTCTTCTTCTCTGAAACGGCTGGTCAGATTTTGAAGTAATTTAACAGAAATGTTTCTTGGGTGACCCTTTTTGCAAATTGTTCGAGAAATTGTGATCCATCAAGAAACATGGCTCTGATGGCTGTGGGCTATTTACACTATACGGACATGAAGAAATTCTTAAAAATTCTTCTTCTCTGAAACCGCTGGTCAGATTTTGAAATAATTTCACAGCAATGTTCCTTGGGTGACTCTTTTCAAAAAGTGTTCACAAAATTGTGATCTGTCAAGAAAAATGGCTCTGATGGTGGGGGCTATTTGCACTACAGGGACATGAACAGGAATTTTTTAATTCGTCTTCTCTGGAACGGCTGGTCAGATTTTGAAATAATTTCAAAGAAATGTTCCTAGGGTGACCTTTTTCAAAAATTGTTAGGGAAATTTTTATCCGTCAAAAAACAACAGCCAATAGTTGGCACCTGCATGTGGTGCTCTTGTTCAACTTATGTTTTTAGTCACTATCGAGCATGTGCTCTTCTTCAAGAAATTGTCTTTGGGTGATCTATCCAAAAATTTATTTGCAGAATTCTGATTCATCAAATTCATTGCTGTGGTTATGATTGTAGGGGTGGTGACAGATTTTGAAATGACATTTACAGGTGACCTTTTCAAAATTGCTTGGTAAAATAATGATTTTGTTTCCAAAGTTTCAATACTTCAAAAAAAATTGGCTATGTTCCTCTCAAAAATTCAGGTGAGCGATCCAGGGCCATCTTGGCCCTCTTGTTTATGAAAGGGAAAGGACAATCTTACTTAGACGAAGGTTCGTTTAAAATGTCATCAAATATTGATGTGACATGATACTCGTCTGCCGAGAGAGAAATGACGACAAAAAAACATCCGAGATGGCCATTTTTTATGTTTCTATCACCTGCGCCAGTGTTCAGTAAATTAACCACGGTTAATTAATCATGTTTTGTTGGAATATTTTCCCTTTATCGCCAAAAGTGAAAGCAATAGCTTTTTGCGGACGGCATAGATTGAAGATCAGACTGCACACAACGTGCAGTCTGATCTTTAATCTATACCTCCCGTTTAGTTAGATAAACCTAAATAATTAAAATTCTTTTTGAGCTTGAGTGGATTGAATTTTCAACTGTCAGACGGGGTCGAGTTTGTATATTTTGCACTAAAAGAGTTAGGCCCGAATTGATGTATTCTCGTCACGGTAACGTGAACAACAATCACACGCCTTCGATTAATATCATATTAACTACATTGTACAATATACAGGCCATGCACCAATGTGCTATTTTTAGTAACAGTCTTCGATGATCGACCAATGAAAATTTCAGTGTTCTGTGATAGACTAATGGAGCTTCCAAGGCCTTTGGTATCAATAAATCGATCAATAATCAGTTTAACCAATTGGATGCCGCTGATCAACTTGGTTTAACCAATCAGAAATAGTGTTACTTTCAAATTTAGGGAATTCTTGAGAATTAGACCCAGAATGTCCCTAAGAATGGTTGCTGGATACGGACGCAGATTGCACTAAAAGTGTCAACTGTTCTTGGATCAAAACCGCGTGGTGTTTTGTCAGATGCGAGTGCAGAAAGTAAAAAAGACTTACAATTTAATTGTTAAGGACTTTTTTTTTTGTATTTTTTACTTGAAAATGCTTATTTAATCTTGGTCCAGGTCCGACCGTCCGTCCGTCCGTCCATTCGTCCTCTCTCCCTTTCTCTCTGTCTCTCTCTCTGTCTCTCTCTCTCTCTCTCTCTCTCTCTCTCTCTCTCTCTCTCATAAATATCCTTTCACCGCCATAGACAAAAAATCTAGATAAAGTAAATGTATGGAAAATCACCTTTAGTACCTTAAAGGATAGGGCACCCTAATGCGGATTCCTGTTACATCGCCTTTCATCGCCGAAAAACTTGCGGATTCGGCTAAGACTCGGGTAATCCGTAATCGATTTGCCGATAGATGCTGGTTCCCGCATCGACCCGAGTCTTAGCCGAATCCGTACGATGAAAGGCGATGTTACCCGAATCGCATTAGGATGCCCTATCCTTAATGGCACCTTACGTGGACTGTAAACAGCTTTTCCTAGAACAGTCTCGACTCCAGAAGTAAATGTCTGCAATATCTATGGACAAGCGCAACAAATTACTCTGTTTGTCTGCGTGGTGTAACGCTGCTTTTAACATCACAAGGGCCAGTAAATCTAAGGTGGGTCCATGCTTTTCTGACGTTTGCTTTAACAGTACAACATTCTTCCAAAGCCACTGACTGCTTTCCCATAAAAACACCGCCTAAAAAAGTACAGCAGTGAAAGAGGAATGAACTCTGTATCCATTACCCTTATCAAACATCAATAGGTATTTGGCTGAGCTGGAGAATCGAACTTGGAACCTACTGGTTTAAAACCCTGTACGTTACCCACTGAGTTACCAGCTAAACAAATACCTAGTAAAAGTCGGAAAGGTCTAGTTTCGGGTTTCAGTAACTCGTACTTTTATTTTGACACCCGAGTTTGCTTTATATGAGCCGCGCTCTAGTAAAAGGGGTTTATGACGTTTCCGTGATACATGATAACCGAGCAAGTCATCACATAATCATGCGACCATAAAATCCACTTGATCTTAAAACTGCTTGAATCATGAAATAGAATGGTCCTTTGACATGCAGAATTTTTTCAACATCAAAAAGGTTTCGACCAATGTTAGCCTGCGCAGGCTGACACGAGTCGATACATTTTATAGATGTATTAACCCCTTTTCACAGAGCATGTTCCGTATGTGTTAAAAAAAAGTAAAGATTCTCTTAGTCTGGTTACAAAAAAAAAAAAACACCCTTTTATTGCTGCCTTTATGGTACTCGTCCATTACCATAGATACTCGAACATTTCCGATGCTTTGGTAGACAACTGTTATAAATACTCTGGAAAAAAGAAGCCTAACTGTTTTTTGAAAACTATGTCCAGCTTTTCTAACAGTGCTTTCCATCTCATGCAGAAAGAAAAAACCCTCTCCTGCCTGTATATCGATTCCATTCCGTCAGTTGAACCAGTTTCTGGTCTGTCTAAAAAGTAACGAGTCTGGTTAACTTTAAACTCTTTACCAGACGACAATATTTTACACTGTCAACATTGAAAGAATTTGCAGACGACAAATCAAACATGGGTCTTTAACCCTTTATCACACAATGCCAATTTTTGCGACTGTAAGAAAGAAGACTTTAGAAAAAAAATTGTGGGAAAGGAGGAATTGCTGGTAACCAGCATTTTCTCCTTTTCCAACAATGTTTTTTACCTATCAAAGACGACTTCAACAATTTCAGCCACGATAAATTTAGCGTCTGCATATGCTTTGGATTTTGACAAATGTAAAATTTTGTTGTGTGGTAAAGGGATAAAGTAATAAGAAAATACTGGAGAAGCAGGGCGTTGCGGGGAGCACACTGGTTGCAAATATTTCCTCATTTTACCACAAGCTTTTCGTAAACCATCTTCTTCATTGTCGTAAGGACACTGGATAAAGTGATTTACGACGCATGGTTTCAGCACGCGACAAAAATTTATCATTACATCACAGACGGATCACGTTCATATAACATATCTGCAATTTTATCAGCCCTTTACTAAACGAACCTGTGTTTCAAATTTTCAACGCTAAGGGAAGGCTTTTGAGAACATTGATAGAAAGGAAAAAATGCTGGTAACCAGCATTTAATCCTTTGCCCAAAATGTTTTCAACACTTTCGAAGACAGATACCTCCATTTGAGCCAAATTTCATCTATAGTCTGCAATGCCTTCGATTTAGGTTCAGTATAGGATATTGTCTTCTTGTAAAGAATAAAAATCAGCTTCCCTCTACGTGTGAACTGACAAAGGCCTATCTAGAAGGTTACTTTCTTTCGACTTTCCTGCCAGCTAATTAAAATCTCGTCTTTTGTAATACCAATTTCGAAAGTTGAGAAAGTAGGAATTCTAAAGCGACTTATCTAACTGGCCAAGCTATTATAAGCTCGGTCAGAAACGCCAGGCTTAGTAGAAAACGCAGTGAAGCTGGCCGTTGTTGGAACTATCAGGGTTGCATCTTGTACTTTGGTAAGGATGGCAATGCTGCAATAATATCTTCTATGGCCATGGCCGAGGTGCCAATATTTTTATTCACTCTCTACCGTGGTCACCGTATCACACGCTGTATCACTCGTCACAACTCGGCCGATTCTGTAATGACATTTAATCTCGTCCGTATCAAAAAGGTCGCCATTGAATTTACTATAATCACATGCTCCTTGGTCCGTATTCACTAACTGTTCTTAAGAGATTTCTTGGTGTTATGTGGATGGATTTTCTAGATTTGAAAGTAACATTTGGTTTAGCCAATCCAAAGTTGTGTAACTTTCTAATCTAGAAAATTCTTGAGAATTAGACAATGAATATTCTGAAGAATGGTTGGTGAATATGAACACCGGACATGGTGACGCCCTTGAAATTATTCTTACCAAAGACAGCAACAACTTAAGTAAAATTTGAGCCCTGCTCTGGCAAAATGGGTCTTAATGCATCTGCGAAAAGTATTGACCCAGGTCAGCCTGCGCAGTCCGCGCAGGCTGACCTGGGCCAAAACTTTTCGCTATTGGTCAATTTTCTGTATGTCCATAGACCAGTTTACCTCATGATTTAGTCGGTTGTTCTAAAAAGTGGCTATTATGGATCCATAATTATGTGATGGCTTGATTGGTATAATGTATCACGACAGCAAAAACTTAAGTAAGGTTATTTGAGCCGTGCTCTGGCAAAATGGGGCTTAATGCATCTGCGAAAAGTATTGACCCATGTCAGCCTGCGCAGTCCGCGCAGGCTGACCTGGGCCAAAACTTTTCGCTATTGGTCAATATTCTGTATGTCCAAAGACCAGTCTACCTCATGATTTAGTCGGTTGTTCTAAAAAGTGGCTATTATGGATCCATAATTATGTGATGGCTTGATTGGTATGATGTATCACGACAGCAAAAACTTAAGTAAAGTTATTTGAGCCGTGCTCTGGCAAAATGGGGCTTAATGCATCTGCGAAAAGTATTGACCCATGTCAGCCTGCGCAGTCCGCGCAGGCTGACTTGGGCCAAAACTTTTCGCTATTGGTCAAATTTTCTGTATGTCCAAAGACCAGTCTACCTCATGATCTAGTCGGATGTTCAAAAAGTGGCTATTATGGATCCATAATTATGTGATGGCTTGATTGGTATAATGCATCACGAAGTTCCATTAACCCTCCCTTTTGCTAGAGCGTGGCTCATTTAAATTTAATAATCTGTCACCAGCAAAACTTCAATCGACATTGATAAATAACGCTTAAAGGCCCAGTTGAGGCCAAAATATCAAAGCAGGTGTCACAATACATTTAAATTTAAATCATACCATTTAAAAGTAATGAAAATATTGTGGAGATGACAGTTATCGTGTGGTCGGGCCATGTGTTAGTCGCTGGCAGAAAAAAGAATTTTAAAATCAGTCAAAAAGTAAACAAAAGACACAGCTACCTGGCAGGTTTTAACCTAGTTTAGAAATTAATTTCTCTGTAAGCGACTAACACTTGCACCAACCGTACAATGACAGATTATCATCTTCCCAATAGTTTCCATACTTTTAAACGGTATGATATAAATTTAAATGCATTTACATACCCACTTTGTTTACTTCTGGGCTTTATTATTACTTTATGAGGTGAAATATACATTTTTTTGTCAACTGAAATTATCTAATAATGATTTTGACCGAAAAGCGTGACTCATATTTTTAGTGGAGTCTTATGATTCTTAGAGATTCTTATATTTCCGGCAAAGAAATGTTTGGTGTAGGTACATGTATATATCGCCCATGGTGTCACACCACTGCTTTTTTGCCATATAGAAAACAGAGTGAAATCGACCAGTTTTGAAGCTTCACAGATTGCTTAATGGGAAAACTTCAGCTTTTTCGTCTCTTGCTTTCTAAAGTACGTCTTAATCCTTCGAAAAAAATTAATAAAAAACAATATGTCAACCTAATGCGTTTTTCACTAAATCCCAACAAAAACAGGCATCCTAGAATTTGTTCTCTCAAAAACACCTGTACACCCCCATGACCCCAATTTTTTGTTCCTCCAGTGACACAAAATAGTCTACCCAATTTATAATAAAAAACACATTTTAGTGGTCCCCCACTGCCTAAGTTTGAAGCAAATCTAAATTATATACCACTAAGCCCTCTTAGCTCCATGAAACAGTGCAACAAAAGTGCTATTGCAAAATTTCACATGGGACTACTTTTGACTACTACCCGGAAGTAGTCTCGCAGTGGTGTGACACCTCATCGTAATACAACCGAGGGATCACACGGGAGTTGCAAAATGCGCACATATAGATATTTGACAGCCATTTATTAAACTGTTTCGTAATTCACATTTGGCCTGCAACACACGAAAAGGCGCATTCGGACATTTGCGTAAAGTGTCGTCTCGGATCAGCCTGCGCAGTCCACGCAGGCTAATCCGAAACGACACTTTCCGTTTTTATGTAATTTTCTGTTTTTCCCAAGTCTACTGTAGCACAAAATCTAGTGTAGTCGTAAAGTGCCGTCTCGGATTAGCCTGCGCGGACTGCGCAGGCTGATCCGAGACGACACTTTACGCAAAAGTCCGAATGCCCCTTTTCGCGTGTTGCAAGCCATATAGAAATTTGACAGCCATTTATTAAACTGTTTCGTAATTCACATTTATTTGAGCCGTGCTCTGTTTAAAGGGGGCTTAATTATCTTGGTGATGCATGGCACCATACAAATCATCACGTAACTACATACGTGGACCCAAAAATAAGGAAACCCTGTTACTTCGGGTTTTTTTTTTTACATGATATGACTGGGTGAAATTAACCTCTCAATGTTTCAGCAATGACACGCCGTATCATCTCTAGTATCCCCACTAGGTGTCGTGCAGATGTTGCTGCACATGGATGTCATACCCGATATTGACTTGGATTTCACATCTGTTAACTTATTTAGGTAAAATAAAGAATCACCTCAAGATGAAATACAAGGCTTCCCTTATTTTTGATTCAACGTATATAGGTCCATTAAATCCCTTTTCTACAACAAAGGACTGAATCATGAGATAGAATTGTCTTTTGACATGCAGGAAATTGACCAATAGCAGAAAGTTTCGATCCAGGTCAGCCTGCGCGGACTGTGCAGGCTGACCTGGGTCGATACTTTTGCAGATGTATGAAGCGCCTCCCCCAACCAACCAACCCCCCCCCCCCACCCTTTTTACAGAGCACCGTTTATTTACAAAGAGAGGTTAGAAAACACAGGTGGAAAAAAATGATGAAACTGCAGCGCAGACTACGTGTCCGAATATTATGTCTTTAACTTCCAATTAGTTTTTAGCCAATGGATCAGTGCCTGGTCGCTCGATTTGTTACGTACTGGGTTTTAACTCTACAAAACGACGAAATTTTGGACTCGACCAAATTGAAAGCATTTGCAAACGACAAGAAATCTAGCTCAAAAGATGACTTCTGTCTTTGATAGGGTACAAAACACTGTGTGGAAAAAAAAGGAAAAAAACGCTGGTTACCAGCATTTTCTCCTTTTCCGTCAATGTTTTCAAAATTCCTCTTCTTTCAAGGTGGTTAAAACTCGGTTATAAAGTGTTACACTATCTAGAGAGTTGCTGGTTCGAATTCCCAGCTCGGTCAAGTTCTTTCCTAAAACTGTTGTTAGTCATTCCGACAGGATTCATTCCTCTCTAACCTCTGATCATTGTTCCAACGATAGTTATGTGGGGAAGCAGCCAATAGTTTTGGACCACTGTGAAAGGAAGTCCGGGAATGCGCGGACATGTGCACTGGCCTTCGCGATATACTTGATGTAATGTTTAAAACAGCGTTAAATACTATACATATAAAACAAACAAATCTGGCGATTAGAGGAGAGCTTTCATGCAGTGTTCCTCCATACTTCTTTGTAAAGCTTGTAGATTTTTAGGGCATTCTGAATACGCAGATGGCTGCACACTGACCTTTACAGAAGTTAACAAAAGGGAAAATACTGATAGAGTTAATTTTCATCTTACAGAGAAATTAATTTGGGTCAGAATGTGAAATTTGAGCACTAGGCCTTGCCCCTAATTGCCATATCAGTCACTCGAACCAACACCATCCGGATTTATAAATCAGCTGCATGTTTTTTCTGCACAAGATTTGTCCAAAATTAGAGCAGTTGCAGATGATCAATTTAGAAGAAGAATCATAACGAAGATTATTTCTGTACTAGATATGGTAAAACATTGGTATGAAAACAAAAGAAAATACTTGTTACCACCCAATAATCCCTTGTTCTAAGGATCTTGACGAAAAACGCTTTTGAAAACACAGCGGAAATTGGAGAAATACTACTTAGGCTTACCAGCACTTTCTCCTTTTTACATAACGTATTTAAAAGCCTTCCCTTTGCAAAGAGAAAGTGCTGTACATCTTAAACCTGTCCATCCCGGTATTTCATAAGTTTGATATTGCAGCAAAAAAAAATATTTTTTTTTTGCTCTAATGGTTAGTGTCGTATGGGTAAGACATTGTAGACGGACAAGGGAAATAACTCTGCTACCCTAATCATTAATATATCCGCGTTAAGTGACGTCCCTTGCGCCGTGTCAAGATTTTTTTTTTCCCCCGAAACTCTATCCCTGTCTTATGGTTTAGTCTTTGATATTTATTTCTGTTTGCACCTTTTAAAGATTTTACTGAAATGGGGGCAAAGGGCTATGCAGCCTAATATTGATCTACAATATCCGAAAGAGCAAAATATGCCGGATACAGAGTTCAAAGAATCATAAAGTGCTGAACGGATAAAATGGAAATTTCCCTGTCAATAGTAAGTTTAACATTAACACCTAAATTTTCCGATCCCACAGTTCATATGACTTTAGACCAGAGGGGTCGCTGGTTTGAATTCCCAGCTTGGCCTCTTTCTTTCTGAGGTTTGGCGGTAGTCATTGTGACACAGGATTCATTCCTCTCTCGTCGCTAATCATATTTTTCGTGGGTGGTTATGTGCGAAATGAGCCGGTGACTTGGGAGGAATATTGTGCGAAGTACTATTGTGCGAAGTACTGATAAGTCCACGTGATCAATAAAACGCAACGATCATATGAGATCGTATTCAAATAGGTACTATGACGTCATATCTGATGTCATAAAAATAGGCGAAGTTACTGATTGCAAAAGGTGCATTATATTAATTAATCAATTGCCAAAAGTACACCTTTTTTACTGTCCAGATGAAACCATTAATTTGAGCCGTGCTCTGTGAAAAGGGGGCTTCATGTATCTGCGAAAAGTATCGACCCAGGTCAGCCTGCGCAGTCCGCGCAGGCTGACCTGAGCCGAAACTTTTCGCTACTGGTCAATTTTCTGTATGTCCAAGGACCAGTCTACCTCATGATTTAGTCGATTGCAAAAAAAGAGTGGCTATTATGGATCCGTAAGTATGTGATTGCTTGTTCGGTATAATGCATCACAGGGATTCATTAAGCCCCCTTTTGTCAGAGCGTGGCACATTTCTTTACTCTTCAGAGAAAAACATGAAATGAGCCATGCTATGGCTAAAAGGAGTTTTATGCATCTCTGTGATAAATTATACTAAGCAGGTTATCACATAATTATGGATCCATAAAACTAAACCCATTTAGTCTAACAACAAACTAAATTATGTGTTACGAGTAGAATGGTACTTGGATATGCAGAAAATTGAACAAGAACAAAAAAGTTTCGACCCCATATCAGCCTGCTGAGATGCGCTTAACTCCCTGATCACAGAGCATGACTCATTTAGTAGTACAAGTTAGTTATCAATGTTTACAAGGAATTTTGGTTTTATGCAAAAATTTAAATACGCCCCTTTAATATAAAGAGGAAGCAAGTCACAGTTTGAACCAATACTAAACAATCCCGACTTTTAACGACCCTCTAGGGGAAAAAAAGCTTATAAAAACATTGTGGGAAAAGGATTGATTGATTGATTGTATGGCGTTTAACGCCGTTTTCAACATTATTTCAGCTATATCGGGGCGGCCAGTACACCTATCCATGCTTTCCTGGAGTCTCTTTTACCAGTACTCCGCAAAATTTTCTTTCCAAGCCACTGGCTGCTTTCCCACATAACCATCGTCGAAACAATGGTCAGCGGTGGAAGAGGAATGAATCCTGTCGCAATGACTATCACCAATCCTCGGAAATAAATTGGCCGAGCCAGGGATCGAACCCACGACCCCCTGTTCTCAAGTCCTACACGCTACCGACTGAGCTACCGGGGCTCGGCTGTGGGAAAAGAAGAAAATGCTAATAACCAGCATTTTCTCCTTTTCCCATAATGTTTTCTAACGTTTTAAAAATGGTTTGTTTTTATTTGAATACCATTTAATTTGTCTTCTGCAAATGCTTTCAACATGGACGAGTCCGAAATTTTGTGGTCTGGAAAAATATTAGCAGTGACATGTTGTTTGAAAAATGATAGCTTCTCTATTGATTTTCTATTTTTCCGTTTTTTCGAATACAAGTGAATGTAAAGATAAACGACAATAAAACATGAGCAATGTTCTATAGAAAGGAGGTTTATTGCATCTGCAAAAAGTATCGACCCCGGTCAGCCTGCGCAGTCCGCGCAGGCTGACCTGGGTCGAAACTTTTTGCTATTGGTAAAATTTCTATAAGTCCAAGTACTACTGTACTTTAGAATTCAGTCGATAATTAGACAAAATTGATTTATGAATCCATGAGTATATGATGTCTAGCTTAGTATAATGTATCACAGAGTTGCTTGTAACCCCCTTTTTATCAGAGCACGGCTCAAATATCTTTGGGGGAAAAAATACGAGTCATGATTATATAAACTGCTTTGAGTAACTCTTTACGTGGTAAAAACAGCTTCAATTTACTGTTATTGTTAACAGTGTAGATCAGGATCAGACAGGGCAGAATAAGCAGTCTAATCTTGGATATACAACACTGACAGATACTCTGCGAGACAGTTAACCAATTAGACCGGAGTATAATTTGCTGCATGCGGCTTGACATCATCTTTGAAAAATACTGATAACTGAATGAATGAATAACGGTTTAATAACAAAAAGCATCTAAAACATTGTGTACTATGAAATAAAACTGCTCGTAAAGAGCAATTTCTGCTTTTGGCATAACGTTTTCACAGGTGATAAGCGGCAAGCCGGGGAAAAACATCTAATTGATTGAATTTGCGTTTATTTATCGTCGCCATCGGTTGCCCATATGGGCGACGCCCCTGAATGCCGTTAGCATTGTTACGGGGGATAGTGCAAGAAACAGGACGAAACCCATTCTAAGTAGGCCTGTTTCTAGCACCGTCACACGGGACCTCGGTTTAACGTCTCATCCGAAAGACTCATAGTAATTTTAGATGGCCAGCCGTGGGAATCGAACCCACACCCTCAAGTGGCCCGATACATCACGTTCACGAATCCTTCGCTCTACCAAATGAGCTATGCGGGCTTGTAAAAAAACAAAACCTGCGAGAAGTAACCGCGTTAACCCTTAAGATGCTAAGCGTGACTCACTGACCCTTAGCGGACAGTGTAGATCAAGATCAGACTGCACAGAATGTGCAGTCTGATCTTGGATCTACACTGTCCGATAAGGAGATATTGTTCTCCAAAAAATAAGTTTTAAATAACATTTTTCGAGTCTATACTATCGTCTTGAAAGTTTCTTTTAACATAGTTAGCAGGATAAGAGTTCAGTGTTTTTAGAACTTCTACTCAAATATAAAGATAAACAGAGGGAATTAACACTTTATCAAACAAATTCGTGTTTTCTGACCCTGAAGAAAAGGCTGTTATGAAAGAAAGAAAAGTCTGCGCAGGCTGACATGGGTCGAGACCTTTTGCTTTTTATAAATATTCTGTATGTCCAAGGACCTTTCTATCTTCTGGTACAGTCGGTTGTTCGACAGAATAGATTTTACGGGTCCATGGTTATGTGATGACGTGCTTGGTATCATGCATCGCGGAGTTGCATTAAATTCCCTTCTTGCCAGAGCATGGCTCAGTTTGATATTACAGACTTTACTGAACAACTGGCGGTAAAGATACAAGATTTATAATAAATTTTATTATACTGTGCTGTCTGATCTTGACCTATGCTGTCCGCAAGAGTCCCTTTTTTCGCCTCAGACGTTGAAAGGGTTCGATTGCCGTATTTAGGTCTTTCGTCCCTGACTGAATACGTCCATAATATTTATTCATTGCTTTAGGGATTATAGCTTGGACTTTTATTACCTTGCTTGTTTGACCCTTTATCATACAATCCCAGGTTTTAACGACCCTTTGGAGGCCTTTGGAAAAACATTGTGGGAAAAGGAGAAAAGTCGTAACCAGCATTTTCTCCTTTTCCCACAATGTTTTTCTATCCTATCGAAGACCTACTTCATAATTTGAGCCATATTTAAATTATCGCGAATGCTTTAAATATTGACGAGTCTAAAAGTTTGTCGTTTGGTAAACACTTTAGCGTTATATGCGAAAACAGTGGGCTTTTACGGGCGTCATAGATCAAGATCAGACTGCACAGAACGTGCAGTCTTATCTTGGATCTACACCGTCCGATTGTTTAGCCGAGGCTGTTACAAAAATGAAAATCTTTCTGAGCTTCAGTGGATTGAATTTTCTGTCAACGATAGAAGTCTGGTTTATAAATTTGGCGTAAAAAGTTAACTCTTTACCAAAACAATCCTGTGTTTTTACAACGCTGGGAAAGACGAATCTTGAAAACATCGTGAGTACAGGAGAAAATGCTGGTAACCAGCATTTTCTCCTTTTCCAACAATGTTTTCTACCATTTCAAAAACAAAATCCACCATTTGGGCCAACTTTAATTTGTCGTCTGCAAATGCTTTGAATTTTGATCAGTCCAAAATTTTGTCGTCTGGTAAAGAGTTAATAGTTATACCTATCTGTCATGGAAACACGTCAGGACGCGTTAGAAACGGAAGCCCTCTATGAAAATATTTGTGACTCAATAGATAATTTCTTTATTGTTTGTTTATGTGATGTCTCTAATTTCTTTTTCAACAGTATTTTATTTGTACTAGAACCGGCTATTTAACCATTTATTTCTGGAGCCAAGCCGAGCCGGTCCGAGCCCAGCCCGGGAGCGCAGTTGGTCATGTACAAGGCCTGAAACCAGGGAGTCGGTGGTTCGACTCCCCAGCTCGGTCGATTTCTTTCCGAGGACTGATGATAGTCATTGCAATAGGATTCATTCCTCTCTCATCGCTGATCATTGTTTCGACGATAGTTATGCAAGAAAGCAGCCAGTGGCTTGGGAAACATTTTTTGCAAAGTACTTGTAAAAGGGTAAAAGAAACCCCAGGACAGCATGGATAGGCGCACAGGCCGCCGCGATATAACTGAAATGATATTGAAAAGAGCGTTAAACACCATATAAACAAACAAACTAATCATTCCTGGAGCTTCTGCGCCAGTCTGTACAAACATCTCTTTTTCCAAACCGCTGGCTGCTTTTCCACATGAGAAAATATCTAGCAGATGAATAAATCTAGGGTCCGACAAGGCTTCATGATAAAGGTGTAGGATTCGTAACCTGTAGGCCCTTGGTTCGATCCTGATATGAAGTGTTAGGTTTTTCTTGAGAGTGTTCTTGAGCAAGACACTTCTGAGTCCCGGCCTAGTACTGGCAAAACCAAAGACATAGATTGATACGTTCGTCATTATATACATCCTAGCATTTTCAGAAAGTTCGAAACTGATTGATTGATTGATTGACTGACCGACCGACCGACCGACCGACTGACTGACTGATTGAATGGTGGTTACGCCGTTCTCAACTTTATTTCACTTTTATCGCGGCAGCCAGTGCACCTATCCATGCTTTTCTGGAGTGTCTTGTACCAGTGCTTCGCACACTATTCTTCCCCATCCACTTGCTACCCACGTAACCATCGTCGAAACAATGCTCAGCGGTGAGATAGGAATGAATCCTGTTTCAATGACTATCATCAATCCTCGGAAAGAAATTGACCGCGCCGGGGATGCGAGCCATCGACCCCCTGTTCTCGAGTCCTGTACGCTACCTACTGCGCTACCGGGGCTCGGCAGGCAAGTTGGATAAGGGAGTAACGTGACAAACAAGGAAAAAGTTTATTGGGTAGTTAGGTAAAAATCGGTGTCTATTGAAAAGTGTATTGCGATGTTTTGTGCCCGGGTTTTGGAGATAAAAACTCTATGTCAGACAGTCATCGAGCCCTTGTTTGTATTTAAGGTATTAACATTTTATCCGGCACATGACTTCCTGGCACGTTGGGGGTGACTGCTTTTGAAAATATTGAGGCAAAAGGATAAGTTGCTCGTAATAAATAATTTCTCCTATTTGCAAACAATTCCTTCTTCTTGACGCAATGCTTTTAATTGTCCTATGTATTATACTTTAACGTATACCGATTATCTGGCCGTCCGGGTATCTCAGTGGTTAGCGTATCGGACTCGTGACCTGGTGGTTCTGACTTCGATACCTGGTTGAGGCAAACTGAGAAAGCAGTCAGTGACTTTAAAAGAAAGTTGTGTCAGTGCTGGTTTTAAGAAAGTCCAGGGAACACATGCGTAGGTGCACTGAGCGCCGTGATGTGACATGAACTGCTAAAACAGCATTAAACTCAAATACAATCAATCAATCAATATCGATTATCTATATCTTACACTGTATTTTCAAAATCGTCTTTTTTTTCCCTCTATACTAAATGATATAATTCTAGTCTGGTCCAAATTGAAAGCATTTGCAGACGACAAATGAAGTAATGAAACTTGTCCTTCAAAGAGCAGAAAACATCGCGGGAAAAGAAGAAAATGCTGGTTTCCAGCATTTTCTTCTTTTCCCGCGATGTTTTCAAAAGCCTTCTTTCCCCCTCCCCCAAGGTCATTCAAACACGGGATTGTTTAGTAAAGTGTTTAGGGGGAGAAAAGGGTTAACGGCAATGCTTGTGAATAGAACTGAAATATCATTCATTGTGTTTATATGTCAAAGTGTTTACGGAACAGCGTGTTGATTTCTCTGGGCCAATTCAATTTTCCAATTTCTATTTTATTATTATTAAAACGATTTAGAGAACTTACAATCATGGAAAAGATAGAAAAGAAAATCGATTTAACATATACTTATATAAGCATGGACATATTTTTGTTTTGAAATTAGAACAGATTAGAATTTTTATCATTTAAGTCATGAATAAGTAGAGGAACAAAAAAATCAAATATTATTATATTCGTAGAATATTGTAAAGGACCTTTTTCTTGAACTCTGAAAGTATAACGACTGTGGTTTATTTCGGTGTTAACGTTCTGGCACATCGATGGATTCGAACAAAGGTAGTGGAACACTACCGGCAAACACCCCGACAGCTGTGCAGCCCAGTAAGAAGGGGAGGCTAGCCGGACTTGTGGCGGGAGAAAACATTAAAGAAAAACAGGTAAACGTCTTCTTTTATGAAAATTTTTAACTCCTCACCACACGACAAATTCTTCTTCTTCTTCTTCCTCTTCTTCTTCCTCTTCCACCTCCTCCTCCTTATAACCCTTTTCCAATGACCCATTGTTTTACCGACTCCGGTGAAGATTTTCGTAAACATTGTGGAAAAGGAAGAAAAAATGGTGACCAGCATATTCTCGTTTCTATTGGTTTTGATTACCAGTACTATGCTGGTTACCAGCATTTTCTCCTTTACAGTCATTGTTTTCGAAAGGTTTCTGTCTCATGATCGTAAAAACACGGAACTGTTTGGTAAAGGTTAAAAAATACATTAGCCATGCTCTGGCAAAAGGGAGCTTTTCTGTGATACATGATACCAAGCAGGTCATCACATAACTATAAATCCATAAAACCCATTTCGTCTAATAACCGACTGAATCATGGCATGGACTGGTGCTTTAACATGCAGAAAATTGACCAATAGCAAAAAGTTTCGGCCCAGGTCAGCCTGCGCGGACTGCGCAGGCTGACCTGGTCCATACTTTTTGCAGATCCATTAAGACCCTCTTTCACATAGCATGCCCGTATAGGAAAGGGAAGAAATGCTTTTCAAAAGCACAAAATGGTCAGATGCTATCTGCCGCAAAGGGTTTAACTCTTAAACCCTTCATCGAAAAAAATTAGACCAGTGTATCTTTTAAAAGGTACAAAACATTTCGAAAAAGAAGAAAATGCTAATTAGATCTACTTGCATTTTATTTTTTTTTTTTCTCACAATGTTTTAAAAAAACCCTTATCTTCCTGGGCAATAAACACAGAATGGTTTGGTAAATCCTTTACCTTCAGGAAAAAGACTTGTAAACATTGTGGGAAAAGGAGAAAACGCTGGTAACCAGCAATTTCAGGAATTTCTCCTTCTACTAGAATGGTTTCTACCGTATCAAAGACGAGTCCTATCATTTGAGCCACATGTTGTGTGTCGTCTGCAGATGCTTTTGAACAATGAGAACGAGTCTAAAATTTTGTCGTTGGGTAAAGGGTAAAGAGATAACCCTTAGGCTGCAAAGCGGGAATCAAGGAACTTTTGCGGATAGTCTATACGAAGATCAGACTGCACAGAACGATCTACACTCTCCAATAAGGAGATATTTTTCCCCCAAAAAAATATCTTTAAAACAGCAACATTTTGAATTTTACTATCGGCTTGAAAGTATCATTTTACTTATTTAGCAAGCTAGTGGTTAAGGCAAAAACACTTAAATCATTTTCTAGCATTTACCATAGTTTCTTAAAATTTTCTCCTCTTCACATAATGTTAGTAATCTTTCCTCTTACTGCTTAAAAACACAGTCCATGATGTGTATTCACCAACCAGTCTTAAGAACGTTCTTAGTCTTAGTCGCCACATTTTTCTAAATATGAAAGTAACACAATTTCTGATTGGCTAAACCATTTGGTTAAGCCAATCAGAAATTATGTTACTTTCACATTTAGAAAATCTGGAAGAATAAGAAAAACAATATTTTCCAAGAATGGTTGGTGAAAACAGACATACAGTTTGGTAGATAGTAAAATAAAAGAAGTCAAGACAAACAGAGTGATGGTTGGACATTTCAGCAAATACAATACTTAACTCAGCTGAGTGAGAGAAGGGTTTACAGGTTGAGAAGAGGTTATCATTGTTATCGAACTTGGATAAGACGACACAGCGGTCTGCCACTTAGTTGCCGGGACGAAAAACATGAATCAGTGTGGTTTCTTAAATATTTACCAAACGACAAAATGTTTGACTTGTCCAAATTGAAAGCATTTGCAGACGACAAAATTTATATTTGACTCAAAAAAATGAAGTATGTTTTGAGTCAGAAGAAAACATTGTTGGAAAAGGGGAAAAAATGCTGGTTACCATGGTACAATGCTGGTTACCAACATTTTCTCCTTTTTTCACAGTGTTTTCAAAAAGCTTTCTTTCTAAGAGCGGTTAAAAGTCAGGATCGTGTGAAAAGAGTTAGGCTATATATTTACCAAACGGCAAAACATTTGACTCAAAATCCGAAATGAAAGAAATTGCAGTCTTATATAAATTATATGCATCTTATATGAGGGAATAATCTTTGTTGGAAAAGGAAATAAAATGCTGGTTATGATGTTTCTACGATATTTTCAAAAGACTCTTTCCATAAGCTTGTTAAAACAAGGAACTCTTTGTTAAAAGGAGAGGACTTTTGAAAACTTAGTGGGAAAAGGAGAAAATGCTAGTAATCATGTTTTCCGCCCTTTCACCCAAAATAAATCCAATCATTTTAGGTATTTTTAAAGTGTCGTTTGTACAAGCATTCTACATTTAGTAGTTTGTTAAAGAGTTGACGATCCTTACGGAACGGATTTTATGAAAACTTTGCGGGAGTAGAAGCACTTTTCTCATTTACTAACATATTGTCTACCCATTGAAAGATAAATCGTATTATTTGAGCAATATTTCGTGTTTCTATCGCAAAAGCTTTCAATTTGGCCCGGTTTTAACCCTTTCAGCGCTGAATTAATGAAATAGATAATTTCAATCTGGAGAAAACATCCAAAATTATTTTATTTCAACTTTTCAAGGTATTTTATTGGCCAGAATATGTAACGAAATAGCGGACAGTGTAGATCCAAGATCAGACTGCACATTCTGTGCAGTCTGATCTTGATCTGCATTGTCCGCAAAAATAGCTTAGGTCGGTTCCAGCACTGTAAGGGGTTAAAAAGTCTTCAATTTCATTGTGTGGTAAAGATATGGATATCCCGAGTTTTGAACGACCCTGGCGGAAAGGGCTTTTGAAAAAAAAAGACTTTGTGGGAAAAGGAGAAAATGCTGGTAAGCCAGCATTTTCTCCTTTTCCATCAAAGTTTTCCACCTCTCCACGGAAAAAATTACATCATTTGATTTGTCGTCTGCAAATGCTTTCAAATTGGACGAGTCTAAATTTTCGTCGTCTTGTTTTTCAAGCTTTAACTGGTCAGTAGACAGCAGGATTTTAGACTCGTCTATATTGAAAGCGTCTGCAAACTACAAATTAGAACAGAACAGAAAATGTTTCATTATGACTTGTACAACGTACATCGTCATTGATTAAATGGTGTTCTACGCCGCTTTTAACATAATTTCAGTTATATTGCGGCGGCACATATATTCATGTATTTCCAAGGTTTCGCCAGTACTAGGCTGGGACTCTTAAGTGTCTTGCCCAAGGACACTCCAACGAAGGAACCAGTGGATCCAGTGAGGCTCGAACCTGGGGCGTCCAGATCACGAGTCCTACCATTTACCACTGAGCCACGCAGGACCCCACGTACATCGTCAGTTGCACATACAATATATAGTACAGGGTGATGTAAGGAGATTTTTTTTTCAAGATGTACGGAAAAAGACATATAGAAAAGAAAAAGGTATAAATATGTTAAGTAACGTTAGAAATTTACAATCTGTAGAGAGAAGGCGCAGTGTGATCTTTAGCCTTTTATTTTTATTCTATTTTTACTTTAGCACTAAATGTATATAACTTGGTCTTAAAAAAGCACACAACATATTCAAATAAAAGAGTTAAATATTATGGATATGCATTGAACCAAATCATGAACATCAGCACCAAGGATATCACAAAAAAGGGAAAAACTTCCTTATTTCTATTGTGGTCTCTAAGACAGAAATCTTACTAAGTTTCCGTTGAGTTTCAGTAGATCATATTTTCAACAATCAAAAGAGTGCGAGATTATACATTTAGCACTAAAATACTTAATATATACAATGAGAGAAATTGAAAATAAGTAGGCTGTAAATTTATAAAGCTGTATAAAGAAAAGAAAAGTAAATAATTATACTGCAGAAAGCCTATTGTTGACGGTTCTGCCATTTTTAAACAAATTACCTCCTGCAGACGAATCTCTCTCGTTTTCAGCAGTCGACTCTTAAAAACACTCTTAACAGATGGAAAAAAATCTTCGTTTTCGAGCATTTTCTCCTCTTTTCACAATATTTTTACATGTGACCATCTGCTCAATCGTAACTTAATGTTGTTTAACCCTTTTCTACAGAGATGTTTTCGATGTCGTCTGCTGTAAAAAATGTTTATGAAGGAAATGAGTTGAAGAAAAGTGAGGACATTTTATTTGCCGATATTTTCACATAGATCTACAAAGTTTGTTTAGCCCTTTACAGGCGACAAAATTTTAGCTTTGTCCAAATTTAACCCTTTACCACACAATCCCGAGTTTTAACTACCCTTTGGAAGACAGACTTTTGAAAACATTGTAGGAAAAGAAGAAAATGCTGGTAACCAGCATTTTCTCCTTTTCCTACAATGTTTTCTACCCTTTGGAAGTAAATCTCATTGTTTGAGACAAATCTGATATATGTTATCTGCAAATACTTCCAATTTGTACCAGTCTAACATTTTGTTTTTTGGTAAAGAGTTAACCTGTAATGTGCTAAATGAATCAAAACAAAAACTTGCAACAAAAAAGTAACGGCCAAAATATTACTATTCAGAATGGTTGTTGTTACAGTATAAAACTCACTGTATCGGATAGTATAGACCTTACATCAGCCTGCTCGTTCTGTGCAGTCTGATCTTGATCTATACTATCCGCATATGCAATTAAATACGGGTTCAGCCTTTCACGGGTTGACAATGGTTTCCGCAAACAGATATAGCTTAGATCAAATATTGACTGTTTAAGAAATGCTTTGGTGACGCCTTTTTATTTGCTAATTGATCTCTTACCAAACAATCTCCTGTTTCAAACGACCCTAAGGGAGAAGGCTTTTGAAAACATTGTGGAAAAAGTAGAAAGCATTTGCAACCAACATTTATTTTTGTTACTTTTCCCACATTTTTTTTTTTCACAATTCTTTTCTCACAACTTCACATAAAGTGTACTTTTCCCACACTGTTTTTCCAAACTAATAACAGAAGAGTGCCCGGTTTCACGAAAAATCTTAAGTCTCTTATTTTGTTCGAATCCGCTAACGAAGTTTTTTTTTTTCTGACTTACGTTAAGTTTGGTCTTTGAGACGCATTTCACTGACAGTTAGTCTTAGTGACGTTTTCAAATCGAGAGTTGCATTTTGTCGTATGGTAACCAGTCCCCTGCGTAACGCGCTAGATGATATCTTATGCGGAGAGTATCCGGGTCAGAATCAGCCTGCAAGGCCATGTCGTCTGATCTTGACCTGCAACTAAAACGTTTGATACAACTAAGCTACTATTACCTTGGAAACTTTCTGTCGAGCCCCGTAGCGCAGTTGGTAGCGTACAGGACTCAAGAACATGGGGGTCGCTGGTTCAATCCTGGGCTGGGCCAAATACTTTCCGAGGATTGATGATAGTCATTGCGGAAGAATTCATTCCTCTCTCACCGCTGATAATTGTATCGACGATGATTATGTGGGAAAGCAGCCATTGGCTTAAAAAGAAAATTGTGCATAGTAACAGTAAAAGAAACTCCAGGAAAGCATGGATAGGTGCACTGGCCGCCGCGATATAACTGAAATAATATTGAAATCGGCGTTAAACACCATACAATCAATCAATCATTGAAACTTTCCATATCAATGTGTTTCAAAATTGACGTTACACGATAATTATCGGCGGTACAGTCAGTGGCCACAAAGTTTCATTAAATTTGAAATTCTTCTGACTTACGTGCATTTTTCGGTGTTGTTACGGTGCTTCTGATCATGCAATTTGCCCTTTACCACACAATCCCGAGTTTAAACGACGCTGAAAAAAAAGAAATTAGAAAATATTATCGGAAAAGGAGAAAATGCTGGTAACCAGCATTTTCTCCTTTTTCCACAATGTTTTCTAATATATGAGCTGTGTTTTATTTGTCGTCTGCAAATGCTTTCAATTTGGACCAATCTAAAATTTTGTCGTTTGGTAAAGGGTTAAAGGCTAAGAGAAGGCTGCGTTACTGGAGCTATCTACACTAATATAATTCCTCACCTGACAACGAAGTTGTAGATCTATGAAACCTAATGGTGTTATTCCGTCAAAGTTTGGTGACGTCGCCATTTACTTTAGCGGAAAAAAATGTTTTTCGAAAATTTTGATGGTTTTTAAACAGCTAGATATTTATTACATTCCGTTGTACAAGTCTGAAAATATGTAATTGAATGTCACATTTATTTTGCCTCATTTTCATATAAGTATCATAACGATAGCTTAATCATTTAATCAACAATACATTAAAGACGTGACTTAGAAATATCTGTAAGTCGATGGGGATACAGAATACGTAGTAGTAGTCGTAGCTTTATTGCCCACTTGTACATACAAGTACATTGTGAATACAATATCACGTGGTTACAACATTAACACAATATACGTAAAATAATATGGAAAAAAATACTATACATCAATTCATACACTGTCGAAAAAATAGACAATTAGTTACAATCGGTGTTGCGGAGGTATGCGATAGTTCATGTTAAACGTTATGAATTAAGGTTTTCCTTTTTTCAAAAGCTAGTTTTATAAATTTACAAAGATTAAACAAAACATCGTAATCATTAGCCTACCTTTCATCAAACATACAAATTTGTGCAGACTTGGTATAACTGTATAGTAATTTTTGACGAACATTTTGCGTAAACTTGAAAAGAAAGGACATTCAATGATGAAATGAAATTCGTCTTCAATCGAGTTTAGATCACAATAACTACATATTCTTTCATTTCTGGGTAATCTGACTCTACCATGGCTCTTCTTAAGTCTCTTCGTAAAGATATTCTTAGATAGTTCTCAGTCTTAAAAATATGATGAAATATTTATGGCCATGTAGGTTCAAAAATAAATTCAAGAAATCCATAGTCCGAAAAATCAATATTTCGCTGTATCGGACAAAGGTCAGCATCATGAAAATTAAGTAGTGTTTATCAAACAAAAATTTGCATCTTTATGAGAAATTAATTACAGTTTTTATAGATTTCTCGACGACGATAAGAACGGCTTTTATGATGGCTTATAAATATAAGATAGATAGGGTGCTTCCAATGTCAAGTTTACTTATACAGGAATTATGTGTTAGGTTCATATATAAACATGTTTTTTAGAGTCATTTGGGTAAGTTTAGACTTTTGCACTTTAACATTTTACCGTACCGGTATATATAGTCCCGTGTTCTAATGATCCTGGGATAGAAAGCCTATAAAAACATTGTGGAAAATAAGAAAACGCTGGTAACCAGCATTTTTTTTCCTTTTCCAACATTTTTTTTTTTTTTTAAACCCGAATGAAAAAAAAAAAATGTTTTAAATCTTTGGCACAACACAAAAATGTACTCTTGTCTGAAATGAAAGAACTTGTAGACATAAATTTAAATGTGGCTCAAATGACGTAATTTTTCACTGACAGGGTAGAAAACATCGTGGATAAAAGGAGAAAAGGGTGGCTATCAGCGTTTTCCTCCTTTTCCCCCAATGTTTTCAAAAGGGTTCTTCCTGAGGGCCGTTAATACTCTAACATACAATAACTATAGAATATTAGTATATCGATTTACTCGAATTTTCTGTTAAACTGGACGAAAGAAAGGGATGCAACAGTTCCGATTGTTCTTGTGAGCAATTGAAAGTATTCATTCATTCATTCATTCATGAAAAATCTTGATATGCTGAACTCACTGGTAACTTTGGTAGTATTTGAATATATATCATATTTGTGTATTTATATATTTTGGACCAGAGGCCCATAATATGAATAAAATGTTGAGTTGAGTTGAGTTGAGTTGAGAATTTGAATTTCGCTGTACTTGAAACAACAAATAATACCCGTATCCATATTTCGAGTGTCCATGTTTTAGGCATCATTACGTCATGGTCACAAAATTAATTAAACAGAAATGTTTAATCAACGTTGATAACACTTAAAACTATCTGTAGAGACGTCAAGTAGTTTTAAAAATCGTGTGGTAGATCTTTGTTCCCCTGAAAAACTTTATCAATGGAATGTATTTTTTTCGAACAAGTGCTCTTCCTCCCCTCCTTTTGATCTGTATGTGTGAAATTATTATTATTATTATTATTCCGTCGAGGGCTTTTATATCATATGTATGAAACATTATCATGTATTTTTTAGACAATGTTTGACTTTGACTGATTCTGACTCTGTCTCTCTATCTCCGTCTTTCCCTCTCTGTCACTCTCTTTATCTTTCCCCCTCCCTCCGTTCTTCCATCTCTCTATTTCTGATTATCGTCTACATGACTCTTTGCTTCAATATGGTATTTTTAGAGACGCAGTTTTAAAGCATTGTTTTCTGTATTATGAACTCAGAGCTGTCGGTCCAGAACTCTGCTTTTATCAAACTTCTTGACAAACTCTCGTATTCAGGTGACGTGATGAGGACAATTCTGTAAACTTTCGAATGTTCTAAAATGCTATACTTTGAGAATGTCTGTGGTTTCGAAATATTCACGAACAAACGTGGTCACACAATTTGGAAGATAATGAGCTCAGCTTTAATTACCCATATGCGCAATAAAGCCTTCTGCGTGAGATACAATGGTGTAGTGGTAGAGCATCTGGCTTTCACACCAAAGGTTCTTGAATCGAATCCCGTGATGAGCGGGGTCATCCTTTTAAACCACTCACATTACGGCACGAGAATTGCTTTAGATTTCAAGGGGGCAATCATCGAGAGGTATCGATATAGGTTGTTAGAACCTGTTTCACAATCGATGTAAAACTAAATAGGTTTAAATCTTAGCAAACAACAAAATTTTTGAACTAGTTAGCTCAAATCCAAAGCATTTACAGGCGACAAATTAAATGTGGCTGAAATTATAGAAGTTTTGTTTGAACGAGTAGGTAAGTGTGGGAAAAGGGGAAAATGCTGGTTACCAGCATTTTCTTCTTTTTCCACAATGTTTTCAAAAACATTCTTTCTCAAGGTTGTGGAAACTCGAGATTGTGTGGTAAAGAGTTAATCTAAGCCGTCTGCGATATTACTTTCCAAAAACCAAAATGATAATATAAGAAGACATTGGCCAAACGTATACGTAAGTACAATTTATCGTGTTAACACGTCATGTTGATATGTCAAATGACTTTCATAGAAAAAAAAATCCATATATATCGATAATTATATTTTTTCAAATCATTCCAGTATAATTATTTGTACGAGCATCACAAGCACTCTGAATTTAGCTACCCGGTGACCTGAACAAGCCTTTAACTTGAATTTCTATTATTGAAATGATTTATCGAAGATTTGTATAATTATTCAGTATCATATATATCGGTTTTATTAAATGTATTCATGTTCCTGTTTCATTACCCTACTTGGGTTAAATTTTCCGATTTACCCTTTCGGCGCCATAGTTGAAAACAGTGACTTTTGCGGACGGCATAGATGAAGATCAGACTACACAAAACGTGCAGTCTGATCTTCGATCTATACCGTCCGCGTGTGTAGTCAAGTCTATACAATCAAAATCTTTGTAAGTTTCAATGGATTGTTTTTATAGCCGTGCAAAGAGGTTGGGTTTATTTATTTGGCACTGAAAGAGATAAAGAACAAAATAAAAGGAAAGGAATTGCATGCGACAAATTAACACTGGCTGAAATGAAAGACGTTGTCTACGAAAGGGTAGAAAACGTTATTGGAGAAAGGAGAAAATGCTGGAAACCGGCGTTTTTACCTATTCCAATGTTTTCAAAAGCCTTCTTCTTTGGGGTCATTAGATGACGGGATAGTTTGGTAATGGGGTAAAGCATTGAGGTAGATTGAAGCATGAGGTAGAATGGTCCTTTATCATGAGAAAATATACTAATAGCAAAATAAATCGACCCATATGAGCCTGCGCGGACTGCGCAGGGTCACATGGGTCGATACTTTTTGCAGATGCAGTAAACCACCTTTTCACAGGGCATGGTCCCTAAAATCGGTCTCTTTCAACCGCTCAACATGCAGTACTCTGAAAATTACAAAGTTTTTTTTTTTTTAACTCACAGACTTGACTAAACAAGCGGACAATAAAGATCCAAGGTCAGACTGCACGTTCTGTGCAGTATGATATTGATCTTTGCCGTCCGCAAAAGCCCCGGTTTTCGACTCTGACGCTAAATGGGTTAGTCGGTCCAAACAAAAATATGGTATAGAATTACTTATTTATGAACACAAACAAAACCCATACCCAATATGAAAATCGTTCAGAGCGATAATTGAAAACTGGTCATTTGGATCATTGCAAGCTTTCAACAATCGTTTTCTTTTTCTCTACTATTACTTCCATTAATCACATTTCAGGTCAGCAATTCAGTGTTATATTGCGATTCAAGGACATTTATCCAACCTTTAACCTGCCATGCATTTTGCAGGTAGTGCAAATCAAAGATCAGTGTGCACATAATTACAGCCTGATCCTATTCTTATCCACCTTTTTTATGAAGTTTCCTAAGTAAAAACAAAATACAATTATAAATCCAGTTTAAAAAAGTGTGTGGGAGGGGAGTGTGATAAGGTGGAAAACTTTACTAAAATATATTTTTTGTGATTGTCAACTGTATAAAATTGCAAGAAAATTGGTTAACTCTTTACCAAACGACAAAAAATTCGACTGGTCCAAATTGAAATGATTTGCAGACGACAAATCAAATGTAACTGAAATGATGATTTTTGTTTTGGATGGGGAAGAAAACATTGTGGGAAAAGGAGAAAATGCTGGTTACCAGCATTTTCTCCTTTTCCCACAATGTTTTCAAAAGCCTTCTCCTACAGAGGCGTCAAAACTCGGGATTGTGTGGTAATGGGTTAAACCCGTTGCCCTACAAGCACATACTTTTATTTTTTGCTCATCCAATTCGTTATTTCTTCCATTGCTCATAATTCTATGTGATAAGCTTTTAAATTCTTTTAACAAACCTTCAAGGACATTTAACCCTTTACAAAAAAAAAATATCTATGCTTTAATGAACTTGGGAGTGAAGCTATAGTGAACATTATGAGAAAAGGAAAAAAATCTTGGTACCCAACAATGTCTTAAATTTGCTTCTTCATGAAAGATCGTTAAAGCACGGGATTGTTTGATAAAGTCTAAACCTGGGATAGGCGGCCAAGAATGGATTTTACGGGAATAGAATGCGAAGATCGGAATGGGTGTATTTGCAGTCTGATCCTGGTCCCTAAATATTACCGATGATGTTCACTCGATGAAATAAATTTCGATCTTTCACCGTAAAAAACAAATATCCTCTATGTATTTTCGAATTCCTTTTTCTCCAGGGTAATTAGAATACGGATTGTTTGGTATATGGTTATGGTTTATTTTTAGTGTCAAATGTGAAAGGCTAGATCTATTGTAGATCTACTCGTACTGTCTGTCACACGTTAACAATATTATCTTACGTAATAACAGAAGGCATAATCTTTAACCCTGCTTGGCACAACTTCAACTAAAGAGCATTTACATTTGAGCCGTGCTCTGTGAAAAGGGGGATAAATGCATCTGCAAAAAAAATATCGACCCTGGTCAGCCTGCGCGAATTGCGCAGCCTGACCTGGGTCGAAACTTTTTGCTATCGGTGAATTTTCTGCGTGCCAACGGACCAACGCATCTCATTATTCAGTTGTTATACAAAATTGACTATGATCCGTTGTCATGTGATGACATGTTTGGTATCATGCATCACGGAGATGCATTATGCCCCCTTTTCACTGAGCATGGCTCATTCATTTTCAGCGGTTAGGGAAGATCGGGGTTTATACAAGAGGCTGTACAAGTGCACACACTGTCTCATATCTTGTGAGGATTTCTTTTTGAGACTGTAGTCACTAAACCATTCTAGATTAAATATCTAATTCTAGATTTTCAAACTAGCCATCTGATTGGCTAAGACAGAACATCAACCAATCAGATCAACAGAAAAGGAGAAAAACTTGGGGAAATACATGTTTGCCTGTTTGTATCATCATTGGTAAAAACTTTAATCGACAATGCCAACTCAAATAGCTTTAAAGACCGGTGTAGAATAAGATCAGACTGCGCATCTTTAACTCTTTACCACCTAAGACAGTTTAAAACTTGTCCAACTCCTCAGAATTTGCAGATGACAAAGTAAGCGTGGCACAAATGGTGGGTTCTGCTTTTTGAAAATAGAGAATGCATTATGGGAAAAGGTTCCCAGCATTTTCCTCTGTTCCCAAAATGTTTTCAAAAGACCTCTTTTTCAGGGTCTTTAAATCTCGGAACTGTGTGGTTTAGAGTTAGTTGTAGTGGAAATTTTCTTTAAGACCTCGAAAAAAGTTGTTTCCATTTACTTAGCGGCGAAAAGTCATAGGACGTACCCCTTATCCTGCTAATTAAAAAAAATGAAACTTCAAAGCCGATAGTAAAAACCAAAAAAGTGCTGTTTGAAAGGTATTTTTGGAGGACAGTTATCGCTTTATCGGACAGTGTAGATCCAAGATCAGACTGCACATTCTGTGCAGTCTGATCTTGATCTACGCTGTCCGCAAAAGGTCAGTGAGTCGCGCTAAGCAGCTTAGGGATTCATATTTGTCTGTAGTTGATAAGGATCCTAACTTTGGTGTCTCAGGAATGTATAATCCGTAATTAATTTTAGAATTTTGACGAGTACCTACACAGGCTTTCCTATGTAAGTCAATAAATTCTTTGTAGTTTTTGCTGTTGTTTCAATTCCGTTGACTCCATGTACCATGATAGGTACAGCAGTTTTCTGTCACTGCTAGTGCAGCATGCCGCCAACAAATATATCTTTACACATGAAAACTGCCCTGAGCATCATATTCTTTTTAAGTATATATCTTGTTGAACAATGAGTTAAATAATCGATTTCGACTGTTTCCAGTTAACCCATATTATACAGGTATTTCTCGACCTATCAAAAAATATTATAAGTTACACAAAGAAAAAAATTTCAAGGAAAGTAGAATACCCTTTGACAATATTAGTGTAAAAAACATTGCCATTTAAGGAGAAATTGCTTCTTACAAGCAATTGCTCCTTCTCCCACAAAGGCGTCAATAAACAACTTGTAAAATGTCATATTTGTGCAGCATTGTGTTAAAGAATATTCCAGTGTTTCAATCTAAACAGTTTTCAAGACGGTGCGATTTTATCCGAAAGCCCCTTACTGTTTGTTAACTAAAGTAGTTATTATACAGTAGGTATGTCAGTGTTAACACGATGTGTGCCGCAAAGCTCTATACTGTACTAAACAATCCAATTTTTTCGTCAGCACTGTCGTATTTCCAGGCAACGACTTCAATTGATGTTGTCCTGATTTCTAAATCGAAGCTGTTTCTTTTCGAGACTATAATAATGGGAGATAATTCAAAATGTTTCGGTATATTAAGTAACAGTTATTTCCCTTAGATACATTAACGGCTACGAAACTGGCGGGCTAACGGGTAAGAATCATTTTACAATTAAGTTGCCCTTTCCACATTGTTGATTGCATTTTTTTTTTCTATCATATTTTTCTTTGGTCCTGTTTTCATTTAATGAGGATAGAAAATAGCGTTTAATATTGGTCTGACTCCTTACTTTCTACAGTTTCTGAAACAAACTCGCATCAGACGACAACAAGCATCCACGTCGACTTCGAACATTGACCATAGAATTTGTGCTACTAGTGAAACTAGTTTTGAAAAGATGAAATCTGATGTTGCAAGGGATCTTTTTTTTGCCATGATGTGGTTTATGACGTCACGAAAAATGTCGTCTGCAGGACTGGTGGTTAATCCTTTACTTCATCATTACTGAATAAATAAAGCAAATGAACAGTGTAGATCAGAAATCACACTGCACGTTCTTTGCAGTCAGATCTTGATCTATCATGTCCACAAAAGCATCTGGTGTCGTCAATGGTATGGAGAGAGTTAATGGACGTCAAAGTTTTACACTGGTCCAAATTTTTTCAGTATTTGAACACAACAAATACTTATAAATGTGACTCAATGAAGGGTTTTCTCTTGTGGAAAGATTGAAAACATTGTTCCAAAAGAATAAATGCTAGTTACCAGCGTTTTCCACTTTTCCCACAATGTTTGCAAAAGCCTTCCTCATCAGGGTCAATATAACACAGACTGGTAAAGGGTAAAGAAATTTATCATACCTCTAGTTACCACAACTTGTATGTTATAAAATGATTTAATGAATTGATTTAATAGAGATTTACGCCGCTTTCAACATTATTTCAGTTATATCACTGGGACAACTCACATTCATGTATGTCCTCGGTTTCAACAAAGCTGGGCTAGGGCTCTAAAGTGTCTTGCCCAAGAACACTCCCAAAAAAATCCTCATGCCTTCAGTGACACTCAAACCAGTGGCCAACAGGTCCAGTCGATTGTTAGACTGAATGGATTTTATGGATCCCTAGTTATGTGATTAATGGCTTGATATAATGTATCATGAAATACAATAAGACCCCTTTTGCCAGAGCATGGCTCATGCTACAATAAACTGATCATAATGCCATGTCCATGTTGAAGAGGTAAAATACCTGGACGCAGATTTCCTAAGTAAACATCCTATAAAATCGTAAATTCATTGGAGATCTATAAATAGTTCATGTAAAATGACAGAATATTCATCTAATGACAAGTTAAAATTGTTGCACAATAGCCCCAATGTTGTTTTTGTGATTAAATTGTTCTTGGCAGAAACACAATCACAGAAATAACATCAAAGCAGCTATCTTCCAAATCAAAGGTATGATAGACAAAAAAAAGGTGGTCAAAATCATTAGATATATCTTTGAAAGCAAAGAGAAGATCAGCAGAAATGTTTTCCTTTGGTAAAGAGTTAACCCTTAACAATTCAATCTTGAGCTTTAAAGACCCTTTTAGAAAGAAGCCTTTTGAAAACACTGTCAGAAAAGGAGAAAATACTGGTAACCAGCATTTTCTCCTTTTACGACAATGTTTTCTATCAAGTTCCAAAGAGCAATTGAAGTCTTTGAGTCTCATTTACTTTGTAGTGTTCAAATGCTTTCAATTAGGACAAGTTTTAAAGACCCTTTTAGAAAGAAGCCTTTTGGAAACATTGTTGGAAAAGGAGAAAATGCTGGTAACCAGCATTTTCTCCTTTGACCACAATGTTTTCTACCAAGTTCCAAAGAGCAATTGCAGTCTTTGAGTCTCATTTACTTTGTTGTCTGCAAATGCTTTCAATTGAATCAAGTCTAAAATTTTGTTGTCAATCACCCTTTTTAGGATTAGTAATGTCTGTGTGTGAGCTGAATTGATTATTTTCCATAAGATTTTCATAATTTCTCATCAATATTCATAAAAAAAAAATAAATTGACTCTTAACATGCCAATGACATTTTTCTTATTAAATCCATGTTTTCAACAGTATTTGAGTAATATCTTGTCAGCCACCTAATGTATCAATGCAGCCAAAGAGTGTCTTTACCAATAGCATATAAGCCAGTGATATTGAAAACTGTTATATTATAACAGTTTCAATATCACTGGCTGCTTTCCCAAGCAATGTCATAACTATAAACTAAAAAGTGACTGTGACTGGAGGTGAGAGAGAACTATCATTCTTATGGTGGTGACTAGACTTTCATCTGTCCGCATTATTTTTTCACCAAGCCTGGATTCAAACTTGTAACACGGAGATAAGCAGCTCGCTTTGCACATGTATTAGTTTACAAGAGTAGGCAATTTTGAGTGAACAGATTTTAATGGATGTGTTATCCATGTAGAACTGACAGGTTATCTATAAACCCCTTTCGATAATGTTTATATTATCAGAAAATCTCGTTACAGTAATACAAGTATGCATAGAGTTATTTCAGTTATTAATTTTAATGGTATGTATTAACTTTCCAAATTAAAGTGAAATTATCTTGTCACTGTAAGTGATTTTAAATCTGTATTCCCAAATACAAACAATAATATAAACTGATAATGAAAGGTTTATCGTGTTAGAGCTATAACCTTTGCATTTATTGGGTCACCGTAGATAATGTTCTAGATGCATTCATATTTTTGAACTTTCCTCATATTTATTTTGCACTCTGAGAGCTAATAACTATAGCTATACTTGTCTGATCTTGATCCACATTGTTTTCTGTGGGACATCCAGGCAAAAAATTAACTTTGTAAATTTATTATCAATATAGATCTGGATCTATTTTTATTGACAGAAAAATGTCTGTTTGGCAATCTATTTGGTTAAATTCCTAAACTGCTGAATAAATTTGATATCCAACCAATAGTAGAAACCTAAAATATTTTGTTTTTGATGCTAAAAAATATCATTGTTTCAAACAGTATAGATTCAAGATCATGTTCTATGCAGTCTGATCGTGATCTACACTGTCATCTAAAGTTCATTAAGTTGCACTTGAAAAGCAGCTTCAAACTAATTTACTTGCAAATACATCAGTTACTACAAATACAAATCTGCTGGAAAATGAAGCCACAGTTCTGTTGTAATAGAATAAAGTAGTGTACAGTGTAGATCAGAGATCAGACTGCATAGAATGTGCAGTCTGATCTCTGATCTACTCTGTCCACAAAAACTTCTTGTGTTGTCTATTGTAAAGAAAGAGTAAAATTTTAAGTCTTAATAGGGTTTGTACAAGAAAGTGTCCAGCCTTTGTCAAGGAGAGGGTATTGGTAAAATTGATCCATTCAAGCAAGGTTCATATAATGTGGAACTCCTAATTAAACTGGACATTAAAATTCAATAAAAGTAAAATTATGTAGGACCTCACCACATATAGGTTGTCCATAATTAGAAAAAATTGTCATTTTAAATTTTTCAACATCTTGGATGGAAAGTAGACAAAATTAACATTTTTATTTAGCTTGGTCTATAACTGAGTATGGCAGACAGTGTATATCCAGGATCAGAGTGCATCTTTTGCACTTTGTGTGTTGAAATGAGATTCTTTCAGAGAAAAATTTATGCATTTTGCGCAGGTGTACTAACTGACTTTTGACTTGGTATAAGTCTCAAATGAATAAATAATAATTTGGATTGATTGTTTGGTGTTTAATGCCGTTTTCAACATTATATCAGTTATGTCACGGCAGCCAGTACACCTATCCATGCTTTTTTGGAGTTTTTTTTACTAGTATTGGCACAAATCACTGGCCAATTTCCCACATAAACATCATCCAAACAATGATCAGTGGTAGGAGAGGAATGAATCTTTGGAAAAGAAATTGGCCAAGCTGGGGATATGAACCAGTGACCCCCTGTTCTCAAGTCCTGTACCCTACCAACTGTGCTACAGGGTCCTGGCAATAATTTGGAAGAGGTCAAAAAATTAATTTGGACCTCTTTTGTACTGTGGGCCAAATACTATGACAGTCTACAACATACATTTTCAGGCATACAATTTTTAACATCAATTGCTCCTTTTCCACTGATGAGTTGGATTCAAATTCAATCTTGAAGAATACACATGATTATTGAAGATTTCACTTTTCAACAAAACGCAAAACATAGAGGAAAAAGAGACATTGCCATTGTGATTACTTTTCATTGGAAGCTGCTAGAAAGCGGCTTCCAGTAGGAATGTACCTAAACTATTTACCATGTAGATGATCAGTAATTATTCGATTGGTTACTATTTTTGGAAATTTTTTCGTAAATATCGTGTTAGTGTTACAAAATTACTCCACATGGCTCTTTCTTAAATATTCAATCAGACCTACATGAACATCAAGTCTGGTTTTTTTGCAGTATAAGTTTATTCCCAAGTAACAACGAAAATGCAGAAAACTAAACTTCCTTTTACTGGCTAGTCCTCCGAACTTTTCCAGCTTAAAGGATTCCTTCCTTGTTCCCAAACGAAATTGTAATGCTTTCCGTCTGTCACAGGCTTTCCCACCTCTAAACGGTTTTCGCATTTGTCTACTTTTTTACAAGACAAAATAATGGTAATTATGAGGTGGAGAGCATCTTAGAATATGATAATCAGAAGCAGTTTTATGTACAAGTGTTTCATCCAGTTTTAATCCGTACAGATAATAGGGCGGTTAACCTTTGATCAAGTTATAGACTGGTTACCTCCCTACACAGTTTAATCGTATTACAAAGAGCAGTCTACTTCAGCTATTTATAGAAAACCCTTTTTTCTTCCCTACGTCGACACTTTAGCCGAATGAAATTTTGTTATATGGACAATCTACCTTATGAGCCCTTTAAAATCTAGCATTTAATGTATTGTGTCGAAGCTATTATGATCGTCGACACTTTAGCGGAATGAAATTTTGTTATATGGACGATCTACCTTATGAGCCCTTTAAAATCTAGCATTTAATGTATTGTGTCGAAGCTATTATGATCAGACTATAAGTTCTATACAGTATGGTCCTGATCTACTATACCCGTGAAAAATATATGGATCGTGATGCAAGTTGTCCACAAAAATTACCAAAGTGGTGCATAGTGCTCAGGGTTGAAACTGTTCGAAAATGACAGAAATAGATCAAGATCAGACAATACATAGTCTGTGAAATATTTTTTAATATTTTATAAGATATTGTAAACGTAAAAACTTCTTGTTTCTTTTTCCTTACTCAGTATATTAATTTCATTCGGTGTAGTTGAAAGGATAAAGTTGTTACAGAACCTATCTCTGTGCATATACAACTTTTTTTTTTTACGTTGCTACTGGTCAAGGGTTTGAATGGCTCTTGAAGTTTACATTAGAAGTTTTATAGGTTTGTACAAGGCCTATGCAGAAAATGGTTCAAACTAATTTTTATTGAACGGTTTACGAGTATATATAGTAATAGTTACTATGTTGTTGTTGAATAGATTCAGATCCTTAACCCTTTACCACACAATGACGACTTTTGACTCCCCTGAAAGAGAAGGCTTTTGAAAACATTGTGGGAAAAGGAGAAAATGCTGGTAACCAGCATTTTCTCCTTTTCCCACAATGTTTTCTACCCTATCAAAGAAAAATCATTTCATATGAGCCACGTTCAAACTGTCATCTACAAATGCTTTCAATTTGGACAGGTCTAAAATTTTGTCGAGTGGTAAAGGGTTAAAGACTTTAAAAAAACAATTTTTTTTAGTGGTTCGCACCAACTGTGAAGGCTATGATCAGAAAAATTTTGGAGATACTATGCAAAAGTCTCTAATTCTGGAGTAGAAATGTAAACATTCACTTTGTTACAAGCAGGCTAAGATACTTCTTAACAAGCAAAAAGAAAATGTTTAAGAAGAAAGTTGTTTAATATCTTTTTCTTTTTTCTTTTTGTAAAAAATGAAACACAAATAAAATATCACCTAAAAATTGTTAATACAAGTAGATCTATGTGAATAACGATCTAAATATCACTTTGAATAATTACTAACTTACATAATTCCGCAGTGTCGCCTTTTATCCCCCTAAAGAAGTTTGCTTTTTAAAGTCATTTAATAATGAAAAAATGCTGTACTTGAATACGCAGTTTCTCCATTTTCAAGCTTTGAGTAGAAATTTGAAAATTCCAATGCTTTTACATGTTTTCTCACATACGCATTATCACTTTAAATGATAATGATGATTACGATGATAATAATGGTACAAGATAATTTAAGATTCCTCTCTTAACTCCTGCCTTTTTTCCTGCATTTTAATATCATTTGTCATGATCTTCCGTTTGTGGGGGGAAAAACAGATACAAAAATGTCATCACATTTTTTCTAGAAAGTCAATATTTCTGAAATTGTCCACCAAAAGATTGCGGCTTCTATGATGCCATGCATCATAAATTTGTCTTGTTATTTCTTGATATTTCTCGTTCCTTATTAGGTTTGACGCTACTCCAGATGAATTTGTTCCATACTGAAACCCTATATTTACAATAATCATGATACACAAACATAAATCACACTGAAACTTTCTTTTCATAAGTTTAGATTTCATTTACTTCATGCAGTGTCTCGCATACCATTTAACAGTATTTTAGTCATAGAAAAAGTGCCAGTTCACTTAGTAGTGAAGTGACAAGCCGCCATACCTCAGTCGGTAGCGTACAGGACTTGAGAACAGGGGGTTGCCGGTTAGATCCCTAGCTCGACCAATTTCTTTCTGAGGATTGATGATAGTTATTGCGACAGGATTAATTCCCCTCTCACCGCTGACCATTGTTTCGACAATGGTTTTGTGGGGAAACAGCCAGTGGCTTGAAAAGAATATTGTGTGGAGTACTGGTAAAAGAAAATCCATGAAAGCATGGAAAGTTGCACTGGCCGTCGCCATATAACTGAAGTAACTTTAAAAACGGCGATAAACACCATACAATCAATCAATCAATCAATACTGGTAAAGTGATGAGCTCGGCTTGCTCAACTTCCTACCATTCAAGCAAAATTTAGACTTTTCCAAATTGTGAGCATGTGGAGATGACAATATAAATGTGACTCAAATGATACCATTTGTCTTTGATAGGATAGAAAAAATTGTGGGAAAAGGAGAAAATGCTGGTTACCAGTATTTTCTCCTTTTCCCACAATGTTTTCCAAAGGCCTCTTCCTTAGGGTCCTTAAAACACTGTATTGTGTTGTAAGGGTTAGTAACAATCACTGAAAATTTGTAGCTAGCTCTTTCCTAAAGTTAATGAGTATGTAGTTGTCAATTCACAAAGTGTATTTTAACACCTAGAACTCACATCAATCAAAGGCAATTAATCGTTCCAATGTCACAGTTACTTGCTGTCATATGATTGAAATACTTATGAAATCTCAATTAGTCTTGACCTCAAGTGTGCCAAATAAGCAAAATGGACATTTGAATTCAACAAATAAAAAATCCAAATATTCCAGTGTAAAGAATGATTTAGCTTCAATATCAAAACATAGCAGAGACTGTTGAAAGAGTAGATTGCATGTTTTAGCAGTCTGATCTTGATCCACAATGTCTGCTTAAGTAAATTTAAATATGTGAAAGATGCTCTGAGGGATGACTAGCTTGCACTGTAATGGATTAAGATCAAAAGGGTAAAACAGTTATAAACCCTTAGAGTGCATTTCACAATTGTAGTTGCTTTTGCGGCCGATGTAGATCAAGACAAGAATGCACTAAACATGCAGTCTGATCTTAGATCTACACTCTCACTTTAGCTGAGACATTCTAGATAAAATCTACCCTGATTTTGCATTCGTTTGGTTCTGGTTTCTAGATTTAAGCCTTTACAAAATGACAAAATTTTAGACTTGTACAATTTGAAAGTATCTGCAGACGACAAATAAAAAGTGGCTCAAATCATGGAATCTGCCTGTAACAGAGTAGAAAATATTGTGAGAAGAAAAGGAGAAAATGCTGGCTACCAGCATTTTCTCCTTGTCCAACAATGTTTTCAAAAAGGCTTTTTCCTCGGGGATGTTAAAACAAGGGATTTTGTGGTAAAGAGTTGAAATGTCTGTTGGGTTTACTGGTGCTTTAAAGGTGGCCCTTCAGATTTTGGGACGAAAATTTTACAAAAATACAAAAAAAATCATCTTTATTCTCCCAAAGCCTTTTAATTTTCATTCATAAAACCCCAGTAGTCGAAAACCATCCGACAACAAGAGAAATTAGAGATTTACTACGGCCCAGGTCGACACCGACGGGAAACACGATCTATTTTTACATGAGCAACTCGCTCATTTACATACTGGAAATACACAGACTAGGCTTCAAACATAGCGTCCGAAGAAGACATTATGAAAAATAATTACATTTGTTATGTTATGGAATTTAAGCGTCATTAGTCACGTGCCAGTCACTTGACATTCCCACAATGCTTTTTTGATTTTTGGCGCGAAATCTAAAAATACCTTAAGAGGCTACGTAGCCTTTTAAGGCAACACCATCAAAAAAAATTTTTTTTGTAATTTTTATGATTCTTGATTATTGATGATTTGTATTGTTTTTTCATATAAATTTCAGTGATATATATATATATATATTAATTCGGTGAGATGTGAAAAATCTAAATACCCACCTTTAAGGGCTAGGTGACAGAAATTTTTAAAAAAAGATGAGATAATCTTTTTGCATTAATTCCCTGATGTATTCCTCAGCTTCACACATGGTTGAGTCTCCAACATGGTTGTTAGGGCTATTCAATGGCCGCCAATAACTTGTGATGGCTTTTATATTGGTTTCTTTATATTGCGACTTGAATGGGGTCCTAGGCGAGTTTTATGTTGATGCAGAGCTGTCATGTTCGATTAATTTTTGAAACCTCTTTCATCTCGAACGTGTCCACAGTATGATTGATTTCTGATTTCCATTTTCATGTCAGTGTACCTAGAGGCTGTTTGTTTTGTATTTTTTAAGCAATTCAGGGTTCATTTGTTTGGTTAGGATCAACTGTCTAATTGAACATGGAATCTGATTCTGAGCAGAAGAAAGCTCAGTTTAAAAGAAAACAAAGTATATTTGTTATCAACGATAAACAAGTGAGGGTAAGTCATTATTCTATAATTTATACCATTTGAATTTGTCACTATTATCATCTGTATATCATTATATATGGATATTCATGTTGGAATCTTGTTTCATTATTTTTGGATGACATGTGTCTGCTGCTTAAGAAATTTAACAAAACTTTCAAAACTAGAAAAAAATAGTGATTTCAAAGTTCTTTTCAACAGAAAAAAAATCCACCTATCTGGGGCTGCATGTTCTATGCACTCTGATTTGAATCAACACTGTCTTGGAAAGCACATTGAAACATGCTTAGCAGCTAAGGATCTAACTCTTTGACTACTGCAATTTTCATTCTGTAGATAAATTTAACATGTAAAATTTCAAGGCTGTGATTTATCTGTAAATCTTTCTGAAATATCAGACAGTGCAGATCGTTGATCAGACTGCATTTCAGTACATTCTGATCATGATCTACACTAACTTTTACAAACTTTTTTTCTTTCTCTTACTATGCCAGGAGGTACTATCTATTCACAGACTTTGCCCAAATGTTATGTTTGGGTCTGTAGAACTTTTTTATGCCACTCTGAATCAAAGTGATCTGTAACTATTATAGCACAAGACCTGACTGAAGCCCCATTGGTCAATCCCAGAACACCAAAATTTTCATTGGTCAACACCATTATTGCCAGTAGATGGCAGATTATGTTATCTTATAACTCTTTACCAAATGACAAATTTGTGGACTCAACCAAATTGATCGCATTTGCAGATGACTCAATAAAAGCAGCTCAAATGATGATTTCGGTCTTTTATAGGATCGAAAACACAATGGGAAAAGGAGAAAATGCTGATTATAAGCATTTCCTCCTATTTCAACAATGTTTTTCAAAGCCTTCTTTCACAGGGTTGTTAAAACTTGGGATTGTGAGGTAAACGGTCAAAAATATTTAAAACCTGAACAACAGTTTCCAGCCACTTTCTTTAAGTGGCTGGTGTTCTTATCCTTTTCACTTGGGCTACATGTAAGTCAAAGTTTGATTTGAATAAATAAGCCATGCTCTGTGGAAAGGGGGTTTAATGCATCTGAAAGAAGTTTCAACCCATGACAGCTTGTGTGGACATGCAGGCTGACCTAGGTTAAACCTTTTTGCTTTTGGTAAATTTTCTGCATATCCAAAGACCATTCTACCTCATGAACAGTCGATGGGTTCAAAACTATATGATGTGTTGCTTGGTATAATGCATCATGGAGATTCATTAAACCCCCTTTTGTGAGAGCATGGCTCATATAATTGTCTTTTGAGCTGAACTTCTTAACCCTTTACCACATGACAAAATTTTAGACTGGTCCAAATTGAGAGTATTTGCAGATGACATATTGAATGTAGATCAAATGATGGTATTTGTGTCTTAAAGAAAAGAAAACATTGTGGGAAAAGGAGAAAATGCTGGTTACCAGCATTTTCTCCTTTTCCCACAATGTTTTCAAAAGGCTTCTAGCTCAGGGTCGTTAAAACTCTGGATTGTGTGGTAAAGGGTTAAACCCTTAGACTGTTTTATAATTGAATTTGAGATACTCAGTGGGGAATGAGAGGATATGGACTTTCAAATTTTGCTTTTCAAAACTTCATAGATCAGAATTTAAGTCTAAGGAGCAAAAAGTGAAGATTCAAGATCAAACAGCATTTTTTTAGCAGTGTGATTCTTATCTTCATGTTCAGGATGATGCTTCATACACTAAGGATTTAGGGTAATCTCAAACTAAAACTGAAATGACAATTTTTATTTTGATACAATTAATATGCAGAGGTAATTATATGAGATTAAACAGTATCTTAGTTTATATCAAAGGCTTTTTTTTCTTTTTGTCATACATTTTTTTATCATTTTTATAATTTCCTTTCCCTTTGTAAAACATAGTGTATAATAATTATAGTCAATAAAAAAGCAGGTTTGTAGCAAAATAAGTTGGCTCAGGGAAGATATATGATTGATTGATTGATTGATTAAGTGGTGTCTAATGCTGTTTTCAACATTATTTTAGTTATATTGCAGCAGCCAGTGCACCTATCCATGCTTTCCTGGAGTTTCTCTTACCAGTGCCCCTGCACAATTTCCTTTCCAAGCCACTGGCTGCTTTCCCTCATATCCATCGTCAAAACAATGGTCAGTGGTGAGAGAGGAATGAATCCTGTCGCAATGACTATCATCAACCCTCGGAAAGAAAATGGCCGAGCCTGGAAATCAAACCAGAGACCCCCTTTTCTCAAGTCTAGTATGGTACCGACTGAGTTATCGGGGCTTAACAGATATATATGATTGTGCTAGTGTTGTAATTTTCATATTTTTATCTTTATCATAACAATTAGAAGAGTACTCCCAGAGTTAGAACCAGGGTCTGTCAGGTTAGCGGAAGCACAGCTATTTTTTTTTTAGGCCTTACCACTTATCAGAATGTATTATGTATAACAAGGCCTTGTTTCCCAAGGTAAATAAGAATTATTGAATTTCTCTAGAACAACCCATCTCCTCCTGTAACCCCTAGCCTGTCAGTGGCCTTGAAAAAAAAAACAGGAACTTTAGCAGGCAGCACTATAGTTCTAGATCAGACTGTATAGAAAGCCCAGTCTTGTCTTAGATCCAAAGCATCCACTTCTTTAGTCAAGCCAATGTGATCAGAATCTTTGTGGGTTGAAGTGAATTGTATTTTCAGTACTCGAGACAAAGTAGGTTTGTATATTTGGCGCTAAAAACGTAAATTTTCCTTCGCAATGAGAGCAAACAAAGATCAGCTTTTACATCTGTATAATCTTATCTTCGTCCAATCTCTTTGATACCGAAATGAACTGTATTTGCTTTACTATATTTGGAGCCCTAGATAATGGTTTGTCTTCCATCACTTTAGCAAATGATGAAATGTTTTACTTATCCAAATTGATAGCATCCACAAACATCAAATTAAATGTGGCTCAAATGATGAAATTTGAGAGTGAAACTGGCAGACAACATGGTGGGAAAAGGAGAAAATGCTGCATACCAGCATTTTCTCCCTTTCCCACCATTTTTTCCAAAGCCTTCTCCCTTACGATCATTAAGGGATTGTGTGGTAATGGATATATTATTCTTACAGAGTAAGATAAAGGTAACAATCAATGATTGAACAAAAGTAATGTGAGAGGGAACCTTTTTGCTCATTACCAGGTGACAGGAATTTAGACTTGTTCAAACTTAGAAAAACATTTGTAGATGACAAATTAAATGTGGCGCAAAATTTGCCTTTGAAATGTTAAAATACATTGTAGGAAAAGGAGAAAAATGCTAATGTTATTAGCATTTTCTTCTTTTTCCGTAATTCTTTCAAATGGTTTCTTCAACAGGATTGTGGAGGACTTCTTTTGTCTTGGAACTGACCACTTTTGAAAACAGTGTGCCAAAAGAAGAACTGACTAACATGATGAACAAATTTATCATATTTCACAATGTTTCCTCATGTATTTATATAATAAGCCTTAAAGATACATCCCTTTAGATACAGAGAAAAAAACATGCTGTTAAAACTTGAAAATGTGTAGAATGGCTTAGCTGTGTAAACATAGATACAGTACTAATATAATAAGTATATATAATGTTATACTAATATAGGTAAAGGGACAAAAAACACAAGGGATTTGTCCTCAAACTGGAAACAATACCAGCAATTGCTTGGAAGGCATAAGAAATATGAAATGCATTTTCTATCCATCGTAATCTGTGCGATCTTTTAGCTATCAGGGGCAACATCTGGCATGACGATACAGTCATGATGATTATAGTTTCATAAAATAAGGATGAAATGGTTTAAAAACTGACTGAAAACTGCCTGAAAATGAATATATAGAGGATATTTGTTTTTTTTTTCGGTGAAAGATCGAAATTTATTTCATCGAGTGAACACCATTGGTAATATTTTCACGAGTGGCTGCATGCCACTCATGAAAATATTACCGATGGTGTTCACTCGATGAAATAAATTTCGATCTTTCACCGAAAAAAAAACAAATATTCTATTTATTTCATGCTTTTAACCCTTTCTTGGAGGAGCTTTATCAAAATCCAGTGCAGTTCTTTTCGGTTATTCCCCATGGCGGACCCCTCGCGCATAGCAACGCATTACAATATTATGTCAAGCGCGAGAAATGTAAGGTAAATGACATCCTATTTCCATCTGGTTGTGAGGCACGCGCAATTTACCTAGGCAACAAGAACATGAAAATCGATATTTTCACTGGTCGTACCCGTGTAATATGGAAAAATATTTTCACTGCTACTTCTCGATATCCTACCGGAAAGCATGAAATATAGATCGTATCTTTAATTCAGGTTTAAATATTGTTCACTCTTTTGCCCAAAGGGATTTCTCAAAGCTATTTGCTGTGAATATGTTTGAAAAGGTGATGGTTTTAACCCTTTCCATACCACAGACAACACCAGAAGCTTTTGTGGACAGTGTAGATCAAGATCAGACTGCACAAAACATGCAGTCTGATCTCTGATCTGCACTGTCCACTGCTGTATTCTAGATTAAGATCAAACTGTCTCTTGGTCTTGCAGAGGAAATGTATTTTTAGCCTTTGAGAAAATGCAATTTATTTATTCAGTAGTGACAGAGTTAATTGATTGGTGTATAGGCTTTTTAAAGACCTTTAACTCTTGACCACACAACAAAAATTTAGACATGTCTTAATTGCAAGCGTTTGCAGGTGATAATTTAAATGCAACTCAAATGATGAAATCTGTCTTTTTTATGGTAGTGAACATTATGGGAAAAGGAGAAAATGCTGGTTACCAGCATTTTCTCCTTTTCCTATGTTTTCAAAAGGCCTCTTCCTCAAGGTCGTTAAAAGTCGGGATTATGTGGTAAAGGGTTAACTCTTTACCAAAGTGCAAAATGTCAGACCTGTCTGAATTGCAAGAATTTGCAGGTAGTAAGTCAAATATGGTTCAAATGATGGGATTTGTCTTTCAAACTAGAAAATTAACACTGGTTTTCGCTCAGTGTTTTCAAGGGTTTTTTTTTTTAACCTGAGGGTGGATAAAATAAAGAATTGTCTGGTCAAGAGTTAACCTTTTCCTAAATGATTAGTTTTAGACTCTGTCGAAATTCAAAACATCTGCAGAGGACAAATTTGAAATGTATGTAAATGAGCTAAAATTCCCTAGAAGGGTAGGAAACATTACGGAGAAAATGCCGTTAATTTTTAAGCACATCGAAAATGTGTTGTTTGGGAACAAGGTTAATTATTTGGGAGCAAGGTTAATCCAAGTACAGCGCAATATGTACCTTTTAAGGTATTAGACCCCTAATGGAAAACAGCTATTTCCACTATATTATCCTACAAAATTTGCTATGATTAAAAATGAGTATTATTGTACTACTTTAACCAAGCCACCTTTTCCTTTTTTTCCTTCTTAGAATTACCTTTTATACATGTAAATCTAAAACCACTATATTCTCATTACAAAGGGAGATAATGATTACCTCCCCTTTTCAGGAAACTAACAAAGGTATTAATAAATAATTTCAAGATAGACATCAAAGGAATTTTTGGTTGGTTCAAAATGTGCAAAAGTATTATATCAGTATAATTCCTTATTTATCAACTAACATGAAATTTTATTCCATGTTGCACTAGAAGCGTTAGGGGTCTAATACCTTAATGCTCCTGCAGGTGATGGCCCCTGGTAATCATTGTGGAAAAAGGCGCAATTGTTTGTTGCAAGCATATGCTCCCACCCCAACAATGTTTTCCACATCATTTATGGAAGATAGTTATTCTTTCATTAAAATAATTCTTCCTAATTTCTTTACTTTACTCCAGTTCCTTTGAATGTTGTTCACACTACTTTTAACAGTACTTTGACTGCTTGGTCATTCATATTTTCCCTTTGCTTCATCATTACTGTCCATGGTTGGGCTCTGCAGTGCCTTGCCAAGGAACACTCTAAATGTGACAAGTACCATGTGAAGGAATTAAACCAGGACTTTCTGATCAGTCAAAACCAATGCCTTAACTTCTGGGCCACAGACTCACACTCCAACTTAACCCTTCAGCACACAATCTCCAAAAATATTTTGAAAACTATGTTGGAAAAGGAGAAAATGCTGGTAACCAGCATTTTCTCCTTTTTTCACAATGTTTTAAACCCTATTAAATAAAATATTCATCATTTGTGCCACATTTAATTTGTCTTCAGCAAATGCTTTGAATTTGGACAAATCTAAAATTTTGTTGTTTGGTAAAGAGGTATATAAGTTGCATCATTTCTAATGATGGCTTGTCCGGTTAAAGATTAATCCAATCCGTAAGGTGCCAGCAGAAAAAGGGACATTTTTGATGTAGAAATAGGGACTGGAATAAGTTAAAGTTTGCTTTTCTCCAAAATGTCTTATCAAAATTAACTGTATGGATCAAAGGTGAAACAGCACATTTTGTGACATTTTATGAAATCTGATCTTAATCTACACTCTTTGTAAAGGCAACTGTAGTTGTGAAAGGCTCTGTAAATGTTAACAAAGGAATCTCTAGGAAAAAAGCAAACAAGCTGAATAAATAGTGTATAAAATCAATCCATCATTGGATGTCATCTTTATATATTACCTGTAAGCATAATTTACTAGACTATTGTAATGTCAAACATACTGAAAAAAATTATAAGTTGATTATCAAAGAGATATGATATAGTTCTCCCAATGTCCCCAAGCCCAGAAGCAGTCAGTAGCACAGAGGACTTGAAACTACAGACTTCCTGGTTTGAATCCCCAGCATGCATAATTTCCTTCTGAGGATTGATGATAGTTATTGACAGGATGTATTCCTGTCTCACCACTGAACCTTTTTATTGTAGCATTCAAACAAACAACACAAGTCTTAAAACTTTCCCGCTGTGATAGGTTCTCATTATTTGTTAAAGAGGCCCTGATACTCATTTTCTGCCAGTTTTAACTCATTTTGTCTTTATTTTATCAAACTATAGTCATTCTCATATCTTCATGCCAAATATTGCGCCTCACGGTTGCAAGGTTGCTTAGATTACGGTCGATAGAAAATGCATTTCGCTGAGTTGCGGCCTTCCATGTAAACAGACTTCGTTTCCGGTTTTTGAATCGAAGATTTCGATATGTCCGTTATACACTCGGGTAGATTTGTATGATGATCATGCATTCTGTCACGTGACTATATTTGACCTTCGCCCTGTGTCTAATGAGGTAAACGAAGGAAAATGGAGGCTTCTCTGTTGCAGCCTCGATTTTCAGACGGAGGTCACGGCCTATATATGCAAATTACACCGTATCCGACTCTAGGCGGAAAACAACGATAAATTTCCGTGACGCACTGCCATTGTTTACAGCTCCGATCGTCAGCCAGTTTTCTTCTGACCAATGTTTGGTTTCTAATACAAATCTCTGTGTTTCTTTTTTTCAAGTACACCATATATGTCAGTAATTTATCCATGTTTACACAAAGGACTGATTTCTGTACCATTTTAAATTGTTTGAAATTTAACAGCGTTTTTGCTCACCGGCTGTAGACGGGCATCTTGAAATAATGTAGATAAGCTACTTTCTTTTCACCCACTATTGATCCATTTGTAAAATTGTAAATAACACAATTATTGTATTGGCTCCATTTTGCTATTACTCTTATCCTTGCAATAGAGTTGCACCTTCTTTAAGTGTGTTAATCCTTAACTACACAATCTTGACTTTTAACAACCCTTAGGAAGAAAGTTTTTGAAAACATTGTGGGAAAAGTAGAAAATGCTGCTGGTAACCAGCATTTTCTCCTTTCCCCACAATGTTTTCTAGCCTTTCCAAAACAAGTTTCAATTTTTCAGTCAAATTTTTTTTTTGTTATCTGCAAATGCTTTCAATTTGGACAGGTCTAAAATTTTGTTGTGTGGTAAAGGGTTAAAGACTAAACTTGTTACCACAGGACAGGATTGTAGATTTGTCTAAATTGAAAGCAGATGCAGACAACAAATCATTGTTTGTCAGAATAGCGTGGTGAAGGGTTACAGAGAGAAAGTATGGTCAGGTCTAATGCAGACTGGTATCAGTCCTTATCCATTTTGACATGACACACAAATTAATCAGGTTTATTTCTAGTGTGACACTTTCAGATAGATCTGGTGATTTTGAAACTTTTACAATAAAACTTGGTTACTTCTTTATCAGTTTCAAATAAACTTGATTTCAATGGATGAACTTTGAAACTATTAAACCCATAAATTTTTTAAGCGTCTATCTAATGAAACGTGTGCATTTTGTAAATTGATTCTCTTGCCATCGAGCACTCCTACATGGAATATGTATTTGAAACCACTACTGCTTTGACAAAGTCAGAACCTAGCACCTATAGATTTCTAACATATATTCTTAGTTTATGTGGGAAAGCAGTCATTGGCTTGGAAAGAATATTGTGTGGAAAAGTGCTAAAAGAAACTCCAGGAAAGCATGGATAGGTGCGCTAGCCACTGCGATATAATTGAAATAATGTTGAAAACTGCATCAAACACTATACAATCAATCAATCAACAATCAACAAATTCTTTATTAAACTTGCCCAAAAGATATTTAGAGCAAATTCTTATGTAAACTTGTCATGTATTTTCCTGTTGGTAAGAAAAGATCTGAGATCACTTATTTTGAATTATATGCTCAGTAAGAAATGAGCCCTGGATCCGTCCTCACCAACCATTCTTAAGATTATGCTCAGTCTTATTCTCAAGTAGTCTACATTTGAAAGTAGCACAACTTCTGACTGCCTAAATCAAATGATTTAGCCAATCAGATATTGTGTTATTTTGTAAGTCTAGAATTAGACTAAAATGATTTAAGATTGGTCAACGATGAATGCGAATCTGCCGTAAGTGAAATTATTATAGGGACCGACTTTTAAACATTTAGCATACAATTGAAATTTTCTTAGCAGAAAAAGTGACTCTCTTCTGTAATTTATTAATTTTGCACATTGAATTGAATTGGTGAAATACTGAGCAAATTGAGAATTGTACTTAACCCCTTACCACACAATCCCGAGTTAGAAGACTTTTAAAAACATTGTGGGAAAAGGAGAAAATGCTGGTAACCAGCATTTTCTCCTTTTCCCACAATGTTTTGGACCCTTTCCAACACAAATTTGAGTCACTGAGACACACTTATTATGTGGTCTGCAAAATGAATGCTTTTAATTTTGACAAGTCTAAATTTTGTCCTTTGGTAAAGGTATATGAACAAAATGTTGACTACTGTTATGTTATCCCAGGGTGAGCGGATAAACCTAACAGACATTTTTTGGTTTAGAAATATGACCCAAAGAATTTGAATTTCAAACTTGCTGTTGTTTAGAATGTCTCAGCATAGCAGACAGAGTGGATCAAAGATCACAATGCATAATTATTTTGTGCAGTTTGCTCTTAATCTACACTGGGTACAAAGGCAACTATATATTATATAGATGTGAAAGGCACTTTTTGGGTTAATTATTGATGAAATATAATTTATGGAGCATATATATTTGAGAAGGGGTTCAATGCCTCTTCATAAGTCTGTTATACCTTGAGCAAGTCGTCACATAATTATGTCTCCTTAAAATCCATTTTGTGTAAAAATAGACTAAATTATGAAGTAGAAGGAACCTTATACATGCTGAAACTTTACAAATAGCAAAAGGTTTTGAACCATGCCAGCCTGCACAAGCTGACCTTAGTCAATTTTTTTTGCAGATGCATGAACTCACGTTTCACAGAGTATTGCCCATTTATATGAGCAAAACTTTAAGATCAAAAAGGGAAAAGTGATCAGTCATATTGATATAAGCAAATATTGAGCAGTGGACTGAAAATTAACTCTTTACCAAACGACAAAATTTTAGACTGGTCCAAATTGAAAGTATTTGCAGACAACAAAATTAATGTGACTCAAAAATTGAAATTTGTTCTGGGAAAGGTGGAAAACAATGTGGGAAAAGGAGAAAATGATGGTTACCAGCATTTTCTCCTTTTCCCACAAGGTTTTCAAAAGGCTTCTTTCTCAGAGTCGTAAAAGCCCGGGATTGTTTGGTAAAGAGTTAAACTAAAGCATACAATAACGAAATTTATTCAACAAGAATGAATCACTTTGAAATTTTAGATCAAAACAAAAATAGCCTATGAGGTGAACATTCTTTTCCATTTATGTTGTTAAATAAAGTATCAAATGTTATGCGGAATTTACTGCTCTGACATAAAAAATATTGCAGGCCACAGTTATAATGTAACTCTACTGAATACAGCGTGAATTTCACTTTTGGAACTTGGCATACAAATGGTGTAAAGGGTTGAAAAATGCTGTATAAGGTAAAGATTTGGTTTGCCAAAAGAAATGAGATAGTCAAAGGTCAGTTCAATTCAGAAAACTTTTGGCATAGATTTAGATAACAGAATTCCTTCAGTTTTCAATTCTTTATTTGTGCATAAAACCCAGGAAGATAAATTTCCATAATGACCGTCTTATCAAATAAGTACAGTATGAGGAGTCTTCAAAAAGTAAAACTGTTTAGTTATGTAAATTTTCATTTAGAATTTTGGGCAAGGATACTTCAGTATACTTTAAACGCTTAACAAACAAGCCTGTATTTTTACGACTCCGAGGATGACAGCTTTTGAAAACATTATGGGAAAAGGAGAAAATGCTGGCAACCAGCATTTTCTCCTTTTCCCGCAATGTTTTCTTTCCTTTTAAAGATAAAAATCATCATTTGAACTAGTTTTAATTTGTTCCCTGTTAATGCTTTCATTTGGTAAAGCCTTAAAACCATTCAATAGAATACAATGCTAAAATGCAAAATCGGACATTCCTATATCATAATGAGTCATATCAACATGTACGAGAGGTAACTATGAGCAGTGCAGACAGACTTATTAAAGGATCATACGTTAGATTATAATTATTATGCGTTTTCCTCTAATATTTACCTCTATACAATCTGCATGTCTTTAACTCTATACCACACCCACCCTGACTTTTAAGGTTCCTGAAAGAAAAGGCTTTTGAAAACATAGAGGGAAAAGGAGAAAATGCTAGTGACCCGGGCATTTTCTCCTTTTCCCACAATGTTTTCTTCCCTATCTAAGACAGAAATCATAAATTTAGCAACATTTAGTTTGTTGTTTGCAAATGCTTTGAATTTGGACCTGTCCAAAATTTTGTCATTTGGTAAAGAGTTAAACAACAAATCCACTTGCCAAGCATGATCCTGTGGAATGGTGCAGATCATTATTATGCATGTACTAGAAGATTCTTCAGCCACTCACTAATCATTTTATGAGTGTGATGAGTGTACTTGTCCCACTCAACTCCACCCAATGTTGTCATTGTGATTAGGGAACATCAGTGTACTCAGGTTTTCTTCTTGTTGTATTATGAATGAACCATGCTCTGACAAAAGGGGGTTTAATGCATCTCCGTGATGCACTATACAAAGCAAGTTATCACATAATTATGGATCCATCAAATCTATTATGTGTATAAAAACCGATTATATCATGAGGTACACTTACCCTTTGCCATGCAGAAAATTCACAAATAGCAAAAAGTTTCAACCCAGGTCAGCCTGTGCAGACTGTGTAGGCTGACCAAGGTTGATAATTTTTGCAGATGCATTAAGCCTCCTTTTCGCAGGATATGGCTCAATTATAATGACTTATTATGTAGGAATCCTTTGTCCATATTTTGCAAAGTTTTGAGATTTTCAGTGAATACATGTACTTCACAAACACCCCTCATAGATAAGTTACTTTCGTCGGTTGAAAATCACTCTAGATCTGGAGCACTTTAAAAATTCAGTTAATCTTTCTTCATACATATTCATATGAGATCTACTAACAAGCCAATCAGGCACAGTGTTTTTGCACATTTATACATGATATCAAGAGTGGTTGCAGCTTTGTGCAAAATTCTGAAAATCAGCATGTGACTAATGGCTAAATGCCTAAAGGCCCCTTCCACAAAAAATGTTACAAATTGAACAGAAGACAGTCATTTGGGTGAAGGCAAGATACTGGTACTTTTTCTAAATATGTATGGAAAATATTGTGGGAAATAACCAATATATGCAGTTGCTTGTAGCAAGTGATTGCTTCTTTTCCCAAAGTAATGTAATATTTTCCAAAGCAAGTTTAAAGAATGGCATGCATTTTTTTAAGGTATTTCATATAATTTTTAACATTTCAGTTGTATTGTGGCCGCCATTGAACCCATCTATGCTTTCTTTGAGTTTCTTTTACCAGTTCTTTACAATATTCTTTCCAAGCCACTGGCTGCTTTCCTGTCATAACCATCTTTGAAGCAATGATCAGCTTTGAAAGTGGAATTATTCCTGTCACACCGACTATATCATCAATTCTTCGAAGGAAATTGGCCAAGCTGGGGATTCAGACCAGTGACCCCCTGGTCTGAAGTCCTGTGTGCAACCTTTTGCGCTTTATTAAAGTCGGCTTGGCAGAGTGGACTGCATATTTACCACCATTTTCTCCTTTTTCCACCATGTTTTCAAAAGCCTTCTTCTGCAGGATCTTGAGAACATGAGGTTGTTTGGTTTTGGATATTTTTTACCTCTGAATTCTAGCCCTATGCCCAAAAACCAGTTGGGTCATGGGAAGGAAAGGATGAGTGCTTGGTAAGTGAAAGGTGTTGATAGCAGCTACTGGATTTTGTTTGTGATTTGAGATTAGACTTTGTGAACTTTACCCAGGGTCCCCACATGGTTGGAAGCCAAATGGTGATAACTGCTGATTCTATTTAACTTAGGATACGCTTGTTTTGATTAATCCACAATTTATTGATTATTAATTCTGGTATAAATTCTTAATGTTTCGGCCAAACTGTTGAATTCTTGATGTAATGAATACTTGCAAAGTCAGGCAGTGAACTTATGGCAGTATAAATATATTCTTATGGACATCTTCATGTTTTGTGGTATGCATGTTTTGCATCATTGTAAACAGATAGGACTGGGATATTTATCAAAAGGAGGTTGTGATGCTTAAACCTTTACCAGAAAATCCTATGTTTTAAAAACCCAGTGGAAGAAGGCTTTTGAAAACATTATTGAAAAAAGAGAAAATGCTGGTTAGCAGCACTTTCCCCTCTTCCCACAATGCTGCCTAGCCTGTCATGAACAAATCAATCTTTTAAACTACCATTATTCTAGCATCCATTATTGCTTTCAAGTTGAACAACTAAATCTATAGAATTTTGTCATCTGGTAAAGAGGTAAGAGATCAGGCAGCTTAGCTAGCATTTGCAGCTCTTTGTTACAATAATGCTCGAACTCACGATATCTATGTGTGATAGCCAAGAATTGTACTTTGCATTTTAGTGCAGGGTTTTCAATACCCTTGGTAGCTCCTGCATTATGTTTTTACTGGACTTGTAGGCCCACGTGATGATGAATTGATTAAACTGTTACGGCATGTCAATTGTTGACTCTTCCAAGCTGAAAGTAATGGCAGATGCCAATTTTGAAATCGATACAAATGAGCTGAAGTCTTCTAATGCGGTAGAAAACATTGTGGGAAAAGGAGAAAATGCTGGTACCAGCATTTTCTCCTTTTTCCACAATGTTTTCAAAAGGCCTCTGTCTTAGGGTTGTTAAAACTCTGCATTGTGTGGTAAAGGGTGAAAAAGCAAGAGAAAGGAATTTGACATGTTTTACCATGAAGTTACAATACAAGACAATTTTTTTTTTCACTGATAGAATAAGTGTTTAGAAATGCAGCATGAAACGCCAGCTTTCGCTGTGATTATATTTCGCATTTTACGTCTTTTGGCACCATAGAAAATTTTTCTGCAACCTTCAGAAAATAAATTTACGGTAACCTTTTAAAGACTCTAATTTAGAAGCCTATTGAAAACATTGATCGAAAAGGAGAAAATGCTGGTAACCAGCATTTTCTCCTTTTCCCACAATGTTTTCCACACATTTAAAGACAAGTCTCATCATTTGAAGCACATTTTATTTATTGTCTGTAATTGCTTTTGGTTTGGACCACTCTAGAACTTTCTCGTCTGGTAAAAGATTAATGCATCAAAGATGTCATGTCGTTTTCACAAACAAATTTTGATACTGTTTTTATCTTTTCCCACATGCTTTTCAGTTAAACACTTAAAAATAGGGAAAGATCATGCAGTTACAGGCTTTTGTAGTACTGCAGTGTTTCTTGAACATTTGTCTGAAAAAATTTCAAATACATGTAATTTATTGATACATAATCATTCATCCAAATTGATAAAAACATGTAAAAGTTAGAAGAGACTCTTGACTTAAAGGGATTAACTTTAAAAGAACAAATATTAAGCTTTCCTTGTTCTAATATACAAATTGTTTGCTAAGACTTTCCTGTATTTGGGTCTTCAACATATTGTTTACATGTACACAGACTTTCTTCTTTTGTGGACCAGTTTATAGATTCTCCCTCGAAAAAGTAAAACAAAAATTTGTGATATTACTGAAATCTTTCACTAGCATTTCTTCAATTTGAAATTCCATGTCTTTTCAAAATCTAGCTATTAAATTGTCATTATTCATTTTCACAGCCAACCATATTCATCATCAATAAGATCTTAAAAGCAAAGTAATCCTTTTCCAAACTACAAATATCTGTCAACTGAAAAACTGCATCTGGGAGCAGTTTGTTGAGAGTAATTTCTCTTTTTGCTTAATTTTCAATTATGGTATCGTTATGTATACACATGTTACACTTTTATTTGGAGGCTTTAAGTTAAAACAAGCTCTTTTAATACTGTTCAGTTAAATGTTACGCAAAAAAGCAAAACTTAGGTAAAGAAGAAATGTGGGTGAAAAGGTATTGAAAGCAGAAAAGGAGCTGTTAACCTGTAGCAATGTTGTCAAAAGCACCTTGATTCAGTTGGGAAAATGTCAGGCTTTGAAAAAAATTGGGTCTTAAATGCTTGTTTAAACTCCTTTTCAGACGACATAATATCAGATCTACCGTTGTATCTACTGGAAGTGTTAGCAGACAACGTTACATGTGAATCAATGATGGGATGAGTTCTTACCATGTTAGAAAAAAATGTAGGAAAAGGAGAAATTGCTTGTTACAAGCAATTTATCCTTTTCCCACAATATTCTCAAAAGGCTTGCTCTCAATACAGTTTAAAAGATAGGATTGTTTGTTGAAGGATTACAAGAGGTCTTTTGAATCATGATGTAACCTGCATTTTTTGAGAGGTGCACTCATCTTGGATAAAGTAGAACATAAATTACCATAAGGGGATGTCGTGACATTGTTTGTTAATGCAGTGAACAATGAATAAAGATAAGTGAAAAAAAAGAAAGTTCTAATGTTGGATTTGACATCATGCAATTGTCTTCTTATTCAACTGCTTGGATTAAATGGATTATTGTAAGGTTTTTTTTTCTGTTATCAGAAATAATGTTCGAGTATATATTTGTTATGAAATAATTCAACTTTTATGACATGAATATCAGGACATTATTTTAATGTATTTATAAATGATTATGGATCAAAAATACATATTTTTTTTCATATTTTACCATAAAGGCTGCTGAATAAAGCATTAAATTTTGCAAATTGAAATTTACAGCCTTGTGCTACTGACTATGGTTAAGGATAACTTTATAATGAAAGTTTAAAGGTTCTACACAGACAGAAAAATAATTTTTCAGTTATGTTTTAATGTAGTATATAAATTTTGTAATCTCTGTATGCAAATGAAAGGCAAATTTTAGGGACAAATTGAAATAATTTATATTTTGGATAATGCTTGAACAAATTTTTTTAGCTTTTACTTTTGCTTGTTATTTCAAACACAGCTTAACTCTTTACCAATGCACAACATCGTATATTTACCCAAATTCAAAGCATTTGCAGACAACAAAATAAATGTGACTCAACTTGAAATGGTAGAAAACATTGTAAGCTAAGGAAACAGTGCTGGTTACCATCATTTTCCTAGAAAGTTGACTCAGAAGCCTTATGTCTCAGGGTTGTTAAAACTCAAAATCATGTGGTAAAGAGTTTAAAAAAAGTCAGCAAAATTAAAAAAAGGATTGCTCAAATTATTCTCGGAAAATATCTTTAGAACTGTTACCTTATATAGCAATAATAAAAATTATTGTGTAGTAAGATTTTCATGGCTTCACACACAGATACAAATTAAATCTTAGGTATTGAAAATGTCTGACAACTACAACATTATGTGCACTGACAGTGTCGATAAAGAGTACACAGGCTGTGCAGCTTGACTTTAGATTTACACTGTCTATTATGTGAAGCTTAACTCTTAGAGCACTGAATTAATGAAACAGACCCTTTCAATGAAGAAAAACTTCCGACATACTAACACATCATTGTTGTTTTAGCCAGAAGATGTAGTAAAGTAGTGGACAGTGTAGATCAAAGATCAGACTGCACATTCTGTGCTGTCTGATCTTGATCTACACTGTCCACAAAAACAAATGAAGTCAGTTCCAGCGCTTTTAGGGCTGATATTCTTTCCTGTGTTGGGGACATTTTTAAAGAGATACTAAGCAGCTTTCATTTTGCAATCTTTAGAAAATCTTAACAAGGACAGCTTATTTTCATTTGCATGCAATGTTTATTGTAAAATTAAAAGAACAGATAGAAATACATGTGGAAAATACAAGGAATCACTGAGATTTTTGTACTTTTACTGTAAAACTTTCTACACCTTCAGTAACAATTTTGCCATGATTGCATTACAAGGAATGAATACAATTGAACAAAAATGTATTTGCCCCTTACTATGCAATAACAGCTATACAGTTACTAACTGAATAAGAAACTTTGCAGTGAAGAGACAAGTAACATGGTATTTTACCCATGTTTCTATATATATTTCTATTTTTATTTCAATCTTATTGCAAATTTTGCACACCAGTGAAAACTAGGGGTTGCTCTTTCTGAAAAACTTGTGAAACAAAATCTGGTTCAGTGTCCCTTTAAGAAATTTATTTGAACAGACAGACTCAGTTGCAAGAATACTTAGTGCATTAAAACTTCAGTTATCAGACTTTCATTCCTTCTTGACAATGAGAAGATTATATAACTTGACTTTGGTGTAATATTTACAATCATGAGTCAAGAAAGACCAAAGAGAAAAATAAGCACTGCTCTTCAACCTCCAAACCTTGGAGATGGTGCCCAGCTTGAGACCATAAAAGAATCAAGCACTTTGAAAAATGTTGGTGAGGCGCAACAGCGCAAAACAAGCACAGAACATACCAATGCAAGAAGAGTTAGTCATGAGCATCAAGGTCCCAGGCGTGTCAGTGCCAGTGAGCAGAGTGACTCTGGGCACGGGGAAAGGGTACGAAAAGTGAGTAACTTCAGTGTGATTGGACGTAAAACCAGTTTTATGATGGCTCCAGAGAAAATGATGATCAATAAGGTAGGGATAATCTTTACATCTTGTTGAAATGAAACCCTGCTAGTCTCATCAGACCAGACAGATATATTGACTATATTGATTCAAATCACTTCTTTAATCTTCAAATTCTCCCTCAACTTACACTGCTGCATTAGACAGTGCTTTAGAGTAGTTCATGACATTGACCATAAAGGCATAATTGATAGTGACTTCTCTCAAAAAGTTCAAAATACCATACATGCATCCAATGATACTTTCACTAGCATAATAACAAAGTTTTCCTTCTTTTTCTACAGTGTTTTCTTCCTTGTCTGAAAACTTAAGCTGAATTGTACAAATTTCATAATTGTCATCTGCAGATAATTGTAATTTGGGAGAGTAGCCTATGAATTTTTTTGTTCGGGAAAAGGTTAACTGATTGAGCCACAGTGCTAGGTCATAATCTGCAGTCGTATTCACCTACCATTCTAAATTGCATTCTAGTTCTGATGATCAAGAATTTTCTAAATTTAAACGGAACACAAGTTTTGATTGACACAATCTTTTACATTATTTTCTCAATTTAGAACAAGAGTAAATAGTTTACAATGGTTGGGAAGTTATACCATCTCTGTGTGTCTGAAATTTGTTGCATGATATTGACTCTCCCTTGATTGCAAGTTTAAAGAAAAACTCTCAAAGAAAAATTAAGATGTGTTTACCTGCTAAATAAACTACGATACTGACAGCAGTCCATGATGAAAAATTATTAAGATATTGCAGTCTGACTCTTTACCAGGTGGGCTTGGACATTTATAGGTATTTAATCAGTATATCCGAGTGGGTGTTTTTGTCTTCTCTCAAACTCGTCCATTTTGATGATCATTCTGTGTGATGAAATACATAAGATAGATAAAATGTTTTTTTTTAAAAGAAAACCAAGAAAACAGAGAATAATGGAGGTGTGTCCAATTTACTTTTTCATACGATAACCTTAAAAAATGATATAAGCTTCTTGACTAAAAGTTAACTCATTTCATCATCAAAAGAAAAAAGAAAAAAGGTAATCTAGAAATGTCCAAGGTATAATCATTTGTATGCTGTTTTTATGCAAAAAAAAAAAACGCTTTTAGAAATCAGATTTTAGAACTAAATTATAGTATTTAGTCAGAATAGTAACCCTTAATCCTTTACCAGACGACAAAATTGTAGCCTTGTCCAAACTGAAAGCATAAGCAGACGACAATTTCAGTGTGGATCAAATGGTGCAATTTTTCTTTGATAGGGTAGAAAACATTGTGGGAGAAGGAAAAAATGCTGGTTACCAGCATTTTCTCCTTTTCCCACAATATTTTCAATAGGCTTCCTTACCAGGGTCATTAAAAGTTGGCATTGTGTGGTAAAGGGTTAAACAGATGAAAATGTTTTAGGCTTGTCTGATTTGAAAGCATTTGCAGACAAATGAACCGTTTATTACACAATCAGGAGTTTTAGTGTCCCTTTTTTTTTTATCCTTCTGATGTTTTCTACCCTTGCACAGACAAATCTGATTACTGTATACGTTGATATATTCGCGTGTCGAAATATTTGCGAATTACAAATTACGGACATTTTGCATTGGGAAATGTTTGCGAATTCAAGACACTTGTTATTTGTTGGTATACATATTGTTAAAAACGCAAACAGAACAGTTTGTGAATTTTTCGAATTTTGCGAAATCGCAAAATTTCCACGTCGCAAAAATTTCCACTTATGCAGTATTTGAGTGTCATCTGCCAATGCTTTTAAAATTAGTATCTCTAAAAATGTTTTCTGATAAAGAGTTAACTTGTTACCAAACGACAAAAATTTATACCAGTCCAAATTGAAAGCGTTTGCAGATGACAAATGAAATGTGGCCCTAATAGGATTTGTGATTGAAAGGGTAGTAAACATTGTGGGAAAAGGAGAAAATGCTTGTCACCAGCATTTTCTCCTTTTCCCACAATGTTTATAAAAGTCGCTGTCCTCAAGGTTGCTAAAACATCAGATTGTGTGATAAAGGGTTGAAGGGGTCACATATGATGGAGTTTTTCTTTCAAAGGGGAGAAACGTGGAGCAAAAAAGAAAAAAAGCTGGAAACCACCATTTTCTCCTAGTTTCCTCAACCTTTTGTAAGTGTTGTTAACTCTTTACCAAATGACAATATTTTAGGCTTGTCCAAATCAAAAGCGTTTGCAGACGACAAAACAAAAGTGACTGAAAATTTGAAATTTGTTTTGTGAAGAGTAGAAAACAATGTGGGAAAAGGAGAAAATGCTGGTTACCAGCATTTTCTCCTTTTCCCACAATGTTTTCTAAAGGCTTCTTTCTCAGGGTCGTCAAAAGTAGGGATTGTGTGGTAATAGGTTAAATGTCAGGACTGTTGGGAAAAAGTTGAAAGCGAACAGAAAAACCATAGGAAGACTCAAATAGTAAACCATTTTTTTTTTCATTTAAAAAAAAAACCACCTGGTTCTGCTTTCTGGAAAACTGTTTTTTGCCAGAAAACCCATGAAACATCTGTCGCTGTGGATCAAAGGTCAGGCTGGATAGTGTCTTCAATGGCATTTTGATTGTAATAGCTACAAAGGCAAATAAAGTGTAATAAATGTTGCAAGGGAGATAAATCTGTATAGTTAACATTTTCAAGAAACAAACTTACTGAATTATGTCCCATGTAAGCATTGGTAACATGACAACAACCATTATTTATTTGTTTACATGTTACCAAGGACAACAGATTGTCTGTGTGTGTATTGAATAAAAGGGCGTTATGAGAGTGTAAAGATATGTAAATCTACATAAAAGAAAAGTGTTATTTAACATTTTCCTTTATGACTGAGTCTTTTTTACAGCCCCAGTGGAGAACATTGTAGAAAAAATAGACATGCCATATCTAGTTACTTTGACACATTTATGTACTTATCCTGCCTGTTACTTACTTTTGATTTAAAGTATGCCACTACAGTTATTAGTTTAGATCCACACAACAATAAAAGTTCAGATTTGTGTGTTTTGAAAGCATTTGCAGATAGCAAATGATTAAAATTCAATGATCAATGGATTTGGCTTTGAAGGTGTAGAAAACATTATGGTAAAAGGAGAAGATGCTGGTTACCAGCATCTTCTCCTTTTTCCAAAATGTTTTCAAAAGCCTTTGTCCTGAGTGTTGTAAAAACATGGTATTGACTGATTAAGGATTAATAGAAGAATGATTTAAGTAAGAGAAATTCATCAATTACAGATAATAATAAATGTGTCTCAAATGATTAAATATATCATACAAGAGGTAGAAAACATTTTGAGAAAAGGAGAAAATGCTGGTTACCAGCATTTTCTCCTTTTCTCACAAAGTTTTCAAAACCCTTCTTCCTCAGGGTTGTTAAAACTCAGGATTGTGTGGTTAGAGTTAAAGGCAGTTATGGAAGACTTATTGGATTCTCTTATGCCAAAAATAAATTTCACTTTACCTGTTACATAAATCTTAAGATAAACTCCTTGCCAAAGAATTATTCTGACTTTTAATGCAAGCATTGTTTACAAGGAGAAAATGTTGGCTACCAGTGCTTGCTCCTTTTCCAACAAGGTTTTCAAAAGAATTCTGCTTTAGGGTCATGAAAAATGGAAGTGTGAGGTAAGGGGTTAACTAAATATGTAAGCCTTTATCACACAACCCCAAGTATTAACAACCCTGAGAAATGGACCATTCAGAAACATCATGGAAAAAGGAGGAAATGCTGGTTACCAGCCTTTTCTTTTTTTCCCACAATTTCTCCACTCTTTAGTTTAGTTTAAACATATTTATTTTACATCGATTGAGAAACAAGCTCTGACAACTTATACTAATCTCTCTCGATTCTGCACTCTTTCAAAGATAATTTCCACGAAATGGTAACTTTATCTAGTTTATCTAGTTTATTATGTGCAATTTTTTTTTTTTAATTTGGAAAAGTGTATAATTTGTCTGGTAAAGAGATATTAGAATCTGATGTTGGCTTATCAGATCAGATTAACATGATAAAAAGTAAAACATTTGGTTTGATGTTTAATACCATTTTCAACAGTATTTCAGTCATATGAGCAACATTGACTTCTCAGGGGCCTGTGTCATTCCCCCCATAACCCTTAAGACAAAAAAAATCCAAATTTTAATGACCCTTACGTTTGAAAACATTATGGGAAAAAGGAAAAGAAATGCTGATACCAGCATTTATCCCTTCCCCACAATGTTTTCTTCCTTGTGAAACTTAACTTCAATTCTTGAGGCACAAACATCATGCCATCTACAAATGCTTTCAACTGGAACAAATCTAAAGTTTTTTCACCCAGTAGATATTCAACTCTTTACCAAACAACAAAATTTTAGACTTTACCAAATGGAAAACATTTTGTAGACGACAAAATAAATGTGACCGAAAATTTGGAATTTGTTTTGCGAAGGGTAGAAAACATTGTGAGAAAAGGAGAAAATGCTGGTTACCAGCATTTTCTCCTTTTCTCACAATGTTTTCAAAAGGCTTGTTTCTCAGGGTGGTTAAAAGTTGGGATTGTGTGGTAAAAGGTTGAACTCTTTACCAAACAACAAAAATGTAGACTCACTCAAAATGAAGGCATTTGCAGGTGACAATTTCAATGTCCCCCATATGATTGGATTAGCTTTGATAAGATTGGAAACATTTTTAGAAAAGGAGAAAATGCTGGTTACCAGCAATTTCACCTTTTCCCACAATGTTTTCAAATGGCTTTTTTCTCAGGGTCTTTAAAACTTGGTATTGTATGGTAAAGTGTTAAACAAGGTCAGAGTTCACCTCCTTCCCAAAACAGCCTTAAAAATTAATAGATGAATTACCATCAGAATGACTGAAAATGTTTCTATGGCAATCTACAAGTTACTTGATAGGCATGTTGTCAAGCCAAACCCAGGAAGCCCATGCTATATCACCAGTTTATCAAGTTTGCCTTGCTTAAGTCTTATCCTGCTAAATAGATAACATGAAACTTTCAAGCCGATAGTAATGACCCAAATTTTGCTATTTCAATGGTATTTTGGAGCAAAAATATCTCTTTATCAGAGAGCGTAGATCCAAGTTCAGATCTCCTTATCGGAAGGCGTAGATCCAAGATCAGACTGCACATTCTTTGCAGTCTGATCCTGATCTACGCTGTCCATATAAGGTCAGTGAGTCGCGCTTAGCAGCCCAAGGTTTGAAGTAAAACAGGTTGACAGAATGAACAAAAAGAACCGAAAAACATACTAGTAACTTAGCATGGCCAGCTTCAATATATTCCTGGCTACACCTGAGTGTGCTTCAATATATATCAATTTAATATTTTATACAAGCAATGGGTTAAGATTTTGTAATGTATATTGTTTACACAATCTTATGTTTGCTAACCATAGTAATCGCCTCTCCAAAATTCTGAAGTCTAACCTGAAGAGTTTTAAAGTAAATAACCATGTTATGAAATTGAACAACTGTGATCTTTCCTTAACCCTTTACAACACAATCCTGACTTTTAACAACCCTAAGGAAAAGGGCTTTTGAAAACCTTGTGGGAAAAGGAGAAAATGCTGTTAACCAGCATTTTATCCTTTCTCACCATGTTTTTTACCCTTTGAAAGACACATTTTGTGTTTTGTGTAACACTGCATTTGTTGTCTGCAATTGCTTTCAATTTGGACAAGTCTTCGATATTGCCACGTGGTTTAAAGTTAACCCTTTACCAAACAGTCCCATATTAAAACCAAAGGAGGCGTGCTGTTGAAAACATCTTAGGAAAAAAGCTTTGATTTTTTGCGATCATGCTGTGCCCATCGTGCGCCATGTCACCTTTTACCTTGTGTATGCTTTGGAGACCAATACTCATGAAACTTGGTCAGAATGTTTGTTTTTGTATTATTTAGGACCAGTTCAATAATGGCTCACATCTTTTCAAATAATAGGTTGGCAGGTCAAATCATAGCAAAACATTGTCGACACTCTCGAGGCTACATTTTCTATTCAAATACTGATGAAAATTGGTCAGAATGCTTATCTCAATAATATCTTGGATTAGTTTAAAAATGAGTCACATTGAATCAAACACAAGGGATTTACAGGGCAGATCTTTGAAAAAAACTTGTGCACATTCTAGAGGCCTCATGTTTAGTCCAATACTCATGAAACTTGCTTTGAGTATTTGTCTTTATAGTATCTGAAACGAGTTTGAAAATCAGTTATGTTGAGCCAAAGACTAGGTCACCAGGTCAAATCTTTAAAAACCTAATAAAGACTCTAGAGATCACATCTTCAGTCCAGTACTCATGCAAGCTCTTAAGAATGTTTGTCTTGATATTATGGAGGATGAGTTGTAAAATGGGTTATGTTGGGTCAAAAACTAGGTCACCAGGTCAAATCTTAGGAAAACTTTATGTATTCTATAGAGGCCACATTTTCAGTCCAATACCCATGAAACTTCGTCAGAATTTTTGTCTTGATCTTACTGTGGATGGGTTGGGAAAGGGTTATGTTGGGTCAAAAACTACATGTAGGTCACCAGGTCAAACCTTTCTAAAACTTTGTGTACAGTTTTTCAGTCAAAAACTTATTAAACTTCATCAGAATGTTTGTCTTATTAATATCTAATTGAGTTAAAAAATGGGTCATGTTGGGTCAGAAACTAGGTCAACAGGTCAAACCTTTACAAAAGCCTTGTGTACACTCTAGAGGCCACACTTTCAGTCCAACACTCATGAAAGTTGGTCAGAATGCTTTGTGTTGATGATGTTAGGATGTTTATAAGAGTTAGTCAAATTGGATAAAACTTAGACAAATCCTAGGAAAAGCTTGTGTACAATCTAGAGGCCACATTTTCAGTCAATTATTCATAAGAATTGGTCAGAATGCTTGTCTTTTTGATATCTCTGAAAGTTTTGATATTGGATCACATCAGGTCAAAAAGTATTTCACTTGGACAGATCTCAGAAAAACCTTGGGTACACTCCTGAGGTCACAAAAATGAGTCAAAAACTCATGAAAATGGTCAGAATGTTTGTTTGGATGACATCTACAGCGAGTTTGAAAATGGATTATGTTGGATCAAAAAATTTCACCATGTTTTCTACTTTTACAACTACTTACAATATGATAAAATCTAGTTTTTTGTCACTAAATTTTGGTGGAGAGTAAAGAAATTGCCTGTAGGCAGGTGAAAGAATTAAATTCAGAAAAAATAATTATGTCAATTTTTGGGTCCGGAGTCTATATTCACCAACCAGTCTTAATATCACTCAAAGTCTTATTCTGGATTTAGAAAGTAACACAACTTTTGAATGGCAAAACAATTTTGTTCAGCCAATCGGACATTATGTTACCTTCAAACTTAGCAATTTCTTAAAAATTGAAAACAAATTAGACTGCACATTCTAATCTTGATCCAGACTGTCTGTTTATGCATTAACCCTTTACCACACGGCAAAATTTAAGACCTATCCAAATTGAAAGCATTTGCAGACGACAATTTCATAGTGGCTCAAATGACGCAACTTTTCTTTGATAGGATAGAAAACTTTGTGGAAAAAGGAGAAAATGCTGGTTACCAGCATTTTCTCCTTTTCCCACAATGTTTTCAAAAGGCCTCTTCTTCAGGGGCGTCAAAAGGCGTCATTGTGTGGTAAAGGGTTAAAGCAAACTCGCTGGTTTGCTCTTTACCAAACAATCCAGTTATATTGATCCTCACATGGAAAGCTTTTGAAATTTACCATGTGCAAGAGGGGGAAAATGCTGCTAACAAGCATATTCACCTTTTCCAATAAGGTTTTCTTCTCTATCATACTTTTTTTATTTTGCATTTGAAACATATTTACTTTACATTGATTGAAGAACAAGTTCTTGCAACTTAAACTAATCTCTCTGGATACTTCGAACAAAAAAACTTCTTCCTGGGTCGTTATTCACCAACCATTCTCAGGAACAGTCTTTAAGTCTTATTCTCTAAGATTTTCCAAACTTGAAAGTAACACAACTTCCGATTGGCTTACCCAAATGGTTAAGCCAATCAGAATGTGTGTTACTTTCAAATCAATAAAAAGAATAATAAGACTAAGACTGTTTTTGAGAATGGTTGGTTAATACAGACCCTGGAAACTACACTGTTAAGCCAAATGTGTGGTTCATTATACAGTCCCAAAGTTGACACCCGCTCCCTGGAATCGAGCTCAGAATATTACATTTGCGAGGCAGACACTTTACCTCATGACAATAAACACTCTCATACTGTAGCTCATTTGTACCAATTTCAACTTTGATTTTGGCTTTGAATGAGCCAAAGATATTTTGGGTAAATGCTGGTTACCAGCATTTTCTCCTTTTCCCACAATGTTTTTTAAAAGCCTCCTACCCAGGCTTGTTAATAGATTGCTTTGTTTGTGAAAGGGTTTAAACAAGGATTAAGCCATGGTACATGTACAAAATGAGACAGGAATCTTAAGTTCTTATAAGCATGAAATTTGTCAGACTTTGGCTGTGTTTTTCAGTTTGAGTGGTTCATTTGCAAATTTAGTGTATGTTTTTTTCTCTGTTATGTTCGATAAGAGCATTTTTTCTGTAAATCTGCAAAATTTTCAAGTTTGTTATGAACTTATTCAAATATAAACTTCCAACAAAAATAGCTTGATAAGAAATCTTAATTCAGAGTACTACAGTGCTCACTCTTAGAGATTTCAATTTGCAGTTTGAAAAGTTAATGTGTTTATAAAGTTATATGTTTTTGATACTGCTTTTACAGGAACCTTTATGATGAAGTTTTGCATTTGACCCTTTACCAGATGACAAAATTTTAGCCTTTTCCAAATTGAAAGCATTTGCAGACGACAATTTCAGTGTGGCTCAAATGGTGCAATTCCTCTTTTATAGTGTAGAAAACCTAGTGGGGAAAGGAGAAAATGCTGGTTTCCAGCATTTTCTCCTTTCCCCACAATGTTTTCAGAATGCTTCTTTTCCAGGGTTGTTAAAAGTTGGCATTGTGCTGTAAAGGGTTAAATAACTCTATACTAGATAAAAAAACTCTAGACTTGTCCAAATTTGAAAGCATTTGCAGATAAAAAATAAGTGCGGTTCTAAAAGCAAGATTTTTCTCTTAAGGGAAGAAAACATTGTGGGAAAAGGAGAAATCGTTACTCACATTTTATTCTTTTCCAACAATGATTTCAAGAGTGTTTTTTCCCCAGGGTCTTTAAAACACAGGCTTGTTTGGTAAAAGGTTAAACACGGATTAGACATTGATGGATAATTTATAGTGAGACAGTTTCTTGTGAATATTGCATACTGTAGACTGTTTTGTTTTGGTCAGAGTGTTTCGTTTAAAAAGTTTTATCACCAGCCGGCATAGCTCAATTGGTGGAGCATAGAACTTGTGAACGTGATGTTTCAGGTCACTTGAGGGTGGGGGTTCGATTCCCACGGCTGGCCATGTAGAATTAAAATATAGCCTTTCGGATGAGACATTCAATCTAGGTCCCGTGTGACGGTGCTATACACTGAGAAAGTTAAAGAACCAAGCGTAACTTAGGATGGGTTTCGTCCTGTATCTGCTTTATTCCTCGTAACAATAGTAAAAGCCTTATGGGGGCATTGCCCATATGGTCAATTGGTGGCAATGATAAATAAATGCAAATTCAATCAAAAAGTTTTTTTTAGAATACATATTTCTCTTCCTCTTTTTCTAACTAAAAGTTATGAAAAAAGCTGGATTTTTTTTTTTGGTCACGGTGTATTATATTTTAGGTTCTTGAGAAATATGGCAAAATAAAACCACTTGTGCGTTTGTGATGTGGCTGTGTCTTCATATAAAAAGGTTTTAACAAAATTTGCAGTGCTTTTCCTTTTTTGCTTGATGGAAAAGTTCTTTTCAGTAATTTTTGAAATGGATCAAACAAAATTTCAATTGTTGGTTATGAAAAAGTTCAAATACAAGAACTTTATCACATAGAGATTTAAATTGAACTCTAAATTTAGAATGTTCTCTCAGTCTATCAGATTTCCGTCTGCAATTGAAAATGAGTCAACAGAATCCCTTTTAACTCTTTTCCAAACGACAAAATTTTTGATTGGTCCAAATTGAAAGCATTTGCAGACGACAAAATAAATGTTAACCAAATATTGAAAATCGTTTTGGAAAGGATAGAAAACATTTTGGGAAAAGGAGAAAATGCTGGTTACCAGCATTTTCTCCTTTTCCCAAAATGTTTTTAAAGGGCTTTTTCTTCAAGGTCATTAAAACTCGTGATTGTGTGGTCTCTTTACCAAACAACAAAATTTTTGACTGGTTCAAATTGAAAGCATTTGCAGACAACATTATTTAGCTGAAACAACGGAAATTGTCTGTGAAAGTGTAAAAAACCTTGTTTGAAAATAGAGAAAATGCTGGTCACCATTATTTTCTGCTTATCCCACAAGGTTTTTACAAGACTTTTCTCAGGGTTGTTAAAACTTGAGATTGTGTGGTAAAGAGTTTATGCTTAGCCTGCTAATCAGTAGTCAGTGCTCTTTTGCCAACAGTATAGATCAAGATCAGACTGCAGAGAACATGCAGGCTGATCTTGCATAGATCTACACTATCCAACATACTGAGATTTTTCTGTTGTGAAGAAGTGTAAACTTGCAATATTTTGGTTTTTCCCATTGGTTGGAAATTTCCATTGAATTTATTTATTTCAACAGTTAAACCGTCTACCAAACTTTCTAAAGTTTAAATGACCCTAAGGAATAATGAAGGCTTTTGAAAACATTGTGGTAAAAATAAAATATATGGTGTACCAGCATTTTCTTCTTTTCCCTTAATTTTTGCTACCCATTTGAAGACTGATGAAATCCTATCAATTTGATAAGCTTTCTGTTTGTTGTCTGCAACTGCTTAATTAACATGGAAATTGGTTCGAATTTTTTTTTTTGTCTGGTACAGAGCAAAGGGTTAAAAGTTCTCCTAACACTTTACCTCACAATGGCGACTTTTAACAACCCTGAGGAAGAAGCCTTTTGAAAATGTTGTGGAAGAAGGAGAAAATGCTGGTGACCAGCATTTTCTTCTTTTCCCACAGAGTTTTCTACCCTTTCAAAGAAAAATTGTGTCATTTGAGCCACTATAGAATTGTCGTCTGCAGATGCTTTTAATTTTGATAGGTCTAAAATTTTGCCATGGGGAAAAGGGTTAATATTGACAAAAGAGCACCTTTACATGAAACTGATACAGCTCTTGAAAAATTCCCCTTTTTTGGTAGTTTATACATTAAAATTTTAGATCAGTATGATACCTGTGGGTCATATTTGGACATACCGCTGACTAAGTATAAGTGACGCAAAAGAGGACAATAAATCAAAGGAAAGGATATGTGTTGTCTCTGTGGATGATATGGAAATCATTTGGGGAAAAGAAGCAATTTTACATGGAATTGTTAAGACCATTTTAGTTTTTTCTCTAATTGCAGTGTTTACATTAACATTCATATGATTATGTAACAGATTGTATTTGTATGTGCCACATGATTAATTTAAGTGACAGGAGAAAAAAATAGAAGGAAACGATAAATTAGCTTTTTTTACTGAAACTGGAATCATTTGGGAAAAAGAAACAACTTTCAAATGCCTTGTTTTTTTCCTCATAACTTTTTACATTCATATTTTAGATGATTTCAATACGGGTTGTATTTTGGAAATTATTTGAATATCATAAAAAAAAAAGGGAAATAATTATTCCTTTAATTAATTTTTTTTGTCTTTTTGTTCCTTAAATATAAGTAACACAAAGGAGAACAAATTAAAGGATTTTTTTGTTTTTTAATGATATGTAAATTATTTCGGGAAAAAGAAGCAAATGTACTAAGCCTTTACCCAGAGGACAAAATTTTTAGATGTGTCCTTCTTGAGATCATTGACAGGTGAAAAATTATGTGTGGTTCTTATAATGAGGTTTGTCTCCAAATAATGTACAAGACATGGTGAGAAAAGGAAGAAAGGGCAACATTTTCTCATTTTCCCACAGTGTTTTTCAAAAGCAGTCTACAGGATTGTATAGTAAAGGGTTAGGTTTACATTCATTATCATTATCAACAATTTTTTCAAAACGTTACATTCCAACAAACTTTGCAAAATTCTAGCTTGAAAACTGAAAAGGTACCCTAATAATTATGAGGCTAAATGACTAGCCCAATATAAGGCAATACCACTGAAGAAAACTTTTGTCTTACATTTGTCTTTCTTTTCAAAGGCTGGTGGTTTGCCTGCCACTGCCTATCTTAATTCATTGATGGATCTTTTTTTTTTTAATTTGGTGAAATTATGAAAATCAAATTAGCCCCCTTTAACTCTTTACCAAAGTCTGAATAGCCCTCTTTAATTTTTTACCAAACAACACAATTTTAGATTAAACCAAATTCCAGGTATTTGCAGACGACAAAATAAATGCACCTGAAAAATTGAAATTTGTTTTGAGAAGGGTAAATGAAATTGTGGGAAAAGGAGAACATTTTGGTTACCAGCATTTTCTCCTTTTCCCACAATGTTTTCAAGAGGCATCTTTCTCAGAGTTGATAAAAGTTGGGATTTAGTGGTATAGGGTAAATTTCAATCATTTACCTCAAGTACACAACAAAAATTCAATCAGTTTATCTCAAGTACACAGCTTAGCAATTAAAATACAGTACATGTATGCAAATATATGGATAAGATCTTAATTAAACAGAATCATTATAAATTCAAGGACCATGTGACCGTGGGTTTGAAACCCTCATGACCATACATATATTTGTCTTTGACAGAATAAAATGCTTCCTTTTGTTAAATACTGCCTTCTATATTTTTATTATTATAAAGAATAAAAGAAGTTTGTCAAACGGGAAAAAAGAACTGAGGCAAAAGTTCGAACTTTTCTGTGGCACATAGAAGGGCTGTTTGTAGCTCCTAACCTTGAAATGAAAGGAGATATCTCAGCCTTATTCTAATCTTACTGAGCGACAGATAATTAGAAATTTAGGCTCTCAACAACATAACTATGTAAGTTCGTTTTATAAAACTGTTGTTTTGGACACTAAGTGACATGATTTTAATGAGATATGTCTGATGGGTAACCCACAACATACTGGTTTTTGAGATGATATAGTTGTTTATGAATCAGATTACTCTTGAATTTATCTGGAGCAATCTATGTTGCCAAGGGGATAGGGGACTAGACTTTCACATACCAATTATAGCAGTGATGCTCATTTTTGCCCTCAGACCTGCTCAAGTGGGAGTGTGCCGTGGTGTGCTGTGATGTGAACCATAATGTGATAAAGGAATAACACTAGTTTATGTTACTGGACACATTAATGAAAGCTTTAAGATTGGGTATATTAATAAATGTATTCTTTTATATGAAATGTAGGTATAAAATGAGTTTATTTTTAGTTAAACCTTAACCCCTAGGCCGCAAAGCGCGACTTTAGGACCTTATGCGGACAGTATAGATCAAGATCAGACTGAACAGAATGTGTTGTCTGATCATGGATTAACACTGTCTAAATAAAGAGATACATTTTCCCCCAAAAAATAACTTTAAAAAAGCAAAATTTTGGGTTTTAATATCGGCTTGAAAGTTTCATTTCACTCATTCAGTGGGATAAGTGTTGAACTGAGCAGTAATTCACCATTTTTTACCTCCTGCCATTTTACTGACTTCAAAAGCAGGATTTTAAAAGAATTCTTGTGAAATAAATAGAACAGAAAAGAACTTAACTCTTTACCAAACGACAAAATTTTAGACTAGTCCAAATTCGAAGCATTTGCAGACGACAAAATTAATGTGACTCAAAAATTGAAATTTGTTTTGGGAAGGGAAGAAAACATCGTGGGAAAAGGAGAAAATGCTGGTTACCAGCATTTTCTCCTTTTCCCACAATGTTTTCAGAAGGCTTCTTTCTCAGGGCCGTGAAAACCAGGGATTGTTTGGGAAAGGGTAAAGAATAGAAAAAACAGTACCCCACATTAAAAAGCTGGGTTTGTGATGAAGTACGTATTTAACCCTTTACCGTACAAACCCTACTTTTAACAACTGTGAAGGAAAAGGCTTTTGAAAATATTGTGGGAAAAGGAGAAAATGCTGGTTACCAGCATTTTCTCCTTTTTCCACAATGTTTTCTACCCTATCAACGACAAAAATCGTCTTTTTTGCATCATTTGATTTGTGGTGTGCAAATGCTTTCAATTTAGTTCAGTCCAAAATTTTACCATTTGGGAAAGAGTTAATGGGTTTGCTAAGAATAGCAAATGCATTCAAAACTGGATAAAATTAAAACTTTCTCTAGGTCCCTTGACCGCACCAAGAGAAAGTTCTAGTGGTTTAATTTGTGACGTTTAACATAATTTATCAAAACTTTTATTATAATTGATTATCAAAACATCATCCATTTTACTTTTCACGCACAATAGCTCCAACAGTCCTTAAGAACAATAATGTATTTTAATCAAAATTATTGATGAAATGAGGCTAAAAATAGGGTCATGCTGTATTTTGTGAAAAAAGAGTCAAGGTCTATGTATATCACAGTACAACTGGATAATCTATAATTAATCCTTCACTATTTAATCTGTAGAATAAAACACTAGTTATATCACTTTTTGAGGACAGTGTAGGTAAAAGATCTGACTGTACAGAATGTGCAGTCTGACCTTAGATCTATACTGTCCGCTGCTTTGTAACATACATGTATCCTGGCCTAAATAACCTTGAAATTACAGTATTTCAGAAGTTGTATTACAGTTCATTACATCCGAGTCTATTAACTCTTTACCACATAATCCCAAGTTTTAAAGACCCTAAAGAAGTAAGCCTTTTGAAAACATTTGGGGAAAAGGAGAAAATGCTGGTAACCAGCATTTTCTCCTTTTCCCAAAATGTTTTCTACCCTTTCTAGGACAATTTTCACCATTTGAGCCACCTTCAGATTGGCTCCTGCAAATGCTTTCAATTTGGACCAGTCTTACATTTTGTCGTTTGGTAAAGAGTTAATTCTTATCCTGCTAAATAAATAAAATGAAACCTCCAAGTGTATAGAAAAAAATCCGAATAATGCCATTTCAAAGTTATGTTTTAGAGAAAAATATCTCCTTATCAGACAGTAAAGATCCAAGATCAGACTGCACATCCTGTGCAATCTGATCTTGATCTACACTGTCTGCAAAAGGTCGGTGAGTCGCTCCTAGCAGCCTATGGGTTAATTCTTTACCAAATGACGATCAAATTGAAAGCTATGCAGACGACGCATTAATTAAAGCTCATATGATGACTTTTGTCTTTGATTGGGTAGAAAACATGGTGGGAAAAGGAGAAAATGCTGCTTACCAGCATTTTTTATCTTTTCATATTGCTTACAAAAGCCCTGTTCTACAGGGTTGTTAAATTCTGGATCGTGGTGAAGAGTAAAGGATACATGAATATGTTCTGAAAATATTTCAGCAAAAAAAAGTTATTACTTATTATAAAATGATAATCTGTAATATGGACGAAAAAGGGCAGGATTATTTGGAAAGAAGTTAATCTGGATTAACAAGCATGTATCCACTATTTTAGGTTGAATTAAATATGGACCTCCAAAGTACCTTATTCTCATTAAGTATTTGTGTGTGCTATTATTTGTTTTAGGCCTGACATTTGATATTTATGTGTGATAGTGTGTGCAATATAATGTTCTTACAATGGATTTGACTGTGAACTCTTAACTAGAACAAAAAAAATTTAGACCTGTTCAAATTAAAAGCAGAAACTGTTGCAGACAACAAATTTAATGTAACTCTTATTTTGGGATTTGTTTCTGAAAAGGCTGAAAACATTGTGGGAAAAGGAGAAAATGCTGGCTTCAGGCATTTTCTCCCTCTCCAACAATGTTTTCAAAAATCTCCATACTCATGGTCCTTAAAACTCAGAACTGTTTGGTAATGGGTCAATATTGTTTGCTCATTTATGTTCAGTGCAACATGGGAGAAACATTTGAATGAAAGCAAAAAGGCTGTTTTTGAAAGACATAATAACAACTAATATTGTGGGAAAAGCAGCAACTGCTTCTCAAAAATATTGCTCCTTTACACACAGTAATTTCAAAAATTGGTTTATGGCAGAAGCATGAAAAGTCGTGTTTGTATAGTAATTGGTAAATAGACAAGTCTATGGTTTTGTTTTAAAGAAAAAGCTAATTAAAAAAAACTTTTAGGGTTGAAAATGGCTTTGTGAATTATTAACTTGAAAATCATTATTCTTGACTCAAGGATTCTATATTCATTGAAAGAGAGGGTTAAAATTCAGGGAAAATGTCTGCTAAATAGAAAAACATTTAAAAAAAAAACAACTGGCCTACAAAATGGCTCGGTAATTTACTTTTGAATTGAAACTTTATCAAGGCCGTTCCATTTATTTAGTGTGGGAATTAAAAAGTGAAGTGAAAATGTCAGCTAAATGGAAAAATATTGCAAGAAAGGCATCCGCTACAGGAGACAGAATGGGTGGTGACGACACTAAAGGCGGACCTCTAAATAAAAGAAATGCACTTAGAACTACAACTCTTGCAACTGTTGAAGGGATGCAGGTAACCAAGTGTTTCCATTTAATTACTTCTAATAAAATGCACCTGATGAAGCCTTTGTCCCACAGAGCTTGTGATTGCAATGTGACCACATTGCAAATGATTTCATCTCGTATTGACTCTCAACCTCTGTAACTATAATCATCTACTTTACAAATTTATGAAATGACACCAAGAGGTGAAGACAGCTTTCAGTTGTACTTCGCACTGCAAACTTTAAGATATCTATTTGTCCACTCTTGAACCTTCCTTGAAACCTTTTGGCAACCAGTCTGTGACTGGTCGCTGATCAGTCACTGGCTCATCAGTGAACAGTCACTAACCAATTGCCAACAGTTGCCAATCAAGTGCCTGGGATACATTCTCTGACTGATTGCCGATAGATTGCTGCAAAGTTGCCAGGTGTCAGAGCCAAATGTTGATAAGTTGATTGGCAACCATTTTTTTTCCAGATCAGGCATTGTTTGGTGATTGATAGGCCACTGTTAGAAAACCATTGCAACCTGCCTGCGATCAGAATCAGTCATGGTTACTTGTGCATGCTCAAAAGACCGGCTGCAACTAATTTTTTTCAGTAACCTATCAGCGACCTCACTGCAACCACTATAAAACCTCAATGTGTCTTCTGCAACTTCTCTGCAACTGTCTTACATATCAGTCTTAGAGAGGTCGGGCCGCAGCCACAAGCTCTCGGGGATTGTGACTTAAAGATGTTTGCGACAGTTTCCATTTTCATGCTTCATGTAACTATCACGCTCACCTCATGTAACTATCATGCTCACCTTTTACTTAAAAAAAAAAAAAAAAAAAAAAAAAAAAAAAAAAAAAAAAAACGGTGAGCACCTAACACAATCGATCTTGCCACACCTGTCAATGTCTGCAGAATGGATAAACCAAGAACTAAAACAGGTCGTTTCATGTTAGCAAAATGAAGTAAAAAGTATTTGAATCAAGCCAAATAATTATATGCGAGGCAAGAATCCAAAATTACGCTTTCAAAAGATCGGAATCACCTAACTACGTCACCTAACAATGGAAATATGGACACAGATGCTACCACTAGCGCTCTATCTGGCAGACGTATCGTCGAGCTAAAACATATTTTCAGATGCGGATGCTTTCAGTTTGGTCTAGTCCAAAATTATGTCACTTGGTAAAGACTTGCAGAAAACGAGGGGCTGTACATAACTCTTTATCCCTTAGCTTGATGAGTCTGCAGCAGACAACATTGATGAAAACATTGATGTCAAAAGGAGAAATTACCCCTAATGATTGATTTCTCCTTTTCCCACAATGATTTCTGACCCACCAAAGAACTGTGATACATGAATACCAGGTTTTGGTTTAGCGTCTGCAAACGCGTCAAATTTAGAAGAGTCTAAAATTAGTCATTTGGAAATAGGTTAAATGCTAACATCAGTATTACATTTATATGCTATGAATTGGTTTATTGTGACCAAAAAACTTGATTCTTATAAATATTGTTGTATTACTGTATTGTGCCCCACCCACAAACTTAAAATGTATTTTCTGAAAAAATAAAGCTGGTGACATATTTGTTTTGAGCCTGATTCTTTTAGTTTAGTACCTGAATATTATTTATAGAAAAAATAAGAAAAATCTGAATGTTAGAACATTTAAAAAAATAACTTCAAAAGATACTCTTTCGTTTTTTTGGTTTCTTCCACAATAAAGGTGTTTTAGCCATAAGTTAAGGGTTTGTTTTTTTTTAAAGATTGATACTCAGTATACTCTAAATTATTTTTTCATTAAATTTGATGTTTCACCAATACAATGACATAAAATTTACTTATAATTGTTGTCATTTAAAAAAATATACATAGACTTAGTTTTCATAGGTGAAATTTCATCCTGAACTGCCGCAATGCAGGGTGTACTAAAAGAAATATTCATAGAATTTTCCCAAAGCTGGTGACCCCCCCTTTTTATCTCCTATTTTTATAGATCAGATAATAAACTATCACCAAACAAAGTTTCATGAAATTCTTAATGTTTTCAAAAAATGGCGAAACTGTAGCGATCGTCTTTAAAGGGGCCAATGGCTTGGTTCTTTACCATTCACCAAACAATACTGTGTTTTCACAGCCCTAGGAGAGCAGGCCTTTTGAAAATATTGTGGGAAAATGAGAAAATGCTGGTAACCAGAATTTTCTCCTTTTTCTACGTTTTTGTGCTTTTTTCATTGGAAACACCATCATGTAAGCGCATTGAAATTGGTATCTGCAAAGACTTTCAATGAGGACTCGTCTAAATTTTTGTTGTCTGGTAAACTGGTAATTATCCCTTGTTTCCCTTCAATTAGGGCTTTTCAAACTGGCCAGCTGCAGCCTTCTGTTCAAGCTTTGTAGGAAAAGGAGCTATTTGTAGTCGTCTGAGCACTTGCCCCTATTCCCACAAATTCTTCCATAATTATTGTCCATCACTTTCCACTTGAATATTCATTCTTTATGACACTGATACCTGCTAATGGCAAATCGGAAAAAGTAGCTTGTGTATTAATGGCTTGATTGGCTTGCAGGAAAAATGTTCAATAAAATATATCAGTTAACAAGCCTTTCCTTTGGCAGCACATAATGAGGAGAATCCTAACCCAATTAGCATGTAGAAAGAAAAAAGTAGCATATGCTCATATTAGGAAGTTGCTATTAGTTTGTTCAGTAATTCTGCCATTATTTAAGAGACAATCTATATCCACAGATAGATAGATAGATAAGTATAAAGGACTGTTTCAGTCGGTAGAAAACACAAAATAATGCTGTCATTTCTTGGCTGTTTTTGTTAGGGTATCTCACAAACTATTAACCAATAAAGATCCACAACTAGACTGCGTATGCTGTGTAATCTTATCTTAATCTGGTAACAAGCGGTATTGTGACCTGCATCTATTTTTTCCTTACCCAGACACCTAAACAATATTCAGATCAAGAAAGCAGAGTGTCGAAGTATAGAATTATTTTCTGAAGGCAAGTTTTGGTCTGCAACAGACAGCTTTTGAAAACACTGTGAATAAAGAAGAAATTGCTCAGAATAAACAATTTCCCTCTCTATCACAATGTTTTTTCATATGCATTCATGTATGAAAAAAGCATTCTTTCATTTTTGCAATTATACATGGCTGTTTTCATGGTCATTGGCTGAAAATTTGCTTGAGAGGGAAATAAGTTTGCTTGGAAGAAAAAGGAAATGAACAGAAGCCGAGCTTAACTCTTGTTGCCCAATATAATAGGCAGCGTCACTGCTATTTGACTTCTTTCCGAAGCGATACATATATTTTTTCAAAACTCATTATCATTTTCATTATTCTTATGTCACTTATATAGAGAGGAGAACTATTTTATCATAAGAGGGAGAGTCAGAGCTTACGTGGAAATTAATGACATGGATCTTTTTAACATTTTATCAAACAACTGTGTGTTTTAATGAACCTAGGGAAAAGAGGGCAATTTGAAAACATTGTGGGAAAAGGAGAAAATGCTGGTAAACAGCATTTTCTCCTTTTCTCACAGTGTTTTCTATACTGTAAAAAACAAATTCCTCATTTGAGCTATCTCTGTTTTGTCGGCTGCAAATGCTTTGAATAAGGCCAAGTCTAAAATTTTGTCTTCTAGTAAAGGGTTAACTCTTTACATGGCGAAAGAATTTTAAGCTTATCTATAGGCGAAAGCTTTGTATATTACAAAATAAAATTTAGCTCAAATGAAAGGACTTGTTTTTTGAAAAAGCAGAGGTCATTGCAGGAAAAGGAGATCTGACAGGTACGGGCATTTTCTTCTATTTCATTGAATTTTCAAAGGCTCCCTGTCCGAAGGGTCGGAGAAACATGGGGTGGTTTGGTAAATGGTTAATCCCTTTACCACATAATCTTCAGTTTATCAATCATGGAGAATAAAAAACTTTGGAAAAGATTGTGGGAAAGGGAGAAAGTGCTGGCAACCACCGTTTTCTCCTTTTCCCACAATATTTTCTATTCTTTCAGACATATATTCCATCGTTGAGTTAGCCTTATTTAATCTGTCATCTGCAAATGCTTTCTATTTTGGTCGGTTTTCAATTATGTCATTTGGTAAAGAGTTTAAAAAAAGATATAGGAAAATTACCTGCAGACGCTGACGAGAATTATGTCATTATTCAACTGGTCACAAGTAAAACTGAAAATAAGTGTTGAAAATTGAGGAAAACTTAATTTGGCCTCCTTTGAAGATCGTTTTGTTTGGATCTATCCTATAAGGAAAACTGTTGGAATATTTATAGTTGTCTGTTTAGGTTTTTTAGCGCATTTTGATAATGACAAGTGAAAGGGTGTTTGTAAAATGGAATTACATTGTTGAATGCTGTTACGTGAAATAGGATGCTGGACTTTTGTGGTCGATATATATCTAGTGCCATCATGCAACATTTAACCGTTTACTATACAGGCACAAGTTTTGATGACCCTGAGCAAAAATTTCGTGTGAAAACATTGTGGTAAAAAAAGGAGAAAATTCTGGAACTAGCATTTTCTATTTCTACCAATGTTTTCCACCCTTTCAAAAGCAAACCTTAGGGCCAGAAAGCCATGGGGTGATTTGATTAAAGACTGAATGGATGGTTAAATCATAGGCCTCTGAAACTCCATTGGTCTAACAAGGGATAACAAAATTTTCATCACCGGACACTGTTACTATAAATAGCACATGGGGGATTCCCTCTGTATCATATATAGTAAGACAAGGTGTGCAACGAAATCGAAGAAAATTTTACCCCCGTCCCCTTTCAGAGATAATATTTAACAGAAAATGGAAAAATGAACCTAGTTACCGTTGCAGATGGGTTCATTAATGATTTTTCTTCTGTACCCTGACCTTCGAAAATTCCAAACGGCTCTTGCCATCAAGCAATAGCTCTCATCTCAAAAAAATTAAAAAGCTTCCATATTCTCCGAATCACCATACACTGACGTCACACGGTTTATAATCCTGCAGCGAATAAGAATTAAATTCTTCTTTTCAAACATAGATCGAAAATTTTTTTGTTGGTGTATTGATGAAATTATTAAATTAATATTTCATCTGATATAATTTATCTTTTCATCTAATCCAGTATCATGATTTTCATCTCCCATTTCGCATATTTTCAAACGCAATTTTAGCGTTCATTGGTTAAAAGCTTTGGTGCGTCTTTTGATAGCAAATTCACGTGAGTTATAATTCGCTGCGTCGAAAGTAATGTTACTGGGAGGCAGTTGCTGTAAAGTGCTTAGAAAATATGGCCATGATGCAGAGTTCTAAGCTTTTCAAGCAATGTGGGTTGATGCTGTTCTCTACATGGCTAATGATAAAGATGCTTTGTGTTAAGTGCTTTGATTGGTAACTTGCTGTTATTTGCATGTCAGTGCTACAGATTTAATTGCCAAAATTAAGAAACTTGAATATGAATATAAATACATGTATTGTGGCAAAAGGAGAAACTATTTATTAAGAGTAGATCAAAGGTGGTCTGCTTCATGTGTTGGAATGTCACAACAGGATCTGTTTTAATTGTTTACCATACAGTTTTGACCTTTAAAGACCCAGATGAAGAAGGCTTTTGAAAACATTAGTGAAAAAGGAGAAAATGCTGGATACCAGCATTTTCTCCTTTTCTCACATTTAGTATGAAAGGACCAGCCGTCGTAGCTCAATTGGTAGAGCGAAGGACTCATGAATGTGATGTTTTGGGTCACTTGAGGGTGTGGGTTCGATTCCTACAGCTGGCCATCTAAAATTACTAAGTCTTTCAGATGCAATGCTAAACTGAGGTCCCATGTGATGGAGCTACATGTATACACTGAGCACGTTAATGAACCAGGCGTTTCGAAGGGTTTTGTCTTGTATCTGCAATATCCCCCGTAACAATATTAACAGTTTTCAGGGGGTGTTGCCCATATGGGCAACTGGTGGCGATCCAATGTAAATCCAATCAATCTGATGTTATGGTGATTGTGCTTTATGTCCCAGTGTAAAGTCTTTGAAAAACAATTCCAAAGTAGGAGAATATGTGTAAGACAAGCATTTTCACCTTTTTCTCAGAATGTTATCTTCCCTTCTAAAGACAAGCTGTATCACTCAAACCAATTGTTTAATTGCTTGCAAGATTTATGCTTCAACATTGGAGAATCTTAACTTTAGCAGTTCTGTAAAGAGCAAAATTACTGAAAAGGTTTAATTTATTCAACATTGTAAGTGTTAATGTTTGTGACTACCAAATGACAAAAAAATGGATTTGTCTAAGTAGTAAGAATTTGCAAACAACAAATTAGATATGGTTAATGTTTCAGTTTCTCTTTAAAAAGTCATGAAACATTGTTGGAAAAGAAGAAAATGCTGGTTACCAGCATTTTCTGCTTTTCCTACAATGTTTTCAAAGGCTTTTTGACTTCAGGATTTGTTAAATATTGGGACTGTTTTGGTAACGGTTTAAATGGTAATGAGTGCACCTGATTCTCTGGCAAACAAAGTGTAAATAGTGATTGGAAATATGACAATGTGTTTAATGTAGCAGAAAGGCTGAAATAAAAGCTTATCTGTCAAAGATAATGATGTTGGCGGATCGATAAATGGCATCCTCTTCATTGCCTCACCCTTGAAGGGCCATGACAAATTTTAGTTGCTTCTGTGGGCAGTGTAGATCTTGATTGGACTGCACAGAACATGCAGTCAGATCTTATGCTGCCTGTTACTTTGTTACATTATTATTACGGTAGAAACAAGACAGGAATAATACGTTAAGGCTGTTTTTCCTAATTAAAACCTGGCACAGTTCATTTATCTTTATTGCATGTCAAAACTTAAGATTTTTCCATTATGAAAATACTTAGTAATATCTGTAATTAATCAAAGGTAAAAACTGTATGGAAAAGGGAGAAAAATGCTGGTTACCAGCATATTCCCCTTTTCCCACAAGGTTTTCAAACTTCTCTTTCATCAAAGTTGTTACAAACTGGGATTATTTGAGAAAGGGTTGACATATTATCTCTTGCTGATGACTCTTTCTGTCCTGCAACCGACAAGTTTTAAAAAAATTGTGGCCAAAGGAGAAACTGCTTATGTGTAGCTAAAAGTCCTTTTGCCACAAAGGTTTCATTTGCATTTATGTTATCTTTTAACTCTTTACCAATCCTCAAAATTTTAGACTTGTTAACCCTTTACCTGATATGCCAGTTTGAGGCTCTTCCATTTCAGCAGCAAATTAAGATATGATGTCAAAAATATGGACGAATGAGGATACAAATATCTGATTGAGTGGAAAACATTGTGGGAAAAGGTGAAATTGCTCGTTACGAGCAATTTCTCCTTTTCCCACAATGTTTTCAAAAGCTGTCTGTTGTTGATACGTCAAAATAAGTATCTATGTAGTAAAGGGTTAAAATGCAAAGCATGATTGCAGTCAAAAAATTAGATGTGGCTCAAATGGTGGTATTGTGTATGAAAGAGTAGGAAACAGTGCTGGTTCCCAGCATTTTCTCCTTTTCCCAAATTGTTTTCTTATCTGTCAGGATCATTGAAACTCAGGATTGTGTGGTGAAAGATAACTCTCAATGATTATTCATCAATGTTTTCCAGGAATATTTTTACTGTAATCTGCTGCAAATTTGTTACAGAAGGTAATGAGTTAACCCATCTCTTCATATTCAGTTATTGAATGATAGTGAAAATAATGTAATGGGTGATTTTTCCTTTTACCACAACATTTTCGAAAGCTATCACATGTAAACAGTGACTGTTTTTTTTTGGTATGGAAAAGAGTTTAACATGTTCATGTCTCTTCTAAACCAAGTGAGTGAGAGCTTGGATCAAATTTACTTTTCTGATCTTAGGCCTCAAAAAAGAAACATTTGTAAGCACTGGGAATTACTGTGACTGTTCATGTTTGGTTTTGTTTTGTGCTAATAACAACATTAATACAATTTAAAAATAAATCAATAAAATTTGTTGGATTCTGCAGTGTGAAAAATTACTTCATTATCAGATGCTTTTTAAAATAAACATTCAATTTTATCATAGCCGGAGGACGGAAACGTGGTATCATTAATTAAAAAAAATCTTTCACAGAGATCGAAGACTGATATTTCTGCATATCAAAATGTCACAGAAGGCATTTAAAAAAGCATTTCAGCTTGTGAAAGTGCAAGTGAAACAACACAACATTCTCTCAATGCTGGTAGGTCTTTTTGTTTTTGTATAATAATGTAAAATATTGAGTTAACTGTCAGGTCACTAGACAACAACACTTTAGAAAGCATTTTGCAGATGTGAAATTAGATGTTGTTGAAATGATGGCATTGGGAGGTATGAAAACATTGTGGGTAACTAGCATTTTCTTGTGTTCCCACAATGTTTTCAAAAACCTTTAGCAGTGTTGTAAAGAGAGAGAGAGAGAGAGCATTCTTTAGTTTTAAAAGTGCACTTTGTTTCTCAAAAGTTAGAAATCTGAACGAAGACTGCTAATTTTCATTGTTGTGCAAAAATGGTTTTAAAATTAAAACAGAAAAATATGTGTAGAAAACATTTAGGAATTACCCAGAATTTCGTATTATTTCTGTAAAATTTTCTATATTGCTAGTGATGGTACAGCCATTATTGCATAACAGGAGATAAATATATTTTAGATACTATAAACCTTAGTTGGCTTCATAGCTCATGGTAGAGTTGCTGTCTGTGGTTTTGAAGGTGGTGATTTTGAGTCTCATGTTTGGCTTTTTTCCAGCCTTTTTTTAGCTCACCTGAGCACAACGTGCTCAAGGGGACCTGTTAGGGGCACGCTGTGTCTGTCGTCCATCGTGCGGCTTCAACAATTCTTTAAACATCTTCTCCTCCTAAACCGCTTGGCCGATTTGGACCAAACTTGGCTGGAATGTTCCTTGGGAGGTCCTCTTTAAAAATTGTTCACAGAATTTGATTTCATCAAAAACTCTGGTTGCCATGGCAACCGAATGGAATTTTTCAAGAAATTCTTTAAAAATCTTCTCCTCTGAAACTGCTGGTCAGATTTTAAAATAGTTTCACAGATATGTTCCTTGGGTGACCCTTTTCAAAAATTGTTCGCGAAATTTTGATCCGTCGAAAAACATGGCCGTGGTGGAAGAGGGGGCTCTTGGCGTCCATCGGTGTCAACAATTCTATAAAACTCTTCTCTGAAACTGGTGGTCAGATTTTGAAATAATTTCACAGATATGTTCCTTGGGTGACCCTTTTCAAAAGTTGTTCGCGAAATTTTGATCCGTCGAAAAACATGGCCGTGGTGGAGGGGGGGGCTCTTGGCGTCCAGCGGTGTCAACAATTCTTTAAACATCTTCTCCTCCTACACCACTACACCGATTTGGACCAAACTTGGCTTGAATGTTCCTTGGGAGGTCCTCTTTAAAAACTGTTCACAGAATTTGATTTCATCAAAAACTCTGGTTGCCATGGCAACCGATGAAATTTTCCAAGAAATTCTTTAAAAATCTCCTCCTCTGAAACCACTGGTCAGATTTTGAGATAATTTCACAGATATGTTCCTTGGGTGACCCTTTTAAAAAATTGTTCACGAAATTTTGATTTGTCGAAAAACATGGCCGTGGTAGAAGGGGGGGCTCTTGGCATCCAGCGGTGTCAACAATTCTATAAAAATCTTCTCCTGTGAAACTGGTGGTCAGATTTTGAAATAATTTCACAGAAATATTCCTTGGGTGACCCTTTTCAAAAAGTGTTCGCGAAATTTTGATCCGTCGAAATACATGGCGGTGGTGGAGGGGGGGGGGCTCTTGGTGTCCGGCGGTGTCAACAATTCTTTAAACATCTTCTCCTCCTACACCACTACACCGATTTGGACCAAACTTGGCTGGAATGTTCCTTGGGAGGTCCTCTTTAAATGTTCACAGAAATTGATTTCATCAAAAACTCTGGTTGCCATGGCAACCAAATGGAATTTTCCAAGAAATTCTATAAAAATCTTCTCCTCTGAAACTGCTGGTCAGATTTTGAAATAATTTCACAGAAATGTTTCTTGAGTGACCCTTTTCAAAAATTGTTCGCGAGATTTTGATCTGTCGAAAAACATGGCCATGATGGAGGGGAGAGGGGCTCTTAGCGTCCAGCAGTGTCAACAATTCTTTAAACATCTTCTCCTCCTACACCGCTTGGCCGATTTGAACCAAACTTGGCTGGAATGTTCCTTGGGAGGTCCTCTTTAAAACTTGTTCACAGAATTTGATTTCAACAAAAACTCTGGTTGCCATGGCAACCAAATGGAATTTTCCAAGAAATTCTTTAACAATCTTCTCCTCTGAAAGTGCTGGTCAGATTTTAAAATAATTTCACAGATATGTTCCTTGGGTGACCCTTTTCAAAAATTGTACGCGAAATTTTTATCCGTTAAAAATCATGGCCGTTGTGGAGGGGGGGGCTCTTGGCGTCCAGCAGTGTCAACAATTCTTTAAACATCTTCTCCTCCTAAAGCGCTTGGCCGATTTGGACCAAACTTGGCTGAAATGTTCCTTGGGATGTCTCCTTTGAAAATTGTTCACAGAATTTGATTCATCAAAAACTCTGGTTGCCATGGCAACCAAATGGAATTTTCCAAGAAATTCTTTGATAATCTTCTCCTCTGAAACCGCTGGTCAGATTTTGAAATAATTTCACAGATATGTTCCTTGGGTGACCCTTTTCAAAAACTGTTCGCGAAATTTTGATCCGTCGAAAAACATGGCCGTGGTGGAAGGGGGGGGGGGCTCTTGGCGTCAATCGGTGTCAACAATTCTATAAAACTCTTCTCCTCTGAAACTGGGGGTCAGATTTTGAAATAATTTCACAGATATGTTCCTTGGGTGACCCTTTTCAAAAACTGTTCGCGAAATTTTGATCCGTCGAAAAACATGGCCGTGGTGGAAGGGGGGGGGCTCTTGGCGTCCATCGGTGTCAACAATTCTATAAAACTCTTCTCCTCTGAAACTGGGGGTCAGATTTTGAAATAATTTCACAGATATGTTCCTTGGGTGACCCTTTTCAAAAACTGTTCGCGAAATTTTGATCCGTCGAAAAACATGGCCGTGGTGGAAGGGGGGGGGCTCTTGGCGTCCATCGGTGTCAACATTTCTATAAAACTCTTCTCTGATGAAACTGGTGTTCAGATTTTGAAATAATTTCACAGATATGTTCCTTGGGTGACCCTTTTCAAAAAATGTTCGTGAAATTTTGATCCGTTGAAAAACATGGCCGTGGTGGAGGGGGGGGGGGCTCTTGGCGTCCAGCGGTGTCAACAATTCTTTAAACATCTTCTCCTCCTACACCGCGTGGCCGATTTGGACCAAACTTGGCTGCAATGTTCCTTGGGGTGTCCTCTTCAAAAATTGTTCACAGAATTTGATTTCATCAAAAACTCTGGTTGTCATGGCAACCGAATGGAATTTTCCAAGAAATTCTTTAAAAATCTTCTCCTCTGAAACCGCTGGTCAGATTTTGAAATAATTTCACAGATATGTTCCTTGGGTGACCCTTTTAAAAAACTGTTCACGAAATTTTGATTCGTCGAAAAACATGGCTGTGGTAGAAGGGGGGGCTCTTGGCATCCAGCGGTGTCAACAATTCTATAAAAATCTTCTCCTGTGAAACTGGTGGTCAGATTTTGAAATAATTTCACAGAAATGTTCCTTGGGTGACCCTTTTCAAAAATTGTTCGCGAAATTTTGATCCTTTGAAAAACATGGCAGTGGTGGAGGGGGGGGGGGCTCTTGGCGTCCAGCGGTGTCAACAATTCTTTAAACATCTTCTCCTCCTACACCGCTTGGCCGATTTGGACCAAACTTGGCTTGAATGTTCCTTGGGAGGTCTTCTTTAAAAATTGTTTACAGAATTTGATTTCGTCAAAAACTCTGGTTGCCATGGCAACCAAATCGAATTAACCAAGAAATTCTGTAAAAATCTTCTTCTCTGAAACCGCTGGTCAGATTTTGATATAATTTCACAGATATGTTCCTTGAGTGACCCTTTTCAAAAACTGTTTGTGAAATTTTGATCCGTCGAAAAACATGGCCGTGATGGAGAGGGGGGCTCTTGGCATCCATTGGCATCAACAATGCTTTAAACATCTTCTCCTCCTACACCGCTTGGCCAATTTGAACCAAACTTGGTTGGAATGTTCCTTGGGAGGTCCTCTTTAAAACTGTTCACAGAATTTGATTTCATCAAAAACTCTGGTTGCCATGGCAACGAAATGGAATTTTCCAAGAAATTCTTTAAAAATCTTCTCCTCTGAAACCGCAGGTCAGATTTGAAATAATTTCACAGATATGTTCCTTGGGTGACCCTTTTCAAAAACTGTTCGCGAAATTTTGATCCGTTAAAAAACATGGCCGTTGTGGAGGGGGGGTGGGCTCTTGGCGTCTAGCGGTGTCATTAATTCTTTAAACGTCTTCTCCTCCTTAACCGCTTGGCCGATTTGGACCAAACTTGGCTTGAATGTTCCTTGGGACGTCCCCTTTGAAAACTGTTCACAGAATTTGATTAATCAAAATTCTGGTTGCCATGGCAACCAAATGGAATTTTCCAAGAAATTCTTTGATAATCTCCTCCTCTGAAACCACTGGTCAGATTTTGAAATAATTTCACAGATATGTTCCTTGGGTAACCCTTTTAAAGCTTGTTTGTGTAATTTTGATCCGTCGAAAAACATGGCCTGGGTGGGGATGGGCATCTTTGCACTGTATGGACTTAAAGAAATTCTTTGAAATTCTTCTTCTCCTAAACCACTTGTCAGATTTTGAAATCATTCACAGAAATGTTCCTTAGGTGCCCCTTTTGAAAATTTATTCGCGAAATTTTGATCTGTCAAGAAACATGGCTGTGGTGGGTGGAAGCTATTTGCTCTCTGAAGACATGAAGAAATTCTTAAAAATTTTGTCTTCTCTGAAACCACAATTCAGATTTTGAAGTTATTTCACAGAAATGATCCTTATATTATACACCTTATTTAGCTTAGCTGTTTTCAAAGAAAACATCGAGGTATTGACATAGCCCTGTTGGCTTCATCTGTGTTGTTGTTGTCGTGCAAAAACTTTGACATTTTGTTATATCTCAGCTTCCACTCAACACATGTACTTAAAACTTGGAATAATTGTTCACTAGTAAAAAGCAACCCATACAGCAAGAGCAGTTAACTCCAAAATTGTTTTGTCCAAATTATGCCCCTTTTGCGATTTGGAATTTTATTTTACTATCCAGCAAGGTTCCAACAGCCAATCATTGGCACTCTCATCAAGTGCTCTTGTTCAACTTAATATTTTTAGCCACTATTGGGCATGTGCTCTTGTTCAAGATAAGGTCTTTGGGTGACCTATCCTAAAATTTATTTGCAGAATTCTGATTTGTCAAAAACATGGCTGTGGTGATGATTGTAGGGGTGGTGACAGATTTTGAAATGATTTTTACAGGTGACCTTTTTATAATTGCTTGGCAAAATACTGATTTTGTTTCCAAAATTTCAATACTTTAAAAAAAAGTTGGTTATGGTCCTCTCAAAAATTCAGGTGAGCGATCCAGGGCCATCTTGGCCCTCTTGTTTGTGTGTGTGTTTTTTTCCCACATCTAAGGCTAAACAGTCACATCTTTAACCCTTTACCAGGCAACAAACTTTTAGACTTGCCCAAATTGAAAGATTTTGCAGACCACAAATTTATTTTGACTCAAATGATGGGAGTTGTCTTTAATAGGACAGAAATCATTGTGGGAAAAGGAGAACTCCTTTTCCCACGATGCTTTCAAAAACTTTCTTTCTCAGGGTCCTTAAAAGTCGGCATTGTGTGGTAAAGGGTTGATTTTTCTGTTTTGAATATAAAGTCATCCTTGCTGGTACCCCGCCATCGATGATACAGCGGTAATCCAAAAAATACCTAATTTGCATACGTAGCGCCACCTATCCACTGTTCACCCCATCAAATCGAAAGCAGAAAAGTTTTTTCGTTGCATCGGTTAAAAATAATAGATATATCGTTATTAATGATAGGTTTCTTACAATATTCACAAATTGCAATAATAAAGCCAGATTTTCCTTACCAGAATTTTCTCCTTTTCCCACAATGTTTCCAAAAGGCTTGTTTCCCAGGGTCGTTAAAAGTTGGGGATTGTGTGGTGATGGGTTAACATTCAAAGAATTCAATATTTACTATTTGTAAATGACTTTTTTTTATCTTAATGCAGATAACTTTTAAAAAAAAACATTGTTGTCAAAGGAAAATTAAGTTGCTTATAACAAGCAGTGCCTCATTTAGCAATAATTTTCCAATTATACTGTATTTAACACTTTTACAAATGACAAAAATTTAGACTCAGCCAATCCCACATCTCTTGTAAACAACATATTGAGTTTGGCTGAAATGCTGAAAATTGTTACTGAAAGGATTACCCGCATTTCTCCTTTTCCAACAATCTTTTCTAGAGGGTTCTTCTTTAAGGCCCTCAAAAAATGGGGCTGTTTGGTCTACAGTGTTTAACTTAATTATTCTAAACCCTTTACCACACAATCCTGACTTTTTATGACTTTGAGAAAGAAAGCTTTTAAAAACATTGTGGGAACAGGAAAAAGTGGTGGTCACCATTTTCTCCTTTTCCCAGTGTTTTCTACCTTTCCCAACACAAATTTCAATTTTTGAGTCACATTTAATTTTTAGCCCCACTGGCCGAACGCCAGAGGGCTTATGTCATGGCCCGTTGTTCGTCGTGTGTCCGTCCGTCCGTCCATGCGTGCGTTAACTTTTATTTCAAACATCTTCTCTGAAACTACCCATTCAATTTCGATGAAACTTAACAGAAAGATCCTGCCATGGTCCTCTTCAGAATTTCTTGAAAGAATTTAATTCCTGCAAAAACTCTGGTTGCCACGGCAACAAAACTTAAAAATATTGGAAATCTTTGAAAATCTTCTTGTCTGAAACCATAAGGCCTAGGGCTGCCAAATTTGGCATGTAGCTTTATCTAGTAGACTTCTATCAAGTTTCCTCAAATTATAGCCCTGGGGTCAAATTTGACCCCGCCCCGGGGGTCACAAGTTTTACATAGGCTTATATAGAGAAAACTTTAGAAATCTTCCTGTACCCAGCCATAAGGCCTAGGGTTACCAAATTTTGCATGTGGCTTTATCTAGTGGGCCTCTACCAAGAGTGCCCAACTTATAGCCCCAGGGTCAAATTTGACCCCACCCTGGGGGTCACAATTTTTGATATGGGCTTATATAGACAAAACTTTAGAAATCTCCCTGTACTCAGTCATTAGGCTTAGGGTTACCAAATTTTCCACGTGGCTTTATCTAGTGGGCCTCTACCAAGAGTACCCAAATTATAGCCCTAGGGTCGAATTTGACCCCACCCCAGGGATCAGAAGTTTTACATAGGCTTATGTAGTGAAATCTTTAGAAATCTTCATGTTACTTACGATAAGAATTTGGGCTACCAATTTTAGTCCTGTCTCAGGGGTCTTATGTTCAAAACCAATTGACCAAGTATTGTAATGTTTGGCATGTAGGGATTTTATGTATTAGCCAGTGGAGTGATACAGGGCCATCATGGCCCTCTTGTTCATCTGCAAAATGCTTCCCATTTGGACTGGTCTAAGAATTTGTTGTTTGGTAAAGATTTAATGATCGATCGATATGTAACAAGGATATAGTTCAAGTTGTGCACTGTAAACTTTCTGTCAAAGGAGATTTCAAAGGCTCAAAGAAAAAAGAATCCAGACAAACAGTATGTAGAAAAAAATGGTGATTTACCCTTTATCAGAGAAGTCCAAGTTTAACTCTTTGCCACACGACAAAATTTCAGACTGGTCCAAATTGAAAGCATTTGCAGACAACAAATTGAAAGTAACACAAGTGACAAAATTTTGAATTTTGACCAGTCCAAAATTTGGTCTTTTGGAAAAGACTTAAATCTGCTCTAGGTGACAAAATTTTGGCCTTGTCCATGTTGAAAGCACAGGCAGACAACAAAAAAAAAAATGTGGCTTGTACTTATGATAGAATTTATCTTTGGAAGAATTAGAAAAACATTGTGGACAGGGAGAAAATGCTGGTAACCAGCATTTTTGTTTTCCTTTAATGTTTTCAAAAGCCTTTTTGTGGTATTTGTTGAAGACAATACCACTATGAGTTCAATATTGAATTTTGAAGACCATGTATCGTATTTTGTCCAAAGCCGAAGGAAATAAACCCAATTAAACTCAGTTGTTCTCAGACAAATGAGTTTTTCGGTAGCACTCAGATATGTAATTGGAAATGGCATGTTAAAATACACTAGGTGAGGCAATCGATCGTGGAAATACTAATTTTTGATTGAAAATAGCTTCACTAGCTCATAGCCTTCTATTGGCGCAATGATACAAAATTTGTCTACCGATCACTTGGTCCTGGGCTTTTTCGTTCCAAAACCAGTTCGTCCCATGGCTTGTTCATCCAATAATTGCGCGCTACTCCATTTGATTGGGCATGAATATTTATAGATCGAAATAATTGACTGTAATGTTGGGAATTAAATATTGATGGCCAAAGATATTTCAAAATCATAGTTTTCAGGTACAAACTTAATTCTGTTCGAAATATTCACATGGTTTCTCTCTCTATCCATCATGCATCCTACTGTCAAGGGACGTTACTCCTGACTCCTCCTGAATGATCAAAGAGAGACCACCAATACACAAATAATCCTAACTTTGTCATGAGTACTCTCCCTTCAACCAAAAAAAGGTATTCATTTGCTTAGTAGGTTGACTTTCAAGCCAGTATTTGAATAATATTTTTCTTTTTCTTTCAAATTATTAATTCCACACAATGGCTTCCTTGACAAATACCACTCCAGGGTTCTCAACGCTTTGATTTATCTGGGTTGTCAAAACTAGGGTTTGTTTTGTTGAAAATTAACACTGAGGTTGTCCAAAGACAATGATAGTTACTTCAGCATTGGTGTAGATCATGATTACATTGGTCAGAACATGCAGTCTGTTGTTTTTTTGGTACCTTTAACCTTTTACCAAATAATCTTGTGTTTTAAAAGACCCTGATGACAAAGGCTTTTAAAAAAAAAAACATCTCGGGAAAAGTTTTATGTTCTTTCAAAGACAACTACAGTATTTTTGTAACATCTTAATTGTGGTCTGCAAATGTATTGAATTTGGACAAGTCTAAAAGTTTCTCGTTTGATAAAGAGTTAACTCTTTACCAAATGACATTATTTTAGGCTCGTCCAAATCGAAAGCATTTGCAGACGACAAAATAAAAGTGACTGAAAATTTGAAATTTGTTTTGTGAAGAGTAGAAAACATTGTGGGAAAAGGAGAAAATGCTGGTTACCAGCATTTTCTCCTTTTCCCACAATGTTTTCTAAAGGCTTCTTTCTCAGGGTCATCAAAAGTAGGGATTGTGTGGTAATGGGTTAAATGTTTTGTTAACCCTTCTATTGACTCATCACACATTTTCTTAAAATGTAGACCAAGATCAGACAGCACAGATTGTTAAATCAGAACTTAGAAGGTTGTCCTAGACACTGAGTTTTTTTTTTGGAGAAAAGGACTTTGGAATCCCAAGTTCTTGGATTTATACTAATGGCCACTAATGGCCGCTAATTTTCATTGCCTTTAAATAGCAATTTGGCAATTTCATATCTTGACCCAAAATAGCCATTTTATCAGAATATTTCTATTTAACCCTTTACCAACAACCCTGACAATAAGGAGTATCAGGCTTTTGAAACATTGCAGGAAAAAGAGAAAAGGCTAGTAACCAGCATTTTCTCCTTTTCGTACAATATTTTCTACTCTTTCCAAGACAAATCCCATTTTTTGAGTCGTATTAATTTTGTTGTGTGCAGTTTCTTTGAATTTTGGACAAGTCTAAGATTGTCTGGTAAAGAGTAGATCAATAATAGACAAGCTGCACTTTTGTACAACTGCACCTACCTTAACTCTTTACCAAACGACAAAATTCTGGACTAGACCAAATTCAAAGCATTAGCAGACGACATATTTAGTGTAGCTAAAATGATGATTTCTGTCTATGATAGGGTAGAAAACATTGTGGGAAAAAGAGAAAATGCTGTTTACCAGCACTTTCTCCTTTTCCCACAATTTTTTCAAAAGGCTTCTTCCTCAGGGTAGCTAAAAGTCGGGATTGTGTAGTAAAGGGTTAACCCATGTCCTGCCAAATGAAACTTTAAAACCGATAGTGTAACTGAAATATTGTTTTTTCAAAGTTGTTGTTTTGAAGAAAAATATCTCCTGATCTAACAGTGTAGATCCAAGATCCGACTGCATATTCTGTGCAGTCTAATCTGAATCTACACTGTCTTTAAAAGGTCCTTGAGTCTGACTTAGCAGCCTTAGAGTCAAATACAGGACAGATTTCAAAATGTTTTAAACCCTTTCTGCCAACCAGAACGTTGATTGCATGTATAAACAGTGCAGATCAAGATCAGACTGGCTGGAATAAGCACTCTGATCATAAATTTACCCTATCAAATTTTTATGTGAAACAAGTTTGATAAAATAGTCTTAAATTGAACTAGAAATAACTAATTATGATTCTTTTTGTCCCTGGAATTAGCATACCAGGGTTGTTCGATATGTAATGTGTATTGTACGATATCTCAAAAGCATTCGACTCAAATAGTGAAATGAACATTACATCCCTTCAAAGTATTCTCCGCGGTTTGAAATACATAATTTCAATCTCTGAATCCATTTCTGAAATGCGTCGCGGTACGCTGATTTAGGTAGACCTCTGAGGCACTGACTGATTGCTGAGCCAAGGGCTTGTCGGGACTTGTAACGACGACCAGATAAGAACTTTTTAAGTTTTGGAAAACGGAAAAAGTCGCATGGGGCTAGATCTGGAGAGCATGATGGGTATGGCAAGACGGTAACCTTCTCAAGCTCAGATATATGTGATGGAGCATTATCATGAAGTAGACGAACATGCCTAAATCCTGACACAGGGCGTCGTTTAAGATAATATTTCTTGACTTTTTCTAGTATAACATCTCGGCAATACCGACCTGTAACAATTCTGCCCTTTGGCACCGGAATTTGTAGGGCTATACCATCACATGAGAAGAATATGCAATAAAGAACCTTCTTTGTGCTTATGCTTCTTTTGGCAACTACAGGCCTTCTACCGTGTTTAGTTAGCCATATTTTGTTTCCAATTTTTCTTACTAGTTCGAAATAGTGAACCCATGTTTTGTCACCAGTAACAATGTTTGCAAATTGTCTTTTATTGAATTTGGGAAACATTTTGAGCAATTGCTTAGAGGCTTGTACTCATACCCGTTTTTGGTCATCTGTCAATATATGCGGTATCCATCTGGCATAAATCTTTCATACTTTCAAAATAAGCTTCAAAATGAAATGCACCCGCGATACTATATGCCAACAGCGTTGGCAATATCACGAATCGTGTATCTGCCATCACTTTCAATTATTTCCCTGACTTTTGAGACATTTGCCTTGCCTGTTAAAGTCACAGGTCGGCCAGATTTTGCTGCATCTTTGACGGACTCTGTGCCAGTCAGAAATTTCTTTCTCCAACTACGAACTGTCTCATAAGATACCTTATCAGACCCATAAACTTCCCCCAATTCAGTAAAAATCTGCATTACCGAATGACCGAGTTTTGTGCGAACTTTTATATAAGCTCTAATTTCTTCAATATTCTTAATCCGCTTCTCAACCATTTTTACAACAGTGGTCAACAACTAGCTCTATTGAAATGACTATAAGTTTAAAACTATGTGGAGCTGAATGCTCGCGTTTATACCGTTGGAAAGGTATTGAATAGAGCTATTCAAGCGTATCATCATCCACGAAATCGTGGAAAGTGTTATCGCGCTGTGGTACAATACACGTTACATATCGAACAGCCCTCGTAAGCTTTTAAGGATTTGTAGAGGAAAAAAAATGGCAATTGCTTATTTCAAATGAAACACTGAGGTGTGGAAAGCAGGTTAAAGAATCAATCAATCACTCAATCAATCAATCGGTCAGTTGGTTGGTCAGTCAGTCTGTCGGTTGGCAGGCCTGTCTGTCTGTATACCAACCAACCAACCAATCAATCAGTTTGCTGTTGGACTAGTTCGAGAACAGATGTTGCAGTATCAAAAGGAATGTTCTTACACTTTAGTGGCCTGTCGATGAAAGTTAAATAACTGTTTTTCAGTTTTAATTAATAAGACTTAGTCTACAGTGATGCAACTGATATTCAGATTAACTCTTTACCAAACAATCCCTTTTTAACAACCGTATGGAAGAAGGAGAAGTAGAAGCAACCATTTGAAAACATGGTGGGAAAAGGAGAAAATGCTGGTAACCAGCATTTTCTCCTTGTCCCACAATGTTTTCTATCCTACTATAAAGACAAATTTCTTCATTTGAGCCAGACTGCATTGACATTGTTGTCTGCAAATGCTCTCAATTTGGACAAGTTTTTTTTTTGCTTGTGTGGTACAGATTTAACGGGCTAATTTGTGAAATTGACCAAGTGAAGGAGAAAAATCATCAACACAATGGTTGTTCAATTGTTCAATCTAATTACTGTTCAATATCTTGCCATAGACACTTAGGGAGGCTTCCTCTTAGAATATTAATAATGGCCATAAACATGCCACTTCTAGGCTTCATTGTGGAATGCAAAATTTTCTTTTCCTTAAGTCTATATGAGTTGACAAAATTTTGGACTGGTCAAAACTGAAAACATTTGCAGATGATAAATATAATGTTGTGCAAATGGATTTGTGGTTGAAAGAGTGAGAAAGAAAGAAATGCTGGTTATAATATACCAGAATTTTCTCTTTTTCCTACAATGTTTTTGAAAAGCCTTTTTCCTCTGTGCTGCAAAAACATATAGGACAGTTTGGTAAAGGGTTAAGAATCTTTACAAGCACATACTTTCTTGACCTAGAAGAGGAATGCTTTTGAAAACAAAGTGGGAAAAGGGAAATATGCTAGAAAATAACATTTTCTCCTTTTCTGACAATTTTTCCTATTCAAACACAAATCCACCATTTGAGGCACATCATTATTTGATGTCTGCAGTTGCTTTCAAATTAAACATATCTGAAAATTGTTTTCTTGTAATTACTCAAGTCTGTATTGGGTAACTAAATTTTAGAGATTTATGTAACGATCAATTTGCCCTTGGAAAGGGTAGGAAAGAAATTCCAACAAAAGGAGGAAACATTGGTTATTAGCATTTCTTCCTTTTTCCAACAGTGTTTTAAAATCTTTCTTCCTCAGGATAGAAAAAGCACCAGTTTGTTTGGTAAAGGGTCAATTTATCACCTGAAGGGTTGAATTGGTCCAGCAGTGCATAAAAGGAAAATGATGATGAAAATTTGTCTCCCAAGGGCCTGTTATCTCAGTGTTGTTAGTCTTGCTCTTCAATTATTTACAAGAAATGTATAAGTGGCCTTGGTCAACTGGATAATTGTATTGTAAATTTTGATTTTTATTGCCTGCTTGTGGTATATTTTACCTCCATACAGGAATTTGAAGCACTGATGACATAGACCATAGATGTTGAAAACATAGTGAAAACATGGCATTGAAGTATGGATTACCCAAAAAACTCAATGGATAGTAATACTTATATATGAAAGCAATGTTGCAAAAGTAAAAAATGTATGTTTTGTCTACTTTTTCAAAATGTGAATTGCTGCAGGAAGGTAAAAAGTATCGGATGGTTGAAATGGGTTAAAAGATGAAACATTCTTGTTGTAGAGATATATCAGTGTGTGCTATCTTTGTTCCAGAAGAGGGTGTTTGAACTTCGCAAACTTAATACATCTGTTCCTTGATAATGGTTAATTTTAGTCACCTATGAACTGACAAAATTCCATTCAAGCTTTGCTTTGGATTGTTGAAAAGTTGATTGAACTGGCAGTATTTATTATGCTACTCAAAGTGTTCTTAAAGTGAAATGTATCAAAATGAAGTTATTGAAAAGGAAATTAAGAAGCTAGTTCCGGAATTATTAATCTGATATGTGACCAAAAAGGAAATATATACAGTTTGTAAAGAGATTAAAGGTCCATTGGGAGCCAAAAGTGACTAATTCAGGCATCAAAATGCAGAAAGAACTAATTTTAACCATTCAAAAGTCTGAATATTATTACAAGCCAATAGTAAAAACCCAAATGTTGCTACTTCAAAAGTATACTCTGGGGAAAATTATTCAGTATCAGACAGTATAGATAAAAGATCGGACTGCACATTCTGTACAGTCTCATCTTGATCTACACTTTCTGTAAAAGATCATTGATGCATGCTTAGCAGCCTAAGGGTTAAGAAGTTAATATTGTCTATGCTTTTGGTTCTCTGCTGAGGACTGCATGCCAGGTTTGACTGGATCCATCCAGGCTGATAATTATCTACTATAGCTAAAAGATTTAGACTTTCATATATCATAATGAGATAATAGTAACTGTTATGAAATGGAGATGAAGAAAAAGTTACCGCCTCCATCGGAGATCAATTTAATTCCTCATTTGAATCGACCTTATGGAATGAGACTACAGCTGCAGCAGTTGAAAGTCATACAAAACCTTGTGAGTAGAAATACAATACGAATATGATTGAATGAAGACTTTGGTATATGAGTTTTATATTTCAATATAAATGAGCCTAGCTTTGGCAAAAGGGGGTGGTATATGAGCTGAAAATATATTTCAATATACATGTGAATGAGCCTTGCTTTGGCAAAAGGGGATGTTACATGAGCTTCAAATATATTTCAATATCATGGGCGTAGGTAGCCCAAAACAAAGTATACGCAAAAGTAACACCATATGTATTATCCGAGGCGCAAAGTGCCGGAAGGGGGTGGGGGGAGTATGTCCCAGGAGGGTATGGAGGACCTCCCCCGGTAAATTTTTGAATTGCAGAAGCTATTTGGTGGCCTCTGGTGACATTTTTTGGCAAATGTGTCTTTCTTTTCGTTAGTTTTTTTTTTTGTTGTTGTTTGTTTTTTTCTTATTTGCAAAGTGTACACAGCTGCGTTTTTGCGTACAGGCTGCTACGCCCCTGAATATAAATGAGCCTGGCTTTGGCAAAAGGGGATGGTATATGAGCTTAAAGTATAGTTCAATATAAATGAGCCTCGCTTTGGCAAAAGGGGATGGTACATGAGCTTAAAGTATAGTTCAATATAAATGAGCCTCGCTTTGGCAAAAGGGGGTTGGTATATGAGCTTAACGTATATTTCAATATCAATGAGCCTCGCTTTGGCAAAAGGGGGGTGGTATATGAGCTTAACGTATATTTCAATATCAATGAGCCTCGCTTTGGCAAAAGGGGGTTGGTATATGAGCTTAAAGTATATTTCTATATAAATGAGCCTTAACCCTTTCCCAAACAATCCCTGGTTTTTACGGGTCAGGAATAGAAGCCTTTTGAAAACATTGTGGGAAAAGGAGAAAATGCTGGTAACCAGCATTTTCTCCTTTTCCCACAATGTTTTCTACCCTATCATATAGAAAAATCATCTTTTTAGCAACTGTTAATTTGTCATCTGCAAAATGCTTTCAATTTGGTCCGGTCCAAAATTTGCCGTTTGGGAAAGGGTTAAAGCTTTGGCAAAAGGGGATGGCATATGAGCTAAAAGTATATTTCACTATAAATGAGGCTAGCTTTCGCAAAAGGGGATGGCATATGAGCTTAAAATATATTTCAGTATAAATGAGCCTTGCTTTGGCAAAAGGGGGTTTGATGCTTCTCCTTGATACATTTTATCGAGCAAGTCATCACATGATTGTGGATCCATTGGATCTATTTTGTCTAACAATCAGCCAAATTATGAGATAGACTGGTCCTTTGACACACGGAAGCTTTAACAGTAGCAAAATGTTTTGACACAGGTCAAGATGCGCAGACAGCACAGACACAGACCTGGATTGACAATTTTGCAGATGCATTAACTCTTTACCAAACAACAAAATGTTAGTCTAATCTGAATGTAAAGCAGTTGCAGAGGCCAATTTTAATGTGGCTCAAATACAGAAAATTGTCATAGAAAGGGTAGAAAACATCGTGGGAAAAGGAGAAAATGCTGGTTACCAGCATTTTCTCCTATTCCCACACTGTTTTCAAATGGCTTTCTTCTTTAGGGTCATTTTCACAGTGTGTGTCTCAATTGTAATGATGATTTTGTCATTTCAATGGGCTGAGCCTGGCAGTGCAGCCAGTGATGTACGGGGCTTGAAAACACCAGGGACTTGCTGGTTTGATTTTCCTACATGTAGCTCAGTCAATTTCTTTCTAAGAATTGATGATATAATACAATCCCACGTTTTAATGTCCCTGAGAAAAGAGCCTTTTAAAAACCTTTTGGGAAAAGGAGAAAAATGCTGGTAACCAGCATTTTTTCCTTTTCCCACAGGGTTTTCTACACTTTCACAGACAACTACCCTCATTTTGGCTAAATTTAACATGTCGTCTGCAAATGCTTTCATTTTGACCAATCTAAAAATATGTTGTTTGGTAAAGAATTAATCAGTGGACTGACTACAGGATTTTTTTGCAAGTTACTTTGTATGAACTTCATTACAATCCCGACTTTTAATAACCCTGAGGAAGAAAGCGTTTGAAAATATAGTGGAAAAAGGGAAAAATCCTGGTAACCAGCATTGTTTTCTACCCACCTGAAAATAAATTTCAATTTTTGAGTCACATTTATTTAATTATCTGCAAATGCATTAAATTTGGAAAAGTCTAAGATTTGTCGTTTGGTAAAGGGTTAAACAACGAACTTATGTATAGATTTTTCCACAATGAAAGCATGTGTAGATGACAAATGTAACTTTAATGATAGCATTTTGTCTTGGAAAGAGTAGAAAAAATTGTGGAAAAAGGAGAAAATAGTGGTTGCCAACATTTTCTCCTTTTTATACGTCCATCGAAGACGGGACTTATTCTGGGATCACCAATGGCGTACGGGCGTCCGGACTGGCGTTTGGGCAGGCGGGCTGCATCCAGTTCTTTGTCCGGAGCATGACTTTGTCATCTTCAGTCCGATTGACTTGAAACTTGGCAATTGTGTTTATTGCAATAATACGGAGTGCAGTGCGAAAGAACCATAACTCTACCTTGTGCTGTCTTTGAGTTATTCCCCTTTAATCGTCATTTTTACAGCATTTTCTGCTTGTCCGAAGCATAACTTTGTCATCTCCAGTCCGATTGACTTGAAACTTGGCCTTTGTGTTTGTTGCAATAATACGGAGTGCATTGCAAAAGAACCATAACTCTACCTTGTGCTGTCTTTGAGTTATTCCCCTTTGATCATCATTTTTACAGCATTTTCTGCTTGTCCGGAGCATAACTTTGTCATCTCCAGTCCGATTGACTTGAAACTTGACATTTGTGTTTGTTGCAACAATACGGAGTTCAGTGCGAAAGAACCATAACTCTACCTCATGCTGTCTTTGAGTTATTTCCCTTTGATCGTCATTTTTACAGCATTTTCTGCTTGTCCGGAATATAACTTTGTAATTTTTAGTCTGAACATCTTCAAATTTGGTATGCATGATTGTTGAAAAATTACGGAGTGCAGTGCACAAGAACCATAACTTTTCCTAGCACGAATTTTGAGTTATTCCCCCTTAGATCTTCATTTTTATAGCATTTCTTGCTTGTCCGGAGCATAACTTTGTCATCTTAAGTAGGAATGACTTGAAATATGGTATGCTTATTTGTTGCAACATTTGGAAGTGCAGTGCTCAGGAATTGTAACTCTACCTCGTGCTGTCTTTGAGTTATTTCCCTTCGATTGTCATTTTTACAGCATTTAGTGCTTGTCAGGAATATAACTTTGTCATCTCAAGTCAGAACGACTTCAAACTTGGTATGCATGTTTGTTGCAATATTACGGAGTACAGTGCGCGAGAACAATAACTCTACCTAGCGTGGATTTCGAGTAATTCCACTTTGATCTTCATTTTTACAGTATTTCTTGCTTGTCCGGAAGGGAACTTTGTCACCTCAAGTCAAATTGACTTGAGACTTGGTAAACATGTTTGCTGCAGTTACAAAAAGTGCAATGCACTGGAGCCGTAACCTTACCTAATGCCCTTTTGGAATTATTCCCTATTCATTATTTTTTTTTTAACAGCTTTTCATGCTTCTCTACAATATAACTTCGTCTTTTCATGTTGGAATGACCTGAAACTTCATATGCATGTTTCCTTAACATTAGAGGAGACATTCATGCATATTTCAATCACTTACATGATTTCTGCTGCACCACTATTTTCCTCTACCTGCCCTTTATGATTATTATTCCCCCTCGACAACTGGCGGTGGGACGGACGTATCTTGCGACAATTTGCCGCTTCTTGTTCCACAATGTTTTCAAGTCCTTAAGTTTGTTAAAACAGGATTGTTTGGCAAAGGGTTTATAGTTTCTTGGGGGTGTGACCTTGACTGTGGTCTCAACAGTTGACTGAAACAGAATGAAATTTGACTCAACATGGGGTTAATCTGTTTACTATTGATATTGTTTATAATTAGACCAGGTTTTTGTTTACAAACTAGCAAATATTTGAACTATATAGTAACCCTTTGTCATTACACTGAATTTTAGACTGGTCAATTTTGAAAGCATTGTCAGTCAAGCGATTAATCCTTTACAACACAGTGCAAACTTTTAAGAAGCCTGGGAAAGAAGCCTTTTGAAAACATTGTGGGAAAAGGAGAAAATGCTGGTAACCAGCATTTTCTCCTTTTTCCACAATGTTTTCTACCCTACCAAAGAAAAATGCACCATTTTAGCCACATTGAAATTGTCGTCTGCATATGCTTTCAATTTGGACAAGGCTAAAATTTTGTCGCCTGGCAAAGAGTTAAGTGTAGGTAAGATGATTGGATTTGTCTTTTATAGGATGGATAACATTTTTTGAAATGAAGAAAATGCTGTTCAGTGTTTACAATGCTGTGTTTTCTCCGTATAATTCCCACTTTTTTTCTTTTTCAAAAAGGCAGTGAAAAAACAGCAGATGTCATCATTTCAGCCATCTTTACTCTATACCACACAAATCAAAGTTTGAATGACCTATGGAGAGAAGACTTGAAAACATTGAGTGAAAAGGAGAAAATGTGTTGTAACCAGCATTTTTGCTTTTTCCTACAATCTTTTGTAGCCTTTTAAGGACAAATAACCCTTTCAGCGCCATACTGGTGAAAACACTGACCGGACGGCATAGATCAAGATCAGACTGCATAGAATGTGCAGTCTGATCTTTGATCTATGCCATCCACTTGTGTAGTCAAGCCTATACAATCAAAATCTTTGTAAGTTTCAATGGATTATATTTAGAGCCGTCGAAAGAGGCCGAGTTTATTTATTTGGTGCTGAAAAAGTTGAAATATTTTTGTCTGGTACAGACTTGAGTGGTCATCAAGAACTGCTTTCAGTCATTTGACTGGGTTCATCTTGTGCCATAGTCAGTAGATAGGCACACAGGTACACTAGTCCTATACAAGACCATGCTAACTCTTTACCAAACGACAAAAATGTAGACTTGTCCAAATTGAAAGCTTTGTCAAACGACCATTTAAATGTGGCTCAAATGATGAAATTTGTCTTTGATAGGGGTAAGGGTAGAAAACACTGGGTTAAAAGAAGAAAATGCTGCTTACCAGCATTTTCTTTTTTTCCCACAATGTTTTCAGAATGCATGCTCAGGGTCACGAAAACTCAGAATTGTCTAGTAAAGGGTTAATATGGTACAACTAGAATACTGAACAAAGTCTTGTATCAAAGTAGTGCAGTCAATTAAGATCCCAATCAAGATATAATTGACACCATTAAATTTCAGATGATTTATTACTATTTAGCACAACTTGTATATGCAAATTTTCAACATACTGAGCTATCTTCAATATTCCCAATCATTTAATCCTGCATTACATGTTTAAGAAATAACCACTCTGACAGATGGTTTTGCGGAAGAGTAGAAAATGCTGGTAAACAGCATTTTTTCCACCAATGTTTTCTGCCCTTCCAAAGATAAACTTGTCCTATTTATTTCTGCACATGACTCCAATATGGACAATTCTAAAATTTTAATGCTTAGCATGGTGTTAAAATAGAGTTCAGGTTTTTGGTGGGGGCGGGAGTCAAACTTTTCTTTCCAACCATTACAATATTTCAGTTTTCAGCTACTTTCCTTTTTGAATACCTGCTTTAGGCTAAATTTATAAATCTCTGAATAAACAAACCTATGGGCTGCTGTTCATGAGTATAATATTGATTATGTTATTATCTAAATAAAAAATTTTGATATACTGTTTGCAGATACACTCCCTTTAATGTCTATATTTAGACATCAAGTTCATGCAGCTGAGCTGACCAATGAAATCTTTTATCAGTTTTGTACCATGTGATAGTATTTTGTCATTTTATTGGTCAGTTGTTTTGATGCTATAGCGAAAGTACTATATTATTATTATGCCAGCATGACTGAATCACCAGAAACACCAGGAATGAATTGACAGGTGCACTGGGTGCAGCATATGCTCTTACCCAGCATCTGTATATAGCAACACAGATACTGGATGCATTACCTCTAAAAAGTTGAAACAGTGAGACAGGAATGTATATTGTATCTAGATTGATTACTATCATGTATTATTAAAAGGAAATTTAGAAAATGTTGGAGTGCCAGAAATTCAAACTTACATCCCAGATTCATTTAGCCATGTGCATACTGGTTGAGCAAACAAGGCTGGTCATCAATGAAATACAATGACGTTCAGTTACATACATTTCAAATTTGTGTATGCCAAAATATTTCCCAAAACAACCTACGCTGCATGATCCACCTGAATTCCACTCCTTCTGGACTGGGGAGTTTTGCATTGCTTAGTGCTAAGACTAGGACTTGTAGCCTGAAGGATACAGGTTATGGCGTCACTGGAAGGGCTGGATTTTTTGTTGGACTTTCCTTTGGCAATACACTTGAGAGTTCAGGCATAGTATTGATGAAACCCAGGACATACATGATTATATAAGCTGTCACTGTAATATGACAGAAATAATGTTTTAGGCAGCTTAGTATATCAGTCCATCAATCCATCCATTAATTAACCAACGAACAAACCGATCAATCAGTCAATCAATCGTCTAAACTGGTGATAGGTATCTCTTTCACTGTCTCTGTGACTAGAGCAAATAACAACCTGTGTATTGATTTATTGGGTCAACCAAAGCTCTCTGTAATGTCAGACTCCTGCAGACAGCTTCCTTTGTGTTGCAGCAGATAACGTTTATAAACATTGTGGCAACAGGGGAAATTGCTTGTAACAAGCAGTCTCTCTTTTTGCCACAATGGTTTCACATGTACTTGTACTCTTTTTTTTGGTTCTAAACTTAAGGATAGGGTACCCTAATGCGGATTCCAGGTGTAACATCGCCTTTCATCGCCGAAAAACATACAGATTGGGCTAAGACTCAGGTAATCTGTAATTTATCCGCCGATAGATGCTGGTTCCCTGCATCGATTACGGATTACATGAGTCTCAGCCGAATCCATACGATGAAAGGCGTAGTTACATGAATCCCATTAGGGTGGCCTATCCTTAAGTCTTTACCGAACTACTGGTCCAAATAGAAATCATTTGCAGATGATTGAGTGAGTATGGCTCAAATGATAGGATTTGTGTATGAAATAATAGAAAACATTGCAAGTAACTATCATTTCTTCTTTTTATGGATAGGGCACCCTGATGCGGATTCCTGTAACATTGCCTTACATCGCCGAAAAACGTATGGATTCATCTAAGACTCGGGTAATCTGTAATCGATAGATGCTGGTTCCCCGCATATATTATGGATTACTCGAGTCTTAGCATAATCTGTATGATGAAAGGCGATGTTACATGAATCCCATTAGGGTGCTCTATCCTTAAAGGTGGCCCTTCAGATTTTGGGACGAAAATTTTACAAAAATCCAAAAAAATCATCCTTATACAGTGTTTCAGCCAGGATGCGCCCTTGCGGGATTCTCGCAAATAAATTAGGATTCCCGCACATTTCCAAACATGGCACGCCAGATCTGGCGCATAAAATCATATTTGGCCCCCCAAAAACGATATGCCCGTATACGGCCACGCCAAGGTACAAAAGTGTATGGGACAAAACTGCATTGCGTACGAGAATTAATGGAACGAAATTGTGACTGGCTTAGTGTATTTAAACCCTTTAGTACCACATAAACTATCGAACGCGCAAAACCAATCATAATTTTTTTGTACTGGTTCCTCGCCTTTTACATCAAACATTGGTAAATTTAGAAAAAGCTACAGAGAGCGGGTAATCTGTGGCAGAGAAACGTTTTCATGATGAACTGCGAAACAACTGGCGGAAAAATGAAAAGAAGGATAACCGACTTTTTCACACGCCCGAATGTAAGTGAGGAGGCAGGGCCATCAAATACTGGAAAAAAAGCAAAAGTAACACCATCACAAACTTCAGGTGATCGAAAGCCTGATCAATCTGGCGATTCATCAAAGGTCCCAACGACAAAAAAAACCTGATACTGAGTTGTATGACTTTGGCTTTGTTTGACGTTGTACAGAAATGGACAAACTTGAAAGAAAGGAGAATCTTTGGTTCCTAAGGTATTTTAAAAAATGTTAGAGACATGTATTTAGTCTAATATTGAAAGAATACATTCCCTTCCCCACCCCCTTGCTGATGATGATTGGCCCCTGTTTTGGACTTAAGGGGGCCAACTGGCCCCTTTTTTATTAAAGCTGGCTGAAACACTGCTTATACTCCCAAAGCCTTTTAATTTTCATTCATAAAACCCCAGTAGCCGAAACCCATCCGACAACAAGAGAAATTAGAGATTTACTACGGCCCAGGTCGACACCGACGGGAAACACGGTCTATTTTTAAATGAGCAACTCGCTCATTTACATACCGGAAATACACAGACGAAGCTTCAAACATAGCGTTTGAAGAAGACATTATGGAAAATAATTTCATGTTTGTTATGTTATGGAATTTAAGCGTCATTAGACACGTACCAGTCACTTTACATTCCCACAATGCTTTTTTGATTTCTGGTGCGAAATCTAAAAATAACCTTAAGAGGCTACGTAGCCTTTTAAGGGAACACCATCAAAAAATTTTTTTTTTGTAATTTTACGATCCTTAATTATTGATGATTTGTATTGTTTTTTCATATAAATTTCAGTGATATATATATTTTTTAATTTGGTGAGATGTGAAAAATCTAAATACCCACCTTTAAAACAGCGATTACGTAATTCCTGTTTTAAAAATACTGGTTTCAAATCTTTCAGTTATTTTCGATAGGCCATTCTGACAAGCTCCCTGGTTTCATAATATCTTCAAAATCCTTCTTACTCCAGGGTCATTAAATCATGAGATTGACTGGCAAAGGGTTAACCTTGTACCATACAATCCTGATTTTAAACTACCAAGAGGAGGAAGCCTTTTGAAAACATTTTGGGAAAAGGAGAAAATGCTGGTAGCATTTTCTCCTTTTCCCATAAATGTTTTCTACCCTATCAAAGACAGATTCCATCATTTGAGCCACATTCAAATTGTCGTCTGCAACTGCTTTGTTTGGAGTCCAAAATTATGTCATTTGGTAAAGAGTTAATTGAAAGTCACATGCTTTTCACAGTTTTGTTAACTGGTAAGCAAAAAGTAAGTACACATACATGTACTTCAATGCTGACATACCATACCAGCAGCTTTTTTTCATTTGCTCAATCAATTTATGTAAAACACGAAAATCAGTTTAAAATTTGTAGTCAAATATGGGGGCCAAACAAAAGGTGCATTATATTGAACAAGTGATCTATTTGTATTTATTACAAACACTTAACTCATTACCAAACGACAAAATTTTAGGTTTGTACAATTCGAAAGCATTTGCAGACGACAAAATAAAAGTAACTGAAAATTTGAAATTTGTTTTGTGAAGGGTAGAAAACATTGTGGGAAAAGGAGAAAATGCTGGTTACCAGCATTTTCTCCTTTTCCCACAATGTTTTCCAAAGGCTTCTTTCTCAGGGTCGTCAAAAGTAGGGATTGTGTGGTAATTGGTTAATTCTCATAAGATCTAAAATTAGTGTGTGGTGGGGATGGGTCATTTAGTAATCTTTTATCAAACACCTCTGAGATTTAATGACCCTGGAAGGCTTTTGAAAACATTGTTGGTAAAAGAAAATGCTGGTAACCTGCATTTTCTCCTTTTCCCACAATGTTTTCTATCCTACCTGAGAACTACATCTAATTTGTTCTAATTTGGAATTTATCGTCTAAAGTTACTTTCAGTTTGAATGAGCCAGTAATGAGTTAATTTGGAAAGGGTTTATCTTTTATCACACAAACCTGAGTTTTAATGACCCTAATAAGAAAGCTTTTAAAAACACTGTTGGAAAATTAAGGAGAAAATGCTGGTAATCAGCATTTACTCCTTTTCCACAATGTTTTCTACCTGTCACAGCCAAATGGCATGATTTTAGCCACATAGAAATTGTTGTCTTTAAATGCTTTCAATTTGGGCAACTACAAATTTTTGATGTTTTGTTAAAGGATTGAAGTCATCCAAGTTCAACTCTCTCTGCATATGACAGGGGCATTATAGCCAGAAATAAAGCCCATGACTAGGGCCTGGGCTCAGAGGTTCTGTACATTTGGTTATTTTGTTCACCTTGTTTTCTTGAGCAAAAACTTATACTTAAGTCAGTTATTCAAGGCTATTTCCTGGTTGATTACCTGCATAGTGTAACCATTTGCTTTTATAAGTTTGTTAGACTTGCATGTATTTTTATTGTTTCATTTTAGTATGCAGACTGTTTTGTCTCAAAAATAGCCATATTAATAATTATAGTAAGAATTTATAATATGAAAAAGGCAAAGCCTCAATACGAGCGACGTGAATGATTTGTGGAACTTATATAGATGTATTAATTCGAATGACGAGCTAGATTCTAGACCTTGAAATCAAAGGGTGTGAGTTCGAATTCCGGCTTTGCCAAAACTAATTTTGAGCGTTGTCAAAAGTAGAAAGCATTTTTCTTTCGTAGATTTGTACATGTGAAATAGGGCGAATGTCCCTGATTTACATAGCAAAAGAAAGACAGTTCCTTGACGCTGTCATTAATTTATGTCCAGAAAAATAACTTGGAATAATTATTGGTTCACACACTTGTAAAGACCAATTTATGGGAATATTTCCTCACTGCATGTAGATCTAGATCTATATAAGAGAGACTGAGTTTTACGAGGAATTGGTCAGTAGGTTGAGAAGAATATTGAGCAGAGTACTGGTAAAAGGAACTTCAGTCCTGAACGCATGGTAGGTGCACTTGCTGCCGCAATGAATATACACACAAAAGGAAAAAACAAACAAACAAAAATCTTGAGCCATGTTGCGGTAAAAGGTGGTTTAATGCACAGGGACTCGATCCAGTAATTTTTTTGGTATCTTGTAAGTAAATAAAGACAGATACCAAAACAATTACTGGATTGAGTCCCTGTGCTTTAATGCATGTCCATGATGCATAATACCAAGAAAGTCATCACATTATTATACATCCATATTGTATGATAATTGACCGAATCAAAAGACATACATACTGGTCCTTTGACATTCAAAACGTTGAAAAATAGATCTAGCAAAGAGTTTTGACCCAGGTTAGCTTGCACGGACTACACAGGCAGACCTGGATTGAAAGTTTTGCAAATGCCGTAAAACCCCTTTCCACAGATCATAAATCCGGCTTTCTCTCTAAATGGTATTTTGAAACGGTCAATAAACTAGTTTAGTCATGATTTCTACGACACAATATTTTCCGCAAAAAAACGGCTCGTGCATGACGTAAGAATAGTATGATTAATGACGTCATTATTTGCTAGCATAGATCGTTGCGTATGTTCATACACAAATAGATGTTTAATATGCTGAAAGCAAGTGAGAAATTAGATAATCTTTACTCATTAAACTGATAATGATTTTTATGTAATCATTCGATCGGTAGATATTTATTGTCATTTTTGACCAATCAGGTACTTGTGCGAAAGATTGTCATACGTGTGATGCTGTGCGACTGACCGGAAGACACTCAGTTTTTTAGTCATCCCTATTTAGATTTAGACTAAAACCCAGAACGAAGTCGGAATTTCATTTTTAAAAATCTAGAACAGTGTTACCGCAAAACGAGCTTCGCTCGTTACAGGCTTTGCCCGTAACTCGCTGTCGCTTGTTATTAAACATACTTCATGTACATAATGTGTTATGTAGACTGTCGCACGTTTGAATTTAACCCTTTACCGCACAATGCAGACTTTTATCGACCCTTGGATAGAAGTCTTTTGAAAACATTGTGTGAAAAGAAGAAAATGCTGGTAACCAGCATTTTCTCCTTTTCCAACAATGTTTTGTACCCTATCAAAGAAAAATTGCACCATTTGAGTCACATTGAAATTGTCATGTGCAAGTGCTTTCAATTTGGACAAGGCTAAAATTTTGTTGTCTGGTAAAGGGTTAAAAAAGAAAAAATAACTAGAGGTAAATGTCCACTTGAAATGTTCTCTTTTTAAGCTGCTTCTTCAAATCATTGCATTAATCTGGGTTGGACCAAAGTTTGGTAAGGAGATGGCCAAGTCTTCAATCGTACTTTTATCAGGTATCAATAAACTGTATAATGGGATTAAGGGTATGGCTCAACCATATTTACACTATATGATTGAACATGTTCTATTGAGAGATTCAATGAAAGGGGGATTTCTTCTCATTTGTACATAGTGACATTAAAATACACATTGTGTCTTTCAAAAGGACAGCCTATTGAAAAATTCGATAGATTATCTGCCGGGTATGAAAAGGAATTACCTATGTAAAGTAAATAGCAATGGTTACTATTTGAATCATAGTTGACAGTTGTTTCATAAATGGTGGTCCAAAAGAAATTGGATTAATTATAAATTATTAAAGCAAAAGACAGGAAAATAGAAAGGTCATTTTGCTGTACAGAAAAACTAACATTTAATATAGATGAAGAACACTTACTCATATTCAATGGAATTTATACAGTTTTAGTACGTTTTGCTAGGACTACTATTAATTAGAAGTATCCAGTAGCAGTTATCATGGCTAACCTAGTTGGACCGGCAGCCGCTTCTAAAATTAACAGGGAGGCACAAATGGTAATATAACTTTAAAAAGTTAATTCGATTTTCTTTTGTTGAAAGTTTGTCTTTTAGGTCTAGCGTTTTTTTTCCCTGACTGTTACTTTAACTTACTGCAAATTTTTTGGTGTTGTTTTGGTGTGGTAGCATTGTGGTCAACTTTGCATCACAACAACCACTTACTGGTTAGCTTCTTAAAAAATTCCATACAAAGTTGAAACAATATTCAGCAGTGAGAGAAGGTATAAATCCTTTTGCAATAACTTTCATCAATCATAGAAAAAACCTTTGCCAAGCCAGTATTCAGGCAATCGACTCATGGATTACTAGCCTAAGTAGTTACGTCACCAACTGAGCTACTAAAAGCCTTGGCTAGTGCTAAACAGTTCTACTGAGCTACCTTAACCCTTAGAGCACCAAATAACCCAACAGACATTTTTATTTTGAAAGGAGAAAGGAAGACTCTAATGAGGCTGATTTCAAGTGCTGTTGTCCAGAAAATCTCAGCAAAGCGGACAGTGTAGATCAAAGATCAGACTGCACATTTTGTGCAGTCTGATCTTGATCTACACTGGCCGCAAAGCCAACTAAAGTAATGAAAGACAGTTTAAGGGTTAACTTGTACTCTTAAAATGCTTTCAGTCTGGATAAGTCTAAAATTTTATATTCATGTAAAGAGTTAATTAACACCTTATCACACAATCCTGACTTATAACGACCCTGAGAAAGAAGCCTTCTGAAAACATTGTGGGAAAAGGAGAAAACGCTGGTAACCAGCATTTTCTCCTTTCCCCACAATGTTTTCTTCCCTTCCCAAAACAAATATCATATTTTCAGTCACTTTTATTTTGTCGTCTGCAAATGCTTTCAATTTGGACCAGTCTAAAATTTTATCGTTTTGTAAAGAGTTAAAGGGAGCTATACAGATTTTGATCATCTCGCCAAACTTTAAAAATGATTCTTTACTGAATTAAGCAAAGTGAATGCTGTCAAATCATCAGTAAAGAAGAAAGACTTATGTAAGGCAAAAATATTTTTCTTTGGTATTTCCTTGATGGGCTACATAGACTTTTATCAGGTATTTTTAGATTTTGTGCCATTATAGTTTAACACTAAGACTTATTGGAATGTCACATGATCAGTAATACATGTCAATTACAAAGATTCTTATTAAAATCAGTATGATGATCTCTTACGTGATGTAATGAAAACAGACACAGTTACCGACTGCAGAACAACTATACTGTTATTTAAATGCCCAAAATTGCACCTTTTTACTGAATGTAGGCATAGAGTTTCTTCATGGTTGCAAAAAGCTTGTTGAGAGCTGGGCACAACTGCAGTTGCATTTGTGGTACTATGTTTCGACCAAGATCAGACTCGACAGATCAAGTAGTCTGATATTGGATTTGGAGTCAAATTTTTTGTGAGCACTTTTTTCTTATACATGTACCACAGTGTTTTTTAAAATCTGACTTCTATGGACAAAAGAGTCTTCTGCTGTAGCTGATGATGGATTAGTACAAGTAGTGGAGGAATTTCATTTCATAATGCTCAGGTCCAGTAGCCTTTTGGATAAAGCTTTTGGATTAGGCACTTCAGAGCTCTCATCTCGTACTGTTGAAACCACATAGACATTCATGAATATGTGACCTGTTGCTGTGACATGACTGAAATAATGTTGACAGCCGTGCAAAACACAATCTAATCATTCAGTCAATCAATCAGTCAATCAATCAATCAATCAATCAATCAACCAACCAACCAACCAACCAACCAACCAATCAATCAATCAACAAACATTAGTATTAGTGACACAAATTGGGAAGAATTGAAGGAAATGAAAATTGATTTTTCTAATAATACATGTATTGAAAAGATTGTACAAAAAGGTGCATTTGCTTGTAACAAGCAATTGTTTCTTTTTTCATGATATTTTTAAAAGCTTTCAACAGCTACTAATATGAGCTGAAATGTTTTATTTGTTTGAGAATGGGTAAACTTCCTGATCTAGATCAGATTTATTGGTGATATATCACCTCTCTAATCTACTTACCCTTTTCAATACAACATATTTTAGTGTTCTTCCAGACTGAAAGCTACTGCTGCCAACACATTTGTAATTATCCCGAATGAGCTTAATTTCTATGATATGGCAGAAAACATTGTGGGAAAAGGAGAAAATGCTGGTTACCAGCATTTTCTCCTTTTCCCACAATGTTTTCAAAGGCCTCATACTTTAGAGTCATTAAAATGCAAGATAGTTTGGTAAAGGGAAATAAATTGCACCAATACTTACCCAGGTGGTTTTTACCACAATAACTGAGCAATAAGAACAGATTTGACTGTGTGCATTTGAGATAAAAATCTTATTTAAACAAGTTTTATTAAAGGTGGAGTAGTGGCCAAAAGTAAACAAAACAGATGTGAAAATGCATTTCGATTTAGATCATACCATTTAAAAGTATGAATATTATTGTGAAGATGACAATCAGTTATTGTATGGTCGGTCCAAGTATTAGGCACTGGCAGAAAAATGAAATTTAAAACCATACAAAAAGTAAACAGAAAAAAGAGCGAGCTGGAATTTTTTAACCTAGTATCAAATCCATTTTTCTGCTAGTGACTAACACTTGGACCAATTGCACAATAAGAGATTGTCATCTTCACAATTTCTATACTTTTATATGGTTTGGTTTATATTTAAATGCATTTTAAAACCAGCACATGGTAATTGTTTACTTTTGGTTGCTATAGGTGATTAATGCTTGGAGTTTGTAACTCAGATGTGCTGAGTAAATCCCAACTGCAAAAAGTCCTAACTGGGCCCTTAGAAACAGTATATTAGGAGTCAGCAAATGACCTGCCCAGGGTTGTGCCTACGGTATGTACAAACATGTATCAAAACCTAGAACTTCTCGTTAAGAAGGAAGATGCTGTATTACCTTTTCAACAAGACAGTATCAAACCCATAACCTTGAGATCAGTCAGCAAACACTCTTCAATCAAGCCTCTAAAGCTGGAGCTAGCTCTTTAACTCTTTACACCATAATCCCGACTTTTAATGACCCTGAAGAAGAAGGCCTTTGAAAACATTGTGGGAAAAGGAGAAAATGCTGGTAACCACCATTTTCTCCTTTTCCCACATTGTTTTCTACCCTATCAAAGAAAAGTTGCACCATATGAGCCACAATGAAATTGTCGTCTGCAAACGCTTTCAATTTGGACAAGGCTAAATTCTTGTCGTTTGGTAAAGAGTTAACAATAGGCATTACTGTTGCCAACTTCTATTACACCCACACAATAGTAAAACCTTCAGAAAAATGTTGCAACTTAGATTTGAAACTATCAGCTGAGATAATCTGATGTTGACAGAGTGGTCTATCTTAAGAACAATCAGATGTTTATCAGTCGTGTTAATTTTGATCAATAATTAACAAGAATCTCGTCTCAGTTATCAGGTAGATGACCCAACTTCACACGATAACACTTCTCATAATACCCCCATACCTGATAAGTTACTCTGAACATTTTCAGTCTAAAATAGAAACTCTAATAAGGGTAATATATACATACCGGTAGGTTGCTTATATCCAGAGTGTCGTAACAAAGCAGACAGTGTAAATCAAAGATAAGATGCCATATCTTGTGCATTCCTATCTTGATCTACAGTGGTAGTAAATGCAACAAAAGTAAATGAAAGTCCCTTTTAAATAAAGGTTTAGCCCTTTACCAGACGACAAAATTTCAGCTTTGTCCAAATTGAAAGCATTAAATTTGCAGATGACAATTTCAACGTGGCTCAAACAGTGCAATTTTTCTTCTTTCCCAGTGTCGTTAAAAGTTGGCATTGTGTGGTAAAGAGTTAACTCTGCAGCACATGACAAAGTTTTGGCTTGTCCAAGCTGAAAGCTACTTTGCAGGCAAGAAATGTGGCTTAAATGTTTGGATTTGTCTGTAATGTATAGAAAATATTGTAGGAAAGGAAACAATGCAGGTTACCAGCATTTTCTCCATTTCCCACAATCTTTTCAAAAGGCTTCTTCCTATGGGTCCCATAGATTGTTTGTGAAAGAGGCAATTCATTGTGGCCAATTTTCATTGATATTGTATAAAATTAATGTACATTGCACTATTACCCTTAATGAGCAATCAATTTATGGAAACAATTCAAGTATATACTTGGCACAAATTAGAACAATTCAAATTATACTTAAGTGTTTTAAAATATGAAACTAAAAGAGAAAACTGCAAACGTTTCGCGAGCTTCACTCGCTTGGAATCAAGCAAAGAGGTATAGACAGGATATCGTAGGAAGACCACTGAATAATTCAAGAATTTATTATGTCCTCTCTTACATTTGTGGATGCTTTGCATTTAGAAGTACCCTGTTTGTTGTAGTTTTATTATGGAAGTGAATCCTTGATGTCTGTGAATAAACATGTGGGGTCTCTTCTTTGTGTTTTGGATTAATGAGGTTGTTTGTGTGTTTGGGATCAATCTTAAAACATTTAGACTGGATACAATTTATCATCACAAAAATTCGTAGTTATAGGAGCTACATTAAAGGACTGTTCAAGTGTAATTCACCCTTAGATTACTGAATAAATGAAATGGACTTGTTCAGTACCAGAGAATAAAGAACTGGGTATTGCAATTTTGGTCAGAATCTCTAAAAAGTATGGACAGTGTAGCGCATAGATTAAACTAGAAATTTTGTGTTGTCTGATCTTGGTATACACTGTCTAAAAGATTACCTGCAATATTGTGTACAACCTGATCAAATGTTACACTGTGGTAGAACACCAATCCTGCAATTCTGTTTAGCCAAAACTAGGAAGTACAGCCAGTCAAGGCTACAGAGGCCATAAGAATTCATGGGTGTTTTTAAGATTTTTCAACCCAACAAAGGCAGCGAGCAGCCAAATGTAAACAATTGAAAGTCAAAATGTAGGCAAATTTAATTCATACTACTTAAAAGTAAGGGTTTCATCATGAGCCTAAGAACGGTGCCAGTATGGTCTGTCAAAGTTACAGTCACCAGCAGAACAATTATTTGTAAAACTAGAATTAAAGTTACCAACTTTTAATCTAGTTTTAAAAACCATTGTTCTGCCAGTAACTGGAACTTTGATCAATTCTACTTAAACAGATTGTGAGTCTTCTAATGAAAGTGATACTTTCATGAAATGGTTCAAATGGAATTTATCAATATTTTTAACACAGTTGTTTTAATTTGGCTACTATTGGGGCTTTAAAACATGACCAGGCTGTTGAGGCTTTTGCAGACAGTGGAGATTTAAGTCAGAATGTGCAGTCTGATCTTGGACCTTCACTTTCCTCTCCTATATTACACATTCTGGCCAAAAAAAAAACCTCTCTAAAATAGCAGTGTTTTCCTTGTTCTTCCTACTTCAAAAGTTCAGTTTCATTAATTCAGTGCTCTAAGGAATAAAGAACACCAAAGAAACAATCAGACTGTTATACAGATGGACCAATTAGCTATTCTCCAAACCAAAGCTTTTAGACGAAGATCCAGGGTAATCATGCCTTCTTATTTGGTGTACATGGAGTGAAGATGTTTATAATGATCTATTTAGACTTATAACAGGGCCTGTACTGACAGCAACCATTCTAAACTTAATTCCTAGTCTTGGTCTTATTCTACAGTTTGAAACTAACACAATTTCTAATGGGCGAAACAGTTGGTTTAGCCATTCAGACATTGAATTACTCTGAAATTTAGCAAAAAAGTTGAGATTTAAACTAAGAATGTTATGAAGAATGGTTGGTGCATATTGGCTCAATAGGACTAGAAGAGGACAATGTGACTTAGTACAACATGTAGAAGTCAGTGAGGCAACTATAGCATTACATGATCCTATACATTGGTTTGTTCTGTTTTGGGTCTGAGAAGCCCATATTATCATGTGAACTCTTGATGCTAACATTTGATCCACCAGTATTCATAAGTTTTTGCTTCACACTGTACATTTGGTGGTCTAGATATGTTGCATCTTCTGATTGATGCCATTTTGTGTCACTGCTTCAGATATGACAATACATTGACTTGTTGAGTTTTGTGTCTGAAACTGGCCTCTGAAAAGATTATATTGCCATGGCCTATAAATTCAGGTTCCAGGCAGGGAACACTTTAGGTCCAATCATGGTTTGCCCTTTTACCAAACAATGCTGTGTTTTCTCAACCCTTAGAAAGATGACATTGAAGACACTGATAATGATGACTTTGAAGACATTGTTGGAACTTCAGTGTTTTGTACCCTTTCCAAGAAAAATTTCATTACTTGAGCCACATTTAATTTGTTGTCTTCAGATGCTTTCAATATGGACGAGTACAATTTTGTCATCTATATGGTTACCACACAATCTTGAATTTTAACAATCCTAAGAAAGATTGTTTTTGAAAAAATAGAGTGAAATTGAGAAATGCTGGTAACCAGCATTTTCTCCTTTTCCCAAAATGTTTTCTACTGTCTGAGAGACAAGTCCCATCATTTTAGCTGTATCTGATCTGTAGTCTGCTGACGCTTTTAATTTGGACAGGTCTAAAATTTTGCAGTGTGGTAAAGAGTTTAGGCCTATGGCTGCGGTCAGTCATGATTGAAGTGCCTGCCAATCCCTGGTGCTGTTCTGCATAATATCACTCTAAATGGTGGTAAATAAAGTCTAGTCATCACTGATTATTATGATAAAAGATGCATAAAGTCATATCAAAATCTAAACATGGTGAATCAATTAATTTTCAATAGCTTCCAGGATTCAATAGAAATTCATTATTTGCAGTTGCTATTGACATTTCAGATTGATCCAATCAATAATTCATGTCACATCACAGCCTCACCAACCTTTAACCTCAAAAAGGAAAAAGACAAACAACTCTCAGTTTCTATTACAGATGGTGCAAATCAAGATCAGACTGCAAAGAGAATGCACACTTGTTTTAGATCAATACTGTCTGCCATTGTTTTTCAGATAGTTTGGCCAAAATGGCTTTGAAACAGTAATATTTAGATCTCTTTTAGGACCGAAGATTGTGTGGTTCCCTAATGACTTAAAATGTTATTGGCTTTATTAAATCTGCAATTTCCATTTCATATTTCATTGTCGTTTCACGGTCCAGCAGAATTCTTTTCGATAGATTTGTGACTTGATTCATTTTATTTGTATATATTCTTGTAATGTATTGTTGCCTTTCAGTTTTTTGTGACCTTAACCCTTTACTGCACAATGCCGACTTCAACGACCATAGAAAAGAAGCCAATATAAAACATTGTGGGAAAAGGAGAAAATGCTGGTTAAACTAGCATTTTTCCCTTTTTCCACAATGTTTTCTACCCTATCAAGAAAAAAATTGCATCATTTGAGCCACACTTAAATTGTTGTCTGCAAATGCTTTCAATTTGGACAAGGCGTAAATTTTGCCATCTTCTAAAGGGTTAAACTTAATTTATTAGGTCCTGCAGACAACTGTTTTCTTCTCACAGTTGTATGTAAATGTAGTAGGGTTGGATATTGCTTGTATAGGGCTATTTTTCCTTTCAAATTTATGGGTGTGTTCAAAACATTACGATATGTTATTGACTGACCTAATTTTACAAGTATTTTTTCAAATTTATTTACCACAATTTTGTTTCTAGTGACAACAATTAAGTCACCGATATTTTAAGGCTTTTTTTTAAGGTTTTGTAACTATGTCATACACTAATGGTTGTAACATCTAGTTACTAGCTTTTTGATCACAATATGGTACTATTGAGGTGAAAGGAAAGGCCAATGAAAGAACAAATTGATAGTATCACCAGAACAAGTATAAAATCTGATACAAAATTTCATGCACTCACATGACCTTGCAGTCGAAATACATGTATACATATTGAAGAGGATTGTATTATATGCCATATCAAGTACAATATCAGGATAACGGTTGAACATAAGTACATGTAGCTTAGGGAGGTTCAATATTTGAGCAACTGTTTGCATGGACAGAAGTGTTTAAATAGATAGATAATGGAACACGAGAGGGCCATGGTAATAATGTGTACAGCAGTAAATTTTCAAAAGAGTGCCAAGTCATACTAAAGGTACATGTCAGAATTAGTTTTTAAAATGTGTTTGAAGTTTTCTGCAGAATAATGTATCATTGATTTTAGAAAATGTTTACAATGATCTTGAGCCAAGTTGAGGAATTAGTTGAAGTTCACTTTATTATCTCCTTGTTACAAATGTGACTTCAGTGAGTCTCTCTAAAAATATGTTGAACAGATTAATACAATTTGAATTTTGTAGTTTCTTGGCTATTTTGTAGCCTTCTTCTAGGTTGAAATGAATATTAGATGGAACTATTTTTGGCAAACTTCTCTTCAAAATATAGAATAATCTATGGCAACTAAAAATCTGTGGCATCTAAAAACATAATAGAATATTTTTTATCTGTTTTTGAACAGTGAAAAAAAGAGAAACAAAACATGAATTGCTAACTAAAAATGAAAACTAGGCATCTGCTGTATTATGTTTCCTTGTTACACAACATTAACCTGTTGTTCTATCCAGCAGTCTTTACACACAATCTGAAACTATTACATAGGTATTAACAAGATAAAATTTTCTTTCAGTAAGCCCCTGTCACACCAAACTAGTTCGTAGAACGTCTTACCCCGTCCTGACATAATCGGAAAACGGGTTACAGTCCGGGTTGAACGTGTAATTTTGGCCTGATAATGCCTTCAGCCAAAGACGGAGTAAACTGTAGCATTCTTATTTATCATCTGCTTCCTACAGCTGCTGATCAAGCCACATTAAGCAGCCATTCGAACAAGAATGTATCGTCTGTCAAAAATTGAAGTCGAGCTTTCCGTCAGAAAAGACTTTACTTTCTTGGAGTTTAAAGGTGAAATGTATTGTAATCTGTGCTTGAAGCGAAGAGACCCTTTTGTTTTGACCCCTTAAGTTAAAGAAATGACCCTCAGCTATAGAGGCAAGGGGTCACAATGACCCCTAAATTTTAATTCTGAGGGAAATCCCTGTAAAGCATCAGTTTAATGTGGCTATGTAGACCAGTCAGAATTTGTATCAGATTGTTTGCATGTTATGGTGTTTTTTGCATTTGTTGGTCTTGTTGGTTACACCAAATCAAAGTAATTGTGTTTAAAATCCAGCTTCTGCAAGGAGTGTAAGCTATTGTTTTATGATAAGACGTTTTGTGTAAGCACTGGTATCGGAGGGAAATGCTTTGTTATTTGGAAATGTGTTTTACTTAAACCAGTCTGCCATAGCCAATGTTTTTTCCCTGGATACAGTAATTGCCTTTCAGTACTTTCAGTGCTTTGATTTTATTTGCCGCACCCAGTCAACCATTCTGGGTTCAGTTCTAATTATGTATTCCAAGACTACTCATCTGATTGGCTGATTTATAATCTATCTCAGCCAATCAGAAATGTAACCTTTGTATTGAGACTGAGAGCAATATTAAACCTGTACCACACAATCACATTTGGTAACCTTGGGAAAAGGAACCTATGACAATATTGCTTTAAAAGGATGTTTTCTATCCTTTGTAAAACCAATTCCTACATTTGAGCCACATATAATTTGTTTTCCGCAAATGCTTTTAATTCGGACAAGTCTAATTTTACCAAGACTTGGTTAAAAGTTTGAGGAATGGTTAAAGGCATAGTAAAGGCCAAAATTTCAAAGCAGGTGTCATTATACATTTAAATTTAAATCATATCAATTAAAAGTATGGAAAATATTGTGGAGATGACAGTCTGTTATCGTGTGGTCGGGCCATATGTTAGTCGCTGGCACAAAAAAGAATTTTAAAATCACTCAAAAAGTAAACAAAAAACACAGCTACCTGGCAGGTTTTAACCTAGTTTTGAAATTAATTTCTCTGTCAGCGACTAACACTTGGGCCGACCGTGCAATGACAGATTGTCATCTTTACAATAATTTACATACTTTTAAATGGTATGATATACATTCAAATGCATTTAACCCTTTACCAAACCATCCCGGGTTTTCACGACCCTGAGAAAGAAGCCTTCTGAAAACATTGTGGGAAAAGAAGAAAATGCTGGTAACCAGCATTTTCTCCTTTTCCCACAGTGTTTTCTACCCTTCCCAAAACAAATTTCAATTTTTGAGTCACATTAATTTTGTAATCTGCAAATGCTTCGAATTTGGACTAGTCTAAAATCATGTCGTTTGGTAAAGAGTTAAACACCCACTTTGTTTACATTTGGCCTCTATTGTTACTTTAACTTGCAAACATACTGTTAGGCCAATGTTTAGAAGGTTTAAAATGATGGTGAAGACCTAGTACCAGAAATTTGAATATAGTCAAAGTGTGGGGAATGGTTAAAGAATATTGCAAAGTTACATGTCATTCATTTGACATTATTGTTCAGCCCAAAAGAAAAGGTATGGGTCCAAGTTACAAAACCCAATACACACACATTACTGAGTCTTTTCTTCTGAAGAATATAAGGTGAATTAATACATTCTTATTGGGCTCACATTTCACTTTCATTATGTTGACATTGCTAATTTACCAATTTCCTTCATGGTCCATTTATCCCTTTACTAAACAATTCCCTTCGTTAGTAACCCTGAGGAAGAAGGCTTTTCAAAACATTTTGGGAAAAAGAAAATGATGGTAACCAGCATTTTCTCCTTTCCTCACAATGTTGTGTTCCTTTCAAAGACCTAGGCCCTGTTTTACTAAGGTAGTTATGAACAAAATTTGCGTAAGTTTTACGTAACTATCGTATGGTGGCATATTTCTGCCACGAGATACGAGATAACTATCATGATTATATTAGAAAACTATTGCGATAAATCAAAGTTTCCTGGAAATTTTATCTTTTAATTTTATCTAGATTAAATTTCCAGGATAAAATAATCATGATAGTTATCTCGTATCTCGTGGCAGAAATATGCCACCATACCATAGTTACGTAAAACTTAAGCATATTTTGTTCGTAACTACTTTAGTAGAACGGGGCCCTGGCATCCACAATTTGTGGTCTGCAAAAGCTTGCAGTATGGACAAGGCAAAAAGAAAATACCGGTAGTCTGGAATGTTACACAACTCTTTTAATGATAAATCCTGTCATTTGTGCCTTATCTCAATTGTCATCTACAAATGCTTTTTGGACAAGTTCAGAATTCTGTTATCTAGTGCAGAGTAAAGACCTCTGCCTCTCTTACAGGGTAGAAAATATTCAGGGACTCACAATGTTTGTACAAAGCTTTTTTTCACAGGGTTTTTAAAATATTGGATTGTGTGGTAAAGGGGTAATCATCATCATACCAGTTCCTTTTGCTGTAGAGCAGCACAACATAAATATCATACTTAACCCTTTACCACACAATGCCGACTTATAACGACCCTGAAGAAGAAGCCTTTTGAAAACATTGTGGGAAAAGGAGAAAATGCTGGTAACCAGCATTTTCTCCTTTTCCCACAATGTTTTCTATCCTATCAAACAAAAATTACATTGAATCACATTGAAATTGTCGTCTGCAAATGCTTTCAATTTGGACAGGTCTAAAATTTTGTCATGTGGTAAAGGGTTAATCTCAGTAGCATTATGGTAATTAAAGGCCCTGTATTTGAAGCTTCATGGTAATTCAATGGGTCGTATTTAAAGATGATGCAAGTTCAAATCTTAGCCTGGCCAAATTCTTTCCAAAGATTAACTAGAGGCATTTATTCCTATTACACCTTTTAAAATCGTCATCACCCTGACCATACTGTAGAAAAGCAGTCAGTGGCACACAGAGTATGTGGTACATAGCATTAGTATTGAAAAACCATAGGTGCATCAGCCACTCATGATGTAACGAAAATCACAGCTAAATACAAACAACTATAAAAACAAACCAAAGCTCACTGGTTTCGTTTCTTGTCTACTTGCAGCAAAAGTTGAAGGAGGAGAGAGAAGCAAAGCGACAACATCTTGATGAAAGACACAGGTACATTTTACAAACAGTTGCTGACAGCTTGGGGCTTGAACTCTCAGAAGTCGAGGATGCGATACTGGAAGGCAGTCAGGTATGTGAATTGGTTTGAATTTGAATATGTTTTAACTCTACCAGAAATCAAAGGTATCCCTGTCTAAATTGGAGGCTTTTGCAGGTGACAAATTAAATATGGGTTATTATTGCCAGAATCTGTTATGGCAATAGGAGAAATTGCTTGTAATCAACAATTTCATTCTGTCACAATGTTTTCCAACATATATAGTAATTATGCATTAAATTTATCTTGATTTCCCATCTTTAACAAGGACTTTTCTGAGTTTCTCTGCTGCAAACTTGTCTCAGGGGCTAATTATGTAAGCTAACCTATAACTATACACTCCTATTGTAAACAGCATTTGAAAAAAAATTGTGTGCTAAGATGCATATGCTTATTACAGGCAGTTGCTACTTTTGCAAATATTTTTCCACATCTTTTAACGGAGCCTTTTTCTTTTCAGTTTGTATTGTTATAGCCCTGTAGTCATTAGCTTTGTCACTACTTTTTTAATTAGACTGGTTGTTAACTTCTGAAAAGGGAAACCCATACAGGTCAGATAGCTGTCAAATAATTTGAAACGGTTCTCTCCCCCTTTTCTTTAGGAAGTACTATTGCGTGGAATCAAACATGCCCCATCTATTTCTGAAAGCAACTACAGCTGCAATATTGATACCTAGATGTGGTGCTCTCATGATTTATTGTGCTTGTAAGAAGTATGTTTCTGTTTCTTTAGGCCGAGTCCCGGTAGCTCAGTCGGTAGCATGCAGGACTTGAGAACAGGGGGTCGTGGGTTTGATCCCTGGCTACGACCCCTGGCTCAGAATTTCTTTCCAAGGATTGATGATAGTCATTATACCCCCACAAAACGAATGTTTTCGGGGGTATACTGGAATCAGCCTGTCTGTCCGTCCATGTGTCCGTCCGTGTGTCTGTCCGTGTGTCCGTCTGTGTACAAAATACTAGTAATTTTGTGTCACAAACTCCTCCTACAGTTTTCCTGCTATTGTATTGAAAGTTTGTTGATACATTGATCATATACTGAAGTGCAAGACATAGTTTTCAATCATCTACTCCCTGTGATTCAAAGGTAATCTCCCCTTGAACTTAGAAAATGTTTTGTTAAATTGCCTGTTTCTGTCAAAGCGCTGGCGGGGGTATTAAGTCACATTCAGTGACAGCTCTAGTTGCAACAGGATTCATTCCTCTCCCACCGCTGACCATTGTTTCGACGATGATTATGTGGCTTGGAAAGAAAATTGTGCGAAGTACTGGTAAAAGAGACTCCATGATAGCATGGATAGGTGCACTGGCCGCCGCAGTATAACTGAAATAGTGTTGAAAACTACGTTAAACACCATATGATCAATCAATTCTGTTTCTTTGAACACAGAGCTTATAATTCATGGATTATATCTCAATCTTGGCTGAAACTTTTTGATCACTTTCATGATTCACAATCAATTACTGTACATGGATTTTTTTCTTATTTTTTATCATATAGATTGAAACAATGGACTTATTTTTGGATCCAAAAGGAAAAGCAGGAACCAATCAGTTGATGTTCTTCTTCCAGGAACCGGAGGACAAAGAGCATCATGGTAAGTTGTTGTGACTTTGGTCATTGTTTTGGAAATCTAACTCTTTCACTATTGAATAAATACTAGTAAATTGCATTTTCTCAAAGGCTAAAAATACATTGCCTCTGCAAGATCAAGAGACAGTTTGGTCATAATCTAGAATATAGCAATGAACAGTGCATATCAGAGATCAGAATGCACATTCTGTGCAGTCTGATCTTAATCTACACTGTCTACAAAACCTTCTGGTGTCGTCTATGGTATGGAAAGAGTGAAAAGGATTTACTTTGAAATTTGAGTAACTGGTACGGGTACTGACTTTACAGAAAAGGGGATGAAATGCATCTACAAAAAGTACTGACCCAGGTCAGCCTTTGCAGTCCATGTGGGCTGACTATGGCTGACACTTTCTATCGATCAATATTTTCTGCATGTCAAAGGACCAGTCTACCACATAATTAATTTGAGTGTCAGATAAAACGGGTTTCATGAATCAAGACTTAATGTATGTGATGACTTGCTTGGTATTATGTATCATGGATATGCATTGGACCCCCTTTTGCCAGAGTGACACTTATTTGAATTTGAACATTTTTAAACATGATGGCATATTTCAGGAAACAAGAACATTATTCAGATAAGTTCCCTTTTGGCAAATCATTCACTCAAATATGACTTTTTGTACACTTTTATATAAATACTTTGAAAAAAAAATGTGAAAAAAAAGAGTACTTATTGCTTGTTACAAGCAATTGCTGTATGACAGTGTCTCAGTCCAGTTCTTTTCTGTGTTTTAAGACTGGCATGCACTATGATATTATTCACTTATACTCTTGTCTTAGGAAATAAATTAGTCATACCCATAATCTGAGTAATAGTGAGACATTTAGATACTAGATTTGAAGTATAAGCATGTTTACTTTGTTTTTTTAAAATAAATGCTCCCTAATTACCATTGAATGAGAGACATAGGACAGTTACTTCCCTTGATACCTCTCACTACCCTAAATGAGGTATTACTTGATTTTCATCTTCGATATTCTTTGCACTACCAAGGAATGTTCAGGTTTAATATCTCCTTCAAAATTTATCAAATCACTAATTTGATCTATTTGATACATTTCGCTGGTAAGTGTGAAATTCGATTTGCAAATGTTATGAAGATCTTACATACACATTACAAGTCAAATTATGATAATCACAACATCTCTTAGTAAAGGAATGATGAAAACAAAGGAAATTAAATAAAAGGACCCAGCTGCAATTTGGTTACCTTCGTTTTTACCATAATAAGTGAACAGTTTGGTACAGTGTCTGATTGGTCAAACCATTGTGACACAAAGTTGATGTCTAAATATTGACAAAGGGAAAAGTGTAGAATCTATAGGTGTGCAATAATCAGAATTGCATGTACTTGTTGTTGTAGATCAGTTAGACTGGGCACAGAATTCCATTCCAAAATTAAAACTCAATTTAAAAAGTCATTGTTTTGTGTTTCCATTTCAATTTTGTTCATAGATTCAATGTTTTTTTTTTGCAATATTTAGTCCAAATCTGGTTAGAGGGGTCTTATTCAGGTACAACATCGTTGTAAAATATTTTGTTCTGTAGAAAGTCAACTTCCACTTTGATATCCTCTTGCATAGAGAATCAGTTAATTTTCTATGTGTGATCTTTTATATCTGGAATTAATGATCCATTGGCTGCACCGTGTAAATTCCTTCTTTGTTTTTGTAGATGACTCTGCTATAATTCTTTTATGCCACTTTTTTCATTTGTTAGAACTATGTTATACATATGGATTTGATCCAAGAATTGCTTGTGAAGCATTGTAGATTTTTTTTCGGTACATACATGCTGAAGCAAACTTAAGTCTTTACCACAAAATACTGACCTGAAATAGAAGGTTTTTGAAAACATATTGGAAAAGGAGAAAATGCTGGAAACAAAAATGCTAGTTGCCAGTATTTTCACCTTTTCCCACAATGTTTTCAACCCTATTAAAGACAGAAATCTCTTTGAAAACTGGAAAACATTGTAGGGAAAATGAAGAAAATGCCAGTTACCAGCATTTTCTCCTTTCCCCAACAGTGCTTTCAAAGGCCTTCTTCATGGTTGTCATTGTTATAGGGTAAATTGTTGTTATATGTGTTACATATTAGAATTCATTCTTGTTGTCTTAGCCATTTTTCACACTGCTGTTTTTGTCTGAGGACATTAACATGTGAAAAAAGACAAAACCTTTCACTCTATTATTCCTCTACCACACAGTCCTGAGAGTTAATGATTTTGAGGAAGTAAGCTTTTGAAATCATTGAGGGAAAAGGAGATAATGGTGGTAACCAAGAATTTTTCCTTTTAAATGTTGTCTACCCTATAAAAGACAAATTCGTCATGTTCAGCTACATTGAAGTTGTTGTCCACAAATACTTTGAATTTGGACAAGTCTAAAATGTTGTAGCATAGTAAAGAGTTAACTCTATTGTAGGTTTTCTTCTGAATGGGTAGTAAACATTGTTGGAAAAGGAGAAAATACTATACACATAGTAAGGGTAAACACGAAAATTTTGGAGGCCAGGAGAAATCGAAGTACTTGCCGCAATGTTATACAGCACTCTACTTGTAGCTCTTTTCTGAATAGATCTAGATCACAATATAGATGTACAATCACATTCCTTCTTTCAGCAGTCGGATTCAGAATTAGCCCACCAGAGAAAGCTGATGATCGTCGCAAAAGTAATCCTTGTATGAAATTAATTTGTCACAATATGTACTTGATTCACTTTCTTTATTAATTTTACTTTTTCATTCATTTTGTCATTTTTTACTGATATATCAGTCAACTGATATAATATTGTCTGAGACTTCAATTGAGATTTCTTGTCTAGGAACCAGAAATCAAATGTGGCAAACATTTATGTTATTAGTATTATGATTGCCTTATTTTTTGGCTCAGTTTTGTATTAACTAATAGTTTATCTTTTTAGAAATCTTGCATGGATCCCATCATAGTTCAAAGACATTGCATATTTAAAACTGTTATTAGGTGAATTCAACATATAGTTACAGGAAACCCCTACATTTAGGCTGTTATTTTCGAATTAAATTGGATACACAGCTTTTGATTTCAAAAATGCTAGATATCTGCATACAATATTTTCTTTTAAAAGTTTGAAAGGAAGTGAACTACAAACTTATAAGCTGCGTTCAGGATGTATTTTGCTAAATTCATACTTTGGTAAGTTACAGTTGATATATCAGAAAATGACATAATGTCTCTTTGTAACAGCATGTAAATTTCAAAGCATGTATTTAATCGTAATAATTACTAATATAAATTCTAAACTGAACATTCAGTTAGATGTAACCTATGAAAGTTCCCTCCCACAGACAAGTTCTTAATTTTGTATCACTCAATCTCGACTTTTAACGACCCTGAAGAACGAAGGCTTTCGAATATATTGTGGGAAAAGAAGAAAATGCTGGTAACCAGCATTTTCTCCTTTTCCCTCAATGTTTTTCTACCCTTCCAGAAAAGAAATCTCATGATATAAACCATGTTTAGTTTCTCCTCTACAAATGCTTTCCGTATAGATGAGTCCAATTTTTTGTTATGGGGTAAAGGGTTAACCATGTTCAGATCAATGAACTTATACCAGACAGCTTATTCTTGGCGGACTGTACATGACCTGTTCAAGTTAGTTGCACTGACACCAAAAAACAATTTGAATGAGAAAAAAAGCTAAAAAAAAAACTTACGTCCATCCTCTGAGGGACCAAATTATGTGATGGCATAGTTACAGGTATTGTAGCATGCATCTCCATAAACTTGTCTACATTAGCTCTTGCTGTTTTACAACCTTTATTGCTGATTTCAGTACAATATTTCCAGAATTGTGTCCCATTAAAGGCATACAAGTGGCCAATAGCAAACAATGTGGAAGTCAAAATGCAGACAAATTTGGTTCAGACCATTTAACTCTTTATCAAACAATTTTAAGGACCCTGAGAGAGAAGCCTTTTGAAAACATTGTGGGAAAATGAGAAAATGCTGATAACCAGCATTTTCTCATTCTCCAACAATATTTTCTACCCAGTGAAAGACAGAAGTCATCATTTGAGCCACATTTTAATTGTCTTCTGCAAATGCTTTCAATTTGGACAAGTCTACATTTTTGTCATGTGGTAAAGAGTTAAAAGAATGGATATTGTTTTGAGTCTTATAAATGTTACAGTGTAATCTATCAAAGTAGCAGTGGCTGGTAGAAAAATGGATTGTTTAACTAAAACAAAAGTTGCCAACTTAAGTTCCAGTTTTATAGTATACATTTTTCTGCCAGCAGTACATAGAGATACATATTGTATTTTTTTTATTTTTTTGTTTTTACTCTCCTTTTTTTTCTATTGCTTTTACTTAAATTTTGTCATTTTGATAAAACTATTTAGCCACTTCTTATAACTAACTACTATTTATTGCTTTTAGTAGTTAGACTTTTTGAAATGTTTGAAAAGTGTTTTATCTTACTTTCAGTAGTATTTAACCCTTTACCACACAATGACGCCTTTTGACGCCCCTAAAAAAGAGGCCTTTTGAAAACATTGTGGGAAAAGGAGAAAATGCTGGTAACCAGCATTTTCTCCTTTTCCCACAAAGTTTTCTACCCTATCAAAGAAAAGTTGCGTCATTTGAGCCACTATGAAATTGTCGTCTGCAAATGCTTTCAATTTGGATAGGTCTTAAATTTTGCCGTGTGGTAATGGGTTAAGTGAACTCACAATGTGAACACTTACATCTGCCAACTTACTCAAAACATTCTCTTTCATTTTGTTAGTGCTTCTTTGTTTAGCACTTTATCCATTGACAATCTTTAACCTGTTACTGGACAATTCTGACTTTAAACGACCCAAGGAAAGAAGCTTTTTGAAAACATTGTTGGAAAAGGAGAAAATGCTGCTACCCTATCAAAGTAAAATTGCACCATTTGAGCCACTGTGAAATTTTTGTTTGCAAATGCTTTCAATTTTGAGAAGCCTAAAATTTTGTTGTCTGGTAAAGAGTGAAGTCTAATCTATATTGAAAGCATTTGCAGGCAACAGATTAAATATCACTTAACCGTTTACCAAATGACAAAATTTCAGACTGTCCCAAATTGAAAGCATTTCCAGACAATAAATTGAAGGTGGCCCAAATGACAAAAAGTGCCCTTGGTAAGGTAGAAAAGATTGTGGGAAAAAGAGAAAATGCTGGTTACCAGCATTTTCTCCTTTTCCTACAATGTTTTCAAAAGCATTCTCTGTCAGGGTTGTTTAAAGTTGGCATTGTTTGATAAAGAGTTGAATTTTGGGGATTTGTTTTTTGACAGTTTCAAAATGCATGATCCTCTTTTAAAGTTTGAACTCTTCGAGCACTTGGAACCCTCGGAGAGAAAGATAGCTTGAGAAAATATGGTGATAAAGGGAGAAAATGCCTGAAACCATTATTTTCATCTTTCCCCACAATGTTTTCTACCCTTCCAAGAATGAAGTTCTGTTTTTGGGTCACATTTATTAAGTGGTTGGCAAATGCTTCCAATTTTGGCTAGTCTACAATTTTGTTGTTTAATAAAGACTTTAAAAAGTTCTATACCAAAACCTAAAATGTGGAATGTAGTCATAATTTTCTTAATTGGACACTTCTAATAAGTACCTACAATATAGAGTTAAGAAAAGAAAAAACGTGTATGTTGGTTGCTATTATTAAGGTAGAATTTTCGTATTTCTCATACTTTTCCAAAAAGTTGTTGACAAAATCTGAAATTGGAATAGTATTCTAGAAAGTGTAAGGAGCTGTATTCAATTAAACACATCTTGAGCTACCTACCTAACATGGTTTAAGTACACAAGAATTGACAGTAAATGACGTCAGTGGCCAATTTAAATCCGCAAATAAACTTTTACTGACATAGACAATGTAGATCAAAGATAAGATTGCACGTTCTGTACAGTTTGATCTTGATCTCTGTTCTTTGCAAAAGCACTCAATGTAGTACTTATCAAACATTTTACAGGTAAAGTTAAAATGTAGACTTTAATCTCTTACAAACTAACCCTATGTTTTTACGACTGAAGATTGGGGCTTTTGAAAATTTGTTTGAAAAGGTAAAAATGCAAGTCATGATATCCCAAAATGCTTTGTACCTGTTCGAAGATGAATTTCATCATTTGAGCAACTGTTAAATTGTCATATTCAAATTCTTTCACTATGAATGAGTCTAAAATTTTGTTGTCTCATATAAGAAATTATTGTGTATAAATTGTTTACTTTATACAAGATGGTTTTAAAATTTCAGTAAATGCCAATCTTTTTTAGATAAGAAAGAAATAGGTCAAGTATTTTCGTATTGATCAAGTATTTCAGTATTGATCATACATATGTACAGAAACGAAGAGCAATTTTAAGTACATAGAGATTGCATTAAAATTGGTTTCATATTATGAAAAAGAGAGCTTAACCCTTTACCACACAATTCTTAGTTTTAAAGAAAAAAAGGCTTTTGTAAATGTTGTTGGAAACCATCATTTTCTCATTTTCCCACACTGTTTTCTAACCTATCAAAGGCAGAAATCATCATTTCAATGCATTATGTTTATTTTGTTGTCTGTACATGCTTTCAATGTGGTCAGATTGAAAAATTTTTTGTCTGTTAAAGGGTTGGACTATATTAAACTGAAACACTTTTGAAAGTCAAAATAAACCCTATTCAAACAAAGATCCCAATTTTAGATGCACCTTAAATATGCAGATACTGCTAAAGGTTTCATGGATGCAATAGTGCTGTATACTGTAGAAACCAGTGTTGGAAAAAGAAGAGTTAATTGAATACAAACAATTAAGATCTTTTTCTACTATGGCTCCATCAGCTATCAAATATGCAGGATCATAAATTGGAACACTTTCCTTTTTTCTGTCATGGATTAACCCTTTACCAAACAACACAATTTTAGACTTGTCCAAGTTCAAAGCATTTTGCAGATAAGATACTAATGGAATTCGTAATTGAAAGGGTAGAAAACATTTTGGGAAAAGGAGAAAATGCCTGTTGCCAGCAGATTTTTTCTTTTTCCCAAAATGTTTTCAAATGCCTTCTTGGTCAGGGTCATTAAAATGCAGGATGTGTGGTAAATGGTAATCTTTTACATCAAATTTCTCTACTTTCATGGGTCAAGCATTCCTTAGTCATAATTATTATAATATGTATCGACATACATCAGTGTTCTGCCAGGATGAAAAACTGAGGTTTCTGGGACATACTGTCCAAATGTAAAAGAAAAATGTCACATCATAATTCATTTGATGCTTTGTCCCTCTTGAATTTACTTGAGAAATTAGTCTCTAGTTCATTTTTTTTTTTTTTATAAAATACTGTGTATTTCTCATAGTCTGGGGGAAAGTTATCCCATCTATGAATAATCTAACGTTAATACAGTTATATACTGTAACATTTCCTAAATTAAATGAATGGATAATATGTACAAGATGCACTTGTATTATATGTTGCATTATACCCAAAACATTGTAGGGAATTTTGACTCACCTTTGGAGAAGCACATTATACATGTAATTTTAGATGAACAATGCTCTGTGAAAAGGGGGCTTAATGCATTTGCAAAAAGTATCGACCCAGGTCAGCCTGCGCAATCAGCGCAGGCTGACCTGATTCGAAACTTTTTGCTTTTGATAAATTTTCTGCATGCCAAAGGACCAGCCTACCTCATGATTCAGTGGCTTGTTATACGAAATGGTTTTTATGGACCCTTAATTACGTGATGACTTTCTTGTTATGGTGCATTAAGCCCTCTTTTGCCAGAGCACAGCCCTATTATTTGTACATCGTTGCTTGGTAGTATGAGCAAATATGTGTAATGTAATGCAGGATTTTGTACCATAGAAATTCATGAAATTAATTATTATCATTGAAACAGTGGATCACCTGAAGACAGGCCCTCAAACAACACAGAAAACTCCAAGACAGTTGAAGCCAAAGGTTTTTGTGGCCAATGGATCGGAAGTTCCTCTCAAGGGAATGTGTCTGTTGTTTACAAAGAACGGAGACTCAAATGTAGTCATTACAGATCAGAACCTCACCAAGGTATGGGATCGATTTTTTTACATTAACCATTAGCATGCCGAATATACCCAATGGACATTTTCAGTCAAGAAATAAGGCCCAAATAGTTGCAACATCATGGATCATTGTTACTTTAGTTGAGAATGTCTCAGCTAAGTGGATAGTGTAGAACAAATATCAGAATGCATACATTTTGTGCAGTCTGATCTTGATCTACACTGGCTGCAAAGACAACTACAGTTTTTAAAGGCACATAAGGGTTAAAGTTCTATTTATGGTATCCTATTGAAATTGTAATTTGGCATGGTTTGTTTTGTTGGTACCATACTTTAGTGCTAATACTAAACTACCTTTAAATTATAAGACCATTTATTTCATTGGCTAAAAGAGAATGCTTGTCCAGTCAGAAGCATCCTGGCTTAGCCAATTAGATGGTTTGCCTTTGGAGTGTTAAATTAGAATTGAATTTGTAATGGTGAGTGAATGTGGCCAATGAGCAGTCAGAAATACTGCTGCACTATTGTCTATTTAAAAAAAATCGTTCATATGTAAACAAAATACTTGAAAAATATTAGTCAATTTTCTGCATATCAAAGGACCAGTCTACCTCATGATTCAGATAGTTGTTAGACAAACAAGTAGGTTATGGATCCATAATTATGTGATGACCTGCTTGGTATAATGTATCAGGTAGATGCATGATCCCCCTTTTTTGCCAGAGCATAGGTCATTTTGAAGTTTTTATTATCTTCTAAAGTATGTTGAAGTTATAGGTCATCTTTTTGCTAGTTATAATATTGGTACTAATATTTTATGATATTCCTTTACATGAATTATCTAGGAGATCAACTTTACAATTCTCGACACCAATGGTCAAGGGAAGAATGGCAGTGGACTTCTGTCTGCAGTGGAGCACCTGCTGTCCTCTATCTTCATTCCAGCCCTCAAAAGTCTGGACAAAGGTTGGGGAGCTCTGGATACCAAGGCAGCTGCTCAGACCCGCTCTGACTTCTTGAATATGCTGGACTCCTTTGTTAGTGTGCTTGTTGGTAGGTAACGTTTTAGTGTACATGTATTAAGTTTTAAAATCTGTCAATGAATGACAGTATGTTCTGAATCTTGTAAAATGTCAAAAAATTGCACGATGAGTAAGTCATCTATAATTTTTAATGAGTATAACACTTTTCTGAATCTTCCTATGTTTAACCCTAAGCTGCTAAGCGCGACTCACTGACCTTTTGCGGACAGTGTAGATCAAGATCAGACTGCACAGAATGTGCAATCTGATCTTAGATCTACACTGTTGGATAAGGAAATATTATTCCCCTAAACATAACTTTGAAATAGCAATATTTGGGTTTTTAATATCGCTTTGAAAATTTAATTTTAGTTATTTAGCAGGATAAGGGTTAAACAACCCTCAAGAGGAAGGCATTGAACACACCTGAGTTAATGGAGGAAATGCTGGTAATCTGGGCATGCTTTCAAATTCTCAATATTTTGATGAGTGTAATATTATACATTCTACCCAATAGATGCTTAAGAAAGCCTGTGGGAATGAGTTACTGTGTTCAGACAGAATATGAATTATCTCATGTGCAAACTCTGGCAGACTAGTGGGCTATTGCTCACATGTTAGAGGCTCTAGAAACCTATGGCTGCTTTCCCACATACAGTTGTGAAAAGGTGTAGCTTAACTCATTGAGCACTGAATATACTAAAAAGAATCTTTAAGTAGATAAGACCAAAGTAAATACAGTTTCATGCTTGCTGTTGTCTATAGTGTTTCAGCAAAGCAGACAGTGTAGATCAAAGATGAGACTGTATGTGCTATGTTCTTTGTTGTCTGATCTTGATCTGCACTGGCCACAACGGCAACTAAAGGGGCTTTAAAGTTTAATAGTGAAATACAAATTTTATCCTTCAGGTGCTCAAGAAAGCTTGAATGAAAAGGTACAGTTGAAACCCTGCGAGACGTATGAGTTATCTCGGGTGCAAACCCCAGCTGATTATCAAGCCATTGCCAACAGTTCTGAGGCACTGGAAGGCATTGAAGCTTGCATGGAAGTGTGGATCAAACAGATTGAACAGGTTTGAATGGTTTTTTTTTATGCCATTTTTAGCTATATCTCAGTATATGTCATGGCCCCAATTGACTTATTCGTAACCATGTACCCTGGGTTATGCCAAACCTTGGCTGGGACTCTGCATTTAACCTTTACCAAACAATCCCTGGTTTTAATGACCCAAAGGAAGAAGCTTTCTGAAAACATTGTGGGAAAAGGAGAAAATGCTGGTAACCAGCAATTTCTCCTTTTCCCACAATGTTTTCTACTCTTCCAAAGTCTTGTTTCAATTTTTGAGTCACTTCTATTTTGTCGTCTGCAAATGCTTTTAATTTGGACTAGTCTAAAATTTTGTTGTTTGGTAAAGAGTTAATTGCTAGTTACCAGCATTTTCTCCTTTGCGCACAGTGTTTTCAAAACCCATCTTCTTCAGTGTAGTAAGACATTTAGAAAAGATGCTTTTGTAGACAAGAAATAACACTCTCTGAGGCGAAAATTGCAGAGCTTTTACTATGAGTATAGTATCTGAAGTTATGATATCTGAATTTTAACTTTAGGTTCTTGCTGAGAGTGAGCAGATGAGGAAAGAAGCTGATGACATTGGGCCAAGAGCTGAACTGGACCACTGGAAGAAGAGGATGTCCAAATTTAACTACCTGCTAGATCAGATCAAAGGATCCGAAGTGAAAGCTGTACTAGGTGTACTGCATGCTGCTAAGTCCAAGCAAATTAAGGTCAGAATCTTGCTTTGCCTTTGATTTTATTTTAACCCTTTACCACACAATGACGCCTTTTAAAACCCTTGAAGAAGAGGCCTTTTGAAAACATGGTGGGAAAAGGAGAAAATGCTGGTAACCAGCATTTTCTCCTTTTCCCACAAAGTTTTCTACCCTATCAAAGAAAAGTTGCGTCATTTGAACCACTATGAAATTGTCTTCTGCAGATGCTTTCAATTTGGATAGGTATTAAATTTTGCTGTGTGGTAAAGGGTTAACTCTTTATCGAATGACAACATCTAAGACTTGTCTAAAGTGAAAGCATTTGCAAACAACAAATTAAACGTGGTTCAAACATCAGAATTTGTCGTTGAAGGGTAGAAAACATTTTGGGGAAAAAAGAAAATGCTGATTACCAGTATTTTCTACTTTTCCTAAAATGTTTTCAAAAAGCCCTCTTTCACAGGGTTGTTAAACTCAGGATTGTGTTGTAAAGGGTTAAACAACACAGATGCAGTGCTCTTCCAAATTGGAGATTCAGGGACATTGTCCCCTTGGATGAGATTAATTGTCCTGTCAAAATTCATCCAGATGGGATTTTTGTCCCTTTCAAATTAATTCTGGTAGGCAAGTGACCCAGAGTGAGCTGAGTCCAGTAGCTTAGTCTGTAAAGGCACAGTACTTGAGACCAGGCAGTTGCTGGTTCAAATCTCCAGCTCGGCCAGTTTCTTGCAGTTTGTGTCTGTATGTTCTTTTACTGTCAAGGATTTTAGTCAGACTTTTAACTGCTCTCATTAGTGTTTTAACACAAATGCAAGGGGTATTACCTTCACAATGAGTTTGAAGGGGGGAGGGTGTATTCTAGAAACAGTTTGTCAATCTGTCTGTCTGTAGCCAGTTTTTTATCCCCTCTCTGTTATTTTCAACTAATTTGACTGAAGCAGTCCTACTATTAGAAATTTTGCACTGGTAATATTCATTATAAGTGGTGAAGTATTACAGGAGTTATGGCCCTTTGTATTTTTTCTGATCCAGTGACGAGGTAACAGTTGGGGTTATTCATCTGTGTGCAGCAGTTCTAATTTATATCATCTATATGCTTTGAACTTTATAGGTCTGGCAAGAGCTGGACAGAAGGATAACAGACACAGCCAATGAAGCCAAAGACAATGTTAAGTTTTTGTATACCCTGGAGAAATTCTGTGACCCTCTCTACAACAGTGATCCTGTAAGTATAACTAAGCATGTGATAAATATGGCTAATCCTTCACTAATCAATTCTGTCTGTTTGCAATCCGGAGGTATTGAAAACATTAAACTTTTGAAAAACATTGTGTGATTAGGTAACCAGCATTTTCTGTTTTTCTAACAATATTTTCCATCTTTTCAAACAACAAATCACCACACAACCCATTGTTTTTTCGCACAACCCATTGTTTTAACTCCGCTAGGGGAGAAGGCCTTTGAAAATATTGTAGGAAAAAAGAAAATTCCTAGTAACCAGCATTTTATTGTGTTTGGAAAAGTTGTTCTACCTTTTTAACAACGAAGCCTATCATTTAAGCCACATTTACTTTGTCATCTGCAAATGTTCTTAATTTGAATTAGTGTAAAGTTTTGTCAGCTAAATTAAGTAGTTACTTCTAATTAAATTCTAACCAGATGACGAAAGTTTTGGACCAGGCCGAATTGAAATCACTTGTAGAGGACAAATTAAATGTGGCTCAAATGATGATTTCTGTCTTTGATAGGGTAGAAAACATTGTGGGAAAAGGAGAAAATGCTGGTTACCAGCATTTTCTCCTTTCCCCACTATGTTTTCAAAAGGCTTCTGTTTCAGGGTCGTTAAAACTTGGGATTGTGTAGTAAAGACTTAAGTCTGTACTAAACAGTCCTGTTATCCTGAGGATAAAAACTTTTGAAAACATTTTCAGAAAAGGGAAAAATGCAGATAAACAGGGTTTTCTACCCTATTGGAGAACTTAACCCTTTACCACACGGCAAAATTTAAGACCTATCCAAATTGAAAGCATTTGCAGACGACAATTTCATAGTGGCTCAAATGACGCAACTTTTCTTTGATAGGGTAGAAAACTTTGTGGGAAAAGGAGAAAATGCTGGTTACCAGCATTTTCTCCTTTTCCCACAATGTTTTCAAAAGGCCTCTTTTTTAGGGGCGTCAAAAGGCGTCATTGTGTGGTAAAGGGTTAAGCTGATATGTACTGATTTTGAAATTAGTTGCCTGCAGAACTTTGGAAATCAGAAGATGCTAAAATTTTACTTTTGGGAAAGGCTTGAATAGAAAATAGATAATCTGGTTGTCTTTTTACATATTGTATTCAATAAAATGATAATTATCTTATAAAGTAAAACAAAGCCAGGGAGAAAGGATTGGAATTGAAGCATGAAAACCTACGTAGTTTCTTTACCCACTTGTCTGTAGTATGATAATAGAGCAGGTGTCTTGAAAATTTGCTTGTTGCCACTTGCTTTTGGACAATATGGAGAACATGGACAGTTTTCCTTGGGAAAAGGAAGTTTTTTTTAGCTTTTTTCTGAAAATTTCTAGAAAATTAATGTTACAAATGATTTGTGATGCATTACCTTGTATTTGCAGGTTGGAATGTTGGAAGGTATTCCAGGGCTGATCAATGCCATCAGGATGATTCACAGTATCTCTAGATACTATAACACCTCAGAAAGAATGACCTCACTCTTTGTCAAGGTCAGTATCTGAAGTGATATCTTGCTGGGTTTACACTGTACAATTAACAAAACCTCCTGCAGGCAAATCTTTAATTTTTTAGCAGACCACTCTTGAAAGCATGTTGGTTAAAGGAGAAATTTCCTCGTAAGAAGTGATTTCTCTTGATGTTGTAAATATGGGTATGCATGTGATGCATGATAATATGGAAAAAGAAATTAGAAAGGAAAATTGTTTGTCATCACCAGTTTCTCTATTTTTTCAACAATGTTTTCAGAAGAAGGGTAGATCTACTGCAAGAAAAAATAGTCTTATATATATTGATCTCTTCACCCTTGACCACACAATCCAGAGTTTTAATGACCCTGAGAAAAAAGCCTTTTGAAAACATTGTGGGAAAAGGAGGAAATGCTTGTTACCAGCATTTTCTCTTTTTCCCCACAATGTTTTCTACCACATCAAAGACAAATTCCATCATTTGAGCCAAATTTAAATTTTCGATTTGGACTGGTCAAAATTTTGTTGTGAGGTACAGAGTCAGTACAGATTGAGAGAGAGAAAGATTCATTGGGTCCATCAAATATGCACCTTGTGCTTTTCTGTGTATCAAGTTGCTTAAAAAATGATTAGAATTAGATTCTATTAGACTTATCCAAAGTGAAAGCATTGTGCAGACAACAAATTTAGTGTTGCTGAGATGATGGTATGTGTCTGAGAAAGGGTAGATAACATTGAGGAAAAAAAAGAGAAATATTGGTTGTAAGCATTTTCTCCTTCCCATAATGTTTTCAAATGCCTCCTTTTTCAGGGTCATTAAAACTCAGGATTGTGTTGTAAAGGGTTAAAATTTGATGCTGATGGTTAATTGCAACATTGTATTTATTCTTTATAGATCACTAATCAGATGATAACAGCATGTAAGGCATACATCACCATTGGTGGTTCAGAGACAATCTGGTCACAGCCTGCTAATGTTGTGATCAAGAAGCTCAATGACTGCATACGGCTGAACGAGGAATATCAACGATGTTTCCATAAAACAAAGGAAAAGCTGGAAAAAATGCCCAATGAAAGACCATTCGAGTTCTCCGAGATGTACATTTTTGGCAAATTTGACACTTTCACAAAGAGGCTGAAGAATATCATTGCAATCTTTGATGTGTTTTCCATTTACTCAACATTGTCTGAATCCAAGATAGAAGGTAATGAAACTTGACCTATTACTATTTAACCTTTTACAACACAATCCAGAGTTTTAAAGACCGTAACAGAAAAGGCTTTGGAAAACATTGTGGGAAAAAGAGAAAATGCTGGTTACCAGCGTATTTTCCACAATGTTTTCTGTCCTTTCACTCACAAACTCTTATCATTTGAGCCACATATAATTTGTTGCAGGCAAATACTATGAAATTAAGTAAATAAAAAATTTTGTTGTTTGGGAAAGGATTAACTCCGTACGAGAGGACAGACTTTTATACTTGTCTAAATTGAAGGCATTTGCAGTTAGAGATTAAATAAGCATATAGCGTTGAAAACATTAAAGGAAAAGGAGTTACCAGCACTTTCTTCTGTTACAAAGTTTTCTACCCTTTTAAAAACAAGATCTATCATTTGAGGTACAGTGAATTTGTTATCTTCAAATGCTTTCAGAGTGGACATGAGATTGTGTTGTAAAGGCATAATATAAGTCACAGATATTTAGTGTTAACTGCATTGCAGGAATCGAGGTGATGGCCAACAGATTCAGTGTTATACAGACACAGATGCGCAAGAAACCTTACGACTTTTTGGATCAGAGAAGACAGGAATTCACACAGGACTATGAGGATTTCCAGAGAGCCACCAAAGAACTGCATGTGAGTAATTTGTGTAAATCCCTTCCTTATCTCAACCAGATGACAAAATTTTAGATTTGTTTATAGTGTAAGCATTTGCATACGACATATTAAACGTGGCCCTTATGGTGGCATTTGCTGGTAATAAGCACTTTATCCCTTTCCCACAGTGTTTTCTACTCTTCACAGCCAAATCTTGCCATTCCCACCACATTTGTATAGTCTGCAAATGCATTAAATTTTTTTTTTTCATTTGGTCAAAAGGTGAAACATTTTTGTAATACCTTAAATCAAACAAGTTGTCACATACCACAGACCAATTATTCGTAAAAAGTGACTGAATGATGAGATAGAATGATCCTAAGACAGGCAGAAGATTCACCAAGAGCAAATAACCTTGATTCAGGTCAGCCTGCTTGGACTGTGCAGGCTGATAGGGATCAATACCTTTTGTAGATGCATTTTGCTTCCTTTTCACAGAGCATGACTCGCATATAATTTTAGAATGTAAGTCTATGTCTACACAAGTCAAGATTCATGTCCCACTTGTTCTTGAAACAATCATAAGAGAATTGGAGTTTCAACACTTTTGTGACGTAACCCTTCACTTTGTGAGAGAGTCCTTGTGCAAGACATTTCATAGCCCTAGGCTATTACTGGTGAAACCTAGGATGTATATGAATAAGCAAGCCGTCGCTGTGATATAACTGAAATAATGTTGAAAGCAGCATTAAATCAATCAATCAATCAATCAACCAATCAACCAGTCAATCAATGTAACCCTTCACACACAATCCGAAGTTTTAAGGACCCTGGGGGGAAATGCTTTTGAAAAAACTGCAGGAAAATGAGAAAATGTTGGTAAACAGCATTTTCTCCGTTTCCCCTCAATGTTTGCTTTTGAAAAAACTGCAGGTAAACAGCATTTTCTCCTTTTCCCCTCAATGTTTGCTTTTGAAAAAAACTGCAGGAAAATGAGAAAATGCTGGTAAACAGCATTTTCTCCTTCTCTCCTCAATGAGTCTAAAATTTTGTTGTTTGGTAAAGAGTTAAGTAGTTGTTCTCTTTTTCAGAAACAAATCTGTGAGTTCATGGACAAGAAGTTTGAGAAGATACTGAGCACCCAGCGTGCCATAACTTTGCTCGTAAAGTTTGAGTGTTTGAACTTACCAGATTTGCCGATACATGATAAGTATCAGCGGATTCTGAGTCACTATGGCCGAGACATTGAGATGGTCTCGAAGATCTACCAGAAAAACAAAAATGATCCGCCAGTGGCGAGAGATCTGCCACCTATAGCTGGTATGTAATTTGCACAATTAACGCTTTACTACACAATCCCGAATTTTTTGACCCCTGAAAGAAAAACAGCTTTTGGAAACATTGTGGAATAAAGAGAAAATGCTGGTAAACCAGTATTTTCTCATTTTTTTCCCACAATGTTTTCTACCCTATCTAAGACATACCTTGATATGAGCCTTATTTAATATGTCATCTGCTATTTTTTTGTATACAGTGTGAAATTTTAACATGAAGTAAAGGAATAACTCTTTACCAAACAACACAATTCTGGACTAGACCAAATTCAAAGCATTAGCAGACAACATATTCAGTGTAGCTAAAATGATGATTTCTTTGTGTGATAGGGTAGAAAACATTGTGGGAAAAGGAGAAAATGCTGGTTTCCAGCATTTTCTCCTTTTCCCACAATGTTTTTAAAAGGCTTCTTCCTCAGGGTCGTTAAAACTCGGGATTGTGTGGTAAAGAGTTAAATGTTTACCAACCAATCCCGATTCTGTATTGACCCTGAGGAAGAATGCATCTGAACAGATTGTAGGAAAAGGAGAAAATGCTGGTTACCAGCGTTTCCTTCTTTTCCCACAATCTTTTCTGACCTTTCAGTGAAAAATGAAATAGCTTGAACCACATTTGATTTCTTGTCCACAAATGCTTTCAATATTGGCAAGTCTGGACTATTGTCATTTGGTAGAGGGTTTATAAAGATAATGCCAGATAATCATGTTTTGGCCCAAAAGTATGCTATTTTTTAATGACATGTGCAAAGCCCGATATCTGTCAGACATATACTGGGTGGTAGCTGGTTTGAATCCAGCTCGGCCAATATTTTTTCTGCGGACTGATGATGGTTATTGCAACAGGATTCATTCCTCTCTCACAACATATTGCTTCAATATTTTGAAAAAATAGCCTGTGTCTTCAGAAAAATATTATGCAAAGCGCTGGACTTTAGGAAAGCATGGATAGGTGCACTGGCTGCCTTTATATACTCGAAACAGTGTTTGAAATGTTTTATACAACATACAAATAAACAAATCCTTTTTATAATGTTGTTTCTCTTAAGGACAAGAACTACTTTTTATATGTCACTAGGTGTTACATGTAAATTTATTCTGTTGTAGGTAAAATATCCTGGTCCAGACAACTGTTCAGACGCATCCAAGAACCCATGGAGATATTTCAACAGCAAACAAAACTGCTTGAGACCTCTGAAGCCAAGAAGATCATCAAAAATTTCAACAAGATTGCCAAGGTCCTGTTGGAGTTTGAAGTATTGTACCATAGAGGATGGCTTAGACAAGTGGAGGCCGCAAGATCAGGTCTCCAAGCATCCCTTCTGGTTCGTCACCCAGAAACTAATGAGCTGTATGTGAACTTTGACCCCCAGATCTTGACAATGATCCGAGAGACAGAATGTATGGCAAGACTTGGACTGGAGATACCACCCATGGCAAAGACCATGAGAACCAAACAGTCCGAGTACAAGGAAGATTATAATGCTCTTCTGGTATGTTTGTTTGGTGTTTTACTCTGTTTCAACAGTATTTCAGTGATACAGAGCCTCATCTGTAGGGCTGCATCTGTCCATATACTACTGGTGCTTTTTTACTCCTTTATCCAGACTTTTAATGACCTTGGAAAATGGCTTTTGAAAACATTGAGGGAAAAGGAGAAAATGCTGGTAACCAGCAGTAACTCCTTTTTCCACAATATTTTCTATTCTATCAAAGACAAATCTCACTATTAAATCAATATTTAATATGTTGTCTGCAAATGTTTTCAGTTGGGACCAGTCTGAAATTTTGTTGTTTGGTAAAGAGTTATCAAACAATTCTGTGTTTCAATGACCCTGAGGAAGAAGCATTTTGAAAAAAAAATTTGGAACCAGAATTTGCTATATTATCCACATTTTTTTCTACCTTTTTGTAGAAAAATCCTTTCATTTTAACCTTTTTTTTTTAATTTGTCATCACCAAATGCTTTCAATTTTGTCTAGTCTAGAATGTCATGTGGTAGAGAGTTAACTAGTATGGCAAGCAACAATTTTTCCAAGTCACTGGCCAATCAAAATAATTAGGAGTTTCCTTTTAACTGATGAAAAAATTTTGTTATTAAAATGAATACATATGAGTGGCACTGTGGCAAAAGGGGGTTTAATGCATCTCCGTGACGCATTATACCAAGCGAGTCATCACATAATCATGGATCTATTAAATCCATCTACTCTGACAATTGATCAGATTGGGAGATAGAATGGTCCCAATACATGTATAAAATTTAGAAATAACAAGAAGTTTGACTCATGTCAACCTGAGCAGATGGCATAGGCTGACATGGGTTGACACTTTTTGCAGATGCATTAAGTATCATTTTCACGGAGCACAGATTATTTTGCTTGATATCAATCATATTGTATGATCGCCTCAAAGTTCAGTATTTTTTATGCATTACAGATGATGTTGCAAGAGAACACAAGAGTAAGAAAGAAGATTCCACAAGCCTTTGAGGATCTGATGGGGCCTCACATAAAGAGAGTGGACGATGCTATCGACCCTGGACTGACCAAACTAACCTGGACATCTCTAAACATCGGAGACTACATCCAGCATGTCTATTCAGAACTGGAAGAATTAGAACTGCTTATGGTCAGGGCTAATGAGCTGACAGAGTTCAGAATTGACGCAGTGCTGAGAGAGATGGCCAGCACTCCTTTGTGTCAGCTACCACAGGATGAGCCTTGGACTGTGGAAGAGTTCTTGGAAAATACTGAGGTATCAACGAGAAGTTATTCCTTTTACACTTTACTACACAATCCTGTGTTTTGATGAACCTGAAAAAGAGGGCTTCTGAAAACACTGAGAAAATGCTGTAAACCTTTCATGTTTGACTCTTTGTCAAACAACAAAGTGTTTAAATTGTCCAAACTCAGAGCATTTGCAGACAAATCAAGTGTGACTCAAATGATGAGATTATTGCTGTGAAAGAGTACAAAACATTGTGGGAAAAGAAGAAAATGCTGGTAACCCAAAAATTTTTCTACCCTTTCAAAGACGAATCCCACAGTCTTAGCCATATTTAATTTGTTATCTTCAAATGCTTTCAGTTTGGGCCAGTAAAAATTTTGTCATAAGGTAGAATGTTAAAGCTGTTCATATTTTTATCCCTAGTTGAGCAAAATATGCAGGTTTGTTGTTATTAACACAAGTGAGCAATATAAGGCCATTATGACTCTCTTGGTTATGTTTTCAGGCCTTGTGTACAAAGGGGGCAAACATACTACAGACCAAGAGTCTGGTGGTGGAAGAGGCAGCCAATGAGCTGATCAATATGCTCTGTGAAATGGGCGAAGAAGAGGAGGAAGAGGTCAAAGAAGAAGAAAAACCCGAAGGTTTGTGATATGACCTGATTATTAATTCACTCTTCTGCGTAATTTTATATTGTAACTCTTGGCAAACAAACTCCCAAGTTTAAATGACCTCTGACAGGGAGGGCTTTTGAACACATTGTGTGAAAAGGAGAAAATACTGGTAACCAGCATTTTCTCCTTTTCCTGCAATCTTTTCTACTCTTTCAAGGGCAAGTACCATAATCTAAGCCACATTTTAACACTTTGGATTTTGAAAAGTCCATAATTTTGTCAAGTTCTTCCTGGTGGTGTTAGGTCACTTTTTGCCCTGTGCCAGCTTTAAAGAGACATCTTTACAGCCAGAGAGTAAACAAATGCTGTTAAAACTTGATGGTGTTATAATCTAGTCAGCTGTGTGAATGTAGATAAAAAATCAATAGAAGATGTATGGGGTAAAGAAACTGTACGGATTTGTCTTTGATTTAAACCAGAAACTGTGGTTGTTATGTCTGTGGCTAGCAGCATTAGAATGAAATGCATTTTCTATCTGCCGTAATCTGTGCAACCTTGCAACCATCAGGGGCAATATTTTGCATGAAGATACAAGAGTGATTATAGTTTCATAAAATAAAGAAAAAAATGGTTAAAAAACTGGATGAAAACAAGTGTATGTTTAACTGAGAAACTATCACTGAATGATAGTATATATTTGCACCAGTGGAGGAGGGTGGTGAGGCTCTTGAAAATATTAGGAAAAGGAAAAAAGCTGGTAACCAGTATTTTCTTTCTGTTTCACAATGTTTTCCAACCTCTATGAGATAGATTCACAATGTTTTCCACCCTCTATGAGATATATTTTGTCATTTTAGCCACATTTGATTTGTATCTGCAAACGTTTTCAGAATGACTAGTCTGATTTTTTTATCTGTCAAAAAGTTAAATCTATACTAGATGACAAAATTTTAGACCAGTTTGAATTGAAAGTGTTTGCAGATAAAATATTAAATGTTGCTCACATGATGGGATATGTCTTGGAGAAAATGCTGGTTTCCAGTATTTTCTCCTTTTCCCACTGTGTTTCCAAAATTTCTTTTCTACAGGCTTGTTGAAACTATAGATTGTTGTGTTAAAGGGTTAAGACAAGTTTGTAGTTACCTCCGTTTTATTTATTTAGTAAATGATGACAGAGGAGCAGCAGGGTCTCCAACAGGATCTGGTCGGGCAAGCAGCCGACATTCACGACCAGTGTCATCCAAGGCCAACCTGGCTGCGAAGAAGAAGCGTGAACAGAAGGAGAACATCGAACAGGCAGCCATGGACTTGCTGAACCATTTCAATCATCGTAACCTGGAAGCTTTGATAAAGGTTACAAGGAACACCCTGGAGGCCCTTAGAAAAAGGATAACATCAAGTTCTATGGTTCATTATATTGGTAAGCTTTTCATGAATACTTAATGTTTACCTTTTTACCAATCTTAGATTTGTCCAATTTGAAAGCATTTGCAGGTTACAAATTATATGGAATTGAAATCATGGGAATTGTCAGTGAAAGTGTGGAAAACTGTGTGGGAAAGGACGAAATTCCTGGTTACCAGCATTATCTCCTTTTCCCTCAAGGTTTTTAAAAGGCTATTTCCTCAGGATCTTTAGAAGGGATTAACCCTTAGAGGGATGAATAAACCCTGGGTACATTTTCAATTTAGAAATAAGCCCAATAAAGTTGCAATAGTAAGGTTGCTCTTTTCCAGAATGTCTCAGCAAAGTGGACATTGTAGATCAAAGATCAGACAGCACTTTTTGTGTAGTCTGATCTTTATCTACACTGGCCGGATTGGTAACCATAGTTGTGAAAGGTGCTTTAAGGGTTAAGCAACCAAACCTGTGTTTTAACAATCCTGAAGAAAGAAAAAAACCTCAAAAACAATGTTGGAAAAGGAGAAACTGTTGCTAATTAGCACTTCTCCTTTTTCGACAATGTTTTCTTCTCTTTCATAGATTAAACACAATACTTGGACTGCATTTGATTGTCATCTGCAAATGCTGTCAATAAAGACAAGTCTAAATTTTTTTGCTTGTAAAGAGAAACACAGCTAGAAACAATATACGTTGGGTGATCTAGATTAAATGGTTATTAGCCATATTATTATTATTAGCCTTAACTTGATCTTAATAAGTGCCTTTTGAATGTTTAAAACAAAAAAAGACAAGAGCCTGAAAATGATGAGCAACTCTATAAGCTGACTTGTTTCAATTTCAAACATTTGTTTTGATTTTATTGCTGCCAAATATAAAGTCACAACGTGAATGAATACAAAAAAATATAGAACAACAGATTGCAACAGAAGTATGGAGTAAAATGCAAGAAGGTAGATGGTCTTCCTGTTTTATACACTATGGACACATTGTAATCAATATTTTATATTCTAGGAAACAGTATGATAGGATAAGATCAAGGTAAATACTTTGGCAAATAAAGAATTTATGTGTAAAAATAATGAGAACAATGGACTATCTTGCTACAGGTCATGTAACAATCAGCTTAATGTAGTCTAATTGTAATTTTTTTACATAACAAAGAAAACACATATCTTACAATGTGTTAAAAACATGATGGCCCAACAATTCCCAGAATTTGTGAAACAATGGGGCCATTGTAGATCAAAATCAGAAGGCACAAAACATAGAGTCTGTTCTTGGATGTACTCTGTGCACTTTGCCGAGATATTCTAGACAATAGCAAAATTCACACTGCTCTTCATAGTCTGTTAGGGTCTTATTTCTAGAATGAAAACACCTGTAGGGTTTGTTTTACACTCTTTAGTTAATTGAAAAAAATTATGTTATTATAATGTTACATTTCTTTTGTCAGGTGATTCATCTGGATTTGGGGTGGATGCAAAGAAGGATAACAGACCATTTTTCAAGACGTTTGCAACCTTATCCATACCAAATATCACAATGACTCCAGCTTTAGATGAGGTTCAACAGGCAATCAATAAGGTAACTGTTGTTCATCTCTTAAAAGAACATTCTTGCTCACTGACCTAGACATCTGTATAATATGCTTTGTAATTTGTTGGTGTGCTTGGTGCTCAACTCTTTAACAAAATATCCAATAATGGTATCGCTATCAAATTTGACTTACACTTTGACTAGCCCAAACTATTACTAAGCTACCAGAGCTAGACATTGTAGAGAAATCTACTTGTTTCAGTTTGACCTATTGCTATATATAATTTATGCAGCTTTTTACCTTTAGTTTACATCAAGGTATACTTCATAGCTCTTGCAAAGATTGTTTTGTTGACAAATGTGACATAATGTCGGACATTCATTCCTCTCTCACAGCTGATTGTTGTTTTCAAGATGCATATATCGGGAAGTAGCCAGTGGTATGGGGAGAATACCTGTATACCATTAACTGAGGTTTAACATGTCTTCTTTTCAGGCTGCCCAGCTTGTTGTCAGTGTGAGCAAAGGTATATCACAGTGGAACAAAGACAGAAAGAAACCAGTAAAGGAGAGACCATCTTCAGGGGAAAGAGAGGGGCATGAAAGGAGAGCCAGTGTGGGTAGCCTGGCAGCATCTGAGGGGTCACATGGTGGCCAGAAGAAGCCACAAGAGCCTGAGAGAGAAGCTACAAATTACACCATTACCCTTGCTGCTAAGAACTACTACAAGAATGTTTCAGAAAACAAGGAAGTTGCCAAACTTGTCTCACTGCTGTCTACATCCATTAACTCTACAAAGAAGGTAAGTTTGCATTACAGATCTACCATCTTGAAAGAAGAGGTGACAGTGCTCTGTCTGATGGTTTGTCGCTTTGTCTGTAGGCAAGTCTGGCTGTATGCCATACCCTGTATGGACAATAAAAAGATTTCTTTGTTGCCTAGCCTCTTCAAACTTTGTACAAAGACTGGACTTTGTAGTGCAAATTAATTTTCATGGAGTTATAGGTCAATAGGTAAAAGATAAAAATCACAGTGACCTTTTCTAGCAAGGAAATGATAGTGGGGGGCATGTATTTATTGTTTATAACTATGCTTGTTGAAGCACAGCACTCTGAATATAATGGTTAAACCTTGGATTGCCTAGCACTGTTTTAGTGGCATTTGCATTCATTGTACATCAAGATCAGAATGCACAGAATTAATGCACAGGCTGAATTTGAATCCATGCTACCCTTTATTTCGTGAGAAGACATTTGTGTGAATTTTTTTATCTCATTTATTTTACAGTAATAAAATGTGTGATAATTCTATATTTATATGAAGAATAATACCATCTTTACTTGTTGTGAAATGTTTTCTTAATTCTTTACAACAAAATTTTAGACTGCCCCATATTGAGAGTATCTGTATACAGCAAATTAAATAGGGCTGAACTTATGGAACATGCATTTGAAAATACAGAAAGCACTTTTGGGAAATGGGAAAAATACTGGTTACCAGTATTTTCCTCTTTTTTTCACTAAGTTGTCAAGAGCGTCTTTTCTCAGTATTGTTTGATTGGGATTGTTTGATGAGGTTTAACTCTTTACCACACAATCCTGAGTTTTAATAACCTTGACAAGAAAGGCTTGTGAAAACAATGTGGGAAAAGGAGAAAATGATGGTAACCAGCATTTTCTCCTTTCCCCTCATTGTTTTCTAACCTTCCATCAACAAATTTCAGTTTTTAAGTAATATTTTTTTTGTTGTCTGCAAAATTAATGCTTTCAAATTTGACAAGTCTACAATTTTGTCATTTGGTAAAGATTTGATTGTCTTCTCCTTTGTGTTTTATTTCATTTTCCACTCTTTCAAAGAATATTTGTGTCGGACAATGCATATATTTGCTCTAAAATTTCAGGAGGTGACAAGTGCCCTTGAAAAGTTTGCTGATTATCACATTATCTGGGAGAATGATAGGGACGAAGAGTTGGAAAAGTTCATGGCAGATAACCCAAAACTTACAGAGTTTGAGTCCAAAATCAAATACTATGAGGAACTGGAGGTATCCATCAATGGTGAACCAGAGTACTATGATGTGGGACCTATTGCTCTTTTCACAGGTAAAACATTTTAATCTTCTTCACTGTTTATTAGATGATAAACGTTTAGACTGGTCCAAATTCAAAGTTTTTTATGTGCCAAATTTGATTCGGCTGAAATTATGGGATTTGACAATTCAATATTGTGGGTAAGAGAATTATTTCAATGTTTTTGAAAGCCCTATTCTACAGGGTCTTAAAAACAGGGGAAAGTTTTGACATTTTAGTACGGAATAAACTAAATATATGTTTACAACCTGCTAGAAATTTGGAAATTTAACACTTTACCAAACAACAAATATTTGTACTCAACCAAATTGAAACAAATTAAATGTAGCTCAAATAATGATTTCTGGCTTTGGTAGCACAGAAAACTTTGGGGTTCTTCTTTTCCCCCACAATGTTTTCAAACGCCTTCATCTCTGTGTTGTTAAAACAGGATTGTTTGGTTGAGGGTCAAGACTGGTTCTAGGCCAGCATAGAACCAAGGACAGGCTGAATGTTTTATTCAGCCATATATTGTTCCAGTTGACAGTATTTTCAGACCAACAAATACATGTACCAGCACTTTTTGCAATGTTTTCAACAGCTCCATGGGTAGTGAAAACTTAGGATTGCTTGGTAAGGCACCATTTATATAGACACATTTAATAATGTATGTTTTTTTTTAAATTTTTAGCAAAAAGAAGATAGATGCCGAACTACATCGTCTCTTTTGAAAAAACTTAGGTTTTCAATATTTTGTAATTGATTTAATGTTACAGAAAAGCTCAAATTTGCCCTCAATGTGGAGACAAAGGCCTGGAGATTGCACTATGGAAGGGCCTGTAACAAAAAGTATAGCACAGAAATGGAGGAAATCTTTACTTTCATTGATGATCTTACCAAACGTCTCAGTCGACCAATTAAAGATCTGGATGATATTCGTTTTGCCATGGCTGCACTGAAGGACATACGTGAAAATGAGATCCGGATAGATATGAGCATCACACCTATTGAGGTTTGTTGTTGTCCTATGTCAGGGGCTGTTATTTACTGACTGTTATAGTTGGCTGAGGCATGTGGGCTGGTATTCATCATCCATTCTGGTTTAACAAAGTAACACTATTCCCGATTTGTTGAACCATTTAGTTTAGCCTATAAAAAATTCTGTCACTCTGATATTTGTAGAATTCTTAAAAGTTACACTGGGAATGTTATTAAGAATGGTTGATGAAAATATCAATGTCAGTCTCAGCTAATGAAGTTCAAAATAGAGTTAAACTAAGAATGGTTGGTTAATACTACCCAAAGATAAAACTGCTTTATGCAGTATACACTTTTCATGTAGAAGAAAATAAAAAAACTTAAATGTTTAATTATTGAAGGCTGCTTTTGCTAGACTATTGTTCAAGAATATCAGTAAAGGTCCATGATGAAACAGTGCAACTTTTTGACAGTCTGATTGTAATCTAGCCTGTGTTTGTGTACTTCTTTTCTATATAAATATTTCAGAGATCTTGAGATATTGATGTTGAAAATTATAATCTAAGTTTCGGTCATTTAGGAAAATGAGGACAAGGGTGTTTGCTGCTTATATTTAACCCTGTACTAAATGACAAAATTTTGGACTAGACCAAATTGAAAACATTTGCAGACGATAAATTAAGTGTGATGTAAATAATGATTTCTGGCATTGATAGGATAGAAAACATTGTGGGAAAAGGAGAAAATGCTGGTTACCAGCATTTTCTCCTTTTCTCACAATGTTTTCAAAAGCCTTCTTTTCTGGGGTCGTTAAAACTAGGTATTGTGTGATAAAGAGTAAACCCTTTACTCTGGCTCTGAGGAATTGGGCATTTGAAAAATCCCAGAATATGAGCTACATCTGAATTGATGTCTGCAAATGCTTTCAATATGGAAAAGTCTGAGAAAAGGTTATAGATGCCCTACATCTCGTTCACATGGTCCATGTACCTTTTAACAGGAATCCTACACCATGTTAATAAAACACGAGCTTCCAGTAGCCAAGGAGGAGACAGAACGTTGTGATACCCTCAGGTACTCCTGGGAAAAACTGAATGCCCAAGCTGCAGAGGTTCAAACCCACCTCCTAGCAATTCAACCTGGCTTTAAAACAGAGCTTATATCTGATGTCAAAGTGTTCTTGGAAGATTGCTCTTCATTCTATGATGAGTATAACACTGTAAGTAATAGTTTTGTTAATATTTAGTTTGTGAAATAAGTTTCAACGAACTGCTTATATATGTACTTATACAATACTGTTCTGTAATCGTTGAATAGTCAGTTAAGTTTTGATGAAACAATTACTCAGAAAATTCTATTGTCTTGCCCACTTGTGATGCTTGTGTGTGTGCATCTGTCCGTCCCAATTTTGTCTGGGTCAGAACTTCAACATTTACAGATGTATTTCAAAAACAATTGGCAGAATTGTTCTCTTTCATAAGTAGAAGTGTTATTTGAAAGATTTAGTCAGGTAGGTCCAGGGTCAAGCTCACACATAAAGGTCATTTGCCCAAGGTAGGCTCAATGTGTTGCAATCTTATTTTTCATATTAATTTATATCATATACTAGTAGATCTATAGGACTAAAATTTCAATTGGTAGCACTTCTCTTCATGATATTCATTTTTTCATGTCTGCAGGATTTTTTCTTGTCTTCAGCAGACTGCTATTGAAAACCTCTTTGGTAAAGGTGCAGTTACTTGATGCTTATTTGACACTATGTTTTCCTATCATTTGAATAGATTTTCTGTCATTTCTATTATTCTAACAATGGCAGAAAAAGCCTTTATGAGATAGGGCCAAGTTTTTATTAATTCAGTATATATTTAAAATTATTCTCTGCCTTGCAGAAAGGACCCATGGTACCGGGTGTACCACCAAGAGAAGCCTCTGACAGACTGGTCATCAACCAGAACACATTTGATATCCTACACAAGAAGTATCTGACCTACACCGGGGGAGAGGAACTATTTGGGCTTCCTGTTACAGATTACCCGGAACTGTTGAAGATCAAGAAAGAGCTGAACCTACTCCAGAAACTCTATGGATTGTACAACGCTGTTATTGATACTGTGCATGGCTATTATGACATCCTGTGGAGTGATATTAACATTGAAAAGATCAACAATGAACTGATTGAGTTCCAGAATAAGTATGTCTGAGTTTTATTTCTTTAAACCTTTGCCTCACAAGCCCAAGCTTTCATGACTCTAAGAAAGAAGCCCTTTGAAAACGTTATTTGGAAAAGGAGAAAATGCTGCTACCAGCATTTTCTACTTTTGTAAGGATATTTTCTACCATTCCAAAGGCATATTTCTATTTTTGAGTCGCAATTATTTTTTTGTCTGCAAAAACTTTCAATTTTGGTAAGTCTAAAATTTTGTTGTTTGGTAAAGAGTTGATACATAACCACAGTTTGCAGATCACTTTTCTGGTCCTGTAGCAAACAACTTTGAATACATTTTGGCCAACTAAAAGAAATTTATGGCTAAAGTAAAGTTGTTTTGCAGCAACTTGTACTTTTGATATAATGTTCCTCATGTAATCATGGTTAAAACATTAATTTATTTCACTTTTATCTATCTCTGGAAAAGCTAGCTTGCCAAGGAGACTGGTTTTAACCCTTTACCGCACAATTCAAGGTTTTAATGATTCTGGGAAAGAGGTCTTTTTGGGAAAGGGGAAAATGCTGGTAAGCAGCATTTTCTCCTTTTTCAGACGATGTTTTCTTCTCCTTCATGAAAAAATGTCATGATTTGAGTCACATTAAAATTGACATTTGCAAATGCTTTCAAGATGGACGAGTAAGATTTTTTGTTTAGTAAGGAGTTAAACACTCTGTACCGTATTTTATTTCAATGGCAGTGTTCCTGTATTTTAGAAGCCTTGACCTCTTGACTTTATTCAGCTAAATCTAGGAAAGTACGATGGAAAGGACAACTACAATGTGGTAGCTGTTTGGTATTGCACATCTGCAACCCAGTGTAGAATTCAAAACTGGGTCATCCCTGCAAACACTGATCACAAAGGACCTTGCAACTTTCAAAGAGAAAGTGTAGCTTGCCAGTATGGCTCATTTTAACCTTTTCCAAATATTCCCATGTTTTAAGATCCATAAGGAGAATGCCCTTTAAAAACATTATAGGAAAAGGAGAAAATTTTGGTAACCATTTTAAAGACAGAAATCACCTTTTACTTACATTTGTCTGTTGTCTGCAAATGCTGTCAATTTGGGCAAGTCTACAGTTTTGTCTGGCAAAGAGTTAAGCACTCTCTATCAAAAGTCTTGTCATTACAGCATATGTACTTATGTTATCAAACAATCTTAGCTGTTCACTGTAATACAATGAGCATGACTATTTTCAAATATTGTGGTCTTGTATGAGTCCTGAAACTAATGTTATACATACCATGACATGCCAAAATTTTATCTCCTATAGATGCCGTAAACTACCAAGAGCACTAAAAGACTGGCCAGCTTTTGAAGATTTGAAGAAAACTATTGATGACTTCAATGAGATGGTTCCTCTTCTAGAGTTGATGACAAACAAAGCTATGAAGCCTCGACACTGGAACAGAATGGCAGAGGTCACAGGTCATGTGTTTGACATTGAGAGTGACAACTTTACTCTCAGAAATATTCTTGAAGCTCCTCTACTGGAATTTAAAGAAGATATTGAGGTAAAGTTAGCTTTGAATTTTCCTTTCCTTTTCCTTTCCATGTCAAATTTGTGTCAACGCCGTTGACATTATTTAGATAGTATTTAACTTACCTTTTCTACTTGTCCTACTGTGTGTGGCAGTTTCGAAAACAAATTCCTCCACTTGAGTCTGATTCGATTTGTCGTCTACATGGCCTTTCAAGATTAATGATAAATATTAAGTTTTGTACACATAATTTGGTAAAGAGTGAAACCTTTTTGGTATGACATGTTGTCAGATCTTGAAAACTTTTATTGATAATCAAATTTTCTTTTTAAAAATCTCAAAAAAGTTTTTTTCCTACCGTTTTTCAGTCTTTTAATCCATTACCTTATAAATATTAACTTTTACACAAATGCAGTCAATAGTTTTGAAAACAATGTGGGAAAAGGAGTATTTTCCTGTAACAAGCAATATTTCCTTTTCCTACATTTTTTGTAATGGCTTAACTTCAATGTATTTACTTTTTGTATCAACAAAGCACAACAATATTTGTTGCGATTCTTTTCAAAAGGGTTTGAGTTTTGAGATGTACAGATATTTACTGCAAAGATTTCAAATAAGTCCAACTGTGTTGACTGTACCTAGGCTCTCAACCCAAATAGTGGTAAAAATGGCACCAAGATGATATAATTTATAAACTATTCATCACTTTCAAAATTTATCATGTATGCATTACATATGAATAGATGATGGTTTCCTGTGTTTTAACCCTTTATCACATAATCCCAAATTTTTAATGACCCTGGTGAAGAATGTTTTTATGGGTATAGAAGAAAATGCTGATGAGTAGCACGTTTTTCTTTTTCCACAACATTTTCTATCCTTTGCAAGACTTATTTCATGTTTTGAGTAACATTTAATTTGTCATCTGCTTTCAGTTTTGACAGGGCTGGAATCATGTTGTCCGGTAAAGGCTTAATTTTTTGCCAGATGAGAAAACTTCAGACCTGTCCAAATTAAAAGCATTAATTTTGCAGCCAACAGATGTGATGCAAATGTTGAAATTTGTCTCAGAAAGGGTAAAAATATTGTGGAAGAAGTGAGAAAATGCTGGTTACCAGCATTTTCTCATTTTTTCCCACAATGTTTTCAAAAGGTTTCTTCCTCAGGGTCATTTTAACACTGCATTGTGTAGTAAAGGGTTAAAATCTACAATATCACAATCAAAGAAGATTGTATACCACATGCATCACTCCTTAACATGTTACCACACAATCCCTACTTTTGACGCCCCTGAGAAAGAAGCCTTTGGAAAATACTGTGGGAAAAGGAGAAAATGCTGGTAACCAGCATTTTCTCCTTTTCCCACAGTGTTTTCTACTCTTCCAAAACCAAATTTTAATTTTTCAGTCACCTTTATTTTGTCGTCTGCAAATGCTTTCAATTTGGACCAGTCTAAAATTTTCTCGTGTGGTAAAGAGTTAATACATTACCTCACAATAGACCTTTCACTGCACTGCTGAAAAAATCTCTAGCGCATTGACTTTATGACTAGGGGTCAGTTAGATTAAAATTTTCATAACCAAGATTCTGATAAGTTTTACTTGAGACCCATGGTCAAGATGAAAGGTTTAATACATGAGATACCATTTTTATCACATAATATGCCTTATTTTCAGTGTAGTAACCCATCACAAATTTTCTTACTCAAAGTTTGGGATAAGTATTGCGTGATGTTATATATGACATGTTTTAATACTTCTTCCAAAGAAGCCTAGAGTATCAGATTTTACACATCAAAAGTACCAGTTGTGAATGTGTGGTTTTACATATTCTGCCTTAAACTTCAGAGAAATATCATTATGTGAATTTGATATTTGTTGGCTTTTCATATGAAATTTTATGAAACCTGTCTCTAAAAATGTTATTAAGAATGCCACAGACTAGCTTTATGACATTTTTCAAGACATTTTTTATGAAACTTTATCTCAAATGCCAACTTATGTCAGATATCCTACATAATTTTTTTACCATATGTTTTTTTAAAAAACCAAAAATGATCTGCTGCAAATTGAAAAAAGTGGTCTGTGGGTTAAAATGTTTTGACTCCTTACCACATGAGAAAAATGTAGACTTGTCCAAATTGAAAGCAGTTGCCGATGACAACATAAATGTAGCTCAAATAAAAGAATTTGTCTTTGATAGGATAGGCAACATTGTGGAAAAAGGAAAATATGTTGGTTACCAGTACTTTCCCCTTTTTCCACATTGTTTTCAAAAGGCTTTTTCCTCAGGGTAGTTAAAACTTTGGATTTTGAGGTAATATTTTTAATGTATATAATATGCTCCGTCTTCCTCTATCATTATTCATCAACAAATCTGTTAGAGTGAATTATCTATTTTATCTTTGAATTCAAAAACAGGACATATGCATATCAGCTGTGAAAGAGAAGGATATTGAAGCCAAACTCAAGGGAGTAATTGCTGACTGGAACAACCAAGAGTTCACCTTTGCCAACTTCAAAAACCGTGGAGAACTACTTCTCCGAGGTGACACGACGAGTGAGATTGTCTCCCTTATGGAGGATTCGCTGATGGTTCTCAGTTCACTGATGAGCAACAGGTATGGTATCCTGTAGTTACACTTTCGCTTGACAATCAAAGGTTTGTATGTTAACTCTGTACAGACGACAAATCTAGACTTTTACACTCATCCATATTGAAAGCATTGGCATATGACAAAGTGTTACTCATACAAAGGGGCTTAGGGGCTTATCTTAACTTTGAAAGCAAAGAAAACATTGTATGAATAGGAGAAATTACTGGTTTTTAGCATTTTCTCCTTTTTCTGCAATATTTTCATAATCTTTGGTCCTCTGGTTCTTTTCAATGTGTGATTGTTTGATAAATGGATAGTAGTCACTTGTGCTATGCTTACATCTATGTTTTAGCAATCTAAGTTTTGAATTATACAGACCCTGTGTTTAATAACGACTTGTCTTAAGAGGGCAGTGATATTATTCCCTGGACTTGTTACTTAAGCCAAGATTGACACCAGTAAATGCTTCTTTTCCAACAATGTTTACTTTATCATTGACTGATGGTATTTTTTTCTTTCAAATGTCCTTCATTGTGATTTGGAACATTTTTTGGTAGGTCTTAAATTTGCCTATACAATAAAAGTTTAAAAGAAGCAGATATAAAGTACATACCCATGTCTGAAATATTGGTTTTGCTAATCTCTGAGATGCCATGGCAAATCTATGTTTTTTTTTTTAATATGTCAATGCTTATAGCTTTATCTGGCTTATATGATTTAGGTACAACACTCCTTTCAAGAAACAGATTCAACTGTGGGTGCAAAACCTGACGAATTCATCAGAAATCATAGAGAACTGGATGGTTGTGCAGAATTTGTGGGTCTACTTGGAGGCTGTGTTTGTTGGTGGAGACATTGCGAAACAGTTGCCAAAAGTATACTTACTGCTATATCTACATGATATTTATGATGTTTGTAAAGTTGCTTGTAACATTACCATGGCAAACAATCTCTTGATGTCTAATTATTTCTTTCCTTGGTATCTATAGTACTATACTAGGGCTCTGCACTGCCTTGTCCAAGGAGGCTGCCATGTGACTTATGCTACCAGTGTGATTAACCCTTTACCACACAATCCCCACTTTGAACGACCCTGAGGCAGAAGGCTTTTTCAAACATTGTGGAAAAAGGAGAAAATGCTGGTAACCAGCATTTTCTCCTTTTCCCACAATGTTTTCTACCCTATCAAGGACAAATTTCGACTTTTTGGCCACCTTTAATATGTCGTCTGCAAATGTTTTCAATTTGGACTGATCTAATAACCCTCTTATTACAGAGCATGGCTCATATATATTTCTGTGTTTCTTTTTTCTAGGAAGCCAAGCGTTTCAGCAACATTGACAAGTCTTGGATAAAGATTATGACAAGAGCACATGAAACACCAAATGTTGTCCAGTGTTGTGTTGGAGATGACATGCTGATGCAGCTACTTCCACATTTGTTGGAGCAACTAGAGCTTTGTCAGAAATCCCTGACTGGGTACGGTACCTTACATGATTTTGGTAGCAGTTAAAGGGGGGGGGTATTCAAATTTTATTACAAAACAATACTTTAAACTTAAAAAGTATGTGTGAGAGAAAAGGCGTTATTTCCTTAATTGAATATGTAGCCATTTAGGTAAGGTGTTTTTATAATTTGATCTGCCAACTTGAACCGACTACCACACAGTCCATTTGCTGTCTGCACAGTCATGCTTTGGAGCTTGACAGGTCCAAATTTTGTCCTGTGGAAAAGAGTTTTTGAAGAAAAAATGTCCTTGTGAGATATAGGTAAATAGCATGAATTAAGATATAATACATAATACGGAATATTATGTTGAAGTAAGTAACATAAAAAGCAGATCCAAAGTCTCAGTTTCAAAAGCTTATTCATGTTATTTTTTTGTATTTGTACAGATATCTAGAGAAGAAGAGGCTGCTGTTCCCCAGATTCTTCTTTGTCTCAGACCCGGCCCTTCTTGAGATCCTGGGTCAGGCCAGTGACCCCCACACCATCCAGGCCCACTTACTGTCAGTATTTGACAACATCAAAACCGTCAAGTTCCACGAAAAGTTCTATGATGTGATCTTGTCCGTACATTCTTCGGAGGGAGAAACAATTGATGTAAGTATTAGCTTTAACCTTTTGCCTAACAATGCCATATTTTTACTGCCATGAGGAAACTTGCTTTTGAAATCATTGAGAGAAGAGGAGAACATACTGGTAATCAGTATTTTCCCCTTTCCCCGGTAATGCTTTATACCCTTTTAAAGACAACATCTTTTTAACAAGTTTGTAGTGTAATTAGGCTTTCAATATAAATGAGTCAAAAAGCTTGTCTTTTTGTTCAACACCTCTTTTTTTTGTATGGTAGCAAAGGAATTCTGAAAGCGCTTAAAATGACCTCAGAAATTAGGAAACTAAACTAAAACTAAGTAGTACTGGACCCCCTTCTGTTATGTAGATCATAGCATAAATGCACTATTGGGATGGATAACTGGGTACCTTCCATAACAAGGAATTGTTTTAAACATGCAAATTGTTCTAATTTTATTGGAAGTGCTCATTTTATTTGTTTTTAATTGAATATCTGTGATAGGACAAGTCTGTATGTTGATATGTGCATGTAATTTTGTATAAGTACATGGTAATTAGTCTACATTTCACAACTTCAGCTGGAGAAGCAGGTGAAAGCAGAAGGTAATGTTGAGGTCTGGTTAATGTCCCTCATGATGATGGCCCAGAGATCTCTACATGGAGTCATCAGGACAGCTGCCATGGCTATACAGGACCAAAGTTTCCAGCTTCTAGAGTTTCTGGGAATGTTTCCTGCACAGGTAATGACCAGTTTGCAAATCAACCTTTTACCAAATGATACCATGGGGGTTTTTTTTTAACCGAAAGAACAGGAAGGAGGCTTTTGAAAACGTTAGGATGCGACTATGTCATTGATACTTTGTTGTTTTTTCATATCACACCTTAAGTACTGTGAACTTATGCGTCGCAGGTCTCATTGCAATTGCTTTCAATTTAGTCAAGTACACAATTGTGTAGTCTGTTTACTGTTTACAGAAAGACAAAATGTTCAACTTGTCCACATTGAAAGCAGTTGCAGCCAACAAATGTACATATTTTTGAAACCTGGTATAGAGTTAAAGTTTTCTTTTAGAAGAATCCAGTTATATCTAAGATTTAACTTAAAAGATTTACTAAACTTCAGGTGGGAATTCTTGGTATCCAAATGATTTGGACTCGAGATGCCACGGAGGCACTGACAAATGCTAAGTATGACCGTAAGGTCATGCAGCAGACCAATCAGGCATTCTTGGAACTGTTGAACATGCTGATTGACCAGACAACTCGGGACCTTGGCGGTGTAGAGAGGACCAAGTTTGAGACCTTGATTACCATTCATGTCCATCAACGGGATATTTTTGATGACTTGGTGAGTCACAACTTTTTATTAAACTGTCCAGTACAGATTGTTGCTGCAGTATTTTGGAATATCTTTTTGAAATGTATTTCATTTGTATCATACTTGTATTGCAGCTCACTTATGAATTCACTCCTTACCACACTCCGGACTTTTAATGACCCTCAGGAAGAAACCTTATGAAAACATTGTGAGAAAAGGAGAAAATGCTGGTAACCAGCATTTTCTCCTTTTCTAACAATGTTTTCTGCTCTATAAAGAAAAATAGTCTCATTTTTGCCACCTTTAATCATCTGCCATTGCTTTTAATTTGTACAAGTCCAAAATTTTGTGGTTTGGTAATGAGTTAAGTGTTTCAGTGCTAGTTAAGAGCTCTGTTATGACCTGTTTAATCCTTTTCCAAAGGAACTCTTGTTTTTAATAACTGGAGATATAAAACTTTTGAAAACCTTGTGAGCAGTGGAGAAAATGATGATAACCAGCATTTTGTCCTTCCCATCAGAAACAAATACCATCTTCTCAGCTACCCTGATTTACCTGCAGACCATTTCAGAGCTACTTTAGATTCACCAAGGACAAGTCTGAAGTTCTGTTGTCTAGTAAAGAATTAACCCTTAACCTGCTAAAGAACTTAAAAGAAACATTCAAGTTGATGGTAAAAACCTTAATTAGGCTATTTCAAAGTTATCTTTTGGGAAAAAATATCTTCTTATCCGACAGTGTAGATCCAAGATCAGACTGCATGTTCTGTGCAGTCTGATCTTGATGTACACTGTACGCAAAAGGCCATTGAGTTGCGCTTAGAAACCAAGGGGTTAAGTGGACTCAGCCAACCAGCTGCTGGTTTAGGAAGCTCTGATTTACCTTTTACCGATGACAAAATTTTGCACACAACCGAATTGTAAGCGTTTACAGACGACAAATTAAATGTAGCTCAAATGATTATTCCTGTCTTTGATAGGGTAGTAAACATTGTGGGAAAAGGAGAAAATGCTGGTTACCAGCATTTTCTCCTTTTTCCTCAATGTTTTCAAAATCCTTATCCTCCTTGGTCCTTAAAACTCAGGATCTTGTGGTAAAGGGTTAATAGTTGACAGAATGATAGTCAAAATACAGTTTGTATATTTTGGAACCATACATACTGTCTTACTGTTTAATCTTTCATTTTGTATTTCCAGTGTCGTATGCATGTTAAATCTCCAACAGACTTTGAATGGTTGAAACAGTCCAGATTCTATTTCATTGAGGACCAAGATAGGTGTCAAATTTCCATCACTGATGTGGACTTTATCTACCAGAATGAGTTTTTGGGCTGCACTGAGCGTCTTGTCATCACTCCCTTGACAGACAGGTCAGTTTTTGACATCTTAGGATTATATTTTTGGTGTTAGGTAAAACACTTAGCTACAAGAACTGAGTGGTCATAGGTTGTAACACGGAATATGTAATACTGAATATGATAAGGTAATGGGCTTCTGAGGCTTACCTTAGACCCGGCCATGTAGCTCAGTGGTTAGTGTATCTGACTTGTGACCTGGAGGTTGCTGGTTCGATACCTCGTTGCGGTGAACTTTCTTTCTGGTGATTATTTGCCTTTCACATCTGATGCATGTGAGAAAAGTAGTCAGTGGCTTTGGAAAGAAAGTTGTGTCTAGTGGTGTGAGAAAGCCAGGAAACACATGGGTACGTCACTGACCGCCGTAATATGACCTAAGCTGTTAAAGTGGCTTTAAACTCCAATACAAACCAAACCAATTCTAAGCCTTAGAGCATAGGATTTAGGGAAATACCATTTTCTGCTATTCTTAGGATAATGTGAGCAATAGAGTGTTGATACCAGACTTGTCCAGTAAAGGTTTACATAATCATGAACTGTTGCTATGCAAGTTTCTTACATGCTGACAAAAAGTTATGGATCAACAAACAAATAAAATGTTGAATGAATGGCTTAGTCAAGACATAACAATACTTTTGTATGTTTAGAAACAGCAAAAAGGACTACCTTTTTGAGGAAAGGAAAATCAAGGCCATAAAAGGAGCATTTGCTTCTTTATGTATCCCTTTGCCAAAAATTAAAAATTCTAGACTGGTACAAATTGACAGTTTTTGCAGATGACAGATTAAATGTGGCTCATATGATGGAACTTATCTCTGAAAGAGTAGGAAATATTGTGAGAAAAGGAGAAAATGCTGGTAACCAGCATTTTCTCCTTTTCTCACAATATTTTCAATGACTCCTTGGAGTCATTAAGGCTAGGTATTGTTTGGTAAAGAGTTAACCTTTCTTTTTTATGGCATCAATTGCATTGCAATTTACTTTGTATATCTGTACAAATGAGATAATAAAACACTTAACTTACAACAGATAACTGCTCCTTCTGTGACTCAAAAATTGAAGTTTTTTTAAAGGGTTGAAAAAATCGTTGGAAAAGGAGAAAATAATGGTTACCAGCATTTTCTCCTTTGCCACATTTTTCCAGAAACCTTCTTAGGGTCGTTAAAACTTGGAATCAGTTGGCAAAGGGTTAATTCATTCTGTTTTTGTGTTTAGATGCTACATTACCCTGGCCCAGGCTTTAGGAATGTCCATGGGTGGAGCCCCTGCGGGTCCTGCTGGTACAGGTAAAACAGAAACAACCAAGGACATGGGTCGTTGTCTTGGGAAGTATGTGGTGGTGTTTAACTGCTCAGATCAGATGGACTTCAGAGGTCTAGGACGTATCTACAAAGGTCTGTAACAGAAAGATTATGTCCATTGGTCTTTAAACATTTTACCAAACAACATAATTCCAGATTTTCCAGTTTTAAAACATTTGCAGATGACCCATATGATTCAGATGATACTACTTCTCCTTGAAAGGATAGCAAATGATGTGGGGAAAGGAGAAAATGCTGGTTACCTGCATTTGCTGCATCTCCTTCAATGTTTTCAAAAGTTTTCTCCATCAAAGTTATTAAAATTTGGGATTGTTTGATTAGGGGTCAGTGCATTAATTGCTTTTGTGTGTTAAAAGTGGACAACAGAAAATGCAGAATACCCACATTATATGATGCTAAAATTTATGTGCCCTTCAAAATGCCTTGTCTGATCTGACAAACAGTATTAGCCCTAGAAAGACAAAGATGATTTTTCTGAAGCAAATAAATGATTCATATGTGGCTAAAGATTAAATTGGTTGATAAGGAAAGCTAGTGCCCTCATAACAGCAAGTAGACTGATTAACTTTCAACAGGAGTCCTATTATCCAGGCTGATGAGTTAGGAAGGGTTATTGCGAAAAAGAGATTTGGTAAAACCAGTAAAATAATCAATTGATATTGTTTTGAATCAGGTATGGTACTGAAGGGTTAGTCCCCAGTAGCTCAGGTGGTAGAGCATGTCTTGAGGAATGTTAATGTTGAATCTCGGGCCACTTGAGGGTGTGGCCACCTAAAATTAGTTTAAAGTTTTTTTGAATGAGACATTAAAGGTCCCACATGATGGTGCTATACACTGAGCACATTGAAGAACCAGGCTTAACTTAGGATGGGTTTCATCCTGAATCTTGCACTATCCCCGCTAACATGAGTAACAGTCTTCTGTGGGTGTTGTGGATATGGATAGCCAATGGAGACGATAAATTATATGGAAATCAATCAATCAAGTGCAAAGTGTTTGTCACATGCTGTATTTACCTCTTTTTCTCTAAGGTTTTACATGACAAGGTGGAAAGCTGAAAAGGAGGCAAGAATTCCTCTTTTTTTTCATTCATAAAATTCATTTTACAACATTAATGTCTATACCTCATATTTGGACATCTATTGTACAGGTCTTGCTCAGTCTGGATCCTGGGGATGCTTTGATGAGTTTAACCGTATTGAGCTTCCTGTGTTGTCTGTGGCTGCTCAGCAAATTGCCATTGTCCTGCAGGCAAAGAAGGAAAGAAAGAAGGCCTTTGTGTTTACAGATGGAGACAACGTCTCACTGAATATGGAATTTGGAATTTTCCTTACTATGGTAAGTATTTTAAATCACAACTTTGGAGAAAGCTTTGTAGAAACCCCATACTCTTTTTGCATCTTAATTTTTTTAACTTTGAAGTCATGGTGATAATTGAAAATAAGGTAAAAGTTTAAGTATCAAATTACCTTTGGCTACCCCTTTCTTTCTTCTCTTCTAGCAGACCTTGTTTAACCTTTTTACTACACAATCCCAACTTTTAACGATCCTAAGAAAGAAGGCCTTTGAAAACAACATGGGAAAAGGAGAAAATGCTGGTAACCAGCATGTTCTCCTTTCCCATACTATTTTTTTTACCCTTCCTGAAATAAATGTCTATTTTTAAGTTGCATTTATTTTGACGTCTGCGAATGCTTTTGACTTGGAGAAGTCTAAAATTTGATCATAAGGAAAAGAGTTAAAAAATGAATGGGATAGGGAGAAATCACTTGTAAATAGTAAGTTCTCATTCTCCTACAGTAGAAGGCCCTAATTCTTGTTGATTTTATGTTGACAGTGTTTTTATTAGTTGTCTGCTTTTGATTTGTAATAAAATAAATGAGCCATGCTCTGAGAAAAGGGGGCCAAATGCATCTGTGAAAAGTATCGACTCGGGTCAGCCTGCGCAGTCCGGGCAGGCTGACCTGGGCCGAAACTTTTCACTACTGGTCAATATTCTGTATGTACAAGGACCAATCTACTTCTTGATTATGTCAGTTGTTAACTCTTTACCACACAATCCCAAGTTTTAACAACCTTGAAGAAAAAGCCTTTTGAAAACATTATGGGAAAAGGAGAAAATGCTGGTTACCAGCATTTTCTCCTTTTCCTACAATGTTTTCTACCTTTCCCAAAACAAATTTCATTTTTTGAACCATGTTTATTTTGTCGTCTGCAAATGCTTTGAATTTCGACCAGTCCAAAATTTTGTTGTTTGGTAAAGAGTTAAAGAATATGGCTATTATGGACCTCTATGTTTGTGATTGCTTGCTTGGTATCATGCATCATGGAGATGCATTAAGTCCCCTTTTGCCTGAGCATGGCTCAAATCATTTAACCCTTTACCACATGACAAAATAAAAAGTAGGAGTTGTCTAATTGGAGTGCATGCACAGTACAGAAGAAAAGATGAAAGTGGCTCAGTTGATCGAACTTGTCCTTGGTAGAGAATGGAACATTGTGGGAAAAGAAGAAAATTCTGGTTACCAGCATTTTCACTGTTTCCCACAATGTTTTTAGCTCACCTGGCCAGGAAATGCTAAAGGTGAGCTTTTGTGATTATGCTGTGTCCTTCATTTAGGCATCAACATTTACCTTGTGTGCACTCTAGATAACACATTTTCAGCCCAATACTCTTGAAACTTGGTCAGAATGTTTATCTTGCTGATATCTCAGACAACTTTGAAATTGGGTTATGTCAGGTCAAAAAGGTCACAGGGTCAAATCTTAGAAAAATCTTGTGTGCACACTAGAGACTACATTTTCAGCCTGATGCTCTTGAAACTTGGTCAGGATGTTTCTCTTGATTATATCTCGGACCAGTTTGAAATTTGGTCATGTCAGGTCAAAAGTAGGTCACAGGGCTGAATATTACACGAAAACTTGCGTGCACTCTAGAGACCACTTTTTCAACCAATATTCTTGAAACTTAGTCAAAATTTTTGTCTCGATAATGTCTCAGACAAGTTTGAAATTCGGTTATGTCAGATCAAAAAGTAGGTCACTGGATCAAATCTTAGAAAAAACCTGTTTGCAGTCTTGAGACCACATTTTCAGTCTGATACTTGTGAAACATTATCAAGATGTTTTTCTGGATGATATCTCTGACAAGTTCAAAAGTAGGTCAAGTTGGTCAAAAAGTAGGTCACTTACATGTACATGCATTTTACATCATTAAACCAGGATCTCTTCAGCCTTATCAACCGTAGATGACTTTACTCAGGTGAGCACTTTAGGGCCAATGGCCCTCTTGTTTAAAGCTTCTTTCCAACGGGTTATTAAAACTGAGGCTTGTGTGATAAAGGGTTAAACATTTGAAAATATGTGTATCAGGAGATAAAAAGTATTTGTTTTACCACAGAAAATGTTTTTTTACAACCCTGAGAAAGACAACTTAATGAAACTACCGGTATTATTATTATTTCTCACAATATTCTCTACCATGTCACTGTCAAATTATTTCAGCAACAGTTTAGTTCATTGTGGGAAAAGGAGAAAATGAAGTTGACCAAATAAACCTAACAGAAATTTCCATTTTAAACATAATACCCAAAAAACTGCAATTGCAAGGTTGCTTTTTTCCAGATTGTGTCTGCAGAGCAGAGGTCGTAGATTATTTCTGGCTGAAATGAAAAGTTTTGTCATTTTCCAGGGTTCAAAAATGTCTGCTGTAAATTGGTTGCAGGATAAAATGATGGAAGATTTTATTGAATGATGAATAATGATAATTCATTAATTATTACCATTGACAGAATATTCGAACATTTAAAAGGCTGGTGCATTTTGGTTGGGTAATAATTTACACACAAACATATATACACAAAAATCGTATCGTATAAAAATCATATCTGGTGATATTTTGTGACATTTGATGAATGGCTTGAAATCGTTGATTGATTTTTTTCATTGCATTAACTTGTGAGGTAATGTTGTTAGAATGTCTGTTGATACTTGATGTACTTTGTTAGATACATGTGATTTACATATAGTGTGAATGATAAGTGATTCCTTTGGTGGCATATTTCTGCCATGAGATACGAGATAGCTATCATGATAATTTTAGAAAACTATCGCGATAAATTAAAGTTTCCTGGAAATTTTATGGAGATAGTGAAAAGTTTCCTGAAAGAATTATCACGATAAACTTAATGCTTTAGCACAAAATTTCTCAATCGTGCACGAAGCTGACATTCGAGGTAAGATTATCGTGATAGTTCTAACTCTTCCTCGATATCTGTAAATAGAAAATTTATCATTTGGATGAACTTGGTAGTTTTTGACTTCACAAGAGTGCAGTAAATAAAAAGTTTGAATCATTAACATTGTAGCTTAATTGGTAAATTTTGACAAGACTTGAAATGAACAGAAGTCTGTGAAATCGCAAAGACAACTCGAAATGATTCCTACGAACAACTTTAAAACCATTCAGGGAAAAGGAGAATTCATAAGGTTGTAGATGAAGATGTTCCCAAACCGTATCTAATTATAGATACCATGAATGTCAGTTATGGGCACGAAAGCAAAAAAAATCATGATAACAGTTAGAATTATCGCGATATTTTTATCGTGAAAATTTTTATTATCTAGATAATATTTTCAGGAAACTTTGTTTTATCACTATAGTTCTCCTAAATTATCGCAGTAGCTATCTAGTATCTCACGGCAGAAATATGCCACCATAGATTCCCCCTAGAGGGTGCACAGACGTTTTGGCCAGGGGATGATTTGGCCCAGAAGTTTTGGCCTAGAATGGTTTTTGCCAGCTTAAATCTTCAGGCTGGATGTTTAGGTCTGACCAATGTGGAGGTTTGTTGCACTGGAATTTATTTTTTTTTTTGGATTCATTTCTGGTAGATAGATGCATACTCTTGTCCATATACATGTAGTTTGTTGGAAACACAATGTATGGACATAATTGTGTAAGCATGGTTGATAAGCTAATTCATTTGTTGATTGTCTGAATTCCTTGTTTTTCTAATTGCTGTTCTTTTTGAATGAAGCAAACTGTATTATCCCTTTCCCTAAATAAATTCTAATTTTATCACTCACTCCCTACAATTACTTTAACCCTTTGCCAAACAATCCTGTGTTTTAAAGACCCTGAAGAGGAAGGCTTTTGAAAACATTGTGTGAAAAGGAAAAAAATGCTGGTAACCAGCATTTTCTCCTTTTCCCACAATGATTTCTACTCTCGTAACTCTTTACCACACAATCCCGACTTTTAACGACCCTGAGAAAGAAGCCTTTTGAAAACATTTTTGGAAATTTTTCAGTCACATTTACTTCGTCGTCTGCAAATGCTTTGAATTTGGACCAGTCTAAAAATTTTGTTGTTTGGTAAAGAGTTAAAGACAAAGCCCATCAACTAAGTAATATCTAATTTCTCATCTGCAAATGCTTTCAATTTGGACAAGTCTAAACTGTTGTTTGGTAAAGACATAAGATTTCAGAGATCAAAGTTTCTTGGGTATACACGGTACTACAACAGATCCATCAGTTTTTTATGATAAATGAAATAACTGAGAAAGACAGGGAAAAATAGTATCATCCATATATAAATCATATTGATTTGGCCAAATTCTGCTACCTTATATTTTTGGCTGGTCAAAATGTCAATGCCAAATTGTCCTGGACCAAATTGTCAGGCCAAATTGTCAGCTTGCCAAAACATACTAGATTCCCCTCTAGCGGGCTAAGCACAATTTTACTTGTGTTTGTAGGCAATGTCAAAACAAAAAAAGCAAAATATACCCTCCTTAGTTGTTCATTTTGCTTTAGACATTTTTTTTTTCATGCTTTTCGATTATCATTGAGTCTATAATAGAATTTGCTTATTACAGAATGTCAGGTTACATACAGGAAAAGCACCTTTGGTATATGTATATTGGTGTAAAAGTTTTTAAGACAATTGAAAAAAGCGGTGTATCATTCCATATTGTATGGCAAATATACTGTATATTATGACTTGCTTACTGTCTGCTATTGTATCAGACATTATACAGTGATAAGTGAAAATCAGAACTTGATTTTATTGTGTTACATGTCTACTGTTCACCCATGGATGTACAAATTTGAGTTTTTATACCCCTGAAGTTGACAGATTTGGAAAATGGACTGGGAAATGGAACAACAGTTGCTTACATAAAGCATATGTTTTTTATTCCCTATTGTTTTCCTAACAGTATTTTTATTTTGTGCAAATGTTTGGCTTTCGATGAGATTTTTGTCAGTATAAAAAATTTTGTACAGGAACAGGATATGACTTTTAGCTAACAGTTTTTAATATTCTGTGCTGCTGTAAAGTGAAAATGATGGTAATTATGATTGAAGAAATTATGATCTTAATCATAGTTTTCCTGGACTTCTGAAAATTTGTTAGTCCTTAGGATGTCGAAAGAATTGTAGTCGCTGTAGTGGGTAGTATAGATAATGATCAAAATACACAAACTTTGCAATCTTATTTCAGATCAGTACTATATGACATTTAATGATTTATTCTGATAGATTGGAAAAGTCCTTAAAATTGTAATATTTTACAGGCTAAAAATGATTGTTTCATTTTTGTCAATTGGAAACTGTGTTGCATGAGTTATGTGAGCTAATTGCATGTTTTATCTGAGCCATATTCTGCGAAAAGAGGGTCTAATCTGCAAAAAGTTTTGACTCAGGTTAGCCTGCACAGTCCCTGCAGGCTGACCGGAGTTGAAACTTGCTATTGGTTAATTTTCTGCATATCAAAGGACCTGTCTACTGCATGACAAAATGGGCTTCATGGATCTATAATTATATAAAGATTAGCTTGGTATAATGCATGTATTAAACACCCTTTTCCCAGAATGCCTTTTATCTGTATTGTTTAGCATGAAGCTATGATTGGTCATTTTAACCCTTTCTCATACAATCCCGACTTTTAACAACCCTGTGAAAGAAGCCTTTTGAAAACATTGTGGGAAAAGGAGAAAATGCTGGTAACCAGCATTTTCTCTGGTTTTTCCACAATGTTTTCTACCCTTTCCAAAACAAATTTCAAGTTTTCAGTCATCTTTGTTTTGCCGTCTGCAAATGCTTTCAATTAGGACCAGTCTAAAAGTTTGTCGTTTGATAAAGAGTTAACCCTTTCCCATACAATCCAGAGTTTTGACAATCCTACCGAAGAGAATGTTTGAAAATGTTGTGGAAAAAAGGAGAAAATGCTTGTATCCAGTATTTTCTCCTTTACCTACAATGTTTTCCACCCGTCCAAAAACACGTTTCAATTAAATCACATTTATTTTGTTGTTGGCAATGTTCTGATTTTTTCAGTATTCTCTTATATTTTGTCATTTGGGAAAGGGTTAAATTAAAGTGAAACTGCAGTGCAATTATCTTTCCATCATCTATGATTATTGCAATTTGAAAATCAGAATTTACTTCAAAATATGCTACTTAAAAGAAAAAGAATAGTACTGGTCTTAAGAATTACTTTTGCCTTATTATCTTAAAAATGAAAAGTGCAGAAAATTCAGTGAAATTCCAGATATTTAATTGTACATCTCTTTCTTATAAGATTCAATTACACTTAAGTACCCTAGATACAGTAGATACTAACATAAGCTCAGCTAAGTTCATAGAATATCTAGCTCTAAGTCTTCAGGCCGAATTTTTCATCTATGATTTCCTTAACCTGTTACTACACAATCCCTTGTTGTAAAGACCCTGAAGGAGATGGCTTTAGAAAAGATTGTAGGAAAAGGAGAAAATGCTGATTATCAGCATTTTCTTTTTTTTTTTCACAATGATTTCTACGACAAATCTCAACCTTTGAGTCATATTTGATTTGTCATCTGCAAATGATCTCGATTTGGATTTAGCTAAAACTGTTCTTCTGGTTAAAGGTTATACTGAATAGTTAAAAGGCCACCTCTGTACTGACACCGTACTAGTTCAGTCTCAAGAGTATTTTCTATTAAGAGGTTTTATCATATTTTCCATTCAAATCTACATGCTTTTGATATGAAAAAAGGATAAATCCATTTTATTGTATCTCTGTAACTCATGTGCTATTCATTATCTTGGAGTTGATACTTTTATTTACAAACTGTTAACAATTTATTGAATGTTAATAATTTACAGAATGTTAATGTACATAGTGATGCAGGAGCTGTCTGGGTATATAAGTATTGATAGATGTACACTGTATTAATTTTCAGTCAAATCTGGTTATCTAGAATAAGTTCTTAATTTCTTACTCTAACACTGAACTTAACTGGACTACATGTACTACCACAGATGAATAAATTAGTTTATAATTGTGGAAGCTTGCTACATTACTATGATTGCAAGTGTTATATTGGAAATTAAGTATACTGGTAGTCTGAAGTGTACTCACTGTGTTTTTACAGATATGTGCCTATGAGAGAAAGCCTCTTAGAACAATGTGGACAAAGAAGCAACTGCTTGCTACAAGCAATTGTTTTTGATGACACAAAGTTTACCACATTAGCTTTAAAAAGTATTGCCTTTTCTACTGAATGTTCATTCTCTGTGTGAGGTCTCATTTTAAATTTAACTGCTGGTACACTTTGAAAAAAAAAACATTGTAAAGGTTTGACTGTTATCTATTGTTCACACGGTATGCATGCTTAAGTGCCAATAAGTGATGTTTATTTATAACTAGCATGTTTTTCTTTATTTTGTGTCACAGACAACCAAGTATCAGGCATGATTGTCTTAGTTTTGTCTCTATGAGTATCTATGAGAGATTTTTATTTTGATATGCTTATTTATGGTCTGTCTGAAGTATCAATGTATGGTGTATGTATACATGAAATTCGAAGAGATATTACCACACAATCCCAAGTGTTAACGACCTTGAGGAAGACTTCGTTTGAAACCATTGTAGGAAAAGGAGAAAATGCTGGTAACCAGCATTTTCTCCTTTTAATACGATGTTTTCTACAAAAAGCAAATTTTAAGTTTTGAGTCACATTTACTTTGTTGTCTGCAAGTGCTTTTAATTTGGACATGTCCACAATTTTGTTCTTTGGTAAAAGGTTTAGCAGTTCTTTTGTTATCAGCTGAGATTGAATTCATAGAGTTCCTTTCAACTTTTAATTGCTTATGTAGCTAGTATAGATCAGTGTCAGGCTGCTAAAAATGAGCAGTCTGACTTTGGATGTATACTGTCCACTGTGTTGAGGTATTCTTGTTAAAAACAAGTTTTGAAAATGTGTAAAATATGGATCGTATTTGTGACACAGAAATGTCCATGTTTTTTATTTTGGGCTAAATGGGTTAAGTGCATTTCACATCAAAGCCGGCAAAGAGGGTGGTGATTCAGCTTTTGTAACTCCACATATGAAGTTTAACCCTTTACCACATGGCAAAATTTTAGACCTATCCAAATTGAAAGCATTTGCAGACGACAATTTCATAGTGGCTCAAATGACGCAACTTTTCTTTGATAGGGTAGAAAACTTTGTGGGAAAAGAAGAAAATGCTGGTTACCAGCATTTTCTCCTTTTCCCACAATGTTTTCAAAAGGCCTCTTCTTCAGGGGCGTTAAAAGGCGTCATTGTGTGGTAAAGGGTTAAACTCTTTACGAAACAACAGAATTTTAGATGTATATGTATGCAAATTCAAAATGACAAATGAAATGTGGCTCATATGATGAAAGTTTATAATTTAAGCGCAGAAAACATTGTGGCAAAAGGGATATATGCTGGCATATGCTGGTTACCAGCATGTTTCCTTTTTCCAAAATGTTTTGAGAAGCCTCTTCCTCAGGGTTTTAAAAACAGGTTTGTAAGGCAAAGTGTTTGGGTTTACGTAAATCACCCGTTCTGTTAATCAGTCAGGAGGCTATTTATGCTAATTAGTTTGTTTGCTGGGCAACAAAAATATTATTTGCATGTTTTTTAATACATCATGTGGAAAAACAAACTCCTTTCTCATTATTTTTTTTTCTAACTATAAAAATGATACCAAAAACTTTAAGTGTGCTAGATGTTTTATTTTAGGGTTGGAACACCTCTTTCCTCCATCAAAGTACTTTCCAGTAAACATGCATTATTAGGTCTATATTAAATTCTGTAGCAATTTATTCTTCCATTCTTTTTATTTATGCTTATTTTGGGTTAAGTAAAAATAATCTTTCGTAAATTTACCACTGATTTTTAAATGTTACCTTTACAGAACCCTGGGTATGCTGGAAGACAAGAGTTGCCAGAAAACTTGAAGATCAATTTCCGAACAGTGGCAATGATGGTGCCAGATCGACAGATCATCATTCGTGTGAAGCTTGCCAGTATTGGTTTCATTGAGAACATTATCTTAGCCAGGAAATTCTTTACCCTCTACAAACTTTGTGAGGAACAGCTTACAAAACAGGTATGTGTGCATTTCAAAAAACGTAATACAAAAATGATACTCCTTTGTTAACTCTCACCAAATGACAAAACATTAGACATTTCCAAATTAAAAGCATTAACAGACAACAAATTTAAAATTGTTTAATTTTGGAATTTATCTTTGAAAGAGTAGAAAACATTGTGAAAAAAGGAGAAAATGCTGGTTACAAGCGTTTTCTCCTTTTTCCACACTGTTTTCAAAAGCCTTTTTCCAAAGGATTGTTAAAACTCGGGATCATTTTGTAAAGGGTTTACAAGCCCAAAAGAAAGGCATAATATGAAACATCCTAAAAAAAAGAGAAAATGCAACGAAACTGTACAGAGCAGCAGCTAACAATACAGTTATATTCGTTTAAACTTTCACCAGACTATAAAATTCTAGACTGTTTAAATTTCTGATTCAGAACAAACTTCTTGTTGAAATACTGCTCACTCCATCAATTTTGGCAGTACTGTTTATTAACCTTTTCATCAACCTTCTTGAAGACTCATTTCTAGTCACTCACAGGACATTTTTATAACCATTTACCACTAAATTCAGAATTTTAATGACCATGGCAGAGAAGGCCTTAGAAAACACTGTGGGAAAAGGAAAAAGTGCTGGTAACCAGCATCTTTTTTAGCTCACCTGAGCACGAAGTGCTCAAGGTGAGCTTTTGTGATTATACTGTGTCCATTGTCCGTTGTGCGTCGTCCGTCTTCTAGGCGTCAACATTTACCTTGTGTGCACTCTAAGGGCCACATTTTCAGCCCAATACTCTTGAAACTTGGTCAGAATGTTTGTCTTGATGATATCTCAGGTAAGATTGAAATTGGGTCACTTCGGGTCAAAAAGTAGGTCACAGGGCAAAATCTTAGAAAAAGCTTGTGTCCACTCTAGAGGCCACATTTTCAGCCCAATACTCTTGAAACTTGTTTCCTTTTCCCACAGTGTTTTCTGCCATTTTGAATGCAGAAATCATCTTTTGAGCTACTTGTTATTTATTGCCTGCAAAATCCTTAATTTGGTCAAGTCTAGAATTTTATCGTTTGTTGGACAGTAAACATATCATGGGCAAGAAGTATGTTTTATGATATTTTATTTTTTGTATTTCATTTTTACTCTTTAGGTGCATTATGACTTTGGTTTACGAAACATGTTGTCCTGTTTGAGAACTCTTGGTCGTGTAAAACGTGCAAATCCAGATGACACAGAACAGACGACTGTGATGAGGGTCCTCAGAGACATGAATCTGTCGAAGCTTGTGGACCAGGATGAGCCCCTTTTCCTGTCCCTTATCAATGACTTGTTCCCAGGTATCACACTGGACAAGGCAGGGTACCCAGAACTTGAGGGGGCCATCAGACAACAAATTTCTAATGCTAAACTGGTGGACCATCCTTCCTGGACACTGAAACTTATTCAGGTTGGATAATTTCCTTTTCAATTTAAGTCCTTCTAATGTGGTATGCATCTGTTTTGCTTTGGCACAAAGTTAAGATCAAGATCAGACTGCACAGAATATGCTGTCTGATTTCTGATCTTCACTGCCCTATGTGCTGACTAAAATAGTCTGAATGCTGTACCACACAATTCCGAGTTTTAAAGACCTTGAACTAGACAACTATTGGAAACATTGTTGGAAAAGGAGAAAATGTTGGTAGCCAACATTTGCTCCTTTTCCTACAGTGTTTTCCAAGAAGTAGTCTTTTGAAAACATTGTGGGAAAAGGAGAAAATGCTGGTAACCAGCAATTTCTCTTTTTCCACAATGTTTTGTACCCTATCAAAGAAAAATTGCATCATTTGAGAAAAATTGAAATTGTCGGCTGCAAATGCTTTCAATTTAGATGGGTCTGAAATTTTGTCACATGGTAAAGGATTTAACACTTTACCAAACAATCTCTAGTTTTAACAACCCTGAGGTAGAAGGCTTTTGGAAATGTGAGAAAAGGAGAAAATGAGGGTAATCTGCATTTTCTCCTTTTCCAACAATGTTTTCTACCCTATCAAAGGCAGAGATAATCATTTCAGTTACATTTACCTTGTCATCTGCAAATGCTTTGCATTTTGTCTAGTCCACAATTTTATTGTTTGGTGGGGGCTTAAAAAAAAGAAAGGATTAGTACCCGTTGCATTTGTCAATTAGTCAGTTGGCGGGTATGTAATCAGCCCTTTTAGGATACAGAACTTTCCTGACAATTTCTAGACACTAGATAGACCTAAGGTCTTCAAACTTGTTGCAAAGATTTATCAGTTAAAAGACCCCTTCTGAGTTTGGTGTCAAAGATCAAAGGTCAAGGTCAGAGTGAGGTCATAGATCAACATCATATACATGTAAGTCACAGTTTTCACTGGCACAGCATGTAAGGAAATCAATATTTATTGTAAAAATCTCGTTTACATACAGCTGTTTGAGACTCAGCGTGTCCGTCACGGAATGATGGTATTAGGACCCAGTGGTGTGGGAAAGACATGTTGTATTCATACACTGATGAAAGCCATGACAGACTGTGGTGAACCTCACAAGGAAATGCGTATGAATCCCAAGGCTATCACAGCTCCCCAGATGTTTGGGAGATTGGATGTGGCCACCAACGATTGGACAGATGGTATTTTCTCCACACTGTGGAGGAGAACTCTCAGAGCTAAGAAAGGTAGGCTGAAAAAATTACCCCCAAAAATACTGGATTTGCAACTAGTGGTATCTTTAATGTCTGCCAAGCTTTTAACCCTTTATTACATGAGAAAATTTTCGACCCTGTACAAATTAAAAGCATTTACAGATGACAAAATATGTGTAACTAGCAAATTAAAATTTGCTTTTGGAAGGACAGAAAACATCATGAGGAAAGGAGAAAATGCATTTTCTCCTTTTCACATTACGTTTTTCAGAAGCTTCTGTTCCTAAGGATCATTAAAACTCCAGATTGTTTGGTAAAGGGTTGATAAATATTGAAGCTATATATATCAATTTAGTTATCTTATTAAAGATAAATCATTGAGAATAGCTAGTAAGCCAGAGAGCACTGAATTAACCCTTACCACACAATCCCAAGTTTTAACGACCCTGAGAAAGAAGTCTTTTGAAAACTTTGTGGGAAAAGGAGAAAATACTGATAACCAACCTTTTCTCCTCTTCCCACAATGTTTTCTACCCCATCAAAGAGGAATTCCATCATTTTAGCCACACTAAAATTGACGTCTGCAACTGCTTTCAATTTGGAAAAGTCTAGATTTTTGTGGTTTGATAAGGGGTTAAGAGGACCCTGTCGCCAACAAAAATCAGACAAAATATTGTAGTTTCAAGGTCGGTTGACTAGAATAGGTTTCAAAGTGAAGCTTATTCTTTGTAGTCTGAACTTGATCTACACAGTCTGTGAAAGCAACGTAAATTGTATTCAATGCTTTAACCCTTTACCACACAATGACGACTTTTGACACCCCTGATAGAAAAGGCTTTTGAAAACATTGTGGGAAAAGGAGAAAATGCTGGTAACCAGCATTTTCTCCTTTTCCCACAATGTTTTCTACCCTATCAAAGAAAAATCATTTCATATGATCCACATTGAAACTATCCTCTGCAAATGCTTCAATTCGGATAGGTCTAAAATTGGTCGTGTGGTAAAGGGTTAAGGGTTATAACTACTATTGAAACATGAAATACTTTCCATTTAGGCTTGGTTTAGTCATCTTTTGACAAAAAGGGGAATTATCTGCAGAAAATGAAAACAACTGACAAATGACAAAAAAAAAACATGTGTGCAAAAAAACTGCAACAAATTTTTTTTAATTTGTGACAACTATTTTGTGACAAGTTCAAGTGACAAAAAGGAGAAAAATCTGCAGAAAATGAAATCAACTGATACATGGAAAAAAGTGTGTGCAAAGAAGTAATTGTTTGCTACACATCATAACACTGTTTTCCCTCTGTCTTAACCCTTTACACACAGCAAAATGTTAGACTCATCCACATTGAAAGCACATGAAGAGGAGAAACTAAAGATGACTCATATGATTAGATCTTTTTTTTTTTTTTTGAAAAAGTAGAAAACTTTGTGGGAACAGGAGAAAATGCTGGTTACCAGCATTTTCTTCTATTATTGCAATGTTTTCAAAAGTTTCCTCCCTCAGGGTCGTTAAAACTCTTGATTGTGTTGTAAAGGGTTAATGGGAAATACTTCAATCTCTAGGATGCTAATGTAAGACTTACTGCATTACAGGTGAACACATTTGGTTGGTTCTTGATGGACCTGTAGACGCTATCTGGATTGAAAACTTGAATTCTGTGCTGGATGACAACAAGACTTTGACCTTGGCCAATGGAGATCGTATCCCAATGGCTCCAAACTGTAAGATCATCTTTGAGCCACACAACATTGACAATGCATCCCCTGCCACTGTCTCAAGAAATGGTATGGTGTACATGAGCAGCTCTGGACTTGACTGGGCACCTATACTCAAGGTAACAGGGACTTTAATAGCAGCACCTATGTACTGTTTTACTCTGTACCAGATGTTTCAGAATTTCATTCTTCCATTTTGATAGCTTTTGCAAACAGCAAATTATTGATGTGTCCATAATTTTGTTACATATGGGGAAGTATCCATGGATTTTGCAGATATTATTGGCCTGTGATGTTTTCCAAACCTGTCTTTCTCAGTGTCTAAGATTATGGAATTATTTGATTCTTCTAATGCATAGAGAGTTTATATTGTAAAGACCAATAGTAGACCCTCAAAACCTAGCATAGGGAACAGAATGAAGAAATATTTAAAGGAAAGAAAAAACTTTCTGCAGGAACATATTACTCTTTGCAGGATGACAGAACTTTAGATTAATCAAGAATGAAAGCCATTGCAGCCAAAAAGACTTTTGTTGAGCTAAAGATCTTATAAATCTATGTGATGACATTATAGGAAAAGGAAAAAGTGTCAGTTATAAATTGGCATTTTCTTATTTCCCCACAATCTTTTCAAAAGCCTTCTTCCTCAATGTTGTAAAAACACCGGATGAAAGGCAATGCCCATCATTTGAGCCACATTTACATCTGCAAATGCTTTCATCATGGACATGTCATATATTTTGTTATTTTGGAAACAATCGAAATGGCCTGTGCAGTATTCAGTAATTTGGTATACCAGTAGGTAGTAATGCTTTACAGTTATTTTTGTCAAAATTTAAGCAATGGATAGCTTGAGCTAAGTGAAAAAATTATGTGTATTGCAATATGATGCATGTACACAAATAATATATGTTTACTGTAATGCCTACACTTATTTTCAGGGATGGTTGAAATCTAGATCTATTTCAGACACATTCCACAGTTTTACATGTATATGTTTACTCTAATGCTTATACTTTTTTTTCAGGGGTGATAAAACTCTAGATCTATGTCAGACACATTTCACACATTATATTTATGTCTTTTTCAGGGATGGTTGAACTCTAGATCTTTGTCGGAGCAGAATGTCATCTTTGATCTCTTTGAGGGTTCTTTCCCCATCATTTACAGATATGCGATCCAGTCCTTGACCTTCAAAATGGATATATTAGAAGCATTTGTTATTCGTCAGGTAAATTTTGTTATGCCACAAGAGACTGAGAAAACTTTTATGTGACATTTGGAAAATAGATATGAATTAACTCTTTACCAAATGACAAAATTTTAGACTTGTCCACATTTGCAGAGGACAAAATAAATGTGATTCAAAAAGTTTGGTCAAGAGCTAGCTCTGTACCATACAATGAAATTTTAGACCTTACCAAATTGAAACATTTGCTTTCAAAGGCTAGGAAACATTGCCGGACCTGGGCGCCAGCATTTTCTTCTTTTTATACGCCCAAAGGGTCATATTATGTTACGGCCCCGGTCGTCCGTCCGTCTGTTAACAATTTCTTGTGTGCGCAACTCCTCCTACAGTTTCCATTGGAATAAGTTCAAACTTACCACAATGAATCTTTATGATGTGTAGTTGTACATGTGACTCTTTACATTTGGATCTCTTTAGGCATTCTAAATAACCAATTTCTTGTGCGGCTATCTTCTCCTACAGTTTCTATTGGAATAACTTGAAACTTACCACAATGAATCTTGTTACGGGAGATCACTCCTTTATGAATGGCTGCATCCCGATTTAAATACAATACCTAGCAACTGCATTAGGGAGAATTCTCTTTAGCTCAGTGGTTAAGGTATTGGTCTTTTAAACCTGGAAAAACAAGGATATTTGTCCGCACGGGTTCGAATCCCGCCAGATGCGGTTTGTATTTGAGCTATGCATTTGTTACGAACTTTAATGTTCGTAAGATGGGGGCTCGTCCAGGATTGGCCATTGAGCCATTAATCCCATTTGTTGTCCAAAAACAGACTTTCTGCCTAATAAGGCTTTGAGTCATCAATAAATGATGACTTTAAGAGGGGGTGTGTTACGGGAGACCACTCCTTCATGCATGGCTTCATCCTGATTTAAAAGACCAATACCTTAACCACTGAGCTAAAGAGAATTCTCCCTAATGCAGTTGCTAGGTATTGTATTTAAATCGGGATGAAGCCATGCATGAAGGAGTGGTCTCCTGTAACAATCTCTATGATGTGTAGTTGTGCATGTGACTCTTTACATTTGGATCTCTTTAGGCTTTCTAGAGTTATCTGCTTAACCCATTTCACTGACAAGCCCCTTCAGGCATATATGCGCAACACTGCGAAGCTCTTGTTCACAAATGTTTTCAGAAGCCTTCTTCCTCAGGTCAAAATGTGGGATTGTGTAGAAAAAGTTGAAGGTGTTATGAATAAAAAAAAAAAAATGAGAAAAAGATAAATTGCTCAACCTTTTTGTGCCCTAACCATGCTCAGATTTAAACACACAAAATCAGCAAGTCAAGAGGATTTCAAATCTCAACCCTGTACCACACAAGCTTGTGTTTTAACGACCTAGAGTAAGAAGGCTTTTGAAAACATTGTACAAAAAAAGAGAAGATGATGGTTACCATTATTGACTCCTTTTTGCACAATGCTTTTCCATAAATCTTAAGACATATTTCAACATTTGACTACATTCAAATTATTGTCTGCAAATGCTTTCAGTTTGAACTAGCAAATACTTTAAGTTTGAACATGGTAAAGATTTAACTCTTTACCACACAATCCCGACTTTTAACGACCCTGTGAAAGAAGTCTTTTGAAAACATTGTAGGAAAAGGAGAAAATGCTGGTAACCAGCATTTTCTCCTTTTCCCACAATGTTTTCTATCCTTCCCAAAAAAAATTTCAATTTTTCAATCACATTTCCTTTGTCATCTGCAAATGCTTTCAACTTGGACTAGCCTACAATTTTGTCGTTTGGTAAAGAGTTAAAGCCTCCTATAGCTAGTTAGTGGATCTTCATGAAATTGGTTGATCCAGCCCCCATTCTTGGCTAGGTGTCACACAGGGCTTGTTATCTAGGAGTCGCATGTTCGAATTCTGGCTCAGCCAAACAGTTACCTCAAACTAATTAGAAGCAATGCAACAGGACTCATTTTGTCTCTCTCTATTTTTGTGTGCTCTCAGCATTAAAAGAATGTTGTATGTAGCACTGGTAAAGATACATGTACACTAAGTACACATAGACAAGTGAACTTCCCAATCTGATATAACTGAAATGCTGTTGTGAATACAATAATATCTGTCTTGGTGACCACCTCTATTATCTCTTTACCAAATGGCAACATTTTAGACTTGTCCAAATTGAAAGCATTTGCAAGACAACAAAATAAATGTGACTCAAACTTGTAAATTTGTTTTAGGAAGGGTAGAAAACATTGTGGGAAAAGGAGAAAATGCTGGGTACCAGCATTTTCTCCTTTGCCCACAATGTTTTCAAAAGGCTTCTTCTAAGGGTCGTTAAAAGTCGGGATTGTGTGGTAAAGGGTTAAGCAAGCACCTGTTTTAAGCAAGCACATTTTGAGTGTACTCCTAGGTGCTAGCTTAATACAGGTTGGACTGTATTGTAAAACTATGCCCATAGTTGATTTGTCACTTTTCTTCCATTTTAGGCTATTGCTCTCTTGACTGGCTTGATCCCAAAGGATGAGAAAGACACGCCAAACATCACCCGTGAGCATTATGAGCGTCTGTACGTCTTCGTCCTCATGTGGAGTATCGGTGCCTTCCTGGAATTGGACGACAGAGCCAAGATGGAGGACTTTATTAGGAACAGTGAAGAATTTAAACTGGATCTGCCAGTTATTCCCCCTGAATCAGAGGCCACCATGTTTGAATACCTAGTGAATGAGAAAGGTAAATGTGCTCATATTTCATTTTTTACAAGATAAACTTTTGCCTAGCAACAAAATTTTAAAACTGTCCAGACTGAAAACATTTGCAGAGTACAAGTGGCTCAAGAATTGGAGTTTGTTTTTGGAAGGGTTGAAAGTATTATGGAAAACGAGAAAATCCTGGTTACCAGCATTTTCTCCTTTTTGTACATTGTTTTCAAAAGCCGTCTTCTTCAGGGTTGCTAGATGATAAGATTATGTGGTAAAAGGTTAATCTTTACTGGAATATTTCGGAATATTCTGCTAATAAGTACAAAATGTACAAGTAGCACTGCCAAACAACAAAATTTCAGCCTTGACCAAGGTTAAAGTATTTGCAGATGACAAATAACATGTAGCTTAAATGTTAATTTCTGTATTTGAAAGAATAGGAAATGATTGTGGAAAAAGAAAAAAAATGCTGTTCTCTTTTTCCTCCAATGCTTTCAAAAGCTCTTTTCCTAAGGGTCATTTAAAACAGGATATTTTGGTGAAGGGTTTAACCATTTATCAGACGACAATATCTTAGCCTTCTTCAAGTCGAAAGCATTTGCAGACGTCAATTTCAATGTGACTTGAATGCTGCAATTGTTCTTTGACAGGGTAGAAAACATGGTGGAAAAAGGAGAAAATGCTGGTTACCAGCATTTTCTCCTTTTCCCACAATGTTTTCAAAAGGCTTCTTTTCTAGGGTCATCATGTGGTAAAGGGTTAAGGAAATGGACATGTCTCTTCCTAATGACATGAAAAGCATTGCAGGAAAATATTTGGAACAGGAAACAAGCTAAAAACTACATGTAACTCTTTACTTGAGACAAAATTTTAGACCTGACCAAATGAAAGCATTTGCAGACAACAGAGATATAGCTTGTATTTGAAAGAACAGAAATTGTTGTTGATAAACAGCCTTTTCTCCATTTGCAACAATGCTTTCAAGAGCTCTTTTCCTTTGGGTCATTAAAAAACAGGATTATTTACTTATTTGTGTAAATAACCTTTACGAAAGACTTTGTTGGGAAAAAGGAAAAAATCTTGGTTACAAGCATTTGCTTTTTTGCTGACAATGTTTTTTATCCTTTCAAAGACCAATCCTAACATATGAACCACATTTGATTCGTTCTCTGCAAATGCATTCAATATTGAAAAGTCTAAAAGTTGTTTGTCCGATAAAAAGTTATTTTGTTAACTCTTTACCTAACGACAAAATTTTAGACTGGTCCAAATTGAAAGCACTTGCAAGCGACAAAATAAATGTAACTCAAAAATTGAAATTTGTCTCTAGCAGGATAGAAAACATTGTGGGAAAAGGAGAAAATGCTGGTTACCTGTATTTTCTCCTTTTCCCACAATGTTTTCAAAAGGCTTCTACCTCAGGGTTGTAAAAACCAGGGATTGTTTGGTAAAAGGTAAACATTGTGCTTTCTTCCCTTGTAACAGGGCAATGGGCTCATTGGGACACAAAGGTCACAGATTATGTATACCCTCCTGATGTCACACCAGAGTACGCCTCAATCCTTGTACCTATGGTGGACAATGTGAGAACAGATTACCTCATTGACATTATCGCCAAACAGAGTCGTGGGGTACTTCTTATCGGAGAGCAGGGAACCGCCAAGACTGTGATGATTAATGGCTACATGAACAAATACAACCCAGAATTCCACATGGAGAAGTCATTGAATTTCTCATCTGCTACAACACCTCTCATGTTCCAGGTATTGCTTTTGTCTCCAGAATTTATTTTCCTGTATTCTATATGGGTCTTGCTCTATAGAAAGGCTGTTTAATACTTTTACAAAAATTATTGATCCACGTCAGCCTGCACAGAAAATTTACCAATAGCAAACTTTTTGCTATCAGTAAATTTTTTCTCTTCAAAGGACAATTCTACCTCATTACTAAGCCAGCTTGCAGTCAAAATCGATTCATTTATGCAACAACTTGCTTCACATAATGCTTTACGAAAATGCATGAAACCTCCTTATATTATATTTCATGTGTCTATTTTTAGAAATGTTATGGGTAAAGAAATGTCGTAATTTAAGCTGGGGGGAATTATTTCCCTGTCACAGTGAATATTTTCCTCCTGCCGAAAATCTGGAACTACTTTTTTAAGTTTTTAAGTTTTAAAAGAGGCATTCGTTGACAAAATAATCAGAGGAAAAATAATATATAATTTATTTCATCAGCTTGTGGTTAGTATGGGGAAATATTTGCCTCAAAAGGGAAAGGTCCGCGAAAATAACTCGTGCGTTACAGCACTCGTTATTTTTGCATACCTTTCCCTTTTTCGGCAAATATTTCCCCATATTAACCACAAGCTGATGAAATAAACTCTATTTCTCAGTGCATGCCTCATATGTCTTATCAATCAATTATTCTCAAGAAACAGGCTTGATTTCCATACTAAGTATCAGTTTTACACATGGACTCCTGAACTTTTTGTAGATGACTTTTCTTTAGCAGCAGGCTGCTTTTTTAAAAGATGCGGCAAAAGGAAAAATATCTCATAAGTTGTATTATCTTTCTTCTTCATACATGTGTAGGTGCGTTAGCTACCAAGATCTGACCATTATACTGTGAAAACAGCATTACATGAATTGATCAGTTGATTGATCAGTCAGTCAGTCGATCAATCAGTCAATCAACCAACCACCCAATCAATCAAATCAATCAGTCGCCCGGCTGGGTAGCTCATTGGTTAGCATATCTGACTCGCGACCTGGTGGTTGTGAGTTGGATACCTGGTTGAGGCAAACTTTCTTTCCAGCAATTTTTAGCCTCTCACCTCTGATGCATGTGAGAAAAGTAGTCAGTGACTTGGAAAGAAAGTTTAGTCAGTACTGGTGTGAGAAAGCCATGAAACACATGCATAGGTGCACTGACCACCATGATATGACCTAAGCTGTTTTAGTGGAGTTAAACCCCAATCAATCAATCAATCAAGCAGTCAATCAGTCAATTAACCAATCATTTATACCCCAGCAAAACGAATGTAATTTTGTGTCGCGAACTCCTCCGACAGTTTTGCTGCTATTATATTGAAATTTGTTGATACATTGATCATATACTGAAGTTTTGCAAGATGCAGTTTTCAATCATCTACTCCCTATGATTCAAGGGTAATCTCCCCTTGAACTTAGAAAATTTTTTGTTAAATTGCCTGTTTCTGTCAAAGCGCTGGCGGGGGTATTAAGTCACATTCAGTGACAGCTCTAGTTTAACCAATCATTTAAAAATTTATTTAACCATTCAATGAATCTGTTTCCTCCTCACAGAGAACCATTGAGAGCTACGTGGACAAGAGAGTTGGTACAACATACGGTCCACCAGCAGGCAAGAAGATGACAGTATTTATTGATGATGTGAACATGCCCGTCATCAACGAATGGGGAGATCAGATTGCCAATGAGATTGTGAGACAGCTAATGGAACAGTCTGGATTTTACAATCTAGAGAAACCTGGAGACTTCACCAATATAACTGATGTTCAGGTATGCTGTTCACGCCTTTACTAAGATGTTCCAAGGTTTTTAGGGTCCTGACAAAAAGGCCCTTGTTTTCTAGTGTTTTTCTGGGTCCTTATTGGACAATAATTCTTAAGAACAATATCAGTCTTATTCTTCAGAATTTTCTGAATTTGAAAGTTACACAACTTCTGATTGGCTAAACCCATTGGTTTAACCAATCAGAAGTTGTCGTACTGTTGAATTTAGAAAATTACGGAGAATAAGCCTACGAATATTCTTAACCCTTAACTTGCTAAATAAGTGGTGAAATTAGACTTTCAAGCTGATAGTAAAAACCAAAATTTTGCTATCTCAAAGGTACTTTTTGGATGAAATTATCTCTATTTGGGACAGTGTCTGTTCTGTGCAGACTGATCTTGATCTACATTGTCTGCAAAAGGTCTTTGAGTCAGGCTTAGTGGCATAAGGGTGAAGAACAAGTGGTGTATATGGACCCTGATCTCTCATTATACTTGAGTCATGTGTCTAGGAGGTGGTATGACTGGAAATAGCTTGTATGGGAAAAGGTTAAAAAAGCTTTTGCAAATCGTGAAACTGATAGTTATAGAATGAAGTTGACAACATTTGTTGATCTTTTTGTAAATTTTACTGTATTATCTTTTTAAGAAGATAAGCTTTAAATCATTCATGTATGATTCAAGCAATATCTGATTGAAAAAAATAATTGTGGTAGATCAACCTTAAAACCATCTCTAAAACAATGCAAAATCAATTTGAATAAACTCTTTTCCAGAAAAAAAAAAATTTAGATTTGTCCAATTTGAAAGCTGAAGCAGACGACAAATTAAATGTGGTTCATATGATGATATCTGTCTTTAAAAGGTCTTTATACAGTTTAGGAAAACTAGAAAATACTGGTTACCAGCATTTTCTACTTTTCCTACAATGCTCTCAAAATCGCTCTTTTTCAGGGTCATTAAAACATTGGATTGTTTGGTAAACGGTTAACCCTTTACCCGACTTTTAACGACCCTAAAGAAGAAAGGCTTTGAAAACAATGTGGGAAAAGGAGGAAATGCTGGAAAACAGCATTTTCTCCTTTTCCTACAATGTTTTCAATCCTACCAGAGAAATCACCATTTTAGCAACATTTTATTTGTCGTCTGCAAATGCTTTGAATTTGGTCCAGTCCAAGATTTTGTCGTTTGGTAAAGAGTTAAGGCTTAGTAGATGAATACATTAAATTTTGAAACCATTGTGACAAACATGAAACAGTACTTTTGAAAGTAGTTTGAAGTAAGACATAATAAGTCATCACCAAGTAATAAAAACCTAAATTAATTTCGTTGATTGATTTTACACAGCTACTGGCTGCTATGATTCATCCTGGAGGAGGAAGAAATGACATTCCACAGCGTCTGAAGCGTCATTTTGTCATCTACAATTGTACTCTTCCATCCAACACCTCCATTGACAAGATATTCCGGGTGATTGGAACAGGACATTATTGTGAAGAGAGAGGTTTCAAACAGGATGTGCGAGAACTGGTTGAGAAACTTGTCCCCATTACAAGACGTTTATGGCAGTTGACAAAGGTAGGTATTCGTATCAACACCTGTAGTGCCACTGACAAAAATATTTTCTTTTGACCAAGATCAGATAACAAATTGTGAAGTATAATCCAAAATCTATGGTGTTGGCTTTGCTGGTATTTTCTAGTCAGTTACTGTTACTCTTTACCAAACAATAAATTTTGAACTGGACCAATTTGAAAGAATTCACAGACATATGTGACTTAAAAACTGAAATTTGTCTTTGAAAGGGTAGAAAACATTGTGGGGAAAAAAGAAAATGCTGGTTACGAGCATTTTATTCTTTTCCATCAATGTTTACAGAAGTTGTCTTCCTTAGAGTCGTTAAAATTCCAGATTGTGTGATAAAGGGTTAATTTGCATTTATATGGTGTTTTTTTTTCATGAATGAAATGTCGATTTTATTAATTTAGTAATTTGTGGGTCATAACATAAAGATTATATACAAACTTTTGTTTATTTTAGTCATATAATTATCCAAATCAAAATCAATTACAGATGACAAAATTTAATGTGACTGAAATGGTGTAAAATTGACTTTAAAAGGATAGAAAGCACTGTGGAAAAAGGAGAAAATGCTTGTTACCAAGCCTAAATGCCTCAATGCCTCAAGGGCATTAAAAGTCAGGATTTTGTTGTAAAGGGTCAACTCTTACAGGTGTGAGTGAGAAATTATGCATAAAACACTGACGCAGTTGTTCTGAATATTTGTGTGAGCAATCAGAACTGCACTTTTTCCAAAAGCAATCTGTTCAGAAAAAAGATTTCAAATGAATTCATGTTAATTAGTCAAGATTTCACAGAAAATGTATGTTTGTAATTTCAGATCAAGATGTTACCAACTCCAGCCAAATTCCACTACATTTTCAACCTGAGAGATCTGTCCCGTATTTGGCAAGGCATGATAAACACAATCAACAGTGTTGTCGATTCAGAGAAGGTCCTCCTACAACTCTGGAAACATGAATGTTGTCGCGTTATTGCAGACAGGTACGCATATTTGAGTAGATGTATTTGAGTAGTACTTGAAAGGGGGACAAAATGAGGGTACAAAGCATTTTCATAAAGCATACCAAGCAAATTGTAACATAATAAAGATCCATTTTGTCAGAAAACTGTTGAAATCATGAGGTAGAATGGCCCTTTGACATGCAGAAAAATAGCAAAAAGTTTCTACTTAGGTCAGCCTGCAAAGAGTGTACAGGATGGCATGAATTGATACATTTTTGCATATGCTCCAAACCACTTCTTCCCAAAGCATAACTCATTTATTTTTGCCATAAATTACTCCTTTACTTTGAAGAGATGTATAATGGAATTATTCAGTATTTGAATTATTGTATATAAGTAGTCATACATAGGATTTGTGAACTGGTTCCATATTTACCAACCATTCATAAAAATATTCTTAATCTTTTCTCCAGAATTTTCTAAATTTGAAAGTAACACAACTTTTGATTGGCTAAACCAAATGGTTTAGCCAATCAGAAGTTGTGTTACTTTCAAATTTAGAAAATTCTGGAGAATAAGACCAAGAACGTTCTTAAAAATTGTTGATGAATACAGACCCTGGTTCCATATTTATCAAACATTATAAATACTTTCCTAATTCTAATTTTGATCTTATTGGCTGAAACATTCTGTCTCAACCAATGAGATGGCTTGTCTAGGAATGCAGCATTAACCCTTTCCTACATGACAAAATTTTAAATCTGTCCAAACCATATGCATTTGCAGACGCCAAATTATATGTGGCTAAATTTGTGGAAGTTGTCTTTGATAGGGTAGAAACATTGTGGGAAAAGGAGAAAATGTTACTTACCAGCATTTTCTCCTTTCCCACGATATTTTCACAAGTCTTCTTTCTCAAGGTTGTGAAAAGTTGGCACTGTGTGGTAGAGGGTTAAAAAAGAACTTTGAATAGTTGGTAAATATGGAAGGAGTGGTGAATCAATTCAGTCCTTGCTAGAGATAAAATCGTTCAGAGTGACCTTGGACAAGGCGCTTTGCCATAGCACCTGCTGTCTATGAACAATTTCTCCTTGTGTCATAATATTTTCAGAGGCAATGTGCTACAAGATGCAAAAAAGTAGTTGCAGGTTGTATTGAGTTAACCCTTTACCACACAACCCAGACTTTTTGGGACCCTGATAAAGAAGGCTTTTGAAAACAATAGGGCTAAAGGAGAAAATGCTGGTAACCAGCATTTTCTCCTTTGCCCACAATGTTTTTTACCCTGTCAAAGAACTTTATTTTATACGTATCACTTTTGAAATTGTTGACTTCAGAAACTTTCAATTCGGAAGAGTCAAGAATTTGTTGTGTGGTAAAGAGTTAAATCATTTCAAATGATTTAATGGCAGTCTTTCTTTTACAGGCATGTGAACCAAACAAGCAGAACCTTGCTTTCGGGAGGACATTTTGTTATTTTAATTTTGAACTTCAGCAATTTTTACCTCGGCTGCTTTCAAAGAAAAAGTCAGGGTATTGTTGTAGACCTGGCATCATCTGCGTCATCGTGGTGCAAAAAACATTTTATAAGATCTCTGTTATTACTACATATAGTAGATATTTACTACAAACTCGAACAAGTTGTAAACTATCAAAAAGGGAACCCGTAGAACAAGGGCAGATAACCATCAAAGATTTTCCCGTTTTTCAACTTAAAATTTTCACTGAAAGTTAAGCAGCTCTAGCCGTGTGTTGGCACCTGCATGTAGTACTCTTGTTTTATTTTACAGGACTTTTGATATGCATGATTTTTTTTTATTCTTAATCTTTAACTGTTTACCAAAGGAAAAATTTTAGACTGGTGCTATTTGAAAGCATCTGCAGACAACAAAATATATGCAACTGAAAGACTGAAATTCTTCAGTATGGGTGGAAAAAATTGTGGGAAAAGGAGAAAGTGCCACTTTACCAGCATTATCTCATTTATCCACAATCTTGCTCAAGATTGGGATTGTTTGGTAAAAGGTTTAACCCTTTACCAAACAATCCCTGGTTTTCACGACCCTGAGGAAGAAGCCTTTTGAAAACATTTTGGGAAAAGGAGAAAATGCTGGTAACCAGCATTTTCTCCTTTTTCCACAATGTTTTCTACCCTACCCAAAACAAACTTCAATTTTTGAGTCACATTAATTTTGTTGTCTGCAAATGCTTTCAATTTGGACGAGTCTAAAATCTTGTCATTTGGTAAAGAGTTAAGCACTTGACACAATTTTGATTACTCTTTTGATAATGAAGATCATGATTAGATTGCAATAAATATGCAGTCTAATCTTTGATACATGCAAGCTATAATGATATTTGTGTAAAGAGAGTTTGTGATTACCAAGACGGCTCCAGATCCAGCTGATGCTTGTTGTCTTCTGTGGTTCAACATGTAAGGCATAGGGTTTAATTAGAATTTTCGTATTGATTTAAGTGTCCTTCGGACAAGGCACCTGAGAGCCCCAACCTAGCTCTGTTGGAGACCTAAATAGATGATATGACTGAAAAACTACTTAACCCTTTACCACACAATGATGCCTTTTGACACCCCTGATAGAGAAGGCTTTTGAAAACATTGTGGGAAAAGGAGAAAATGCAGGTAACCAGCATTTTCTCCTTTTCCCACAATGTTTTCTACCCTATCAAAGAAAAATCATTTTATATGATCCACATTGAAACTGTCCTCTGCAAATGCTTTCAATTCGGACAGGTCTAAAATTGGTCATGTGGTAAAGGGTTAAATAAGGATAAAACTCAAGGATCACACTGATAGAAATATATATATTTTTTTGTACAATGACTAATGTTGCTTTGATTGTCATTAGGTTTACCCACACAGATGATTTAAAATGGTTTACTAAAACCATGGGCCGTGTAATTCAGGAAGAGATGGGAGAAATGTATGTCTCCTATGTTGATGACACACATTACTTTGTTGATTTCTTGAGGTATGATATAAATAAGGAAGAAAAATAAAATGTTGTACCCCACCCACTTTTGTTTCACCCGTAATACTTTATACCTAGTCATCAGTGACCACTAACATTTTGTTGTATTTTTTTTCTTTTAGGTTTTATGTGAAGCCCTATATATTTATATCTATTTAATTTTTGCACAGTTTATAATATTTTTTAGCAGCACTCATAAAAAATGATACAGGTATTGGCTGTTTCTTTTGTGGGAAAACAACAAAAGCAGATAAATTCTGAATAACTTGACAAGTATTAGATTTCTACTAGGTGTGTGTAATTTTCATTTTTCTTCTTCTAGAATGTTTATGGCAGTATGAATTGTGATGAAATGAATATAGATTTTAATAAATAGCAAATGAATAAAGAAAAATGTTAAATTTGATCAGGCCTTTTTGATGGCAAAACTTACTAGCTTTTTATATTGAAACAGCCAGTATCTTTGTGAAGGGATAGCAGCGTAAAGGCCTTTTTTTATGTAAATCTAGCAAAGGGTCATCTTTTATGAAGAAAAGAAATGAATGCACTTTGATTGTGATAGAAATTTGAGGCAGAAAATTTTGAATGTCTTTAACCCTTTACCACACGACACGATTTTAGACCTATCCGAATTGAAATCATTTGCAGACGACAATTTCATAGTGGCTCAAATGATGCAATTTTTCTTTGATAGGGTAGAAAACTTTGTGGGAAAAGGAGAAAATGCTGGTTACCAGCATTTTCTCCTTTTCCCTCAATGTTTTCAAAAGGCTTGTTTCCCATGGTCGTTAAAAGTCGTCATTGTGTGGTAAAGGGTTAATAAACACAGGATACAGATTGCTAAAATTTGATATTTTTAAAACTCTATACCAAAAAATCCTGTCTTTCAGTGATCCTGGGGAAGAAACCTTTTGGAAATGTTGTGGAAAAAGGAAATAAATGCTGGTAACCAGTGTTTTCTTCCTTTCCCACTATATTTTCTACTCTTTCACAAACAAACTCCATCATTTTATTTGTCATCTTCCAATTTGGAGGACTGAAATTCTGTCATCTGGTAAAGAGTTATGCAGGCGAAATAAGTACCAATGACCTTTTGGAACATGCTATCTCTTTACAACTCTGTATAATTTGTTTCCATGCATTGACTTAAACAGTGTCTTGCATCATAGAGTTTTTGAAAACCTTCTTTGGAAATGGAGCAATTTTTTTCTTACAAGCAATTTTACCGCAAAATTTTCTGTATCTTTCCACTAAAGATATTTTTTCTTTCTGATAATTTTTTCTTGTCTCTCATCACGAGCACAGATTCAGTGGCTTCTCTAAAAATGCTCTTTATGGTAAAAGATTGAGGCCTGAACTAAGAAAATAAAAGAATATGAGCAGTAATTTGGCAAAAATGCATGTACTCAAGTTGATAAAACTGTCAAATTAACAAAATGATACACATAATATATGAATCTATACTAATGACAGTAATTTTCTTAACTTAAAAATTCTTAGTGCAAAAACAACAAACATGAAAGATACCTGCTGTTATGGTGATTATAGTCCTGTCAAATCCCTCAGTAGGCCCAATAAACCAACTGGAGACTGTTAGTCTGAAAAAAAAAAAGACCTAAATGCATACAATTTCAAGGTTTCTTTTATCTAGAATGTCTCTTCAAAGAGGACAATGTAGGCCAGGCTGTGTGTTTGGTTCAGTCTGATCTTGATCTGCTCTGACTGCAAAGGCATATAAAGATGATAAACGTGCTTGATCGAATTATTTTATCAATTTCTTGTGGTGTTTCCATCCAGGCTATCTCTTTTATTTTAACATATTACCGGTAATTTATACAACAACAAAGATCGGAAAATTGAAATGAGAAAGGAAGCATGTACTTTAGTTTGAATTAAGAGTTAATTTTGCATGTTTGTTGTATTTCACTTTATTTATGTAAACTGAATTTATTTATTTTGCTGTTAACCATGAAGCACACTTGGGAAATTAAATGTAGAGTGCTTTGTTCCATAATTTTTCGTATTTACTGATTGAATACAACTTTAGAACACAAATTTTGCAAAATGCAAGTCATTTGCAGTGGTTGATTGGTTTAAATTTGTAAGTTTATACTTTTACCAAACAATCAAGAATTTAACAACTTTTAGGAAGAAGCCATTTGAAAACATTGTGAGAATAGGAGAAAATGCTGGTAACCAGCATTTTCTCCTTTTCCCACAATGTTTTCTGCTCTTTCAAAGACAAATTTTACAATTTGAACCCCATTTACTTTGTGGTCTACAAATGCCTTGGATTTTGACAAGTCTAGAATTTTGTCATTTGGTAAAGAATTAAATGAAATGATGACAATAATGATTTCAAGAACTACTGTCATATCCCCAATTTTTCAAACTGATACTGGTCTACTTCTTTCCTATGATACTTGCTAAATACATATTTACCTAAGCAGCATCTTCTTTTCCCTTTAAGTTTACCTATTCATACCTGCTTTTCAAGCTTTTTTGTGAAACCCCATTGTCTTCTTACCCATCTTTGATTATTACTAATTATTATCAGTGTACAGCAGTCAACCCTAGTGTTACTTTTACTTTAACACTTTACCGAGCAACAAAATTTTAGACTTGTCCATTTTAAAGGCATCAGACGACAAATAAAGATGAGGCTCAAATGATGAAAATTGGTCATAGAAAGGCAGAAAACATACTGTTTGAAAAAGAGAAAATGCTGGTCAACTGTATTTTCTCCTTTTTAGACAATGTTTTCAAAAGCCTACTCCTCAGAGTGATAAGCACATGATATTGTTTGGTGAAGTGTAAACTTTAGTGTTACTGTCAGCTTGAGTTTTATGGTCACCTGTTGTAAGGTAGAACATTTTCACCCAACTTATTTTTCGCTATCTATTCCACTAACTACACATACATAGGTTTATTTCTATGGAGGATTACACATGGTTTGAGAAGACAATCCTTAGGGTTGTGACGGAAGATTTAGACGAAGAAAAACATCTTCCCCTTGCAAAACCCCTTGTGTATTTTGGTGACTTTATGAGGTATTGTGTCAGAAAAAAGTGCTTGCTTGACTGGGAATGGTTTGTGCTTGCAGTTGTATCTGTAACAGAATAAAGATCTGTTTAGTTTGCTAGTTATCATTAACCACTTACCACACAACCAAATTTTAGACTTGTCCAAATTGAAAGCATTTGCAGAGTTTAAATTAGATATGGCTCATATGGTGTGATTTGCACCTTAAATGGTAGAAAACATATTTTCCTCAGGGTTTTTAAAACTTGGGATTGTGTGGTAAAGGGTTAACCTTCCCCTATCATGGATATAATTTATTTTGTTACTTTTGGCTAAGAATATTGAAAAACTGCTCTCTGCAGGTAAAAATATAACTGTACCCCTTTCCCACACAATCCTGATGTTTTATTTAGGAAGAAGGCTTTTGAAAACATTGTAGGAAAAAGAGAAAATGGTGGTTACAAGCATTTTGTTCTTTTTCCACAATGTTTCCTACCATTCTAAAGGTAAATTACACTAGTTTTGCCATTGTTTGATTTGTGTTCTGCAAGTGCTTTGGATTGGGACAAGTCAAGAGTTTTGTCATGTAGCAAAGATATACAGTACTTGCTGGCCTGCAGTACATGTATGTCTGCCTGGAACATCCTGATAGAGGAAGGTAAGCAAGATAATTGAGTGGCTCTTTGTGAGAAGAGGGTTAATGCATATCCGTGATGCATTATACAAAACAAGTCATCACAATTATGGATCCATAAAACCCATTTGGTATAACAATTTACTGACTTATGAGGAAGAATGGTCCTTGGACATGCAGAAAATTACAAATAGCAAAAAGCTTCGACCCATGTCAGCCTGCACAGACTGTGCTGGCTGACATGGTCGAGACTTTTTGCAGATCCATTAAACCCCCTTTTTCACAGAGCATGGGTCCAATGTAACACGTTTTAACTTAAAGTTTTAGACTGCTAGGTAAATGGAGCATGCTTATCAGTCAGTCAACAAAAAAATCCAATTTTAGCAATTTTCAGGTTGTAATAACCAGTAGAGTTGTAAATTTCAAAATTTCAGACTGTGCAGATCATGATCAGTGTGCAACAATTGTGCAATCTGATCTTGATCTTCATAGTCTGCAAAGGTACCTTATGTAGCATGCTATCAATCAATAGCCTCTACTGCATCTTTCCAAGCTATCTTTTCCTTTATAGGACCCAAAAGGTAAGTATATGTATTAATGCGCAGTAGATGAAAACACATTTTCTATCATTCTGCCATCTACTGGTATATAAAATTGTGAAGGCTTTTTCAGATTAAAACTAAATTGACTACAATCGGCGGTAATGGAATTTAAGTTCATACTGCTCCCAATACCAGTATTCTTCAGACACATCAAAAAGTTTGCAAGTTTTAAAGGAGAGATGAACATATTTTATGAATGTCATTTTAAACATTGCGAGGAAAAAGCACATGTAACTGCTTGTAACAATGTTTTCAAATGTTGTCAATGGTGGTTGGGATTAGCAGCTGTTGCTTTTGCATGTTTATAGGACAAGCTGACTTTTTACGTGGTGGTTGCAGGTTGTGGGCACTGACTGCGGTGATATGACCTTTAGAAGCTGTTAAAATGGTGTTAAACTCCACAACAAACAAATCAAAATTGAAAAGTATAAAGATTTTAACTGAGCAATTTTAAACACATTTGCATACAGGAATTTATCATTTGTCTGTTTCATGCTTCATTCATTAAGTCAAGATCAAGCTGAAAATGCTAAGAGTGCTCATAGTTCCAACATCTGTATTTCATAATTACCCTTGTGATAGCCTGTATTAGAATTATTTGCAAATGAATTTAGATCTTAAAAAACCATGAAAACACTTTTGCAAGTGAGGTAACCCAAATGCTCATTTGCATCTAGTAATGATGCATTCAATAATTATTGTGATACGTTAATAGGATTTGTAGATATGCACTCGACTCTGAATTCCATTTTATCCCAAAGTAGGGATGTACAAAGTGAAATAAAGATATGTAGGTGCAGTATATCAAATATGACTGATGTATTTATTTGTTTCAAGAATAACAAGCATTATGCTTAAGAAAAGAGGAAAGAAAAAACGGAAAAAGAAGAAGAAAAGGTAGACTGTATCCGTATTTTTGGCATTGTGTTGTGATCAGGTAAAACTGTGACACAGTCAACATGTCTGTACCTCACTATGTCATTACAGTACTGATATTATATCAATTATGTGTGTGACAAAATCAATTATCAATATGTTATACGGAAGAAATATGGTTTGTGTTTATATTTTTCTCAAGAATAAGTTAACATACATTTTAGAAAAGAAGAAAGCAAAGAAAGAAAGTTTATTTTGCATAATGTAATGTGACCAGTGATTGTGGGTGGTATATTCATCAAATAATTCTATATTGAATTCCTATTCAAAATTCTTATAATATCCATCTGATTAGAGACCCAACTTCTCAGGCTATCAGAGAACTGGTCTTTGAATTCAGAAATATTGATAGAACAATATCAAATGTAATGTGACCACCTTTTGTGGGTGGTATTCATCAAACAATTATATATTAAATTCCTATTCAAAATTCCTATGATATCCGTCTGATTAGAGACACAACTGTCTAGAGTTGTTTTAGCGTGAGATTGTTTGGTAAAGAGTTAGGTAAGGTCCAACTGTGGTTGCTGCAATACCTCTTATTTCCATGAGTGGAATTCTATTGATTAAAGCGGTGTTTAGAATTACTTTTCTAACTACATATGAACAAAAATTAATGGCAACATATGAAATACAATCAGTTCAACTATCTATATGTAAAGAAGCATTTTTATTTAAAATTTTTTGTCTACGCTTGGAGCACAGTATCTGTACTTTATTAGCCGTCTTGTGAAAATTGTTCATTTTTTTACCTGATATACACAAGAGAGCTCAAAGAGAGATAACTCTATTGCAAAACTAACAATAAAGTTCCTTTAACCCTGTAGTAGGCAATCCAGTGGTTTAACAACCCTGAATAAGAATGCATTGTGAGAAAACAAGAAAATGCTTGTAACAAGCATCTTCTTTTCTCACCATGTTTTCTACCCTTGCAAACCTAAATTTAAGGTTTTGAGTTACATTTATTTTGTTATCTGAAAATTCTTTCAATTTGGACAATTATAAAGTTTTGTCATTTGATAAAGGTTTAAGTGAAAGTGTGTTTATTTTTTGCAATACAATAGAGGAAACTGGGAGGTGATAGCAGAATTAATGAACCAGACTCCGTAAACTTGTTGTCTTATTGATGTTGTTTTGTGTCTGTGTGTGTATGTATGTGTATGAATTATTGTTTGGCATGATTTTAAATCTGCCTACCAGTAGGTAGGTGAAGTTGCTCATTTAGGTTGAGTTTTCATTGAAAAATAGTAACAAATGTTATTTACTCTGTATAGAAACCGAAAGGATTTGGACTAGTCCAAAGTATCCAAAGTATTTACAGACGACATAGAATGTGGGTGAAAGGGTAGAAAACCTAGTGGGAAAATAAGAAAATGATGGTTACCAGCATTTTCTCCTTTTCCCACAATGTTTTCAAAGCCTTCTTCCCCAAGGTCTTTAAAACTCAGGACTGTGTGGTGAAGGGTTAAATAATGAGTGACGTGCAGCAGGTGAAATTTACATAAATTGCATGTTTCATTATAATAGAATACTCCAAATAATAGCATGCTCATATTTTGGATGCATTGTCACTGAATTTTACTGATGGAAGTTGTTCTTGTGTGATTGGCCAGTTGTATTTTATGCTCTTTTCCCAAAGTTACAGTGCTATTGATCATAATTTTCTTAATAGCTCTTTGAAACTACCATGTTTTGTTGCAGAAAAATTTCTAGCATTACTAAGTAGAAGGAATGCAGCTTTAATTTTGATTTCATGCAATTTATCTTGACTAGACAACAAAAATTTTAGACCTGGTCAATTTGGAAAAAAAAAAATGCAGAATACAGAGAATAGGTCAGAGGTTGTGTTTTTGATAGGGCAGAAAACATGGATAATTTGTGGGAAAGGGGACAAAGTGCTTGTTACAAGCAAACAAAGTTTTATATACGATTCAAAAGTAATACTATCCAGTCTTTCAAATTGAGGTTTTTTTTGTTCTGTCTATTGTACAAGTTTACTTCAGCTGGTTATGATTTACTTGATACCAAACAACAAAATTTTGGACTTGTCCAAAATCAAAGTACCTGTATTTACCAAGGAAAAATTCGTTTTGTGAAGGGTAGAAAACATTTCGTGGGAAAAGGAGAAAATGCTGGTTATCAGCATTTTCTCCTTTCCACACAATGTTTTCTACCCTATCAAAGAAAAATTGCACCATTTGAGCCACATTAAAATTGTCATCTGCGAATGCTTTCAGTTTTGACAAGGCTAAAATTTTGTCATCTGGTAAAGAGTTAATTAAAGCATCATCTGAAAATACTTTTAATATTCCATGATTTAAATATTACATAATTTCACACAGTGTAAGGTTAGGATTTTTTCAATGGGTAGATGGACTAGATTACTGATCTTCAGCAAAAAGCAAGCTGCAAGCTTTTTTTTTTTCCTTCAAGTTTTTGTCATTGGTATTCTGTTGCAGTCGCATGCCGAAATTTTCTGATTTTTCAAGCTTTTTATTTCACACACAGGTTTGAAAAGGCATCAACTCTGTACCACATGACAAAAATTTAGACTTAGAAAGCATTTGCAGAGGCCAAATTAAATGTACTTGTAGCTGAAATGTTAGGATTTCTCTTTGAATGGGTAAAAAATATTGTGGAAAATGGAGAAAATGCTGCATTTTCTCCTTTTCTCACAATATTTTCCAAAACCTCATTCCCTAGGGTCTTTACAACAAGGTATTACGTGGTAAAGAGCTAATTTCTTGTTTCTTTTAAACTAAACTGAAGTTGCTGATACTTTAATTCAATTCGCGTTTACATTGTCCTTTGAAAATAGGAACATTTTTCTTGTGTTATTCTTCCTAGGCATCTCTTAATGTCAATGTAATAGTTTTGCAATACTTGCCTACTCTATAGTTTGAAACTCATGACTCCATTTTCTTCTGCTCTCTAACTGTTAAAAAATACTTTAATTCTCTTGATAAGATTTTTTTTGTCCTTTCATTATACGCCTGTCTAAGACGGGACGTATTATGGGATCACCCATGGCATACGGGTGTCGTCCAGTTCTTTGTCCAGAGCATAACTTTGTCATCTCCAGTCCGATTGACTTGAAACTTGGCATTTGTGTTTGTTGCAATAATACGGAGTGCAGTGCGAAAGAACCATAACTCCACCTTGTGCTGTCTTTGAGTTATTTCCCTTTGATCGTCATTTTTACAGCATTTTCTGCTTGTCTGGAATAAAACTTTGTCATCTCTGGTCTGAACATCTTCAGATTTGGTATGCATGATTGTTGGTATGCATGATTGCAGTGCATAAGAACCATAACTCTTCCTAGCACGAATTTTGAGTTATTCCCCCTTTGATCTTCATTTTTATAGCATTTCTTGCTTGTCTGGAGCATAGCTTTGTCACCTTAAGTAGGAATGACTTAAAATATGATATGCTTATTTGTTGCAATATTTCGAAGTGCAGTGCGCAAGAATTGTAAATCTACCTCGTACTGTCTTTGAGTTATTTCCCTTTGATCGTCATTTTTACAGCATTTAGTGCTTGTCCGGAATACAACTTTGTCATCTCAAGTCAGAACAACTTCAAACTTGGTATGCATGTTTGTTGCAATATTATGGAGTACAGTACACGAGAACAATAACCCTACCTAGCGCAGATTTTGAGTAATTCAACTTTGATCTTCATTTTTACAGTCCAGTTCTTTGTCCGGAGCTTAACTTTGTCATCTCAAGTCAGAACAACTTCAAACTTGGTATTCATGTTTGTTGCAATATTACAGAGTACAGTGCGCAAGAACAATAACTGTACCTAGCGCAGATTTTGAGTAATTCCACTTCGATCTTCATTTTTACAGTATTTCTTGCTTGTGCAGAACGGAACTTTGTCACCTCAAGTCAAATTGACTTGAGACTTGGTAAACATGTTTGTTGCAGTTATGAAAAGTGCAATGCACTGGAGCTGTAACCTTATCTAATGCCCTTTTGGAATTATTCCCTATACATTATTTTTTTTTTACAGCTTTTCATGCTTCTCTACAATATATCTTTGTTTTTTCATGTTGGAATGACCTGAAACTTTATATGCATGTTTCCTTAACATTACAGGAGACATTCATGCCTATTTCAATCACTTACATGACTTCTGCTGCACTACTATTTTCCTCTACCTGCCCTTTATGATTATTATCCCCCCTGGACAACTGGCAGTGGGACGGGCATATCTTACGACAATTTGCCGCTCTTGTTTTTGAAATGATGAGATGATTGCTGTAACAGTTTGATAGTTGAACTGACATGTGAAAACTTGTTTTTTATCTAGAGATGCACCAGAAGCGACTGGAGAAGAACCTGATGATGCTGACTTTGACATGCCTAAAATCTATGAACCAGTAAGAGAATACTTTTTATTTTCTTTGTCACCATTAACTGTACCCATGCAACAAAATTTTAGACTTGTCCATATTGAAAGCATGTACAGACAACAATTTAAAAGGGGTTCAAACAGAGATTTTTTTTTTTCCTTGAATTGGTAGAAAAGATTATTGAAATAGGAAAAAATGCTGGTTACCAGCATTTTCCCCCTGATCCCAATATGTTTTGAAAAGCTTTCTTCCTCAGGATCATGAAAACTTGGGATTGTTTGGTAAAGGGTTAATTAAACCATTGATTTGTGAAAAAGTAAAAACAGAAGGTGGTATAGTTCAGTGTTTTGTTCAGGGTGTCTGGGCCTGGCTGGGTAGGTCTGTGGTTAGCGTATCTGACTTGTGACCTGGAGGTTGCGGGTTCAATACCCGGTTGCAGCAAACTTTCTTTCTGGCCATTTTTTACCTCTCACCTCGGATGCATGTGAGAAAAGTAGTTAGTTGCTTTGGAAAGAAAGTTGTGTCAGTACTGGTGTGAGAAAGCTAGGAAACACACGGGTGCATCAGTGATCGCCATGATATGACCTAAGCTGTTACAATGGCGTTAAACTCCAGTACAAACCAAACCAGATCAGAGTGTCTGGAAAATGGTGGACATTTGAATATCTAAGATGTGCAATCTGATCTTGATCTACACTGTCCACAAATGCATAAGAGTTATTGTTATGAGTTTTATAACCCTATTTATGCACATAGGAGCACTGCAAGACAAAACATGCTAACAGAGTGTCTTATTTCCCTGTAGATCGAAAGTTTTGAGGCCCTCGAGGAGCGTTTGCTGATGTTCTTGCAGCAGTACAATGAAGGAATCAGAGGTTCTGGAATGGACCTGGTGTTCTTCAAAGATGCCATGACCCATTTGGTGAAAATATCCCGCATTATTCGAACCCCGCGTGGACATGCCTTGCTTGTTGGTGTTGGTGGCTCGGGAAAACAGTCTCTGACAAAACTGGCCTCGTTTATTGCTGGGTACAAAACATTCCAGATTACCCTGACCAGGTGAGAGAAATTGAACCAGTAACATTTCTGTTAAGTGTGATCTACCGGTATTTTGTACCTAGTTAAAAATTCTATCCATATTACTTTCTGACAGTTGTTTCAGAACAAAGAAGTAAGGTGTATCAATTGAATGTTTTTCTTTCCTTTTTCAAAGTAATGATTTTTATGAAGATTGTTGACTCCCTGTGTATTTGGTAATGCTTGATAAACCATTACTGCATAGGCTTGGTATTTCTTACCAGCTGAAAACTATTGTGCCGAGTGTGGTTGCACAGTCAGTAGCACACAGGATTTGAAATAAGGGGGTGGCTGGTTCAAATTCCCAGCTTAACAAGTTTCTTTCCCAGGATTGATGCTGCTTCTTGTGATAGAATTTACTCCTCTCTCACAACTGATCATTGTTTTGATGTTGGTTATGCGGAAAAGCAGTCAGGGGCTTGGGAAGAACATTGTGCGAAGTACTGAATCTCCAGAAAAGCACAGACATGCGCACTGGTGGCTAAGACATGACAAATAATATTGAAAACAGCGTTAAACATAAAATAAATCAAAACTAGGGCAGGAAAAGGAGTAAATGCTGGTTACCATTATTTTCTGCTTTTCCCAAAATGTTTTCAAAAGTCTTTTTCTTTAGTGTCTGTAAATTCCTAATCGATTGATACAGGGTAAACTGATAAGCATTTCTGGAATGATACTTTTTATGTAACACTTTCCCAAACAATATATTGTAGACCTTTTCAGATTGAGAGCATTTGCAGATAATAGATTTGAAAGTTGTACAATTGAACTTCAATTCTTTGACATTGTAGAAAACATTGTGGGAAAAGGAGAAAATGCTGGTTACCAGCATTTTCTCGGGGTTGTGAAAACATAGGATTATTTGGTAAGGAGTTATTAAAATAAGAACCCAGTTATTAAACAAAAAAATGAACCTAGATGATTTCCATGAGGACTATGCTAGTCGCAGCAGTGTCAGTATTTTTGTCAATACAATAGCGGCAACAGTGTCAGTATTTTTGTCAATATGTTGGTTGCAGCAGTTCAGGAAATGGGAAATCTAAACAACAGTAAGAAAGCTAGGGCTATGCACACTAACAAATCTAAATTCGATACTAATTTTGAATTCTAAAATTAGCTGTCTGTTTGGCTGAGACAGAGAAACTCAGCCTATGGCCATCTGATTGCTAGTTCGGAACAAGCTTTAGAATTGTTGGTGCATGCAAGCTAAAGGTTACTATGTTTTTTATGTTTGGTTCTTTTTATTGCATTGATTGATAAGCATGTGTGATGACAGAAAGAAAGCAGGGGTCAACACTAACTGTGCAACACCAAAATTTTGGATGGGACACCAGAGATTCCATATATTAGGGCGTGAGGTGTCCCACTTTTTTTTTTATTAAACATGAACCCTTAACCCTTCTCAAAACAATTATATGTTTTAACAACCCTGAGGAAAAGGGCTTTGGAAAACTTAGTGGGAGAAGGAGAAAATGCAGGTAGCCAGCATTTACTCCTTCTCCCAGGATGCTTTTGATAGACAAATTGAATTATTTGAACAACATTTATTTGGTCCTCTGTAAAGGCTTCCAATATGGACATACCTAAAATGTTTCGTCTTGTACAGTAAAGTTACTGACAAATCCTAACAAGAAATATTTTTTAAAAAAAGAGACAGCGTAAGTTTGCCAGCAAATAGGCAGGGGCCCTTAAAAAAAATATATCTTTATTTTTTACCACAGGGGCCCTTAGAATAAACATGTCTACATTTTTGACCAATCACAAATTTCTATCTATTCAATTAATATTGTTACCAAAAAGTAGGTCAAAAGCCAGCACACTCACCTATGCCGAAAAAGCTGTTTGACCTCTGTCATTGTTTCCTTCTGGTTCTCAAGAAAGGGGACCATAGCATGTTAACAGGTAACTCATTACCAAATGACAAAATTTTAGACTGGTCCAAATTGAAAGCATTTGCAGACAACAAATTACTGATGGTTCAAATGGTGGAATTTTTCCATGACAGTAGAAAATATTGAGGGTATAGGAGAAAATACTGGTTAACATGCTGGTTAATCCTTTTCCCACAATGTTTTCAAAAGTCCCATGGATTGTGTGGTAAAGGGTTAAAGCATGTTTAGTTAATTAACCCTTTACCACTCAGTTTCAGTTACCAGCATTTTCTCCTTTTCCCACAATACTCTACCATTTCAAAGAGAGAACTCATCTGGCAAGCTAAGATGAATTTAATGTTTTCAGTTTGGACCAGTCTTAAAATTTTGTCATTGTGGTAAAGAGTTAACAAATTTGCAATATTTATTCTTTTAGATCACTGTATGGTCATGTTTACTCATATGTTTTTTGACCAGTAATGCAATTTTAGTGCATGTACATGTATTTGAATGAAACAGGTTTCTAATTATTGTACCTTCTACAAGGCATTTGGTTATTATATCTAAAGCTTATATGGTAACAGCTAGGGCTCTGTAACTGAAGAGTTGTAAGTTTGAATTCCACAAGTTTTGTCTGATGATTTATGATGGTGAATGAAACGGAATTCATCTCTCTCACTGCTGAGTATTGTTTTAACTGTATTTATGTGTTAACACTTACAGAGCCTATCACAATTGTAGTTGCCTTTGTAGTCAGTGCAGATAAGATCATACTGTACAAAACGTGCAGTCTAAACTTTGATTTACAATGGCAGCCTAGGTACCGAAACATTCTTGACAATAGCAACCTCAAAATTGCAGTTACATGTATTTAGGTCTTATTTATAGACTTTAAATGTCTGTTGGGTTGAACTGTTCGCTATGGGTTTAACAAAAGTACTGTTTAAACATGTTTTCAAAAAATATTTATTGTATATTTAGCACAATCTTTACTTGAAATTTATAAAGTTAAGTTGATGTTATTCTTGTATAAATTTTCATGAATTTAGCACATCTGGCATTGGATCGTGAGTGAAAAAATAATAATATTGTAAATTCAGAGGAACTCTCCAGTTTATTGTCTGCTCTCCCATTCATTAATAATGCAACTTTTCCTAACCACACAAATGATTGTTACTTTCGACCTCTGATTATGTCTGTATCTTCTAAATGAGTATTTAGCCACTACTTGTGATAAACTGTTGGTAAATTTTTTACGGATTTCTTCTGCTTTGGTGCATTAAATCAATCAGTCTTGGACAACCGTGAGTTCCTTAACATTTTTTTTTCATTACCACACAGTAGCAGTCAGACTTAATCAAAAACTAATTGTGTTAATCTTTTACCATTGCATACTACAGAGATGTTTTTTGTCTATCTTGCAGCAGACAGGCCTTGAAAACAGTGTGGCTATTGGAGAAAATGCTCATAATAAGCAATTTTTCTGTTAGCCACATTGTTTTGATATAAATCTGGGTGTTAAAACTAAATTCAATTTGATAATCCCTATTTTACAAGGATGCTTTCACAGTATTCTATAGTTTGTTTCTGTTAAATGGTAAAACTCTTTACGATCGTATTGAAAAAATAGTGGGAAAAGAATTAATTGGTTTGTTGTAGGCTATTACTATGCCCCCCTTCAACGAAGTGGGGGTATATTGCTTTGCTAATGTCGGTCAGTCCGTCGGTCCATCGGTCCGTCCGTCCGTCAGTCGGTCAGTAGACCTTACCTTGTCTGGATGATAACTAAACACAGAATTGACCTAGGTTCGTCAAATTTGGCACAGACATGCGTCTCGGAGTGTAGATGATCCCTATTGATGTCGAGGTCAATCGGTCAAAGGTCAAGGTCACAGTGACTGTCAACATGTTGATATATAGACCACACCTTGTCCGGATGATAACTAGATACAGAATTGACCTAGGTTCATCAAATTTGGCACAGACATGCGTCTCGGAGTGTAGATGATCCCTATTGATGTCGAGGTCAATCGGTCAAAGGTCAAGGTCACAGTGACCGTCAACATATTGATATATAGACCACACCTTGTCCGGATGATAACTAGACACAGAATTGACCTAGGTTTGTCAAATTTGGCACAGACATGCGTCTTGGAGTGTAGATGATCCCTATTGATTTTTAAGGTCAATCAGTCAAAGATCAAGGTCACAGTGACCGTCAACATGTTGATATATACACCAAACCTTGTCCAGATGATAACTAGACACGGAATTGACCTAGGTTTGTCAAATTTGGCACAGTCATGCGTCTCGGAGTGCAGATGATCCCTATTGATTTTGAGGTCAATCAGTCAAAGGTCAAGGTCACAGTGACCGTCAACATGTTGATATATAGACCAAACCTTGTCCAGATGATAACTAGACACAGAATTGACCTAGGTTCGTCAAATTTGGCACGGACACTTGTCTCGGAGTGCAGATGATCCCTATCGATTTTGGGATTAATCCATCAAAGGTCAAGGTCACAGTGGCCTTCAACTTAATGACATTTAGACCTAACCTTGTCCAGATGATAACTAGACACAGAACTGACCGAGGTCCTTCAAATTCTGTACAGATATTCATCTCGGAGTGTAAATGATCCCTATCGATTTTAAGGTTAATCCGTGAAAGGTTAAGGTCACAGTGACCACCAGATGATCCAGGGCCCGCGCTGCCATTCGCCACTTGAGCCATTTGCTCAAAATAAATTAAAGTGTCTCAAAAATCATCATATGTGGCTCAACCTTGTGGCTCCAACATTTTATTCGCGTATTATAGGGAACGTAGTAAGCATCGAAGTTGACTGGGAAAAAGCGGAAGTTGAACGTGCGTGCCGAAAAGAAAATCGATAACCCAGTCTGTGTATCGGCGACTGTTTACAATCTTGTATGTTTACACACGGCAGTGTGTATAATTATGCGAACTGTTGACAGATTATCACGTTTAACAATTGAAGTGAGCTATAAATCAAAAAGATAACATCGATATTTCCCAGTTTATGAACTGTGCCACTTCCTGTATCAATGTGGCAGTAGGGGGGCATGACTGTTTTACAAACAGACATCTTGTTCCTTTTTCTCTCAATGTTTTCAAAAGCTGTCTTCTTCAGGGATATTCAAAATCTATATTTGTGTGGTAATGAGTTTTGCTCACCTTTGTCAACAGTAGCAACAGCATCTGTTGTCATGTGACAGTATAAACCAATCATATCATTGTGTAGCTATATGGTCATTCATTCTCACTCACATGAATGGTATTGTGAACCAGTCATTTTTTTATTTATAACTATTAAAGAAGCACAATTTATAACTATTAAAGAAGCACTGTCTGTTTATACTTCACAACCTCATTCTGAATGTTGTTGAAAACTGTGGTTTTTTTAAGAAAAAACTGTTGATAAGTTAAAGCAAGATAACTTTATTTTCTGATATTTCTTATTCCATCATAAAAAAAAATTCTAAATTATTTTCATAAATAAGTAACGTCTAAAATACAGTAAAAACCCTTCTGATGAATTTGTGTTGCTGTATATCACAAAAATGCATTTCGTATGCTTCGTTTTGGCAGCATACCATCCTTTTCCATATACTGCAGACTTTATTTTTTCTTTATTTTTTCTGGATGTCCACCTTTTGAAGATGGCACTGTCTCTGACAGCCTTATCTTCTCACAATGTCAGGTGTGTGATACTTGTAAGTGTAAATCTGGAAGATCACTTCACCAAATACTATATTTATAATTATGTTTACATGTATTCATAATTGTATTTTTATATACTCCTACAAGAATGTTTTAACATCATATCATTCTGTGTTATTAGTAATTTAACTGAGACTTGTTTGTTCAGAATATTTAGAGAAATGGCAGACATTCAGGATGCAAGATTGGACTAAAAACTCTTGTAGTCTTTATCCTCACCTCAAAAGAGGTTTAGGTGTCTTTGAAAAACGTATTTTGATGCATCATTCTATACTCGTTTTCAGCTAGTTTTTTAACCCATTTCATCTTTACGTTATGAAACTATAATCATTATTGTATCTTCATGCCAAATAATGCCTCTGAGTGTTGCAAGGTTGCACAGATTACAACCGGTAGGAAATGCATTTCATTCTCATGTGGCTATCAAAGGATTTATTGTTATCATTTCCAATTTTAAACTGAAGACAAACCCCTTGCGTTTCTTTATCCCTTACACTATATATATAGGTTATTTATCTATATTTACACAGCAGAGCCATTCTACACACCATTAAGTTTTTACAGCGTTTTTTCTCTGTGGCTTTAAAGATGTATATTTAACTCTCGACCAAACGACAAAGTCCTAGAATTCTTAATATTGATATCATTTGCAGACCAAAAATTAGATATTGCTCACGTAATGGGATTTGTTTTGGGAAGGTAAAAAACTTTGATAGAAAAGGACAAAAATGCTAGTTACCAGCATTTTGGTCCTTTTCTATCAATGTTGAGACAAATTCCTTGATTTAAGCCTCAATTGATATGTCATCTGCAAAATGCATTCTATTCGGACAAGTCTAAAATTTTGTCATTTGGAAAAGACTTCAAGAATTTTACAGACATAATGGTAAAGGCTGAAAATGCTGGAAACCTGCATTTTTTCCATTTCCCACAATTTTTTCTAAATGATTATGGGCAAATTCCATTATGTGAGCCGCATCTAATTTGTCATAAGCAAAATTTAACGAGTTCAATTTAGACGAAACGTAAATTTTGTCATTTTGTAAAGACTTGAATATTTGCCCTCTGTGTTATGCATACTCTCTATTGTTTGACCAAGAAATAGCCAAACACAGAACAAAATACGAAAATTTGATGTATGATCATGGAGTATTATTTATCACTGATCATTATTACTCATTGTAGATCTTACAACGTATCTAACCTGCTAGAGGATCTGAAGTTCCTGTACAGAACAGCAGGACAACAGGGCAAGGGTATCACATTTATATTCACTGACCAGGAGATCAAAGATGAAGGATTTCTGGAGTACTTGAACAATGTTCTGTCCTCAGGAGTGGTAAGTATAGTAAAAGCTCGCATGTATGAGGACCGCCTCGGAAATACAAAAACAAAATCTCATCAAGACAGATTCTTTTCAAAACTTAATTTTTCCTTCCTTACATTCATTCAGACGACATTATTTTAGACTTGCCAAATTGAAACCATTTGCAGATAAATGGTAGAAAATGTTGTGAGAAAAGGAAAAAATGCTGGTTACCAGCATTTTCTCAATTTCCCACAATGTTTTCAAAAGTCTTCTAACTTCATTTAAAACAAGCAAATGTATAGCAAAGATTTAAGTAAAATATTTGTTGAAGCTGTTCGTTCTTTCAAAATATGGTACCTTTTTTTCTGCAGGTTGCCAATTTGTTTGCCAGAGATGAGATGGATGAAATTCTTGGGGAACTGATCCCTGTCATGAAGAAAGAGTTTCCACGGCGACCACCGTCCAATGAAAATCTTTATGAATATTACCTCAGTCGAGTCAGAAACAACCTCCATGTGGTCCTCTGCTTTTCACCTGTAAGTTAATGATTGCTTTGAAAGACAATTTATCTCATGAAGCTGACTTGCTGCTGAAAATTTTTTAAAGTATCAATATGAAGTCGTAGTATTATGCTTGAATGAAGACTTGATACATGAATTCATGTGTAAATATTGGTATATTCCATTGGTAAAATGGAAACCTGCTTGGTGTATGCAATTACTCCTTTTTTCCACTCTGTTTTTAATAATAAATTTTGTTTCCGTATGATAAAATCAACCTGTATGAGGTACATGTATTTTGTTGGTACGGAATACATTTCCGAACCTACCAAAACCTTGAATGTCACATTACAAAGGAAAAAGTATAATGTTACAGTAAATACAGATACCGTTTTCAGCAGTATGGAAATCTGGAAAAAAGAGTAACTGCCGATAATAATATATTCCAAACTTGTCCACAGAAGCAGTATGGAAATATGTAATTCTTTGAGATTTTGTTTATATCTCAACTCTTTACCTCATGACAAATCTTTAGCCTCATCCATTTTAAATGGATTTTGTTGACACCAGATCTAATGTCAAATTATGGGATTTGTCTTTAAAATGTTTTAAAACATCACTTAAGATGGGAAAATGCTGGTAACAATAATTTTCTCCTTTTTCCATAATTGTCTTAACCCATTACCACACAATCCCTACCTTTGACGACCCTGAGAAAGAAGCCTTTAGAAAACATTGTGGGAAAAGGAGAAAATGCTGGTAACCAGCATTTTCTCCTTTTCCCACAATGTTTTCTACCCTTCACAAAACAAATTTCAAATTTTCAGTCACTTTTATTTTGTCGTCTGCAAATGCTTTCGATTTGGACAAACCTAAAATTTTGTCGTTTGGTAATGAGTTAAATGCTCTCTTCCCTCAGGGTCATGAAAAGCCAGGATTGTTTGGTGAAGGCTTGACATAGAAATACTTACTCAAAACTTTACTGCCATGGGTTGCCAGTAATTGATTTATCATATTTTGTTTGAAACAATTATGCAAACGGTTATTACTTGCATAAAACTTCTTTGTTTAAAACTGAAAAAAATATTCTGGTCTGAATACCAGAATTTAACATAATTTTTCTCCTTTTTTTTTTTCATCATTTAAACCTGGTAGTCTTTCATGATGTTTTCTTTTTTGCATTCTTCTTATTGTCATCTCTCACAATATTTTCATAGGTTGGAGAAAAGTTCAGAGCTCGCTCACTGAAATTTCCTGGACTGATTTCGGGATGCACCATGGACTGGTTCCAGAGATGGCCTAGAGACGCTTTAATTGCTGTGGCGGACCATTTTCTGTCTCAGTTCAATATAGAGTGTACACAGGAAGTGAAGAAACAGGTCATACAAACCATGGGTATCATACATGATGGAGTCGCTGAAAGCTGTGCTGATTATTTCCAGAGGTAAAAAGAACTTAACCAATACAACTTCACAATTTCAGTTGCTTTTGCAGCTAGTGTAGATCAAGATGAGATTGCACAAAACATGAAGTGTGATCTTTGATTTACACTGTTTACTTTGCGTAGACTTTTTTGATAAAACCAGCCTATAAATTACATTGTTTGATAATTTATCTTTTAACCCTTTACCACACAATGACGCCTTTTAATGCCCCTGAAGAAGAGGCCTTTTGAAAACATTGTGGGAAAAGGAGAAAATGCTGGTAACCAGCATTTTCTCCTTTTCCCACAAAGTTTTCTACCCTATCAAAGAAAAGTTGCGTCATTTGAGCCACTATGAAATTGTCGTCTGCAAATGCTTTCAATTTGGATAGGTCTTAAATTTTGCCGTGTGGTAAAGGGTTAATTGGGTTTATTTGGAGCTTCAAGGGTCAAAATAAAACTGAACTGTTCAAAGTGGACTTTACCTGGAATTTACTTTTCTTTGTACTCATAGATGGTTTAAGAAGAATTTAATGGATGCCTATAGAAATACCATAAAGTTTGTGAGATATGTATCTATACCACGATATTACTGAAATATTGTTAAATCAAGCATACAGCACCGACAGTTCTCTAGTTACCAGCATTTTCTCCCACAATGTTTTTAAATGCTTTCTTTCTGTGGGTCGTGAAAAGTAGGGATTGTTTGGTAAAAAGTTGAAAAGCGCTTACAACAATTATTGAAACTGTTTGTTTAAATGGAACACTTGACACTCTACCTTTTGAAGTTTCTATCCGTTGGATTTTGTGTGTAATTACTGTTAAACATTTAGAACCCTCACAATCACGGCCTCTTTTCACCAACCATCTTTCTTTCATTCTAAGTCTAATTCTAGATTTAGAAAGTAACACAACTTCTGATTGGATAAATCACATGGTTTAGCCAATCAGAAGTTGTGTTACTTTCAAATTTAGAAAATTCTTGAGAATAAGATGAAGAATGTTCTCAAGAATGGATGGTGAATATAGACTGCCAATTGTCTTGTTTGCAGATATCGTCGTTCCACTCATGTGACTCCCAAGTCATACCTGTCCTTTATCAATGGATACAAGACTATATACACAGACAAGAGAAATGAAATTGGAGAGTTAGCTGACAGAATGAATACTGGTATGTGAACATGTATGAAAATTCCACTTCTTTACCAAACAGCAAAATTTTTGGGCCCTTCATTATGGAAACATTAATTTTTATTTTGTAGACAACTAATCAAAAGTTTTTTGTATGATGAAATTTGTCTAAGGTAGGGTGTAAAATATTTTGAGAAAAGAAAAAATTATGGTTACCACCATTTTCTTCATTTCCCAATGGGTTTTCAAAAGGCTTCCCATTCCTGGTTATTGGAACAGGGAATTTTTTGGTAAAGGTTTAACCTGCTAGATAAAGTAAAGATAAAAGCCAATAAACATGTATTGCATTGTCATACTTTGTAAAAATCTTACCATATTTGAAAATACTGAATCAAGGTAAGACTGCATGTTTTAATGCTTAAAGCGCCCTTTACAACTTTAGTGTTGCTTGTGCAGCCAGTGTAGATCAAGATCAGATTGCACAAAATGTGCAGTCTGATCTTTGATCTGCACTGTCCGATTTGCTGAGACATTTAAGACAATATTAACCTTTATTTGGCATTTATTTTGGTGTTATTTCTAGATTTAAAATGTCTGTTGGGTTTATTCGGCACTCTATGGGTTAAATCTTGATCTACACTGATAAAATATGTCACCAAGTAAAGCTGAACAATGTCATGATCAAAGGAAAATCATTCAGGGTCAGGGATTTAAACAGTATGATACTTACATTTTTTTCCAGGTTTGAAGAAACTCATAGAAGCCTCAGAGGCAGTGGCTGTTCTGGAAAAGGAACTAGCTGTAAAAGAAAAGGAGCTTGCCATTGCATCAAAGAAAGCTGATGAAGTACTCAAAGAAGTCACTGTGAAAGCCCAAGCTGCTTCCAAGGTCAAAGAACAGGTGCAAAAGGTCAAGGACAAGGCACAGGCTATTGTCGATGCTATTGAAAAGGACAAGAAAATTGCAGAAGAGAAGTTAGAAAAGGCTAGACCAGCCCTTGAAGCTGCAGAGGCTGCCCTCAATACCATTAAACCAGCTGATATTGCCACTGTCAGAAAACTGGGTAAACCTCCACATTTGATTATGAGGATTATGGACTGTGTCCTCCTGCTGTTCCAGCAAAAAGTAGACTCTGTCACCATGGATCCAGACAGACCAACCATAAAGCCATCATGGTCAGAGTCACTCAAGGTATTTAACCATTTCCCAAACAACAAATATAGACTCTTCCAAATGGATAATATCTGCAGGGGACAAATCTAAAAAAGGGTACCAATGAACTGAAGTTCTTTGACATGGAGTGCAAAGCATATAGGGAAAAGGTTAAAATTCCGGTTACCAGTGTTTTCTTTATTTGCCCATGATGTTTCAAAAGTCATTGAAAAAACCTTGTGAAAACATTTGGTGAATGTTGAATGATTTAAAGAACAAATTTACTCTTCATCAAACAACAAAATTTTAGACTGGTCGAAGTTGAAAGCATTTGCAGACAACAAATTAAAGTTAGCCCAAATGAAGAATTTTGTCCTTGACAGGGAAGGAAACCTTGAGGGGAAAGGAGAAAATGCTGGGGACCAGCATTTTCTCTTTTTCCCACAATATTTTCAAAAGGCCTCTTCCTCAAGATCATGAAAACATTGACTTGTAAGGTAAGGGTTAAGGATGATAACTGCTGTATGAAAAGAGTTACTTTCAGCACATTTTAGCTTTACAAACTTATGTTTTGCTTAACCCAATACCAAACGACAAAATTTTAGACTGGTCCAAATTGAAAGCACTTGCAGACGACAAAATAAAAGAGACTGAAAATTTGAAATTTGTTTTGTGAAGGATAGAAAACACTGTGGGAAAAGGAGAAAATGCTGGTTACCAGCATTTTCTCCTTTTCCCACAATGTTTTCAAAAGGCTTCTTTCTCAGGGTCGTTAAAAGTCCGGATTGTGTGGTAAAGGGTTAACCCAATACCAAACAATCCCAAGTTTAAAACACCCTAAAAAGAAACTTTTGAAAATATTGTGGAGAAAGAACAAAGTGCCAGTAACCAGCATTTTCTCCTTTTCCCACAATGTTATCTATCCTTCCAAGCAACAAATTTCAATTTTGGAGTCCTCTCTCTCTCTCTCTCTCTCTCTCTCTCTCTCTCTCTCTCTCTCTCTATATATATATATATATTTTTTTTTTTTTTTTCATTCATTTGTAGTCCCATTCATTTTGTTTTCTGAAAAATCTTTCAACTCGGACATGTTTGAAATTTTGTCATCTGGTTTAGAGTTTAACAGATTTTTAGACATGTCCAAATTGAAAGCATTTTGTAGACATCAAAGTTAACATGGCTGCTAAATTGAAATTTGTCCCTAGAAGGGATCAAGGCACTGTGGAAAATGAAGAAAATGGTGGTTACCAGCATTTTTTCCTGCTCTCACAACATTTTCAAGAGCCCTTTTCCTCAGGGTTGTTAAAAAATGGGATTGTTTGGTATATGGTGAAGCATGATCTTTGTAAATCCAGTGTTTTAATGATCCTACAAAGAAAGGCTTTCGAAACTGCTGTGGGAGAAGGAGAAAAATGCAGGTTACCAGCATATTCTTTTTTCCCCAAAATGTTTTCATCTTTTTTAGAAACCAATTCCATCATTTAACACTTTACCAAACGACAAAATTGTAGACATGTCCAAATTGAAAGTATTTGCAGACGACAATTTCAATGTGGCTCAAATGATGTGATCTTTCTTTGATTGGGTAGAAAACATTGTGGGAAAAGGAGAAAATGCTGGTTACCAGCATTTTCTCCTTTTCCCACAATGTTTTCAAAAGGCTTCTTCCTCAGGGTCGTTAAAAGTCGGCATTGTGTGGTAAAGAGTTAAGTGAATTTTTATTCTGTCAGCTGCGAATGCTTTTACATTGACAAGTCTAAAATTTTGTCATGCAGTAGACAGTTAACTCGTTATCACACAAAAACAATTCAGATAGGTCCAAACAGAAAGCATTTGCAGACAACAAATTAGATGTGGCTAAAATGTTTGGTATTGTTTTGAAAGGTTAGAAAAAAATTGTGTTACCAGCATTTTTTTCCTTTTCCAACAATGTTTTCAAAGCTCAAACAGGAACCAGTGGTTCAGATTACATTAGCTTTCCTGTAGCTAAAGATAGTAATTATTGAGTATTTAACTCTTTACCACACGACATAGTTTCAAACTTGTCTAAATTGAAAGCATTTGCAGATGACAAAAAAAATGTGGCTAAAAAATCAAAGTTTGTTTTGGGAAGGGTAGAAAATATTGTGGGAAAAGGAGAAAATGCTTGTTACCAGCATTTTCTCCTTTTCCCACAATATTTTCAAAAGGCTTCTTTCTCAGGGTCGTTAAAAGTCGGGAATGTGTGGTAAAGGGTTAAAACAGCATTGACTGATCTGATACTTGTATAAAATTTTCAAGGTCATGTGTTATCCTCTTTCAGCTCATGGCTGGTACCAACTTCCTTGGAAGTCTGATGTCGTTCCCCAAGGATACCATTAATGATGAAACTGTTGAACTGCTGCAGCCCTATTTAGAGGCAGAGGACTACAACATGGAGAATGCCAAGAGAGTATGTGGTAATGTTGCTGGTTTGTTGTCCTGGACACAAGCCATGACTGCTTTCTTTTCCATCAACAAGGAAGTTCTCCCACTGAAGGTAGGAACTTTTAGTTCTATACTTTAACCTGTTATCATATGAGCCATGCTTTGGCAAAAGGGTTTAATGTGTGTCTGTGATGAAGGATGCCAGACAAGTCATCACATAATTATGGATACATAAAATCCATTTTGTATAACAACTGACTGAATCAAGAGGTACATTGGTCCTTTGGCATGCAGAAAACTGACCAGTAGCAACAAGTATCGACTCAACATTGTTGCAGTCCAGACAGGCTGACCTGGGTCAATACTTTTTGCAAATTCATTAAGCCCCCTTCTCACAAAACATGGCTTATGTGTTTTTAAAATCCTAAGGAACAAGGCTGTTGAAACATTGTTGGCAAAAATGAAAATGCTGATAAGGCCAAAACAAAATATATATGTGGTTCTGGTTACCCGACCATGTCTTATATTTACACCCGACCCTAGACATGTCCTCAAAAGCTGTTCAACTATTACAAGAAATGCAAAGAGAGAACAACTGAAAAATGTTTAAAAAAGAGCATAATATTACAATTTCATCACACAATTTCTCCAACTTCAACCCATGGTTTCAAAACTTGTTCTGAGGATGAAAGAATTCTTTGTAGTTGGTCAGATTTTTGTCCAGAAAAGACCAAATGCCAGTTTAGTAATTAAAAGAAGGATGATTAAACACCAGAATCGTCGGAAGGCAGAGTAAACTAAATGCTGGGATTATTTTTTCTTTTCCTAGGCTAACTTGGCTGTCCAAGAGGCAAGGCTTGCTGTTGCTATGGGAGATTTGGCCACTGCACAGGCACAGTTGGATGAAAAGGAGCGTGAACTGGCTGCAGTACAGGCTGAATATGACAAAGCTATGGCTGAAAAACAGGTTGGTCATTCTTTTATACACCTGAGATTTAATTAACCCTTAGGCTGCTAAGCGCGACTCACAGACCTTTTGTGGACAGAGTAATCAAGATCAGACTGCACAGAATGTCTGATACTGCGATATTTCTCCAAAGTGCAAAATTTTAAAATCGTTAACAATAGGTTTTCACTAGTGGCTGGAAATCTTTAGTCTTAATTTATTCAGCAGCATAAGGGTTAAATAGTGGGCAAAGAGAGGTTGTATGATATGTTTGACTTTTTCAACATTGACACATCAGATTCAAAATATGATAATCATTCAACTGGCAAAATGATTTATATTTCAACTTTCCAAACATGCTGCAGAATACATTGAAATCAGATCAGTGTTGGTAGTGTTTTGGAACACTTCCAAAGTAAAACCACAATATGTTTAGTTATAGAACTCTACCAAACTAAACCAAAGTGTCTATGGTATGGAAGAACATAAACAAAATAAACCTAACGGTTGGTGGTTCAGAGCACCGCTAAATTAACCCTTTACCACAAAGTCTTAATTTTTAATGACCTCAAGAAAGGAAGCTTTTGAAAACAATGTTGGCAAAGGAGAAAATGCAGGTTACCTGCATTTTTTCCTTTTCCCACAATGTTTTCTAATCTTTCACTGCCAAGTCTCATAACTCCAAGCACATTTGAATTGACATTGGACACATTCAAGTTTTTGCCGTTTTGTAAAGAGTTAAACTGTCTGTGGTATCGAAGAACACTACCAAATCAAACATAGCTATCTGTTGTATAGAAGAACACTACCAGTTTAAACCAAACTGTCTATATTATAGAAGAACAGTGTAAGATTTAACCAAACTGTCTATTTAAATAAACTAGCTTAAATGCCAGTGGAAAAGAAGAACACTTCTTAAGTAAAGCAAACTGTTTATTTAAAAGAATGACTAGAATGTCTATGGTATAGAGAAACACTGCCAAATAAAACCAAACTGTCATTGAAAAAGAAAAAAATAATATTAATATACCGGTAGAATATTACAAGGTTCCAGCAAATTGTATTTGGTATTGCAGAAATTGATGGATGATGCTGAAACTTGTAGAAGGAAGATGACTGCTGCTGCTGCCCTGATTGAGGGTCTGGGAGGAGAAAAGATCAGATGGACTGAACAGAGCCAAGAATTTAAGGCCCAGATGGGCAGGTATGTATTGCAGTGAATTTTAGGTAACAGCCTTGTATTTGTTAGCTTATTGTAGCTTTAACTTATGAAAAACTGCAGACAAGTTTTTCTGTCTTTTGTTATAAGAGTAACTTTCCTTTTGGTTTAACTCTACCAAACAACAAAATTTAAGACTGGTCCAAATTGAAAGCATTTGCAGACAACCTATTAAATTTATTTGAAATGATGGTAATTGTTTGTGAAAGTGTGGAAAACCTTGTGGGAAAAGGAGAAAATGCTGGTTACCAGCATTTTCTCCTTTTCCACACAAGATTTTCAAAAGGCTAAATCCTCAGGGTTGCTAAAACTGGGCATTGTGTGGTAAACAGTTGATGTTTTCAAAAGTGTTCTACAGCAAATGAAAAAGATTGTCTGCATGTGGAAATATTTTGAAAGTTCAATTGTTCTTAGTTGTTGAATTCATCTAACCCATTACAGACTTACTTCAGGGAAACTAAAATGAATTTACCTTTTACTGCCCATCATGCATTATAAAACTCTAAAGAGAAAGGTGTCTTAAAACATTGTTGAAAAAGGGAAAAAAATTCTGGTAACCAAATATTGAAATGCTTGTCCAACATTTTGTTTCCTGGGAAAGAATTAACCCTGTACCAAACTATCTGAAGTTTAAATAACCCTGAGGAGGAAGCTGTTTGGAAACAGTGTGGGAAAAGGAGAAAATGCTGGTAACCAACTTTTTCTTCTTTTCCCACAATATTTACTACCCTTTCAGAGACAAATTTTATCACTTGGGACATATTTGATTTTTCATCTGCAAATGGTTTTCATTTGGATGTGTCTAAAATTTCCTCCTCTGTTAGAGAGTTCAGCAGGAACAATAATCAAAGATAGGAAATCCTCATTGAGTAATGATGGAATCCACTCTGAGAAAAGAAGGAATTGTTCCCTTTTCCACTGTGTTTTCAAAAGATGTCTTTTACAGGCGAAGGATGGGTTTTATATGTGTGGTAATGTCTAAAATATTCTTACTTGGCTAAGTCTTTCTTTAAATTTGTAGTTCAGTTTGTACATTGAGCATAGCTTTGTTTGTATTAGTTAATATTAACAGCCTGTGAAACTCTGTGCCATAATAGTGTGTAAAACTTTCATCACAATCTTCTTATTCTAAAACTGGTATTAAAAAGCTGAATTCTTTTTATTTCATTTCGAAGGCAGGTGATATTTGTATTCATTGCATCCTTGGATGGGTATAAAATGCAAAGGACATTTTGAGTCGGCAGTAGAGACCTAAATGATGCAAGTTTGACCCTTTACCAACAATCCCATTTGGGAGAAGGAGAAAATGCTGTTTACCAGAATTTTCTTCTTTTCCGATAATGTCTTCTATTGTTAAAGCTTAAAGTCCTATCATTTGAGCCACATTTAATCTTTCGTCTGGCTCTTTTATTTTCTCGTATGGTGAAGAGTTAAAACTTTAAAGCACTTGACTTAGCTTAAGCTGCTTTTATAAACATTCTAGTTCATGATCAGATTGCACGAGTGTGCAGTTTAATCTTGGATCTACATTTTCAGCCACTTTGTTACATATTCTGGCAAAAACAATCTTGAAATAGCAATGTTTTGGCTACTTTTGTTCTATATAGTTCCTGCTACTTAGGTCAGAATGTCTCGTGATTTATCGGACAGTGGTGATCAAAGATCAGATTTTGCAGTCTGATCTTGATCTATTACTGTTGGTAAAGGTACCCAAAGTGAGCCTAGTTTGCCAGAGGATAACCAAAAATGAGAACTTGGCTTTCCGGATGCGGTCTTTTTAAATTTATGTATTATTATAAATCATTATTTTATAGACACAGCGTTTTTGATCGGTATAAAAACTGTGTTTGGCAGTGATGTCAAGTTGTTGTTTTATTTCACTAGTGTTTTTTTATTGTGAGAGATATGTTGTAATGAAAATATTGTTGATGTTGGAAAAAAGTGATAATGTATTGGTAATCTTACTATAACTCTAACTTGATTAACATTTCATTAACGTTTTACATTATTGTTTGTTTTTTTTAAATACAGGTTTAAAAACATAAACTGTGACAAGACAATATAAACATTATCGAGTGATCTTTATGAATTATCTGTCACGATACATGATTTTAACCCTGTTATCCCAAACACAAACAATAATATGAACTGATAATGAAAGGTTTAGGGAATGAGCTCTATACTTCATCAGAATGTACTCACTATAGTGTTTGTTTCTTTATGGACTTTTTTCAAGTGTCCGAATCAATCTAGGAGACTCTCCAAAATTTAATCCTTAGGCTGCTAAAGAATAGAAATCTATCTCTTAACCCTTTACCACACAATGCAATTTTTTAACAACCTTGAGAATGAAGCCTTTTGAAAACAGCATGGGAAAACAAGAAAATGCTGGTAACCAGCATTTTCTTGTTTTCCCGCAATGTTTTCCATCCTATCACAGACAAATCTTACCATCTGATCAATAGTTAATTTGCAGTCTGCAAATGCTTTCACTTTTAACCAGTCAAAAATTTAGTTGTTTGGTAAAGAGCTAAACCAATAGTTAAAACCCAAATTTTGCTGTCAGAGGTTTTTTTTTTATATCTACTTATCAGGCAGTGTAGATTCAAGATCAGACTGGATGTTCTGTGCAGTCTGACCTACATCAACACTGTATGCAATAGGTCCTCCAGTCATGCTTAGCAGCCCAAGGTTTAAAATTATACAGAGGTAGATCTAAGGTCCCATTGACAGATTATGATTTTGTTCAGTCTGATTTTGGTCCATGCATAATGTTTGCCAATGATAGTTGCAAGGTTTATTTGATAAGTACAGGTATAAGTGTTTAACCCTTTACCACCCAATCTCAGGTTATAACAACCCCAAGGGAAAAAGGGTTTTGAAAACATTGTGTGAAAAGGAAAAGATGCTGGTTACCAGCATTTTCTCCTTTTCCAACAATATTTTCTACATTTTTAAAGAGAAATTTCATCTTTTTAGTCACATATAGATTATTATATGCACATGCCTTCCATTTGGACAAGTCTAAAATATTGCCGTTTGGTAAAGATTTAAATATGCATTTTACCTTGACTGGTCCATACTGGTGATGTATGACATGATTTTCTCATGACTTAAACTGTTAATGTGACACATATTTTCTCATAACTTAAAGCGGTAATGTGACACATGATTTTCTCATGTCTTAAACCGGTAATGTGACACGTGTTTTCTCATGACTTAAACCGGTAATGTGACACATGATTTTTTCATGACTATCTTAAAAGTGTGTCCGAGGGCAGGTATATCGGTGTCAATTTTTGCAGAATTTTATTATTATAATTATTGTGAAGTAGTTTTAGCAAAGGATTTCATGGATTTATTTAACAAATTTCCATAAAAAAGAAAAATAAATTTGAAAACATTGTGGGAATAGGAGAAAATGCTTGTAACCAGTGTTTTCTCCCTTCTACCCTTCTGAAAACAAACCTAATCATTTAAGACACGTTTGATTTTACATTTGCAAAATACTTTCAGTTTGGATTGATCTAAAATTTTGTCATCAAAAGTTAAAGAGCTCTGAAAAAATGAAATTTAACTTTCTGATTACGAAGAAAAAAAAAAAAAAGCAATTTCAATGATGTTTTAACCAGACTTTGTTAGAAAGTAGAAGAAAATTTAGCTTTAAGATCAGACTGCTCATTTTGTGGAGTCTGATATTGGTCTACATTGTGTGCAAAGGCAACATAATGTTTTTAGCACTCAAGGGTTAAGCCATATCACATATTAGTCCTTTCTGAATATGTCTTTTATGGAAAATTGTTGAAAGGATATCAGTCTCTACACACTTTCAAATTTGCATCAAATGAAATTTATCACAAGTTTACGATAGTCGTTCATTTAATTGTGTCACTGGGTGCCTATGAGACGCATTATATTAAATGCATATATTTCGTTCACTTCATCCCTTCAAAATATTCTCCCTTGACAGAAATACATTTTTCAAGTCTGGTAATTCAGTATGTGAAGGCTGGAAAATAAGCTGTTCTGGGAATACCCAGCAGACACTTAAAAGTGGCACTTCCCAAGGCACTTTTAGAGCCATACAGACGTCCAGAGAGAGTTGTCTTTAATAAAGGAAAGAGAAAAAAGTCACATGGGCTGAAGTCAGGAGAATAAGGTGGATGGGGAAGCTGTACCACCTTTTCCGTTTCCAGGAAATTCTTAACAATTGTCACATGGGCTGAGGTCGGGAAAATAAGGTGGATGAGAAAGCTGTACCACTTTTCCGTTTCCAGGAAATTCTGAACAATTGCAGACTTGTGAGCAGCTGCATTGTCATGAATAAGGCACAGGCCCCTTAATCCAGTTCTAGGTCTCCATTTTTCAGTGTTTCTTCACTTTTGAAAGAACATTGTTCTTGTAAAACTTGCCTGTAACTGTTTAGCTGTTCACTACAGGAATTTGAGCAATTGAACTGTCTGAATTAAAAAATATGGCATATACAACTTTTCCCGCGCTTTTTATTCTTTTTGCTATGATCGGCCTAGCTTGGTCTTTGCTCAGCCACTGTTTATTGTTGACGCGTCTCTGGCGCTCAAAATAATAAATCCAGGTTTCATCACCTGTGAACAGTTCTGATATTCTGCTTTTGTCACAATTTTTGTACTTTTTATGAAGAGTTTTGGCCATTTTTACACAAGTAGCCTTTTGTTCATCTGTCAAGAGGTGGGGGACCCATTTAGCGCAAATCTTATGAAGTTTTAACTCCTTGGTCAAAATCTTATTAAACAACCCCGATGATATACCAATTCTCTTAGCTATTTCTTTCACTCTGAGCCTGGCATCCTACTTGATTAAATCTGCTACAGCAACATTTTCTTTGGAAGCAGCAGTTTTGATTTGACCAGGACAGGGGGCATCTTTAGTTTTACCATCTTTAAATTTTTTATACCATCTGAAAACTGACCGTTTTGATACCGCAGAAGCCCCATGTATCTGACATAATTCACTAAATATTTGTGAAGCTGAAATAATTAGACTAACGTGACTTTTGATATAGGCCCTAATTTCAAGCTTTGATTTTGGGTTCATTGTACATTCAGTAATATAGCCATTGTATATGACTGCACCTACATTAACTTCAATAACTTTTGAAAGATAGAACCTATCAAAACAAAATTGCGTGCCAGTATTCAAAACAACTTGCTTGTGAAAATACCGTTGTTTCCATATGATACATATGGTCATGTGGCATGGAGGCCTATTAGTGACACAATTAAATGAACAACCCTCGTATAAGCAAGACTTTCAGTTAAAATTGTTAAATTCACTTCCTTTCAATATTATCTAATGTGCATGTCCATTTATCATGGATGTTTGTAACAATATTTTTGAAAGTCTTTTTGCTCAAGTTTCTTCAATTTTGATTTGTTTTGGGAATGATGTAATCTTCCTCCTGTTTGTCAGTTAACCCTTTACCAAACAACAAAAATTTGGCATCGTCCAAATTGAATGCATTTGCAGACAACAATTTGGATGTGGCTGGAACTATGCTTTTTAGCTATGAAAGGGTAGACAACATTGTAGGAAAAGGAGAAAATGCTGGGTACCAGCATTTTCTCCTTTTTCACAATGTTTTCAAAAACTTTTTTTATCGGGGTCATCAGAACTCGGGATTGTGTGGTACAGGGTTATACTATGAAGTGGTATGTTTAGAAAAAGCTTGTATGATATTGGGTCAAGGCACACTACACTTATTTCACTGTCTGGCCCTTACACAGCCAAATAGATGAAATTGACTCTGGTCCGTTCAACCCTTTACCACTCTATACGGTGTTTTATCAACCCTGGTGAAACAGGCTTTTTAAAACCTTGTGAAAAAAGGAGAAAATGCTGGTTTCCAGCATTTTCTCCTTTACCCACAAAGTTTTTTATCATCTCAAAGACATTTAACATCATTTTAAAGTTGTCATGTGCAAATGCTTTCAAATTGTACTTCTCTAAAATTGTGTCATCAGGTAAAAAGTTAAAAACTTCAAAAAAAATGCATTTATTGCAGTATCGAGAGATTTCTAGGGCTGGAGGGGAGGGGTGTTTAGAAGGCAGAAACTGGAATATATATTTTGCAATGTACAATGTAGATCCAAGATCAGATTGTATATTTAATGACTGCATTCTTACCTCAATTTCTTATACCCACATCATGCTCTTAGCATAAACATATTGTTGATTGCTTGAAACATTTGTCACCTTCTGTCCATATAGGAAATTCGAAACAAATGTATTTATTGCAATATCAAAGGATTTCTTTGGTTTGGGGATGGGTGGGGATGGGGGGGACAAACTGCATTATATAATTCATAATTTGAGAGTGAAGATCCATAATGACAATGCAAGTTTAATACATTCTGATCTTAATTTCTACTATCAACACAAAGTGATGTTTTTGCTTTTAGCATACACATATTAAGAATTACAACCCCTAACTCATCGGTAAATATCGTGTAACATCGACATTTTCATAAAGGCTATTTAGCCAATCTCAGCAGCTTCCGTCTTTGTATATGAGAGTTAGGGGCCATAAACTCACTCACTCATCAGTGAAGATCCATAATGACAATGCAAGTTTAATACATTCTGATCTTAATTTCTACTGTCCACACAAAGTGATGCTGTTGCTTTTAGCATACACATATTAAGGATTACGACCCTTAACTCATCAGTAAATATCGTGTAACATCGACATTTTCATAAAGGCTATTCTGCCAGTCTCGGTAGCTTCCATCTTTTAATGTGAGAGTTAGGGGCTGTAGACATTAATTGTTTACTACTTTCCCAAACAATCCAATGTTTAATGACCCAGGAGAAAATGCCATTTGAAAACAGTGGGAATTGGAGAAAATTCTGGGACAGGCATTTTCTCCTTTTCCTACAATGTTTTCAAAAGCTTTTTCAGGGTAGTCTTTTTGCTAAAGGGTTAAAACATTAATTGTCCTGTTGTAAATTTCTTGTTTCACATGTCTGTATCAAGTATCAAACACACACAATTATGTGAAATACAAACCTTGGTTGTATTGACTGTTGTCCTATCACACTGCTGTTGCTTTCTTGCACGGTCCTCACTGCCTACCAAAAGCATGCCTTCCATGACTTATAGCCAGTGGTGAAAATGAGCCATGCTCTGTAAAATGGGGGTTTAATGCATCTGCAAAAAGTATCAACCCATTTCAGCCTGTGCATTCCACGCAGACTGACATGGGTAAAAAATTATTGCTATTTGTAAATTTTCTGCATGTCCGAGGACAAGTCTACTGCAGGATTCATCCAGTTGTTACACAAAATGGATTTTTTTAACTATGTGATGACTTGCTTGGTAAAAGGCATTGTGGAAATGCATTAAACACCATTTTGCCAGAGCATGGCTCAAATCAATTTTTAAACAGATATGAAATGAAATAATTTAGTCCCATACTGAATTATTTTTCAGAGACATGTACATTACTAAGCAACATAAATAACCCTTATCAGTTAATTTTCAGCTATAAGTAGTTTCCGTCTACTCTATACTATTTCCCATAGGTTAGTATATAACCACCATGAGATTTCTCGCCGCTTTGTGGACGAGGAAAAATTGCTCTTCAAGATTAAAGAGCAATTTCTCCTTTTGAAATAGTACTCGTAGATGTATTCATTTAATATATTTTATGTTTTTTGCAGTCTGAATTTTGATCTACACTGCCTTGTTAAATTAAATGGGTGCTTTGTAGAGATATAATGATGAGAAGAAGTCTTGAAATCACAATACATGTATATTGAACCTTCTAACTGGCAAAATATATTTTGGCACCGAAAGGGTTACCTCTTTACCGATGGACAAAATTTTGGGCTCCACTAAATTGTAAGCATTTGTGGACGACATATAGAATATGGCCCAAAAGATGATTACTATCTTTGTAATGGTAGAAAAAATTGTGGGTAATGGATAAAATGCTGGTTACCAGCATTTTCTCCTTTTCCCACACTGTTTTCAAAAGGCCTTTTTCTCAAGGGTCATTAAAACTCAGGATTGTGTGATAAAGGATTAATTGTTACATTTATTATTATTGAAGATTTAAATAAGCAAGATTTCCTACTTTTCTCACACAGACTGGTAGGAGATGTATTGGTCTGTACTGCCTTCTTGTCCTACTGTGGACCTTTCAACCAAGACTTCCGAGGGCTGCTCTTCAAGAACTGGTTTAAAGAACTCAAAACAAGAAAGATACCTTTCACGCTAAACCTAAACACCATTGATATGTTGGTGGATCCAAATACGGTGTGTAGTTTTTTATAGACATTAGCTTGTTATAAGTTATTTAACCTTTGACCAGAAGACAAAATTTTAAACACATCAGTTTGGAAACATGTGCAGAAGACACAGAGGATGTACCTGAAATGAAAGGAATTATCATTCAAAGGGCAGAAAACATTGTAAAGAGTATTAAGTCTGATTTTGGATTGAAGCTATCTGCAATCTGCAAAAGTTACTTTTATAGCCTGTGGTGGTAATAGGGGGCAGTCTAATGGTGGATCCACAAGGCCCAGTACATGTGGCTTCATCTGCACAGGAACTGACAAATCAATTTATTTCAAGTTGAAATTACTTTGGTAAAGGGTTAACTTGAAACCACAATATCCTGAATTTAACAACCTTGAGAAAGAAGGTTTTTGAAAACATTGTTGGAAAAAAAGAGAAAATGCTGGTGACCAGCATTCTGTCCTTTTCCCCAGAATTTTTTCTAATCTTCGAGACATACATTTCATTTTTCAGTCACATTAACTTTGTTGTCAGCAAATACTTTGAATTTGGACATGTCTGAAATTTTGTTGTCTGGTAGGATTTTAAATCAATATCTTTGAAAATGGTCCAGACTCTGTCTATACATGTTTTAAGATTCTTTATTTATGATGTTACAGATTGCAGAATGGAACTTGCAAGGGTTGCCCAATGATGAACTGTCCACACAAAATGGTATCATTGTGACCAAAGCTTCTAGATATCCACTCTTAATTGACCCTCAAGGTCAAGGGAAGAACTGGATTAAGAAAAGAGAGGGTCGAAATGAGCTTCAGGTTTGTGGAAATTTTTTTTGCATTCACCTAGGCCATAGGCTGCTGAGTGAGACTAACAGCACTTTTGTAGACAGTGTACATCAAAAATCAGACTGGACAGAGCAGGCAATCTGATCTTGTATCAACATTGTCCTTTGAGATGAGATTGTTTTGGCAAAAAGAATTTTGATGTTGCATATTTTGTTATTTGCGATTAGGGGAAAATTTTCATTTAATTTTAACATTTTTTGGGTTAATAAAAGTTGTGCTTTACTTGGTTACCCAAGCTAGTCAATAAGGTTGCAAGTAATTCAAATGAATATTGAGTGCTTATTTCAAAAGTATTAGTTCACTTATAACTGCTTGTAGTCTATTCTGCAGGAAAAAATTACAAGTACACATAATTGTGATTGCTATCAATTCAGTATATATTTATAAGCTTCAAGTTACTTTTTAAATTATCCAATACACCAATCTTAATGACTAATTTCTTTTTGCCTTAAAATTCCAATTGTATAGGTTTCACTCTATATAGTATTGAAATTATTGACATGTATTTATTGTGTATTTCAATTATCATGTTAGAATACTCAAGATTTTGTTCTCTTTCAACAGATCACAGCACTAAACCACAAATATTTCCGTCAACATCTGGAAGATGCCATGTCTCTAGGACGACCACTGATTATAGAAGATATCGGAGAGGAACTTGACCCAGCTCTCGACAACATCTTAGAGAGAAACTTTATCAAGGTCGGCTCCACATTGAAGGTCAAGGTTGGAGACAAGGAATGTGATGTTATGAAAGGATTTACTCTGTACATTACAACAAAGCTGGCGAACCCAGCCTACACCCCTGAAATATATGCCCGAACATCGGTGATTGACTTTGCTGTGACAATGAAGGGACTTGAAGATCAGCTGCTAGGACGTGTCATCCTGACAGAAAAAGCTGTATGTAATATTTATATCTTTTCATTTAGCCTAAGTGTGATCTCATTTTCATCTGAAGAAATCATTTGTAACAGTCAGTTTTTCCTTTTGCCACATTTTTTAGTGTTTACATATGTAAAATCTTAATTCATATGACCATCCCATTATACATGTACTTTGTTATTTTTTCAAAAGTTTTTGGTTTCAAATTTGTTTCACATGAATGGAAATTGATTCCAACCTTGAAAATTACTCTTACTACTTATTTTTGAAAGATATACAAGGAAAATACCGCAAATTCTCTGACCAAATTCAAATTCAGTATAAGAAAAGGCTTGTATAAGTCTACAGGGTTAAAAAAGGCTCATTTAAGTCTACAGGAGAATCTTGTTTATTTTGAAATACTCCAATTTATGTATAAAAGACCTTTTTAGGGAAAAGAAAAACAAAGGTTTGATTTTAATTTGTTCTTCATTTATATCCAGGAACTGGAATCAGAGAGAGTGAAGTTAATGGAGGATGTGACAGCCAACAAGAAGAAGATGAAGGAACTAGAGGACAATCTTTTGTTCCGTCTGACCAGTACAAAGGGCTCACTAGTTGATGACGAAGATCTGATCAATGTGCTACGGGTCACAAAGAGCACATCACAGGACGTACAGCAGAAACTGCAGACTGCAGATGAAACACAGAGTAAGATTACGACCGCACGTGAAGAGTTTCGACCAGTGGCAACACGCGGAAGTATCTTGTATTTCTTGATAACGGAGATGAGTTTAGTGAACTGCATGTACCAGACTTCCCTGAAACAGTTCTTGTCCCTGTTTGATCTGTCCATGGCAAGGTATAGTTGTCATTTATGTTTTTAATCCTTCTAGTACTTATAAATAAATAAAATAGGCATTCTCAGTCAGTACAATACATGGAGATATTGTGATTTGAGGGGGTTTTTTTTCCTACAAAAATTTCGTCAAATCAGTTGACAGTAGAGGTCCAAGATCATACTTCACATTCTGTGCAGTCAGATCTTAATCTACAATCTCTGCAAAAATGACCCATTCCTGGTTCAGAGCTTCAGGGCTTTAGTCTTACTAGTTGACAAAGTTATAGGCTCTATGCTATGTAAAATATTTGCAGCCATACTTATGTTTTATAGAAGGATAGAAAACATACGTGAAGTCCTTATTTCTATCAATTTTCTCTTTTTTTTCCACAATGTATTCAAAAGCCTTCTTCCTCAGGGTCCTTAAAGCACATGATCATTTGGTACAGTGCCAAAGCTAAGAACAAGTCTAGTTTTGTAGGTAGAATGACCCTACAGGCTTATACAGAAATTGTTAAAGTTTTAGCCCGTATCACTCAATCATGGGTTTTAATGACCTCAGAGGTATAAGGCTTTGGAAAGCATTGTGAAAAAAGGAGAAAATGCTAGGGCTGATTTAAAGCTCTGTTGCTAGTAAAATCAGAGAAACCATTTTACCAAGCAATTTCTTTTTTAACAACCCTCCAGAAGATAGGCTTTTGAAATCATTGTGAGAAACAGAGAAAATGTTGGTCATTAGCATTTTGTCCATTTCTCACAATGCTTTCTATTCTATCAGAGAAATTCAGCTTATTTCTACTAATTTCTCAGTCATTGCAGATGCCTTAAAGTTTGAACGGCCAAAAATTTGAGGAATGGGAAAAGGCTAAAGATCAAACTTTGTTGTAGCAATTGCATATTTCTATACTAAAGCTTTTGATATTCGATGAAATAACTCTTATTTCAAAATACAGGATCTTTTCAAGTATATTAGGTAATTCATATTATTCTTGAATAATTTCTAGGTCAACAAAGTCTCCCATCACCCAGAAAAGAATAACTAACATCATAGAATACATGACGTTTGAGGTGTTCAGATATGCTGTTAGAGGACTTTATGAAAAAGACAAGATGACTTTCACCTTGCTGCTGGCCTTGAAGATTGACATGGCTGGAGGAAAGGTCAAACATGAAGAGTTCCTGACCCTCATCAAGGGTAAATACTTTAACTCATTAATAAAGGAAAAAATTGGATTTGTCTTTCATAGTGTAGAAAACATTGTGGGAAAATGAGAAAATGCTGTTTACCAGCATTTTCTCATTTTCCCACAATGTTTTTAAAAGGGGTCTCCCTGAGAGGGTGGTTAAAACAAGGGATTGTGTAGTAAACAGTTGAGAAAAATCTTGACAAGCTTCTGATAGGGTTTTAAAGGAGAAGTCCTAACAGTTTTATGACAGTTTTTAAAAGAACTTCCAACAGGTTTATAAGAGAAATACCCACAGGTTTGTTTAGAGAAATACCCTGGAGTTTATAAGAGAAATACCTGTAGGTTTATAAAAAAAAAGTCACACCATTACTCATTTCAGGTGGAGCTTCCCTAGATCTGAATGTTGTACAGCCCAAACCACACAAGTGGGTGTTAGATCTGACATGGCTGAACCTGGTAGAACTGAGTAACTTACATCAGTTCTCTGGTATTCTGGAACAGGTAAGTAAATAGTCGGACAAAAGTGAGCAGTGCTCCGTGAAAAATGGGCTTAATGCATCTGCAAAATGTGTTGATCCATGTTAGCCTGCACAGTCCACGCAGGCTGACATGGGTCAAAACTTATAGCTATTCGCAAACTTTCTAAATGTCTAGGGACCCTTCTACATCCATAATTATGCAATAACTTGCTTGGTATAATGCATCACAGAGATGCATTAAATCCCCTATTGCCAGAGATTTGATCAAATTCATAGTCTTATCTGTACTTTGAATGACAAGGCTGCATTGGCACAGGTGTAAAGTGCAGGGCTAGTAAACAAGGGGTTGCAAGTTCGAACCCTGGCATGAGTGAAATTCTGTTGGAGGACATATAAAATTTAAATCAACCCACAACACAAAAATATTATTTCGACTTTGTTTACGTTAGAAAGCAGTGGATTGGAGAAGGAAATCTCATTTAAGTATAAAAAGACAAAGAACTCTAGGAACACATAGATAGGTGCACTGTTCGCTGTTAAATAATCTAAATTGTGAGGAAAATAATGCTCATCATGAAATAAACTAAAATTTTGAATTACTTGTTTTATTGCTATTTTGTCTTATGTAGTTTGAAATTCAGGGTTTTTTTAATAGCCCAAATTCTTTTTGCACACTTCTAAGCAGTTTTTCAAACACTGTTTACAGCTGAGGCATATGGTAGTAATATAATGCTATTGATCATTTATGATTGTACTGGCTGAGTTACATGCTCAAGGTCTGTAGTATTGGTCCCCAGCCTTTGGCCTTTGGTTTGTGCCACAGACCTCTGACTTGTAACTTGGCCAATACAAAATTAATTGATTAAAATAACAATTTTACAAATTAATGACTGGGATTTTTCATCCATTTTGGATTTGATAATGACCGTGGCCTTGTTTTGTTTGATATTGGCAGAGTTTTGTTCAAATTGGCCAAGTTAGCTGATATTGGCTGAGTTTGTCATTTAGTATTGAGTGGACCATTTTCATCATATAAATACAATAACACAGTTTGTTGATTAATGTTCTTTTATTGTCTTGTGATAGGTAACAAGGAATGAGAAACAATGGAAACAGTGGTTTGACAAGGACGCACCAGAAGAGGAAGTCATTCCTGATGGATACAATAACTCCCTAGATGTATTTAGACGTCTGCTGCTTGTAAGATCCTGGTGCCCTGATCGTACCCTACCACAAGCTAGGAAATATATTGCTGACACTCTTGGTGACAAGTACGCTGAAGGAATTATCCTTGACTTGGAGAAAATGTGGTATGAGAGTGACAACAGATCACCAATGGTATGCCTGCTCTCTATGGGATCAGATCCAACCAACAACATCGAAGCTTTAGCCAAGAAACATAAACTAGGTGAGGTTTTGTATACAAGTCTCTTTTTACACTTGTGCAATTGTAGGATTAGGAAAATATCTTGATACAGGGACAAAATGATCAGAATGAGTGATTTCACAATTTAATATGATTTCTTTGTTGTACACCCAATTAATATTTTTATACCTACATGTATGATCTTCTGTTAACATACATGTATTTCAATATGTAAACAATTTTTATTCTTGTGAAGCAGACCATTTTTGAAACAAGCAGTTCATGAGGGTATGATTGCGTTTCCAAGTGTTAGTTTCCTGGCCTGCTAGCTCAGTTGGACATACAGAGCAGTAACCAGGGGGGTTGCTGGTTTGAATCCCCGGCTGTGACAATGTCTTTCAGAGGATTGATGATAGTCATTGCGACAGGATTCATTCCTCTGTCACTGCTGATCATTGTTTTGATGATGGTTATGTGTAGCCAGTGTCTTTGGAAGAATATTGTGTGAGGTAATGGGGGGAAAAATAGTCAGTTGTTAAAGAAGATTATTGTGTAAAATACTTGTAAAAGAAATTCCAGGAAAACACAGGTGCACTGGCTGCAGTGATATAACTGAAATAATGCTGAAAAAGGTATCAAATAAACCAATTTTACCATTACAGCAAAATTAAAAGGATGTTATCCATTGAGAAATTTCTATAATCCAATGATAAACATGTATTGAACTAAGACATAATTATCAATATTTACAGAATACAGAGCCATTTCCATGGGCCAAGGACAGGAAGTACATGCCCGTCGATTGTTGACTCAGAGCACCCAGAATGGTGGATGGCTACTGCTACAGAACTGTCACTTGAGTTTGGACTATGTGATTGAATGTTTGGACGTACTGCTTGAAAGTGAGACAATCCATGATGAGTTCAGACTGTGGATTACCACTGAGGAACATCCCAAGTTCCCCATCAGTTTTCTACAGGTTGGTACACTTGTTTGTTTGTTGTCCATTGTGGAAAAAGTGATGCACATAAGTCTCTATCAAATAACAAAATTTGGGACTTGCTGAAATCTAAAGCATTCGCAAAAGACAAATGAAATGATTCTCAAATGTTTGAAATTGTCTTTGTAAGGGTAGAAAACGTTATGAGAAATGGAGAAAATGCTGACTGGAGGTGCTGTCTGTGGTGCAGGGTTTAAGTTAGATTTGTAACCCATACTTTATAGGCAGCTGAATACATGTTTGCACTGGAGTGACATTGAGCAAAGCGCAGCAGAACACTAGCCTAGTCATGATAAAACATGAGAAACACATGAATATGTAAATATTTGATGTGATGAAACTGAGATACTGATGAAAATGGCATAAAAACGAAATAGAAACAAACAGTTGAGGGTGCTTAGTTAATACATCTGCAAAAAGAATCAACCCAAGTCTGCTTGCTCTAACTTGTGACAAAACTTTTTTATTTTGGTCAATTTGCTGCATGTCCAAGGACCACTCTACTTCATGATTCAGTCATTTGTAGACAAAATGGATTTTATTGATCTATAATTATGTGATGACTTGCTTGGTATGTTGTATCATGGAGAGGCACTAAACCCCTTTTTGCTAGAGATTGGCTCATATACTTTCTGGGTATCATGGGAAAACATGATTTGCTTTTGTAAAAAGTGTAAATCCAAGATCAGACAGCACAATATAGAAATCAGTCTGATGTTTTCTGAGACATTTTGGTCAAACTCCTTGTAAATGTAACTGCATAGCTTTTTAGCAGATGTTGAATATTTAACTTACCACTCTCCTTACTTTCTCTTACTTATGTTTTCAAAGACAAAAAAATGAAGCATCATGACAGAGATATGGCATAAACTGTATCAGTAAGAAAGTATTATAGACTTCTCTAAATTGAAAGCCTTTGCAGACAACAGTCTAAATAAGGTTCAGTTGATGGAATTGGCTTTCAAAAAGTGGAAAACATTGTCGGAAAATTAGAAAATGCTGGTTAATCAGCTTTTTCTCCTTTTTCCTCAATACTTTCAACAGATTTTTTTCTCAGACACGCAAGGTTATTTGGTAAAGGTTTAATAAGGAATTGAAGTTTACATATTTGTATTATTTTATTTCCCTACAGGTATCCATCAAGTTCACAAATGAACCACCTCAAGGTATGAAGGCAGGTCTGAAACGTACATACACTGGATTAAATCAGGATTTCCTCGACATTTCCAACATGCCCCAATGGAAACCCATGTTGTATGGCGTTGCCTTCATGCACAGTGTTGTACAGGAGAGACGGAAGTTTGGTCCACTTGGATGGAATATCCCATACGAGTTTAACGCTGCTGATTTCAATGCTAGTGTCCAGTTTGTACAGAACCATTTGGATGACATGGATCTGAAAAAGGTGTGGACTGATGTCTTACTTTGTCAACTATTACACGTTTTTTTCTAATTTTATCTCTTTACCAGAGGACAAAATTTTAGACTTGTTTGCATTGGAAGAGTTTGCAGGCAACAAATTAAATGTGGACGACTTTATAGTATTTGTCTTTAAAAGTTTAGACTACACTGTGTGAAATGGAGGAAATGCTTTTTTCCTCAGGGTGGTTTATGTAGTATGGTGGTCTTTCCCAGACAAATAAATTATACTTGTATGCAGCTTGTGTTTGTATAAGGAACTCGGGGTGTTGGGTTTGATCCTGGGTCAGTTTAGGTTGGATCTTTCAGGGCTGTTACATTGGCACCTATCATTGGACCCATGCTGGGAATAGAACCCACCAGGATAAAAACATGGAATCCTGGGATTGTTTGGTAAAAGGATAAACAGAAGGATATTAAAGGACTTTAGCATCAAATAAGATAGAAAAAGTAATAACTTATAGAAACATTTTGTACAGACAACTATTTTTTATTTCCTACTCCTAAAATTGTTTATCTATTCTTTGTTACAGGGAGTGAACTGGATATGTGTACGATATATGTTTGGTGAAATCCAGTATGGAGGTCGTGTGACTGACGACTTTGACAAGCGCCTGCTGAATACTTTCTGCAAGGTGTGGTTCGGCGACAACATGTTTGCTCAAAACTTTGTCTTCTACAAAGGATATCCAATTCCAAAATGTGCAAAACTGAACGAGTATATGGACTATATCAACTCTCTACAGAACACAGATACACCGGAAGTCTTCGGTCTCCATCCAAATGCTGATATTACGTAAGAACTTCAATTACTTTTTATCAGACAGCAAAAGTTTTTTACATGTCCAAATTGAAAGCATTTTGAAGAACAAAAATTAAATGTGACTACAATGGTGGGATTTTTCTTGGAAAAGGTAAGAAAACATGCTGGACTAAATGTCAACTGTAAAAGGGGGAACCCATACAACGTGGGAAGGTAACCATCAAAATATTTTTGACACAGTAATATCCCTTTTTGTAGTAGATTTTTCATTAAAAGCAACTGCAGCCAAACGTTGGCACCCACATGCAGTGCTCTTCTTATTTATTTAGTACTATAGGGATTATACCTGATTTCTCTACAACTGGTATTAAAGAAGATTTCTACTTGCATATGATCTTCATATTTCAGATATTCTAGTAAGACAGCAAAGACCATTCTGGACACCATACTCAGCATACAGCCAAAGGACAGCAGCGGAGGTGGTGGTGAGACAAGAGAGTCTTTTGTCAAACGCATCTGTGATGACATGCTGGAAAAACTACCAAATGACTACCTCGACTATGAGGTTAAACAGCGACTCCAGAAGATGGGTGCCCTACAACCGATGAATATTTTCTTGCGTCAGGAGATTGATAGAATGCAACGCGTCATCTCAGCTGTGAGGAACACCTTGCATGATCTGAAACTGGCTATCGACGGTACTATTATCATGAGTGAAAACCTGAGAGATGCCCTGGATAGCATGTACGATGCCAGAATTCCGAAGGTTTGGGCAAAGGTGCGTAGTTAAACACAGTTTGATAAACAGTCAAGCCTGTATTCAGTGACCATCCAAGAGAAGTGAGAGATACAGCCACTGATATCAGGTGGTCTCTCTTAAAACAAGTTCAGTTAAGTTATTTAAACAAGGGGAGTAGATACAAAACAATGGCCTTCTACAGCAGTTGGTTACTTAATACAGGTTGTCTGTGAAACAGGCTGGACTGTATATAGAGAAATGATTTATTGGACCACAGAGAAAGTAACATTTAAAGATATAGTAACCTGATCACAGATTTGATGTGAATGAAAACATACTCATAAAACATGAATAACTTGAGAATTAAGGCTGATTATAGTATATTTGTGTAACATTGTACGTTTAACTTTTTACCAAACTATCCCTTGTTTTTATTTGACTGGAAATATTTGAACACATTGTGGGAAAAGGAGAAAATTCTGGTTGCTAGCATTATAACCTTTTTCCCAAGATGTTTTCAAAAGTTCTTTTTTCTCAGGCTTTTAAAACACAGGATTGTTTTGAAAAGGGTTTAATATTAGTATGCACAAGAAAGAAAAAGATGTTTGTGGGAGATAACAACTGAATGATGAATTTTATTTTACTCCAAACAGATATCCTGGGACTCCAGTACTCTGGGTTTCTGGTTTACAGAGCTGATAGATCGTAACGCTCAGTTCAGCAGTTGGTGTTTTGAAGGCAGACCCAATACATTCTGGATGACTGGTTTCTTTAATGCCCAAGGTTTCCTCACTGCTATGAGACAGGTATGCATCTTCACATATTGTTATTTTAACTTTTACATCTTTAGGCACCTTTCACAGGTTTAGTCACTTTTACAGCCAGCAGAGATCAATATTAGACTGCCCAGAATCTCTGATCTACACTGTCCACTTTACTAAGACATTCTGAAAAAAAAAAGCAATCTTTAGATTGCATTTCTATGGGGCTTAACTCAAGACCAAGAATTTCTACTAGGTTTATTTTGAGCTCTAAAGGTTAATTGTACAGACTGATACTACTGCTGCTCTACACGAACACTTACTTCTTTGGAAAAAGCTTTTTAAAAAATTGTGATTGTGGTTGAAATATGTAAGCCTTAAAGTGCTAAGTAAATTAAATGAAAATAGCGCATAGAAGAAAATTTTTTGCAATTTTGAAGTTCGTTTTGTCAGGAAAAAAATGTCATGATATTCGACAGTGTAGATCCAACGTCAGACTGCACATTCTAATTATATCTGAGCTACATTTAACCCTCTACCACACAATCCCGAGTTTTAACTACCCTGAGACAGAAGGCCTTTGAAAACATTGTGGAAAAAGAAGAAAATGCTGGTAACCAGCATTTTCTTCTTTTCCAACAATGTTTTCTACCCTATCAAGGACAGAAATAATAAATTGAGCTACATTTGTCTTCTGAAAATGCTTTCAGTTTGGACCAGTCTAAAAATATGTTGTTTGGTAAAGAGTTAAATTGTTGTCTGCCAAAGATTTCAATATTGACTAGTCTGAAAAGTTATCATTTGGTCAAGAGTTAAAAACCTTTCCATTTTAGAAATATGGGATTATTGACCAAGATCAGTTATACTTATCTGTCTCTTGGTATTTCCAGGAAGTGACTCGTGCTCACAAGGGCTGGGCTCTAGATACTGTTATACTACACAATGAGGTAACCCGCTCCATGAAGGATGACATTTCCTCACCGCCAAACGAAGGCGTATATGTCTACGGGCTCTACCTGGAGGGAGCAGGCTGGGACAAACGAGGTGCCAAGCTGATTGAATCCAAGCCCAAAGTCCTGTTTGAATTGATGCCTGTTATCCATATTTACGCTATCAACAGTACTGGGGGTATAGATCCACGAATGTATCAATGCCCTGTCTACAAGAAACCAAGGAGAACAGATCTGACCTTCATTGCCAGTGTTGTACTGAAGACCAATCAGAATCCAGATCACTGGGTACTGCGAGGTGTTGCCCTGCTTTGTGACACCAAGTAAGCGTAGTACAACCAGATTGGCTAAAAATGTTATATTTGACTTTACAATGAAATACATTGGATATCCGTGAAAAAATGGAATATTTTATCATAGATAAAGCAGAAGTCAGTGAATTGAATGAACTTTTTAATAATATCTTTGAAGTAAATTATTATTTGTAGTAATGACAATTTATTTGTAGTAAATGACAATACACATAATAAGAAGTTCTAAAAATATCTCAAGGTTCGTAAATTTATTTTTGTCTTGTGGCTTCCTTGTAGTTCAACATTCCATAAAGTTTGGAACAATACATTTGAGCCATGTTGTGACAAAAAGGGTTTAATGTGTCTCCACAGTGCATTATATCAAGCAAGTCATCACATAATTATGGATCCATTAAATCAGTTAAGTCTAACAATCAACTGGATCTGGAGGTAGAAGGGACCTGTGACATGCAGAAAATTTACAATTAGCATAAACTTTTGACTCATGTTAGCCTGTGTGGACTTTGCAGGCTGACATGAGTCAATACATTTTTTAGATGCACAGAGTATGATTCATTTACTTTTTACAGGCTTTCGCTTTTTTTTTTTAATCAAATTTGAACAGTGAGAATATGACTGAACTTTTTATAGAAAAATGTTTCAATATGGTTCATCATTGAAAGTGCTTAAAATATGTTGGTAAAAATGCATAAGTTTGATGTAGTACATGTTACTTGTAGTATTAAATTTTTTGTCTGTGATATTATTTATGATATGATAACAATTCAAACATAATCCATTTGTCTGTTTAAGGAGTATGAACTGCTGTTATGTTTACACAAGATCTGTTTAGGGAAATACATATAAATTGTTTCTCTGATTACATGTATTTATACTGTTAATAGAAGTTAGGGTTTGATAGATGGTTTCATAGGCAGTAATGTTACATAATTTATATTATTCATAGTTTTTTCTATAACATGATAGATTGCTTCTTTTTGTGATAAATATATATGGAAAAGGGTTGTTTTTGTTTTTGACTTAGGCAATGGTATTTTACGAAAATTTTGTGATATTTCTATTCCGTACTCTGTACTTCACATTAATCAATATTATTATACATAGTTCAAATTTGTTAACTGTCGTGATTCGATGAATGATGTGTCAACCTTGCACCTCTTTTGTTCTGCCTGTAAAGTATTCTTATGTTTCGATAATGAAGATTTACTAAAACCTTTATATCTAGCTTTTGTGGTATTCTTTGTATTCTTAAATGGTATTGAACAACAGCTTTCTTCTTAAACCTTTACCAAACAATCCTAAGTTTTATCAACCAAGAGGACAGCTTTAAAAAGCATTGTGGAAAAAAGAGAAAATTCTTTTAAGCAGCATTTTTTTCTTTTTCCCACTATATTTCCTACCCTATCAAAAGCAGATCTTATCATTTTTGCTGCATTAATCTTGTCCCCTGCAAATGCCTTCAATACAGAGTAGCCTAAAAGTTTGTTCTCTTGAATCTTTACCAAACGACAAAATGTTAGACTCCACAAAATTGAAAGCATTTGCAGACTACATATTTAGTGTACAACAAAAGGTGATTTGTCTTTGAAGAGGTAGAAAACATTGTGGGAAAAGGAGAAAATGCTGGTTACCAGCATTTTCTCCTTTTCACACAATGTTTTCAAAAGACTTCTTTATATGGGTCGTTAAAACTGGGATTGTGTGATAAAGAGCTAGAGGGGTTGATACGTGTATTGATTGTTGAAGACTGTTTGGGTCTTCCTCATTGCTTTTTTGTATTTGTTTTTACAACTTTTTGCAATTTTAGAATAATACAGGTGATCATTATCAAAATGAGAAGTGTCCGTCCGGAATTCCTCGTGCCTGAGAACATCCATGTTTTCTCAGTTGCTGATTTTTATGTCCGTCCACCATTTTGTCTTTTCATTTCTCTTATTTATTTCTTGTAATCTGTATATCGTTATTTTTTTTCTTATAACGTTAGAAATAAACATACCTTTAGCATATTCACGAATCGTTTTCAGTTTTGTAAACCCTATTCCTGACATCATTCTGTTGCCTAGAACTTATTTGGTGCACCAAGTGACAAGCATGAAATTGCAAAGCTTGAGCATAAACGCTTTACCACACATCCCGAGTTTTAACGACCCTGAGAAAGAAAGCTTTTGAAACAGTGTGGGAAAAGTAGAAAATGCTGGTAACCAGCATTTTCTTCCTTTCCAACAATGGTTTCCTATCTTTTACAGACAAATCCAATTACTTGTGCCACATTTACTATGTCCTTTGGAAATGCTTCCAATTTGGATCTGTCTAAAATTTGTCATGTGATAAAGAGTTAATGAAACTTTCACCCTATACCACACAACAAAATTTTAGACTGGTACAAATTCAAAGCATTTGCAGACGAAAAACTTAAAGGTGGCCCTAAAGACAAAATTGTCCTTGATAGGATAAAAAACATTGTCGGAAATGGAGAAAATGCTGGTTACCAGTATTTTCTCCTTTTCCCACAATGTTTTCAAAAGGCTTTTCCTCAGGGTCATTAAAAGTCTGGATTGTGTGGTAAAGGGTTAAGTCTGCAGATTTACCCTTTATTAGACTATCCCAAGTTTTAGCAACCCTGAACAGGAAAGTTTTTGAAAAACATTGTGGAAAAAGATAAAATGTTGGTAACCAGCATTTAACCTTCTTTTCCCACAATTTGTACCCTTACAGTCAGCGACAAATCTAATCATGTGAGCTGCATTAATTTGTCACGTGTCATTTGGACAAGTCTGATCTTTTTTTTTTGTCTGGTAAGGAGTAAACTTTGTACACTCTAAAACATTTAAGACTTCCAAACTGAGCACTTACCAACTACATATAAAATGTGGCTCGAGTGGTGAGATTGTTTCTTGAAAAGAAGAAACACTGAAGAGAAAGGGAAAAATGCTGGTTACCACCTGGTTACACTGTTTTGTGATAAAGGAATTGTTTCTTTTTCAACATTTTTGTCATATCACAGCAGCCAGGGGTCCTTCGTTACTTAAAGCTAAAGTGTAGGGCTCGCAACTTGGAGGCCAAGGGTTTGAGTCTCGCTGGAAGCACTGGGTTTTTCATGGGAGTGTCCTGGAGTAAGATGCCTCAGAGCTTAAGCCTAGTACTAGTGAAACCCAGAAAATACAAAAATATTTGGGCTGTTGTCATGATGTGTTGAAATGTTGAAAACAGTATATAACACCATTCAATCAATCACAGCTACCAGTGCACTTATCCATGCATTCCTGAGGTTTCACTTTTTAGTATTTGCTTTCCCTCATACATATTGTCAAAAACGACGTCCAGCTGCATGACAGAAATAAATCTCAAAGCAATGACAATAAGCAATCCTCACAAACAGCTTGGCCAAGCTGGGATTTGAACTGCATGACCCCAGGATTATTAGTGTTTTAAGTCTCTGAGCTTCCAGGCTTAGTGCCAAATAAATGGATGTGTTCAGATTCAAGGCTGATTCGACCTAGAATTTCACAAAATTACTGATAGTGTAGATCAAAGAGCAGACTTGCAGTTTATCTTATAACTCTCATGAAATAGCCAATGCACATGTTTTGCAGGGTGTGTATGTGTGTGTGTGGGGGGGGGGGGAAATTGTCAAATCAGGGTCTGCTGAATTACCTTCAAAACCATCCACTTGCACCACCAAGCCAGTTTTATAAGGTTTTAGAAGTTGAACAACTGACCTGTAAACACTTTCCATAATTCTTAACTCTCAAAATAACAACCAAAACAAAGCTATGATGAACTTTTTATTGTGAAAAATATTTGACAAAAAACAATGACACCTTTAATATGTACAAATCAGTTTCATTTATCACAAGAAAAAAGCAACGACTAGTGTCATTAACTCTTCCCTTACTGTAGACAACACAAAAAGCATTGTGGACAATGTAGATCAAGATCAGATTGCACAGAATGTGCAGTCTAATCTCTGATCTACACTGTCCACTATTTTATTCTCGATTAGGACCAAAGCAGTTCTCTATTTTGCAGCTGGGGAACATTAGTGGTCTTTGAAAAAGTGTAAATTATTCATTTAGTAGTGAAAGAGTTAAAATTACCTATGGAATTTTTTTCTCTTTATTGTATATGTTTGAAATTTTACTGCTACTGTCTTTGATCATGTTTGCCCTTGAAGATCATGCTAAAAAAAGGTCAAAAATGGAGATTCACAAACTCTTTTATAGTTCAGTTTTCTTGTGAGTGTATGTGGCATAACAATGCAAAAAGAAAAGAGAGGAACAAAATCCTAACACAGTTTAATTCCATAAGGATGAGTCTAAAATTTATCACATGGTAAAAAGTTAACCCACAATGCCCCCAAGCCCAACAAAATGTGCAGAAGTAGACAGTATAGATAAAGATCACACTGCACAAAACTGTGATCATCCTGATTGTGGGCCTTCTTCATCCACCATTTCTGAAATAGTCTGGAAAAAACAGGCTCTGTATTGCTGTATTTTCCTGTCAGACCAGAAATGACAAGCTCTTTTTATCAAGCTCAAAAAGGCTTAAACACAACTAGAATATTAATTAACCCTTTACCAAACAATACCGGATTTTTACGGCCCTGTGAAAGAAGCCTTTTGAAAACATTGTGGAAAAAGGAGAAAATGCTGGTAACCAGCATTTTCTCCTTTTTGCACAATGTTTTCTACACTTCCCACTAGAAATTTTTATTTTTGAGTCGCATTAATTTTGTCGTCTGCAAAGGCTATCAATTTGGACAACTCCAAAATTTTGTCGTTTGGTAAAGAGGTAACAAAATAAAATCATTAGCTTATCACATTTTCACTGCACTACCATTGGTCCAATTACAGTTTCGTTATATGTGAAAAATTCTGATAGAGATTCTCGAGGTGGGTTGAAAATACATAACAAATGATGCAAATATGAGCCATGGTCCCTGAAAAGGGGGTTTAATGCATCTGCAAAAATTATCAACTGATATCAGCCTTTGCAGTTGGGGCAGGCTGACCTGGGTCGAAACATTTCGCTGTTTGTAAATTTCTGCTTGTCAAAGGTCCATTCTACCTCATGAATCAGCCAGTTGTTAGACCAAATGCACTTAATGAATACATAATTATATGATGACTTGCAAGGTATAATGCATCACAGAGATGCATTGATCCCCTTTTTGTTAGAACATGGTTCATAGTAATGTGTAAATTTGCTTGTGTTGTAATCACAACAGTACTTGATTTGAAACATATGACTCATTGCATATTTCAGGTTTTAACGTCACTGTAGCAAATTTTTTCAAAACTGGAATATTTTACAAAACTATGTACACCCTCTTTCTAGCCTTTGGCTAGACACACCAACATTGTTCCCATGAGAAAATTTTAGAGAGTAAACCGTAATACAAGTTTAACCCTTCACCACACTACCGAACTTAAAGAGTGCTCTAAAGTCAAAGCATTTGCAGTAAGGTGGCCCAAAATGATTCAACTTGCCTTTAATAGAGTAGAAAACATTGTGGGAAAAGGAGAAAATGCTGGTAACCAGCATTTTCTCCTTTTCCCACAATGTTTTCAAAAGCTTACTTGTTCAGCGTCGTTAAAATTTGGGATTGTGTGATGAAGAGTTAAGAGATTCACACATTACCTCCTATAGCCATTTTATTTTTGAATTGCATAAGACCACTTCTGAAAACATCATGACTTATGACAAATACTTTGTCCTTTTGCAACAATGTTTTCAAATCCTAATTTGGGGGCTGATTATCCAGTTTTACAAGGATATTTTCAAAGCTGTCTGGCTAGTGCAAATTCTTTTCTGGAGGTAATAAGTTAAGGAAGGAATTTTCAAATATGACAAAGCTCCCCCTTCCCTTTACGTTCCTGGAACATTTAACTCTTTACTAAATATCCCGAGGTTTTAACAACCCTTATGAAGAAAGCTTTTGAAAACATTGTGTGAAAAGGAGAAGATACTATTCACCGGCATTTTCTCCTATTCCCATAATGTTTTCAAACCTTTGCAAGACAAATACTTTGAAATGGGACATGCCCAAAAATCTACCATCTGGTAAAGGTTAACCCTGTACCAAACGACAAAATTCAAGACTGGTCCAAATTGAAAGCATTTGCAGACAACAAATAAATGTAACTCAAATAAAGGGTTTTGCCTTGTGAAAGGGTAGAAAACATTGTGGGAAAAGGAGAAAATGCTGGTAACCAGCATTTTCTCCTTTTCAAACAATGTTTTCAAAAGCCTTCTTCATAAAGGTCGTTTAAACTCGGGATTTTGTGGTAATGGAATAAATCTTCAGCTTTATAAAATATGTATAGAAATACATTTCCTCTACTCAGACAATAGTCTTAAATATTTTGTCTATACAGAAATCAGCTCTGTTGGGCCAAAAACTTTCTAATCCGCTGTAGTAACTCTTTCTTTACACTGTCTGGCACTAGTGCTGAAAAAAAAACCCAGAAAATAACCAGCTCATTTTCTTTTAACACAATTGCTACAATATTTCAATGATATGGTTACAGCTCAATTCTCTATGTTTTTGCTGAGTTACACCAGCATCAGGCTATGGCACAGAAGAAACTCACAAGAACAGTCCAAGATGATTTTTTTGTTTGATTTTGCATTTTAGTTTAATGCCATTTTGACAACTTAGGTCATATCATGGCAGTCAGGGACGCAGCCATGTGTTTCCTGGCTTTCTCACACCAGTATTAACACAACTTTCTTTCCAAAGCCACTGACTAAATTTCTCACATGCATCAGAGATGAGGCAAAAAATGGCCGGAAAGAAAGTTCGCCGCAACTGGGTATTGAACCCACAACCTCCAGGTCACGAGTCAGATATGCTAACCACTGAGCTACCCGGCCAGGTTAGTCCAAAATGACTTGCCCAACTAAAGGATAGGGAATAATAATTAACACAAGCAAATAATCTATCCTTGGAGTTAATGAGTCATAGCCACAACTACATATTCCTGACCTATACCTCACCTATTGCAGAAGACCAAGGCAGGATCCTTTCTGTGAAATTTGGTCAAAACTGGTTGGGTAGTTTTAGAGAAGATGTTTGTAATAAAAGCTAAGGCACACATACATTCACCACAAGGCCACAACATAAGCTTGCTGGCATTTGGCTAGTGGAGGTAAAATTAAATGGCCTTTTCCAGTATTACAGAACAAGATACTGTGAATTCCAGAGTTCCAAACCCCCTTAAAATATCTTGCTACATACGGCAGTCTAGATCCCAAATCAGGCTGCACATTCTATACAGTCTAGTCTTCATCTGCAATACCAGCAAAAGAACCCAAATACTGCACTAAGAATACTAAAAACACTTAGAAGGCCAAATACGCCCAATAGACAGTTTCAGTCCATAAAAAGACCTAGATAAATGAAATTTCAAGGTTGCTTTTATCCAATTATCTCGACAATGGGACAGTGTGGATCAAAGATCAGACTGCAAATTTTTCTGTATTCTGGTCTTGATCTTCACTGTCTACAACAGTGGCTTAACCAGAAAAGCTATGAAAGGCACTAAAAGTGTTAAATGAGAAGTAGTTACCTCTGCCTTTTGGGGTAATTTCAGCCACAAGATCATCCACTGTAATATGTTCTAGCCCCTTCTGTTTAACAACCTCTGTAAAAACATTCAGTTCAGTACATTTAGCTATCATCAGCACTTCTTTTATTGACATATTTCTAAATAAGTTTGACTTTTTGTTGCCCCTGAAGTTGAAAGCTTTGGGAAACATCGTAGGAAAAGGATAATTTCATTGTCTGTGTTCTCCTTTCGGATCAAAATTCACACACTTTCCCTTTCCTTCTTCAAAACATCTTTGTGTAATTTGTAAAAATTTGTGTTTCACTTTTTACCGACAACAAAATTTTAGACTCCTCCATATTGAAAGTATGAAAGAGGACATATTAAATGTGACTAAAATGATGGAATCTGTCTGAAAAGTTAGAAAACTTATTGGGGAAATAGAGAAAGTACTGCTTCATATCAAGATTTTCTCCTTCCTTTCTGCATAACATATTCGAACCAAAGTCTAAAAGAGCCTAAAGACTGTAAATCCTACATCTTTACCACTGAGCCGCCACCAATTATGACAACTCCCCCAATTTTCAGGCCAATTGTAGGCTTCCTTACCATACAATCCCGAATTTTAACAGCCGTGGGACATTAGGCTTTTGAAAACATTGTGGGAAAAGGAGAAAATGCTGGTAACCAGCATTTTCTTCTTTTCCCACAATGTTTTCTTACCTTTCAGAAACAAATCCAATCATCTGAGCCACATTTTGTATGTTGTTTGCAAATGCTTTCAATTTGGACTAGTCCAAAATTTGGTCGTTTGGTGAAGAGTTAAACCAAGTGCAAGTAACGCAAAGTAAAAAACAAGAGCACCACATGCAGGTGCCATGCTTGGTTGCAGTTGTATTAAGAATGGATTAATTTTCAGAGGAAATTCAGCGTTGAAAAAGGGGCATATCTGTGTCAAAAATATTTTGATAGTTTCCTGCCCCTGTTAAGTGGGTTCTCCTTTTGATAGTTGTTTACTAGTCTGAGTTAATAATGAAGTAAAATATCTTAAGTATTGACAGAGATATTATAAAATGTCAAAGATTTTGCACAACAACAACGCAGATGATGGCAGGGCTACGACAATACCTTGACTTTTTCTTTGTAAAACAGCAAAGCTAAGAAATTAGGAAATGATACACTTTTTTTCAAATAGCATGGAAAACTTTGTGGGAATAGAAGGAATTACTTGTGTAAATATTTCAAATGTATTTCTGAATTAAATCTTAATCTTCTCAGTGCCATAAACAAAAACAGGGCAGACGGCATACCGAACATGCAGTCTGATCTTCGATCTGTAACATCCGCTTCTTTAGTCAAGCCTATAAGATTAAAACCTTTTTTACTTTTCGGTGAATTGAATTTAACCTGTCAAAAAGTGTCAAGTTTATATATTTGGTGCTGATTGGGTTTATTCATGATGATTATATGTTTAAAAGTCATCTGCTCAAAATTGATTAATTTCAGGAGGTTTAAAACTCTTTCATTACTGAATAAAAAAATTGCATTTTCTCGAAGGCTACAAATACAGTTCAGCTGCAAGATCCAGAGAGAGTTCAGTCATAGTCAAGAAGAAAGCGAATGACAGTGTAGATCAGAGATCAGACTGCACATTCCGTGCAGTCTGATCTTAATCTACACTGTCACAAAAGCTTCTGGTGCCGTCTATGGTATGGAAAGAGTTAAAAGTTTAAAAGTACTTATTCTCACAAAAATATAGCCTTTTACATCTCCACCATTGAAACCTATTTCAAACCTCAGACAGAATATTTACTTGTAGGAGGAAATTGTTCCTTTTACATTTTTGTTGTCTATACAATCAGGCTGTCTGCTACAAATCTGGTTCAAGAGGTGATGATTTAAAGTAACAATGGCTGCCAAAAGTAAACAAAGGGGGTTTTAAAATGCATTTCAATTTAACTCATACCATTTAAAAGTATGGAAATTATGGTGAAGATGACAATCTGTTATTGTACGGCTAGTCTCAATGTTAGTCGCTGGCAGAGAAAACTTGCCAGGTCACTCTATCCCTTGTTTAGTTTTTACCCGATTTCAAAATTCATTTTTCTGCCAGTGACTAACTCTTTGACCAACCACACAATAACAGATTGTAATCTTCACAACATTTTCCATTCTTTTAAATGGTATGACTTAAATTCAAATGCATTTTAACACCTGCTTTTGATTTTTTTTTCTTTTTTGCTTCTTTTGGGCCTATATGTGTCAATTAAACTTGTCTTACCTTTGCAATATTGTTTCAGCTCATCTCTCCAGCCACATTCAACAAGCCTAGTTCTCAGCAGATCTTTCAACCTGTAAACAACAACAACAAAAATTTAACTCTTTATTCACCACAGATAACTTAACCCTTTACCACACAATCCTGAGTTTTAATAACCCAAAGAAAGAAGCCTTTTGAAAACATTGTGGGAAAAGGAGAAAATGCTGGTTACCACCGTTTTTCCTTTTCCCACAATGTTTTCTACCCTACCTAGAAAAGTTTTCAGATGTTGAGCCTCATTTATTTTGTACTCTGCAAATGCTTTCAATTTGAAGAAGGCTACATTTTGTAGTGTGGTAGAGTCAAATGGTCTTGCTTTAGACTACATTCATGAAAAAAAAAAAATTGTGGCAGTATGATAGTTTTATCAAAATAAGTGATTTCTCTTGTTGTTTTATGTGTTCACATATTAACCTTTGACCCCCTACCACAATCATGGCTTTTAGCAACCCTGAGGAAGGAGTCTTTTGAACACATTGTGGTAAAAGGAGAAGATGCTGGAGCTGAAAGTAAAATTTTGTTTGTTTGTCCTTGACCACTTGACATATGGTACAACACAATTTACTGCCCCCCCCCCCCGAAAAAATTATATTGCATTCTCCTGAGGGAAAAATATTTTTATTGTTTGTGGCTAAAACAAACTTTGGCGGAAAATTTCAGATTGCAAAAAAAACCCCACCAAATTTTGTGTATCAAAGTGATTAAGAGGTGCCTCGCCTCTCAAAACTTAGCAATATGTGTCTACCATGATCCAATTACCTGTTGTTATGCAATTGTATCATGCTGTTATGTTTATTTGTAAAGGGATTACATTTAAATAATATCATTTAAAAGCATGGAAATTATTGTGAAGATTACAATCTGATATTGTATACTTGATTCAAGTGTTAGTCACTGGCAAAGGATTGGAATTTCAAAACTAGGTTAAAAGTTGCCAGGTCCGTCTATCTTTTCATTACTTTTTACCTGATTCTAAAATTCATTTTTCTGTCAGCAACTTACACTGATTGATTGATTGTATTGTGTTTAATGCCATTTTCAACATTATTTCAGTTATACTGCAGCGGCCAGTGCACCTATCCATGCTTTCCTGGAGTTTCTTTTACCAGTACTCTGCACAATAGTCTTTCCAAGGCACTGGCTACTTTCCCACATGACCATCGGTGAATCAATGGTCAGCAGTGAGAGAGGAATGAATCCTATCGCAATGACTATCTTCAATCCTCGGAAAGAAATTGGCCGAGCCGGGGATCAAACCCGCGACCCCCTGTTCTCAAGTCCTGTACACTACTGACTGAGCCATCAGGGCTCGGCGCGACTAACAGTTGGCACACAATAGCAGTTTGTCACCTTCAGAATATTTTCCTTACTTTTAAAAGGCATGATTTAATTCTAAATGCATTTTAACACCTGCATTGATTTTTTAGCCGCTTTTGGGCCTTTAATAAATACCTTTCTCTTTCTCCTGTCTCTACTAATTTCTGATTTATTGTGGCTCTCATCTGAGCATCCTTTATCTTTCTGTCTTGAAGGCTAGAACGTATAGAAATGATTTAAATGTGAAATATAACAAAAACAGATAAATTGTACCAACAATACCATGATTCATTTAACTCTTTACCACACAATCCCGAGTAATAACGACCCTTTAGGCCTAACAACAAAATATCTGTGGTCAGGGTTTTGGTCCGAGATGCTGTAGGTAGGGTAGGTAGGGATTTTTTTTTTTCAGAAACTTTTTACACGGACTGTGTTCCGAAATCACACCCCACATGTTTTTTTTTTTTCAATCATAGTGTAAAAAGTTTAGGGTCGGCAGCATTTTCTAGGAAGGGTCGGGAAACCCTTAAAACAGGTATTTTTTGATCGGCCTTAGGAAGAAGCCTTTTGAAAACATTATGGGAAAAGGAGAAAATGCTGGTAACCAGCATTTTCTCCTTTTTCCACAATGTTTTCTACCCATCCTGATACAATCTCTACCATTATAGCAACCTTTATCTTATCACTTGAAAGTACATTTTTGTCTAATACCACCAGTCAGACTTTTCTGTTATTGATTCAGATACTTATCAACGTATATCACAAATTTTTCTAACAGACAGATCTTTTTAAAATTTTGCACATACAGAGCTCATCATGTCTCTAGGGGATTACAATAAAAATACTTAATAGATATGGGTCACCGTGGTCGTTTCTGAGAAATTTGCCTTTGAAAAGGGTATATACAGCTCCGAAATTCAGCTTATATTAGAATCAACACACATTTCTTTAATATTAAATCAGCTAAACAGGGAAATTACCAGAAGAATATACAAATATACATCATTTTAATGAAAATTTATTTAGTTTTGCACAAAAAATATATATTTGGAACGTGATAAATTTACAAATATGCATGTTATATATGGACCATTGACCAAATTAAGGGTTAATCTTAAAAAAAATACATACATGTACTTTCTCACGGACAGATTTTTCTTAAAATTTCCACACTTATAGTATATATAATTCTAAACAATAAGAAAAAATAAAAATGGCACCTATCCATGCTTATTTTGTCTGGAAACAGGGATGAAGGTCACCGTGAAAGTTTATCTTTTCAAGGAAAAAATAAGATAAAAGCTCAGCAGACATAATACGAAAAGGAGAAATTGCTCATTAGGAGCAATTTCTCCTTCTTCCACTGTATATTTCGAAGTGGAAACAGCTGTACTTCCACAGCTTTAAATTTCTTGCTTTTGTTTGCTTGTTTGGTGTGTAAAGCCGTGTCAACAGTATTTTAATTATTTCACAATGACAGTTCACAGATTTACTAATGCTACCAGAAGGAAGTGCTACTTGTTTCAGTGCAGCAATAGTATTACCATATGTGCAGAAAATACATAGGTATATTTTTTATTCACTATCCATGACAAAAACACATGCACAGTAGGATGCGCGCAAACATTTGTAATACATGTATATGTCGTTAAGACGAACTCTTTTTGTGGTTGCACTGTCTTATCAGTTAGATGAAGAGTCACATGATAAGGTTTATCAACGTTTCGCTAAACCCTGCACTTGTAGATGGCACTATTTAAATTATGGAAAAACCACTGTATATTAAGGGAACTTAATCTTCAATTGAGATTTTCAATTAATACGGGCTAAGGACCTTACCAAAGGCACAGTGTAATGACCACCAACAGGCCCTGAAGGACAATTTTTTCGCTCTTTTGATTTTCCCCATAATCAAGAGAAATTTGGACTGTATCCCTAATTCAACTTCCTTGACAACCAGATTAAATACAAGAAAAATTTAACACAGCCAGACTAATTCCACGAGATTAAATTTCTTATAATTTTTAGTTGAAATTACTTAAAATTTAAATCATTTTGCCTTTCCTTGCATATCATAACAAGTTTCATTGAAAAACAACATGTGTGCAGCATGCTGACGTCATTTTCTGATGATGTTTGGCCTTGATCGCATAAGCCTTTAGTAACTCTCCTTTCTTCCTGTTGGTTCTGGTTCAACTTATTAACCCTTTAATCACAAGGGTAATGAATAACTTACTGCCTCAGTGAATAATTAATTAATAAACAAAAGATTGTAAATAATGTTGATTTTGAGAAAGCTGGCATTATGGACAGATAGTTGGGTAGTTGGGTAAAACACATTGAGGATACAGGGGACAAAGATCAAGGAATGTTGGAGAGACAGAGAGACAGCGACAGAGAGAGAGAGAGAGAGAGAGAGAGAGAAAGAGAGGGTAAGTGCAGTGTGGAGGGGGTAGGGAGGCAGGAAGGGAGGAGGCAATTTCTGGTGATTTCACTTTTCATTATTCTCCTCATATTGACTCCTAAAAGAGTTGAGAACTATATTCACATACAAAGGCCTTTTACAAAGTCTGTCTTTGTTTACAGGTATTTCTTATTCAATGTGTCTACAAAGTTTTGCCTGACTGTATCTAAACCCCTCCATTGCCAAACAAAAATGATCAGAGAGAACATAGATCTATTTTCATAAATACTGGTGTTTTCAATATAGTTAGGTGTGTACCTCCACCTTTTACATTGTTATATTGCAGTGGCAAGTGTACCTATCCATGCTTTCCTGGGATGCCGTTTACCAGTACTCTACACAAACTTCTTCCAAAGCCACTCCTTGCTTACCACCATAACCATCATCCAAACAATAGTCAGCAGTGACAAGGGAATGCATCCTATCTCAATGACATTCATAAATCATCAGAAAGAAAATGAACAAGCTGGGAATCTAAAGAAGCGACCTTGATAATGTCACATAAACCACTTATGACCTGATCAGTTATTGGATTTATGTTTGAATATGTTTGCTAAAAAATCTCCTACGCCCTTTCTAGGTTTGGACTACATTTATGTTACATAAAATAACATACAAATGGTTTAATCTTTTGGTTTGGCCTAGAGTAGGGGCGAATCTTCTTTGGGACGAATCTACTGGCAACGGAATCTATTAAGTTAGCTCTTAAAATTAGTTGAGCGTTAAGTAATCATTCCTGTATGAGTTCAAACGCTTATACAGCCACTTATACTGATGACTTATACTACAAGGTTTGATTTTGTAAATGAAAAATTAATTCTGAAGTAAAATTTACTACTTACTCCGCCATCTTTTTTTTTTGTTTCAGTGGTTACCGGGTTGGACTGGGTTTCACATTAGAACTGGATCTCACCCAAACACTGTAATCTTTAACGATTTAGTCTGTTCTAATTAAACGATGGAAAAGGGTTCAATGCATTCGAATTTAATTTATTTGTTCTTGTAGGGTGAAAGATTGTTAGGTTAAAAAAAAAGTTAACATGTAGGACAAAGTGGAAAAAAATGCATCATCTAACCCTTGAGCTATGTAACTTCATATAACTAGATCTAGCCGATTTTGATCTATAAATAACTAGATAGATGAAAATTAAAATTTCAAGTGGATATTCATAACCCAAAAGTTGCAAATTCCAAGTTAGCTTTCCTCGTACATCGACCCATTTTCCATGTCACCCTTAACTGTCTGACTCTTGACTGTACCGAACGATTCATGGTCTAAGGGAAAAAACTCTCACATGTTTCTGTGCGTAATATACGGAGTCACCTCCCTTATACGCGTGGGGACGGCGCCAGCGTTGTCTGCGCATGTCATATTCTTCGAAGATGTGCATTTGTAGAATGCCATCTAGGGGGGTATAATGCGGCGCCAGACGAATGACAGACAACTCGCCCCAAAGACAACTCGCCCCAAGACAACTCGCACCACAAAAACCGCGCCCCAAGACACTCGTCCTACATTTAGAAGACAAGTCGCCCCAAACTGAGGACAACTCACCCCACACCGAAGACAACTCGCCCCAAATTTCATAAAAACATGGACCAGCTCACAGAATTCAAAGAATCTCGCCCAACTTAAAAAAATGTCCAAAATCTAGCAAAATTCACACACCGTACATTAAAATTCAGTGTGAATTGGTTATAAATGTCTTGAAAACAACAACCCGGATTAGTCTTAATAATGAGACGCTACAGTGATTTTTTTTTTTTCATATTAGGACATTTATTGTGCACCGAACCGTCTCAAGTCCATCGTAAATTTTCCGGTAGCAAAGATAGAGCGCTATACTGACTTTCTGTCCCGTCGGTTTAATCTGTACAGAGATCGTATATACACATATAAGATCCCTGATCTGTATTGCAGCGAAATGCAATTAACTTTCAGTAACAAACATGACCAAAGACAATTTATTAAACCTTTCATAACCTTAAGAGCATGTAGAAGTCTTTTATAACATGTAAGTCTCGGAAAAACACTGACGAAATCTATCGGGTGTGGCGGCCATTTTGTGTGTTTTCGGCAACATAAATTACTCGAGTAACACATGAAATGAACTGTTTTTTTTTTTCTTTCTCATGTTCAGCATTTAAATTGAAAATATTTGTATTTCAAAAGAAGGATTATTGAATACGCATGCAACGGGTATGTTCCAATCCTAGTTTTGTGCTCTATTTGTGAAATTATGAGAGTTCAAACTTGCGCACAAAATCTGTGCGGAGATTTCAACTGTTTTTGTCTTGATCGTCTCTACCCAGAGGCGACCAGTCAAAAAGTAACATCGCCTTTAGTTATCTGTACTACAACCCACATGCGATTACCGCTAATCTGTTTCAACATGGGCAGTTAACTATACACAAAAGGAATAATTAACGATTAAGAGGCCTAATTTAACAGCTTGTCGTCAAACGTATCTTCCAGATAAAAGCAATCATGAAAGACATCATCAAACGAATTACTGGTCAGTCGGTCTGTCCGTCTGTCTATCTATCTATCGTATTATTGATTGAAAAGAAAAGATATATTGACAATATGGAAGGATATTCTTTCCTTGAGCTGAATATGTCGACGATGTCAACTAATCTAATTAGCATCATCTAAGCCAATTTTAATGTTCCATTGGTGCAAACGACAGAATATAATCCTCGATCACTTGAACGAAAGCAGTCTATCAAGCTTTGAAATTCAGAATTTTCTTGAACAGTTTTGACCTAGTCATAATACTATGAATAATTAATCATTCGTAATTTAACACAATCTTTTGAAACTGACTTATTAATGATAATTATGCAGCAGCAAACTTTTTTAAGTCACTGGTATAGGAGAAATCCCTTGTATTATTCTCTTTCCCCCACCTATATTCATAGTGTCAATTTTAATTTATAAGTACTTCGTTCTCTTTTCGATTAACCCTAGGGCTGCTAAGCACGACTCACTGACCTTTAGCGGACAATGTGGACAAAGATCAGACTGCACAGAACGTGCAGTCTGATCTTGAATCTACACTGTCCGTTTAGGAGATATTCAATGATTCCCCAAAACATAACTTTGAAGTAGCAATTTTTTAGGTTTTTACCATCGCATAGAAAATTTCATTTTAGTTATTTAGCAGGATAAGGGTTAATACTTTTTGCATGTTACATTGTTTTGGATATGAAAGAATATACAATTAACCATTACTGTATCTATAGGCAAATTCTTACCATTGAACAATTAATACAAGTACAAGTAATACCAAGGGGAAACATTTGAAGGACAGACGAAACTTTTAGAGTTATGTGGTTCACATTTTGGGAAAAACAGGGGATAACTTGAACAGCAGCTGTCGTCGGCGGTCTAGCCAGTCCGGCCATGGCCAGACTACTTTTTTCGGCCGAAGATGGTATTGGCCATATCACTTTTTTTCCCTTCTTTACTTTTTCTATTTAACTTTTTACCACACAACCCCAAGGTTATTTTCATGCTGCGGTGATCAAGGTCAAGGTCATATTCTGATTTCACCAAACAAACTCGTTATAATCACATGAAATCAAACAACATGCCTACGGCCCTTTCAAGTTCAAGTATAAAGTTTTTGACAAAGTGCCTTTCTGAGTTGGACCAGCCCGCATTGCTCAGGTGGTAGAGCGTATAGGCCTACTTGTAAATATCGACGGTGCTATATATACACCGTGCACGTTAAAGAACCAGGCGTAAGTTAGGGTGGGTGTCGATCTGTATCTTGCACGATCCCTCGTAACAAAACTAACAGTCTTCAGGGGGCGTCACATGGGCAACCGGTGGAGACGATAAATAAACGCAAAGTCAATCAATCTTTCTGAGCTGACCAGCCCGCATAGCTCAACTGGTAGAGCGTAGGACCTGTAAGCATCAAGTCCTGGGTCATTTGAAGGTGTGGGTTCGAGCTCCATGGCTGGCCATCTAAAAATACAGTCTTTCGGATGAGACGTTAAATCGAGGTCCCGTGTGACTGTGCTATACATTGAGACAACAAGGCGTAACTCAATATGGGTTTCGTGCTGCATCCTGCAATATCCCCTGTAACAAAACTAACAGCCTTCAAGGGGGGGGGGGGGGGGGGGGAGGGGCGTCGCTTCTAGAAACGTCTAGAATTCAAAAACTTTCAAGGGATCCCCCCCCCCCCAAACGTCCGTTACGAGAGGGGATACCCCTCTCTTGCTCACTCCCCCCCACACACACACACTTACTTGTGCCTTCGGCACTCGGGGAACGCCAAAGGTATTCCAAAGCCGTGCCACCTTTAACAAGCCGACAACGGCTCTGACTTGTAAAAATTTACTACGCACGTTTCCATAATTTCCCTATGAGACTAAATGCAGATGGTAGTTAGAAGTACAGTTTGTATAGTCATGGGTGAAATTTGATATATAACTCTTTACCAAATAAAAAAAAAAAACTTGTCCAAATTCATACCATTTTCTTAATACAAATAAAATGTGGCTAAAATAATTAAATTTGACTTAATGGGTCAAAAACATTGCGGGAAAAGGAGAAAGTGCTGGTTACCTGCATTTTTACCTTTCTCCACAATGTTTTCAAAAGCCGTCTGCTTCAGGATCGTTAAATATGGAATTATGTGGTAAAGGGTTAAGTGTATGTATTACGTTTCCCCACATTGCAAAACGATGCTTAATTTTCCCCCGCGATGTTTCATGTGTCTAGAGGGGCTTACTAGTACTTTCCGCGGATTTCAGTTGCAATGAAGGCGAAACAGCTGGCCTGCAGATCAAAAACCAGTTTTGAAATATTAAGGAACCATGAATATGGATATGTGAGCTGTGGCCATGAAATACGTTTGATATGACATTAATCACTACACATTTGAATATAAAAACTGAATAAAATCATAACAGTTGTAGACCTTTATCTTATTTACCTACAGTTGATTGTAATAAAAGTGGGGCAAGTTATCTCAGAATGTGAGGCGAGTTGTCTTCTGAAGGTGGAGCGAGTTGTCTTGGGGCGAGCTATTTGTGGGACGAGTTGTCTTCTAGGCGAGTTGTTCTGCACCCTTTTGGCTGCTCTGATAGACTTATCTATCACCGGAAGTATTTGTATTATTGGCTGCTAAGGTTCTAAATTTTCATAGGTTTTCGCGTTTGTTGCACGCAGCGGAAAATGCTTACAAATAAGATATTTCTGAAAAAGACAAAACGTGGTAGTATTCTCAAAATTGTCAGGGAGCATTATCTAAGAGATGACATAGCCTGTGGATCTGCATGTTGTGAGATATGTACTCATGACCTGCGAGGGCCCGCCTTGGAAGAGTCGCCTGATAGTGAAAGTAGCTTGCTGACTGCGCCTCATTACATTATTCCGGACACTAATGTCGTCCTCCATCAGGTAGAATAACGAAATAAATGAAAAAAAAAACGTAAAGGTTTTTTTCTGGATAATTGGACAGAAAGTGTTCCCGATAACGCTAAATTATGTGCGATTCACATACACATGAAGTAAAGCACGCACAAAAATGACAATCCTTTATGGGGTCCATGGAAAAACCCTGACTTTCCCCTATGACCGAATTTCACCTCAAACATACTGTATTTCACCCCCAAATGACAAATCTTCCCTTGTAGTAATAAATTTTGGTCTGAAACTCTAATAATAATATGTGGAAAGCATAATTTCATGTTACTTTTTGGAAAAAAATCATTTTGTTATTGTAATTTGTCAGGGTTTCTTTCATTAGAACCGAATTTCACCTTGTGACTCTGTAAGAATTATGATACTGTGAAATTTTCACACCAAATTTCACTTGCAAGATATATACATGTTTGACTTTTTTTCATCCATCACTCTTGAAATAAAGAAGCAGATTTAAAAAAATAATGATAAAATATTACACAACTGTAATATAATTATTGTCTTTTAAAAAAGAACATACACCTCACAAGTGAAATTTGGTAGGTAAATTTCACGGTATCGTAATTCTTACGGAGTCATCTTGAGGGAAATATGGTTGTAAATCAAAGAATTCCTAGCAAGTTACATTTACAAAAAGATTTTTTTTCAGAAAAAAGCATGAAGTTGTGCCTTTAAAAAAAATTAATTGCCTTACAATTTCTAGTCAAAAGTTTTGACCACATCGTTAGAATTGATCATTTTGAAGTGAAATTTGGTCTGTTTCAGGTGAAATACAGTGAAATTCGGTCATAAGTGAAATTCGGTTTTTCCATGGACCGTCCTTTATGTGGAAACATGTACAAAGAGTATGGTCAAGAAAAGAAACAATTAACAGAATAGAAGTTATTTGTTTAATTTTGACATTTTTTCTGTTCAACTATCAGTTTTCTGAAAACAATTAAATTTGGGATTTCCAGCTTTATCTAATTTTAGACTGTCTGTGTAATCAGTCTTTATTCCCATACATTTTTGTTAAAAAAGTGCCATGAGTGATTGCAGACTGTGTCTTTTTTGTTTTGAAAAAAAATCTTGAGTGTGAATCTTGTCCTCAGCACCGTAAAACTTTTTTGTCTGTTAGATTGAGAATTACTCAGAAATAATGCACTTTAGAAGCCTTTGGCTTTTGAAATTTTAGTAACCATTTGAGAATCAGGAGAAAAATGTTCAATTTTTTTTTTGCCTGGTAAAGAATTAAATTTAACCAGGCAATTTGAGATATATAGGTTCTGACATGAGTTGGCATTGGAGAAAAAAAATTGATTAAATGAGTCTAGGGAAAATATTATTAAGCGAGCCTTTGGCTAGCCTAATTATAGTAATAACTTTTTCTCTTGACAAAATTCATAAAATTTTATCTCATATGCCAACGAATGTCAGATTCTTTTTATCACTTAATGATATTTCACAAATTATATGTCAGAAGATGCAACAGTATCTACAGATGCACCCCAGTGATGTCCATAAAACCCATTAACTTTCATGAGATATGCACAAAATGACGACACACAATTGTGATATCAAATGTGTATAAGATTAGAAAATTCGTAATAGGTATATTACACTGAAAACAAAGGAAGTTAGGTGATAAATATTTATCTATAAAATTCTGAACATTTACATTCAACTACATACACCAGCACTTGTGCTAGTATGTTTTTGCTTGTATACAAAGAAATTTATGTCAACTTGTCTTTGGAAGAGTGAGAAAAATTACAAGGACCATGCCTCTGAAATAACACAACAGTGAATAATTCTATTTATATGTGATTATTACTTTCCCAACAGATAGATGTACTGGAAGACATTTCCATCAAGAATGCAATAATACTTCAAACTGTAGTAGAGGAGGTAAGAAATGGCCGAGACATTGTTTTGAATGTCTGTTTCACCCTTTACTACACTATGCCGAGTTTTAACAACCCTGGGGAAATGGCCTTCTGAAAACCTGATGGGAAATGGAGAAAATGCTGGTTAACAGCATTTTCTTCTTTTCCCAAAAGGTTTTCTACACTTTTAAAGACAATTACCAGGGCTTTCCCTGCAAGTTTTAATTTTTGCGCCATCAAGTTCGCAAGCTCAAAAAAATTGGGGCCAGTAGGAGCCAACTGAGGTAGCCACATAGTACATTAGATGCTTCAGTTTATTGGCCCATGTTAAAGCTACTAAATCCATTGCTCACTATAATACTGTACATGCTTGCTTATGTTCCTATATCCCCAAGGGTTTTCAAGGTTGTGAGCTACAGGGACACAGAAGTTGTATTTAAACAGTAATACAGCGCAGTAATTCTAACGCTGCAAACCTGTTAGAATTCCTTGAGTTTTAATGAAATTAAAGAAGAAATTTGGGATTGTGTGGTAAAGGGTTTAATAAATCATTTCTTTCTATCTTAAAAAATTACTAATTTTGTTAAAGAGTCCTTTTATTCTGGTCTTTTCTCTCAGTATGAGTGGCCTATACCTTCTCTGACATTAGTTCCAGAACTATCAGTGCAAGACAAAGTGGCCTACAAAGTGCCCCCCGTACTATTCAACATGTTCATGTCGTAAAATCACCCGAGTTTTTTCCTCATTATTAGACATATATTTTAACACCCACTTATTGTTTTATACATACATGTACTTTAAAAAAATTTAATTTTTTTCTTCACTATATTTGAATTTGATTCATAACAATTTTTCTGCAAGTAATTGAAAATGTAATTGATGATTAGATCAGTTTTGAGGCCAGTAATCGATTATATTACAATTACATGTAATCGAAAATGCCTTTGGTTACTGATTACTGTCTATTACTGGAGAAAATGTAATTGATTACAATCGATTACGATTACTGATTTCGATTAGTCCAACTCTGGTCTTGGATAGCCTCCAGAGAATAAAATGCATTTTCTATCCATCATAATCTGACATCTGTGCAACCTTGCAACCATCAGGGGCAGCATTTGGCATGAATCTATACAAGAATGATTTATAGTTTCATAAAATAAAGATGAAATTGGTTAAAAAACTGGATGAAAACTGGTAAAGATGTGTCTTTAATTTTTGGGGTGAAATATGAAGGTATTTATTATTTACATGTACAGGTTCGTCACAGAAGTGCACCAGCACATAAGAGACTTAAAGATGTCATATGGAACCCAGGAAAACATTTTTATCAATTTGCTAACGAATTCAACAAGTAAGTTTTACATTTTACCAGACAACAATATATTTGGTGAGTCCAACATGAAAGCATTTGCAAACAACAATTTAAATACAGCTTTGATTTTGAGATTACTTGTAGTCTTTGAACGTGCTGAAAACAATTTCAGAAAAAGAAAAAAAAATGCTGGTTACCATGATTTTCTCCTTTTCCCACAGTGTTTCCAAAAGCTTTCCCTCTCCAGGTTGTAGAAATACAGAATTGTTTCTTAACCTTTTACCGCACAATCCCGAGTTTTAATGACCTTGTAAAAGAAGGCCTTTGAAAACATTGTGGAAAAAGGAGAAAATGCTGGTAACTAGCGTTTTCTCCTATTTCCACAATGTTTTCTACACTATCAAAGACAGAAACCATCATTTGAGCCACATTTGTTTTGTCGTCTGCAACTGCTTTCAATTTGGTTTGATCAGAATTTTGTCATAATGAGTTAAAAGATTTACCCATAACATCCCGGAATAAATCTGCAGCAGACAACTTTGGAAGCTCCCTTGTTAAGATCGGAATTATATATAGAGGATATATTTTTTTTTGACGAATGATCAATTTTTTTTTCATAAGGTGAGTATTTTTATTCGTGGCACAGTCGTGGGTGAAAATACTACTGATGGTGTTCACAAGATGAAATAAATTTCAATCTTTCACTGAAAAAAACAAATATTTTATTAATTTTATGCTTTTAACCTCTTTTTGTTGGGACTTTCATCAAAACCCAGTACAGTTGGTTTTTGGTAATTTCCCATTTCACATAGTCTCACATAACAATGCATTACAATATTACATAAAAGGTGAGAAATATAGGGTAAATTCACGTAAATTATGTTATATTTTGGTCTGGTTGATTGGCACTGTTTACCTAGGTAACTAGTGCACATAAACTACCTTTCCAGTCTTTAATTGAAGAATTACAGAAAACATTTACGGTAAATTAAACTGGTGTTAACCATGAATTATTATACGCCCGTCGAAGACGGGACGTATTATGGGATCTGCCGTGGTGGGTGGGCGGACGGGCGGGCGGCGTCCCCATTCTTTGTCCGGAGCATATCTCCAAAACTATGCTAGCTACGGTTATGAAATTTCATTGGTGGATAGATCTCATCAAGGCGGAGTGCAGTGCACAGGAATCATAACTCTTGCTTCCTTAATTTTTAAGTTATTGCCCTTTGTTGTTTTTCATACTTGAATTTTGTCCGGAGCATATCTCCAAAACTATACTAGCTACGGTTATGAAACTTTATGGGTGGATAGATCTCATCAAGGGGGAGTGCAGTGCACAGGAATCATAATTCTTGCTTCCTTAATTTTTGAGTTATTGCCCTTTGTTGTTTTTCATACTTGAATTTTGTCCGGAGCATATCTCCAAGACTATACTGGCTAAGGTTATGAAACTTCATGGGTAGATAGATCTTATCAAGGGGGAGTGCAGTGCACAGGAATCATAACTCTTGCTTCCTTAATTTTTGAGTTATTGCCCTTTGTTGTTTTTCATACTTGAATTTTGTCCGGAGCATATCTCCAAGACTATACTAGCTAAGGTTATGAAACTTCATGGGTGGATAGATCTTATCAAGGGGGAGTGCAGTGCACAGGAATCATAACTCTTGCTTACTTAATTTTTGAGTTATTTCCCTTTGTTTATATTCATACTTGAATTTTGTTCAAAGCATATCTCCAAAACTATGCTAGCTACGGTTATGAAACTTCATGGGTGGATAGATCTCATTAAGGGGGAGTGCAGTGCAAAAGAACCATAACTCTACCTCATGCTGTCTTTGAGTTATTTCCCTTTGATTGTCATTTTTAAAGCATTTTGTGCTTGTCCAGGGCATAACTTTGTCAACTCCAGTCTGATTGACTTGAAACTTGGCATGTGTGTTTGTTGCAATAATACGGAGTGCAGTGCAAAAGAACCATAACTCTACCTCGTGCTGTCTTTGAGTTATTTCCCTTTGATCGTCATTTTTACAGCATTTTCTGCTTGTCTGGAGCATAACTTTATCATCTCCAGTCCGATTGACTTGAAACTTGGCATGTGTGTTTGTTGCAATAATACGGAGTGCAGTGCGCAAGAACCATAACTCTACCTCGTGCTGTCTTTGAGTTATTTCCCTTTGATCGTCATTTTTACAGCATTTTCTGCTTGTCTGGAGCATAACTTTGTCATCTCTAGTCCGATTGACTTGAAACTTGGCATGTGTGTTTGTTGCAATAATACGGAGTGCAGTGCAAAAGAACCATAACTCTACCTTGTGCTGTCTTTGAGTTATTTCCCTTTGATCGTTATTTTTACAGCATTTTCTGCTTGTCTGGAGCATAACTTTGTCATCTCCAGTCCGATTGACTTGAAACTTGGCATGTGTGTTAGTTGCAATACTACGGATTGCAGTGCAAAAGAACCATAACTCTACCTCGTGCTTTCTTTGAGTTATTTCCCTTTGATCGTCATTTTTACAGCATTTTCTGCTTGTCTGGAGCATAATTTTGTCATCTCCAGTCCGACTGACTTGAAACTTGGTATGCATGTTTGTTGCAATATTACGGAGTACAGTGCGCAAGAACAATAACTCTACCTAGTGTGGATTTCGAGTAATTCCACTTTGATCTTCATTTTTACAGTATTTCTTGCTTGTCTGGAACGGAACTTTGTCACCTCAAGTCAAATTGACTTGAGACTTGGTAAACATGTTTGTTGCATTACCTGCCCTTTACGATTATTATACCCCATTGACAACTGGCGGTGGGACGGGCGTATCTTGCGACAATTTGCCGCTCTTGTCAAACTTTGTAATCCACCTTTATTTCCTAATAAACTACTGAAAAGCATGAACTAATATTAGGTTATTTAACATGCTTGGGTACAATAGTGATTTCTATTGGATGAGTACACAGCAGAACCAGGTTATATTTTGGATGAAGCGGTAGCAGTCCAAAATAGTGACTGGCTCTGCAGTGTTAAAATTTTTGCACCTTATGTTTATTGCCATTAGGTCAGTCATCATATGTATTGTTTGCTCATTCTGAATTGTAATTTATGAATAAAAAAAGTGATAAAATTTGGTCATCACTAGCTTGTTTTAGTTTTCGAGTTGGAAAAATAGCATGAAAATTACTTTCCTTCAGCAAGCACACGTCCTTTTAATCCTTTACCAAACAGTCCAGTGTTTAAATGACCCTATTGAAGAAGGCTTCTGAAAACATTATGGGACAAGGAGAAAATGCTGGTAATAGGCATTTCCCCTTTGCCCACATTCTTTTCTTCCCCTTACAAAGATGAAATCCATCATTAGCACAACTATTAGTTTGTTGTCGTCTAATGTACATTTAATTTTGACAAGTCTAAAATTTTTGAAGTAAAGAATTAAACAAGCATTTTTTCAGATATCCCTTAGCCTTTTGCTTAACACTTATCGTGCTAAATAAGTGAAATGGAACTTTAAAGCCAATGGTAAAAAACTAAATTTTGCTATCTCAAAAGTATTTTTTTTTGGGGAAAAATGTCCTTATTGGTCAGTGTAGATCAAAGATCAGACTGCTTCTTCTGTGCAGTTTTATCATTATCTTAACTGTCCGCACAATGTCAATGAGTTGTACTTAGCAGGCTAAGGGTTAATACAATTTTGAGTGAACGCATCCATCCACATGTAAAATCCATTGGCTCTGTTGTTTTACAGAGACACCTATGTGGAGAGACAACCTGGCGAGAAATCCAATGATAGAAATGACCGTGCTATCAGAGAAGCGGCAATATGGTACAAAAAACACTTGGGAGAATTAGATACCAAGATTACTGTTGTACTCCTGACTAACGATGTAGATAACAAAACTAAAGCAAAGGAGGCCGGATTGAGGTCTTATACAGGTGAGTGGATGGGATTTTATTACTGATTAGTAACCTTGTCTGTTTCCCAAATGACAAGAAACTGGACTCTTTCAATTTGAAAACATTTGCAGATGACAGTTTGTATGTAGTTAAAAGGATTATTGTTTGCTATGAAAGGGAAGAAAACATTGTTGGAAAAGGAGAAAATGCTGGTTACCAGCATTTTCTCCTTTTCCCACAATATTTTCAGAAGGCCTCTTCCTTATGGTCATAAAATTGGGGTTCTTTGGTAAAGAGTTAATAACAGAGTGAATCTATGACAGATACAGGAAATTTATAACATTTGGTGTAATAGTCTGTAGTCTCTTTCTTATGTTATTGATGAAATCTTGATTTGACTAAAGACATGGCCACAATCGGCTTGGCTTATCTTTTTTTTCTGTATTGTGCTTTTAATCCTTATGGTGAGTGAAAAAACATCATGTTATTATGGCAATGTTCCCCTTCAATATTTGGATGGAGACAAGGATATGATTCCGCTACATACATAAATTGTTAGGTTTCACTGATATTTTGCGTAAGTGATTCTCTGTGAAGAATTCTTCATCTAGATTCCTTAATGGTATATTAACCTTTTACCTGTTAAATAACTTAAATGGAACTTAAAAGCTGATAGTAAAAACCCAGATATTGCTATGTCAAAGTTATTGGGGGGGGGGGGGAATATCTCCTTATTGGACAATGTAGATCCAAGATCAGACTGCTTATTCTGTGCAGTCTGATCTTGATCTACATTGTCTGTAAAAAGTCCTAGAGTTGTGCTTAGCAGCCAAATGGTTAATCGTTAACTCTTATCCTGCTAAATCAGTGGAACTTACTAGCCGATAGTAAAAACCCAAATTTTGCTATTTCTAAGGTATTTTCTGGGGAAAGATATCTTGTTATCCAACAGTGGATCAAAGACCATTCTGCACATTCTGTACAGTCTGATCTTGAACTACACTGCCCACAAAAGGTCCTTGTGTTGTTCTTAGCAGCTTAAGGGTTAATATCGGGGGGGGAAAAAAAAGAACATGACTGTTGCAGACATGGCTGATTTCTTTTTTGAAATATTATATGGGTTGTAGACTCTGTCACACTGTTGTGCCTTTCCATTCTGACTATGGCTCACTTTATTTGCCAGTGGAGTAAGAAAGTGCAGTATTTAACTCTTTACAAAATGACAAATTCTGTGCTTATCTCAATCGAAAGAATTTACAGACAACAAATCAAATGTGACTGAAATGGTGAGATTGGAGGCGAGAAAACATTGTGGGAAAAGGAAAAATGCTGGTTACCAGCATTTTCTCCTCCTCCCTCAATGTTTTAAAAAGCTGTCTTTGTCAGAGTTGTTAAAACTTGAAATAGAGGATGATTTATATGATGTTGAAGTTGAAGAATATTTAATAGCTTTTTTCTGTTTTTCAGTACATGAATATGTGAAAAGCTTGAAGGAGAATGGCACTTTACTTGACAAACTGGCGCATGTCGGAACAAGTATGGTGAGTACCTTTAACCATAATCATGATATCTTTCTTACTCATGTTTGCAGCCAGTGTAGGTCAAAGATCAGACTACAAGGTAGGCTGATCTTAATCTGTGTAGTCAACAGTAACTGAAATTGTGTATGGTACTCCAAGGATAGATAGGCTTTGTTTCACGTCATTGAAATTCATGACTTGTTTGAAGCAGAGGATTGCTTTATGCTACTTTCTTAAGCCCTGCTGCAAAGTGTTGTATTAGCTAGATTTTGGTATTTTTTTTTTGTGTGTGTGTGGTGTGTGTTATGCCTATATAAACAATATTTCAGTAATATTATGATGGCCAGTGCACATTCCCATGCTTTCATGGAAATTTTCTTTACTATTGCTCTATACAATATTATTCCCAAGCCACTGGCTGCTTTCCCACATATCCAATGTCAAAACAATGATCAGTGGTGAGAGAGGAATGAACTCTGTCACAATGGCTGTCATCAATCGTCAGACATTTGGCCGAGGTGGGGATTTGAATCAGCGACTCTCTGTTCTCAAGTCCTGTATGCCACCAACTGGGCTACCAGGTTTGGGAGATTTGGGAATTAACTAGCAGTGAGATACATCTAATGAATTGTTTGATGCCTCAGCCTCCAGATACGCATTGTCATCTTATTCAGTCAGTTAATTTCTTTATCCCTGCATTTGTTGTGACCTTCTGTTGAAAAAATGTTTGTCGGAGTTGGTGTTCAATCCCTTATTGACTGGAATTTTTCATAATTAGGTAGTGCATAAAGACAAGATGCAGTTTCCAGAACATCTTCCTTTATCAGAGTTACAGAGAGGGGTGAAGTCTGGGAAGTACCTACAGGGAACATTTCTAGCTAGCAGAGAAAACTATCTGGAGGCCAACATTAGTGTTCATAATGTTGAAAAAATGGTACGAGTTAAGTTTTTTATGCTCCCCAAAGGGTGAGCATATAGTCGCCGCTTCGTCCGTCTGTCTGTCCTCCCGTCCGTCCAAAGCCATTTCTCCACAACCCCTGGACCAAGTTGCATGAAACTTCATATATGAACTCCTTAGGATATTGCGCCTTGTGTATTTTTCCCAGTTTTCCAATTTGAGGCTGTGTCTTGGAAAAATGGTGTTTCTTGTAAAAGTCCAATTTTTACTAATATCTCTTTCAGTTTTCGTCAAAATTTCATGAAACTTCAGATTTATATTGTTTATTAAAAGTTTCACCATGTGCCCTTGTTTTTTTAATCTATGCAAAACCATGTTACGGGAAAAGGGTGCTTAATGTCATTTGTTAATGTACAGTCCACAAATGTTATTATTATTTTCTATTATTATTTTTTCTCTGAAGCCCAATATAGAAAAAATTTGGGACCTATTGTTTTACTGTTGTTCCTCAGTCTAATTTGCAATCTTTATATTTGGTATAAGATTAGGTTTCGTTAATTGATAAAAATTTGTTCAAAGTCGAATGTTCATTAAAAGCTCAAATTTTAACCCTAAAGATACCTTTTATCAATGTAATCAGCTTATGTTAAGAACAACATGTTGATATAAGGTCAAGATCATTCTGGTTGTAACATTTCTTGAAAAGAAGTGCCTGGTAACATTGGCAAATGCAGTTTGGCAGACGGGACCAAACACAAGTAGCCTGTTTCACCCCCACCCTCCTCTCCCGTGACCAACCATTTACCGACAGCCTTCACTTTCCTAAAAAGAGACCTGTTTGGGGAGCATAATTCATCTACAACGGCTCTTGTTTTTTATGGACTTTGATATGCGCATCCATGTTTTGACTGTGTACCACCTGACAAAGATCTGGAGTTGACAACTTTGTGAATGCCATTAAAAAATATAAATCGGGTGATTATTCTTTTGAAAATATTTTTCAACAGGTTAACTTTTTTCCAAACTACCAGATTTTAGATTTGTCTGAATTAAAATCATTTTCAGATGACAAACAATTAAAGCTCAAACGCAAGGTTTGTTTTTTAGACACTGGTAAACATGGAGAAAAGGTGAAAATCCTGGGTGGTCTAGAAATTAAACCCCAAAAAATTACAATTTTAGGTTGTTCTTGCCCGGAATGTCTCAGCAAAGTGGACAGCAAGGGTCAAAGATCATACTGCATGTTCTTTTCAGTCCCATCTTGATCTACACTGGCCTCAAAGGCAACTATACTTGTGAAAGGCATTTGAACCCTTTAAAACAATTCCTAGTTTTAACGACCTTGATAAAGAAAGGTTTTGAAAACATTATGGGAAAAGGAGAAAGTGCTGGTAACCAGCATTTTCTCCTTTCCCAAGATGTTTTCTACTGTTTACAGCCAAAAAGCATAATTCCGGCCACATTGATATTGTAGACTGCAAATGCTTTCAGTTTGGACGACTCCAATTTTTTTTTTTTTTTTCGTTTGGTAAAGAGTTGAGGGTTAATATTGCATGCACCGATTTGATTTCCCTCTGCAGAATTCATAATTGATTGGTATATACTTTATCTTTGCTTTTATATGCACAAAGGAAATTCAAGCTTTTTGGATCTTCTATATGAGCCGCGCTCTGGCAAAGGGGGCTTATTGCACATCCATAATGCAGTTTACCAAGCAAGACGTCATATAAATTATGGATGCATAAAATCCATTTTCTCTAAGAACTCCCTGAATCATGATGTAGGCTGGTCCTTTGACATACAGAAAATTGACCAGTAGCAAAAATTTTTGGTCCAGGTCAGCCTGCCCGGACTGCGCCCTTTTCACAGAGCATGGCTCACATATTTCCTGATCAAACCCTTTACCAAAGTTCAACAATCTAACAGAAGAGACTGTTGAAAACATTGTGGAAAATGGAGAGGCTGCAGGTATTAATCAGCATTATCACCTTTTTCCACAGAGATATTTGTCGATGCAGAAAATTTTTATAGTCTAGTTAAGATTTAACTCCGTACATTGCCACAAAATCTCTGACTTGTCAGAAATGAAAACATTTGCAGCCAATAAATTGATGCAGCTTGATTAGTCTTGGAAAGGGTCAAAAACAGTGTGAGAAAAGGAGAAAATGCTGGTTACTGGTATATTCTCTTTTACCCACAATGTTTTCTAACGTGTTCAGCCTCTGGATTATTAGAACTCGGGATCATGTGTTGAAGGATTGTGGGTCTGTGGGTTGAGGCTTAGCAGTATACCAGTAAAACTCAGCCATGTTTCACATCTAAGTTTTCCTATTACAGATATTTGTTCAAGGTCACAAAAATTTAAATAGAGCCGTTCATGATGATGTGGTTGCCATAGAGATGCTGCCAGAAGAGGAATGGACTTGTCCAAGTTCACTGGTACTGGAGGAAACAGAGGAGAAATCTGACGCTGTAGATATTGATGCCGAGGTAGAAATTCATAGTTGTAAAATTTGAGCCATGCTGTGTGAAAAGGGGGCTTAGTGCATCTGCAAATAGTTTCAACCAGGTCAGTTTGAGCATTCTGCACAGGCTAACCTTGGTTGACATTTTTTGCTATTGGTCAATAATTTTCAAGTCAAAGGACCAGTTTACCTCATGATTGAGTCGCTTGTTAGACAAAATGGATTTTGATAAATCTGTGATGACTTGCTTGGTATCATGCATCACAGAGATACAATAAATTCCTTTTTTCCAAGAGCATGGGTCATTTGTAGTACATGATACAGTAAAACCTAAATAGTTTTCATATATCATGAAATAAATGATTAATATTGTATACATGTGGAGTATTAACAAAAAGTTTAGATTAACATTGTGTAATTTATTTTTCTTTTTGGTGTTTCATGCCCTTTCAAAATTATTTCAGTTACATTGTTTCTTTTTACCAGTACTTGGTAAAATACTATTCTAAAGCCACTGGATACTGTCCTAATTCGAACCCCTGACCGTCTTGTTTCAAGCCTGTTACGGTACCGCCTGAGCTACAGGTCTGGGCTCAGTGTGTAATGATTGTTAAAAAGTCGCCTTAAACCTCGAATTATGCTTGAAAGGACATCTTGAAAACCTTTACCAAGCTTTGTTAACCTGCTTTTTCTCCTTTTCCCACAATGTTTTCAAGCCTTTCAAAGACTCGCTTATCCTTTGATTTTGAGCTGCAGTTAAATTGTGTCGTTAAAACAGGGCATTCTTTGGTTTAACCCTTTATCAGACAACAAAAATTTTGGGAATGTCTTTGTTGAGAGCATTTGCAGATTAAAATTTAAATATGGTTCAAAAGAATGAGTTTGCTGGAGAGGTCAGAAAATATAGTGGAAAAAGGAGATTTTGCTGGTAACCTGTATTTTCTCCTTCCTTCATAATAATTTCAAAAATCATCTTCCTTAGGTGATTGTTTGGTTAAACAGTAGCTAGCACAGTTAGTCACTATATTTGAAAGACTGACTGTTTAATTATATTTTAACCCTAAACCACACTATTCCGACTTCTAACAACCCTGAGAAAGAAGCCTTTTGAAAACATGGTGAGAAAGGGAGAAAATGCTGGTAACCAGCATTTTCTCCTTTTCCTGCCATGTTTTCTACCCTTCCCTAAAAGATTTCACTTTTCAAGTGACAATTATTTTGTCTTCTGCAAATGCTTTCAATTTAGACTAGTGCAAAATTTTGTCGTATGGTAAAGAGTTAAAGTGATTGATTTGTCATAGGATCAAAAGATAAAGAGGAACAGAGTGCCGAAAGAATTACGACAGCCTTCTGCAAGAGTTGTTGGTATCATCAAAAGAAACTGGAGACAGTATTGTGGAATGTTGCAACAGTCAGCGGTAAAAGAGGTTGGTATATTGTGATTATACAGTCAAACCTCTTTAATCTTTTACGAAAAAATTCCGTTTTCACGACCCTGAAAAAGAAGGCTTTTGAAAACGTGGGAAAATGGTAAAATGCTAGTAGCTTACATTTTCTCCTTCCCCATAGTGTTTCTACTCTTTCAAGGGCAATGCCTTTCTTTTTAGCACCATGAAATTTGTTGTCTGCAAATGCTTTCAATTTGGGTAAATGTAAAATTTTGATGTCTGGTTCATTCTTTACCAAATTAATAAAGTTTGGACTTTTCCAAACCCAAAGTATTTACAGACAAAAAATGTGGTTCAAATGGTGGAATTTGTCTCTGAAATAGTAGAAAACACTGTTAGAAGAAGAGAAAATGCTGGTTATCAGCATCTCCCTTTTTATTACTATGTTTTCATAAACCGTCTTTGTCATGGTTGGTAAAGGAAATGTGCAGTAGGTAACTGAAATTGTAGTTGGACTGAATATTCATGGCACTTACAGAAAAAGGTGTAGATTCTTGATCAATGCAATGAGCGCAATTGATGCATTTTTAGAGGAGGTATATCACCTTTTTGTTCTCAAAATCAATTACAGCTGAAACCTCCACTTCAAAGGATTATTGAAAAACTTTGTTCCAGCTTGCCGGTGACTTAATTATACCCCTGCAAAACAAATGTTTTCGGGGGTATACTGGAATCAGCCTGTCTGTCTGTGTGTCCGTCCGTGTGTCCGTCTGTGTACAAATAATTGCCTGTTTCTGTCAAAGCGCTGACGGGGGTATTAAGTCACATTCAGTGACAGCTCTAGTTTTCTGATGTTTTGAGTATTGGCTCAATGTGATTCATTATTCTAATATTATCTTTGTTTGGCATTATATACAAAAACTTATTCGTAGCGACATAAATCTTTCATCTTGTGCTTGTTGACACTCTAAACTGTATTGACTATAAATACGTTGTTGATGCTAAATAAAGATCATGTTAGGTCATAAATTATTATAATTCATAATTCATTCATGCAGTTTCTTCTTTACTGACTTAACCCTTTACCACACAATCCTGACTTTTAATGACCCTGAAGAAGAGGGCTTTTGATAACATAATAGGAAAAGGAGAGAATGCTGGTAACCAGCATTTTCTCCTTTTCCCACAGTATTTTCTACCCTATCAAAGACAGAGAAATTATTTTTACTACATTTAATGTGTCGTCTGCAAATACTTTCATTTTGTTAGAGTCCTAAATTATGTCATTTGATAAAGTGATAAAGGAAGCATTATGAAGCCTGAGAAGAAATTAAGTTGCTGTCAGCTAATGTATACATGTATTGTCAATTACGAGGGTTGTTTGATATGTAATGTGTATTGTACGATATCTCAAAAGCATTCGACTCAAATAGTGAAATGAACATTACATCCCTTCAAAATATTCTCCGCAGTTTGAAATACATAATTTCAATCTCTGAATCCATTTCTGAAATGCGTCACGGTACGCTGATTTAGGTAGACCTCTGACGCACTGACTGATGGCTGAGCCAAGGGCTTGTCGGAACTTGTAACGACGACCAGATAAGAACTTTTTAAGTTTTGGAAAAAGGAAAAAGTCGCATGGGGCTAGATCTGGAGAGTATGGTGGGTGTGGCAAGACAGTAACCTTCTCCGACTTCAAAAATTGCTTCACAAGCTCAGATGTATGTGATGGAGCATTATCATGAAGTAGACGAACATGCCTAAATCCTGACACAGGGCGTCGTTTAAGATAATATTTCTTGAGCTTTTTTAGTATAACATCTCGGTAATACCGACCTGTAACAATTTTGCCCTTCGGCACCGGAATTTGTATGGCTGTACCATCACATGAGAAGAATATGCAATAAAGAACCTTCTTTGTGCTTATGCTTCTTTTGGCAACTACAGGCCTTCTACCGTGTTTAGTTAGCCATATTTTGTTTCCAATTTTTCTTACTGGTTCGAAATAGTGAACCCATGTTTCGTCACCAGTAACAATGTTTGCAAATTGTCTTTGATTGAATTTGGGAAACATTTTGAGCAATTGCTTAGCGGTTTGTACTCGTACCCGTTTTTGGTCATCTGTCAATACATGCGGTATCCATCTGGCAGAAATCTTTCGTACTTTCAAAATATGCTTCAAAATGAAATGCACCCGCGATAGCGATATGCCAACAGCGTTGGCAATATCACGAATCGTGTATCTGCCATCACTTTCAATTATTTCCCTGACTTTTGAGACATTTGCCTTGCCTGTTACAGTCACAGGTCGGCCAGATTTTGCTGCATCTTTGATGGACTTTGTGCCAGTCAGAAATTTCTTTCTCCACCTACGAACTGTCTCATAAGATACCTTATCAGACCCATAAACTTCCCCCAATTCAGTAAAAATCTGCATTACCGAATGACCGAGTTTTGTGCGAACTTTTATATAAGCTCTAATTTCTTCAATATTTTTAATCTGTTTCCCAACCATTTTTACAACAGTGGTCAACGACTAGCTCTAATGAAATGACTGTAAGTTTAAAACTGTGTGGAGCTAAAGGCTCGTGTTTATACCGTTGGAAAGGTATTGAATAGAGCTATTCAAGCATATCATCATCCATGAAATCGTTGAAAGTGTTATCGCGCTGTGGTACAATACACATTACATATCGAACAGCCCTCGTATACTAGCACTTTACTAAACCAATCTTGTGATTGAACAAGCCTGAGCAAGATTGCTTGTCAGGAAAAGGAGAAAATGTTGGTTAGCGGTATTTTCTCCTTTTCCTGATAATGCTTCCTGTCCTTATAGAAAAAATTCCATCATCTGAGCAAATGTTAATTTGTAACCCGCAAATGCTTTCAATACGGATGAGTCTCATTGTCTGATAAAGAGTCAAGTATTTCTTTTCACACTCTTCTTTGTTTTGAGTTAATATTTCTCTTAGTAGTACTAAAAGTGAATTTTAAGACACAACAATAGTTTGTTTCTTTGCCAAAACCCATGTTGTGGGTACTGTCATGGACACAATTTATACCTGTACCTATGTTTTTTTTTTTTTTTTTTTGATAAACAGAAATTCAGAAACAAAAATACAGCCATTTACTTTTTCCTTTGAATCTAGGCAACTAGACACTTGTTTGTACCAGCAGAGAAGAAAATCCCCAAGATAAGGATCGAGACAAGACAGGCTAAAGATTTGGTATCCCAAAGAATTGTGGTTGCTATCGACAGCTGGCCAAGAAACTCTAGATATCCCCATGTAGGCTGCTTTAACTCTGTACCAAAGGACAAAATTTCAGATTTGTTGAAACTGAAAGCATTTGCAGACAACAAATTGAATGTGATTAAATTAAATTAATTGTGGAACACGCTAAATGACCAAAGCTGTTGATGCGCCATAAAACAACATTCATTCATGTTTGTGGAAGGATAGAAAACATTGTGGGAAAAGGAGAAAATGCTGGTTACCAGCATTTTCTCCTTATCCCAGAAAGTTTTCAAAAGCCTTTTTCAACTCGAAATTTTGTGTTAAAAGAGTTAAAACATTTTTTTCCCTTTCTTCATATAGAAAAGCAGCCAGCTGATTAGAAGGAATTAGGTATGTAGTACAATTGAAGTAATGCAAAGAAATACATGGAGTGAGGCAGTGGCTGCAGTACTGCTCCTTTATTGCTCTGTGGTTCTGATGGTGCATTTGTTTTCCAACTTTTACCAAACAAGCTCAAATTTTAATAGCCGTCAAGAAGAAAGACATGTACAGATCTGAAGTTATAAACATACCAAAAATTGAAGACCTTTTTTACTTTTTAGCTCAGCTGTTTTCCAAGAAAAGGTTGAGGTATTGTCATAGTCCCATTGTCATCGCCATACAAAAACTTTGACATTTTGTTAAATGTTTGTTTTTACTGAAGATGTTTACTTCAAACTTGGACAAGTTATAAACCATTAAAAGGGGAACTCATACAACAAGAGCAGATAATTATCAAAGTATTTTTGATCCAGTTTTGCCCCTTTTTCCGCTTAGGATTTTCAAGCAACTGCAGCCAAGCGTTGGCACCCGCATGTGGTGCTCTTATTTGTATCTTGTAACCTATTACCTCCTACAGATGCATTCTCTCATGTCAAAAAGTAGAGAGATTTGAAAACATTTAGACAAAATCTACCCTTTAAAAATCAGTTTCTTACCCTGTGAGCCACAATTAATTTGTCATCTGTAAATACTTTTAGTAGTAAGTTTTTAAAAACTTTTTTTTGTAAATTTTTTTTTTGCCCTTAATCTTACCTTCAGGGCCATTTTGTGAGAAAACTGGGTAATATTGGAGACCTGGAGACAGAGAATGAGGTATTATTGCTGGAACATGATGTTCCACATGCTAACTTCTCTGAAGCAGTTTTAAGTTTCTTACCTAAAATGCCATGGACTATCACAGATGAGGTAGGACTTACTTTACTTGTAGTATTTCTTCTACTTGTACTTTCTCTTTGCTGAGCCCCAGTAGCTCCGTAGGTAGCCTGCAGGACTTGAGAACAGGGGGTTGTGGGTTTGATCCCTGGTCCGGCCAATTTCTTTCCGAGGATTGATGATTGTCATTGCAACAGGATTCATTCCCCTCCCACCACTGACCATTGTTTTGAAGATGGTTAAGTGGGAAAGCGGCCAGTGGCTTCGAAAGAATATTGTGCGGAGTACTGGTAAAAGAGATTCCAGGAAAGCATGGATAGGTGCATTGGCCACGGCAATATAACTGAAATAATGTTGAAAACGGCATTAAACACCATACAATCAATCAATCAGTCTACTTGTACTCTCTATCCTGAAAATTATGACACAATAGTCAGTGCTAAATTAGAATGTAGCTTAAATGATGAGATTTGCCCTTGAAAGGAAAGAAAGCATTGTGGGAAAAGGAGAAAATGCTGGTTACTTTTTCAATGCCATGTAGCTTAGTCTGAACATGCAGGGTTTGTAATTGAGGCACCCTGAGTTGGAATATCTACTTAGCCTGAAGTGACCTGAGGACTGATGAAAGTCTTTGCCATAGGATTAATTTCTCTTTCTCTACTGAACATAGTGTAACAGGAGCCATGGTGGAAAAGCGGCCAGTGGCTTGGAAAGTACTGGTCATAGTGCTGGTTTGAGAAACTCCTGGAATGCATGGATAGGTGTATTGGCCACGATGCCATAATTAAATTCTATAGAAAATAGTGCTGATCAACAAACAAAGAAGTTCAAATTTTATTTATCTTTACATTTTTTTCTTTGTATGACTTGAAATACAATATAATACACATAATCATGCTTGTAGATCGCTTTGAAGAGTTGTGAGGATGCACAAATAATGTGGTAAAAGATTCTTTTAATGGATAACCTTTACCACGCAATCCTGACTTTTAACGCCCCAAAAAGATGAAGACTTTTGAAAAGATTGTGAAAAAAAGGAGAAAATGCTGGTAACTAGCATTTTCTCCTTTTCCCACAATGTTTTCTGCCCTTTTAAAAACAAATTTTAATTTTGAGTCACAATTATTTTTTCATCTGCAAATGCTTTCAACATGGATGAGAGAAGACTGAAATTTTGCCTTGTGGTAAAGACTTGATAATAATATTTGTAGGATAGGAAACGTAGAAGAGATTTGCGTCACATTACAATCTGTAGTGTGGACCCGCCAGGATGTACTGATATAGACGATGCCTTACATTGTAGGGAGCTGGATAATGGAAACCTTGAGGTTATTTTAACTTTATTGTTGCTAATAGAAAGTTTTGATTCCTTGACCTTTCGTACTTTTACTCTTCAAAACTTTCTATAACATTCAAAACTTTCTATGGATAACTTGTATGGTGTTGCTTTTTTTAGCTCACCTGAGCACAAAGTGCTCATGGTGAGCTATTGTGATTGTGCTGTGTCCGGCGTCAACCATTTACCTTGTGTACGCTGTAGAGGCCACATTTTCAGTCCGATACTCATGAAACTTGGTCAGAATGTTTGCCTTGATGATATCTCAGACGAGTTCGAAAATGGGTCATGTCGGGTCAAAACCTAGGTCACTAGGTCAAATCTTAGAAAAATCTTGTGTACGCTCTAAGAGTCCAAATTTTCAGTCCAGTACTCTTGAAAGTTGGTCAGAATATTTGTCTAGATGATATCTCAAACGAGTTCGTAAACGGGTCATGTCGGATAAAAAACTAGGTCACTTGTTCAAATCTTAGAAAAACCTTGTGTACGCTCTAGAGGCCACATTTTCAGTCCAATACTCTTGAAAGTTAGTCAGAATGTTTGTCTTGATGATATCTTGGATGAGTTTGAAAATGGGTCATGGTGGGTCAATAACTAGGTCAATAGGTCATATCTTAGAAAGACCGTGTGTACGCTCTAGAGGCCACATTTTCGGTCCGGTAATCTTGAAAATTGGTCAGAATGTTTGCCTTGATGATATCTTGGACAAGTTTGAAAATGGGTCATGTCGGGTCAAAAACTAGGTCACTAGGTCAAATCTTTGATACCTTGTGTATGCTCTAGAGGACACTTTTTTAGTCAAATACTCTTGATAGTTGGTCAGAATGTTTGTCTTGATGATATCTCAGATGAGTTCAAAAGTGGGTTATGTTGGGTCAAAAACTAGGTCACTAGGTCAAATCTTAGAAAACCCATGTGTAAGCTCTAGAGGCCACATTTTCACTCAAATGCTTCTCTTGATGTTATCTAGGAGGAGTTTGAAAATGGGTCACCTCAGGTCAATAACTAGGTCACGGGGAACAATATTTGAAAAAACTTGTGTTTGCTCTAGAGGCCACATTTTCAGCCCAATACCCATGAAACTTGGTCAGAATTTACTTCTTGATAACATCTTTGATGAATGAAAATAGGTTGGGTCGGGTGAAAAACTAGGCCACAAGGTTAAATCATAGAAAAACCTTGTTATACTCTAGAGGCCACAATTTAAGTTCAATACTTATGAAATGTGGTCAAAATATTTGTCTTGATGACATCTTAGATGAGTTTAGAGAAAGCTTGTGTACATGCTAGAGGCCAAATTTGCAAATTTTCAGTTCACTAATTATGAAAGCTTGTTGGAATGTTTGTCATATCTCGAAAGAGAATTGATTATGGTTACTTTAATTCTAGGTTAACCATTAACTTTGCTGCCAGTGACCAGAAAACTAGTCATATCCATAATGTTATGGGTCTTTAAGTAAGAATTACAAAAAAAAATAAGTTGTTTTGTATGCCCAGGGAATGCCTTTAGTCCATGAAGCTGCTTGCTATGGAACTACAGTATATTTTTATAGAAAAAGTGCTGTTTGTTGCAGGTTGGTGTACACATAGCTGATGTTAGTCACTTCATACGTCCTGGCAATGCTTTAGATAAAGAAGCAGCTTCTAGAGGAACTACAGTGTATTTAGTTGGAAAGGTGAATAAAATCTTACCATTAGTACCATAACTGACTCTAACTTATTTTAATTACTTGCACAAAATGCTTAACCCTTTACCACACAATCCTGAGTTTAAACAACCCTGAAAAAGGGCCCTTTTGAAAACAATGTGGAAAAAGGAGAAAATGCTGGTAACCAGCATTTTCTCCTTTTCCTGCAATGTTTCATTTCTTTCAGACACACATACCACCTTTTGAACCACATTTAAACTGTCGTCTGCAAACGCTTTCAATCTGGACCAGTGTAAAATCTTGTCGTTTGGTAAAGAGTTAAGGTGAGGGTTTGGATAAGTTTACGTCGGTAATAAATTGTACTTACCTACAAGATATTAGAGATGTACCAATGAAAGCTTTTTGTTTTTGTTTCTGTACTTAACAGAAGAAATTTAGAATGTGTCATATTGAAAATATTTGCAGACAAATTAAATGTAGCTTCAATCTTTGGATTTGTCTTGGAAAGGATAGAAAGCATTGTGGGAAAAGGAGAAAATTCTTGGTACCAGCATTTTCTCCTTTTCCCAGAATGATTTTAAAACTTAAAAAATGGGGCTCAGTGATTGAGAGGTAGGTTTTTTTTCATTAAACCCTTCATGAAACCCTGCATGTGATGCAGGTCAATTGGGCATATCCTTTGACAAGGCTCCTTTTCCAACAATATCAACACAAGGCAGTGTAAACTGACACAATAGAAATGTATTTGAAGTATGAAAATGGAGTTTTCTCGAATTAATTGAAAACATGGTAGAAAAGCAGGAATTGCTGGCAACTGTGATTCAATGTTTCAAAGAAAATCTGTCAGCTGAGGAGGACATTAAAAGTCACAGCTGTTTGGTAATGTATCTTTAAACCAATTACTGTTCTAGCGGAACTGATATGTGCGCTAAATGACCAAAGCTGTCGATGCGCCTTAAAACAACATTCATTCATTCTAGCGGAACTTTTTATATATCTAGAGTCATATGTTTGTCCTTTACATTATGTGTTTAATTTCTTTTAATCCTAAAATAGCCTATACAGTTACTGGTTTACTGTTTACCAAAGGATCTCTAGGTTTAGCTATTGTTAGGAAAAAGGCTTTGGAAAACATTGTTAGAAATAAGAGAAAATACTGGTAAGTAGTTTCTCTCTTTCCTTTCAAAGACAAATCTCACCATTTTGGCTAAATTCTTATCATTGTCCCCAAAGGCTACCAACATCAATACTTTTTCTTTCTAATTTTGTTATGTGGTATAGAGTTCAACCCTTTACCACACAATCCTGAATTTAAACGACTTTGAGAAAAAAAGACTTGAAAACATTGTAGGAAAAGGAGAAAATGTTGTTAACCAGTATTTTCTCCTTTTTCAACAATGTTTCCAGTCCTATCAAATACAGCTTCCACAATTTGATCCATATTTGATTTGTTACCTGCATATGCTTTGGGTTTTGACAAGTGTATAATTTTGTTATGAGGTAGAGAGTTAAAGTTTTTTTTTTTGGTCATTTACAGAGAATAGATATGGTGCCAGAATTACTTAGCTCCAATCTCTGCTCTTTGAGGTGTGATGTGGAAAGGTAAGTGGAGTGATAAAATTCTAAAGTCACTTTTGTTAAACTTGCAATAATCCTTGCTTGACTTGGACATTAAATTTCATTGGAGATGACAGATGTCAGTTAGAAAACAAAGTGTTTTTATTCAATTTTGAAAACAAATGTTAAGTGCTCAAAGGTTACTTAATAATTATGTTAGTATCTCTGGTTTGAATTATTTTAAACCTATTTATTTTACATCAATTGTGAAACCAGTTCTTACAACGTAGGTTTAATCACCCTCCATGGTTGCACCCTGGAAACCTTAATCAGTGCTTGCGCCATGATGTAGGTAGTTCCAAAGTTTGGGGTCCTACCAGGCTCACTGGTAAAGTGTGGGACTCGTAACCTGGAGGCCCCAGGTTTGAGTCGCACTGGATCCACTGGGTTTTTCATGGGAGTGTCCTTGGGCAAGACACCTCAGATCCCTAGCCAAGTACTGGTAAAAACCTGGAAATGCATGAAAATGTGAACTGTCGCAGCGATATGACTGAAATAATGTTGAAAGCAGCGTAAAACACCATTCAATCCAAAGTTTGACCCAACTCATTACAGGACTCAAACCCACAACCTTTGAAGTGCTACCACAAACCACTATCTCCAAAACACCACTGTCTTCTATGAAGTTAGAATTATGGCATTTATAGGGCATTTTGTGATATCTGTATAGCTTACAACTCTACTCTTTTTTTTTTTTTTTTTAATAAATGAGCCATGCTCTGGCAAAAGAGGGCTTAAAGCATTCCCGTGATCCATGGTACAAAGCAAGCCATCACATACTTATGGATCCATAATGTCCACTTTTTGTAACCAATGACTCTTTCATGTGGTAGACTGGTCCTTGGACTTACAGTAAATTAACCAATAACGAAAAGTTTCGACCCAGGTCAGCCTGCGCGGACAGGGTGACCTGGGTCGATACTTTTGGCAGATGCATTAAGCCCACTTTTCACATAGCATGACTCAAATATGAGTGGCTCTCTGTGAAAGATGGGTTCAAGGCATTTCTGTAATGCATTATACAATGCAAGTTGTTGCATGATATGGGTGTATAAAAGGTGGGTGAATCATGAGGTAGAATGGTTCTGTAACATGGAGGAAATTTGCCAGTAGCAAAAAGTCTTTACGTAGGTCAGCCTGTGCAGATTGGAAGGGTGACATGGGTGTGTACTTTTTTTAGATGCATTGAACAGCTCTTCACAGAGTAGGACACAAATATATTTGGGCCGTGCTCTGGGAAAAGGGAGCTTAATGCATCTCCGTGATGCATAATACCAAACAAGTCATTGTGTAAATATGGATCCATAAAAATCCAATTTGTCTGACGACCGACTGAATCATGGGGTAGATTGGTCCTTTGACATGAAGAAAAATGACCAGTGTCAAAAAGTTTTGGCCCAGGTCTGCCTGTGCGAAATGTGCAGGCTGATTTTGGTCGATACTTTTTGCAGATGTATTAAGCCCCTTTTTCACATAGCATGGCTCATTTGTATATCTATAACCTTTTCCCCATTTTTTTGTTCTCTCTTTTTCAGATTTGCATTTTCTGTGATATGGGAATTAACTCATGATGCTGAAATTGTGAAGACTTCCTACACAAAAAGTATCATATTTTCAAAGGTAAAAGAAATATCTGTGCTTAGTTTTATCAAAGAAGAGTCATTTAAACTCTTGATTGTTTGATAAAGGGTTAGTCACATTATTATGATATTGCTTATAGATAAATGATGGCAGATCAGGTTCCTCTCTAGAACCAGGGATGTAGGTCAGTTTTTTGTTTGTTGAAAATGTCCACAACTAGACTTGTGGCTGTTTCAATGGTGTTTATGCTCTCTCCAACTTTATTTCAGTTATACCATGTACACATCTAACTTCTTCATGTGTTTCTTGGTTTAATCAGGAAAAAATACAGCTGCAGTAAAAATCATGATCTACCATTTTCCAACAGCATGTCAATTCCCTGTAACATTCAGGATTAATTGATGCAGCAGTGTTCCCACTCAAGCAGATTATTGCGTAAATCATGTTATGGAATTGAAATTTGTGTAATAAATTTTGGCTACACACTAGACCTTACGCAAGGAAAAAAGTAAAAAAAAAAAACATTCTCCGCTTATCTTGTGGAAAATGACAGTTTTGCAGTTACTTGTTACTCTTATTGACAAATTTTTATGTCAAATCATGCAGAAATACTTATCCATAAATTAACACACATAAAAAATTGATCAGTGCAAAAAAACGCAGAAACCCATGACACAACAAAATGTTCCGTTTGACATTGCCCGATCAGAATCACTTCAGACCGTCTTTCAGCTTTTTAATGACTTTAAGCAGTAAATTTCCACAAATATCTTGATATAACAGATTTTTTTGTTGCAAATCATCAATATGGATTGTTTTAACTATAGTTGAGAACCATTATTGTCATACCCTCTGATATGAAATCGTACCCCCAGATTTACACCTCGGGGGTAAGTGTACCCTTGAAACAAAAAGCTTGTGGGAACACTGTGCATCTATAATCATTCCATGTTTGGGTTGACACAATTTCCTTTTATACCTTGATATTCAAATACATGTAGATAGAAAGACAAATTCTATTCCATCTTTGAGTTGACACAATTCCCCTGTACACCATGATATTTAAATAGCTGGAAATACAAATTCTATTCCACCTTTGAGTTGACATAATTCTCTTTTACACCAGAGCTCCAAATTGTGTTCCATTTTGTTCAAGATGTTTACATTTACTTATTTAAGGCATCTCTGACATATGCGGAAGCTCAGATGATAATCGATGATCCCAGTAAGAATGATGATCTAGCCAAAGGTTTGAGAGGGTTAAATTCCCTAGCGAAAAAGCTAAAAAAGAAACGCATGGACAATGGGTGAGACTCTTTCTATTTCTGCTAAGTATATTTCTTCCATGTTAACCCTTTACCACAGGACAAAATTTTAGACTGTCCAAATTGAAACCCTTTGCAGACAACAAATGCTTCGGTCGGTCCGTGTGTCGGGCTGGGACAATATCTCCAATACCATTGGACGGAATTTCCTGAAACTTTATACATGTATACAATAATCCATTCTGTCAATATTTTTTTTTTTTATTTGATGCAGAATGGCCAACTGGGAGCGATTTTGAGTTACGCGGTCGAGTGAATTTTTGATGTTTTGAATCTTATCTTCAAAACTGTACAGAGTTTTTACATGGAACTTGTCACATCTATCAACCACCATTAGGAAATGCAGTACAACAATTTTAACCCAGATTGCCCACGTAACACCACAGTTATATACCCTTTTTTTAGCTCACCTGAGCACGAAGTGCTCAGGATGAGCTAATGTGATCACTCACTGTCCGTCGGCGTCCGTCCGTCCGGCGTCCGTCCGTTCACATTTCTTTGTTTACACTCTAGCATCTACAATTATTAACCAATCAGCACGAAACTTGGTCAAAATATATATGACCATGAGATCTCGGATGAGTTCGATTATGGTTGTAATCAGACTAGAACAACTGGAGTTAGTTGCCCTTGAATTAGAAAAATTGCTATATTTGACTTTGTTTACACTCTAGCATCTACAATTTTTAACCAATCAACATCAAATTTGGTCAAAATACTTATGAGCATAAGATCTCGGATGAGTTCAATTATAGATCTAATCGGACCAGAACGACTGGAGTTATTTGCCCTTGAATTAGAAAGTTGTGTAGAATAGTTCTTTGTCCGGAGCATAACTTTGTCATCTCCAGTCCGATTGACTTGAAACTTGGCATTTGTAGTTGTTGCAATAATACGGAGTGCAGTGTGAAAGAACCATAACTCTACCTCGTACTGTCTATGAGTTATTTCCCTTTGATCGTCATTTTTACAGCATTTTCTGCTTGTTCGGAATATAACTTTGTCATCTCAAGCCTGAACATCTTCAAATTTGGTATGCATGATTGTTGAAAAATTACGGAGTGCAGTGCACAAGAACCATAACTCTTCCTAGCACGAATTTTGAGTTATTACCCTTTGACCTTCATTTTTGTAGCATTTCTTCCTTGTCCAGAGCGAAACTTTGTCATCTTAAGTAGGAATGACATGAAATATGGTATGCTTATTTGTTGCAATATGTGGAAGTGCAGTGCACAAGAATTGTAACTCTACCTCGTGCTGTCTTTGAGTTATTTCCCTTTGATCATCTTTTTTACAGCATTTAGTGCTTGTCCGGAATATAACTTTGTCATCTCAAGTCAGAACGACTTCAAACTTGGTATGCATTTTTGTTGCAATATTACTGAGTACAGTGCGCAAGAACAATAACTGCCTAGCACAGATTTTGAGTAATTCCACTTTGATCTTCACTTTTACAGTATTTCTTGCTTGTCTGGAACAGAAACATGTTTGTTGCATTACCTGCCCTTTGCGATTATTATACCTCCTTGACAACTGGTGGTGGGATGGGCTTATCTTGCGACAATTTGCCGCTCTAGTTTCATTATCATTTGGCCTTGAACCTCGATATTTGGTACTTATCTTCATTGTAGACCTTTACTGCTTAGTACTCAGGTGAGCGATATAGGACCATCATGGTCCTCTCGTTTTTTTAATGCCGTGTCATGGAAAAAGGGGGCTTGATGTATATTTACATTATAGACCAATATCTCTTTAACTACAGGACAAAATGTTATGAAACTTCATATTTATATTATTTATCACAATTCACAGACAATCATCATTTGTTTTTATTTAATGAAATCTCATGTCATGGAAAAAGAGGGTTTAATGTATAATTTTATCATGGACCAATGACCGTCTGTTCGTCTGTCTTTCCAGACAGATATCTTCTAAAATCCTTGATGAAAACTGATAGAAATTCATATATGTGTTCCTTGTCATGTCAGCTGGTATTTATTATTTTTTTGCTTTTTTGATATAATGTGGTGTCATAGAAAAAGGGGGCTTCATGTATATTTCCATTATGGATCAATATCTCTTTAACTCAAAATCCTTGACGAAAATTGATGAAACTTCATGTGTGTGTTCCTTATGATAGTCCGCCAATATCGTTATTTTTGCTTTTTTGATTAAATGTCATGTCATGGCAAAAGGGGAATTGGTGTATTTTTCCATTATGGACAATATCTTCAACTACTGGACAAAATTTTATGAAACTTCATATTCATATTGTTTAGCATAAGCCACAGACAATAGTTATTTGTTTTTATTTCATGAAATGCCATGTCATGAAAAAAGGGGGCCCGGACAGATATCTTCTAAAAGCCATGATGAAAATTGATAAAACTTTATGCTTGTCTTCCTTTAGATAGTCAGTTGATACGATTTTTTTCTATATATAATGCCATGTCATGGAAAAAGGGGGCTTCATGTATATTTCCATTATTTGTTTTCATTTAATGAAATGCCATGTTATGGAAAAAGGGGACTTAATGTATAATCTCATTATGGACCAATAACAATAAGACCACATGTAGATGCAAAACATATACCTCTTATATATTTTTTATTTAATGAAATGCTGTGCCATGAAAAAAGGGGGCTTAATGTATAATTTCATCATGGACCAATAACAAAAAGGCCACATGTACATGCAAAACACAATACCTCTAATATGTTTGTATCAAAAAAAGTCTTTTTTGGCAGGGGATATCATTTCAACCAAATTGCTTGTTAAATGTAAAGATAAATCATATTCAGCTGTTTTTTGGAACAATGTCAAGGTGTTATTTTAGCCCTGTCTATGTTCATGTCATTGAGCAAAAACTTTTGGATAGTTGTTTACTACCAAAGGTGGAACACCATATGTGCAGATAACTCTCAAAATATTTTTGACAATGTTATCCCCTTTTTTTGAACTTTTTATTAAAAGAGCAACTTTTTTCCTTGAAAATTTAACTGCATCTAAGCATTGGCACCCAGAAGAAATAATCTTGTTAGAAAAAAGAATTTGATGATTTTCAAATGTATTACCAAAGAAATATTTTTCTATTCCAATTTACAGTGCTTTGTCTCTAGCTTCACCAGAGATAAGATTCCAAATAGACAGTGAAACACATGATCCCATAGATGTTCAAGCCAAACAGATGTTGTAAGTTGAATAGTAGCTCATGTATATAGATAAACCACAAGCACTGAAGCATGGATATACTTTGACTCGTTAGCAGACGACGAAATTTTAGCCTTGTCCAAATTGAAAGCATTTGCAGACGACAAAAAAAAATTAACCCAAAAATTGAAATTTGTTTTGGTAAAGGTAGAAAACACTATGGGAAAAGGAGAAAATGCTGGTTCCCACAGTGTTTTCAAAGGCTTCTTCCTCAGGGTCATTTAAAGTCAGCATTATGCTGTAAAGGGTTAAATCTTTACTGAACAATCCCATGTTTTAACATTCTTTATAAGAAGCCTTTTGAAAACATTGTGGGAATAGGAGAAAATGCTGGTAACCAACATTTTCTCCTTTTCCCACAATGTGTTCTACTATTTAAAATAACAGCTCCATCATTTGAACCACATCTAATTTGTCATCTTCAAATGTTTTCAATATGGACCTGACTAAAATTAATGTTAGGTAAAGAGATAAACAAGTGATTTGTCCAACTGTTTGATGATTATTCATACTGCAATGTTTTTGGTGTATATATAGATAGTAGAATATTTCAAATTCTGTAGAAATTTGATTTCAGGTAGACAACAAAATATCGGTATAAATATGGATGATAAAGTAAAAAAGATTGTGCTACAAAGATCAACAAAATTTTAGACTAATCCAGATTAAAAGCATTTGCAGACAACAAATTAAATCTGGAACAAATGATGACACTTTTATTGAATAGGGTAGAAAACATAAAGGAAAAGGGAGAAAATGCCTTTTTCCACAATGTTTTAAAAAGCGTTCTTCCTCAGGATTGTAAAAGCATGGGACTGTTAGGTAAATGGTCAAAGCCCTAGACATTTGAATGTGATAGGGCGATAGAAATAAGTTTAATTTGGTACTGTCCACGGATTATCAATAAGTCCCCTGAAATTATAACATGCAATTGCTCCTTTTCCAAAATTTTTCCAAGAACAACCTCCCACTGGAAAATGTGTCATATCTTTGGCTTAGTATGTGAATTTAAGGGAAGAGAACTAAAACAATGAACAAAATCTTTTAGCCCCTAAGTAGATATCATTTGTAGACTAGACCTGTATAATTTGAAAACATTTGCAGACGACAACTAACATGTGGCTGAAATGATAGCATTTTTTAAAAGGGTAGAAAACAGTATGGAAAAGGTCAAAATACTAACATTTTCTCCCTTTTCCTTCAATGTTTTTAATAGCTGTCTTCCATAGGGATATAAAAACAAGGGATTGTAAAGGTTTAGAATAATTTTGTTATTGCTATGATTTTTACAGAGAAACCAACTCCATGGTGGAAGAATTCATGTTACTGGCCAACATCTCCACAGCTCAAAAGATTCGGGAAGAGTTCCCAAATTGTGCCGTGTTAAGGAGACATCCATCCCCTCCACCCTCCAACTTTGAACCTCTCCTCAAGGCAGCTCAGTCTAAGGTTTGGATCATGTTATACGAAGGCTGTTTGATATGTAATGTGTGTTGTACCACAGCGCAATAATGCTTTGCACGATTTCGTGGATGATGATACACTTGAATAGCTCTATTCAATACCTTTCCAAAGGCATAAACACGAGCCTTCTGCTCCACATAGTTTTAAACTTATAGTCATTTCAATAGAGCTAGTCGGTGACCACTGTTGTAAAAATGGTTGGGAAACGGATTAAGAATATTGAAGAAATTAGAGCTTATATAAAGGTTCGCACAAAACTTGGTCATTCGGTAATGCAGATTTTTACTGAATTGGGGGAAGTTTATGGGTCTGATAAGGTATCTTATGAGACAGTTCGTAGTTGGAGAAAGAAATTTCTGACTGGCACAGAGTCCGTCAAAGATGCAGCAAAATCTGGCTGACCTGTGACTTTAACAGGCAAGGCAAATGTCTCAAAAGTCAGGGAAATAATTGAAAGTGATGGCAGATACACAATTTATGATATTGCCAACACTGTTGGCATATCGCTATTGCGGGTGCATTTCATTTTGAAGCGTATTTTGAAAGCACGAAAGATTTCTGCCAGATAGATGCCGCATATATTGACAGATGACAAAAAACGGGTACGAGTACAAACCGCTAAGCAATTGCTCAAAATGTTTCCCAAATTCAATCAAAGACAATTTGCAAACATTGTTACTGGTGACAAAACATGGGTTCACTATTTTGAACCAGTAAGAAAAATTGGAAACAAAATATGGCTAACTAAACACGGTAGAAGGCCTGTAGTTGCCAAAAGAAGCACAAGCACAAAGAAGGTTCTTTATTGCATATTCTTCTCATGTGATGGTATAGCCGTACAAATTCTGGTGCCGAAGGTCAAAAGTGTTACAGGTCGGTATTACCGAGATGTTATACTAAAAAAGCTCAAGAAATATTATCTTAAACGACGCCCTGTGTCAGGATTTAGGCATGTTCGTCTACTTCATGATAATGCTCCATCACATACATCTGAGCTTGTGAAGCAATTTTTGAAGTCGGAGAAGGTTACCATCTTGCCACACCCACCATACTCTTCAGATCTAGCCCCATGCAACTTTTTCCTTTTTCCAAAACTTAAAAAGTTCTTATCTGGTCGTCGTTACAAGTCCCGACAAGCCCTTGGCTCAGCCATCAGTCAATGCCTCAGAGGTCTACCTAAATCAGCGTACCGTGACGCATTTCAGAAGTGGATTCAGAGATTGAAATTATGTATTTCAAACCGCGGAGAATACTTTGAAGGGATGTAATGTTCATTTCGCTATTTGAGTCGAATGCTTTTGAGATATCGTACAGTACACATTACATATCGAACAACCCTCGTAAGTCTTGTTAGCCTTGCTGTTTTCTAAGAAAGCCCAGGGTCCATACTCACCAACCATTCGTACAAACATTCTTAGACTTAATTCTCAAAAATATTTTAAATTTGAAAGTAACACAACTTCTGATTGGCTAAACCATTTAGCCAACCAGAAGTTGTGTTACTTTTTAAATATAGGAAATGACTTAACCCTTTACCACACGGCAAAATTTTAGACCTATCCAAATTGAAAGCATTTGCAGACGACAATTTCATAGTAGCTAAAATGACGCAATTTTTCTTTGTTAAGGTAGAAAACTTTGTGAGAAAAGGAGAAAATGCTGGTTATCAGCACTTTCTCCTTTTCCCACAATGTTTTCAAAAGGCTTTTTCCTCAGGGTCGTTAAAAGTTGTCATTGTGTGGTAAAAGGCTAAATTGTTCTTAAGAATGATTTGTGAATAAGGGCCTTGACATGTTTTCATGGTACTGCTGTCTTATGCATATGTGTCCTTATCTGCATCATGTGAAAAGTTAACTCTACAGCACAAATCCTAGTTTTTGCGATCCTGAGGTGGAAGGCTTATGAAAACATCATGGGAAAAGCAGAAAACGTAGATAACCAGCATTTGCTCCTTTTTCCACAATGTTTTCTATCCTTATAGAAACAAATCCTATTATTGGAGCCAAATTTAATTTGTTGTCTGCAAATGCTTTCAATTTGGATGAGTCTAAAATTTTTCTTGTCTGGTAAAGAGATTTAGACATTTTCCCATATCTCTGTCATTACTATAAATGTTTTTTGACTAAGAATTTTCCTTGAAAAAGCCACTGCACTTCTTGTTGGCATGCACATATGGTGCACTTGTTGAACTTTTCATTACTGGCAAATGGTTTTATTGAATGTTGTTCATGAAGACTGTTGAAAAATAACCTTTAATTAATCTCCTTGGCATATTTCTGGCAAGGCCAAGAAGTTTTTGAAGTGCCCTTGTATGCCAGTATATTTATGTCCTATACTTATTATCACCAGTCTTATAGAATTATATCTCTCTAAGCACTCTTGTGCATATTTGGTAAGAAAATTAACACGTCTCCCAAGATAGTGCAATACTTTAAGGGACAGATACAGTGCCAGTAACATACACAAAATATTAATTAACCCAAAACAAGAATAAAAAATGAGAAATAAAAGCCTAAATATACTTATCAGATACTGCATTTCAATGATAAGTGCCTTAATTAGTAAAGATAGTAGCAGTTGAATGCATTTTGTATTGTATATTTGTATATGTTGCCATTTATTTTTATTTGTGTGGTCTCGGTAATAGGTCTAAATACCCCTTTAACTTGAAGAGTTTCACAAATAGAAATAATGATTCTTATCAAAATTTACTTTCAGGGTTTCATCATAGATGCATCATCTGGAAAAAATCTTGCAGACAGTTTGGACAAAGCAGAAATACCTGATGACAAATATTTCAATACAATGTTACGAATCATGACTACCAGATGCATGATGCAGGCCGTGTATTTCTGTAGCGGAATGATTCCCGAATCCGAGTTCTTCCACTACGGTTTGGCAGCGGACATTTATACACATTTCACATCACCCATTAGAAGGTACCTTTATATGCTCTTTACCAGATGATAAAATTTTAGACTTGTCCATAACGAAAGCATTTGCAGATCAAGAATTTAAATAGCTTAACTCTACCAATTGACAAAATTTTGATTTTGTCCAAATACAAAGCATTTGCAAGTGGTGTATTTTTAGATGTTGCGCCTGGTTTTGCACCACAGACTTCTGGGAATGTCATATGGTCAAAAGAATGCTTCATTTAACCCTTTACCACACGATCCCGAGTTTTGACGACCCAGGAAGATCAGACTTTTGAAAACATAGTGGAAAAAAGAGAAAATGCTGGTAACCAGCATTTTCTCTTTTTCCCATTATGTTTTTTACCCCACAACAGACAGAAATCATCAATTTAGCAGCATTATAAAAAAATTGCCACTGGAAGGGTAGAAAACAATGTTGAAAAAGAAGAAAATGCTGGTAACCATCATTTTCTCCTTTTCACACAATGTTTCCAAAAGCCTTCTTGCTTAAGAACACTGGAATGTTTGGTAAAGGCTTAAGTGCATTTGGTATACATCGGGTGATGGGAGCCATCAAATCCCTCAGCTGTATCTGGTAGCTAGATATGCACCTACAAGGTACATTTCATCGCCCGATATACACCAGTTTACCGTTCTGAAAATTGTAAGTTTCCTTGTAAAAAAGAAAACTTGAGTCTCAATTTTCTATCGAAATCTTTCCAACTATATTTCAGTTGACAAACAGTTTGTACATTCATTTTTAACGTGGTTTATCGATTGCGATTGAAGTTTTCACCGACAGATAGATGTAAATAACTTTATCGAGGTTGTTTATGTCGTTGCTAAAGGACTGACAGTTGCGCCGCCATGTATAAGATCACATGATTGGCAGTTCAAATGGAAATGACCGTTATACAGACGAGGTTAGATGTAGGTACGGAATCAGCCTAGTTGTGACGAGTGGGCTTAAGTGATGTACTACAGGGAGATAATGTTTTGTTTCAGATATTCGGACATACTAGTTCACAGACTGTTGGCAGTGTGTATAGGTGCTGATTCTTCCTACCCTGATTTACTGGAGAAAAACAAAACACAGAACGTTTGTAACAACTTAAACTACAGACATAAAATGGCCCAGTATGCTGGCAGAGCATCGGTTAACCTTCATACACATGTAGGTACACAGAAGATTTGTCATATGTTCCTAAGTGGGTCATGTTACATTAACCTTTTGCATTTGCAGATGGCTAAATACATCTGTAAATCAAAGAGCTCTTGTAAAGTGGGGTTTAATACATCTCCTTGATGCATTAAAGCAAGTCATCGTATAATTATAGATCCATAAATTTCATTTTGTCAAAGAACTGACTGAATCATGAGGTAGTATGACTAAAGTGCTAAATATCCCAGGCATGTCTGACTGGCTTAAGTTATTTAGTACTGGCAGGTTACAGTCCTTTTACATCCAGAAAATTGACCAATGGCAAAATGATTGGACCCCGGTCATATAGTAATGGTGATATAGTGATGATAGTAACAGTTATTTCATTTCAGTTCCTATTTTTAATGACAAGAAAGCCTTTAAAAATATTGTTGGAAAAGAAGAAAATACTGGTAGTCATTTTTTCCACAATGTTTTCTAACCAACATGTATCATAATGATAAACAAATCCTACCATGCTAGACATATCTAAATTTGGCGTCTGTAAATGCTTTAACTCTTAGGCTGCTAAGCGCGACTTACTGACCTTTTGCAGACAGTGTAGATCAAGATCAGACTGCACAGAACGTGCAGTCTGATCTTGGATCTATACTGTCCAATATTGAGATATTATTCCCCAACATAGCTTTGAAATAGCAATATTTGCGTTTTTACCATCGAATAAAAAATTTCATTTTAGTTATTTAGCAGGATAAGAGTTAAATTTGAATAAGTTTGTGGTCATTTGATTTATTGTATTAAGTTCAAACGATCCAAAATGTGACTGTACTTTTAGGTCTTTTTTTTCTTTGTAGTTATTTTTCAAGAAGAGGATAGTAGATGAAGAGGGCTACATTTTGTTTGTTCGGAAGAATGCTGTTCAAGTACTGATACCTAAATATGGTCTGGAAGCAACACTTTACCTGAATACAGACTCACAGAAGAAAGGGCCTGTTTTTGTCTTCAGTGAGGAGGTATGTAAAATTGCTAATACAATGAGCCTTCCATTCTTTCATATTTAGCACGGACATTTTCGAAGAAAATCTTAAGGTATTGTCATAGCCCTGGTGTTTTCTCGGCTGATGTGCTAAAGCTTTGACATATATACTGAACCAAAAAAGAAACTTCCGATTACTATACATATTTTTTTAATGTAATAAGAAATCAACATGTCCATTGCCCAACATATGTTCGGACATCATGGGAAAAGGAGAAAATGCTGGTTACCAGCATTTTCTCCTTTTCCTACAATGTTTTCAAGACTCTTCTTTTTAGGGGTCATTCCGAGTGTGGTAATGGGTTAAACCTGTTAGCATGTCTGTATTATATCTGTTATATTTCTACATTTTGTTTTAATTATAGAACAATACACAGACCTGTGGAGATGTAACCTTCAGAGTGTTCGACAGAGTCATCATACAGATAAGCATAGATAGATCTAATGTACAGCATCTGAAACTGCAGATAAAACTGGTTTCACCAGAGGTATGAAACATTGTCAGAGATTTTTTTGTGGGTAAATGCAGAATAGCAGTCTGATCTCTGACGAGACATTCTGGCCACTCAGTTGGGAGGGAGGGGAATACTGGAATCGGGTTTTATCATATAACTCCCCTTGTTTTCAATTTAAAACTTCTTCATTAAAACTCTGGAATCATTGAAGTGTTTGGTGAAGAGTTAAACCTTTACAAAACCATCGTGAGTTTTAACGACCACACCAAAGACGGTTTTTGAAAACATTGTGGAAAATAGAAAATGCTGGTAACCAGCATTTTCTCTTTTCCCACAATGTTTTTATCCTATCAGAGACAAATTCATTACTTGAGCCACATTCAGTTTGTTGTCTGCAAATGCTTTCAGTTTGGATGGGTCTGCAAGTTTGTCGACAGGTTAAGAGTTAAGGAGGTTATGAGTGAAATGTCATCTATCTGTCTATGTTTTAGATACCAGACTTCAGTGTACCTCCGACTGTCAAAGAGACTGATACATCTACAGAACCTCCTGCAAAGAAATTGAAGACCTGATATCTTTATGTGTTTGCTTTGACATGTACTAGTAATAAAAAATATGAAAACTAATTGTTGGTTTGTTCTTTACATGTTGGTTTGCGAAACTGTGTTGTCTTTCAATACTTTTTATTCAATCAATACACATCTTTACATGCTTGGATTTAAATAGAGGATCTTTCATGAGTGTTCATGGTACAAATGTTCGTGTATATTGATTTTATTAACCCTTTACCACACATTTTTGAGTTTTAACAACCCTGAAGAAGGAAGGTTTTTTTTCTTTTAAACATTGTGGGAAAAGGAGAAAATGCTGGTTACCAGCATTTTCATCTTTTCCCACAATATTTTTTACATTTCTTTCAATTTGATTTGCGTCTTATGTCATCTGCAAATACTATGGTATTAGACAAATCCACAATTTTGTCATGTTGTAGAGGGTTAAATGAGGTTTTACATGACATTTAAATAAATTCCATATAACATGAAACTAGCAAGCCTAAGATTCTATTTATGACAGGATCAGAAATCTTTTGAGAAAACTTTAAAATTGGGCATTATTTGTATTGGGGTTTCTCATGGACACATTGGCGGAAATAAAGGCTACCAGCATTTTCTCCTTTTACCACAACGATTTCCAAAGCCTTCTATATTAGGGTCATGAAAACTGGGAATTGCATGGTAAAGAAGAGTACTAAATATGCTTTGAAATTTACAAGATATGTTATTGCTGGAGTTTGTTATTTACACAACCCAAAATGTTTTTGTTTTGACAGTGTGTAAGAATAGTGATCCAGTTCACGTTTAAGTTCAATTGCACTAGCATATTCATCATTAGCCTGGGTCCAGGCTGTAATAATTTCTTACTTTCCTCTTATAACACACTCTTAATCGCGGTCCGATAATCTTTGGCAGCTATATATCTGTTTATCGCTTCCGTTACTATTACCAATGGGGACATTTGAGGGTCTCCCCATGACTGTGAATTGGGCAGATAATCTAATTATACACTTGTTTATCGTGTGACGTCATAATGTTGAAAACTATGGATTCACGCTTTTTTAGACCAGTTCAAAGTCAGCAGGGGTGATTTCATATACAGGTGACTTTCTTGAACCGGTCAGTGCCATCAAAAATACATCGCGACCTTTAAAAATCCTTGTTATTGTTACACTATATTCCAGTCATTTTGAATAAGCTGTTTGAAATTTTGTTGTCGGTTATTTCAACGTTGGCTCACAAACAGGAAGTGATCAAACTGAGGCTATTGGAATTTCGGTATCTATTTTCCGTCATTTACTTTTGAAGACGGACTGCAGCGACATCTAGTTTACCCCACTGTGAGACGGAATAAAGTAGATGTTGCTGCGATCTGTTTTCGAATGTCCCCAGGCCGTCATTTTTGACAAAGTAACATCCAAATGATAGAAAAGGAAAAAAATGAATGGACTGGAACCCAGGCTAATTAATCACCCATTCAATACACAAATATTCAATAGATTTACATCAAATCTGGGCTATAGGTTATGTAATAACAAGTTTTCTTGCTTCCCATTTCCAACTAAAGAGAGTACATCTTGTTCCAAAAGGAAGTGTTATTAAAAACATATTCAGAGAGCATCACTTGTCTCTAATGGCTCCCATCTTTCACATGTTTTACATATGTATTATGTGACGCTATTTTACCCTGTCGAAATTAGGCCTGATCCATGTACATGTATGTTTTTGAATAGTTTGATGTATATTATGTGAGATATTGTTAACTCTTTACCACATAATCCCAACTTTCAACAATCTTGAAAAATAAGACTGTTGAAGATATTGAGGGAAAAGGAGAACATGCGGGTGACCAGCATTTTCTTCTTTTCCCACAACGTCTTCTACCCTTTCAAAGGCAGCTTCCTCAATTTGAACCACATTCATTCCCTTTGTTGTCTACTAATGCTTTGGGTTTGGACAAGTCTGAAATTTTGCTGTGTGGTAAAAGGTTATATGATAAAAAGACTGCAACATTCATAAGCTTTTGAGACAAAATTTTATTTAACTCATCTAGAAAACAATGTACCAAAGGCTGTAATGTGGTAATGACCTAGAGGAATGTGGCTGTCTAAAACAGGGCTAGAAAGTATCTGGCATTTTCTCCTTTATGCACGATGTTTTCAGCCATTTCAAAGAAAAATTCTGTCGCATGGTACACACTGAATTTGTCACTTGTCAAATAACTAATACATGAAAAACAAATGAAAATATTGGAAGGAAGATATTGCTTTCTGAGCATTTTTCCCCTTTACCTCAATGTTTTCTAAACCTGTCTGCAGCAAAACAAAGCCAAGTAAAGGTGGAAGTGAGTTCAATGAAGGAAACACCAGTTTGAATTTTTTTTTAAATATTGCTGGAATAGTTCCAGTCAGCTGATTGCTATATGCAGTTCCTACTTTTCTAGCAAAGTTTTCAGAAATTTTGTACAAGATGGACCTAGAAAATCTTGGAGAAATCTGTTTGATAATGCACTTACCCCTTCCAAAATGACAAATTTAAGACTCGTTCAGACTAAAAATATTTCCAGACAAGGTTCAAATGAAGAAAGTTGTCTTCTACTGGGTTCAATGGTGTTTAACGCCGTTTTCAACAGTATTTCAGATATATCTCTACTGGGTTCAAAACATAGTGGGAAAAGTGCAACCTATGAAAGGGTTAACTCGGTACCCAACACCAAAATTTTACACTTGACCAAATTGAAAGCACTTTCAGACAGCAAAATAGACCTACCGGTAGCTTGAAAGGTGAATTCTGTCTTTGAAAACATTGTGGGAAAAAGGAGAAAATGCTGGTTACCAGCATTTTCTCCTTTTCCCCCACAATGTTTTCAAAGTCTTTTTCTTCAGGATCAATAAAGCATTTGGTAAAGGCCTTAGTACACAAGTGTGACATTAAAGTCATCCCATTTTGTCCATTTATCTTAACTGATCAACTTTCTCTTTGTCTGTACTTTCACTACTAGTGGTCTCAATTCCAGCACTACCTTTTCCCTTTTTGTCACCACTGTTAGTCTCATGTTTAGCACTATTTATTTTCTTTTTGGCACTTTCTCTTTTATCAAACTTCTTCATTCTTTCACTTATCACTTCCTCAAGAGGCTTTCCCTGCTCAATCTGTATCATATCTTCTTCTAATTCCTTTCTATTTACAGCTTTATATAAATCCTCTGCCGTAAATATGGTTTGATTCACTTCTGCTGTTCGATACGACACATATGGTTCTAGCTGAAAGTTGCAAACAGAGTGGTAAAATCTGTATGAGAATGGATCGGACAAAAACACTTGTTTTCTCCTTTTTCCCCCCACAGCAGAAAGTTAAACTTGCTCAAATTGAAAGTATTTGCCAACCACAAATGAAATGTAGCTTAAATGAAAGGAGTTGTCTTTGAAAGGATAAAAAACATTATGGTACAGGAGAAAATGCTGGTTTCTAGCATTTTCTCCTTTTTTCACAATGTTTTCGAAGGATTTTACCTTGGGGGTCTTCAAACTTAAAATTGTTTGGCAAAGACTTTTACACAACCATGACATGCATACTCATATAAGCCATGCTCTGTGAAAAGGGGTTTAGTGCATCTGCAAAATGCATCAACCATAAACAGAGCAGAAATTTAAAAATCCCGTCTTAACACTTGCGGCAATTATAACATGCGTAAGGTTAGTATATGGTGAATTGTGAAATTTTAGACCCGCAATAATATGCACTTTTACAGTATTTATTTTGTTGTCTACAAATGCTTTCAAAATAGACAAGCCTAAAATTTTCCCATTTGACAAAATTTTACACTGATCCATGTTGAAATCCTGTGCAAATGACAACTGTAAATCATACAAAATGATGAAACTGCCCTTCGAAAGGGTAGAAATCATGGTGTGAAAGGCTGGTTACCTGCATTATCTCCTTTTACCACATTGTATTCAAAAGCCTTCAATCTGGGAGGAGTTAACTCTTAGGCTGCTAAGCGTGACTTACAGACCTTTTGCGGACAGTGTAGATCAAGACCAGACTGCACAGAACGTGCAGTCTGATCTTGGATCTTTGCTGTCTGATAAGAAGATATCTTTCCAAAAAGAATACCTTTGATAAAGCAAAATTTGGATTTTACTGTTGGCTTGAAAGTTTCATGTAACTTATTTAGCAGGATAAGGGTTAAAATACAGGACTGTTTGGAAAAGGGTGAATGAGCAGTTTTCTGAGTATAACTGAATTCTTCCCTGTAACGTGCAGCATCAGTAGTTCTGATCGTTGTCATGAGCCTTCAAAGCTGCGGCTACAATTTACTCCAAAGGCATGTCCTTTCTATAAAAAACTATAACTGTTTGAACAATCACAAGTTCGAATCTTCACTACCCAATGTAGCCCAGTCAGTGACATACAGGCCTTGAGACCACAGGGATGCTGGTTCAGATCCCCAGCTCGGAGAATTTCTTTCCTAGGACTGATGATGGTCATGGTGACAGGATTTATTGCACTCTTGCAACTGATTGTGAAATAACTTTGAAAATGATGTTACACTAGACAAACAAACACACAAATCGTATCGTCAGAAATTTGAACAAACTATCCTTCACCAAAATAATTCAATGTTTATTGTCCCTGAAGAAAAGGTTATCTGGAAACATTGTGAAAAAGGAGAAAATGCTGGTAACCAACAAGTTCTCCCTTTTCCATATGAGAGCAAATTCTGGCAAAAGGAGGCTTAATGCATCTCCCTGATGCATTGTACCAATCAAACCATCACAGTATTATGGATCCATAATAACTTTTTATGGATCCATAATAACTTTATTTAACAACCGACTAAATCATAAGGTAGGCTGGTCCTAGGACATACAGAAAATTGACCGATAACGAAAAATTTTGGCCCAGGTCAGCCTGCGCAGACTGCGCAGGCTGACCTGGGTCGATACTTTTCGCAGATGCATTAAGCCCCCTTTTCAAAGAGCATGGTTCTACACTTACAAAGGCTAATATCACCATTTGGGCCAGATTTAATATCTTATTTGCAAATGAACACATTTGAAGTTTGGTGAGCAGTAGTGACAAAAAATCTCATATATTTTATACTGTGATAGTCTCGCGCTCTACCTTGCAAGAATTTAGACCTGTCCATATTGAAAGAACTTCCAAATGATTAATGGACTGATTAGATGTGACTCAAATTTTTGCATTTGTTTTCAAAAGGGTTTAAGACATTGTGGGAAGAGGAGAAAAAGCATCATCTGGAAACGGCCACCAAGGCAATCCATAATTTCTTTTACTGTTAACGCTTTCTCTGCTACTGACAAGTTGACAACATTTTTTTCCCCAATGTCTGAAATTAGATCTCTGAAATTTTACAAGATTTTGTCAAAAGTGTAGCACTTGGTTGCAGATGGTGCAAGTCCAAGATCAGACTGCAAGCTCAGATCCCGAAAGAGTTAATCAGGCAATACTCTTTCTGGTCATAGTACATGTAATTGTATAATATAAGCCACTCTCTGGCAAAAGGGGGCTTAATGGACATACAGAAAATTGACCAATAGCGAAAAGTTTTGGCACAGGTCAGCCTTCGTGGACTTTGCAGATGCATTAAGCCCCCTTTTCATAGAGTGTGGCTCATATGTATTTATATGAGCGGTGCTCTGGCAAAAGGGGATTTAATGCATCTCCATAATGCACTATACCAAGTAAGTCGCCACATAATTCTTGATCCATAAAATCCATTTTGTTTAACAACTAGCTGAATCATGCGCTTAACTGACCCTTTGACAAGCTGAAAGTTTCAACAGCAGAAAGTTTCAACCACTCTCAGCCAGCCTGGACTGCGCAGGCTGACCTGAATTGATACTTTTAGCAAATTCATTAAACCCCATTTTCACAGATCATGATTTCATATATTAATGAAAAGCTTACCTTGAAACCCGTTAAATCAGGAACTACAAAATTCGGCCGCATTTTCGACACATGAATAAATCTTCCGTATTTATTGATGTATCCATACATTGGGACATCTAAAAACAAGACAAGAAATGTTTGCATTTAGTGATGTATTTGACCAAACAATCCCGTGTTGCAACAACCCTAAGAAAGAAGACTTTTGAAAATATTACAGGAAAGAAGAAAATGCTGGTTACCAGCATTGACTCCTTTTTCCCCAACATTTTCTACCTTTTCCAAGACAAATCTCATCACTTAATCACCACTGAATTTTTTTTTCAATAAAATCAGTCTCCTAGCAGCATAGAAAACATTGTGGGAAAAGGAGAAAATGCTGGTAGCCAGCATTTTCTCCTTTGCCCACAATGTTTAAAAAAAACTTCTTACTCAAAATTGCTAAATGTCTGTATTGTGTGGTAAAGGGCTTAGGATAAAGCTTGAGGCTGCTTCAGTTTCACTTACCAGCATTTTCTCCTTTCCGCACAATGTTTTCAAAAGCCTTTCTGCACAGGATCTTTAAAACTCTGGCTTGTGTGGTAAAGGGTTATTGTGCATCTAAGCTGACATATGGAAGGAAACAAGGTGAATTAAAGTGAGTTTGAGCATAGCCCTCATATGATTCACATGTTATGGCATGCTGTCAATGTCTAAAAAAGTTTTTGTGAAAAAAAAAACAAAACTCAGACTTTGTTGAAACAGTCAAATGAAACGTAACTTTTTACATAAATTTGAAATCACCTATAATTTCAAATACAAGAGACCAAATTAACCAACAGATTGATGAAATCACCATTTAAAATGACTTCAAACAAAGTTAAATCATGGATTTTTGATAGGAAAATAAATGAAGGATCAACTTGTTTACTTTTGTTTAAAATATAAAAAGAAGAATCCATAAATTATTTTCGTTTGGTGCATATCTGTTATTAGTGAAATCATCAATCATGGAAGGTAAAAATGAATGAAATATTTCGATGAATTGGTAGAACCACCATGTTATTCAAAAAGAGGAATGAATTTCACTTATATGTGGGTGATTCCTTTAAATATACATCTCTTCTCGTGCTCAGCAGTCTTTCACCCAGTTCATCTTTATTTTATCATACTATAACCATTCTTGTATCTTGAAGCCAAATTTGCCACTGACGGTTGCAAGGTTGCATAGATTGCAACCAATCGATAGAAAATGCATTTCATTTTCTGAAGGCCATCATAGAAATCACTATTGTGACATTTCCTGTTCTAAATCAAAGATTTCCAATATACGTACTTATCCCTTACACCATATATATCGTTATCTACATTTAGGCAGCTGACTAAATTCTGAACTGTTCTACGGTCTATCAATTTTTAACAGAGTTTTTTTTTTTTCTCTCGCTATAAGGATGTATCTTCAATTTTTCCAGGTGGTGATTTCAGTGATTCAAAAAGTTATAAACTGAGGAAATTTACAAGACCTTTTTTTTCTAGTCATAAAGATAAATAATATATAAGAAGGGATCTAGACCTCCACATCATATTTTTATCATGTATTGAACATTAAGCTGCGTTTTTTGTAAATGAAATGGTAATTTCACTGATTTGAGAAATGATTTTGTTTTAGGCAAATAAAATATTGGTACAGATAATATGGGTCCGACGAATCACTGATAAACCACTGAAATACCCTTCTCTTTTTTTATTAAGTTTAGAATGCTTAAGTTCTGGCTTTAGCTGATTTATATGAAGCTTTAGCTAATAATCTCATATGTCAGATTGAGGCTTAGGCAGATACTTTTGAGCGTCAAGAAAGAGTCATTCTAAGCATCAAAACCTAGGGTCCCTGGTCAAATGCAAACCCTGCAACAGTTATTTTTCTGTCAAATATATTTAACTCTGGTTTAACTCTTTAACAAACGACAAAATATCAGACATTCCAAGTTGAAAGCATTTGTAGACGACAGTCACAAGGTGAGTGGGACTCTTAAATTGAAATTTGTTTTTGGTAGGGTAGAAAACATTGTGGGAAAGAAGAAAATGCTGGTTACCAGCATTTTCTCCTTTTACCATAATGTTTTCAAAAGGCTTCTCCCTCAGGGTTGTTAAAGCTCGCATTGTGTGGTAAAAAGTTATATCAATAAAAATGTGATTTCACTAATCTATTGGGATATTTCATTTTTTTGAGGTGACAGGTGATTTCGGATTAAAGTATAACACTGCATTTGATTAATTTTTGGTCTTGTTCTGCTAAAACTTACTTTAAAACTTAAAAAACTACATCAAAACAATCATAATTAATGTATTCATTTCAACTACTTGGTGATTTCAACAATTTATGTGGTGATTCCAGTAATTTTGATGATTTTACTAAATCACCCTACCATTTATTTGGTAAAATCTTCTCCTATGCAAGCCAAATCTTCTTAAAGCCGAATTTTTATTTTTTCCATCGGGTCAAATCTTTTTCGGGCCAAATCTTCTTCCACCCTTGGAAAAATGTCATGCAAATCTGCCCTGACTCGGTGGTTCACACTGATGTTTTTTTTGTGATTGTATTAAGGAACACAGAAACAATTAAAAAAAGAAAAAAAGAGAGCTGCTTTTTGTGGTAGAAGGTAGCAGTGCTAGCTCTGGCCCAAGTAAAATAATGGCCAACAACTTTTTCTTGAAAAAAATAATAGACAAATTAAGCGTGCAAAGTTTGGTTTAAAAGAAAAGACATGCACATGTAGCATTAACTTTGTTTTTTACTCATAGTTTCAAACTTTCATTCACATAATCATTTCCATTACAATAATAATAATAAAAAAATGGTCATATATATTTAATCTTACCTTGTAGAAAATATTGTGGGAAAGGAGAATTTGCTCTATACCATTTCCTTGGATAGTGCTCCCCCCCCCCCCCCCCCCCCCCACGATAGTTACATAAAAGCATAAAGGCTTTTAGGTCCTAGTTTCTTTTGATGAATGGTTACTCCTTTATCAAAAGACAAAATTTCATTTTAATCTTACATTGTAGAAAATATTGTAGGAAAAGGAAAATTTGTTCTACATCATTTCCTAAGGATAGTTCTCCTTTTCCCACATTATTTGTATAAAAGCATACAGACAATTAAGTCCTAGTTTCTTTTGATGAATGGTTACTTCTTTATCAAACAACTTTTTTTTTTATTGTAGTAAATGATGTGTACAAGTAAAGGAGAAAATTTTCTATTACATGATGAATTACCTCCCTTTATTATCTGTTGACCTTAATTATTTTCTAATAAGGTCAATGAGGAGGATAAAATGTCTTAAATAAAGTCATTCACTAGATAGTACCTAAACAATGAAGTGGACCAGGTTATCAACCGAAACCTTTAAATTTAATTTGAATGTTCATACTGCTATTCACTGGTACCACTGCTAAATCCAGTACTGTAAATGCAGTTTAATTTTCCTTCGTTTATTAGCTTTTTTAATTGGCGATAGTTTTCGTTTAGGACGACCCATGTTGACGTGTAAGTGAAGAATGATAAGATTTTAAGGGTTCAAGAACAAGATTTATTAGAATAATGTCAACATGTCAATTAAATTCAATTATGAATTACTGTTTTCTTTTTGTTCGCCGACATTTAAACAGCGCCGGTTTACATTAGCAATGTAAACGAATTTATGATATCTAATTGGTTTCCTGTAGTCGCCATCGCCGTTTCTGGGGGTATTGAAATCCAAGGCATTCTATAACTGCGTCGAGTAAAATGGTCAATCAAAATTTAACGTGAAATAAACAATCGCGTTCTCCAATTAACGGCTTAGAATAACAACCGATAACATGACACGCGTTGCGGAATATACAAGCCAACTGTGACCTGTCGATTACCAAAGGTTGCGTCCGCCGAGGTGTGAAACAAGCGATTACCACATTTCCGGTGCAAATTAGCGCGTGATCCAGGCAAGTAAAGGGAATTTTACCTGACTTTTTTGGGAATAAATTAATCGACAATTTTTATCGACAATTGGAAGAATTAATCGACAGCTGAATTAATTAATCGACAATTGTCGATAATGTCGATTGGCAGCACGAGCACTGAGGTAGCAAGTGTCAAGTCTACTGTATAATATGTAAAAGCGTTAGAAAATAATAATAATAATAATAATAATTATCAAAATAAATAGATCTACCATGTTTAGCTGCTAATTTTGCTCCATAAACTGATCCTCCTTCGACATGACGGCCTGTATTCTTTCCGGTAATCTGAAGATTTTTATCGAATGGAATGAGTTTTTTGCCTCTGTTGAATAACCTCTGAGCATCTTTTCTTTCACTGTAAGGTTCTTGCAGAGCATTTCTGTATCTAACATATTTGTTCTTTTTCGAATTTAAGCAAAACGTTGATTTGCTGAAATGCCTGCAACAAAAAACATAGCGATTTGTCAAAGAAATCATCATCTTTAGTTAGAATCGTATTTTCGACTTCAAGGGTACATCATTTGGACTTGTTTGTTTCGTCGTATACTTTGAATTGTAGAATTAGACGCATTTTCTCTACCTGTTCGGATTGTGTTCGAAATCACTTCACACACTTTCTAAAATTTCCATTAAGATTTTAAGACTTGCTATATGGGCTTTTAACGAATTCACTTTAATAATTGCCATGCAAATGTATTTTCTTACAGTCATCTTACGGAACTTTCCTCCGCATGAAATTTTAGTATTTTTAACGACAAAAATCATTGTTCAGCAGCAGTGGGAGAGTTTGTATGGTACTGAGATAACAACAAAAGCCAACGTTGCAGATTAAAAATCATATTGCGCTCTTTACGTCCTGGTCTTGATCAACGCTGTATCCAAAAACTATTCAATTTTCAATCGATTAATGTCTCAAGTTTCACTACACTTACACAATACAAACCAAATACAGCGATAAGAAATCAAAGAACATGGAGTACTACAACAAGTGTGATCGCCTACCTTGCGTATTAGCTTTACAGACCATGTGCCTGGTACTTGCGAAACTCAGAAAACCTGTTCACGGTTAAAATTTAAGACTGGGCCATATGTAAAGCGTTTGCAGACGACAAGTGGCATGTGAATCAAATCATAGCATTTGGCGTTCGGGATCTGGACTTCAATGTCAAGAAATGTAAACGTGTACTGTTCATATTCACGGGTAAAAAATATCCTGACAATACATACAAAATTATTGACGAATCAATCAAATCTGTGCCAATCTGTAATGTCACTGAAGGAAAAGATCTGGGAGTCACAGTAGATCAAAATTTAAACTTTTCATCACACATAACAGGGTCATTCTACCGAAAACGTGTAATTTTGAGCACCAAATATTCTAGTTTTGATACATTTCCGACGAAAAGGAAAGTATGTTTTTTATACATATTAATGCTTTAATGTGCTATATACAATGCGTGCAGCGCGGTTTTTCCATTATGTAAGCTCACAGAGGCTCAAAAGAAACAGGTTAAGAAAATTGTTCCACTCCGTCACAATATTTAAAGTACTTTCGAAAGGGGATTATTTTTTATAGTCATGTTACTTACTGTGGCATATTATGACATGTTTAAATGCAAATTATTCAACCTTAGTGAAAAAAGTCGGTAGTTGGGAACTAACTTCTGAAAAATACACTCAAAATTAACTTGTCCTTGGTTTTTGACAAATTTTGAAAACTTCTAAATAATGAAACTTTACCGTCGAGTATGACAGCCACTTTGTACTAACGCGGCTGAATTTGTAATATAGAAACCGTAAGAAATACAGAGCATTGTGAGTGCTAGGTCTTCCGTTTATTTTTAAAAGGTGACATATGACTGCGTTACGGTACAGACGGTAGTGTTATGGAAGTGACAAATCGTTACGGAGTTGACTTGAAAGCACTGAAGAGAATTTTAAAACACTTTATTTTTCATCAAAAATACAACATTACAAAACCTGTGAAAGAAAAGGAACAACGCACACAAATTCTAAAAGTGCCACAATACCATGACTGCCCCTTGATAACAAGACTCGTGTCTATCTACTCCATGAAAGTTTGGTCTGACTGATTCAATGAATCATGGCTACTCATGGCTTTAACAAAAATGTTCACCGAATCCTCTTGCCAAACACAACCTATGTCTATCATGAATTTCAAGAAATTTTTAAAACCCTTTACCACCTAGGGTCCTGCATGGCTCAGTGGTAAAGTTTAGGACTCATGACCTGGAGACCCCGAGCTCGAGCCTCACCGGAAGCATGGTTTTTTTCATGGGAGTGTCCTTGGGAAAAACACTTAAAAGCCCAAGCACAGTACTGGTGAAACCCAGGACATACATGAAAATGTGAGCTGTCGGCGTGATATTACTGAGATAATGTCGAAAGCGACGTAAAACACAATTCAATCAATCATATCTTTTCCACCATGTTCTTTCTTTCCCACAATGCTATCCTTTCAAAGACAATTTCCACCTTTTTGAACCACAATTAATTTGTTGATACAAATGCTTTGATTTTCGACAATTCTAAAATTTTGTTGTTTGGTAATAAGTTAAGTATTTTTCTTTCTCAATTATTTCCCCGAATCCCTTTTTGATCTGGTAATGCTAGACTGGTATCAGTCCGTTAAATAAAGCATTTTCATTGAAAAAAAAAAATCATCAAGTAAAACTGCAAAACAAATACAATAATACAATGTTCTGAATGTCTGACTTTAACGCCTGTATTTCAGATTCAGGGCAAATAACAACACATATTTCTGTAAGTTTACTACAGTTGTGTACCTTGTTTATTAGAATGACTTAAATGCAGGGCCTGAATGCCAGGCTATGGTAATGCCTGCAAGTCTCTTTTTGAGGTGAATTAATGAGCGCTACAAAATGCCAGAGAACATCAGAACACAATGACCTCAAATTCTGTATCGACCGACTGATTGCATCACCAGCACTTTGATCTCTCCATTATCTGCATCTAAAACGACTCCCGGATATGGCTTGCCTTAGTAAGACAAACCAGAGACCAAACCTTTCAGGAATTCCTTTTCTCCGGTTCTCCTGAAATAGAATCTGATTTTGAATACATAATGAATTGATGCCTGTTTCGTGTGAAACCATTATGGCAGGTAGATATAAAAACAAAGAAAAGGAATGACCCTGACTCCTCTTCTCCAAATTCATTTAAAAAACAATGGTTCCTTCTAGGTAATGTTTCAACCTGCAGACGTATTTTGAGATGATATAGAAAATACTATGGAAAATCGCCAGCTCAGTTTTATGGTTTCGCTTCGCCGCAGATACGGGAAACGTACTTTTGAACGGTAATGGATGAATACAATTACTTTCTAGATCAATAAATTTACTGATATAGATTACTGTTTGATGCTGGTAGACGGAGAAACGTCGGCCCAGATCTGCTTTTGCAAATTGCACAGGCTGATGTGTATCGATACTCTTTGTGGATTAGAGAACATTTTTTTCTAATAAACATGACAGACGTATACTTGTATGTCGTTGTCGAACAAAAATTGAGAACAATATACTTTTAATGAAGCTTACCATGAGAACCAATGGGATGTTCGTTATGTTTCGCCACATCTGAATGTTCAGAAAAGTCCTCGGGTTCTGATCTGAACAAACTACGCGTATATATATTTCTGATGCTTCATGGAAACAGCTTACTTTTCGATGCAAAATCTAACCAGCTTATGTAGTAAAAATCTAATGTGTAACATTACAGAAGGTTCACTTGTCATCTTTAGCAAAAATCTGTAGGGAATAAGTTAGTTGATGTTGAGTCTTATTGCATAACCTTTTTTTTCAAAATTTCATATCGACTTCAGTTTAACCTTGGCGGCTAATAGTTAAAAAAAAAAAAAAAAAATTGCAGATTTTTCTTGCTCAGTCTCTTCTCTCTTTGTCTGATGGACAATGTCTTAGATATTCAAATAATATTTTTATCATGTGTTGCAACTGTCCTCAAGAGAATTTGTTTGCTTTACTGGGTCCCTTTTGATTTTGACATGGTATCTGTAAAAACCGACAATCAAATGATTCAGTAATTTCGAAAAGGGGCCCTTTGTTGTCAAGGCATTGGACTTGTAGTTTCGGAGTGTTTGGTTCAGATCCCGCGGGCAGCAATCATACTGTGGAGGTGTCCTACTAATACTGAAACTCATTAAATACATGAATAAGTGCCCTTCGCTGTGGTTTAACTGAAAATTTGTTGCAAGTGGCATGAATCAATGGGTCTATTGATCATCTAGACAGGTCTGGTTTAACCCTTTAAAACTTGCGGAATTCGGATGTGGCAGTCGCTTCATTTCAAAACGTAGTTTCTTGGGATGAAATGTACTTAAATTGTACGGCGCTGTGGTATTCTCTGACAACCAAGAAAAACGTTGTAAAAAGAGGAGAAATTACTTGTTTCAAAAAAGTTGTTACAGCTCATCTGTAAAAACGCGTAACTGCTTTGTAAAACTGTAACATTATCAAAACCTAGGAAAATTGTCACCATAGTAACAAATTTATCCATACCGCGACGGAGTATTTTGTTGCGGTTGTGACTGTGACGGAGGAGACATTTTTTTTTTTTTGAAACATTGCATAAGCGACATAAAACCATATAACTGATGAAAAAATGTTCAAATCTATAATTTAAGACCTCGCACTGATATTGATTATGAAAATTTGCCTTGTTCTTATAAGGAATATATAGGCCTACTGTAAAAGTAACGTACGGATAGGACATAATAATAATTTGGCCTGCAACACGCGAAAAGGGACATTCGGACATTTGCGTAAAGTGTCGTCTCGGATCAGCCTGCGCAGTCCGCGCAGGCTTATTCGAAACGACACTATCCGTTTTTATGTAATTTTTAGTATTGCGCAAGTCTACTGTAGCACAAAATCTAATGAAGTCGTAAAGTGCCGTCTCGGATTAGCCTGCGCGGACTGCGCAGGCTGATCCGAGACGACATTTTACGCAAATGTCCGAATGTCTCTTTTCGCGTGTTGCAACCCATATCATAAACATACGGAAAAGATCTTACCAGTCGTCTGTTGTGTTTTTCCCCAACTTCTTTCATGGTATGAGCTGGGCGCCATTGAGTTCCGAAAGGATGCCACAATGACGTCATATACAACATAAGCAAAATTGACGCTTGTACAACTGACAAAATTGATTTCTTTATCAATTTGATGGTGGTGACAAGTTTGTAAAAGACTGAATATTCTTTCGGATTTCATTATCAATTAAGTTTAAAACGTTAGAGTTTTTGCACAGAAATTAAATTAAAAGCATATACCATGTGTAAAATATGCATGAAAAATAATTCAGATACATGATTATTGCACTCTGATAAGTTTTACCTCATCTCGTTACGACGGGGACATATGCTTTTTCGCGTGTTAAAATTTGTTAAGGGTTATTATCATGGTTTAATGTATTATTATTTTTCTTATGAGTTTGTCGTATTTATTTCAGACTGGATTGTGATGTTATATGTTGAAAAAAAGTGGAATAAGTTCCAAGAATAACATTTTCTTTTGCGAGAAAATGCACGGGACGCGATATATACGTTTTCGGTAGAATGACCCAAAAATTAAGTTAACAAATAGAAATCTTGACATCATTTTCAATCGGTCGGCGTGGGCCGGACGTTAGAGAGACCACAAATTTCGAAAAACCGTCCGCTGAGGGCAAACAGATGTAACTTCAAGTCGTAACGGCTTTTACTTACAGACTTTTAACACTAATACCCGCTGTGATGACCTTGTTACAAAAACTACTTTTAACCCATACAAGCGCAAGAATACTAACTAGCATTGCTCGTATATATTTGGGGAATATGTTCCCAATTAAGTGGCTGCTTCTCCACAAAACCATCATTGAAACGATTTAACGATGAAAGAGGAATGAATCCTGTTGCAATGTCTGTCGTCAGTCAACAAAAAAGAAATTTGCGGAGCTAGCGATTCGAACCAGAGACACCGCTGGTTTCAGATCCGGTACATTACCCAGAAAGTCACCGGGCTCCGCTAGGAAGAAAGAAAGAAATAAATAAAGGAAAGAAAGAAAGGAAGGAAGGAAGGGAGGGAGGAAGAAAGGGATGAAAGGAAAGAAAGAATGAATGAAAGAAAGAAGACCACTGCGCAATATTATTTTAATTATTGGATGCCATGGCACCATGCAAACCATACAATAGAGAGTGTCATATAGAAAATAGATAATTGAAACATCAGTGATTAAACCCTTGTCTTTCTCAATAAAATTCACGAATTGGAAACATTCTCATTCCATACTTAAGCGCATTATACATGTATTGTAATCTTAAGGCTCTTTTTTTCCTCAGACTGTTAGACAAAAAAGCGGGCAGTGTAGATCCAAGATCAGACTGCACGTTTTGTGCAGTCTGATCTTGATCTACGCAGTCCAGTAAGTCCGTGTTCAGCGCTTCTGTGTTGGTATAAATAACCGTAAAGCTTTCGCGTCATTGGACAAAACAACGCTATTCTGAACACAGACGCTGAGCTGACATGAGGTAATAATTTTGTTTTAGTTTTAATAAGTCGTAATCTCTAGCAGAGGAGTTAAAAGAAAAGATTCTTTGTAAAATAGAAGCAACAAAAATGAATATAGGTTCGATACATGAATACCGTATTCAAAATTATTGTGGCTGAAGGAGGAAATTGCTCATTTCATGATATTTCCCTTTTTGCCAAAATGATTTTGAAAATTATTTGCCGGTTGAAAAAAAAAATCATCTATACAATATCTAGAGAGTGTGATGTAGAAAATAGATGAATCATGCTCAATGTAAAAAGTGGTTCAATGCAGTTGCAAAAAGCATAGAGCAATTGTCAGCCTGCGCAGGCTGTCATAGGTCGAAAATTTTGTTATTTGTAATTTTTCTGCATGTCTAAGGACCATTCAAACATCCTCATGATTCTCTGGGTTGTTTGACAGAATGGATTTTATGGATCCACATTTCTGTGATGATTGCTACAGCTGAAGACATGCGGGAGCTTATATATTATAAACAGTCATTTTCTTTAGTACTTTTCCATTTGAAGTTTTTATGCGTCAACCTTGAGTAAAGCTTGTTTCATGTCAGCATTTCAGGCGGCCTTACGACCGACCCCCCTAGGGTCACCTTTCTGGCAAGAATTCCAATGTATCATGCGGCAGCCGCAAGATCGTCGTTTAAAAAAACGCAACTGAATTCTTAACATGTCCATAATTTCTGGGATATTTTGGCAGTTTTTTAAGCCGTCTTGAGATGGGCACGAGTTTGTCTCAAGATTTTTTCTGCGATTTGACAACAGCGTTCATGGCTCACAAAAAAAAAAAAAAACCACACACAAAAAAGAAAAAAAAAAAATCAAACGACTAATGTAAAACAATCGTTTACACAAACAGTACGAGCTGCTCTGTCTTTTGGTGATGGAGGTGTTTCTCAGTGAATCACAATGCATGTATTATCATTTATAAATCAGCGTGATACTGCTCAAGGGGTTTATGTAGATGGTGTAATTTTGTTTCTTGATGCCATTTTGAAAATTGGTTTACTGACAAAGTAAGCAGAATCAATGCGATAGCTGCGCAAAAGTTGTCCGTGCAGAGGCAGTTGGACCACCATTGACTTCTAGGGCACCCCACAGCGTCCCTCTGTGCACTATATACATGAAGATATATATCTTTTTTTTTTTTTAATTATGTGTATGGATGTCCTCACTGCAGCAACAGAGAAAATGTTTTCGAAAATCAAATATGCATCTGCAATCCTAAGCCGTCTTCTATACACCCTTGCAGCATTCGTGTCGTTTTTTCAGTGTCCTCGCTAATTACTATGGCGTTTATTCCAAGTTTCAACAGAAATAGTAGTACATGTATACCATCATAAATACTAATAGCTTTCTGATGCAAATCTCTTTCAGCAACATGTATTTCACAGGGTCGTTAAACCATAATATGACCTTTTTAAAGGGGTAGGGGGGCGGAGGAAAGAGAGAAAGATGATATTTTGTCGGAAAAATCATAAGGAGGTGATTATTTATCCTTAGTTGTGGAAAAAACGTCCGGTTTTGTGCTTTGTTAAAATGTATAAATCCTCTGTTGCGCTATGACGGTTATACCATTGTTAACTAAATTTTATTTTAATTTCAAAGCCATATTTTCACGCAAATAAAAATTAGCAGCCTTTGTCAAGAATTTCTAAAAAACTTTCGAAACGAAATATGCTTTAATGTCCCTTTAACAACAATGATTTATGTCATAATATTTTATGTGGAAAATGTGATTAAGATTGTGCAAATTAATATTGGTGGTAAATCCATATCAACATAATTTACTACCCCCAATCGAGTTTTTGCCGTCATGCAGCAGGAAATATATATATATTTTTAATATGAATGTATCAACGAAAACAAATCTTGTTACCCAATGGCATTTCGTTAACCTTTTACAAACTGTGACAATCAAAAGTTTTGATGACGCTGAAGAAGATTGCGTTTTAATACATTGTGGAAAAAGTAGAACATGCTGCTAACCAGCATTTTCCCCTTTTGTCACAAAGTTTTCTACCCTTCAAACGACGAATTTCAATTTTTAGGGCCAAATTTTTCGTCTGTAAATGCTTTCAGTGTAGACCAGACTAAAATTTTGTTGTCTTGTAAAGGTTTAAAAGCGAATCCGAATTATGAGTTTTTAAACGCATGAAACCCAGTTCGAGTGATAGATTTTTATTATCACACACAACCAGTTGATTATCCTATTTATTATATTCCAAATTCACCCTTTTTCATTCTAATAATTATCAAAAATGTAAAATATGAGCAAAATAGGAAAAAAGTAGTTTCGGCAAACATTCTAAAACTCTATCGTCATTAGTGATGACACCATAATTATCATCACTAACGTTAGTGCTGTTATTTACTATGAAATTCAGTGATTTACTGATAGGACTATAATAAAAACAAGAGGACCATAATGACCCTCTATCGTTCCACTGGCTAATAAGTAAAACCACTACATGCCAAACTTTATAATACTTGGCAAATTGGTTTTGAACATGAGACCCCTGAAACAGGACTAAAATTGGTAGCCCTATGTCTTATGGTCAGTAAAAAGAAGATTTCTAAAGTTTTCACTATATAAGCCCATGTAAAACTTCTGACCCCTGGAGTGGGATCAAATTCGATCCTTGGGCTATAATTTGAGCACTAAGACCCACTAGATAAAGCTACATGCAAAATTTGGTAATCCTAGGCTTTATGACCAAGTGCAGGGAGATTTCTAAAGTTTTCACCATATATGCCCATGTAAAACTTGTTACCCCCGGGGCGGGGCCAAATTTGACCCCAGGGCTATAATTTAGACAATCTTGGCAGGGGCCCACTAGATAAAGCCACATGCAAAATTTGGTGGCCTTATGGCTAGGTGCAGGGAGACTTCTAAAGTTTTCTCTATATAAGCCCATGTAAAACTTGTGACACGCGGGGCGGGGTCAGATTTGACCCCAGGGGTATAATTTGGGCACTCTTGGTAGAGGCCTACTAGATTAAGCCACATGCAAAATTTGGTACCCCTAGGCCTTATGGCTAGGTGCAGGGAGACTTCTAAAGTTTTCTCTATATAAGCCCATGTAAAACTTGTGACCCCCGGGGCGGGGCCAATTTCGACCCTAGGGCTATAATTTGAAGAAACCTGATAGAGGTCTACTAGATAAAGCTACACACCAAATTTGGTAGCCCTAGGCCTTATGGTTTCAGACAAGAAGATTTTCAAAGATTTCCAATATTTTTAAGTTTTGTTGCCATGGCAACCAGAGTTTTTGAAGGAATCAAATTCTTTCAAGAAAAATTCTGAAGAGGACCATGACAGGATCATTTCTGTGAAGTTTCATTAAAATTGGATGAGTAGTTTCAGAGAAGATATTTGAAATAAAAGTTAAAGCACGGACGGACGGACGCACGGACGGACGGACGCACGACGGACACCGGGTCATGACATAAGCCCGCTGGCCTTCGGCCAGTGGAGCTAATGACTAAGTTCCACAACGCGTAAATAACTTTTACCTCTTGCTTGGGACCGCTTTTTAAAATAGTGTGAAAAAAGGACAAAATGTTCGTAATGAGCGCTTTCTGCTTTAACAAGAATGTTTTCACATCTGAACACGATCCTGTTTTGAGTATCACTATTTACTAGATCTGTGATTACTTTCAATGTCGCCTGCTGCAAATTTGCTCAACCCTTTTACCACACAATGCAGACGGTTTTGGAAGAGGAAGAGGACTTCCGAAAACATAGTGGAAAAAGGAGAAAACGCTGATTACCAGCATTTTCTCCTTTACCCACAATAATTTCTACCCTTCCAAGAGGAAATTTTATCTTTTGGGTCACATTAATTTTGTCGTCTGCAGGTGCGTTCGATTTCGACAAGTCTAAAATTTTGTCGTGAAGTAAGGAGTTATGGAGTTAACGCCTGTCAACAAAATCTTCTGTTTTAACGGCATCGTTAAGGATAAAAGCTTATGACATCATTGCTGAACTAAGAAACAATGATTGTAATAATCATTTTTCTCCTTTTTCCCACAGTGTTCTCTTTCCATTCAAAGACATATTCTATCTTTTGAGCAACATTTGAGTTGTCGTCTGAAAATGCTTCCAATTTCTAAGAGTCTAAAATTCTGACGTCTGGTAATTGGTTAAAAGGTTCATGCTGAGATGACACACTAGCTACCAATCAAGCAGCCTCAATTTTCAGCCATGCTTTTAATTGATTTAGTTGTTTTGACTTGTTGCCTTGACCGACTAATGAGAGATATACTTATTATGTCCAACAGCGGCCAAAAGCAATGCATTTAATGTATTTAAACTAAAATCATACCATTTAAAAGTACAGAAAATATTGTGAAGATGACAATAAGATGAAACTTCGAGGATGGGTCTGAAAGAATGTTGGTTACGACAAACAACTCAACATGAAATGCCGAACTGGAATATATACGAGTTGTCCTTGCACTTTATAGATTTTGACAACAAACGTTCGATTGTTTGAAGAGAGCGATTTCTCCCTTTTCTATTTATGTTGTTCATATTATCAAAAAACTCCTTTTTTTTTTCAATTTCCTTAGATTTTTCCCTATCACATTCATTTGCATTCCTTTTAAGTGGATCTACACTCGGCCTTGATTTATCACGACTGCCCTATTTTGTCAGTGAAACATACCTATAACGAAGTCTCTTACCTGACGTACGTTTGAAATAGCCACAAAGTAACGTGATCTGAAAAAAACCGAGTATTCATACGCCTCATTTCTCTCGAGATGGCTGACCTAGATCTCTTTATAACTTATTTGTCAGATTTTATAACCGCTAAAAAGCTTTGACATGTTTTCATCTTCAGATTTAGGTCAAGAAGCCATGTACGCTCGTATGTACGTATAAGCTTCTTGGGAGCTATTTTTCAAAACGAACCAACACTCAAGGCAAAGAACTAAGTATGTTTTATTCATGGAAACTGGCATATTATAAGCTTTATGCTTAATAATGGGTAATGTGATAATAAAATCATCTGACATTCAGTTTGCTTTTGAGACAGTAAATATTAAATTCGTCAAAAAAAAAAAATGTCAAGCACTGCAAGGACTCGCTTGGTAACATTTCTCTAGACTCCTTTAATAGAATTATTTATTTCATGCTTTCCAGTAGGTTATCGAGAAATATCGGTGAAATATTTTTCGATATTTCATGGTTACGACCAGGGAAAATACCGATTTTTATATTCTTACTCTTCAATTGTAATGCGTTGCTATGCGGAGGGGGTACGCCACGGGGAATAACCGAAAAGAACTGTACTGGATTTTGATTAAGTTCCCCCCAGAAAGGGTTAAAAGCATGAAATAAATAGATTTTATTTTCGGTGAAAGATCGAAATTTATTTCATCTCGTAAACATCATCGGTAACGCATTATAATGTTATGTCAAGCGCGAGAAATGTAAGATAAATTACGTAATATTTCCACCTGGTTGTGAGGCACGCGCATTTTATCTAGGTGACTAGTGCGCGGGGACAACTGTTTCCGCCTTCAATTGAAGAGTTGGAATATAAAAATCGGTATTTTCCCTGGCCATAACCATGAAATATCGAAAAATATTTCACCGATATTTCTCGATAACCAACCGGAAAGCATGAAATAAAAGAAAAATTCGTAATGGGTATATTACACTGAAAACAAGGGAGGTAATGTGATAAATTATAGTACATTTGAGATAAGCAGCGTTTATGAGACAAATAATCAACTTTTCACCATCTGATTTTCTATTCTTGCTTCTTTCTTTTTTGAGACAAATTCAGGTAGATTTTCTGTAGATGACGTAATATCAAAAAATCTAATTAATTATGTAGCTAATTTACCTAAGGGCACCAGGGATATTTTAGTTCCTTGTGTGGACATTGGCGATGAAGATCAAGCATTGCAAAGGTTGAAAACTAATATAAAAGAGGTTATGCAGTTTTTGTTTGTGTGTGTCATACAAAACTAATAAAGTAATAAACTATACTAATAAAGTAAAATACTCGATGGTAAACCATCAACAAAAAGAAAGAAAAGTGCTAGAAGAAAAGACATTTTCATGGCATTTCCTTATTGGGCTACATAGCCTTTTAAATTTTCAGATATCGCACCAGAAATTTCTAAGGGCTATTTAAATGTCACATGATCGCTTACACGTGTCTGTTACGCTTGATTGCCTTTTCTTTCTGAACATATCTATTTATATATTTGTTGCTTTAAAATAAAGCTGCAAAGAAATAGATTTTGACCAAAAGAATTTTTTTGGAAAAGAATCTTGGTATATTTAAAGTGAGATTATTAAGGACAGGGCACCCTTATGGGATTTGCGTAACATCGCCTTTCATCGTATGGATTCGGCTAAGACTCGGGTAATTCGTAATCGATGCGGGGAACCAGCATCTATCGGCCGATCGATTACGGATTACCCGAGTCTGAGCCGACTCGGTAGGATTTTCGGCGATGAAAGGCGATGTTACAGGAATCCGCAGTAGGGTGCCCTATCCTTAAGGTGTGACTGTATACTCTTTGTGGCGGAGGAAACTCGGGTGGTAATCGAACCAGCGATTGCAAAAACCATTGTGACAGAATTTCATTATTATTATTCTTCGTTACAAAATAAACCCTACTCAGTTTACAAGAAAAAAGATTCCAGTGAAAAAATATATTAACCATGCTCTGTGAAAAGGGGGCTTAATGTATTTGCGAAAAGTGTCGACCCATGTTAGCCTGCGCAGTCCAGGCAGGCTGATCTGGGCCGAAACTTTTCGCTATTGGTCAATTTTCTGTATGCCCAAGGACCAGTCTATCTCATGATTAAGTTGGTTGTTAAAAAAAGTGGATTTTATGGGTCCATAAATATGGGATGGGTTTCTTGGTACCATGGATCACCGAGATGCATTAAGCCCCCTTTTGTCAGAGTATGGCTCAATTATATACATGCAATTAGCGGCACTTTGAGGTTTCATGCATCTTCGTAATGCATTATATCAAGCAACATGTCACATAATATATAGATCGATTTTGCCTAAATAACGATTGAATCATGGGGAAGAACAGTCCTTTAGACATGCAGAAAATTTACTATTAGCAAAAAGTTTCGATCTATGTCATCCTGCGCGGACTGCGCTGGGTGACATAGGTCGATACTTTTTCCCGATGCATTATATACAACCTTTTTACAGAGTCCGACTCATAGATAAAAAATGGTAAAATTCTCGCGTTTTTAAAATGTGTTTCTGTTTATATAGTAGGAGTTTTAAAGCCATTTTGCAAGCGGATGGAAATAAAAAGTTTTGCTAAGATTTTCCTAAAACTTGCACAATGAAATCTTCTTGCATTCACTCTAAACTTTTCTTGCCATTCAGATGTGATTATATAGCGCTAATTAGATTGTGTAACGGCATTGAAACCAACTAACTGTGCAGCAGACGATTTTGAAATCATTTTGGCAAACGAAAAAAAAAAAAAAATAGTAATACTCATCTAAATTGAAAACATTCACAGACGACAAAGTAGATGTTGCTTACGCATTAAATCCTAAAATTGGCCATTCAAAGAGTAAAAGACAGTGTGGGAATAGAAGAAAATGCTTGTAACAAGTATTTTCTCTTTATCCCACGATGGTTTCAAAAGCCATTTACCTTAGGATCGTTAAAAATAGGGATTGTGTGGTAAAAGTGTTTTAAGCGTTTCCACCGATATTCCATTGTTGTCTTGCTTTTTATTACATACACGCAATTAACAAGTCGAAGTGAAAAACAAAACACTACTAAGTCATGATTTGCTGTGATATTTGAATTTGTATGCATACTGCTAATCTCTGCCAGTTCTATTGATACAATGCTATACTGCTAACCATAGCAGTGTTATTGATACGAGCTACAACAGTTTGCTGCAAATCATTAGCAGACATTGATACAATACAAAAGCGAATACTTCAAAATATGAAGTGATAGTGTGGGCTAACATTGCCTCATCAGCTGACATACATCTCCATAGCAACCAAATAATAGTTATAAACTACATGTAACTCAAAGTACTCGGACCAGACAATATATTATATTAATTTCCCTCCGAACTGCGAACGTAAGGTAAGCTGTGACAGAAGTAATGACCGTTTATCAGACGATAAAATTTTAGAATTGCCCAAATTGAAATCACTTGCAGACGGCAAATTTAATGTAGCATAAATGATGGAAGTTGTCTCTGAAAAAGAAGAAAACACTGAGGAAAAATCAGAAAATGCTGGTTAGCATTATTATTTTTTTTTTTATCGTTTCTTCCTGATGTTTTAAAAAGTTCTTTTTTTTTCTCAAGGTCATGAAAACATGGGATTGTTAGGTCGAGGGATATATTGAGATATAAGGAATATTCATAAGCCGTACTCTGGGAAGTTTTTTTTATTCCCCCGTGATGTATTATACATTATGCATATCATAATTATCGGTCCATAAAATCCATCAAGTCTTACTGCGGAAGTCCTCAATCGTGAGGTAGAATGGTCCTTTGATATGCACAAAATTGACCGATAGCAAAAAAGTTTAGAAGCAGGTTAGCCTGCGCAGTCCGCGCAGGCTAACCTGGTTCGAAACTTTTTGCACATGTATTAAGTCCCCTTTTCATAGGGGAGTTGAATTGTATCCTCGAATGTAGGATCGATGTATCAGTCTGATTTGGTAAACATTGACAAGTTTATCTTAACACGAAGAAAAATATAAATGAGCCGGAGCAAAATTGTGACCTTTTAAACTTTAAAATTAAAAATTTTGCCTGGAAATTTTATGACTATCATCCTCCACAAAAAAAAAAATCTATCATTGCATGAAAATAATGTTTGAAATAAAATTTTTTTGGGGGGGTTACGATAATAACGTAAAAGGTGGTTGTTGTTGTTTGATTTATGCAGTTCTACTTTTTATGGTGTCAGTATGGTTTTTTGACTGCCATTTGACATTCACTTCCGGTTTGATTACCTCTGCTACATTACCGACGTTCTCCGTCATTTATATTGTCATTGCACTTGACTCAATCTGCAACATCGGGGAAAAAGTGAAAGCCCAAAATGGGATTTCTTGCTGTTTTATTTCTTGCCAAACGTAGTTTATTCTGGGTACGACGCGCAAACAATTACTTTTCCATTCCTAATGGCGGTCCTTGTGGCATATGAGCGATGTTCTGTGAACAGTGGGCTCAACGCATCAGCAAAAATATTGACCTAGGTCACGCTGACCTAGGTAAAAAAATATTGCTATCGGACAGTTTTCTGCATGTCACATGACTAGTTTATCCCATATTTCAATCGGTTGATAGACAAAATAGATTTTCTGAATCTCTAATTACACGATGACTTGCTTAGTAAAATGCATCACAGAGATGCTAAACTGGGTTCCAGTCCGATCATTTTTTCCTTTTTTATATTTGGACGTTACTTTCTCAAAAATGATTTTTGACAAAGTAACGTCTTATTATATAAAAGGAAAAAAATGATCGGGGTGGAGCCCAGGCTACAGAGATACATGAACCCCCCTTTAACCGGAGCATGGCCCAGAAGTTTGTATCTAAAACTTAAAATACATGTTAATTATCCGTGTTTCACATAAGATGTTTCGAAAGGCGTCTGTTATAGGTTTCCTTTGGGAGGTAGTAGGTTAACTCTTTACCACACAATTCCGACTTTTAACAACCATGGGAAAGAAGTCTTTTGAAAAACATTGTGGGAAAAGGAGAAAATGCTGGTAACCAGCATTTTCTCCTTTTCCCACAATGTTTTCTTCCCACCCCAAAACAAATTTCATTTTTTCGGTCACATTTATTTTGTTGTCTGTAAATGCTTTCAATTTAGACCAGTCTATAATTTTGTTGTTTAGTAAAGAGTTAAATATTAGAACATGCTTTTAAAACTATATGAGTCTTTTTCTATAAAAACTGGTTTAATGCATCTCCGTGACGCATGGTACCAAGTAAGTCATCACATAGCCTAATCATGAATTACTAAAAACAAAAAATGTTTTAACGACAAACTGTATCATAAGGTAGACTGGTCCTTTGACATGCAGGAAATTGACCAATAGCAGAAAGTTTCGACCCAGGTCAGCTTGCGAGGACTGCACAGGCTGACCATCAGTCTATACTTTTTGCAGATGCATTAAACACCCTTTTCACAGAGCATGGCTCATATAGTTATATAACCAATGCTCAGTTGCTCTGTGCGTCAATGGCAAAATATATGTCACTAGGTTAAAATAGTTCTTATATGTATATAAGGAGGCTGCTAGGAACGTTTGGTTGGTCGATGCTTCCCCCTGCTAATACGAAATAATTAACAGTATATCCCGGTTAAACTTGGTATAATGGCAGTACAGCAGCATATAGGGAACATGTGGTGAAAGGAAAAATATTTCCTAACAAGGACTTAACTATCTGATGCCCACGACTTAATTATCTGATGGCCATGACTTAACAATTTCGTGGCAACGACTTCACTTACTCAAAGCCATGACTTCACTATCTCAAAGCCACGACTTCACTTACTCAAAGCCATGACTTCACTATCTCAAAGCCACGACCTCACTATCTCGTTGCGATGACTTCACTATCTCATAGCCATGACTTCATTATTCCAAAGCCACGACTTCACTATCTCATAGCCACGACTTCACTATCTCGTTGCGATGATTTCACCATCTCATAGCCGTGACTTTACCATCTCATAGCCTCGACTTGTTTATGTCGTTGCCATGACTTAATATCTTCTGGCAATGACTTAATTTCTTGTATCAACGAGTTAATATCTCCTAGCCACATCTTATTTATCTCTTCACGACGACTTCACCATCTTTTGGTTACGACCTTACTACTACATGTAGTATCTTATGGCCTGGACCTTACGGTCTCATTGCCGTGTTTATTCATCTCGCGGCCACGACTGAACCATCTCGTGGCCACGATCTCGTGATAAAGGCTTGATTATCCTGCCGCCGCGACTTATTTAATCTTTGACAACGACTTTTTTTTTAATCTCGTGGCCAAAACTACACTTCGTCTTGGCCAAGAGATACTTACACTGTAGCCTCGGGATAATAAAGTCACTACCATTATTTAAATTTTGTTTCCCCCATGTCCCCTGTATGCTTCCTTGAGGAAACAACGTCTTTTCTTTTTGTTAAAAAAGGATGTAGTATTTTCTTATAGAAGTTACGATGACGTCAATCGGCATAAGGGATTAGCAATCAGAACTCGCTGCCAACCCTTTTTCTCAAGTATTTAAGTTTGACACAGATTTAGTTATGGGGGTGTGGTCAGCCCCATAATGTTCAATGAATATGGAATTTTATGCAGGAACTTTCCTGTATTTACTTCGTGCTGCGTGGGAAGTCGGGCGGGATGTCAAAATGTTTATGCATTAAGAAACAAATACGAGCCCCGTGAAGTTAAGTACAATATAATAATCCTTATATCATGTACATGCGTCTACAAATTTTACAGCACAATATTGCAATTATTAACAAATTTATTCGAAAATGGTAAGAAATACATGTATGAAACTACCGATTTAGTGAGTGAAAAACCTTTTTTTAATGAATTGCAAATGAATGTCGTACCGAAACAACTTGACTAAAACCTAGAAACCAAGTTGTACGCCTGCAGGCGGGTTGCGACGTGATACATGCTTGGAACGGGATTCAACACTCTGTAGATTATGAGTTCATTTAACATGTTTGGGCACAATACTGAATTTTATTTATCACCTTCAATTTAACGTCCAATGAAATCGCTCTAATACTACTACGTGAGTACAGAATATCTTATTCCATATTGGACGCTGTAGAGTCCAATATGGATTTTTCAGAACGAGGCAAGAGTCCAATATGGATTTTTCAAAACGAGACTAGAGTCCCGAATATCGATACTTGGCCGGAAGAGTAGTCTACCGAAGTCCGTTGTAAAAAACGCAATTTCAAAACCCTCTTTTGATATGTTTTGATATTTTTAATTATTATTTAAATTGAAATGGCCCTATACTTGTCGTTTACGTTAAAGTCAATACAGAAATGTGAAATAAAGAGGTCATTTAACATGCTTCGGTACACTACTGAATTCAATTGGATTCGTACACAGCAGAACCAGTCTATATTTTGGACTCGGCTATCACCTCGTCCAAAATATAGACTGGTTCTGCAGTGTACTCATCCAATAGAATTCAGTATTGTACCCAAGCATGTTAAATAACCTCATATTATTTCATGCTTTTCGGTAGTTTATCGGGAAATAATGGTGGATTATGGTTTGATATTTCATGGTTACGATTTGTGAAAAATACAGATTTCATAAATTTCTATCTCTTCAATGGAAGGCGGAAACAGTAGTTCCCGCGCACTAGTTACCTAGGTAAATAGCGCGTGCCATTCAACCAGAGGGAAATATGACGAAATATACGCGCATCTACCCTACATTTCTCGCGCATGTAATATTACGTAATATTGTAATGCGTTGTTATGTAGCGGGGAGGGAGGTACGCTACGGGGAATTGCCGAAGACAACAGTATTGAATTTTGATGAAAGCCCCAAAAAGAAAGGGGTTAGAAGCATGAAATGAATAGAATATTTGTTTTTCGGTGAAAGATCGAAATTTTTTCAAGAATGCTGACATTTCAAATCTCTCATCCGCTGGAAAATGAGCGTCATTACTGAAACAGGAAACCAGAAAATTAGGCAAATTTCTCGTAAAGCTTACATGAAAAGACGAGGGATCGTTCATACTTAACCCCTAAATGGCTTTTAATGAAATGGACACTCTCAATCGGGAAAACTGACCAAACCGACCAAAGCATTACATATTTTTAGCGTTTCACCGGAATATTTTACAAAATACTGGAAAAGTACGGATCTAAGATCAGAGCTCACATTCGATTGGGTGCTGTTGATCAATATTGTCCAGACAAGTCAGCATGATTTGAGCCACATCGTCTACAAAAATCTGAGTCATTCTTAGTGCTCAAGGCGTTGACCATGTTGAACCTTTACCACACAATCTTGATTTCTAACGACCCCAAGTAAAGGACTTTTGAAAACATTGTGGGAAAAGGAGAAAATGCTGGTAACCAGCATTTGCTCCTTTTCCGACAATGATTTTTACCATTCCGAAGAAAACTTTCCTAATTTCTGTAACATTTAGTTCGATGTCTGCAATGCTTTAACTGTAGACCAGTCTAAAATTTTGTCGTGTGATGAAGAGTTAATAAGATAAATACATATAGCAGAGTAGAGAATTAGCCATATAGCGCTGATGCTTTCCTTTTATTGATATTCACCATATTTCAAATAGTAAACTTTGACCCATCGAGGTATTATGCAAATCTCTTATGACCACTTGCACTATATGAGCAATGGCTCAGTGAAAAGGGGGCTTAATGCATTTCACAGTTAGCGCAGGCTGACTATGACCGAAACCTTTCGCTATCTTCTACATGTTAAATGATCATTCCACCTCATGATTCAATCGAATGTTGAAAGAAAAATGGATTTTATGAAAAAGATCCCCAAAAATCCTGAAAAAGAATATGAATAACAAGTGAAAAATAAAAATAAGAAAAAACAAAAAACAGATAAATAAATATCAAATGTTGGATGCAGCTCCATATCAAAATGCACATTCCACGGAGTCCAATCTTGATCTCTTTTTTTCGGCGAAGGAAACTAAAACAGGCGAAATGTCAATAATGACGTAAAGGTTAAGAAGACATGTATAGAACCTTTCTTGATAATGAGTAGGTCACAGCCTTTCCCTATCTATAAGTTCGTGCCTTAAGCCTTTACCGAACAATCCCTTGTTTAACAGCCTAACCCTAACCCTAACTCAAGGAAAAAAATAGGATTAAAGTCTCAGTAGCGTCCAACTGAATAAACAACCTGTTTATAAAATAAAAGTAAATTTCATTTTTACCATGTAAAAATATGGCGATTATTATGACTTTCATGATGTGTAAAGGTGCAGTTCGCAAAAGTTCCAGTCAGTGGTAGAAAAAAGAATTTTGAAACTAGAACAGATCCTACCATGCCGCATTATCTGTTTGTTTACATCGATGATCGCCGACGATTAGCCGACTTTTCGTCGTAAATGTCCGCAGTGACGTGTTAGTGACGTAAACACCACGTGATCATTCAAAGCGTCGAAACAAACCCTTCATTTACTTGATCGTTTTGTCCCCATTCTAGGCTTGAAAAACGTAAGTTTATCTACATTGTAAACAGAAACAGCGACACAGGCTGATCATCGCTTATTCACTTATCATCAATACAGGAAGAGTTTACTACATCTAAATAGTAAAACAGGTTCAGAATGAGCAATCTTACTCTCCGATGACATAATGTTGGATTTGTAAATAATAGTCCTGTCTACTACGTCATAGCACTAATGAGATGCAATGTTATCGAAGACCTAGTTCGAATATACACGAACGATAACGAAGGTTGTCTCGATCAATGGCGTCCGTGAAATCGACGGGCTTCTCCATGCATTTTCGCTCACGTATATTATGGCAACCAATGCAGTAACTGACATGTTCGAGTTTTTTCCGATCTTATATATGTGTGTTGTGAAGGGTTATCCAATATATTTTCGAGTTATAAAACGGTGAAAATTACCTATTTTTGGCTTTACAGGGGCTTTAACTTGAACGTTCGGGAAATGAAAATGTTTTCTACTCTTTTGTATAAAAATTCAAAAAAGCTCAGCCATATCTAAGTTGTCATCTGCAAATGCTTTCATTTTGGACAAGTCCAATATTTTGGTGTTCAGTAAAGAGTTAACCCTTGGGCTGCTAAGCGTGGCTCAAGGACCTTTTGCGGGCGGTATAGATCAAGATCAGACTGCACAGAACGTGCAGTCTGATCTTGGATCTACACCGTCCGATGAGATATCTCCCCCCCCCCCAAAAAAAAAAAAAAAACTTTGAAATAGCAAAATTTTGGTTTTTTAGATCGATTTAAAAGTTTCATTTCATTTACTTAGCAGGCTAAGGAATAATATGCCTACATCGCTCTCATTCATTTAGCACTCTAAAGGTTGACGATGACACAGATATTACGTACGCAATAAAAGAATTGCGTTTCCTTGGCAATGCATATAGTTACATTACATCGTAACTCTTTACCAGACGATAAGATTTTAGACAGGTCCAAATTGAAAGTATTTGCACACAACAAATCAAATACATGTCGCAAACTTTGGCATATTTAGTAAAATAGAGGAAAATACTTTGGAAACTGAAACAATGGTGTTTACCAGCATTTTCTCATTTTCCCACAATGCTTTCAAAAGACTTCTTCCTTGGGATCGTTAGAATACGAAACTGTTTGGCAACGGTATAACCTTTTTCTTGATGTCAAAGGTCACTAATCCTCTTTAAATCTTTACCGAGAGAGTGCTCCAAATTGAGAACATTTGTCAATGGAAAATCAAACGAGGTCCAAATGATGGGAAGGTTCGTCTGGGAAAAGGGGGAAAACATTGTGGGGTAAAAAGAGAAAATTCAATTCTGCAGCATTTTTACCTTTTTTGCTGTATTTTCTACAATCCTTTAGCAGGCGAGCATTTTAGGAAAAGGGAAAAAATGTCAAATGACGTCATTTCCGCTGTTCATGTTTTGATGCAGTCCTAAGAGTGTCCAGACATACTATTTAATATGAACTTTTCTACGGAACAAACACACTTGGAATCAAAACGTTAAGAAAAGAAAAGAAACTACAGCTTTTTTTTAATTATTTTGAAATACGATTTTGAACTGTCTAAGTTGTTCACTATTATTTAGAATAATTTAGAGCTAACCTTACACAAAAGTGAGCTTGACTGGATGAAGAAAAAAAACAAAAAAAAAAAAAGAAGAAAAAAATGATGGAAGCGTACACGATGTTGAAATCCGGAGAGCTTTGTTTGAAGACAGAATTCCACCCGATGAAGAACGTGAAAGTGTTTTTAAAGGTTTTGCATTCGGATTCCGATGTACAAGTTCAAATCTACAACGACGATAAACAGACAGTTACGTACGGATACCTAACGTTACAAAAATATGACATTCAAATGGACAGGGCCTGCAAGAAATCATTCAGAATTCTGAAGATTGGCGAAGAGATCAACAGTTCATTGCACTGTATAACGCTTCAAGCCAAAAGTCCAAGTGAAGCCAGGTCATGTGTAGAAGCCTTGCTGTATCTACCACCGAGCTTGGAGAACACACCGAAGAGTTCGCCGTCTCAGAACAGGAGACAAATGAAAAATAAGCCGTAGTTGTCCGAGGAACTGACTTCGTTTTTACAGAAGAATTGAGATTATTGTGCAGATAGAATGAATCCTTTAAGAACTAATCCGGTGTTTTACGGCCTTCGGAAAAAAAGGGCTTTTGAAAACATTTTGGGAAAAAGAAAACATGCTCTTAACCAGCATTTTCTCCTTTTTCCACAGTGCTCTGCACCATTTCAAAGAGAATTCCCATCACTGGAGCTAAATTGATCAGGGGCGTGGCTGCCTGTGCGCAAAAAACGCAGTGACGTACACTTTGCAAAAAATAAGACAAATTTGCAAAAGACGTGCCAGAATGCCAACAAATAGGCTGTACACCTCAAAAAATTTCTGAGGAGAGCCTCCTTGGAAATTCCCCTCCCGTGTTTCGGCACCTCTGCCTTGGGTAATACCTTCGGTGTTAATTTTGCGTACACTTCATTTTGGACAAGCTACGCCCCTGTTTAGTTTGTCGTCTGCAAATGCTCTCAACATGGACGAATCTATAATTTTGTCGTCTGGTAAAAAATTGCGTCACAGTGACTAGGGACTGTGGTGATAACTTTGATAAAATTTCAAGACAGAGACACTATGATTGGCGCCAACATTAAAGGGGCATTAAACCAGATATTGACCAAAACTTGAATTTTTTGAAGGGGTGTGTGTGATATTTTGATAAGAAAAAATCATAAGAACGTGTTCTGTTTACCTTTAGTGGAAGGGAAAAAAATGCCTCTGATGGGACTGTATCCCACGACCTCCAAAACAAGGGTTATCTCCCCTTCCAAATAAGCGAAGGAGGCAGCTGATACATTATTGCGTTAAAAATGTATTGATTCCTTATTATGCAATAAAGGCGATACCTTGACTAAAGGAAAAGGAAATTTTACTGTAAAAAAAGCCTTCATAATACGTTGTTTTTTGCACATATTTCTATCAAAGCTCTAAATCTTAAAGCCATCTTTTCACAAAAAAAAAAAAAAAAAAAAAATCAGCTGTCTTTGTTAAGTTTAAAAAAAACAAACCTTTCGAAACGAAATCTGGTTTAAAGTCCCTTTAAAGTTAGTATATACATAATTACTTTAAAGTGACAATAACGGCCAAATGTAAACAAAGCAGGTGTTTAAATGCATTTGAATTTATATCATACCATTTAAAAGTACGGAAATTATTGTGAAGATGACAATCTGTCATTGTACGGTCGGTCCAAGTGTTAGTTGCCGACAGAGAAATTATTTTAAAAACTAGGTTAAAACCTGCCAGATAGCTATGTCTTTTGTTACCTTTTTGCCTGATTTGAAAATTCTTTTCTCTGCAAGCGACTAACATATGGCCCGACCACATGACAACAGACTGTCATCTTTACAATATTTTCCATGCTTTTAAACGGTATGATTTAAATTTAAATGCATTATGACACCTGCTTTGATATTTTGGCCTTTACTGGGCCTTTAACTTTTATTCCTTATACTTCTAAATAATTAAATAATTCCACCAATGGTAAAATCTGAATAACTCGATTTTAAAGCTCTTATCGATTGAGAAGTCTCACAGAATTGGACAACGTAGGTTTAAGACCAGACTGCACACTTATCTACATTTGTGTAAACACTACCTGCACAAGCGTGTTAAGACTCACAGAGCAGCCTAAGGGTTGATATTTTGTGGGTATGGATTTTTGTAATCCAAAAAGCGCAGGTTACTGCTTTCACATAGTAGTGTTTAAAAAACTGGATCAGTGTATAATTTTTGTATGTCTTTTTTTGGTTTTTGTTTTTACCGCCGTTTTAAAACAACGTTTCATTTATATCGTCGGGGCCAGTGTACCTCTTCATGCCTTCCTGGAGTTTTTTTACCAGTACTTCTCACAGAAAATTCTTACGAAGCCCCTGGTTGCTCTCCCACATAAACATCGTTATAATAATGTTCACCAGTGAGAGAGGAATGAATCTTTTCGTAATGGCTATCGTCAACCCTGGGAAAGAATTTTGCAGAGCTGGAAATCGAACAAGCAACCCCTCGGTTCAAAGCTTTGTACAGCATCGAATGAGGATCCGGTCTATGCAGTGTACGAGATCCAGATTGTTCTTCACAGTTGAACTATGATCTTGGATCAGCGTTGGCAGATATCTTTCGTTGTAGAAATTGTTCAAAACGGCGTTGATCTGAGTCTATTCTTCTTGCTAAGGAAGAGTGTGTGTTGCGTTGTGTGTTGATTAATTAGATTTTGTTTATGCTTCTTTAAAAGGGGGTTTGATGTACCTGCAAAAGGTATCGACCAGGTCAGCCTGTGCAGTCCGCGCAGGCTGACCTGTGTCGACACTTTTTGCTTTTGTTCAATTTTTTCCATGTCAAAGGACCAGTCTACCTCGTAATTACGTAGCTTGCGAGTCAAAATATATTTCATGGATACATAATTATATGATGACTTGCTCGGTCTAATGCATCACAGATATGCCTCAAACCCCCTCTGCCAGAAAGCCGCTCATACAGTTATATATTCGTCGTAGCTGTATAGCGATGTTTGGCCTACTTCTTGGTATTTAACTGAAATGAATAAATAGTAATTTGTGATTTGTCGAAAATGAGGACATATTTATTCTGCTTGCCTTTGCGGGTGCATTCAAAAACCAAAATACAAAAGTTGCTACGATTGAAGTCAACTACCTACCTATCTACCTACCTACCCGCCAAGTGACCCACCCTTCTTCCTACCTACCTTTCAATCTATGTCTCCTTTGCGTTCTAGCGCAAAAGGGACAACCGTAGGAACCAAGATGTTATCTCGCTAGTACTGTCCAGTAGCTCTACCGTAGGAAGCAAGATTTTATCTCGATAGTACTGTCCAGTATCTCTACCGTAGGAACCAAGATGTTATTTCGATAGTGCTGTCCAGTCTCTCTACCTTATGAACCAAGATTTTATCTCGATAGTACTATCCAGTGATTCTACTTTGACACTTACCGTTGAGATTCCATTTCATTCCCTAACAAGGCGTAGTCCACCTCAATAGACATTGGATGAGCTCGGTACAGAATTGCAAAAGGCAACCAATCCCACAGAACACCAACAGACGTCTCAATAGGAGTATGAGATGCCTCTGTGTTACTTGCTCTGACTATAGAGGTTGTTTTAACCGGTACTAACTTCATGTTAAAGGTTACGTTGACGTACCGAACGCGTAAATAGTTATTTATATAGAATAATACAAAGAAGAGTATAAGTATAGTCTTATGTATCTATTGGTGAACAATCGATACTACAAATACTGTAAAAAGATAAGAGGTACAAAAGATGAACTAAATATTCTATCCGATCGTAACTTATGCAACCTCGCAGCCTCCAGAGGCAATATTTGACTTGAAGCCACAAGAATAACCATAGTCAGACAAATTAAAGACGACAGGGGTTTATAATTAACTGAAAATGAGCACGTCTGCTACTTTGACAAAAACGAATGAAAAAAAAAAGGGGGGTCGAACGAAGGACAGAAACGTTATCAGACAGAAAAATTGGAGACTATATTTCTCAAATTTCTTTTATCATTAGATTGAGCCTGCACCAAGCGACAAAAATATAGGCTCGTCCAATTTGGACGCATTGGCAGACTGTGAATAAAATATTTACCATACGAAAAATATTAGCACGGGGCAAAACTGAAAGAATCCTCAGACGACAAAAATAATGTGACTAAAATGAGGGGATGTATCTTTGAAAGGATAGAAAACATTGTAGAAAAAGGAGAAATTGTTGATTATCAGCATTTTCTCCTTTTCCCACAAAGATTTCGAAAGCCTTCTTCCCATTTGTCCTAGAGGCACTGAAACGTTTAGCAATGAAGGCCACTGCGATGAAAAACAATTGGGCTGTGCTCTGTGAAATGGGGTTTATTACATCTGCAAGAAGTATAGACCCAAATGAGCCTGTATCCTGGTCGAAACCTTTTGCTTTGATCAATTTTCTGCATGTTCTAGGACCAGTCTACCTCATGATTCAATCTGTTGTTAGACAACCTCGTACATTTTATGGATGAAATGCTTGGTATATTGCATCACGGAGATGTTTAAACTCCCCTTTTGCCAGAGTATGGCTCAAACATGAATAATTCAATATTAGTTTTTTTCATGAGTATTGGCGAGTTCTGATTGGCTGAAAATTTTTTTTTTCATAGCTCCATGAAAAAAAATTTTAAGCAGTGCCGGAACTACTTTTGCAGTCAAACTAATGTAAACAAACATGTTGTTATTCTGTCTGATTTTATATCCAGTCCGAATTTCAAATTACTAGCTAAATTTATGTTCTCTGAACATTGAAAAAAATATCCAACAGTAAATTCAAAGAGAGAACTTAAACTCATTGTCACTTTGCTGGGTCCTAACAAACTTATTTTCAACTTACTTCAAGCGTATTGAACTTCTAATAATAAATCTACTAAATCTGCCAATGTTCAATACTATAATGACGTCATGAATTACGTCATTATTACGTCATGAACGAGCAGATTTACCGCGCTATGAATTATCAATGAAATGGACACTAAATAAATACGCAATGTTGGATTTACAAAAAAAAGCAGTTAGAGTGAAATTTAAGTGCATATTTGTTGTCTGTGATATTGAATTATTAGGAATGAAGAGAATTTTTTTTGTTTTCATGGAAGTATGAAAAAAAAAACCTAATCACACTTTTGTATGAAACCGCTTTCGCGGTTTCATACAAAAGTGTGATTAGGTTTTTTTTTCATTTAAGGAATGAAGAGAACTTTTTTTGTTTTCATGGAGGTATGAAAAAAAAAAACCTAATCACACTGTATGAAACCGCGAAGCGGTTTCATACAGTGTGATTAGGTTTTTTTTTTTCATACCTCCATGAAAACAAAAAAAATTCTCTTCATTCCTTATAATTCAATATCACAGACAACAAATATGCACTTAAATTTTACTCTACTGCTTTTTTTGTAAATCCAACATTGCGTATTTATTTAATGTCCATTTCATTGATAATTCATAGCGCGGTAAATCTGCTCGTTCATGACGTAATAATGACGTAACCCATGACGTCATTATAGTATTGAACATTGGCAGATTTAGTAGATTTATTATTAGAAGTTCAATACGCCAGAAGTAAGTTGAAAGTAAGTTTGTTAGGACCCAGCAAAGTGACAATGAGTTTAAGCTCTCTCTTTGAATTTACTGTTGGATATTTTTTTCAATGTTCAGAGAAAATAAATTTAGCTAGCAATTTGAAATTCGGACTGGATATAAAATCAGACAGAAAAACATTATGGAATCTCGTATACATGTTTGTTTACACTAGTTTGACTGCAAAAGTAGTTCCGGCACTGCTTATTTTTTTTTTTCATGGAGCTATGAAAAAATTTTTTCAGCCAATCAGAACTCGCCAATGCTCATGAAAAAAACTAATATTGAATTATACCTCCATGAAAACAAAAAAAATTCTCTTCATTCCTTAATTGAAAGGCGTCCTAGGTATGTCTACAATTATTGATATGATTGATGCTTTAGTGGAAACTATAATATTTCACAAAGCGAAAGCTCAAAGTTAAATGTCCGTTTTAGTCATCGTGACTTGACATATTTGAAATTGTAAGAGAGTTAAATATGTAACTAGCAAAACTGTGTATATTTAGCCCATACAGCGTCATTGGCGAAAACAGGGGTTTTTGGGGCCATGATATACATGTATCAAATTCACACTCCACAGAACGGGCAGTCTGGTCTTGGATCTGTACCGTCCGCTTGTCGCTTTTCCTCTTGTTTTGTCAAGATGAAAATCTTTTTGGACTTCATTGTATTTTCGGACGGCGAAAAAGGACGAAACAGTTAAAGATACATCTTTATAGCCAGTGAGTTAACAAACACTGTTAAAACTTTACAGTGTGTAGAATCTAGTTAGCTGTGTAAACGTAGATGAAAAATCGATATAAGGCGTATAGGATAAAGAAACACAAAGGTTTTGTCTTCGATTTAAACCGGGAACTGTGGTTGTAATGTCTAAGGATAGCCTCCAGAGAATGAAATGCATTTTCTATCCGTCGTAATCTGTGCAACCTGCGACCGTCAGTGGCAACATTTGGCACGAATATTCAAGAATAATTATGGTTTCATAAAATAAAGATAAAAATTGGATAAAAAAAAAAAACGGATGAAAACGAGTAAGGATATATCTTTAAATTTTAGACACAATAATAACACTTTTAGCCTTCAAAAAATCAATAATTATATGGTGTTTCTCTAGAACTTCATAATTGATTTTTTGATAATTGCGCGGATGAATCTTTTGAGGGTAATTTATAGACCATCTGTTAAACATTTCCGACAAGTACTGGGTTGTTCATTTAACACTTTCTTTTAGTTCTGAGACAATATGCTGTCAAGCGGCCTCTGATTATTGACAGCAGATAATCCACTCATTGGATTGGTTAATTTTTCCAGTGTTATGACCACCTGGGTCATCACTGTAAAGTTAAAACAATGTGTCTGGTTTTATTGATTGTGTGGTTTTCTTTCGGTCAAATTAAAATTTCTTGTTTTTGTCAGCAAAGTAAAATATGCTTCAAAACAGAATTTAAGTAGTTACATATAAAAGGCGCTCCTGCAAAAGGAGGATTAAAGTAACAATATCTGCTAAAAGTAAACAATGTTGGTTCTAAAATGCATTTAAACCTAAATCATACCATTTAAAAGCATGGACATTATTGTAAAGATGACATTCTGTTATTGAACAGTTGGTCCAAGTGTTAGTCACTGGCAGATAAATTGATTTCAAAACTAGGTTAAAAGTTGCCAGGTCACTCTTTTTTTGTTTACTTTTTGCCAAATTTTAAAATTAATTTTTATACCAGCGACTAACACTTGGACTGACCATACAATAGTAGATTGTCATCTTCACTGTATTTTCAATGTTTTTAATTGGTATTATTTAAATTTAAATGCATTTTACCACCTGCATTGCTTTTTTGACACTATTGGGCCTTTAATGTATCTCCGTGATCCATTAAACCAAACAAGTTATTACATGATTATGGATCTATAAATCCAATATTATATTTCATGTGTCTATTCTTAGAAATGTTACGGGTAAAGAAATGTCGTAATTTAAGCTGGGGAGAATTATTTCCCCGTCAAAGTGAATATTTTCCTCCTGCCGAAAATCTGGAACTACTTTTTTAAGTTTTTTAAGTTTTTAAGTTTTGAAAGTGGCATTCGTTGACAAAATAATCAGAGGAAATATAATATATAATTTATTTCATCAGCTTGTGGTTAATATGGGGAAATATTTGCCTCAAAAGGGAAAGGTCCGCGAAAATAACTCGTGCCTTACGGCACTAGTTATTTTCGCATACCTTTCCCTTTTTAGGCAAATATTTCCCCATATTAACCACAAGCTGATGAAATAAACTCTATCTGTGCCTTACAACCGACTGAGGTGAAATGCTAACTGGTCATATAGAAAACTGACCAATAGCAAAAAGTTTCGACCCATGTCAGCCTGCTCAGACTGCGCAGGCTGACACGAATCGATATTTTTTTTGTAAATGAACTAAATCCCGTTTTCACAGAGCATAACTCACATATGTGAAGGTATTGAATTTCATAGGAAAATATTTAAGTATTATTTTATGGTTCCTCATACGATTTATACAACCACAAAAACATATGGGCCATGCTATGGCAAAAGGGGGCTTTATGCAATTCGGTGATGCACTATACCAAGCAACACATCACATAATTCCATCAAATCCTTTTGGTTTAACAACCAACTGTATCATGAGGTAGAAAGATCATTGGATAAGTAGAAAATTCATAAAAAGAAAAGAGTTTTGATCCATGTCTGCTTGTGCGGACTGAGCAGGCATGAGTAGATACGTTTTGTTTATAAATCAAGCCCCCTTTTCACAGAGGCTAGCTCATGTACATTTATCAACAGAACATAGTGGATGTAGTTTTTGTCAGGTGGACTTAAACCTCCCATGCCTCTTTATTTTTTACGCATTTTCTTGACCCTTTACCACACAATCCTGACTTTTAATGAGACACGGAAAAAAAGTCTTTTGATAACATTGTGGGAGAAGGAGAAAATGCTGGTAACGAGATTTGGCCCATTTTCAAGCTCGTGCGAGGTATCATCAAGACAAAGACATTCTGACTAAGTTTCAAGACTATCGGACTGAAAATGCGGCCTCTAGGGCATACACAAGATTTTTCAAAGATTTAGGCTCTTGACCTAGTTTTTGACCTGATATGACCCATTTTTTAACTTGTCTAAGATATTACCAAGAAAAATATTCTGACCAATTTGAAAGAGGATTGGACTGGAAATGTGGCCTCCAGAGTGTACACAAGATTTTTCTAAGATTTGACCTAGTGACCCAGATTTTGACCCGACATGACCAATTTGGAAACTCATCTAAGATATTATTAAAGCAAAGACTCTGACAAAGTTTCATGAGTTTTGCACTGAAAATGTAAAGGTTTTTTCAAGATTTGACCTAGTGACCTAGATTTTGACTCGACATGACCCGTTTTCAAACTCGTTTGAGATATCATCAAGGCAAATATTCTAACTTCATGTAATTTTAGAGAGTATTTGACTGAAAATGAGGCCTCTAGAGTGTACACACCGTTTTTTCTAAGATTTAACCTATTGACCTAGTTTTTGATATGACATGACCCATTTTCGAACTCGTCCAGGATATCATCAAGACAAACACTCTGAGTAATTTTTGAGAGTATTTGACTGAAAATGTGGCCTCTAGAGCGTACACAAGGTTTTTCTAAGATTAGACCTGGTGACCTAGTTTTTGACCCAAAGTAACTCATTTTCAAATTCTTTTGAGATATCATCAAGGCAAACATTCTGACAAAGTTTCATGAGTATCGGACTTAAAATGTGGCCTCTAGAGCGTATACAAGGTTTTTCTAAGATTTGTCCTAGTGACCAAGTTTTTCACCCAACATGACCCATTTTCAAATTCGTTTGAGATATTATCAAGGCAAACATTCTGACAAAGTTTCAAGAGCACATTTTATCCTGCTGACTTTTAGTCAGCAGGATAAGATGAAATAAGATGATTGATGAAAATAACGATTATTGTAAGGATAGAGGGAGGATGGCCACGACCTCTCCTATCCAATATACGTGGCTAATAAAGTTTAAAAAAAAAGTTTCATGAGTATCGGACTGAAAATGTGGCCTCTAGAGCGTACACAAGGTAAAAGTTGACGACGGACGTCGGACGCCGGACACAGCACGATCACAAAAGCTCACCTTGAGCACTTTGTGCTCAGGTGAGCTAGAAAAAAATCGAAGAAATAGATTACAGGATACAAATAGGTCGCATTTTTTGTTTACAAAGATTCCGTCGTAAAAATATCCAACGCCAAAAGAGAAAAGATGAGGGGAGGAAATGCGCGCGCATAGTAGGGAGTAAACAATCTATCAAAGATGGTGTAAATTAGCAGTATTGAACCAAGCAATGAAAATATTTTAGAGTAAATATATATGCTATATACGTTTTTTACCTTAGTTTTAGACATCCCTGCAGTATGCAAGTTACATCACACCTCATTAACATATTTAGGGTCTGGCCTCGTGAAATTACTTAAAGTAGGTATTCCTTATTTATCCTATCTATTAAAGGTTTAATGAAACGTGCTTCTATCTTTTCTGAAAGTATTGACTACCTATCAAACGGCTTACTTTTATTTCTTTGCCAAGTTTTTTCATCACAGAGGAAATTGGGCTTTTATGATAAAAAAGAGAAAGCCCGTCGGGTAGCTCAATGATTAGCGTATCTGACTCGTGACCTGGTCGTTGCATGCTCGAAACCCGGTTGCGGCAAACTTTCTTTCCGGCAATGTTTCGCCTATCGTCTCTGATGCATGTGAGAAGGTCGTCAATGACTTAGAAAGATTTGTCAGTACTGGTGTGAGAAAGCCAGGAAACTCATGCGTAGGTGCACTGGCGGCTGTGATATGACCTAAGCTGTTAAAAGGGCATTAAGCTCTAATACAAACAAACGAACGAACGAACAAACGAACAACAACAAAAAAAAAAAAAAAAAGAGAGAGAAATGATTTGGAATATAAGAATTCAAATTTTAACAACAACAAAAACAATAAAATGTTTTTCTTGTCATCGACTGCAAATTTGTTTCTTCAGTCAATATGTACACAAAATGTTTTCCTTGCGAAACAGGTCCGTCTGTTTATAACCTGAACAGTTACGGCCCTTGAAATTTTTGCGGGTAAGGAGAACACTGGTTACAAGCATGTTCTCCTGGGTCAGTATTCACCAACCATTTTAACCCTTTACCACACGGCAAAATTTAAGACCTATCCAAATATAAAGCATTTGCAGAAGACAATTTCATAGTGGCTCAAATGACGCAACTTTTCTTTGATAGGGTAGAAAACTTTGTGGGAAAAGGAGAAAATGCTGGTTACCAGCATTTTCTCCTTTTCCCACAATGTTTTCAAAAGGCCTCTTCTTCAGGGGCGTCAAAAGGCGTCATTGTGTGGTAAAGGGTTAAAGAACGTTCTCAGTCTTATTCTCCACAATTTTCTAAACTTGAACGAAATACAACTTCTGATTGGCTTAACCATTTGGTATAGCCAATCAGAAGTTGTGTTACTTTCAAATGTTGAAAATGTTGGAGAATAAGACGAAGAATGTTCCTAGCAATGGTAAGTGAATACGAACCGTGTTCTCACAATTATTGTCACATTTCAAAGACGAATCCATTCATATGAGCTACCCTTAATTAGCATCTGCAAATGCTTCAAATTTTGGTGAGTCTAAAAATTTTCATCCGGTTAACCCTTAACCACACAATCCCGAGTTTTAAGATCTTGACAGGGAAAGCTCATGAAAAACAATATGGGAAAAGAAGAATTTGTTGGTAATCAGCATTTTCTCCTTTTCCCACAGTGTTTTCCACCTTACCAAAGACAGAAATCATCATTTGAGCAACATTTGATTTGTCGGCTGCAAATGCTTTCATTTTGCTTCTGTCTAAAATTTGTCGTTTTATAAAGAGTTAAGAGAAAATGTTATATGATATATAGTCACATGATATTAGCAACACTGCGATTTGATAAGTTACATAATTAGATTAAAAATCCTGGTAATCTGATGGCTTCGATATGATTGAATTTCGATGAATAAAACTCTTATTACATTATTGGAGAGGTTATCAGATCTCTCCAACAGTGGTGAGTTTAAAAGGCAGACTGCCACAGAATTTGCTGTCTAAATCCATTTTTCTTGCGAAATTGTTCTGATACAGAGTCTGTTTCGTCATGGTTTTGTAAATAAAGCGAAATCAAAAAAACAAAACAGGAAATAGAAGTGGTTTATTTTTATATGACAAATTTCAGAAAATATTTGTTATATTAATTTGCCATGGCTGCAAATGACCGCTGAAATAATTGTAATTTTTCATTAAGCAAATAAATCTAAGCAGAAGAAAAAATAAAAAGAATTTCGTTAAAAAAGATAAATAAGACCGCTGGACAATATTATGCGACTTGAAAACGCGACAAGAAGGTCAAATAACCGTCATGTAAAGCAAATGAGGTTTCTATGTGGCGGCTTTTTTATTTGTTTGTTTACATGTTCCAAAATATATTGAAATTAAAAGCCAATAAACTATTTGAAAACATTCATGCTGACCTCTCCTGGCTTCTTTTGTAAAGAAGCCAACTTGTTTTCACACACATCAAGGAATAGGGTGTAAACATTTCTAACAGAAATATGATGAAATAGATAAAAACAATTAGACCGTGGTTTTACTGTGGCAGTACCACGTGACCATTTTATGGGGTTCACGGTTCATGTTATTTAAGGTTTCGCTATTGGCGAAAAACGGGAGCTTTTATGGGCGGTATATATCCAAAATCGGAGTCACCTACAATTCTTGAGAACGTTTCTAATCTTATCCTTCAGAACTTTCTGAATTTCAAAGTAACATAACTTCTGATTGGCTAAACTATTTAGTTTAGCCAATCAGAAGTTGTGTTACTTTCAAATTTAGGGAATCATGGAGAACAAGACTAGTTTTCATAAGAATGGTTGGTGAATACGGACCTAAATTGCACAAAACCTGCATTCTGATCTTGGATCTCAACTTTCCGTTTGTGTAGTTTGTGTAGTTAATCTAGAGATAAAAAAAAAAGCTGTCTGAGTTTCAGTGGATTGTATTTTCAATTGTCGAGAGAGAGGTCCAGTTTATATAAATGGCGCTGAAAGAGTTTATACGAGGGTTGTTCGGAAAGTTCGTAGAATTTTGTAATATCTCTAGAATTGTTCATCAAATATACATGAAATTTGATATGCATGAACCTTGACTTATCCTTAAGCAATTTTTAAAAAAATAATAGAAAATCGAATACAGAAACCAGATATATGGGTTGTCGTAGCAACGTCATCATGGGTACCCGGAGCAGTCCATAAAATACCTATTTTTGGATTATGTCGTTGAAGAAATAAGCTTAATTTCCGTATGTTTGCTCAACGTCAAAAAAGTGCGGAAACGTCAAGCGATAATTCGACAATGTTACGTCATTTCCTGAAAAATTCAAAACAATTCGTTGTTCCGAAACAAAATTATAGTGTTTTCGTAATCTATCTGCGGAAGTTGTTAAGGAAAAATCATGACGTCGAACTGTGGCGGTGAGTTGCGGAGTGTGGTGTAATTCTGTGTTGCACTTAATAAATCGCCAACAGAAACACTGCGAATGATAAAATCAACAGGAGCATATGATAAATGCAGTCCATTATTTCTGAACGTTTACATTATTTCTGAGTTTAAATAATCGGCGCTGAAAGAGTTTATATTTACATCATTTCTGAGCGGATTTACAAGTACGAGTAATAGTGCAGAGTATTCCACCAAACCCATTTTTTCGGGGTGAGGATGGGAATGTTGGCTTTGATGGCCAAAGTTATAGAGTTTCCTAGAGATGTTTGTCTTAAAACTTTCTCGAATCCGACAGATCTAGCCGATCTCATAACGTCTGTTTCAAAATGTGATATAGCTGAGTAACCCTTATCCTGCTAGATAAGTGAAATGAAACTTTCAAGCCGATAGTAAAACCCAAATTTTGCTATTTCAAATGTATTTTTGGGGGTAAAGATATCTCCTTATCGGACAGTGTAGATCCAAGATCAGACTGCACGTTCTGTGCAGTCTGATCTTGGTCTACACTGTCCGCAAAAGGTCAGTGAGTCGCGCTTAGCAGCCTAAGGGTTAAGAAGAGGATTCTGCAATATAAATACTATGGGTGGGGGAAGTGGATGGAGAGTGAATAAGGAGAACATAACCAGACACTCTACGTGAACCCCATCAAATAGTCTTATAAATTTGACACACTTGTCTTGTACAGATAAGGCCTATTTACCAACAAAGTATGACGATATTTTCACATAACTCTTTTTTATGCGACAGGGCTTTTGAGTTTTTAGGCTGTAGGTAAAAATTTCAAAAAATACCGAAAAATGCAACTAAATAGGTTTTTATTTGTAACTGTTAAAACTTCGATTATAGTCTATTCAATAAAAATGTGCTACTTGTTGGCGTGTAAATAATAGGATGGCCGTTTTGCAGTCGATAACTCCGTCTACTTTTATTACATCAGATATGACGTCATCAGACTGATTTGAAAACGAATCCTCATAATCGACGCATAGTATTGATTCTATGACATTCCCACAAGTCTTTGCGAAACACTGGCGCTAAATTCAAAATACATTACGAGGTTTACGTAGCCTGTTAAAGAAATATCATTCAGTGTATTTTTTCTTACTTTACTCTTTACTGATGATTCGCCAGCTATTGACTTACTTGATAAATCATTTTTTGAAGATTGGTAAAAAAAAAAAAAAAAAAGAATAGCTCCCTTAACCCTTAGGCTGCTAAAAGCGACTGACCTTTTGCGGACAGCGTAGATCAAAATCAGACTGCACAGAACGTGCAGTCTGATCTTGGATCTACACTGTCCGAGGAGATATTATTCCCCAAAACATAACTTTGAAATTGCAATGTTTTGGTTTTGATCGTCGAATTGAACATTTCATTTTAGTTATTTAGCAGGATACGTGTTAAAATGCGGCTAAAATGATAACAGGTTCCTCCGGAAAGGTAGGTAACATCATGGGAAAAGAAGAAAAGTTTGGCCTCTAGGATTTTCTCTCTTTTTCCTCAATGTTTTCAAATCCAATCTTCAGGGTCGAATAAAGACAGCATTGTTTTGTAAAGGGTTAAAGTAATTCTCGTTTAACTCCTTATCGAAACGTCCAGTATTTTAACTTCCCTGAAAAAGATAGCATTTGAAA